>CM039733.1:51584428-54071928 GCA_022539455.1 Dendrobium nobile
CAAAATTAAGAGCTTTTTCCTAAGGAAGAATCGACAAAAAACATCAAAATGGAATAAAGTAAGGGTAGCAAAAATTTAAAATTCTAAACGAAAGAAAAAAAAAAACAATTTGCATTGAATGCTAAGAATAAATATGATGCACAAGATTGTGTGAATCATAGAGGAATTAAGTTGATGTGTCATATTTTAAAGCTTTGGGATAGAGTTATGGATCATATGTTACAAAGTGATACTAATGTTTCTCAAAATTAATTTGGATTCATGCCAGGTAGTTCTATTTTGGAAGTATAAAGATAATAAGGAGGATCTGCATATGATTTATATTAATTTAGAGAAAGCCTATAGAGAAAGCCTATGATAATGTTCCAAGAGAAGTGATATGGAGAGTTCTAAAAAAGAATGGGGTTAATAATGCTTATATTCAAGTCATTAAGGATGTATATGTTGGAGCTGTTACTTGTGTTCAAACACAAGGTGGCTTGACCAAATATTTTCCAATTTCAGTTGGATTATATCAAGGTCAGCCTAAAGCCCATATCTTTTTTCCTTAGGTATGATGTTCTTACTATAGATTTGTAGGAGGATGTTCCTTGGTGTATGCTTTTTTGCTGATGATATTCTTCTTGTTGATAAGAATAAAGAGGTCATTTAAGGTAAACTTGAATTATGGAGGTCAACCTTAGAGTTAAATGGTTTTCATTTGAGTAGATTTAAAATTGAAAAAATGGAGTGTCATTTTAGTAGTAATAGATCTAGTGGGGTGTTTGTGAATTTGTATGATCAAGTCATTACTAAGAGTACATGTTTTAGATATATTTGGTATATTATTCAAAGTGATGGTGAAATAGATGGAGATATTATCAGCAGAACTCAAGTTGGATGGTTGAAGTCAAGGAATGCATTTTGGCTTGTTATGTAATAGAAGAGTACTACTCAAACTTAAGGGAAAATTCTATAAGATGGTGGTTAGACCTTCATTTCTTTATGGCACAAAATGTTGGCCATTAAAATAGAATCATAATATTAAGTTAAGTGTTGCAAAATGAGGATACTCAGGTGGATGAGTGGCTTTACTCTTAGAGACAAGATACTAAATGAGCTTATTTTTGAAAAGGTTGAAGTAGTTTTAGTGGTAGATAAAATTAGAGAGACTCACCTTAGATGGTTTGGTCCCATAAAATGGTGGCCTTCTGATGACTTGGTTTGGAGAATAGATCCATTATTTGGCTTATGTTAAGAAAGGAAGAGGTAGACCTAAAAAGGCTTGGTTAGAAAATATTTGAAAGGAACTTTCTTTATTAGATCTAAGTGAAAATCTGACTCTTAAGAGGAAATAATGGAGAAAAAGGAATGATGTAGCGAACACCATGAAGTGGGATAAATGTTTGATGATGTTGTTATTGTACCCAAGTTAGTGCTTCATATTGAATTTAACAACTATAACACCAAGGAACATAACTACTTGTTATAAATTATCTGACTAAGATTAGAAAAGTTAGACTCTCATCAATTATTAAATTTTTTTTATAATTTTAGTTTTGCATTAGGAAATTTCAAAGACACCTTTATTTAAATCAAATTTAGGTTACTTGAAGAGACAAAGGAAATCATCTATTCAACATTATTTCTAAGGTACTCTCAAAAGAAAAAGAAAAAAAGAAGAAGAGAAAAGAATAAAAGAAAAATAAATAAAAAATAGAAGGAAAATGAGTACATAAACATCAAAATTGATACTTGAGAGTTCTATACCTAAATAACCTAATATTATATTAAATAAGGGAATTGTAAGTAGTTAATCACTACACAAACACATGAAGATAAATTTAAATATGGATATTTATGAATGAATTGTAAAAGTTAACTTCAATATGAACATTCCTAAATTATAAATCTTTAAACTTAACCATGTAGTTAATCACTACAAAAACAAATGAAAATAAATTTAAATATGGATATTAAAAAACATGATTATTTAGGATGTTACCAAATGATTATTTAAATTAAAATTGCCTACTTTTAACACATTATAATTAACATCAACTAGTAAAATATTTTCCAATATTTATTTATTTACAACGTAAAATTTTGTAAGGATTAATGAATTAATCAAATGTGCCATCACATTGCTTGAGAATAAGTAATAGATTAAGCTAGGGGGAATTTATTTAGTGGATGTTAACTACAATATGAATATTCCTAAATGATAAATCATTCAACTTAACCATGTAGTTAATCACTGCACATACAAATAAAGATAAATTTAAATATTGATATTAATAAAAATGATGTTTTAGGTTGTTTGCTAATGATTTTCTAAATTAAAATTGCCGACCTTTAACTCATTGCAATTAATATCAATTAGTGAAATATTTTCCAATATTTAATCATTTACAACATAAGATTTTGTAAGGATTAATGAATTAATCAAACGTGCCATCACATTGCTTGAGAATAAGTAATAGATTAAGCCAGGGGGATTTGTTTAGTGAATGTTATGTTATTAATTTGTGCAATAAATTCCAATGAAAATATGTTTTTGTTGATATTATGTAGGAATTTTAAGTTCAAAAGGTTTGAAATTGGAAATTGATAAGAACAATAGTGCCCATACACTTGTCATTTCAACATTATAAAAAAAATGATTAATGCAATCCAGGATCCTAAGCCCATGATTTTGAAGATAACAAGATTTCTTTCCTTATTACCATATCTCTTCGGTTAGTATTTATGGATATTATTTTTTTGGGAACAATAACATTTCAGATAAGTTGTACACCATACAAAAAGATCGACTTATAACTTGGTAGACTATGAGTGTTGTCTTCTGATAAGAGTCCATAATTTGATTTATTTATTTTATATTTATTGAGTCAAAAGTCCTGTAAGGGTGTATAACAGCTTAGGACATTTAAAAACATTATTTATTATTTAAATTGTATTTTACGATCCCTATCTTATTATCTTAATTGAATTAAGTTGTGTTTAATTATGTCATTAAGTTCTATTTTTAGAATTTGATCTAATCATATTGTATGACACTAATCATATGGGACGATCAATATAAATAAAAAACCTATTGTCAATCATAAATTAGACAATATTTTGAAATTCAAAAGTTATACTAATAATATTGTATGATCTCTATTGTATTGAATGATGAAGTTAAATGTTTCCTAATCTAATCCCCTGATTAAATAGTCAAATTTTGATTAATTGATATTTAACATCATATTGTATGATGACCTTTTTTGTATAATACAAATTGATTCCAGATGTGGATGATAACTAATCACGGGTAATCTTCCTGGACAAAACGATGATTCAATTGAATTAATTATATTGTATAATACTTAAATCATATTGATAATTAAACTTATTGCATGGGCTTCGATATATTATATAGTGTTGTTATGCTATATTGAACTAATCAATCTGTATGATTCCATATTATATTGTATGATTAGAGTCGATAGAACTGAAAATTTAAGTTTTCTTAAAGCCTGATTTAAATACTTATTTTAAAGAAAAGGAAAAAAAACCTTTAGCTATTAAAGGAACTCTGATGGAGAACTTTGAGACAACTCTAGTTCTTTGGAGAAGGAGAAGGTGGGAATGAGCTTAAGGGAGGAATGTAAGGGGTTTCCACATGGTTTTTCCAAGCTCATTTGCACCTTATTTCCTCCAAGGACTTAGTGAGTTTTTTGGATTGCTTTAGGAAGAAAAAAAGCTTTAAGGTCAAAGGTCGAGGTTCTCTTCCTTCACCTAGAGGATGAAAAAGGATTCCAAGGTATGCTACCATCACCAAGAAGGTGGCATAGCTTCAAGGTTCTCTGCCTTTACCAAGAGGGTGAAAAATATTTTATGTTCTCCAATGCACCAGGTTTGGTGGAAATGATTTTTAAGGTCTTTTCCATCTTGTCATGGGGGTCAAAAGAGAGACACTAAAAGAGTTAGTGCAACACATTGAGAGGACTTCAGGGAGTTGACGTAGGCTAAGTTTTGTCTAAACCACCATAAAATTTCTGGTGTGCTCATTCTTTTACTTACATTCTTATTTCTAACTTTTTATTTCTTACTTATTATTCTTGTGAAATCTGTGGTAAGAAATTTTGTGATGTCTGTGGATTAGTTTCTATGAGCATGAATTAATAGAAACAAAATTTGAAAATCAAAAGTAACAAATATATTTATTTTTTCACAAAAATAAATATAAATTTCATCTTAATCTTTGATATTTATTTTAGCTAATTTTTTTTACATCATTTATAGTGACGAACCTTTAAGGAGCAAAATTTTTAAATTACCAATTCAACCCCCCCTCCCCCTTCTTGGGGTGCCCTAGGGATCACTTAATCAGGTTTAACACCCTCTATTGAACCTTCAATTGGTAACTGAGCTATCTTAGAATTGTGATTTTTTTTAAAAAAAATACCTAAAGAAATATCAAATGGCACATTTCAGAAATGTGAATACTATGGAAGGTTAATCTACAATTCATTTGTTGTTATTCACTAATATACCATTTGATTTTTTTAAGATTGAAATATCAAATTTTTGATAATCTATTAATATTCGAATGTGGTATATGATTCAGGAAGGCTATTCTGCACCTTTTCATTTTATTAAGGGAGTTAAGGTAGAAACCACCGTTCACAAAATGGAGTAATGAGAATAGAGAATTAACTCAACTTAGTGCCAAATGTTTGAACTATTTCTTTTATGCACTTAAATCTAAGGATTACATGAGAGTATCTTCTTGTATTTCTCCAAAGTAAATATGGGATAGATTGTGCATCACATATGAGAGTACTAGTGAAGAAAAATAATCTTGGTTAAATATTTTATTGCATGACTATGAACTATTTCATATAAAACCTAATATGAGGTATGTCAGCTATCCTATTATGAACTATTAGACATAACATGCTTTATATATCCCTAGACAGAGGCACAATCCTCAATATAGGCTAGTAAATCCATTTTGTAGAGTTAGGTGTCATTCTTGTGACATTCTAGGTCATATAGTCCACACTTGCACAGTGCACTGTATGACACATTTCGTGTGGAGGCCTAAATAACTTATATCATAGCATAACATGCATGCAAGTCATTCATCCAAGAATAAGGTGGAACCTAAACTCACTTGGGTTTCCAAATATAACCTATAATTTATACTATAGGGGTGCTCTCATAAAATGCCTAGTAAGTGTTGAAACTTGTTTAATATGATTTAGGTTGTTAAACCTAAGCTTATGTCCCAGTGGCTAACCAAGAGGGGGGGGGGGGGTGAATTGGTAATTAAAAATTTATCCCTCTTTTAAAAATTTTTATGCCGCAAAATAACTTTAGTGAATTTTATAGAAAACATTTTTCAATCACAAGTTAAAACATTAAAAACAAAAGCAGTGGAAAAAATAAAAGACATAAGTTTTATAGTGGTTCGGTCAAACACGACGTACATCCACTCCTCGGAGGCACCCTCCGAGTATTGCACTAATACCTCTAGTGACTCTCTTTTTGCACTCACAACAAGTCGGAGAAGCCTTTACAAAAACTCTCTTCCACCACTACCCGGTGTGGTAGAGAACCGTCATCCTTTTACACTCTCCAAGTGTTGGCAGAGAACCGTCTGTCCTTTCACACTCTCCAGCTGTAGGCAGAGAACCCTTCATCCTTTCACACTCTCCAAGTATGGGCAGAGAACCCTTCGTCCTTTCACACTCTCCAAGTGTGGGCAGAAAACTCTTCGCCCTTTCACACTCTCCAAGTGTGGGCAGAGAACCCTTCGTCTCCTCACACTCTCCAAGTGTCAGTAGAGAACTGGATCTCCTTGACAGATCTTCTCACAAGAAATCTTGATGGACAAGAAAAAATAGTAAATTAATCACAAACCACAAGTGGAGACTCTTACCTTTGAGTACCAAGTGAATCCTTCATGCTCCAGTAGTAAGAATCCTCCTTCAAACACTCTCTCATACTCTCTCCTTGACTCTCCCTTCAATTGTCATTAAGATCAGTAGGCAAAAAGATTAAGAGACAATTTTATTTGGACTTTATATATAAAAGACATGAAAAATCATCCAAAGACTACTGATTTTCAAGTCTGTACAAAGTGGATCGTCCCATACGATCGTCAGATCATCCCGTATGAATCTACTTAAATCAGTTGCATATGAACCCAATGTATACAGGTACGAACTGACTGCTTACCCGATTATCATCTTGTATGAACTGTTTTCGTCCGGTATGAATAGTTATTTCATGGGTTGGTTTCGACAAACTGCAGGATGTTACCAAAATTTTAAAATATAGAGCATTTTATTCTGGGATGAATGGGAGTTCGTCTGGATGAAAATTTTTCAGAGAGCATTTTATCCTGGGACTAATAGGAGCTCGTCTGGACAAAAAATTTTCAGAGAGTATTTCATCCTGGGACGAATAGGATTTCATCTGGACAAAAATTTTCCAGAGAGCATTTTATCCTGGGATTAATAAGAGCTTGTCTGGATAAAAATTTTCAAGAGAGCATTTCATCCTGCGATGAATAAGATTTTGTCTGGATGAAAAATTTCTAGAGACCATTTCATCCTGGCAAAAATAAGATGAATTGTCTGGACTATTGAGCACAAAGTGAGAATCCAGAGCAGATCTTCTCGGTATGAATTGAGAAATTCGTCTAGATGATCAGGACTTAGAAAAATTTTCTCACTTCCTATTCATTCCATTGCTCTTCCGAGGGGATAACAAACTTGATCGTCCCATACGAACAAGGTTCGTCCCATATGATCAGTATGATTTTTAAAGATCTCCCCAAGTGTGTGTGCGCTAAGCTTATTCAGTTAAAATCTTATTTTCTCAAACTCAATTAAAATAAAAGTTACAAACTTTTATTTACAAACTATCTCATGCTGAATTTTGATTTGAAGTCTTCATTAGTCTGGAGTTCGATTATCCTGAAATATTAGTCCACACAAGAGCAAAAACAATTTTTCTAAAAAGTGTTAGGAGAAAACAAAGTTTAAAATAATAATGTTTGGAATCATCAAAACTATACAAGTTGCAAAAAGATAAAATATGCAAATAGTAAGTCTCTAAATAATCTCCAACTTTTTGATGATAGCAAAACAATTATTTTTTGTATAATTTTCAAATTCTAAGAATCTCATAAACTCCCCCTGAATTGATGAACATATAAAAATAAAGAGGCATTGCACAACAATATTATCTTTTTCTCCTTTTTTCTAATACAACAGATATGATACGAAACAAAAATATGATACAGAACAACAATATGATATAGAACAATAATACGAATAATTTTTTTCTCTCTCTTTTTGATAACATCAAAAAAAGAAGAAGAAAAAAACAGAAATGCAAGCAATCATATGATAATCCATTGATAATTGATCCTTGAAAGTCATTGAAAAAAATTTACAAATAAAATCAAATCATTAGGTAAATAAAAATGATTTATATCAAAAACATGAATCAGTTTATACACTAAAATAAAGAATATCATTGCATAAAGGATGAATATAAAATTTGTATATTTCAAATTTCAATAAGAAATAAAAATATACAGAAGATCAAATTTGAATTAAGAGATTGAAAGATTATGGAAAGAGTTAACTACCACATGTGATGTTTTGCGCATCTTATTCAATAGTTTGTGGCACATTTTTATGCATCTTTTTACATGTGGGCTTATTTTGTGCCTCTTTTTGAAATTGCAAACCATTGCGCATTCCTTTTGATTTTTGTATATTTGTACATTTTTCAAGAGTAATCTTGATCTTTCTAAAATCAATAATAAAAAATTTCAAATATTTCTAAGTACATCAATATTTATTGATAACTGAAATATAAAATAAGAAAACATCACAATTGCAATAATAATATTAAATATTAATGTAGTCTAATAAGAGACATGAAATTGACAATCTTAATTACATCAAGTTATAAGCAAAACTTAAATTTAAAAAAATTAGATTTTTCTAATGAATTTATTTTTCTATTGCACTTCAAGGTATAACACTCATAAGATTAAAATTTTTAAAGATTGTCATATAGGCTAATACACATTTCAAAACAAGATTAAAACCAAGATAAGATAACTTATATTAATAACATAAAAGAGAATATTACATTTAGTAAAATTTGATATCAATACTAAATAAAACATAAAAGCTAAAACATAAAATAAAACTAACACATAACTAAAACATATCACATCACAATCTACTACATCACAATCACACAACTAAATAAATCATAAGCAAGTACAAGAGTCACTCTGATGGGCCCTTATCTGGAGTTGGAGGAGGAGGTACAGTACTAAAAAAATTATAAGTAACTGCTTATCATGAGCATATTTGAACTTATGTCATTTATCTATTCTCACATATATCCGATGTCTAGATTGTACTGAACATCCTGATACTGTAAGTGAGTTTCAATTTGATCAAATTTTTTATCAAAATGAGACTCTAAGAAATCAAATCTCTGAACCAAATCTTGGTAATTTGGTTCACTAGAATGTACAGGTTCAAGTTCCTCCTCCTCTAAGTCACTAATAACATGTGTTTTACATGGTTCATCTTTATTGAAGATTGCTCTAAAAGATCCATCATTGTAGTAGAGAGGTTCTTCAAAATCTTGAACTGTATGAACCAATTCATACTTCTTCTCCAAAATGTAGGCAACAAGATGTCCTAAGGCAATATTCTTCTTTCTTTTATAGGTGACATGACCAATTTCAGAAAGTCCATAAAGATAGTCAAGGATTAGTTGGGCTTCATGTATAAGTTGGTTAGTCATAATAAAGTAGGTTACTATTAAAAAAGAGGAGTAATATTGACTCTATCACAAGGTTTAGGAATTATGAAAGTTTGAAGAACATGCTGGATGATTCAAGAATTGCGAACAAGAGAGGACACTTTAGGCATATGTTACTTAAATATAATTCCTCTAATCACTTCATTAATTTCAGTCCAGTCAAAATCAGAAGTAGTGGTTAAGGTATGGGCTCTAATCCCTTCAATCCTTAAATTCAAAAAAATTCCTAAGTCTGTCTTTGTGATTTCTACTTTCTTTTCAAAAACATATGACCTAATCATAGAATGGTTATAATTGAAAGACATGTTTGCTAGCAAGTAGTGAAAGGTCTCTTTGTTGTAGAAGGTTACTAGTGTGAGAATGAGACCAAATTGAGTGGAAGCAAACAAGTTCATTACCTGAAAGGTCAGTTGTTCTTGAATAAGAACTCTAGAAGGGGTGATCTTAGTAGAGGCAAATCTAGAAAATGACTCTTCGTTGGCTTTGGACAGAAAATTATCACTTGAGTTCTTGTGAGGACCCTTGGCTAGAACCTTTTGTAGTTTGCTTGAGCTTGCCATGGATAAGATCTAAAAGAAAAAAGGGATCTGAAAGGGATGTGTGAGTGATGACTGTTGAGTTTAAAGCCTGTCAATTTAATGAAATATGACTATTCGTACCGACAAAATTACTTTCGTCCCATACAAAATTTAGTTCATCCCGTACGAAAAAATTTTGTATGGACGAACGAATGAGTTCAAAAAAAGAAACAGCTTTTCGTAATCACACAAGTAATGATGCGTCGATTCATACAGACTTTTGACCAAACGATCGTACAGATGAACAGGTGTTCATCCTGGACGATCAGAAATTTAAGATCGTTTTAACGGCAGTTGAAATCGTCCCCCACATCGAATCGTCAAGCGTTCGTCCGGACAAACCAAAGGTTCGTACGTACGAATATAATATTAGAAACGACCTTATCCGTTTAACTGACAATCAATCATACATACATTTGAAAAGTTCATCCAGATGATCACGATGATCGTACAGATGTAGTGAAAAATAAAAACTAAAAAACTATACGTAAATCATTCAAATCTAATAGTTATCACACTACACAATTCATCCCATACGAAAATTATTTCATCCTGGATGATTTTCACTCAATTTTTCAAAAACATGCAATCCAAATTCTAGATGTGAGAAATTTATAAAACTAAAACACAAACTCAAAAACAAAAAATAAAAACACAAACCTAAATACAGAAAATCACAAACTAAAAAAAAATAAATACGCACAAAAATACTAACTAGAAAAATACACATCAATGTTGCAAAAACATTTTAATTAAGCATTCAAATCGATCACACCAAGCCTTGTTCTTAATGCACTGAAAGTATCAAAGGCTAAAGGTTTTGTAAAATGTATGCAAGTTGATTTTCTGTAGAAACATAAATGAGTTCAATTTCTCCTTTGGATACATGATACCTTATGAAATGATGCCTGATATCTATATGTTTAGTTCTTGAATGTTGAATAGGATTTTTAGAAATGCAAATAAGACTAGTGTTATCATAATAAATTGGAATAGTGCTTATAGTTAATCCTAAATCAATCAACTGTTATTTCAACCAAAGTACTTGTGCCACACAACTTCCTAATACAATGTATTCAGCTTCAGCAGTAGATAGGGCTACGAAATTTTGTTCTCTACTGGACCAAGAGAGTAAATAATTTTCAATAAACTGACATATTCTAGAAGTGCTCTTTCTATCCACCCTTCAACCTGTAAAGTCAGAGTCTAAATAACCAATTATTTCAAATGAAGAACTAAACTTAGGATACCAAATTCCTAAGTTCTGAGTTCCTAACAAATATCTTAAAATCTTTCTTACTGCTGTCAAATGTGATTCTTTGGGATCTGTTTGAAATCTAGCACACAAACAAACATTAAACATGATATCGGGCTGGCTAGCTGTCAAGTAAAGTAAAGATCCAATTATCCCTCTAAATTTTTTTTGATCAACAGATTTTCCCTTAGGGTCCTTATCCAACTGAACTGACGAACTCATAGGTATACTAACAGGTTTAGCATTGTCAATTTCATACTTTTTGAGGATGTCCTTAACATACTTTGACTGACTAAGAAATATACCCTCCTTAATTTGCTTAATGATAAAGCCTATAAAGTAACTTAAATCTCCCATTAAACTCATTTCAAATTCACTACTCATTATTTTAGAAAACTCATCACAAATATTTTTATTTGAAGATCCATAGATGATGTCATCAACATAAATTTGTACAATGAGTATATCATTTTCAAATTTCTTCAAAAAGAGAGTTGTATCCACACTTCCTTTTTCAAATGATCTTTCAAGTAGGAAGGTGCTCAATCTCTCATACCAAGCCCTAGGTGTCTGTTTCAATCCATATAATACCTTTTTTAATTTGAAAACATGATTTGGGTATTTAAAATTTTCAAAACTTGAAAGTTGTTCTACAAAAACATCCTCTTGAATTACCCCATTTAAAAAGACACTTTTTACATCCATTTGATACAGTTTAAATCCTCTAAAATAGGCAAAGGCTAACAAAACCTTAATTGCTTCAAGTCAAGCTACAGGGGCAAAAAGCCTCCTCAAAATCATTCCCTTCAATCTGATTATACTCCATAGCAACTAATTTAGCCTTATTTCTAATGACTACTCCTGAGTCATTCATTTTATTTTTGAATACTCACTTAGTTCCAACTACACATTGATCCTTTAGCCTTGTAGTTAATTCCCAAACTTTATTTCTTACAAATTGATTTAACTCTTCTTGAATAGTCAAAATCCAAAATTCATCTGAAAGTGCTTGATCCATATTATGGGTTCTATTATTGAAATGAAGGCTGAATAATTTAGTTCTTTGTTTAGTCCACGCCTAGTCCTTATACCCTCACTAGGTTCACCAATTATCAATTCCTTTTGGTGGTTTTTAGAAAATCTCAAATCTCTAGGCAAAGGGTTTTCTATCTCCAAGTTTTCTTCCAAATTTTCTTCCAAATTTTCTTCTAAATTTTTTTATCAATCTTTTAGGAGTTTATCTCAATCTCATCTTCTATAACATTTGGCTCTTCCAAAATTCAATATTCATCAAATACAACATATGTGGTCTCCTCAATTACCAAAGATCTTTTATTGAATACTATATAAGATTTTCTAACACTTGAGTATCCTACAAAAATTCCTTCATCTAATTTTGGATCGAATTTTCCTAAAATAAATTTTCCATTGTTATGAATAAACACCTTGCAACCAAAAACATGCAAATGTGATAAATTAGGTGTTATTCCTTTTAGCAACTCATAGGGTGTTTTATCTAATTTAGATATCACATTTACCTTATTAAGAACATAACATGCAGTGCTAACCGCCTCAGTCCAAAAATATTTAGGAAGTGAGTATTCTGCCAATATGGCTCAAGTGGCTTCTATTAATGTTTTGTTCTTTCTTTCGACTACCCCATTCTGCTAAGGGGTTCTGGGTGTAGAAAAGCAGTGATCAATTCCTTTCTCCTTACAAAAATCCTCAAATCTTTCATTTTCAAATTCTCCTCCATGATCACTTTGTATAGTCATAATTTCACATCCTAGCTTTCTTTGAATCCAAGTCAAAAAGTTTATAAATTCCTCAAATGATTCACTCTTATGAAATAGAAATATAATCCATGTGAATTTAGAGTAATCATCCACAATTACAAATCTGTATACCTTACCACCTGGACTTATAGTTCCAACTGGTCCAGAAAGATCCATATGCAAAATCTCTAATGATTTACTAGTTCTAAGATCCTTATTGGACTGAAAAGAGGATTTCACTTATTTTCCTAATTGTCATGCATCAATCTTTCTTCGGCTAACCCCTTACTCATAAGCAATTAGTGATACAAGAATATTATCAATAGAGTAAATGTTTAAATCTTTAGACTCTGTAATTGTAGTAGTTTTAGCATCATAAGCAGTAGGCAAAAAACAAAGTATCTTATTAACCATTTCAGTATTCATCAGTTCCCTACCCAATGCATGTAAAGAGGTGACTATTTGTGTGAATCTTGAGTATATATCAGAAATGGATTCATTTGGTTTCATGCGAAATAATTCATAGTCATGCAACAAGATATTGAGTTTAGATTGCTTAACCTCATTAGTCCCCTCATAAGTTATACAAACTCTATCCCATATATCCTTTCCACTCTTGCAAGTAGAAACTCGTATGTAGTCTTCTGATTTAAGAGCGCAAAAGAAACTATTCAAGCATTTGGCATTTAGTTGTGCTAAGTCACGTTCTTCTACTATCTAGTCCACAAAAGGTATTTCAACTCTAACTCTGTTAACTAGTCTAGTTGGTTTTGTATACCCTTCATGATCTAAGATCCACATACAGTAATCAAGTGACTGTAAAAATATAGACATACATGTTTTCTAAAAATCAAAAGGAATATTATCGAAAAATGGAGGTCTAGTTATAGAGTAACCCTCATGTGTATTTCGGTTTTCAAATGTAACCATCTACATTAATCAAAAAGTAGTCTAAACTTATGATTTTGAAACAAAGCTCTGATACCACTTGTTGAAACTTGTTTAATATGAATTAGGTTATTAAACCTAAGCTTATGTCCTAGTGGCTAACCAAGAGGGGGTGAATTGGTAATTAAAAATGTATCCCTCTTTTAAAAATTTTTATACCAAAAATAACTTTAGTGAATTTTGTAGAAAATATTTTTCAATCACAAGTTAAAACATTAAGAACAAAAGCAACAGGAAAAATAAAAGACACAAGTTTTATAGTGGTTCGGTCAAACATGACCTACATCTACTCTCCGGAGGCACCCTCCGAGTAATGTACTAATACCACTAGTGACTCTCCTTTTTCACCCACAGTAAGGAGGAGAAGCCTTTACAAAAACTCGCTTCCACCACTACCCGGTGCGGCAGAGAACCGTCGTCCTTTTACACTCTCCAAGTGTTGGTAGAGAATCATCCGTCCTTTCACACTCTTCCGGTGTAGGCAGAGAACCCTTTATCCTTTTACACTCTCCAAGTGTGGGCAGAGAACCCTTTGTCCTTTCACACTCTCCAAGTGTTGGCAGAGAATCTTTCGTCCTTTCACACTCTCCAAGTGTGGGCAAAGAATCATTCGTTTGTTCACACTCTCTAAGTGTCGGCAGAGAACCGGATCTCCTTAAAAGATCTTCTCACAAGAAATATAGATGGACAAGAGAAAAGAGTGAAGTAATCACAAATCACAAGTGGAGACTCTTACATTTGAGTACCAAGTGAATCCTTCACGCTTCAGTAGTAATAATCCTCCTTCAAACACTCTCTCACACCCTCTCCTTAACTCTCCTTTCAATTGGCATGAAGAACAGTAGGCAAAAAGATTAAGAGACAGTTTTATTTGGACTTTCTATATGAAAAACCGTTCAAAGACTCCTGATTTTCAAGTCTGTACAAAGTGGATCGTCTCATACGATCGTTAGATTGTCCCGTACGAATCTAATTAAATCAGTTGCATACGAACCCAATGTATATAGGTACGAACTGACTTCGTACCCAATCATCTTCTCGTATAAACTATGTTCGTTCGGTACGAACAGTTATTTCATGGGCTGGTTTCAACAAACTAAAGGATGTTACCAAACTTTTAAAATACAGAGCATTTCATCCTGGGACGAATGGGAGTTTGTCTGGACAAAAATTTTCCAAAGAGCATTTCATCCTGGGACTAATAGGAGCTCGTCTTGATGAAAATTTTCTAGAGAGCATTTCGTCCTGGGACGAATAGGATTTTGTCTGTACAAAAATTTTCTAGAGAGCATTTCATTCTGGGACTAATAGGAGCTTGTCTGGATGAAATTTTTCTAGAGAGCATTTTATCCTGGGATGAATAAGATTTTGTTTGGATGAAAATTTTCCATAGAGCATTTCATCCTGGCATGAACAGGATGAATCGTCTGGACTATTCAGCAAAAAATGAGAATCCAGAGCAGATCATCCCGGGATGAATTGAGAAATTCGTCTAGATGATCAGGACTTAAAAAAATTTTCTCACTTCCTGTTCGTTCCATTACTCTTCTGAGGGGATAACTGACTTGATCGTCCCATACGAACAAGGTTCATCCTGTATGATCAGTGTGATTTTTATGGATCTCCCCAAGTGTGTGTGTGCTAAGCTTATTCAATTAAAATCATATTTTCTCAAACTCAATTAAAATAAAAATTACAAACTTCAATTTACAAACTGTCTCATGTTGAATTTTGATTTGAAGTCTTCATTAGTCTGGAGTTCGATTATCCTAAAATGTTAGTCCACATAAGAGCAAAAATAATTTTTCCAAAAAGTTTTAGGAGAAAATAAAGTTTAAAACAATAATGTTTGGAATTATCAAAACTATACAAGTTTCAAGAAGATAAAATATCCAGATAGCAACTCTCTTAACAGTAAGAGCATGTAGTACCTAGACAATAGATGCTTAAGGCATATGACTGGAGATTTGAAGTAATAAATCATGCTGGAGGCTTGGACAGGAGACAAGATTATGCTAGGAGATAACACCACTAGGTGGGCTCATGTATGATTAGAAACTCAAAGAATTTTATAATTGAAAATATTTTACCTATAGATGGATTGAAGCATAATATTTTTAACATCAATAAATTTTATGATAAATACTTTGACATTAAGTTTATATGTAGTAAGTATTTGATTAGCTTAAATAGAAATATCATTTTAGAAGGTAAGAGAATCAACAATGTTATATGCCTGATTTAAACTGTGTTTATTATTCAAATTTTATATGTTTAAAATCTATTGTTGATGAATCCTTACTATAGTATAGGAAACTATATAATCCAAGTATGAAAACTCTTAGGAAAACCACCTAGAAAAACATAGTTAGAGGCATACCCAAATAAGAATTCTCTAAGAACCATCTCTGTAATGCCTACCAATTAGAAAAATAGGTCAAAAAATCATTTCATCTCATTAAGGACATCATCATATCTAGACCTTTATAAATCCTCCACATAGACTTGTTTGGACTAATTAATATCGCCATCTTAGGTTGGAAGTCTTTTGGATATGTGACTATAAATGATTCTTGCATATTTACTTGGGTTAGATTCCTAACACATAAAAGTGAATCATTTGAGAAATTTAGAAATTCTTTCACTTGCATTCAATAAAAATTAGGATGTGAAATATCAACTATCCATAGTGATCTTGGTGGATAATTTAAAAATTATACATTTGAATCATTTTGTCAGGTGTAAGTTATAGAACATAATTTTTATCCCTAAAACTCCTAAGCAGAATGGGATAGCCGAAAGAAAGAATAGAACCTTAGTAGAGAAAGCTAGGGCCATGTTAGTCGAGTATTCACTTCCAAGATATTTCTGGGAAGAAGTAGTTAGCACTGGTTATTATGTTCTAAACATGGTAAATCTAATATCTAAACTTAATATACCCCCTATGAGTTTCTTAAGGATAGAACACCCATTCTTTCTCATCATTATATGTTTGGATGTAAGTGTTTTATTCTGATTAATGGAAAATCTCCCCTAGGAAAGTTTGACCACAAATTTGATGGTGTTTTCTATGTTATTATTATGTATGTAAATCCTATAAAGTTTCCAATAAAAGGACCTTACTAGTAGAGAAGACCACTCATGTAGTATTTGATGAATTTGATAAATCTAAGGATTCTGGATTAGAAGATGAAGAAGAAGTGGAGGTCACCCAAGGAATGAAATTTATTGACCTAGGAGATAGAGTATAACCATAGGAGCTATTGCCTAGAGATTGGAGATATTCATCTAGTCATCCTCAGGAACTCATCTCAAGAGATTCTTAGTAGGTGTTAGTGTTGCAACTTAGTTTTCATACCTATTTTTTTCATATCATGTGTGTTTCTGATGATTCAAAAATATTATTGTAATGATTACTATTTCTCCTAACATATATTGGAAATATTATTTTTGTTATTTGTGTGTACTAACATTTTCAGAAATCATAGTCTAGATTGCTGAAAACTTCAAGACAGGTTAGATTATGGTTTATTGTAATTTGAGTTTATACTTTTTATACTTTTATTGAGTCTGAGAGAGTGATCGTAATTGAGTAACTGTACACACACACACTGTGGAAGTGTAAAAAATTTCAAAGTTTTAAAACTAATCGTATTGAACGATCTTAGGCTTGTACGGGACAATTTTTCCTGAGTGTTCCTCAGAACAGAGTTAATCAAATCATGCCTAGAAAATTTTATAAGTCCTATTTGTACTATATGAAGTAACATTCGTACATACAATGTCTAGAGTATGAAATGGACATATAAAAGTTTATCCTGAATGAAATTAAAAAAATTTTTGAATTGATTGTACTATATGATCATATGTTCGTATAGATGACTTCCAGAGTGTGAAATCGGTGTTTTCCAATTCATCCATATGAATTGGTGAATTTTTTGAACTAATTATACTATACAATCTTAGGTTCCTAAAGATGACTTCCAAAGAATGAAATGGAATCGTCCATTTTTGTGCCAAATGAATCATGATTAGGTTAAAATAGATCATACTGTATGATATGGGTTTTATATAATATGTTATATAGAGTATGAAATTAGTTCATAAAGAATCATACAAGATGATCTGGTTCAATTTTAAACTGACAGTACAGTACGATGGTAGTATATGCTAACGACTGCCAGAATATGAAAGCAATTCGTAAAGGATCGTACGAGCAATTTTTGAATTATTCATATGTGTGATATGTGATCGTACTATACTATCATGGATGCTCAAATTAAAATTTTTAGTTTTCTAAATAGTTTTTCATGTCTTTCATATATAAGGTCCTTAAAAACTAACTTTCTAGTACGTATTCTTCATATTTTCTTTTGAGAGTAAGTATAAGAGTGCTTTGGGAGAGTGTTTGGGAGTGTGGATTAAGAGATCTTACAAGTGGAATTTGTGAAGGGTTCACAAGGTTGCCCAAAGGTATGGATCCCTTTGTAAGTTTGTCAAATCTCTTCCTTACTTCTTTATAAATGCTCAAGAGAAGACTTTAAAGAAGATATAATTCTCTACCGACACTTGGAAAGTGTTAAAGGACAATGATTCTCTACCGACACTTGGAGAGTGTGAAAGGATGATGATTCTTTGCTAACACTTGGAGGCTGTGAAAGGATGATGGTTCTTTGCTGACAATTAGAGAGTGTGAAAGGACAATGGTACTTTACCGCATCTGAGATTGGTGGAAGAGAGGTTAATTGTAAGAACTTCTCTGCCTTATTATGGGAGTAAAAGGAGGGTCACTATAAATTTCTATGTTCCATTATTTGTGTTTTAACCGCATTTTCAGTTTTTTTCATTTTTAATTTTGAAGTTGAATTATTTATTTTGAAAAATTTGTATCAAAATTATAAATTAGTTTTCTAAAATTTGGTAAATAGTTTTTTAAATTACCAATTCACCCCCCCCCCCCCCCTCTTCGTTAGCATTGGGACATTTGTAATAAGGTCTAATATCTTATTCGGACTTTCAGTTAGAACTATGCATGGACTTAGAAAGGTGGTTAATCATTATGCATTTAACTCAATAGTAGAACCTACTAATATTGATCAAGCTTTATCTGAAGAATTCTAGATCCTAGCTATATAGGAAAAGTTAATCCAATTTGTTAGGAATGATGTTTAAGAATTAGTCAGTAGACCTAATAAGTAGAGTGTTGTAGGATCAATGTGGATTTTTAAGATTAAAATGAATGACTCTAGTGTAGTGATTAGAAATAAGGCTAGATTTATAGATAAAGGGTACAATTAGATAGAATGAATTGATTTTGATGAAACCTTTAACTTTAAAGCTATGTTAGAAGCTATTAGAGTTCTACTAGCCTTTATTTTCTTTAGAGGTTTCAAGTTATATCAAATGGATGTTAAGAGTGAAGTTCTAAATGGGATGATTAAGGAAGATGTATACGTGGAGGTTCCCCCAAGATTTGAGAATTCACAATTTCTCAATCATGTGTTCAAGTTAAAGAAGATATTGTATGGATTGAAGCAAGCACCTAGAGCATGGTATAAGAGGCTTGATATATTTCTCCTAGATATAGCCTTTGTTAAGGGTAGTGTATACACCACCTTATTTTTTAAGAAAGTAGGAGAAGATCTCCTCATTGTTCAAAATTTATAAGGATGATATACTCTTTGGATAAGTAAATAAAAGCCATTATGATGAATTTTCAAAAGTAATAAGTGATGAGTTTGAGTTGAGTATGATGGGAGAGCTTACTTACTTTCATAGATTTAGTGTGAAGAAGAGAGATGAGGGAACCTTCCATATCCAGTCTAAATATATCAAGGATATTCATAAGAAATATGAGATGAATAATGCTAAGGCAAGGAATACTCACATGATCTCTACCATTCAACTAGATAAGGATCCCAATGAAAAACCTATAGATCAAAAGAAGTTTAAGGGAATAATAATATCACTTCTCTATTTAATTGCCTGTAGACCTCACCTTATGTTCAATGTTTATTTTTCTACTAGATTTTAGGCTGATCCTAAGGAGTCCCATATGATTTTTATTAAGAAATTCTTTAGATACCTGTTACGCAACAAAAATATAGGAATATGGTATACTTGACATAGCTTATACTTTGAAATCATAGGGTATTTAGACTCTGACTTTGCTGGAGGGTAGAGAGAAAAAGCACCTTAAGAACCTGACAATTCATAGGTCATTAACTAGTTTCCTAGTCTAGTAGAAAGTAAAACTCAATAGCATTATCCACTACTGAGATGGAATACATTGTTATAGGAAGCTGTGTTTCCCAATTCTCAGGGCTAAAGCAATAAATTTATGATCTTGGATTATCTATTGGCACTATTCCTATCATATGTGACAACACTAACACCATTTGCATTTTTAAAAATCTAATCCAACAACACTCACGTGCCTAGCATATAGACTTTAGGCCTTATTTCATTAGAGATCATGGAGCAAGGGAGATATATAACTGTAACATATAACTACTAAAAATAAACTCATAGACATCTTTACCAAACCCCTTTCCTATTATATCTTTAGCACGTTGAGGATTAAACTAGGAATTATAGATATTAATTCTTAATCCAGGGTGAATAATATAACTTTAATCATCTATAATTATGAGTTTTTCTTTACACGTGTTTTATGTCTTTTTTATATATTTGATTTGGGTTTGTATGTTTTTTATTTTTTTTCTATTTGTTTTGGTTCTATAGTTATTCTAATATCACAAAAACATATCTCAAGTCATTTATTTAATAAAAAAAATTATTTAAGTCATATTGTATGAATCACTCCGTACTATATGATTTATATGCTTTATGTACATCCTGATATTATATAAATATAATGGTTCTAATCTAACCAATTATTATTGATCATACTATACAACCACCTATTTTAAAATGTACAATCACATGTTAGTATCCATTGGATCAATTCAATTTGGTATGTATGATCATCAATGATATATCATATTGTACGAACGTCTATTTATATTGTATGATGTATTGATCAAAAAGTAATCCAGGTTGACTCCTTAGGATGAGGGATTTAACAAAGATCATTAAATATGATTTTGATCGTACTATACAATTTGAGAAACTTTTTTGACTGATCATATAGGACAAATTAACATCTTCGTATCATACAGTATGATAACTATCATACAATACAATTTGGATGAAATATATTTAAAAGAAGGGAATTCAAAAGCTAAAACCACACATCTCATCAAACTACTTTCCTTCTTCCTCTCCAAAGTCCTCATATTGTCCAAATGGCTGGAGGAAAATGATCTACGACACTAATAGGGAGTTCGTTGAGGGAACCAATAGATCCCCATTTCAAAGAAGCTGCTAATGCATATTATCACTATAAAATTGCTAGGATTACCCCCACTAAAGCTATCAATCGGGATAATCTAAATTTTGAGGAATTGAACCTTTTTACTGGCACTACACTCTAACTTATACTAACCCTAGCATTTTCCTTTTCAACATTGAATTATTGTATGAATTAATAGTGAAGGCACTATCCTTCAATCCTTTGTTAATATGAGGCTTACAGAGATCACCGATGAAGATTTTGACCAAATCCTATGTCTCTCCACCACTAGCCTCAAAGCCCATTCTATAATTTTTTATTATGACTATAAATTGATTAATGCCAACTTGACTCTTAAAAATGCTCCACATAACATACACCTACCTTTACTTTATACCCTTGTCCAGAATGCATGCATAATCTAATATATCCTTCACAATTCATTTATCCCTAAAGAAGGAGATATGGTAAATATCACACCTCTTATATCCCTTGTCACCTACTTCATCATGATCGTAATTGACTTTAATGATGTTGATTTGATTATGCAATACGTTGAACACCTGACTAGAATTAGGAATCTGAGAAATAAGGGCATGCAAAACCTCATTTTAGGTCACCTCATGTCCTATACTCTTGAAGCCAAATACAATTTGCAATTTCTTGCATCACCTTATCACCTTCCAACCTACTACACCAATAGCTCCTTCCACATACTTCATAGTGATCCATGCCATCATTGTTACTATGTGGAGGATTTAGAGCAAGAGGAGTCAGTTGGAGCTCCACCAGCTCCAGCACTAGCACCTGTAAACCATCCTTCTCAGTATAGACATTGATTCAAATATTTGATCAGATGTAGACTCTACTCGGCGCATACATTGAGGAGCAGCATCGACAGCATGAGACTGATATGGCATGGTTTGGATAGTAGTTTGCATCCCTTCACTGATACTTTCAGCCACCTTCTCCACCACCACCTTATTAAATACCTTCCTACTTTTAGCGTGTGTTTTTTATTATAGCTTGTGTCTATGTTTTTTGCTGTTTGTTTTGTTTTTTCTTTTTATGCTTAGTCGTTCCTCATTTTTGTGATGTCAAAAAGGGAAGAATGTGTGTTTGGTTGATTGTTGAGTAATTATTAATCATTTGGATTTTATTTTACTCTTGTTTTGCATTGTCTTATATTTTGTCATTATTTTATGCTTTGTGTTGCATTTAAAATATCTATAAAAAGTTTCTCCTATTTTTATATGGATTAGTTAGTAAGTGGGAGTTTTAGGAGATATTATGATTAATTTTAATTCTTCAACGAATAATATTTTTCTTTACCAAAAGGGGGGATCTTTGTAATCTGGGATCCTGAGCCCATGATTTTGATGATAAAAAAACTTTATTGGCTTCTTACTATATTTATATGGCTAGTATTTGCGGTTATTATTTTTTTGTGCAAACTATCATTTTGGGTAAATCGTACAACATAAAAAAGGATCAACTCAAGAATGGTAGACTAGGAGTGTTTTCATTTTTACAACAGTAAAAATTTTATTAATTTATTTTATATTTCTTGGGTTAAAAGTTCTATAAAAAGGTGCATAACAGCTTAGTGACCATGCACACACACGCATAAGGGAGGAAATTTAAAATCATTAATTTATAATTAAATTGTATTGTGTGATCTCCATCACATTGTTCGATCTTTATTAAATCAGGTTTAATTAAATCATTAAGTTAAGTTTTTTTTATCTTGATATAATCATATTATACAATATTGATCGCATAGGATGATCAATATAAATTAGGAAAATTACTGCCAAACATAAATATAACAAAATTTTGAAGTTTAAAATTTATACTAAGAATACTATACGATCCCTATCATATTGTATGATGAATTTAAAACTTTTCTAATTTAATCCTTGATAAAGAAATTAAACCTGGATTAATTTATATTAAACATCATATTGTATGATGACCTTATTTATACAGTATGAACTGATTCCAAATGCTGTATGACAATTAATTGTCATAGATCATCCTGGTTGAAATGATGATTTGGTTCAACTAATCATACGGTAAGATATTTAATTAATACTAGACGATCTATTCAAATATTCAAACTAATCATACGGGATTTTATCTATCGTACAATACTTTTATGCTATATAGAACTAATTATATTATATGAATAGAGTATGAAAAATTAATAATTTAGATTTCTTTACAGCCTAATTTAAAAATTGTATTTAAAGCCAAAAAAAATCCTTTGGCTATTGAAGGAACTTTGAGGAAGAACTCATGAGAAAACTCTAGTGCTTTGAAGAAGGAGAACGCTGATTAAGTGTGACAGAGGAGTGAGAGGGGTTTCCACACAATTACTCAAAGCTAGTTTATACCTTATTTTCTCCAAGGATTTAGTGAATTTTTGAGGTTTCTCTAAGGAGAGAAGCTTCAAGGTCAAAGGTTTAGATTCTTTTCCTTCATCAAGAGGGCGGTAAGCTTCGACATTCTCTACCTTCACCAAAAGGGTGAAAAAGAATTCCAAGGTACTCTTCTGTCCCCAAGAGGATGGCATAGCTTCGAGGTTCTCTGCCTTCACGAGGAGGATGAAAATGTATTTTGATTCTCCGCAGCATCGGGTTTGGTGGAAGTGATTTTTAAGGGCTTCTTCACCTTGCCTTGGGGGCTAAAGGAGAGACACTAAACATGTTACTGAAATACCTGATGAGGACTCTTGGGAGTGGATATAACTCAAGTTTTAACCGAACCAATTTAGAATTTGTGGACACTCATTCTTTTACTTGCATTTTTTCCAGTATTTTATTTTCTTCAACTTATTCTTGTGAAATTTGTCGTAAGAAATTTTGTGATATATGTGTAATAGTTTCTATAACCAATAATTTCTAGAAACAAAATCTAAAAATCAAAATTAACAAAAATATTTCTTTTTTACTCAAAAAATAATTTAAATTTCAATTTCATATCTAATATTCACTTCCATTAAGATTTTTGTTTGACATCGTGTATGGAGTGGAACCTTTAATAAGCAAAATTTTTAAGATAATAATTACCCCCCACTTGGTGTGCCTATGGATCATTCAATGAGGTTTAACAACCTCCATTGAAATTTCATTCCTACCACTTCTGGAGTACTTAGGCTGATTGAGTTTGCAAAATTTATAAGACCATGGTTCTTGTTATTTAAGCATACCAGTGTCATAACACTATAATTTGGAGTGTTGTGGCGATCTAAGTTTTATAAATTGGAAAGCCCGAGCACAAACATACAAAGCTCCATAGCACTACGAGAACCATAGAGCAAGTTTAGTTCAACATTATAGCATTATAATAGTCCTGCACATCAAAATTGCACTTAGTACCATGATGTAAGAGTTAGACTAATTTTATATGAAAGCATCTCATTGATTCAGACAAACATTGTAGTGGAGATAAGTATTGAGCATTGAGCATCAAGGTGCTTGTTCGTTATTATAACATCGTACTTCCTAACTCTATAATGTCATGATGCCTATCTCAATTTTTTTTACTTAATAAAATTTTTTTAATGGACTTGTCATCTATTTATTCTTCAAGACAGTAAAAGGAGTCAGAGTTTAGAGTGGTGAGTGATCATTCTTAATTGAAATTGATTCAGGGATCATCTTTTGTTTTGAATTATGCGTAAACACTTCTTTAAGTGATATTTACTCGACCTATCCCTTATATCTTTTATGTTGTTGTTTAGGATGTTTTGTATAAAATAACTTCTATGGCTAGCTGAAATTCTCCATTTAGGGATTATGATGCGAATAAAGCATATTATTCCTAATGTAGATTCTTGTTCTTCATTAAATTCATTAAATGGCCTTATGCAAAAGTCAAACCTAGTTTGATTAATTGCCTTGATGGAGGAATGATGGAATAAATAGGATAAGTGAGATAAAATACTTTCATACCTAGACATACGATGAATAAGATAATAGGATCTATGGAGATTAAATCATTATAGTTAGGTGAGAACTTTCCTTTAAAACTTTAAAAAATTGATAGAGATCTTAGGATGTATATGCTCTTATTCACAACAAACCTAGATTAGTTTACTATGGAAAATACTATAACATCCATTATCATGAGTCGATGACATTTTTTTATGAGTATTTTATCTATTCAGTATTTTCAGTAATTTGTAAAACCTCACCTTCAAATAGACTCAGTAGTATAATCATGCTACTTCAATAGACAAAAGTACTAGGGGGATTCATAGGGATGCATTCCTTCTTGTGGGACTGACAACACTCTCATTCACTTTATTACTTTATCAACATATACACTTGAATATTTAAATTAGCAGTGTGCCACACACATGTCATGCACCATCATCCCTCTACTTGATTGATTTGTGTTTAAAATTATTTTTATCTTATTAGTTGGCTTATTATGAATCCAATAAAGTTTTTTTTTTTCTAGAAAAATACTTTTGACTTTTTAAAATTCATTTATTCTGTATTTAGAAGAATAAATTTAGAATTAGGTAGACCATATGAACTCTGAAGTTGATGAAATTTTAAATATATGTTAAGGATAACATGAAATAAATTTCCTCAAATTTTAGGGCCATTTGAAATTGTATTAGATTTTTAATGGTTTTCGATAGTTTAAAAATCAATTATCATTTGGTTCTTTGTAAAATCAGGTTAGACATTTAAGTGGGGTAAGTAATAGATTTCTCATGTTTATAGTGTTAATCAAGATTTTATTGTAGTTTAGTTTTTTTTTCTAGAATTAATTTTAATGTTCTAGAGTTTCTCAATCAATTAGGTTCCAAAGTTGGGTTGATTTTAGTTTTTGCTAATTGGCTGACTAGATGTATTCAAATCTTCACAATCCTTAAGGTCCTTTAGATCATAAGGTGAAAATTTAAAGGTATTTAGATGATGCGTTGAATTTCTTCATTTTTCCTGAGATGTCTAACCCAAAATAATAAGTAAAATTTCTAGGGGAAACCATATTTGATTGGGGTGAATTTAATTCTTATCTAACCCTCATAAATATACTTAACAAAAACAAAATGATCATAAAAAAATCACCAATGGATTTTGACTTAAGGTAACTTTACATGCTAGGTCAAAATGATGAGTTAAGAATTCAAAAATGTTTTAGAAACCCGAGGCTAACCTAAAAGCATTTGCAAAAAATTTAGGAGTTTAAGAACACTCCAAAGATAATCCTAGAGAAATTTGAGGCCTAATTGAACTAAGAACAATGTTAATATTTATCAAATCAAATAAAATCAATTGAACCACTAGCCTCAAGCATATACTCATAGGATAGTGATCTCTATCCTAAATCCAAAAAGAGATCACACATTTAATTTGAACTAGGAGACTGATGATATTTTTTTAAAACTTCTACAATTTAAATATAATAACAATCCTTAATTAAATAATTTACAATGATATCAACTGACCTAGAGAGCATTATTTATGTGACGCACTTTAATTCGACACTTAAACATTCTCTTATTGTCCTCATTTTTTAGTGATTTTATAACCTAAATAAAAATTTCAATCCAAAATTTAAAATCCTTAAATTCCATTTTAGAACTTACATTCAATTCCACACAGTACATTCACAAGGCATTCAATCATTATAACTTTGAATTAGTTATCTAACAATCAATAGTGATTGACTTTTTGATCAATCATTAACAAACATTCAATGATTCTCATTATTTCAACAATTTTAAAATCATAAATCCCCCCCCCCCCCCCCCCCCTCCAACAATTCTTAAATCAATCCTAAATTCCTAAATTAAATTCCAATTTGAAAATCAAATGTCCAAATACAAACCCTAGGTTCGTTAGACTTTTCCATTTATTAGGAGAATTTTTAATTAATTCAAAACTAAAGGTAATGTCTCTTGAATGTTGTTTGATCAGTTACATAGCTATTAGGCATGTCTCTAGAGTAAATTTATTTATTTTATAGGCATCCATGTCCTTATAAACCCTAAAACTCAAAGTATATTTTGAGCATATAAAACCTTCAAATATTTATAGCTCATCATGCCATGGGACATAGCATTTTGTGGAAATCATATTGGAAGTGTATGTAAACTTATTGAACATAGTCATAATCATCATTAAATTAATTGAACACATTCGAGTCACTGGTTGACTTAGGATAACCTAGCTTGACATATGGAACCTTTTTTAACATAAACTACAAGAAAATATGTGATTACTGGCAGAACACTTTTGACGAAAACAATGAATTAATGCAAAAATTTTCTATTTTCCGTCACATTTCAAGGGAAAAACCTTAATGCCAGAAATAATATTCCGACACAATAAATTCACCGAAAAAATTTTCGATGGTATTTCCAATGCAGTGCCGGCAGAAATGTATGGCATATATGTCATTTTTTAATAGATTTTTCCAACGCAAATTCCACTGCTTTTTTTAGCATATATTTGCGACAATAATAGTGGTGATAGTTATGTCAGAATTATTGCCAGATCTCATTTTACCCAAAATTTCGGTGTATAGTTACGCCGGAAATAGCGGCAGAACGTACATAAAAGAAATGTTAAAACTCAGTTTAAGCAATTTACCGGCGTAAACACCACAGGTAATACGGACACAGCATTATGCCGGTAATGGTAGTATAAGTCATGGTAAAATAGTGTGATGTACTTACCAGCAGATTTTCCATCGAAAACCTGTAGCAGACAAAAAAAATTTCCTTCCAACAATCAAAATGGATTTTTACGCCTACAAACAAATTCTCACATTGCATCTAAACATCATATAATATCAACATCTGATTCACAACATATAAATAATACCAAATACATATCAAAAACACAATTTATCCTATAATTAAACCATATCAAAAACATCTAAACATCTCAACTATTCCAAATATTAAATATTCAATTGTTCAAAACTTTAAAATTGAAACAACTACCCTGGTTCAGTCTCTTCCACCTCAAAAACTATATTGTTCTGACTAAGATGCTCTCTTATCTTTCGTATTTCATCCAATAATTGAGTATTTTGCATTGCAATTGTTGTTGCATCTATTGTTATTGCATCTACTGCTGCATCTGCATCTACATCTGCCAATCAACTTGAGCTTTTTTAACCTGCTCTAGCCCAACAGTAAGGGTAGCTATCTGTTGGCTATATGTAGAGTCCTGGAAACTTGATACAAAGTTGGAGCTAGTAGAGGACTGCCCTTCATATACATGGGCTTATGAGCATAAACCATACACTCTTCCGTATTACATCACTCCTATTGCTTGAGATCAAATGAGGTACTCAGAATATTTGGTCGATCCTATAGAAGAACCTTCAAGTGCTGCAGGCTGGCTCTCTCAAAGTCATGTATATTCCTCCTATGATAGTTATCAAAAATGTAATCAAATTATACATGATATAAAAAAAAATTAAATAATATACTTACATAGGCTTTCCTCACTCGCTCATTAACCTATTGCTGATCTTGACGCTTGTGAGTATGATAAAGTAATTCGACAGGTGTCGGCTCTCTACCTAGCACCATTTTCTATAGTTGGCATAAATGAGTATTCATTCTAAATTAAATTAATAAAATATATGTAAATTCCTTACCAAACATCTTTTTTTCTCAGTATGTGGTACAGAACCCCCAATATGAAGGGAACTATCCATGCCCCCAACATTAGATGTTCTGTTCTGTCTTATTTGCTCTCTTCTTTTGGTATACTCTGGGCTACCCCAAGCATCATTCAACTCAGCCCATACACTCTCAGCTATCAAGAGTGGTCACTCGCTAGACTTTTTAATATCAGTGAATATATCTCGCATGCAACTCGACCCACGCTTCTCAAAATTCTTTCTAATTTTATCATTGTGCTGGGCAGCTAACAAAAATCTTTCTGTATTTGAGAACATATAATTTTTACTAGGTGAGAAATTTATATATATACAAAAAATATTTGTAATAACTAACCTCAAAATCTCTAAACCACATTTCTCGCGCTACCTTAGGGACTTTCTTCTAAGAAACATAAGAAGCATCGTACATGCTCCGTATTATGTTCCGTACCTTATGCATTATTTGTTTTGATTGGTGAAATCTAAAAAAAAATAATATTAGTTCAAAACAAATTTTTAGTTAATTTGACATGAAAAATATAATCAACTTAAAATGACAAAACAATTTTAGTATTATGTGAGTATGTACGTATCATCGTCAGGTTAAATTAACATGCAACAATTTATCATCTGCCCTGCCTGCCCTACCTACCCTGCCTGCTCTACTGTAATTGGGGTGGAAGGTCCACCTGTGGTGGGCTAACTTATACATTTGATCTTAAGATTTTGACTGTGCTTGAGGATGCTAATGTCATGTGGGAAAAAGTGGCTAGTGATATTAAGAATATTGCAAAAGATGTCCTTGGGGTATCAAAAGGAAAATCTCCTAATAGTAAAAATAGTTGGTGGTAGAATCCAAATGTGCAAGAAAAGATTATAAAAAAGAAGTTTTGTTATTAAAATTGGTTTAATTTTAAAAATTCTGATAATTGGGAAAGATATAAAGTGGTTCGTAAGGATGCTAAGAAATCAATATATGATGCAAAGACATTAGCTTTTAGTGATTTATATAATAGATTAGATACTAAAGAGGGAGAAAGATATATGTATAAGTTAGCCAAACAAAGAGATTGGAGTAGTAAGGATTTAGTTCAAGTGAAGTGTATTAAGGATGAAGATCAAAAAATACTTTTCTTAGAATATGATATTCAACAAAGGTGGATGAGATATTTTTCTAAACTTTTTAATGAAGATTGCAAAAATAAGATTGACTATAGTGACCTTAGCACCCTAAGTGAAAATAAAGATTTCTATTTTTATTGATGTTTTAGTAAAACTGAAGTTAGAGTGGCTTTAAAGAAAATGAAGGGTGGAAAAGCTGTTGGACCTGATGATATTCCAATAGAGGTGTGGAAATGCTTAGGAGATGAAAGAATTTCATGGCTTACTAAACTTTTTAATACTATTTTGAAGACTAAAAAATGCCAGATGAGTGGAGAATGAGTGTGTTAATTCCAATTTTTAAGAATAAAGGTGATGCACAAGATTATGTGAATTATAGAGGTATTAAGTTAATGTGTCATATTTTAAAACTATGGGAGCGAGTTATGGAGCATAGGCTGTGGCGTGATATTGATGTTTCTGAAAATCAATTTGGATTCATGGCGGGTAGGTCGACTATGGAAGCCATACATTTATTAAGAGGTTTGATGGAGAAATATAGAGAAAATAAGGAGGATCTACATATGATATTTATTGATTTAGAAAAAGCATATGAGAAAGTTCCAAGAGAAGTGCTATGGAGAGTTCTTGTAAAGAAAGGAGTCAATACTGCTTATATTCAAATCATTAAAGATATGTATGCAAGAGCTATTACTAGTGTTCAAACACATGGTGAATTAACCTAGTATTTCCCTATTTCGGTTGGGTTACATGAAGGATCAGCCTTAAGCCCATATCTTTTTGCTTTAGTCATGGATGTTCTCACTAGACATTTTCAAGAGTATGTACCTTGGTGTATGCTTTTTGCTGATGATATTCTTCTTATTGATAAGACTAGAGAGGGAGTTGAAGGAAAACTTGAATTATGTAGAAGGTTTTCGCTTGAGTAGATCCAAAATGAAATATATGGAGTGTAATTTTAGTAGTAATAGACCTAGTGAGGGGATTTTGGCTTTAGGCGAACAAGTCATTAATAAGAGTACACGTTTTAGATATCTTGGATCTATTATTCAGAGTGATGGTGAAATAGATGGGGATATTATCAGCATAATTCAAGTTGGATGGTTGAAGTGGAGGAATGCATCGGGATTATTATGTGATAGAAATGTACCCCTCAAACTTAAGGGAAAATTCTAAAAGATGGTAGTGAGGCTTGCAATGCTTTATGGTACTGAATGTTGGCCATTAAAAGAGAAGTATAATACTAAGTTAAGTGTGGCAGAGATGAGGATGCTCGGGTGGATGAGTGGCTTTACCCTTAGAGATAGGATACGAAATGAGCATATACGTGAAAAGGTTGGAGTAGCTCCAGTAGAAGATAAGATTAGAGAGAGTCGCCTTAGATGGTTTGGTCACATAAAACGGTGGCCTTCCGATGACCCGATTAGGAGAGTAGAGGTATTAGATTTGACTTATGTTAAGAAAGGTTGGGGTAGACCTAAAAAGACTTGGTTAGAAAATATTAGGAATGGCCTTTCTTTATTAGATTTAAACGAGAATTTGACTTTTAATAGGACACAATAGAGAAAAAGGTCTCATGTAGCCGACCCCACGTAGTGGGATAAAGGCTTGATGTTGTTGTTGTCCACCTATGGTGGGATGAGGGTGTGGTGGGGGATAGTATGTTAGAACATATGGTGGATATGGATATGTAGCTGGGACACCAGGAGGTAGGGGTGGGAAGAAAGGGTAGAAGGGAGTAGTATGTGCTACATCTGGCAAAGGTAAGCATGGATCTGGTGGGTAAAATTGTAGGCTGCTGGCTGTAGGAGTAGATAAAGGTGGGCTAGGCTGACTCTGAGTAGCAAGCTCTGATGAAGAAGTCCCCTCATTATGTACAGAACCAGTTGAAGGGCCAACAGTCAACTTCTTCTTCTACCTAATAAATTTTTTTTTTAATTATTCCTCTACTCTGCTTATCACCTGAAGACATCTAGCAAAAAGAAATTTAAAACATGTTAGTAACATAAATTAAATAGAAAATTTAAAACATGTTAGCAACTATTATAGAAATGAAATGAAACAATCACAACTTTAGGGTCATGGTTTTACCTTATGTTGATTCACTTTCATACGATGAAACATCTTCATCTCTATTATAATTTTCATGACTTTCATCTATATTTAAATATACTTTCTCTAATTGCAATTCACTCTGAGTAGTAACAATATGATCATCCACATCATTTGCAATTTCTTTTAAATTTGTTATAAAATCTTCTTGATATGATGTAGGTATTGATGTAGTTTTCTCAATTATACCCCTAGGTTTTGTCTTCATAATTACAAGCCAATCTTATTTGCCTTGTATTCTACTCGGATAGTTGGAAAAGTACACTTGGCTTGCCTGACTTGCAATGATGAATGGGTCAAACTTCACATTTTTTCTCCCCCGCTTTACTTCTGTTATACCATAAATCAGATGTATTTTTGTTCCTCTATTGTGTATGGGGTCATGTTTCAATCCATGACCCCTAGTCTGAGATTTTGATAACGACAAATATTGCAGTTTGAATTACTATTCATTGAATACTTTTGATTTCTACTCTTATCTATGAGTACTAATATTTTAGGGAGATTATAAGTTACTCAGGACAACAAGAAGACTCAAGACTGGGTAGAGTAAGAGTTGGAGTCCATAATATTATAATTTTTCATTTATTATTATTTTTTATTTCTTGAGTCTAACCATAAATTATATGCAAGATTGAGCAACCATGCACATACAAAGGAGGAGAGGGTTTAAAAATTGAAGAAAATTTTTCTCTGTTGATCATACTATACAAGTTTAAATCATATTGTACGATCTGATCAGGCTGAAACGGCTGTCTGTGAACATGTCGTACTGTACGAAGTATTTCTAATTTAAAAAAACCTAGCTGCCAGAGTAATTTAAGTAAGTTTAATAACTAAGCATACTATATGATCTAAGTCATACTATACGGTCTATTTTTTGAATACTGACTTAAATTAATCGTGAGATTAGTGTGTAAATCAAGGATCAATTTTTGATTGGTTATCATACTATACGACTGTGTTCGTACTGTACGATTAATTGAGGCTATCTTCGATCATCCCGGATATCATACCCGATGAACCCTTGATTTTGTACTAATCATACTGTACGAAGTGGTTCATACCATACAATGTCCAGAGATGAGTTTCATCATCCCAACAATCATCCTATACAAATAGAAGGACTTTACATATTGTATTGTACGGGTTTAAATTATATTATATGATAATATTCAAAATTTTGGCTTATTTGTAAACCTTCATACTAGGACGAAGGCTATTCTTTATGGATCGTACTGCATGATAGATAATCATACTATACGATCATAACAGCTAATTAGAAAATTTTAGGGTTTTTTGGAGCCTATTTTAAACATCGAAAACTTATGTTTTTTGGCGTGTGACTGAGAGAGAGGGATGTGATTAGAGAGGGATTCCTTGGGAGAGAGCTCTTGAGAAGATTTTAGGGTTTTTGAGAGAAGGTGGGCTTAGTGAGGGAGGAGTGTGAGGGAGATCACATGGTTGCTCCAAGCTTGCTGCACTTTGCTCCTCTTGTGACCCGAGAAGATCTTGTGGGAGGCTTTCTGAGAGGGAGATTCTTCTACATTCGTGTCCTCTAAGGTACTCTACCTTCTCCAAGAGAGAGAGAAATGAGAAGGTACACTACTGTCATCAGGAGGGTGAAAAAGCACTAGGCACTCCGCCACGCCGGGTTGGTGAAAGTGATGTTTGTAAGGGCTTCTCCGCCTTGCCGTGGGGGAAAAAGGATAACTATTATTTAGTAGTGAAATTTTCGGAGTGGAGGACTCCGGGGAGTGGACGTAGGTAAAGCGATCGAATGGTGTGATTTTTCCTTTAATACGTTTTAGTTATGCTTGTATTTTATTTACATTAAAATTGCTTGGTGCAAATTATTGTAAAAATTCATTGTTGCAAATTGTATTTCAAGTACTTGCTTTCACATAATTTAATTTTCTTATTTAAATTTTAAAAACTCAAAAAAAATTTATTAGAACTCATGTTTAGAATTTTTTTTATTACAACAATTTTCCAATTCACCCCCCCACCCCCCCCCCCTCTAGGCTCATATCCTAATTTCATTTGGTATCAAAGCGGGGTTTCAAAAATAGAATTTTAGAAAACCTTGAAAATTGATCATGTCATATTTTGGTAATCATAATACCGCAGAGGGTTATTCAATAACTTGTCCACCTCTTTTTGACAATATCTAGTTTGATTTCTGAAAAATTAGAATGTCTACTTTTTTATAGTCTATAGACTATCATATGTGGATGTTGGTTAATAATGATTACGTTTGCACCGTTTAAACTTGTGAATGGAGTGAAAACTCAAGTACCTTTTAAGGAATGGAGCAATGAGAATAGGGATTTAGCTCAATTAAATATGAAGTACTTAAACTGTTTCTTTTGTGCATTAAAATCTGACTACATGAGAGTATCTATTGATACTACTGGTAAGAAGATTTGGGATACACTGTGCATCACGTGCGAAGGAACTAGGGAAGTTAAATAGTTTAGACTTAACATTCTATTGCATGATTATAAACTCTTTCGTATGAACCTAGTGAAATAATTTCTAACATGTATACTAGGTTCACCCAAATCATGACATCCTTGCATACATTAGGTAGAGAAATTTCAAATTCTAAAAAAGTTAACAAGATTCTTATATGCTGGGTTCCTATGATGCTAAAATTACTGCAATCACAGAATCAAAAGATCTTAACATTTATTCTATTGAAAAGGCAAAGTGATGTAGGTGAAAAGAATGAGCGGATGGTGGCATTGAAAGCAAATAACTCAGAAAGTGAAACTTCTCCAATAGAGGAAGAAGATGACATAGCCTTGATGACCCGACAGTTCAAAAACCTTTTGAAAAAGAAATAAAGGCGTCATCAGAACAACTGGAATAAAGGTAATAGCTCAAGAACTACTAAAGTTTCATCTGACACAATTTGCTTTGAGTGCAGGAAACTAGGTCACCTCCGAGCTGACTACCCCAACTTAAAGAGTCAACCAACTACTAAAAAAAATGGTGAGGACAAAGCTAAATATAAGAAGGGGAAGATGAAGACAGAAAAGGCATTTTGGGCTGACTCTGCCTCAAAATCATTAGAAGAAGAAGTAGAGGAGAAGGTAATAAATTTGTGTCTAATGGCTAACGATAATCTTTATCAATAAGATCAAGATGAGGTATGTTAACTTTCATATGTAGATCTACTGTTTAATTCTGACAAAATTCATAACTCGTATTAAAAATTGAAAAAAATGCATGCTAGTCTTAATATTAATTTTAGTACTTTACAAACTGAGCATGCTAACTTAGTTAAGGAAAATTCAGATTTAGATAGAGATCACATGTCCCTGCTTGATGAGTATGATGCATTAAATAAGAAGCATATTGAATTAACAGAAGCACATGAATCCTTAAAAATAATGCATATTGAAATAGAAAAGGATTTTGATAGACTATACAAACTTGCTTTGGAGTTACATCATAATGAACATATTTTGAAATGGGAAGTTGTAGGTTTGACATATCATTTAAAGAAAAAATCACAGAACTAAAAAAAGAGAATACATCACCCACATTAGCCCAATCTAGCAAACCCCTAGCACTGCATGCATCACACAACTTTAAGAAGAGGCATCACAACCCACATAAGGTTCTCGATGTTAGGTGCTTCTCTTGTGGCATGCTAGGTCACATAGCCTACACTAACACGATTCACCATAGGACACACCTAGTATTGAGACCTAAACTGCATCCATCATAGCATAACATGCATACATCTCATTCATGCAAGCATAAGGAGGAATCCAAACTCACTTGGGTTCCCAAATCTAACCCTTGAATGACATTGTAGGGATGCTCTCACAAAAGACCTAGTGAGAGCATGTGGCACCTAGACAATGCATGCTCATGGCGCACGACTGGAGACATAAAGAAGTTCATTTTACTAGAGACCAGGACCGGAGGCAAAGTAACATAGGGAGACAACACCACCAAGAAAGTGGTAGGCTTAGGTATTGTTGGAAATGTTAAGAATTTTTAAATGAGAATGTTTTACTAGTTGATGGTTTAAAGCATAACTTACTAAGCATTAATCAATTGTGTGATAAAGGTTTTGACATAAAATTTCTTTCTGAAAAATGTTTGATTAGTTTAAATAACAAACTTATTTTAGAAAAAAAAGAATAAATAATATTTACATGTTAGATCTTCATTGCATTGATAGTTCAAATTCATTTTTCTTAAAAACAATAGTAGATGACTCATGGCTGTAGTATAGGAGACTATGCCATGCTAAGATGAAAACACTTAGAAACATCACTCAAAAAAACCTAGTTAGAGGCGTACCTAAATTAGACTTTACTAAGGATCATTTATGTGATGCCTGCCAACTAGGAAAATAAATAAAATCATCATTTCATTCAATCAAAGATGTGAACACATCTAAGCCACTAGAAATCCTTCACACGGACTTATTTGGACCCGTTAGCACAGCTATCCTAGGTGGAAAAAATTATGAATTTTTGATTATAGACAACTTCACTAGATTCACTTGGGTAGATTCCTAACACATAAGAATGAGTCGTTTGAGAAATTTAAGATATTGTCCACTTGTATTCAATGAAAATTAGGATGTGAAACCTTAACAATCTATAGTGATCATAGTTGAGAGTTTCAAAATGAAAGATTTGAATCATAGTATCAAGAGATAGGAAAAGAGCATAATTTCTTAGCATCTAGAACTACTCAACAAAATGGAATAGCATAAAGGAAGAATAGAACCTTGGTAGAAGCTGCTAGGGCAATGTTAGCTGACTACACCCTACCTAGATATTTTTGGGCAGAAATAATTAACACAGCATGTTACATCTTAAATAGGGTGAACATTAGGTCAAAGCTAAATAAAACTCCTTATGAACTACTTAAGGGACCGACACCGAATCTTTCACACTTATATGTCTTTGGTTGCAAGTGCTTTATCTTTGTCAATGGCAAACTTCCCCTAAGAAAATTTGATCCCAAGTCTAATGAGGGTGTCTTCTTAGGTTATTCTTCTATAGGTAAGGCCTATAAAATCTTTAATAAGAGAACCCTAATAGTAGAAGAGTGTGAGAACTAGGCACAAACTTAGGAAGGTGGTTAGTCATTCAGCATTCATCTCTATGATAAAACCTACGAGTATAGATCAAGCTTTGGGAGATGAATTCTGGATCCTAGCAATGCAAGAAGAATTGAACCAATTCACCAGGAATGATGTTTGGGAGTTATTCAAGAGACCTAAAGAACATAGTATAGTTGGAACAAATTGGGTTTTCAAAAATAAGGTGAATGACTCAAGAACCATAATAAGAAACAAGTCCAGCCTAGTAGCTAAGGGGTACAACTAAATTGAGGGAATAGACTTTAAAGAAACCTTTGCACCGGTACTCCTAGAAACCATAAGGGTGCTCTTAGCTTTTGCTTTCTTCAAAAGTTTCAAACTATATAAAATAGATGTAAATAGTACTTTTTTGAATGGGGTAACCAAGGAGAATGTTTATATTGAGCAACCCCCCCCCCCCCCCCCCCCCCCGGATTTGAAAGTTCACAATTTCCAAACCATGTATTCAAATTAAAAAAGGCACTGTATGGGCTAAAGCAAGCACCTAGAGCCTAGTATGAAAGACTTAGCTCATTCTTATTGGATAGAGGATTTGTTAAGGGTAGTGTGGACACTACACATTTTATATAAAAGGTTAAAGATGAAATTCTCATTGTTCAGATTTATGTGGATGACGTTCTATTTGGATCTTCAGATAAAAATTTATGTGATGAATTTTCAAAAATAATGAGTAATGAGTCTGAAATGAGCATGATGGGGGAGCTTAAGTATTTTTATAGCTTTAATGTAAAACAAATAGATAATGAAATGTTTCTTAGCCAAACAAAATATATTAAGGATGTTCTGAAAAAATATGAAATGGATAGTGCTAAGCCCATAAACACTCTAATTAGCTCCACAATTCAACTTGACAATGACTCGAAGAGACAATCAGTAGATCAAAAGAAATATAGAGGAATGATCGGATCTCTCCTCTACTTGACTGCCAGTAAACCAGACATAATGTTTAGTGGGTGCCTCTGTACCCATTTTCAAACTGATTTTAAAGAGTTTCACTTAACTGCGGTCAAGAGAATCCTTAGATATCTACTAGGCACCCCGAACTTAGGAATTTGGTATCCTAGGCATTGCACTTCTTTTGAAATCTTAGGGTACACATATTCTAACTTTGCAGGATATAGGATAGATAGAAAAAGCACCTCTGGTACTTGCTAATTCATAGGAAATTCTTTAGTTTCTTAGTCCAGTAGGAAGCAAAATTTGGTAGCCCTTTCCACGGTCGAGGCAGAATATATTGCAGTAGGAAGTTGTGATGCATAAGTACTATGGTTGAAAAAATAACTTCTTGATCTTAAATTACTTGTATGAACCATCTCAATCATGTGTGACAACACAAGTGCAATCTGCATCTCTAAAAATCCAATTTGACACTCTCGAACAAAACACATAGACAATAGACACCACTTCATAAGAGATCATGTTGCTAAAGGAGATATAGAATTACATCACATAGCTATAGGAGATCGATTGGCAGACATCTTCACAAAACTATTGGCCTATGACACCTTTAGCACTTTGAGGATAAGACTTGGTGTCATAGATATTAATGTATAATTAAAAAAAACAAAAAAAACAAAAAAAACTTCTTCTAATGTTGTTCTTGATCATCACACACTCACAACACAAAACATGAAAATTGACATTTTCTTTATCGTACAGTACGATCCAATCTCGTACTATATGATATCCAAAAAACTACATAAATCTCAAATCATACTCAAATTTTGTCTATGTTGATCATACTGTACATACTGTATGATATATCAAAACTACACAAATCACAACTAGACTCAAATTTTGTCTCTGTTGATCATACTGTATGATACATGTGTGTGGTTATTCAATCCATTCGATATGACATTATTACACATTGTATGGTACGATATCTCATCTTCATACTGTACGATCCATGTCAACAATGGATATGGATGAATTTACTTCATTTGGTATGACATTATTTCTCATTGTATGATATGATATCTCCTCTTCATACTATATGATCCATATCAACTAAATGGATGAGGACGATATAATTGCTATTCATACTGTATGAACACCTATTCATTACTGTATGATTCGTTTCGTCAAAGGTTTGGGGAACACTTCACTTCGATTGATCAATAATTTGTGTTAATCCACCAATACTTCCAACCACCTCCACCTTCAAGTGATCAGTCTCCTCCTTTCTGAAGTTTATCTATTTTATGCTATCCTTTTTTTAGTATTTTCTTGTGACTCCTCTCATTGTTGATATCAAAAGGGGGAGAAGTCTATTGTAGTCAGTTTATCCTATTATAGTTATTTTATCCTATTGTAGTCAGTATGTCCTTCTTATATTTCAGTGAACTGCATTTTTCTTTTCCTATTTTATTTTGTGATGTTTTAGTTAATTTAAATTAAAAAAAACTTAATAAACCAAAAAAAATGTCTTGCAAATTGCTAATAACCAACATTATTTGACATCATCAAAATGGGGGAGATTGTTGCAATCCATGACCCCTAGTCTGAGATTTTGATGATGAAAAATAATACCGTTTGAATTACTATTCATTGAATACTTTAGATTTTTTCCCTTGTTTGTGAGCACTAACATTTTAGGGAGATCACAAGTTACTCAGGAAAATAAGAAGACTCAAGACTCGGTAGAGTATGAGTTAGAGTCCATAACATTATAATTTTTCATTTATTATAATATTTTGTTTCTTGAGTCTGGCCAAAAATTATATGTAAGATTGAGCAACCATGCACATACACAAGGGGAGAGGGTTTAAAAATTGAAGAAATTTTTTCTCTATTGATTGTATTGTATGAGTTTAAATCGTACTATACGATCTGATCTGGCTGAAATGGCTGTCTTTGAATAAGTCATACTGTACGTTGCCTTTCGTATTGTATGAAGTGATTCTATTTTAAAAAACATTAGCCACCAGAGTAATTTAAGTAAGTTTAATAACTAAGCGTACTATATGATCTAAGTCATACTGTACAATCTATTTTTTGAATACTTAAATTAACCCCAAGATTAGTACGTAAATCAAGAATCAATTTATGATTTGTTATCATACTGTACAACAGTGTTCGTACTGTACAATCAACTGAGGCTATTTTTGATCATCCCAGATATTATACCTAATAATCCCTTGATTTTGTACTAATTATACTGTACGAAGTGGTTCCTACCATATGATGTTCATAGATGAGTTTCGTCATCCAAGCAATCGACCTGTACGAACAGAAAGACTTTACATTTCATATTGTACTGGTTTATATCGTATTGTTCAATAATATTCAGAATTTTGGCCTGTTCATAAACCTTCATACTAGGATGAAGGTTGTTCTTTACAAATTGTACTGATGATAGATGATTGTATTGTACGATCATAATAGCTAATTAGAAAATTTTAGGGTTTCTTGGAGCCTATTTTAAATATTAAAAACTTCTATTTTTTGGTGTGTGACTAAGAGAGATGAACGTGATTAGATAGCAATTTCTTGGGAGAGAGCTCTTGAGAAGATTTTAGGGTTTGTGAGAGGAAGGAGAAGGTGAGCTTAGTGAGGGAGAAGGAGTGTAAGGGAGATCAAACGGTTGCTCCAAGCATGCTGCACTTTGCTCCTCCTATGGCCCAAGAAGATCTTGTGGGAGGCTCTCTAAGGGGGAGATTCTTCTACATCTGTGTCCTCTAAGGTACTCTGCCTTCTCCATGAGGGAGAAAAATGAGAAGGTACGCTACCATCACTAGGAGGGTGATAAAGCGCTTGGCACTCTGCCTTGCCGGGTTGGTGAATGTGAGGTTTATAAGGGCTTCTCTACCGTGCTGTGGGAGAAAAAGGAGAACTATTGTTTAGTAGTAAAATTCCTAGAGTGTAGGACTCCGGAGAGTGGACGTAGGTCAAGTGACCGAACCACTATAAAATCTCTGGTGTGATTTTTCCTTTACTGCTATTTATTTACGCTTGTATTTTATTTACATTAAAATGGGTTAGTAAAAATTATTATAAAAATTTGTTGTTGCAAATTATGTTTCAAGTACTTATTTCCACATAATTTAATTTTCTTGTTTAAATTTTAAAAATAATAAAAATTATTAGAACTCATGTTTAGGATTTTTTATTGCAACAATTTTCCAATTCACCCCCCTCTTGGCGCATCTCGTAATTTCAGATCAAACCAATCACAACTGAATAGATAAACATTATTCCCACGACAAGGATATTCCAACTGTAATATTTCTTCTAAAACTCCATAATACTCACAATCATCACCTGTATGGGTGTTCCCTGTAACACATACTCCAAAATTATCTATCTTCCAACATTCACACCATGATTTTGTTTGAAATTTGTAACCATTAACCAAAAAATATGATCACATTTGACATCTCTATTTGGTCCCCAAGCTAAATCAAGTAACCCAGGCTTGTCACTCCCTTGCGTGTGCACCTACATAGTTGATAAATTATATTAACATCATGTTCGAGAGATATTAGTTGAAAAAAAAAAACGAAGGTTATACCATATTTTTAAACCAATTCAAAAATTCTATTTCCACCAACTTATGGAATATGTTGCTCCATAAGAATTAGATTCTCTGCATTTAATTTTGAAGAGCATAAATCTTGAAAGAAGATACTTAACTCAATCAATGGCTTTAAAAATGGATATGGCAAATAACTAAATGTAGTTGATAGAAGACATTTCATAAAGGTATGAAAGTAGCGACTTTTCAATCCAAATAATCTCACAGTTCTTATGTCAACAGATCTACTAAGTTTTGAAGAATATCCATCAGGTACCTATAAGGACTTTACTCGATCAAAAACTGATCATCTCTGCTCCAAAGTCAATGTAAAAGGAGCTTTCGGTTTGAGAAGTTTACCATTTCCACCATCCTTCAACTCTAACACTTTTGTCCTACAAATCTCCTTTAAGTCCATCCTTACTTTTAGATTGTCTTTTGATTTATCTTTGATGTCCATGACAGTGTTGAATATGTTATCAAAAAAAAATTTCTCAATATGCATCACATCCAAGTTATGTCTAATCAAGTTTGTCTTCCAATATGGCAATGACCAAAATATGCTTTTTTTTATCCAATTGTTATTGACACCATACCCTGGCAATTTATAATCAGCTAATGATGGCGAATCCACTATTGTAGGCATGGAACTAACTCTTTCAAATATTTCTTCACTGTTGAATCTAGGAGGAGGCTGCAGATCACCATTTTATTTTTAACGAATGCATCTTTGTTTCGTCTGAAAGGATGAGTTGCGGGTAAGAACATGCAGTGATAGTCAAACCAAGTGTTTTTTTTTACATGCTTTAAAGTGAATGCTTTTGTATATTCCATACAATATTGACAAGCTAACTTACTAGAAGTGTTCCAACCTGAGAGCATACCATAAGCAGGAAAGTCACCAATTATCTAAAATAATGCGGCCCTCATTATGAAAATTTGTTTGGTAGAAATATCATATGTAATAACTCCTTCCCATAATAAATGTAAATCATCAATCAACAGTTATAAGAATACATCAATATTTGATTTTGGATTATGCGGTCCTGGAGTGATTATCATTAGAAACATGTAAGGAACAATCATACACAACTCTGTTGAAAGATTATATGTGGTGAGTATCACTGACCAGCATGAGTAAGGTGAAGCAGAGTGACTAAAAGGAGAAAAACCATCTGCGCATAAACCTAATCTGACATTCCTTGCTTCTATGGCAAAGGCAGGATGTGTACGATCAAAGTGTTTCCAGGCCTCTGCTTTTGACGGATCTGTAATCACACCTTCTTTCGATATGTGCTCACTATGCCATCTCATATGTGCAGCAGATCTCATGAAAGCATATAATCATTGTAATCTAGAAATTATAGGAGAGTAAATCATCGTCTTGAATGGTACATCATTCTGCTTTCTTTTTGACACATTTTTAGGTTTAAATCTTGGTGCATTACGGTGACGGTATATAATTTCAAACTAATCATCCTTATAGTATAATATGCATCCATTGACACAACAATCTATCTTTGTGTATGTCAAAACCAATTTGGAAACCAACTTTTTAGTTTGATATAAATTTTCATGAATCATGTTATATGTCGGGTTGGTTTCCTTAAGGATGCCAATAAATTTAGTGAAACATTCATGGAGGACATTAAATTTTGCCTTAATACTTAACATCTTAACAGCAACAAATAACTCTGAATGAGTTGTGCACCCCTTTCATATTAATTTTTGGGAAGCCTGCAATAAGTCATTGTTGCAAATCTATTTTCATGACTTATGTTTTGATGATTGACAAGCACTATTGATTCTCTTGGACTGCATGTTGCTTCTAAACTTTTCAGGAATCGAAGATCGAACGAACAAATGAAGCCAGTTCAAGATTACGTAGGTTTAGGGTTGAGTCAGTTTGTACTTTGTTTTTTCTCTTCTTGAGTTTATTTGTAATGGTCAAAAAGACTGATGCTAAGTAACCCTACACACACACACTTGAGAGACATAGAATTTCTATTTTTGCCCACATCGGCCAGGACGATATTTACATCGTCCTGGACGATCATGCTTAAAACAGAAAGTCTAAATAAGGATTCTTAATTAAGGCAGCCGTCATTAACAGATCGTCCTGGATGATACGTGTATCGGCCAGGACGATAAGCTCAAAATAAAAAGAAGTTGCCGCCATAGACAATTAAGGTATACTATATTTTTAAATAATCAGCCAGGATGATTCTTGATCGGCCTGGACGATATTCATAAATTATGCCTTAATTGGTCAGGAAATCAAGGGAGTAATTAAGGATGATTGATACGATCATATTGTCATGGACGATCAAAGGATCGACCAGGACGATCTATTCAAAAAACCTTAGTTACTTCAGGACGATAAATATCGGCCAGCTCGAATTCAGGGCGATGCTCTGGACGATTTTCTTCTGATTTGAACTGATCGGCCTGGACGATCGTGAGATCGGCCTTGACGATGAAGCCAATTTTAAATCGTCCAATTTTGCATTCAGGGCGATGCTCTGGCCGATCTTCTGAGATTTGTACTGATCGGCCAGGCCGATGTCCATATCGGCCTGGACGATATTGTCGGCAACCTGCAATTAATGAGCTCCTTAGAAGCTATTCTATTTAAGAGCTCTTATTCAACGTTTTGAAAAACCTTTGTGCTGCTGCCTTGACCTGAGAAGGCCTTGAGGAGAGAAAGAGAGAGAGGGAGAGAGAGAGGATCTTGTGAGGGGGAGCTTGTGAGGGGATTCACAAGGGTTGCTTCAAGGATCGCTCTGCTTCTTCTTCGTCTAGAGTTTCTCATCCGTGGAAGGGTCGGTAGAGGTAAGGAGTTAGTATCTGGTTATTGGTTCTCTGTCAGCTTCAGGAAGAAGCAAAAGGAGATAGGTTCTCTGCCTTGCTGGGTGGCAAAAAGGAGATTCTTGTAAAGGCTTCTCCGCCTAGCTGTGGGGGCTAAAGGAGAGTCACGTTTGTAGTGCAATACTAGGAGGACGCCTCCGGGGAGTGGACGTAGGTCGAGTTGATCGAACCACTATAAATTTCTGTGTTCTTGTTTCTTTCTTCCGCACTTTAATTTCCGCATTTATTTTTCACGTGGTATGATTTTGGTTTATGTCGTTTTGTTCTTTGTGACAAGAAATTTTTAAAATACCAATTCACCCCCCCTCTTGGTTAGCTTGGGCCAGTTCTATAGGGCTTAACATCCCTAACGAACTTTCAGTCATAAAAATGTTGTGCCTCCTTATTTGGCGACTCTGTTGTGTATTATTCAAAGTGCACTCCTGTTGCATGAACAAAGTCCTCAAAATCAGGTTGGATATTATCTTCCTCAGGTATATTAGAACTTGTTGATGGACCACACCGGGAATCAAAATATGGCTCATACTCACCATGACAAGTCCATCACCAATATTCTGGCATAAACCCTCTACGATATAAATCAACAGTTACATCATCTAGACTTAGATACACTTGATTTTTATTTTTGGAACATGGGAAGCAAAACTTTCCATCTAAGATGAAACTGGGCATCTGTTAATGCCTTTCATCCTTGTGAAAATCGATTATACATCCAACTTCTTTGATTTTTAATATCCATCTGAAATAAAAAATGTGTAAAAATATAGTGATTTAATAAGAACATTTACAACTACAACAACAATATTATTAATGTATAGTCATCAAAATGTCTCATACTGAATGTTAATTTACTACAAAACTCAACTCTTATCAAACACTACGAAAATGTTAGGTGGCGGGTTAGTGTTTGTGCAAAAGCACTTTAAAGTGCCCAACAAGTGTTGAAAATTATCAAATATTATTTATCAAAACCCCTATGATTGATTTGGTCGAATGCTAATGGCAAACATTCTATTTTAATGACCAACATTCTACACCATAATGCATTGCAGGTCTAACAACCATATTATAGAATTTTCCCGTAAAATTAAGAGGGACTTCTTATCAAACAACAAGCCCATTGCATTCCTCCAGCTCAACCATCAATATCCCCATCTATTTCATCAGATCGAAAGGCCACCAGGCCAGTCATTGGAAGGCTACCATTTTATATGACCAAACCATCTAAGGTCACCCTCTTTTGTATTCTAGCTCTAAGAGTAAAGCCACTCATCCACCTAAGCATCCTCATCTCAGTAACACTTAATTTAATATTATGCTTCTCTTTTAATGGCTAATATTCTACACCAAAAAGCATTATAGGTTATACCACCATCTTATAGAATTTTCCCATAAGATTAAGATGACTTTTTTATCAAAAAATAAGCCCTATGCATTCCTCCAGTTCAACCATCTAAATTGAATTCTACTACTAATATCCCCATCTATTTCATCAGATCGAAAGGCTGCCAGGCCGGTCATTAGAAGGCCGCCATTTTATATGACCAAACCATCTAAGGCAACTCTCTTTTGTATTCTGTCTCTAATAGTAAATCCACTCATCCACCTAATCATCCTTATCTCTTCAACACTTAATTTAATATTATGCTTCTCTTTTAAAGGCCAACATTCTACACCATAAAGCATTGCAGGTCTAACAACCATCTTATAGAATTTTCTCTTAATTTTGAGAGGGTTTTTTTATCACAAAATAAGCATAATTCATTCCTCCACTTCAACCATCCAAATTTAATTCTAAAAGTCACAATCCCCCCCCCCCTAACTAAAACTATTACTACTAAAATTACATTCCATATGTTCAACTATAGATCTACTCAAATAAAGGCATTTAGACTTTAGGATCAAATCCATAATTCAAATTTACCTTCAACTCCCTCTCTAATCTTATCAACAATAAGAATATCAAAAGAAACTAGCATACATGCATTAGGAAAATACCTTTTGCAAATGTCTACTGAGAATATCCATGAATGAAGCAAAAAAAAAAACTAGTTTTAAGTATTACCGTAAGAGATTGAAACTATTGCGAGAACTGGTACGGGCAAAAGAATACCGCCTCACCTTATCGGCGGTGGAAGCCAACAACATTGGCGGAGCCAATAACGGTGGCGGAGGCCAAGAACGGCGGCAAACAGATGGCCGAGGTCGGTGAGGTGTCATCATAGCTGGACAGCAAATAAAGAACCGAACAAAATCAAATGAAAAGGAAAGGGGTGAAGTGTGGAAATAGATCTTTTTTTGGCGGTCGTACCGACGGATATTTTGCCGGGTATATTTTTGGTAGCCAATGCGCCGGTAATTAGTTATTGTGTTTAAATACGCCGAAGAAATGCAGGTATTTTACGGTGAATTCTATGCCGATATATCAACACACCAGTGAGTTAATTGGTGTTATATATGATGGAAGATTACCAGCATATTAAATGCTGATAAGTATGCCAGACATAATTTGGCGAAATATTTGCCGGTTAAACTGTCACTTAAAACGACATATACAGATCCGCCAGAACCTCCGCCAAAAATGAGCTATTTTCCTATAGTATAATCCTCCGTATGCATGAACAATGCATTTTGAATTACCCAATCTAAAAAATGAATATATATCCTAAGCATTTAATAAACATTAATGATCATGCATAGTTCATATTAAACCCTTGAATGGGCTAAGTTTACCACCATTGGTCCCTTAGACGATTAAAGGGACTCTTAAACCCTAAAAACTAAATCCACTTTTGAAGTTTACCTAAGGCCTTTTAAATATTTTCAAACCTTAAATCATATAAGAATAAACCTAGTTAAAACCTTAGTGGATCATGGTTGGCCTAGAAGCCATTAAACCCTAAAACCCTAAAAATGAACATTTGAGTAAACCCTTAATGACTCAACTTGAACAGTACCCAAAACCACTTCTAATAAACTTTAAATATCATTCAGAGTGGATTGAAACTAAGAATAATCCTTGGTCAAGCTAGGTTGACCAAGTTAACCTAGGTTAACTAAATCAACCCTTACATAACTAAACATACATGTCATACAAGTAGACAATGCCATGCCTCTTAAGGACTTGTAATTTTTATTTTAATTAATGCATAAATCCATTAGTGGGGTTTAACCAAAAAAACCATGCCATTGCCTAAAACCTCCTCCAATATGTTCTAAATGTGAATTGGAATGAGTTGGATGCAAACCAACCCATGCTCAAGCAGGGTTGACCAAGTCAACCATTATTGATAAAATAAACACTAAAGCACATAAATTTGAAATTAATTTATAGAGAAAAAATGAAGGCACCCAAACCCACTTCTTTGTCTAATGGGTCTTCAAGGACCAGCATTAGGAAACTCAGCCCTTGTGCCTACTTAGGTTAGCCATATAGCTTGACCAAAATAAACCCAAAGTGGTTTTCTTGAGCCATTTCTTAATCCTTCTAAAATTAAAATATCAAAATATTTGAATTACGTGTCTTTGCACTCATTGCACTAATTATAGCCAACACAAACCATGGATTAACTTGGGTTAACAAGTTGGATTGAAACAAACAATAAAATAAAGGAATTCTTGAGACCATTTAAAGCCTAGGTCAACCTAAGCCATATAAACCTTTGAATTATATTGCAAATTTTCAAGATGCCTATCCCAACTAGCTCAAGTAAAGTGGTGGCTTAATGTTGATAAAATCCATGAAAACTAACCCATGTGGCATGGGTTCAACCACACTTCCCAAATAACAAATCATATGAGCTCAAACTACTAGGTTGAAAGTGCTCAGATGACACTAGAAAGTGTTCTGAAATCACTTGAAAGTTCAATAGGGATGTTATGCCCTCATGAACTGGCCCAAGGCAAACAAAGAGAAGAGGTGATTGGATAACTTTAAAACAAAAGATAAACCTCAAACCAAAATCACCACAGAAATCAAGGTGTGGAAATTAAATAATGTGGAAGCAATAATAAGAAAAGAACACACTGGATTTATAATGGTTCGGTCAAACCTTGACCTACGTCCACTCCTTGGAGGCACCCTCTGAAAGTTTGTTAGGGATGTTAAGCCCTATAGAACTGGCCCAAGCTAACCAAGAGGGGGGGTGAATTGGTATTTTAAAAAAATTCTTTTTCACAAAGAATGAAAATTACATAAACCAAAATCACACCACAAAAATAAATGTGGAAAAAGTCCAGAAGCAAGAAAACACGAACATAGAAATTTATAGTGGTTCGGTCAACTCGAACTACATCCACTCCCCGGAGGCGCCCTCCGAGTATTGCACTACAAAACGTGACTCTCCTTTAGCCCCCACAGCTAGGCGGAGAAACCTTTACAAGAACCTCCTTTTTGCCACCCCGGCAAGGCAGAGAACCTACCTCCTTTTGCTTCCTCCTGAAGCTTGCAGAGAACCACAACCAAAATCTAACTCCTTACCTCTACCGACCCTTCCACGGACGAGAAACTCTAGACGAAGAACAAGCAGAGCGATCCTTGAAGCAACCCTTGTGAATCCCCTCACAAGCTCCCCCTCACAAGATCCTCTCTCTCTCTCCCTCTCTCTCTTTCTCTCCTCAAGGCCTTCTCCGGTCAAGGCAGCAGCCAAAGGTCTCTCAAAATATTGAACAAGAGCACTTAAATAGAAGAGCTTCAAAGGAGCTCATTAATTGCAAGTTGTCGACTTTATCGTCCAGGCCGATATTGACATCGGCCTGGCCGATCAGTACAAATCCCAGTAGATCGGCCAGAGCATCACCTTAGATGCACTCTTGGAAGATTGAAAATTGGCTTGATCGTCCAGGCCGATCTAACGATCGTCCCGGCCGATCAGTTCAAATCAAAGGAAAATCGTCCAGAGCATCACCCTGGATATGAGCTGGCCGATTTTTATCGTCCTGAGATAACTTAAGGTTTTTGAATGGATCGTCCTGGCCGATCCTGCGATCGTCCAGGACGATATGATCGTATCAATCATCCTTTATTACTCCCTTGATTTCCTGATTAATTAAGGCATAATTTGAGAATTTCGTCTAGGCCGATCAGTGATCGTCCTGGCCGATAATTTAAATATATAGTATACCTTAATTGTCTATGGCAGCTACTTCTTTCTGTTTTGAGCTTATCGTCCTGGCTGATACACATATCGTCCAGGCCGATATGTTAATGACGGCTGCCTTAATTAAGAATCCTTATTTAGACTTTCTGTTTTAAGCCTGATCGTCCAGGACAATATAAATATCATCCAAGCCGATATGAGTAAAAATAGAAATTCTAAGTCTCTCAAGTGTGTGTGTGTAGGGTTACTTAGCATCAGTCTCTTTGATCATTACAAGTAGACTTAAAAAGTGAAAAATAAAAGTACAGACTGACTAAACCCTAAACCTACGCAATCCTGAACTGGCTTCGTCTTGTTCGTCTGATCTTCGATTCCTGAAAAGTTAGAAGCAACAAGCAGTCCAAGTGAAATAGTGTTTGTCAATCATCAAAACATAAGCCATGAAAATAGATTTGCAACAATCTCCCCCTTTTTGATGATGGCAAAACACTATGAAAATAATTAGTAGTAAAAGTTTAGGATCGACAAAAAAAGAACATCATAAACTTCTCCCCCTTTTGACATATCAAAAAGGAGGGAACACAAAAGAAAAATAGCAAATAATTTTTTTTTAACCAAGGCATGAAAATGATATAGTATTCTATATGATTGATTTAAAAAACTTGTGAGTTAATGAGTTAACAATATCATTAATCCATAGAATAGTAGAATATCCGTCATAGTTTACCCTTAGCTCAGACGTTTTCTTAGGGTAGAATCGTCTTTTGAAATCAATGACCTAACTCAAATAATTAATTGGATATGAGAAACAGAATCAACCCATCACTTGGCTTAAGAAAAAAAATCTTTATAAAATAATGAAGTAATGTAAATTTGTCACGATCGTAAAATAATCGGAATCAAGCCTTTGAGAACAAAAACTTCTAAGTTCTAAAAGATGTAAAAAGGGAGAATAGCTTGCTTTTGAGTGGGCTCATTTTATGCCTCTTTTCAATTTAGTGGCGCTTTGCGCATCTTTTTATAGATTTTTCAATTTTTGGCGTCTTTGCGCTTCTTTTGTTGGCATCATTGGCCAAATTTTGTTATTTTTGCAATTTATATTCTCTTTTATAATCTTTTAAAAAAAAATCTTAGTTAAGAATATATCTTCTCAGATATTAGAGAATAGGAGCTCTCTCTCTAACATAAGGAAGAATTACCACAAGCAGAATTAATAATCAAAGACAAGAGTAACGAGGAATCTCGATGTGACAAAAAGACTTTAAACATTATAAATACAAGATAGATTTGTTTAAGAAAGCTTAAGAAAAGATCTCAATTTCATAAATAATCTTTAATTTGATCGTAGGAAAGTTCACATACCTCTTCTTGATCAGGATTGTTGTCTGCCATCAAGCACAATTTTGATGTCTCATCTTCTGGTTCTGTATCTGATGAATCTGATGTTGAATCCACCCAAAATGCTCTTTGTACTCTCATCTTGTCTTTCCTTAGCTTAGGTTTCTCCTCACCCTTTCCTTTGCTTGAGTGGTCTTTAAGTGTAGGGCAGTCAGTTTTCATGTGTCCTGGTTTCCTGTATTTATAGCAAACAACATCAGAAGATTCTTTAACATGTTTATGATCCTTACATTTTCTCCAATTCTGATGATGCTTTTGTTTCTTCCTTAGAAAGCTTTTGAATTGTCTAGTGATGAAGGCAACTTCATCGCTTTCAGACCCGAAAGATTCAGAATCCGATTTGTGCGCCTTTAATGCAACTTTTTTTCCTTCTTCTTCTCACCTGCATCAAGATTTCTTTAATTCACCCCTTGCTCGTAAGCAATAAGTGAGCCAAGTAAGTTATCAATGGAATAAGTGTTCAAATCCTTAGATTCAGTTATTGCAGTGATTTTAGCATCATATGACGAAGGCAAACATCTCAAAATCTTGTTAACTTTTTCATAGTTTGAAAGTTATTTTCCTAGTGCATGCAGTGAGGTAACTATCTGAGTAAACCTTGTGTACTTGTCAGAAATTGATTCATAAAGTTTCATACGAAAAAGTTCGTAGTCATGCAAGAGAATGTTCAAACGGGATTGTTTAACCTCATTGGTACCTTCATAGGTGATGCACAATTTATCCCAAATCTCTTTACCAGTTTTGCAAGTGGAGACACGCATATAATCCTCAGATTTTAAAGCACAGAAAAAATAGTTCAACAATTGAGCTAAATCTCGTTCATCGAAAGTCCATTCAGTAAAAGCAACTTCAGTTTTAACACCATTAATTTCACGAGAAGGTGGAGAATAACCTTCTTTAATAAGCATCCACATGCGATAATCAGTAGATTGTAAAAACGTTCACATACGGGTTTTCCAAACATCAAAAGGTAGGTTATCGAGCAGGGGAGGTCGGGTAAAAGAGTACCCTTCCGTAGTGTTGCGATTCCCAAGGTTAGCCATGGATCAAATTCAAAAAGTTTTCAAACTTAAATTTTTGAATCCCGCTCTGATACCACTTGAAAGTTTGTTAGGGATGTTAAGCCCTATAGAATTGGCCCAAGCTAACATAGAGGGGGGTGAATTGGTATTTTAAAAAAATTTCTTTTTCACAAAGAATGAAAATTACATAAACCAAAATCACACCACAAAAATAAATGCGGAAAAAGTGCGAAAGCAAGAAAATAAGAACACAGAAATTTATAGTGGTTCGGTCAACTCCACCTACGTCCACTCCCCGGAGGCGCCCTCCGAGTATTGCACTACAAAACATGACTCTCATTTAGCCCCCACAGTTAGGCGAAGAAACCTTTACAAGAACCTCCTTTTTGCCACCCTGACAAGACAAAGAACCTACCTCCTTTTGCTTCCTCCTAAAGCTGGCAGAGAACCACAACCAAAAGCTAACTCCTTACCTCTACCGACCCTTCCACGGACGAGAAACCCTAGACAAAGAACAAGCAGAGCGATCCTTGAAGCAACCCTTGTGAATCCCCTCACAAGCTCCCCCTCACAAGATCCTCTCTCTCTCCCTCTCTCTCTTTCTCTCCTCAAGGCCTTCTCAGGTCAAGGCAGCAGCCAAAGGTCTCTCAAAATATTGAACAAGAGCTCTTAAATAGAAGAGCTTCAAAGGAGCTCATTAATTGTAAGTTGCCGACTTTATCGTCCATGCCGATATTGACATCGGCCTGGCCGATCAGTACAAATCCCAGTAGATCGGCCAGAGCATCGCCTTGGATGCACTCCTGGACGATTGAAAATTGGCTTGATCGTCCAGGCTGATCTAATGATCGTCCCGGCCGATCAGTTCAAATCAGAGGAAAATCGTCCAGAGCATCTCCCTGGATATGAGCTGGCCAATTTTTATCGTCCTGAGGTAACTTAAGGTTTTTGAATGGATCGTCCTGGCCGATCCTGCGATCGTCCAGGACGATATGATCGTATCAATCATCCTTAATTACTCCCTTGATTTCTTGATCAATTAAGGCATAATTTGAGAATTTCGTCCAGGCCGATCAGTGATTGTCCTGACCGATAATTTAAAAATACAGTATACCTTAATTGTCTATGGCGACTACTTCTTTCTGTTTTGAGCTTATCGTCCTAGCTGATACACGTTTCGTCTAGGCCGATATGTTAATGACGACTGCCTTAATTAAGAATCCTTATTTAGACTTTCTATTTTAAGCCTGATCGTCCAGAACGATGTAAATATCGTCCTGGCCGATATGAGTAAAAACAGAAATTTTAAGTCTCTCAAGTGTGTGTGTGTGTAGGGTTACTTAGCATTAGTCTCTTTGATCATTACAAGTAGACTCAAAAAGTGAAAAACAAAAGTACAAACTGACTCAACCCTAAACCTACGCAATCCTGAACTGGCTTCGTCTTGTTCGTCCGATCTTCGATTCCTGAAAAGTTAGAAGCAACAAGCAGTCCAAGAGAAATAGTGTTTGTCAATCATCAAAACATAAGCCATGAAAATAGATTTGCAACACCCTCCAAGTATTGCACTAAAACAAGTGTCTCTCCTTTAGCCCCTACAGCTAGGCGGAGAAACCCTCACAAAATCACTTCCACCATCCCCGGTACGGCAGTGTTGTCGGGTCCTTTGACACCAAAGAGATCTTCTTCTTTGGTGAACTTCCCTCAAGACAAGCCTTGAATCCGACGGTATTCAGGTGCGAGTTTGCCAGAGCAACCGTGTGGATTCCCCACCAAACTCCCTTGAGTCCCCCCTCACAAGATCTTCTCCCTCTCTTAAACTCCACCCTTTCCTCAATCCCTTTCAAGCTTTCTTTTCAAGTTTCCCCCACAAGAACGAAGCTACAATGGCTGCCAAAGACACTTATAAAGTGTCTTATCATAGCTTAAATAGAAGAGCTAAAAACGAGCTCATTAATGCAAGTTGCCGACTTTATCGTCCAGGACGATAGACATATCGTCCTGGTTGATTAATTCAAATATGAGGAAAATCATCCCGAATATCACCCTGAAATGAAGCTGGACGATGTCTAATCGTCCCGGACGATCATGCGATCGGCTCGGACGAAATCACCATTAATTGCTTTCCAAAACTGCCTGAGAAATTTTTGAAAAATTATCCTAGATCGTTCAGGACAATATTTTATAGTCCATGCCGATCCACCAGACCGATATCCAAAAATAAGAATTTTCTAAGTATATATGGCGGCAGATTCTTGCTGAATTGAGCCGATCGTCCTGGCCGATATAAAATTATCCAGGATGATGTGTTTTGGATAAAGACGGCTGCTTTAATGAGGATGCCTTAATTAGGGTTTCTACTTTTGTCAGATCGTCCAGAACGATATAAATATCATCCCGGGCGATGTTACCAAAAAGAGAAATCTTTTAGAGCACAACAGAAAATCTTTCAAGTTACAAATCATTAGATGCCACACCAAATACAACAGACTCAAGAAAGGAAAAAGATTACAAACTGACACAGACCTAGTCTACCCAATCTTGAGCTGGTTCCAGATTATAGTCTGATCATGTGGACCTGAAATGTTAGCACATAAGAGAATCGTAGAGAAATAAGGAATGTTTGTTATCATCAAAAACATAAACCATAGATCTACGATAATCCTAATTGTCACATTAAGTATTTATCAAGAACCTTATCTAATCACTCCAATGTCTTTTAAATATTTCTCTCCAAAACTTTCCTAGTCAATCTTCTTTCAGATTCCAAAAGATGTGGCTGCTTGATTCATTTTTTGCAAGTTTTGGAAAGGAATTGACTTGCTCCTTTATTTCCTATTGATAATTTTTGGGGCATGACTAGGTTGTGGCTTAAGCTTAAAAGATTGAAACCAAAAACTTAATTGGTGGAATAAATACATTTTTAAAAATATTTTTTCTTCTATCAAAGAAGCTAAGACTAATGTTATTAATCTTGAGAGCAGTTATATTAATTTTCCTTCTTTTGAGATTCTTTTTTGTTGAAGGAAGATAAGAAGGTGTTGTTCAAAATTCATAAAAAAGAACAGGTTTTTGATATAAAAAGCTTCTTTTAAGTTCTCGGTGGAGGGTGACAACAACACCAAATTTTTTAAATCAAAATAAAGCTACTACTCATATTCATAAAATTTATAATTTTAATGGTCCCTCCTTGGAGTTGCCTGACTTGATTCATGCTTCTAGAGTGGAGTATTTCCATAATGTGTTCAACAATGATTTTATAGCTAATGTGGATGTGGATCAATTTTTTATCCCTTCTTTAAATTCTATTCAAGATAATTTATTTTTGACAAAGGTGCCTTTACAGGAGATTTTTATTATAGTTAAAAGTATGAACAATGACTCTGTGGCTGGCCCTGCTAGTTTTACCACCAAGTTTTTTTCAAAAATCTTGGGACATTATCAAGGGTGATTTAGTGGAAGGTGTGAGTGATTTTTTTAAAGGTAATCCTTATCTTGAGTTTTTCACTTCCACGTCCATTGCTTTGGTTCCAAAGAAACATGTTATTTATTCTTGGGATGATTTCAGACCTATTAAGCTCTACTTCATTTTAAATAAACTTATTTCTAAGCTTATAATGGTCTTACAATGTTTTTTTTCTATTATTATTAATAGTAAATGTCATGGTTATTTCAAGTCCTCTCATGGTCTTAGGCAATGAGATCCCTTATTATCTATCCTTTTAATTATTGTTTTGGAGTATCTTTTAAGGTGGTTGGATTTGCTATTTAGGAACCACCCTAATCTATAATTCTAGACCATGGGAGGTTTCCTTATTTCTCATCTGTGCTTTGCTGAATACTTCATTATTTTTTCTAATGGTTTGATTAAAATGCTCAAAATTCTTTTTATATTTTTTAAGAAAATTAAAATATTTAGTGGTTTACTTATTAACCATGATAAGAGCTATTTTAGTACTGCCAAGTCTAGTACTCAAAATTGAATCTCTACTATTCAAGCTAAATTTGGTTTTGCTCATAAGTCTATATCATTGAAGTATTTTGGTACTCCTCTTTTTAAAGGTAAGAAGTATTCACATTTATTTGGTGCTAATTTTTTAGCTAATAAAAGAATTTCTACTAAGACTTTTAAATTTCATTCCTTTGGTGGTACATTAATTTTAATCAAGAGTGTTCTTTATTCTATTCCAATTTTTTATTTCATACTTTAAACCCTACTATAAATGTTTCTACCATAATGGATAGATTAATCAACAAGTTTTTTTTTTTTTTTGGTTGGGGGGCGCTAAGGATGGCAGATCTATTATTCCTCGGGCCTCCTAGATTATGTAGTCTAGAGTGTTGGAGGAAGGGGCATTAGGTTGTAAGAATTTGATGGACAGAGCTCATGCTTTCTCCTATAAACTTTGATTCTCCTTGAGATCTAAAAACAGTCTGTGAGCTAAATTTTGCTAGTAAGCATCCTCTTACTTGACATTATAATAAAGAGGATTCTTATATTGGAAAAAACTCTATTATAACAAATGGGAGGTGGATAGGTTTATCCAATAGGGGATTGGTTATGCTGGTGTTTTCTTTTATCAAGATCAATGGTTGGGTAATTTTTCTATTGATAGCCTATTAAATACTTAATCTACCTCTATTATTAAAGTTATTTTTTTTTATCAAGAATGGTGTTTGGGTTGTGGACTTGTTCAAGGATTTTGTGCTTGATTTTATTATCAATCAAATTCTTAAAACACCGCTCTAATTGGATAAAGAAAAAAGTTGCATGATGTATACTAATTTGAATGATGGTAAGTTTGATCTTAAACAAGGTTGGAATTCTATTAGACAGTCTCATGTTAAGTCCAATTTTTTCTCGGTGATTTTGTATAGAAGCATTCCTAACTCTCATTCTATTTTAATGTGAAGAATTTTAAACAATTACATTCCTATATATTCTATCTTACTTAAAAAATGATTTTATATTGTTTTTGTGTTAGTGCTACTATCATATTGAGCCCATGGACCATATTTTTGTTAGTGATCCTATTGCTCTTAAAGTGTGGTTATGTTTTGATGACATATTTAGAACTCATTTTTGTGCTAGTTATAATACTCTTTCCAAAGTTTTGTAAGCTTGGTTTGTTCCAACCCAAGGTAAAATTAGGATTGTTTTTCCTATTATCAATTACTAGTTTCTTTAGAGATTTAGAAATGAATCCAAGCATGAGAACACCAAAATGAATGCATTGGGTAGTATATCTAAAATTAAAGATAAAACTCTAATATTTTTTGCTACTTACTTCTTAAATAGTGGTTGTTTCCAAGGTTTAAGTCATGTTGCTTTTGTTAATGGGATTTCTTTGTAGTCTTCTTCTATGATTTTGAGGGAGAGGATTGTGAGGTGGTCCAAACTATTGCAAAGGTGGTTTAAGTTAAATAATGATGGTTTCTTTAAAGACTTTTCTACTGGGTGTGGTGGTCTAATTCGTGACCGTGGGGGTTTCATGATTTGTGCTTTTGCTGGTCCTATTAGAGCCTCCTCCGTGATCATTGCTAAGCTTTTTTCCCTGCAGCATGGTCTTAATCTTAGCATTTTCTAAGGTATTACTAATGTTTGGATTGAGGTTGATGCCACAATTCTTATTCATTATATTTATAATGTTATCATTCACAATTCAGACAATTTTTATTTGATTAGGAAGATCAAGCATTAGCTTTCTCTTATCAATTTTCATGAATGTAATTCATTTTTTGATTGGTTGTATAAATTTGGTTGTAATTTAACGAGTATTCCTAAATTTTCTTGGCCCAATATACCTCGTATATTAATTCTTCTTTCCAATTTAGATAGGATTGGTTTTCCTTATATTTGGAAGTTTTGATTATCTTTTTCCATTGTCAATGGTTCCTTACTCTATTTTCTTGGTTATGATTTTCATTGTTTCTCATGTTTAGCAGCTATGGGTGAGGGTTTCTTTGTTATTTTCTCTATTTTATGGGTGGTCTCTTATTTGGGGCTCCTTATATTTTTATTGGTTTATGTTGTCTGTGGTTTGTTGTCGTTATCTGGTTGAGCCTTTAGCTCCTGTCTTGGAGGATTTGTCCTTATTTTATGATTCTTATTTATTTTAGTCAGTGAAAGAGTATTAGCAAGTGCATCATGATTTTCATCAAACCATAGTAGATGCTTTGTGGTGTTTTCATGGCTTTTGTTCTTGTTTTAGTTCCATGAGTCAGCTAGGTGTCTTGTGTAGTCATTCCATTAATGGTTTTCCTTGCTAGTTTGATTGCTTCTATTGGTTGTTATTAGGTGGAAATTTGATGGGTTAGTTATCTATCCTATGGTTATTTTGTTATTAGCTGGGATTGGCAGGTTTTTAATGAGCATGGTGGTGTTGATTCTATGTTCAATTGGGCTTCTAATTCTTAAATTTCTTAGGCTTATTTTTCTCTAGTGATGATTATTTGCTTACTAGTGTTATTAGGTTGCTGATTGAGGAGTTTTGTTGGGTTTGAAATATTTCCTTTGTGGTAGGATTTTTCCAACTTATTTATGGATTCATGGGAAGTTAGATCATTTTTGTAATCAGTTTCCTAAGTTCTTAGGTTTGATTTGCTTTTGTTATACACAAATTTCTCCTTTATTCCTGTGGAGGCAGATATATGGTTCTAATAATGATGATTTTTTTTACTTGGTTTTTTGGTTATTGTTGTTTCCTAATGGCCAGCAGTTCGTTTGTTCTATTATATGTCCTATGGGTTATTATTGGTGTTTTTGGAGCAGCTTGCTCTCTCTAGATCTTACTGATGTTTGCTTAATGTTGTTTGAGGCTGTTTAGATTTGTGTGGAGCATGTTCATTTTTACTTTGCTATTTTCTCTTTGTTCTCTTTTGGTATTGGGTTATTGGGAAGTAGATTATCTTTATCATGAGGTGGTCTGTCTGGTTCATTTGTCTTACTGACTAGGAAGTTCTCTATCAATTGGGTGTTGATTTTTGTTTTTTGCTTTTGGGCATCTCCTTGTGGGTGGTCTTCTCTTTGTGGGGTCTGGATTGACCTGTGTTGCATATTGTTGCATTGGATGGCTTTCTTTATTATATGTATTAGGTAAGAGCTATGGGTTGGTGGATTGTGGATGTCTTTTGCTACTTTGACCCATGCATTTATAGCAGCCATATTCCTATTCTTAATGTGTGGGCTTTTAAAGGCTACTTTATGGTTTGGATATTAAGGTATAAGTGCTTTCTTTTTGTTTTCAAGGAATTTTATTATGATATGATGGGTTTTGTTTTTATTAGGCTCTTCAATTAGTAGGGGACATTGGTAACCAGAGTAATATTTAGTACATTCATAAGGCTCACGTTCTACCTCTTGAGTTAGGTTTATGTTATTTATAGCTATATTTAATTACCTTTTTATCAAATCCTCTAACTAGAGCATATAGCAATTCTTACAGAAGATTGCTTGGAACTTTTTTGGGTGTTGGCTTTTTGCCCCCCTCTTTCATTTTCTTGCGTTCTTTGTTGCAAGTAGTAGAGAACAATGGCTCCTTAGGAATTATCTTTTCAAGTTTGCTTGTAGCTCTTTGAGCATTAGTGTGTCGTTGTACACTTTAAGGTCCCGTAACAAATTTTGGATTATGAAGGCGTAGACCCTCTCATTGATTTCCCCTCAAAAAAGGATCTTCTGTATTTTTTTATTATTCTTAGTCAACTTTTTTAGGATATTAATAGAGGGAAACCCAGGAACAATTCAAAAAATAATAAGGCTTTCCAATTATCTGGTTCTTTAAGTTCTAACTATTGTATTTTTTCCATAAAATTTTGGCCTTTATTGCTCTTTCTTTATCTTGCTTTTATACGTATGCTTTTTTAGGTTGTTGCTACTATTAATGGTGATACGTCATCAAAAATTTATCTTGAACGGGCGCGAATCTCGATGCAAAATCAAGTTGGAAACTTCAAAAATTAATTCGAGAACCACTTGAACTCCGATTTCAGCAAACTTACAGTCGAACTGAGCGTCTCGGAAATACGAACCCAACGACACCAAATTCAACTCGATCCGAGTCCAAATGGGTCCGAATCATGGACCCGAAGTGTTGTTGGAAGGTTCAAACCGCAATTTGAGATACCAAACGGTCTCCGATTTTAACGAGCTTATACTCAAATCGAACGGATCGACGAGACGAATCCAACAAGCCCAAGATCAGCAAATTCCGAAATCACTAAGGCCTCCAAATACCTGATGAACGGTCCATGATCAAGGGGTTCAATATCGGCCGTCCATCCAATCACTCCCCATTTACCCTTGATCTCTCACCTATTTACGGGGCATGCCACTCCAGAAAATCTATAAATAGACCCCTCATTTCTCTTGAAAGGAAGGCCAAGCAAGAAGCAAGAAGAGAAGAGGAGAAGGAAGAGAAGGAAGAAGCTCCTCCTCGACCACCGCCGGAGCCTCGCCGGACCACCGCCGGGCCTCGCCGGACCACCACCTCAGGGCCCGATGTTAAGGCCCGACGTTCAGGCCCGACATTCTGCTCAAGTCCCGACGTTCTGGTGAAGGCCCAACGTTCTGCTCAAGACCCGACGTTCAGGCCTGAAATCTTCATCTGAGGCCCTCACCTTCGCCAAAGGCCCTCACCTTCGCTAGAGGCCCTAACCTTCGCCAGAGGCCCTCACTTTTACCAACGACCTTCACCTTCGCCAAAGGCCCTCACTTTTACCAACGGCCTTCACCTTCGCCAAAGGCCCTCACCTTTTCCAGAGGCCCTTGTCTTCGCCAGATCATCATCAAAGGCCGTGTGCTCCACCAGAACATCACATGAGGCCCAGAATTCTGCCGGACCACTACTTGAGGCCTTGAGCTCCACCAGGCCACCACCTGATGCCCACAGTACTCCGAGAATACTGTCAACTACGGTCCTTCCGACCTCCGTCGCCTACTATGGTCCGTCCGACCTCCATCAATAGACAACGGTCTTTCTGACCCCGGTCTCCTACCGACTACGGTCCTTCTGACCTCCGTCGCCTACTATGGTCCGTCCGACCTCTATCAACAGACAACGGTCTTTATGACCCCGATCTCCTGCCGACTACGGTCCTTCTGACCTCCGTCGCCTACTACGGTCCTTCCGACCTCCATTAACAAACAACGGTCTTTCTAACCCCGGTCTCCTGCCGACTACGGTCCTTCCGACCAAACAAACATGTATATGTAACTCCTACCATGTAATGCAATATATATGATGTATATTTGCTACATCAATACAAGGCCTTCTCCAAAGGAAGGTCCTTATTTGTAATCGACTGCAAATATTAGTGGATTCATTCAAACTGGGCCAGGCCCCATGATTTTTTCCCCTTTTTCGGGTTTTCCACGTAAAAACTCTGGTGTCTCTTGTGAATGTTTCACCCCCTCTCTTATCTGCTTGTGTGCTGGATCTTCGTATAATGCTAAGACGTTAAACCATATATTTCTCTACCGCCGCGTATATTCTAGTCCGCAACAAATGGTTTAAGGGTCTTTGTGCTGCTCATGGAGGAGGTTTTTAGCTACATATGTTTTGGCAACACTTTTTTTGAGACTATATTTAGACAGTTTTTGTTGCTAATGACTAATTAGACTTTAATGTTGATTAGAGATTGGGCTTGTTTTTAGGGTGACGGCTCCTTGCCACCCCTTAGCTTTTTCATTTTATTTTTGTACTTTAGTAGAGATTAATGGCTCATTAGGTTTTTTTTTTGTATCTCTTAGAGCATTAGTGAGCATTTGATTCTTTTAAGAACTTTGTAATCTTTTTTTATAAATTAATCGTAAGCGTTTATTTGCCTTTTAATAAAAACATAAATTCAATTATTCTTTATAAATTCAACTTCAATCTGAAAAATACAAAGGCTTAATCAATAATAAATTCAATGTAAAATGAAAGCCCCATCATAGAGTTTAAAAATAAAACTAATTAAAATTTTGAATAAAATTCTTAAAAAAAAATAAAAAAAAACAAATAAATTTCTAAATAGTCTTCTTGACCTCACTTTTGTGTGAGGTTAAAATTAAAATTTTAATCTCAATCAAATTTCAATCTCAAAATCCAAAACAAAATTCAAATTGAATGACCAAGTCAAAAATTCAAACTCAAAACTAAAAACTAGTGCTCAAATCCACACTAAAATCCCATGGTTCATAACCAATTTTTAAATATTTTCAAACTACTCAAGACATAACTAAATAACCTTGGATTCATGATTAATCACTTTCATACTGATTAGACATATTATAGGGTTAATAATATCATTTTTGAGGTATTCATAGCCCTCTAAACCCCAAAACTCAAAGTATTTCCCGATGCTGCAAAAACTTCAAATATTTACCGCCTATGCCACTGGACCTTATATCTTGTAGAAAAACATCTTTGAAATCTTTGCAAGGAAATAGATCATGCTCATATCATTGGCATGATGTATTGAACCCTTGTTATACCATAGTTGACCATAAAACCACTCAAACCATAAACCCCAAAACCTCATAAACCCAAATTTTCAATAAACATAAACGTGGTTCAATCATACCAATGCGTGAAACCTTTTTCAATAAAATCGAAATGTAATTTGGAGTGGTTTGAACCTAAACCCAAGCCTTGAACAAGCTTAGTTCACCAAGTCAATCTAGGTTGACTAAATGAATCATAAAGCATTCAAGCATACATTTCATACATGGAGACCTCACCAAGCCTTAAGAACTCTTCCAACAAGTTCCAAATTTCATTTGGAATTTGCTGGACCCAATCATAACCCTTGGTCAAACTTGGTTGACCAAGTCATCCTAGGTTGACCAAACACCCCTAAATCCACTTTAAATTCATTGACCAAAGCTTCACCAAACAAAATTGAACCCATAGGAATGTCCATTCCATGGGTCCATTTGGGCTAGCCATTAGGCTTGACCCAAGTCACCAAAACCACCTTTCCATGAGCAAATTTTAAACCCAATTTCAATTGTCCCAAGATAATACATGCATTACATGGCCCTGTGATCATATGCATCTACCATGGTCAGCCTAAATCATAAGCTGACTTGGGTTATCCAAATTAGCTAGGCCAAAGTGCACAAAACCCCCTAAGATGAGCCAACTTACATGAACAAACCTCTCCATGGGCAATTGACTCCAGTATTTTACTCAAAAACCTTCTAGACACCTACCAGCTCAGCCTCCCTCCATGTGCTGGTCTAGTCTAGGAATCCCTCAAACCATGCACATAGCCCATGGGTTCAACCCAAACTCCCTTTACATGTGACTTCAAGCCATAGAAGTCTTTAGAATCACTCTATGGGTCATACCAGACCGTCTTAAGCTAGCTCAGTGGCCTGAATCTATCCAACTATTCAGCAAGGTTCTAGTCCAAATGGCTATAAATACTTCCAAATACTTTGAAGAGGGTTTCCCTCCATTGATTTGAAAATCTTCCTTAAAGTTCTAGGACGAATTCCCTTGCTTCCTGGTCCCTTTGGTGATCATCTCAAGTGATGAAGCTCTTCTGACCAAAAAGTATGTCTCAATCTAGTGATCATCAAACCTTGCTCCTTGGAGGAAAATGCTCCCTATGACTCAAAGAAGCTTGCTAAAAGCATGTTTGAGCCAATTAGAGCATTATACCAGGTAATCTTAGACTCCCAAGCCCCTAGTCAAGATAGTTTGGTTTATTATGAAGAAAACCTTCAATCCAATACAATCTTACTGTTGGATTGAAGTTTATAAATTGGTTGATGGTCACCATAAAATTTCATCAAGATCCACGTATTGACCTTAAATTTGGTGAAGTAATTCATCTCGTCGATCACCATTAAATTTAAAAATTGAATCTTATTCAAGTTAATTGAAATTGATTTTCGTCATGCATGACGTTAGTTTGAACTAATTCGTTTGAGCACAGGTTGACTTATCGTCGTTAATCATTAAATGGTATTTAAACTGGGCTCGAATAAATTAAAATAAATTTGATTAATTATCATAGAAATTCATTTGAGCTTTGTTGAGTCGACACAACTCAACTCAAGCCCAAAACCATAAAAATATCTGATTTTTAATTAAATAACTATTAAGAATAACCCATTCCAATTGAATTAAAACGAATTCATTTACCTTTAAATAAATTCATTTGAGCTTCATAGAGTTGATTTGACTCAAGTTGAGCCTAAATTTATAAAACTTATTTGAATTTTCTCCATATTTATGGAACTTTCCACTCTCAAAATCTAAAAAATAAGCCCCCACACTTTGCATGAAGTAAGGCTTCAACCCTTAGCTAGAGATAGAATAGAGCTCTGAGGCTTGAATAATATAGGCCCCTACTCTTTCTGACCTCTACTATCCAACTACAATTCTCCGACTATCATCATCTAAGTACAATCCTTCCAACCAACCAAACAAACGAACAATACCTTAAGAATAGCTCTTATTTCAATGGCTTCTTCCAACTTCAATCATATAAAATGCTCCATACAATCTAATTAGCAATATTGTGCTAATGGCAAAAAAAGATTCATGTAACCAACCTCATATAGTGGGACAAAAGCTTGTTGTTGTTGTTGTACCAATGTCTTTCCTCAAGTAAGGACATCATTTGATTTATTTCAACTAGTCCTAGCCCTATAATTTTTTTCTCTTTCTTAGATTTTTCATATAAAATCTTAAGTGTTTTATGATTCTTACACCCCTGTCTTATTTATATGTGTTGAATCTTCATATGACACTAGCACGTTAAATACTCTCTGTACCTGCACAAATATTCAAGCTTATAACAATATTATGACATAATTTGTATCTGATGGTAATACAAAATATTTAAATTTAGATGATTAGAAATCAAAATCAGAAAACAAGTAGAATTTTCGGGGAAAGATAACTTCTTCAATATTTTGTTTTATATTTATTTTTAAGTCAATTTTAAACACTTGCCATATAATTTTGAACCCTTTCAATTATTATTTTAATAGAAATTATTTTACAACATCATGACATAACTTTTATTTAACAAATTCTATCTTTATAAAACATATTTTCCAATTTAAAGAAATCAAATGAACCATCATATAAGTTACAATTTCAGCATCATAAAACCAGTTATCAAATTATCAAATCAAGCAAATCCTTTACATATTGATGTCATGTCAGCCTTTGGAATTAGATCATAAAAGAAACATATAATTATGCATTGGCCAGGGTTGGACAACAACTGCTTTGACTATTTAACGTTCTGGAACTGTGCCCCAATATAATTCAGTTCAAACTGCGAGCTCCGACTCTTCTGCGTCAAGAAAAATAAGAAAAGTAAAATCTATTGTGGTCCTTTCCCAATAAGAATAAAAAACGTTTGTGGATGCAATATAGTGCGCACTGAGACCAACCAACAAAACATGATGGTCCTAAATTCAAGGAAAATTTGTAAAATTGAGGGTTCTCTTCCAATGAAAAAAGTAAAAAAAATTCCTGTTAGCCAATAAATATAGCGAAAAATCTGCCACATTTTGAGAAACCTGGAAAGAGACTTGCTTTATCACATACAGTTTTTTACTGCATATTGAATAAAGAAAAAGCGTAGTTAAAGGATATGAAATTCAGGAGGATAGATGCTACGTGCAAGGTTAGAAATAACCTGTAAAGAGATGAATTTTGTATAACAGCACATTGTTTGGGCAAAAGCAGTTCAAGTCGATCGCCCAGCCTACAAGCTCACCTCCTTAGGCAAACTGATCTCTAGAAAGTACAAGCTACCAGTAACAAAGCATTAATTCAATAAAATGAAGATCAACAACAGTTAAGAATATTTTCAAAATTGAATACATTTTATTAGATTAATTAAATGTTCAGTTAAATACAGCTCATACATCTTGAAATACTATATAGGATAAGGTTAAAATTCTGCTAGTATAATAGCATACATCAAACTACTGTGAAGAGAAAATACGAGGAATATATGGTTACAAAGAAAACCAGCTAAGCCATTATGAACATGATGCCATTAGAGAGAGCTCTACACATGCGAACGCAAATAAAAAAACATTTTGCATTGGATATTGAAAATTGAGAAGAAATTACAACGACAACCTTTCAGAAGGATAGAATTATGTTTGTTTATAGTAGAAATTATGCAAATAAATAAAAACCCAATCATGAGAGAAACCTAAAAAACTTTAATCAACCTGTGGAGGAAGGAGCGGGCATGGAAGAGAAGCGTCAAGGTCAAAATCCTACATTTTTTACAAATATTAAAAGAAGAATGATAGTATGTAGCACATACATACAAACAAGCATACGCAATTTACTAATGTTATATTTATTGCATACACATATAAGCCCATGTACATAACTTATATAAGTATCTCATTAGTTCCAGTTCATGGAACTTAGCCAAGAGCAAGCAGTCTAGGCAGCCCTCGTCCAAAGGGAGGCATGCCTTGAAAGATTGTCATGAACCCTAGCCTGTGGGCAAGCAGCCACTCAAAACCTACGAAGATAATGGTATATTGACTGATCCTAGAAGATTATACCAAGGAAGCATCTTTCATCCAAAGGAACTCATCGTCTGTTCTTGGAAACTCGCCATCATAAACTTTCCTTATATGCCAAGTCTTGAAGACTCGCTCAAAGAACTCACCACTGAAAACTCACCAAAGATACTCAATCGAATGAAAATCGAGGGGAGCGGGAAGGTTGCCATGCTAGAGATAGAAGTCTATGTGTAAACCATTTCATTAATCCACATATTTGTGTCAATCAACATTGATCACATCATGTACTACATTTTTAATTTATTCTAGGTGAACCCTTTCCTATAGCCCTCTTAAGAGATGAAGAGGCATATTTTGGACTTCATGCTGTGGAGATTACTCAGAGAGATACAAAAGCTTTTCGTTTACTTTACATACTCACTAACTTTCTCACTCGGTTCTTCAAATTTCATCTACTAAATAATTGTTGCAAGGTTGAGCATTACACATGGATAAATTTAGACCCAATATCCTCAAATTTGTGATGAGAGTGGATTGATGCTAGTGACCAAATTAGAAGCACTTCGGTAAGAGTAGCAAAACATGCAACATGCAACATCAAGCCTTTGTCCCACTACGTGGGGTTGGCTACATTAATCCGTTTTTGGCCATTGTGTCCTGCTAAAAGTCAAATTCTCATTTAAATATAATAAAGAAAGATCATTTCTAATATTTTTAACCAAGTCTTTTTTAGGTCTACCTCAAGATTTCTTAGCATAAGTTAAATTCTCAGTTAAAGTCAAGAGTAGCAGAACATGGAGTCATCAAAAAACAAGGAGAGATAAAACTTCACTACACACTATGATCTTATGGAGATGGATGAGAGAGCCACAAACATGATTCAAGATGCATCGAGGTGAGTTTAGGGGAATGATATTAAAGGGAGAACCCGAGAAGGACCTTGTAACTTCAACATCCATTGCTGACCACAGCCAGTCATATAGTGACGAAGAGTGCAATCCTTTGACTAGGAGAGTGAAGAGGGAGACAAAACTAGATAACGCATTCTACAGGGAGATCATAGTAGTAAATCCACCCTCCATGTTCAAAATGCCACACCAATAATCAAAGCAAGAATGGTCGGATCTCACTGATTATGTGGATAACTTTGAGTTGGTGTCGTCACTAATGGACATCAATAACACATTAAATTGTCAAATGTTCTTCAAAACCTTTTAAAGAATCCATCTTTCGATGATTTTCTTGCCTACCATTGAGCGTTATCACCACATTCTCTAATTTTAAGAGAATGTTTACAATATAGTTTGTGAAAACTCAAAGGCCATTTAAGATCTTGCAGGCTCCGTTGAAGATGAAATAGGAACAAGACAAGTTGCTAAGGAGCTTTATTATTAGGTTTCATTGGGAGATGTTGGAGGCCAAAGGTCTAGAGTTGATGGTCGCATAGACCTGGAAAACACAAGGGTATTGAGATAGGCCATTTAGATATGCTCTTAGTCTTCAATAGCCACAAACACTAGCCAAGCTGTTGGAATTTACCAACAGCCATGTCAACGCCAAAAAGTATAACAATGTGATTGAGTCCTCCCCACTTGCCCCAAGAAACTAGTGAAAAGGCTTGATCGGCTTTAAATCCATATGTACGATAGGAGTTGCCCAAGGGACCATAGGGTGGATAGAAGGCCACATATGCCGCAAGATTAGTGCCATCCATGACAGCAGAGGGTATTGCAATTGGAGAGATTGCTCAGAATTATAGGCCCTCCCACCCCATGAGTGGAAGAAACAACACACACTTCCCGACCACACAGGGATGAAAGTACGCATCTCACTTATTAATGCCCAACCATCACCAACTTGCACGTTTCCATGGCCAAGCATATGGAAGCCATCCTAAACATGACGTTCTTTAAGCTCCTAGTGCCAATAAAGGTGAGTGCCCATGCTAGGGACACTTCGAATGTGTGTTCTAAAAGGAATGGACATGGAATAGAGGAATGAAGTCTCCTTCATGACCTAGTAGGAGACCAAATAAAAGTAGTTTAATGAATTCATCCTAGTAGACTCATTTAAAGAAGGCCTTTACAGAAGCTCAAGGGAATGAGCCCATTTCGACTCGCACCATCCACATACTTAGATGGTTCTCTCTATCTTTACAGAAGATATATCAGGGGCATCTCAAGAGAGCTTGCACAAAAGATATTAACTCGGCCACCATGTCATGAACACCAATGATTGATGTGGACTAAATCACCCTTTACATATTGGACAAGTTGGTGAATGGGAACCCCTTTAATAAAGTTGTGGTAGTCACTTTGTCAATTACCAACTATTAGATCAGTAACATGCTCATCAATACATGGACTTCTATTAATATAATTTGTAAATATTATTTTAATAAAATGAATTTTTATGATGTGGACTAAATCAACCTTTACATATTGGACAAGTTGGTGAATGGAAACCCCTTTAATAAAGTTGTGGTAGTCACTTTGTCAATTACCAACTATTAGATCAGTAACATGCTCATCAATACATGGACTTCTATTAATATAATTTGTAAATATTATTTTAATAAAATGAATTTTTATGATGTGGACTAAATCAACCTTTACATATTGGACAAGTTGGTGAATGGAAACCCCTTTAATAAAGCTGTGGTAGTCACTTTGTTGATTACCAACTATTAGATCAATAACATGCCCATCAATACATGGAGTTCTATTAATATAATTTGTAAATATTATTTTAATAAACTGAATTTTTATGCTTCCTAATTTAACACCCCCCCCCCCCCCCCCCAATACACACAAACACCATACGCCCGCTCTATGATTTTTCAGGCGAAAGGCGAGAGAATGAAGGCTTGATCGACCTACTCATCAGTTGAGGAAAGAGTGAGTGTCAATATATAATAATGGTTAACTTCATAATCATGGGCACCCCGCCCACTTACAATGCAATCTTCAGGTGACTATTCCTGAATACCTTCGATCATCTCAGCATATAACATGATGGTTGAATTCCCAAGAGGAAAAGTAATTATAGGGCGAGGCAAGCTCACACAGTCACAAGCCTGCCAAGCGAAATAAACGATAGACATGCTACAACTCCAAGTAGAGGGAAACTGGATTAAAGACCAACGAGGAAGTGGAGAAGATTCTGACGATAAAAGGTGATTCATATAGAACCTTAAGAATGAGCTCATCTTTCAGCCCATCAAACCATGATGAACTTTATCTAGCACTCAGGCAACCTCAACATCTTTACTTGGACATGAGCTGAGATGCTAGAAATTGGCAGTGAAGTCACCTAACACAAACTTATTGTCAAAAAGAATGTCGACCTGTTGACCAAAAATCACGAAAGCTAGGCCCAACATCGATGATGGGAGTTGAAGCAAGTGAAAGCTAAATATTTGGCGAGTTGGGTGGAAGCATACATTAAATAGTTGAAAACAAGAAAGATCATTGTCGAGGCCACAAACCCAAGGAGATTCAAAATCAAAGCTGTGAAATATCTCTTGATCATCAACAAGCTGTTTAAAAGGTAGGTATTTTTTGAACTTGAGATGCACGAAGGAGATTGAAATTGAGAATGTGCCTGAGGATGTAGACTCTAACAAGTATGGGAGCCACTTAACACTTGCCCATATAATCCTACAATAGATATATTTTTGGATTCAAAGGAGTTCACAAAAAGATGCATTGACTATTAGAAATTAGCTCCCATTAGCCTTCCCACAAGCTCCAACCAATCGCCAATTCATGGTTGTTCACCATATAGGCAATGGATCTCATATGTCCATTTCAAGCCTCCAATGTTCGAGGAAAGTTTACCATAGTCACATTCGACTATGTCTGTTAGTGGATAGAGGTGAATGAGAAGAATAAAACAATTTTCATGATCGTCTATAATTTTTATTATCAGACATCATATGAAGGAATGGACTTCCTCACATCATCATCATAAAACATGAGCCATAGTTCACAAATATGAGAATCTAAAATTTATGTTAATCACAAAGTATTTGCCTCAAATTTTCCTTTGCTTTTCATACCAAACCAATGGACAAGTTAAGACAACAAATCAGTAGATCTTGAACAAATTGAGGAAGAAAGTTAAAGTAGCAAAAGGCAACTAGCAGAGACAACCTTCAATTCTACAGGGACTAAGGAGCACACCTTCCTCAGCGATCGCCCAAGCACCATTCGCTTCCTCCCACGAGGCTAAGGCTTTCAGTTCAGTACGAGTAACAGAGCTAGCAAGTGGTTACCATAGACAACTCTAGGAAGAGGAGCTCACCAAGTCGGAAGAAAAGATTAAAAAATGAATGGAGACCATAGTCGACCATCTAAAAGAACACAAAGCCCAAGTAGCACTTAAGTAGGAGGAGGTGAAGAGAAGAATGGCCGAGTATGAAGAAGGGAATAAGAAAGGCATAAAGGGTACAATCGACAAACTAGAAGAACTACTCTAAACCTAAAGAAGGTGAAAAAAAAGATGTCCAAGTGCTACAATGCAAATGTCAAGCAGAATATCTTTTACCCTGGTAACTCGGTGCTAAGATAAACGCAACAATGGGAATGATCCTATATAATTACAAAGCAAGTTGGCTCTGATGCATATCAACTAAAAACACACTCAAGCAAGGAACTTCCAAGGACCTGAAGCGCCAACAACGTAAAGTCATTATATCCTTAAGGAGGTAATTGTACTTGAACTATACCCTCTGCCTTAGCAATAAATAAGAAAATTTTCTTTTGTGTTCCTTTCTATTTCTTCAAATGTTGAAAATTTCATTAAAAAATGAATTAGTAATGAAAACAAAATGAAGGACGAACTTGCTCTGTCACTACATGCACTCAAGGAACTCACCCTACATCATCAAGCAAATCAAAAACTAATCCATTCAGAGGAATAGTAAGGAACTTGCTTGACTTTTAAACGACGCTCAAGGAATTCACTCAATATTAGAAAACAAATGCAAGTCAATGACCTAGTCGTCCACATACATCATCAGAGATATGACAACTATTATACTCCTGATAGTCCATAAGATTAGCTTTTAGATCGAGCAATCGACTAGCACACAAACTTATTCAACATTTTCATGGCAGATGCAATTTATAGTTCATGATATAGAAACAAAAGAAGCTCATGGTACTTATTGATGTTGTAAGATAACTAAAAATTCTCTTCATTTGTAACAAACCTTGCAGACATGAAGGCCATGCCAAAGAAGACAGCTTTAACTGCTTGTTTCTGACCAGCATAGTCGAATGCAAGAGGTAGCATTTCATGCAAAGTCAGGAAAGCCATCACTCCTCCAACTGAATAAACAAGAAAATAAGCAAAAAATAATAATAAGAAAATAAGCTCATGCAAGATTATCAACTAATATTAAACAATTAAAAAGAAAAATAAAAAATGATACCTGATCCAAGCAGACCGTCAAGAATTTCAGGATCTAGACTGCTAGGGAAGAGGTAGGCTGCACAAGGAATGATTTACATCAGAAGAAAAAAAAAATCATGAATATTAAGTTAAAATTAAAAAAAATGCTTTGTTTCATCATTTTCTCGGCAATGTCCATGTTGAGAATGATGGCTATAACGAAAGCATAAAACAATATTTGCATGATGCATATGAACATATTCATAATGTCATTAAATCATTTAGTATCACGTCACATTTGATGGTTTAAAAATCATTCAATGATAGTCTTTTTGGATTTCGTCATTTAATCTCCGAGCATGTTAGACCGCTCTCTTCTTCTATCATAGGAAAATTTTCATTATGCAGACACAATGTGGCCATCATTTGAAAATTATTGTTAGACATATACTTTGTGGGTAAAAATTCAGTTAGATTAATTGATCTTATCACATCATTGTAAGACTAACCTCATAAGTAAACTATACACAACTATTTTCTAGAGTGCATATTATGTTAATAGCTTTTCGATGCATATGCCTAAGCGTTCTCCACATTTTTGTGAATCCATAGTACATCAATCACCCCTCTCTACATTTCCTGTTCTTTACTTCTATCATATTTCTTTAACCAATCCACTATATATTCTTGAGATTATTTCTTTGATAAATCTTTACAAGTAGATGTTGCTATTACTTGTCTTCAAGGTTATCTATAGCAAAAGTTTTATCAAATGGACTTTACATTAACATTAGAAAATAAGCTGTAGATTGGCTCAAAGAAATGTTTAAAATTGCGTATTCGGGTATTGAGGTGTTTTTGATTCGTGAGGTGAGGTGTAAGCCTCAAGGCATTTTGAGGCGTAAGTCTCAAAATCAAAAGATTGCGTAAACATAAAATGATAAATTTTTTATATACTAATGAGTGAATAATATAAAACATAAAATAAAATAAGATATGAAGTGAAATAAAAATATTCCAATAATAAGACAACATGAAATATACTTCAACTCAAAATTCTATCTTTCCCAAATCCCAGTATTCTTTTTATTAACATATAATTCAAATTTCCAAAAATAAATAGCAATGACATATGACATAAGAACTCTTAAGTCATCAGCACTGTCATCACTAAGAGGTTCTTCATTTGAATCATCATTATGATGAACTGCTCTCTCCCCTTCCTCCTCTCCTATAGAGTCCAATATAGGGCATTTACTTCAAGATTTACGTAAGTTTTAATATATATAGTGTGAGGCGTTAAGCCTCATGCCAGTGAGGTGAGGCGGGCCTCAACCAAGTTGAGGCGCAAGCCTCATAAAAAAAACTCGAGGCGTAAGCATCGAGGCGTTTTTTACTGGAATTGCACAAAGGCGAGCCTCATATTGCACAATTTTAAACCATTGCTCAAAGTTTTGTATTTAATAGCAAATAGTAGTCATTGAAGACATCCACCCATATTGTTCTTCTGCAAGATAAATTTTGAAACAATCTCTCAGAGCCTTTCAATACATTCAAGCACAAGAGGTAATTAAAATGGTTAAACCTTACCTATTCCCATAGCAGTTCCTGCACCATTATCACTCCCTCAAAATTAGGAACCAATTTATTTTCCAGGTTCAATTATATTGTGACTACCCCTCTATATAGACATGGCCTTTATATCTTCTATAAACAAGCTAATAAATTTTGACCCTCCAGCTGTGGCTATTCCCTTCTCCGAAATGTAAGACAAAGTAATCTAATATGAGATGAACATGATTAGATGATTACACCAATAATTCGTTGAATTCTTCTAAACAAACTATTATTAAGCATAAAAATAATAATAAGAACTTTGTGAAGGTAAGGCAATTTAAGCTATTATTATGTGTTAACTACACGAAATATCAATTTCTTATAAAAGAAAAGAAGAAAAGAAGGCAATGAATGATCTAATCTACAATGGATTTAAAGTATCCTAGTTGAAAAGGGGATAAGTTGAACTTAAACTCTAAAAATAATGTGTCTTCATGAAGACCTCATTTCTTACCTATATGTCCTTCTAAAAGGGTTGTGAACTCATACACTCGTGTAGTTCTTCACATGGGAGTAGAAGAAAACAAGAAGATTAAAATAGCAAAAAAAAAAAAATCATTTTAAAGACAAGTAATTAATGTTATAAGAGTCAAATTAAGTAATCCTTTTTCTCCACTGTGTACTGTTAAAGATCAAATTCTCATTTAAATCTAATAAAGAAAATCACATCTAATGTTTTTTAACCATGTCTTTTTAGGTCTAGCTCTACCTTTCTTAACATAAGCCAAATCTAATACATTAACTTTCCTAACTGGGTCATCAAAAGGCTGTTTCTTTATGTGACTAAACCATCTAAAGAGACTCTTTATAATCTAATCTTCCACTGGAGCTCCTCCAACTTTTTCACGGATATGCTCATTTTGTATCTTATCTAAGAGTAAAGCCACTCATCCACCAAAGCATCCTCATCTCAATAACACTTAATATTATGCTTACTTTTTGAAAGACAATATTCTGAACCATAAAGCATTGCAAGTCTCATCACCATTTAATTGAATTTTCCCTTAAGTTTGAGGGGGGGGGGGGCTTGTATATCACTCAACCAACCCGATGCATTCCTCCACTTTAACCATCCAACCTGAATTCTACTATTAATATCCCCATAAAGTTCATCACTATGAACAATAGACCCAATATATCTAAAATGTGTACTTTTATTAATGACTTGATTGCCTAAAGTCAAAATCCCCCCATTAGATCTTTTTCTACTAAAATTACACTTCATATATTAAATTTTAGATCTACTCAAACGAAAACTATTAGATACTAAGGCAATTTAACTTCAACTCACTGTCTAGTCTTATCAACAAGAAGAATATCAACAGCAAAAAGCATACAATGGTGTACAACCTTCTGCAAATGTCTAATGAGAACTTCAATGACTAGTGTAAAAAGATATGTGCTTAAGGATGATCCTTGATGTAATCCAATTGAAATAGGAAAATACTTGGTCAAACCACCATGTGTTCCCAAGGGTGGAACCCTTAAGTGCCCATGGGTACAATTGCAATCGAAGTGTTACTGTTGACGAATATTTTCGCATCGACTCGACCCCGATCGAGCCCGACAAAGCTCGATCGCGCTCGATCAATTCAATTGATCATCGTCGAGGCAAAATTACTTTAAATTGAGCCTCAATTTAATTAAATTAAATCAAATTTAATTTAATTTAAATTAAATCAATCAATTCAAACCCCGTCGAGCTCAATTCGACGCGATTCGGCGTCGATTCAAGCTTAATTTCGTAAAATTAGCTTGATCGGACCCAAACCGACCCAAATCGGTTCGGGCCGAGTCCATCCGGACTCAATTCCAGCCCTAATTTCTCAATTTGGGCTGAATTTGATTCTCAAATTAGAAATTGAGATCAATGGCTCAGATTTCATTTTGAAATCTGCCCTAAACCTCTCATTCCACGTGTGAGAAGGGGGATTGCTCCATTTGGGCGGTGGCTTTTTGCTGCTGGTGGTGCTCTCCAAGAGCACGCAATGGAGAGAGGGGAGCTCATTCGGCTCCCCTTGTGTTTTTTCCGCCCCGACCCAGAGCGAGAGAAAGAGGGAGAGATCGGGAGAGGGGGAGCATTCGGCTCCCCCATCTGGTTGGTCCGTCCCAGGCGAGCGAAGAGAGCGGGAGAAGGGCGAGAAAGCGAGAGAGAAGGTGGCGGAACTCCTCTCCCTTGCGTGCGACTCCACCGCTTGGTCCGTCGCCCCTCTTCCAACGAGCCAAAGCTCCTTGCATGCGGCTCTTCTAGAGAACCAAGGAAGGTGGAGTTGGAGATTTGAGGGCTTTTTCTTCCTTCTCAAGAAGCAAATCAAAAGTTAAGCCCTCCATTCACTTCCTTTCTCAAAAATCAGCAAAGTTTGTGGCTTCTCCCCCCTTTCTCCTTGAACTCCGGCGAGTCCGTGGCAATTTGGAGGCTGTTGGAAGTTTCCAAACAGCAAAGCAAGCCTTCAAAACCTCCCAAACAGTGGTTTAGAGGCTTGACAGTGCCTTGGACAGCAAAGGGGCCTTCCACAGTGGCTTGGACAGCAGCGACGGCGACCTCCGGAAAGTCTTGGACAGCGGTCTTCTTCCTTGGGAAAGTCTTGGACAGCAGCTTGGAGCATTCAAGGAAGCTTGGACAATGCTTGGAGCTTGGATTGGAGCGCTAGGACAAACCGGGGAAGGTAAAATCCTAAAACTTGGTGAAACTTAGGGTCCCCCAAGGCCAATTGTTGTGTGGTTGACGCCCCCAAGCCCTAGGTCCTTTAGAAACTTAAATTTATGCTTCCCCGAAATCCAATGATCGCTGTCCTCTTTGTAAACTTGGGAAAATCCGATGATTTTTGCCACGTTGTTCTCATGTGAGAGCCAAAAGGGAATGGTGATGTGCGTAGGGTTGTTGGATTGGTATCCAACACTCTCCAAATGCATGTGATATCACTCATATTATGTCCAGTCCATCACCCACAATCATGCCCTAGGTTAGACGCTATCATTTGACCTCAAAGTCAATGATGATGCATAGGTTTGGATTGTAACTAGTTGCATGCATTCCTCATTTAGATGCATTGTCATGAAAACGGATTGACACCCAAATCTAGGAGAGTTTGTATGCTTTGGAATTGATAATCTCTAGAGTTTTGTTTAATGCATGAATTAAATCTAATTGGTTTGGGCTTTCTAGTCGTTGTGAGACATAGACTTTTAAGGGTCTATGTAGTAAACCTCACTATATTAATGATCAATTAGATTTATGTTTTGCATCACATGAAACTTAGAGTGTGGAATGACAATCTTGAATTGATTGTTTGTCGAAGCGATCTAAGTATGTGAGAACGTTCATAAACTTGAAATCCATCCAAATGGTATGCACCCTTCTTTCAAGTACAAGTCATGACAAAAGTGACTAACGAGTTGCAAGAAGTGTGCACGTGTGGAAGTTTGTGAACTCTAGAAAGTTTTTTTTGTGAATGTTTGAATGTGGATTTAATCAACCATTGAAAATTAAATTATTGTGAGGTCTCCCATAGACTTTTCAAAGTCTATGTTGAAGATCCCACAAAATGTATTGTTGATTAAGTTCATGTACAACATTGTGCAAAACAAATACTTGATTGCTTTCAATTATCAAATTCCCTAATTTGAAGAATCATCTACACATGCATGCATTCTAGGTTCTTTCTTAGATCATATCAAATTTGATCTTAAGTCTCTTAGAAATCATAAGGATAGATCTCCCCTGTCCAAGTTTCTAAATCATGTCAAAATTGATCTAGAGACCTCTCCAAAATCTTAGGAAATCAATTCTTCCCTTTCCTAATTGAGTCCCAAACACTCTAAAAGATATAGGGGAATTCTCTTTCTCATCCACATCCACTTCCAAATTTGATGCTTAGAACTTCCTCAAAGTTCTAAGCTCTATGTTGCATGAGTTTTAACAAGTATAAAGAGCTTGCTTCCAAGCACTCTTTTCCCTCCATGTGAAGTATTTTGGAGCCCCTCTAAGGCTCCAAGTGTTCTATCACATGAATCTCCAAGGCTTTAGGACCAAATCCTAAGTCCAACCCTTTCCAATGTACAATCCATGGAGCGTTCTCGAAGCTCCAAGTGGTAGGGTACATGAATCAATGTAGCTTAGAACTAAATTCGAAGCTATCCATCCTTTTGTTGGAACCCACAACCAACAAACCATCTTTCTCCTTCAACCTCAAAGTTGTAGGAAGTTTATCAAATCAATTATTCGTTGGAACACAAACCAATGAATAATCCTCTAGACATAGGATTCAAATCCTAGTCTTTCTCATTTGCTTAGCCACTAATTAAGCAAATGAATTCCCCCTCTTTGGACACCAAACGTCCAAAGGAAATCCTCCAATTTGTAATCCCTAAGTTGCATTTTGGACAATTCCTTTTCCTACAAGCCCAAATTGTAGGAAACCTCTAAATTTCTCTTCATTAGCCTAGCTTCAAATTAGGCAAATGAAATTATCCCCCTTTGAACACCAAATGTTCAAGGGCACTCATGAATGTGGAACCTCTAAGTTGCACATGATTTTCCTCTTTCTACAACCCAAACGTTGTAGGAAGACCCTCTTATTCTCCTAAAATTCAAAATTGGGAGAATGTACACTTCTCTTTGAACACCAAATATTCAAAGAATGTTATTGAACTTGCAACCTCTAAGTTGCATTTCCCTTTCTCTTTCCTACAAGTCAAGATTGTAGGAGAGTTTCCAAATTCATCTTCATGCTCTCAAACCCAAGTTGGGAGAATGAATTCTCCTCTTTGAACTCCAAGTGTTTAAAGAGGTTTTAGAAGCTTGCAACCCAAAGTTGCATCTTCTCTTCTTCTTTCTACAACTCAAAAGTTGTATGAAAGTCTCACCCAAATCTCCTATTTGTTGAATCAAAATCAACAAGTAATTCAATCCAAAATTATTTGTTTGTTGAACCAAATTCAACAAATAATTCCATATCAAGCAAAGGAATCAACTCCTAGCTTTCTTTCATTCTCCTAACGCAAATCGGGGGAATGAGTTTCTCTCTTTGGACACTTAAAAGCTCAAAGAATCCTTGATGTGTAGGCCCAAATCTACACATCATCTTCTTATGTTTGCTTAATCCAAACTTAGCAAACTAAATACCCATCATTGAACATAAAAGTTCAATGATAATCCCTCTTGATTTGTAACCCCAAAGTTACAAATCTTTTTCACTTATTGAACCAAACTCAATAAGTGATTCAACATTGTTTGCTTAATCCAAATTAAGCAAATGAAACCCAACTCCTTGAATACAACAATTCAAGGAGACATCTTTTTGATTTGTAGCCTCAAAGATACTAATCTTCATTCACTTTTATAGGTTCCAAATGCCTTAGAAGATGTAATACCTAAGCCTAAAAGCTCTAAGTTACCAACTCTCCTCCAACTCCAAAGTTGTAGGAGATTGCCCCTCTCTTTAGCTCCAAAAGTTAGAGGGAGTTCTCCTATATTTAGCCCAAAAGCTAAATATTGAATTTCTATCTTTCTCCTTTTAGCTCCAAAAGCTAAGGAGAATCCCTCAATATGTAGCCCAAAAGCTACATGTTGGATACCTTCCTTAGACTCAAAATCTAAGTAACCTCCTCCACTCAACCCAAATTGAGTGATCTTTCCCATGACATTTAAAATGCTAAATATCTAGATGTCCCTTAGAAATTATCCAATCCATTGAAGTTCATCCTACCCTATTGGATGAATTTCATCAAGTCCTAAGTGAAACCCCTTAGGCAAGTCTATCTTACTCTATTAGATAGACACTTCTCTTATCCAAACATTAAGAGAACTCCAAAAACACCTAAAAAATTACTTAGGTTCATTTTTGATACAATGATCAATCATCTCCCCCAAAAGGTGGGATGCCTACACCATTGTATCTTAGGATTCATAAGTAACAGGCTCACCCAAAAGCAAGCATGTGGTTACTTTATGGGTTCTTCATAACCCTCCTAAATATGAAACACTTAAAACTCAAATAAAATCTTTAAGTCACAAACAACTTAAAGTGAACCACCCTTGGATAAAGATTAAACATGTTCATTCCAAAATGAAACCAAAGACTCTTAGTGTGACATGCTACACAAGACTCACACACTTAGGTGCACAGCCCCTTAGGCATGCTAGGATTAGGATTTTTCTTTTCTGCGCATGTGTTTGATGATTTGGTGAAATTGCCCTTGGATTGCCTGTGTTGTGGGCACTTGCCCTTAAGTGGATAGTGTAGAAATATATTTGTTCTTCTTGCAGGTGGCCATATCTAAAATGGGGGGGGGGGCGCTCATAAATAATAAAATGCTTGCATGACAGGTACTGCTTAAAACCCCCCAAAAGATGTGGCCAATAGGGTAGTAGCATGTGTTTGGCACTCTAAGTGCTAAACAAATTCTGAATGTAATGCTTTATTATATGAACTGCTTCTAACTCTATTTTGCAGGTTTGAGTCTTTTTCTTTTCAAATATGTATTTGATAGAATTAGGATGGGTAATCAAACTTGTGGGGGTGTGGATCAAAAGGAGATGAACCAAACGGATGTACCTGTGAAAGGTGAGGCCTGAGGTTCAGTTGGAAAGATAAAGCTTCAAGATCCCGCAAGTAGAATCTGTAATAATTTGACTGGGTTGTATGATGGCAGGCAACTCAGCTGTCAAATCTGGTTGTAATAATATGGACTCTATTTATATTCCTTGCATTTGATATAAATAAAAGCATGTGTTGTTTGTTTACTGGGTGTGCAATAGAACAGCATGTTTTTCTTAGGTTTCTTCTCTAGTTTTTGTGGGTGTGGCCTGGACTTGATCACGTTAGGCTCTTAGGATAAAAACTAAGTTTTCTACCCCTTAACATGTAAGCAATCTAAAAATAAAATTAAATTAGGCTCCATGTCTTTCAAGTAAGAAAAATTGCATGGCTCCCTTCAAGGAGCCAAGTTTTCAAAACGAAAATAAACATGCATAGCCCAAAATGTGTCACATATATAATGCATCAACTTAAGGATTAGATAACAAAAGTCTTTTTCTTTATGAGTCAGCATTTGCATACCACACATACTTAGGCATCTTGGCCTCAAAGTCAAGCTATAAGCCCTACCTTCTAAATAAAAACAACCCTACCACTCTACATTTGCATTGAGACCGAATAACATGGTTTTAAAAGCGATTAGGGGGAGTTTAGCTGGTAGTCCCTTCCAGGCGGGACAATAAATCCAGAGGTCGGGCGGGTTAGGCCTCTTGTGAGGTTTAGCTTGTAAGTCCTTTGCACTCGTTAGATCTAGGTTCAAGGTACTACCTATCAGTAGTCCTCACCTTAGTCTTAGGGTCAGAGGCACGGGTTGATTCCAAATCACCCTATAAGCCCTCATCCTTCGGGCAATTCCTACAATATATGTTGAAGGAATATAAGCCCCAACATTCTAATAAAAAGTTCAACTTAAACCAAAATTTAGATTGCTAAAATGTAAAGCCCAACATAGGATAGTCCGACCACCTCTGAGTTTCCCTCAGAATCAAGTGCTCCTACTTCACCTTCTTTGGTTTTCATTCCAAAATCTAATCCTTAGTTGATCAATTCCTACTTGAAATTCCTAAAGGGCCAAAACCTTTAAGCAAGACTTTCATGGGTTTCAAAACAAATCTTAGCCAATGATTAAATGACTTCAAAAAAAGAAAGCAAAACCACTAGTTTAATCAAAAGTTTTCCCAAATTAAACTTGGGATGTAATTAACCATAGGGGCTTGCCCCTATGGGATGTCTGTACCCCAGAAATAAATAAAACCCACTCAACCAAACATTGAGTGGGGGAATCTCTGTTAAATAATTATAAATTTTATTATTGAGCCATAAGAAAATGGTATTTTTACCCTCCGAGGTAATATATAGTATTCTTATGCCGTGCCCGATTATAAAATATGCAATCCGTTTGAGGATACAAAAATTCTCCAACAGTTACCTAATTTTTGTTTAATAATACTTGTCATTATATAAGATGTTGATGATATTTTAAAAATGTATTATGTATTCAAGTACAAATAATCATTAGTCAATAAAATGAGATATATATATGAAAAAAAATTTCTACACTTTTACTTATAAGTTTCTCACCCCTGAAAATTAAAGCTGCTACCGCACCTCTGTATTCCCCTCCACTGAAATGCGTGCAAATGGAGTGAAACTGGCGACTCAAGTGACGGTCGACGAACACGACACATCACTTGGACTGTAGGAAGAACGAAGGTCAATTTGACTCAACCAGTTCAAGTGATCGTAGTCTACAAAATTCTCCTAAATGACTGGAGAATCAAAGTTCCAGTGGGAAGATGAGTCTCGAGCAACTACTGAATGTTCGTAGGCTCCAAAATCTAAAACCAGGAAGGATGACTCTAAATCTGTCAACTTCAGTAAAATCAATTTTGGGAAGCACAATTCCCATAGCTTAAGTCTGAAGCCTGAATGGGTGTAAGAGGTCGGATCCAACAAGCCCAAATATGGCCGGATCGCTGGCAGCTCCATCTACTCAACAAGCCATAAGAAAGGCCGTAGTAGAAGAACCCCCATCTCAGCAACTAGAGGACGAAAAGCTGTCAAATCCCAGCTCTCCCGGTCCGATAAACTCAAGTGAATCAGATTAAAGTCTTCTCAAGTGGTTAAGGATCAAGATACTACTTACATTCGGTACTATTAACCGAATCCAGAACCTATAAATCCTTCAGCAAATCCGTAAAGCACAAAGCGAGGATCGAAGGAATTTTTCTTTAACAAGTCCGTCAAAGCACAAAGCAAAGGACCGAAGAAAATTATCCAAAGTTCACACAAAGCCTAAGGATGAACTAAGTGGATTCTGTCATCAATAAGTCCGCTATGCATAAAACTCTGGACCGATGACTTTTCGCCATTAACCTAATACAAACCTAAGGGTTTAGGTCACCGGCATCTACTCCTTCATCAAGCCCGCCAAAGCTAGAAGCAAAGGGCAGAAGGAATACAAGATTTTTGACAAGTCAGTAAAGACAAATCAGACAACCCTTCACCAAGTCCGCAGCACAAAGCACAAGATAGAAGGATTAAAATCTTAAGACTCAGGCCAAAATAGTGGAATGAGCACCCTGGATGACATCTACAAATGTCCCTAAAAACTGGGGGCATTTTAAATATTTATTTGGGTCGACATCGCGCTTCATGCCGAGATCCCCAAATAAATATCTAAAATTTCATCAAGATACGACCAGGTGATAGGAGGATCTTGGGCATACACTATCCACCATCGTCAATCTAAAAAGATGAGATATCAGTCATCTGTGGATACATCTAAAACATATATAGAGAAAGAAGTGGTGTGACATCCAAGCAGATTCTTGGAGATCCACTAAATGGAAACCCTAGTGTGACATTTAGAGCAAATATCTAGAGATCCACAGGGTCAATTAGCATGCAACAAAAGCGGCCCGCTCCAAGCGCGTACCACATTTGTTGGGATGCATTTGTTGACCTGCTGTATAACCAAAAAAAATTTAAAAAAAAAAATCAAAAATCCTACCTGCTCTGCCGAAGCACATCGCAGCTAGTTCGCACGACTCGCATGTCGTCGCCGCTCTTCGCACGACGAGGCCATGCCTCTCGTCATTTCTCCCCACGATCGCCGAACGACTCATTCTGAGTCGTTAAAAGCCTCGAGGCAACGAGGCCTTCGGCCTCTCTGGACCCCCGATCCCGCTCCCTCTCTTTCTCCCGCACGATTCTTCTACTCCTTCGTGGACCTCCGGCTTCGCTCCTTTGCCGCTGCCAGATTTTGCACCTTCGACGACCCTTCCTTCCTATAGGATCGGAAGTTCCGACATTTTAATCGGAACAACAACGGGCGCCTGCTCGCTGTGGAGATAACCTTCTCCATTTCACGCACCTCTTCGGCCGGATCCCGTGAGAGAGAGAGAGAGAGAGAGAGAGAGAGAGAGAGAGCGCTCCTCACCTTACCTTCTCCCTAAGCCGGCCTCCTCTCCAAGCCAGACTCCAGAGCCGTCCGCGTCTTGCTCTGCCCGATTCCCTCCACCTCTCAGTTTAGCCCACGAGCCTCCGCCACCGGTCCGCCAAAGTCGCCAAGGTATAACCTTCCTAAATTCAGATTTCCGTCTTCGACGTTCGCGACGAACTAGCAAACCCCCAAGGCGCTCACGTGGCGTTGTAGGGAGGGAAGCTAGTACGACGTCTATGACGAGGAGGAAATCGCCTAGATTCTTTTCTCGATGTTTGCAACGGGCCGGCAAACCCCCGAGGCGCTCAAGTAGCATTGTATGATGGGAAACTGGTGCGATGCTTGCGATGATTTAAGGATCCCTCTTTAAAGCTTGCAACGAGCCGGCAAACCCCCAAGGCGCTCAAATAGCGTTGTAGGGAGGAAAACCGGAGCGGCGCTTGCGGCGAAAGGGATATAAAAAAATGTGTTTTCTTTATTTTTATATAAGTACCCCCGAACGCCCACGTGGTGCAGAGGGGGGAAATCTGCTTTTTTCTGACTCGTGCTCCACACCCTTAAACGCTCATGTAGCAGGCGGAGATTTTTGATAAAATACGCGACTGCAATGTCACTTTTGACATCTACCTGAAGCGCTCATGTAGCGTCGAGGGAAAGGTTTCCTCTTGTTTTTTCCCCTAAACGGGGGAGACGCTAGGAGGCTGCCGAAATTCAGACTGAAGGCACCGTGTACTTGAACAGAATTTTGGCCTATATGTGAGCAAGTTTTGGACATAAAAGAACAAAAGCCTGCATTCAAATGAACAAGAATAAATAACAGTGGACTTGTAGATTTGAACCTGAACAGAAATTCAAATGATTAATAAAGATCAGAATCAAATGAAATAAAATCAAATTTGGAACCAAATTCAAGCCAATCTAGACATGAAATGAACATGTAAAGATTCCAAAAGACTTTAAATAATCATATGAACATGCAATTGAACTCAAAGGACTGCAGGGGACTTGAACAAGACTATAACATCAAACAAAGACTTTGATTTGGACTGAATCCGAATCCGAACAGAACGTTTAAACTTGCGCTACACAACATTAAGTGGGGGTTGTGGGCTCGATGAACCCGAGTCTAAATGAAACTTGGCTCGGACCCGAATTTAAGAAGACAAATGAGTTCCAAGTATAATCTACTTGTAAAAAGAAGAGAAGCAATAATTTCTGTTTGTAAGCTATGGCACGAACTCCTACAAACAATCCCCACAGTGCCTGTTGATTGAAAGAAGGCAACACTACTACATGATAGTGGAAAATCCGTTCCCCGCAGCAAATGCGATAGTCACCCACCTGAGATTGGTGAAAGGTGGTTTCGATGCAAAAGCGAGGGCTCTCCTACAAAAACTGCTAGAAGGTCGTAGCGGATGCAACTGATCCCCAGCAAATGGATACGTGCGGATAACAACAGTGTGTATGTCGTATGCACAACGAACCACTGTGGACACAAGTATGGATCCCTACAAATGGATACTCGTGGATAACAACAGTGGGTATATCGTAAGCACAACGAACCACTGTGGGCACAAGTACAAGCATCACCTACGACAGTGGTGATCAAAGTATTGTCAGTGTACCGAGTACAAAGACAACCCGATGTACGAAAAAGGACACCCCCTGGTAGAAGGGAGAAAATGTTTGAACAAATTAGAACAAAACTTCCTGGTGTTTCAAAATCTCTTTTTAATTCTATAATTAAGAAGAGAATAGTTCGGGTGCCCACAAACACCAAAAAAAAATAAGTCCACTACATTGACAATCCCAAAATGAGTTCATTCTAGATCAACGATCATTGACCCCAAAATCCAGAAAATAATCTTCCCGGTGAATGAGAAAAGGGGAGTCAATATCAAGGCCTCAACGCCACCGGATCTGTAACATTCGTACTAGCGGACAAAAGGCGTGTATAAGTCCTCAAATGAAATGTTGTGCATCCAAATGTCAATTACCAGTACAACTACAATTATCTTAAAATACCCCTACACGTGCACTGTAATTTGTATACATATAAGTACACTAAATGGGTAATAAAAATCACTCGTATGGGCCTCGACGAGCGTATTCTTGGTACACACGTGACGCCTAGGGATACTGCGCGGGTCGATAAGAGAATTCTAGTTCGAACCTGATCCTTCTATACGGATCAATAGGAGTCGACAGGGTTTGAACCTTCAAACAAACACATGGTTGTGGAAACCAGTGTATTTGTTTCAATACATTCATATTATGCCTTCAAGGCCTACAATCAAAAGAATTCACTAAACAAAAGGCATGAAGCCTATGAAATCCGATCCTCAATCAATAGCTCGTCTGAGTTGACAGGGTTCGATCAACAAATGGAAATGACCTCCAAACACCCCGATGATGGCCGTGTTGAACGCTGATCTCAACCGGAAGGGTTTTCAAGTACTTTCAAATGCTTTACAAGCTCCACACAAAATCCAAACTCCTCAAATCTCAAATTCCAAGATATTTAAAATTGAAATCAACCCATTAAAAACTTAAAGCAAAATCCATCCACCCTTCGCAACAGTTTGTCGAGGTGGACAAATTCAAATATAACTTAAACTCACAAAGAGCTAATGCCTAGTCGAAAATATCACTAGGATACATTCTCAAACAATCTCCTACGAATAAGGACGTGGTACGTGTCCTCTAACCGGCGGTTTGCCACAAAATGGCACCGCAGGATAAACGGTTATGATGACCTGGGGCCCTCTGAACCGAGTGGTTTTGCTGCCAAATGGCACCACGATATACCGGTTATGGCCAGAGCCAATACACTCCTTATTGGCATCAAATTCTTGAGATATGAACTAATAGGATATGATCGACAGGGCACAAAGCCCTCTGTTAGCTAAGGTGGATTCAAATTTGTCCCCTTAGACAAACATCCAACCCAGGTCTACAAGGTTCCCTTGGACGAAGCAACCCATGGTTGCCGACAAGGATCCTTCGGTCAGGTTGGGTCGACTACCTCCTGTGACTAAGTAGACCAGGGACCACAATGGCCCGGGACGACGGAACCATGGGATCTTGATCGGGTCCATCATCCATTCCCCCACCATCCGCTTTAACTGCAAGATGGTGCAATCTCTATTTTAAATATCAAATCTGCCCAAATTTCCAAACTTCCAAATATTTCCAAATCAATACTCATTGCTGCTACTATATGCCAGATAACACGTATTCTCTATACGTATCTGATTGAATACTAGCCTTAATCGAAAGTTCTCTCTCGTTAGTGGGAGGGGTAATTAACTATAGGGGCTTGCGCCTATAGGAAACCAGAACTCAGATCATAAAGTCCTCGCAAAATGAGGGCGAAATCTCTGGGTAGTGTCTTATCTACAAACCCATCTGCCTTCTAAAATTTACCTCGGAATTTATTCAGTTAAAATTCCCTCGCCGAATAAAAAGAAAAGCGAGCGGAGGCCGGGCCAAATTTTCGGAGCCCACAAAAATAAATCATTAAATGCTTAAAGAAAAATCCACCCATACTCCTCAACAGTTTGTTGATGTGAAAAAGTTTGATAATTCACTTCAGCTCACATAGAGCAGATGTCTGATCTAAAATATAACTATGATCATTATGAATATATCTCTTGCCAGTAAAGACGTGGCGTGTATCCTCTAATCAGTGGTTTCCCTGCAAAATGGCATCACAGATAAACAGTTATGACTGATGCCCTCTAACCGGGAAATTTTGTTGCCAAATGGCACCATTAAATTACGGTTATAGTCAAAGCATATATGTTTCCCAACAGTGCTAAATCATTGAGTAATGAGTCAATAGAACATAACTGATAGAGCACAATCCCTCTGTTAACTAAGGCGGATTCAAATTTGTCCTCTTAGATAAATATCTATCCCAAGTCAACAAGGTACCCTTGGACAAAGCAACACATGGCTGCCAATAAGGATCCTTCTATCAGGATGGGTCAACTACCTTCTTTGACTACGTAGACCAGAGACCATGATGACTGGGGATGAAGAAACCATGGGATATTGATCGGGTCTATCATCATTCACCCCACCATCTGCTTTAAGTGTAAGGTGGTGAATTTCTAAATTTAAATATCAAATCATGCTGATACTATGTGCCAAATACTATGTATATGTTTGATGACTAGCCTTAATCGAAAGTTCTCTCTCGATGTCAGGGGCTTGCGCCAACAGGAAACTCGAACTCATATCATAAAGTCCTCCCAAAATGAGGGCGAAATCTCTGGGTAATATTTTATTCAAAATTCAATCTGCCTTCTAAAAATTTACCTCAGAACATAAACGTTAAAATTATCCTCGACAACCTGAAGATGAAGAAAGGGGTCACAGATAGGCTTGGGTGCAAATTTTAGTTTTTTTTAGAAATCTCCATAGCACTTCTCTTAGAATTTTTTTATATGCTTTCTCTAAATCAATAAATATCAAATATAGATCCTCCTTATTCTCTCTATAATTATTCATAAACCTCTAAATAAATGTATAACTTCTACAGTGGACCTATCCGACATGAATCCAAACTGATTTTGAGAAATAGTATCACGCCACAACATATACTCCATAACTTTCTTCCATAGTTTTAAAGTATGACACATTAACTTAATTCCTCTATAATTCGCACAATCTTGTGCATCACTATTATTCTTAAAAATAAGAATCAACACACTCATTCTCCACTGTTCTGATATCTTTTTAGTCTTGAAAATAACATTAAAAGTTTAGTCAGCCAAAAAATTCTTTTCTCCCTAAGAATTTCCACAACACTAATGGAATATTATAAGGTCCAACAACTTTTTCACACATCATTTTCTTTAAAGCCTCTCTAACTTCGATTTTACTAATACGCCAATAAAAATAAAAACATTTACTTTCATTTAGGATGCAAAGGTCACTAAAGTCAATAACATTCTCACAATATTATTTGAAACGTTTAGCAAAATATCTCATTCGCCTTTGTTGAATGTCCTCTTCTAATAAAAGGATTTTTTTATCTTCATCCTTAATGCACTTCACTTGAACTAAGTTTTTATTACTCTTATCTCTTTATCTTTTGACCTCTTTAGTATCTAATCTATTATATAAATCATTAATAACTAAAATCTTTGCATAGCATATTATTTTCTTAGACTCCTATCAGGTTTCTTTATATATATTATAATTATCAGAATTTTTACATCTAAACCAATTGTTAAACAAATCTTATTATTTTTTTTATATTTTCTTACACATTTTGATTCCACCATTAACTATTTTTTCTACTAGGAGATTTTTCTTTTGATAATCTAAGCAGGTCTTTTGTAAAATTCTTAATGTCCCAACTACTTTTCCAACATAACATTAACTTTCACATGTACAAACAAAATCTTAAGATCTAGAATTTTACTCTCGAAAATATTTTTGTTAATATTTTTTAAATGAAACCATCTAATGTAGAAAAATGTTTTACTTTATTTTTTATTTTCGTTTATTTTCGGCCCATTCAACTTAAAATCCAAAAATAATAACCGATGTTGGGTACATAAAGTTTCACTCATAATAAAAATTCATAGAAATAATAGAGAGAGAGAGAGAGAAAGAGACCAATAAACAAACTTATCGCCAAATTCAAACCTGCTATTATTATTTTCATGCCTATCATCATAATCAGACTAACCACCATCACAATACCTACCACCATTGCTATATAAATCACCATTACTAATAACATAAACACTCTTCATGGGCCATGACATAAAAAATGCCTAATATAGCATCATTACAAAAAGCCCACTCACCCAATACAATTAGGCCTACAATATAATATCATAACATAAAAAAATATATATGATGATCTAAAATATAGTTATATGTGATACACATATACCATATTTAGGACAACAATTGTGATGATGATGTCCTACATCAGTACTCCCATACTTTGAGGGATTCATCAAAAAATCCAAGTAATATTATAGTAATTGCAGAATCACTTGATGTAAATCATTGAAAAAAGTAAGTCATGAATCCTCAAGTGGAGTAAACCTTTCAACAAACCAAGAACTTTTAAAATCTCTCCATTATATATGATTATAATCTAATCATCAAAAATTTGGTCTTGATGCTAGGATCATAAGAGATGACTTGATAAAGGAGCTGACCAAGGCATGCCGTCCTGCATGTTTGTGCTATTTGTAGAGCGAGTAATTATGGGCTCCAAAAATTGTTGCTCGGACTTTGCTAAGAGAGATTTGATGTTTTTGGGTTAAAGTTTTAGAAGGAATACTAAATTAAAGATAAAACACTATATAAAAAATATATGTTAGATTATATGGCACTTAAAAGATTATTGTATCACACAAAGATGATAGATTTAAATTCAAATTACAGTAGGATATTCATTAAAGTTGGTATGTAAGTTATATGTCAATTTATCATTTTATCCACAAACTGATGATCAAATAAAAAAAGTTACTTAGATATTACAAGATCTATTAAGATTATGTACTTTGATTTAGGGAGCAACTAGGAGGATCTTATTACAATGATAAAATTGTATTATAATAATTACTACCAATCCAATATTATGCAAGAAGTGCAGAACCTCATTAAATTGGTTTCAAGTTGAAAAAAAATATATGATGTTAAAAAATTAGTTGTTAAGACTACAAGGAAAATTAATTTAATCAAAGATAGATCAAAAGTTGCTAAGGATCATCAAAAGAAATATTACGACCCGAAGATCAAAAAAGTTAAATTTGAAGTTGTGGGCTCCGAAAATTCAGCCCCGGCCTCCGCCCGCTTGCTTTTTCTTTTAGGGGGGGTTTTAACGGATTAAGTTCCGTGGTAAATTTTGAAAGGCATGTGGGTTTGTAGATAAAACACTACATAGAGATTTCGCCCTCATTTTCCAAGGACTTTATGATCTGAGTTCTGATTTCCTATGGGTGCAAACCCCTATAGTTAATTACCCCACCCGATAATGAGAGAACTTTCTATTAAGGCTAATCATCGATTAGATACGTAGAAATACATAGTATATGGCATATAGTAGCAGCATGGGTTTGGATTTGGGAATTTGGAAAATTGATATTTAAAACAAAAATTTCACCATCTTCCACTTAAAGCGGATGGTGGGAGAATGGATGATGGACCCGATTAAGATCCCATGGTTCCGTCGTCCCGGGCCATCGTGATTGTTGACCTGTGCTGATTAAAACTAAAGCAAAAGAAAAAAAAAATCAAATCCCTTACCTACTCTGTCGCAGCCGTCCCCCGTATATCGCCCGCACGACCTCGCGTCGTTTCATCGCACGACTTGGTCTCGTTGATAAAGGGATGACGAAAGGAGGCATTCGGCCTCCTCTACTCATTCTCGCACGCTCCCAAGCTCTTTCCCCCTCTCGTCGCTGCTCGACATCGCTCCTGCTACGACTTCCCTTCCGGTCTGGACGGAAGTCACGACACTTTGACGGAAGCAACGACAGGAGCTCATGGTTGTGGCGCGGCTTCTCAGACTCCTACGTAGCTATGCGACTTCGCTTCTTCGACGATGCCTCCAGTTGGATCGGAAGTTGCGAACTTCGATCGGAAGCAAGAAGCAGAGCTTGCTTCTCCGGCTCCTCTGTTGTTGTTTGGCTTCAGCTCCTTCGTGGTTGATCGACTTTGCCTCCTCGGATGACCTCCCCTCTCGTTGGATCATAAGTTAGGACAATTTGATCGGAGCCAACAACGGGAACTCACGGCTGTGAAGTTAACTTTCTCCCATTCACGTCACTCCTTCGGCTCCGTCCGTGGCTGGTCGACGTCGCTCCTTCAAACGACATTCCCTTACCTGTAGGATCGGAAGTTAGACATTTTGATCGCAAGCAACAATTGGGAGCTCACTGGTTGTGTAGGTGACTTTCTCCCTTTCTTGCACATTCTCGGCCAAATCCCGTAATCTTGCTGAACTGAGAGAAAGAGAGAGGGAGGGTTATTTTTATTATTATTATTATTAATTAAAATTAATTTCTTTTAATTATAATTAATTTATTTTTAAAAATGATTAATTATAATTAATAATTAGTTATAATTAAATAGTTTAATTATATTTAATTATTTTTACTAAATAATTATTTAAAGTTAATTAAATTAATTTTGATTACTTATTTTAATTATGGTTAATTATTATAATTAATAATTAGCTATAATTAATTAAAATTAATTAAAGTTAATTATTTTAATTTTAATTAGTTGTTATTAATTAAACTTAATTATAATTAATTAATGTAATTAAAATTAATTATTTAAAAAAAGTAATTAGTTATAATTAATTAAAAATTAATTTAAAATTAATAATAATATAATAATAAATAATAAATAATAATAATAATGAAGGAGGTCCTTCCTTTGCCTCAATCAATGTGTCGAGACTATCATCCTTGCCCCGCACAGCCGCCGGACTTCAAAGGTATACATTTCTAACTTAAACCCCGTCCTTGACGTGCTTGACGCGCCGGTGGACCCCCTATATGCTCTCTTGTAGCACGGTGGGGGAAAATCCGATGCGATGAGTGCGACGAGGCGGGTAAGCCCTATACACGCTCTTGTAGCGTGGTGGGGACGGTCCTCGACCTCGACACCTACACTGACACTGCCGACGACTGCTACGCAAAGATATAATGTTCCAAAATCCCATTCTCGACGTTTGCAGCAGACCGGGGAACCACCTATACGCGCTCTTGTAGCACGGTAGGAGGGAGCCCGGTGCGACGCATACGACAAGGTGGGTGAGCCCTATACACGCTCTTGTAGCTTGGTGTGGAGAGCTACTAGTGTTCTGTTGTATGGGTACTGCTAAAGGCCCCATACACGCTCTGTAGCGTGGTGGGATGAAAATTTGTACGGGCGCGGTGTCTAAGGACACCTAACATACACGCTCGAGTAGCGTGGTGGGAAGGCCCAGCTCCCCTATTTTCCCCCAAACGGGGGATATGCCGGGGTGCTGCCGAAATTTTCACTGAAATGTACAAAGAATTGAATAATTTGAAGACATTCTTGGGCAACAATATAGAAGACCTGTACTTGAACAGAAATGTACAGAACTTGAACTAAAATGAGCAGAGGACCTGTACAATGAACAGTGGACTTGTGGACCTAAACCTGAACAAAATTTAAATGATTTCTAATGTTCAAATTCAAATAAAATGAAACCAAACTAGAACCAAAATTCAAATCATTTGAACAAGAAAATGAACTTGCAAAGAACTTCAGAGGGCCGCATGGGACATAGAGCTTGAGCTCGCATATTGAGCTTGTGGACTTGATAGAACTCCAACTTGAACAAATACAAAGGATTACGGCACGAGTACAACATCAACACTAAATCAAGTCTAATCAAATGATGTTAAACTGAATCAAAGACTTGTACTTATACTCTGAATTCAAAACTAGAACAAGATGTAGACAACAAGAACTTGTGCATTTGAGCTTAAACTGCACGACGCCAGGTAAAGTTTGGGTTTGCAAACAGTAGATTCAAATCCGGATGAATTCAATATGGCAGTATAAGACTTGAATGAATGTTGAAGACCCATACTGAGTTTGAAACTCAAGTCTAAATGAAATTGAACTTGGATCTAGGCATATACAAAGAACAAACTTGAATCATATGCAAGAGGACTCGTGGACTTGTACTTAAATGAACTCAAATCATACGAGCAATAAAGGGTCTAATTTGAGCTTGGACTCAGACCTGAACTCAAGTTCGATCCAAACTTGGTCTGAATAATCATACAAAAGTTCCAACTCAAACTAAAATCCTAAGTGCAACTCGCTTGAGAAATGGGCAAGGATTTCTACCTATAAGCTATGGCACAAGATTTCCAGCGCAATAAACAAGTACGAATTGCTTGTTGATTGAGAAGGCAACACTACTACTAGATAGTCAAAGACCCGTCCTCTATAAACAAATCCAGACATCAGACCACCTGAGATTGGTGAAAGGTGGATACGATACTGATGTAAATGACCCTTCTACAAACACTTCCAGGAGGTCATAATGAATACAGCGGTCCCCTGCAAATGAATACTTGTGGATAACAACAGTATATTAAAAGTACAATAAATCACTGTGGACATAAGAACGGATATTACTTACAATAACGGTGACCAAGATCTACAAGTGCATTGAGTACAAGGGCGACTCTATGTATGAAAAAGACACCCTCTAACAGAAGGAAGGAAATGTTTGAACAAATTAAAACTAAATTTCCTGGTGTTCTAAAGTCTCTTCTTAGAAGAAAACAGCTCAGGTATCCAAAAATACCGGAAATAACAAGTCCACTACACTGAAGAGCCTAAAAAGAGTTATTTCCAAATCAACGGTCATTGACTCCAAAGTCCAGAAAATAACTTCCCCAGTGAATGAGAAAGGGGGAGTCAACACTAAGGCGAACGCCATCGGATCCGCAACACTCATATTAGCGGGTAGAAAGTGTGTATAAGCTCTCAAATGAAAAGTTGTGTGCATCCAAACGATAGTTATCTACACAACTACAAATACTTCAAAGTACCGCTGCAATTGCGCTATAGTTTGTATACACATAGGTACATAATGGGTACGTCTAAATCAATATAAAAATCACCCGCATGGGCCCCGGTGAGCGCGTTATTAGTACACACGTGACGCCTAGGGATGCTGCGCGGTTCGATAAGTGAATTCTAGTTCGAACCTGATCCTTCTATACGGATCAATAGAAGTCGACAGGGTTCGAACCTTCAAACAAACACATGGTTGTGGGAATTGATGTATTTATTTCAATACATTCAAAAGAATTCACTAAACAAAAGGCATAAAGCCTACGAAACCCGATCCTCCTAAGTAGATAAATAGGAGTAGGCAGGGTTCGAGATATCGGATAAATATGCGGTCACGAAGTTGACAAGAATATTTATTTTCTGCATTCACATTCGGCCTTCAAGGCCTTCAACAAAGAAAATTCATGAACAAATACATGAAACCTACGAAAAACCCGATCCCCTATCGGTAGGTTGATAGGGTCGACAAGGTTCAATCAAATAGAAATGACGCCAAAACACCCCGATGATGGCCGTGTTGAACGAAAATCTCGACCGGAGAGGTTCACAAATATTTTTAAATGTCATCCAAGTCCACACAAAATCTAAACTCCGCAAATCCCAAATTCCAATATATTTAAAATTGAAATCAAACCATCAATCAATGAAAGCAAAATCTATCCACCCTCCGCAACAGTTTGCCGAGGTGGACAAATTTAAATATAACTTCAGCTCATAAAGAGCGAAATGCCTAGTCGAAAATATCACTAGAATCCATTCTCAAATCAATCTCCTGCCAATAAGGACGTGGTATGTGTCCTCTAACCGGCGATTTGCCGCCAAATGGCACCGCAGGATAAACGGTTATGACGACCCGGGACCTTCTGAACCGAGTGGTTTTTGCCGCCAAATGGCACCACGATATACTGGTTATGCCCAGAGCCAATACGCTCCTTATTGGCATCAAATCCTTGAGATATGAATCAATAGGATATGATCGATAGGGCACAAAGCCCTCTGTAAGCTAAGATGGATTCAAATTCATCCCCTTAGGCAAATACCCATCCCAGGTCTACAAGGTCCCCTTGGACAAAGCAACCCATGGCTGCCGACAAAGATATTCTGACAGGTTGGGTCGACTACCTCCTCTGACTAAGCAGACTAGGGACCATGATGGCCCGGGACGACGGAACCATGGGATCTTGATCGGGCCCATCATCCATTCCCACACCATCCGCTTTAAATGAAAGATGGTGAAATTTCTATTTTAAATATTAAATCTTTCTAAATATCCAAACTTCCCAAATTCACAAACTCAAATCCAGTTCTCAAATTCCATACCCATTGCTGCTACTATATGCCAGATAACACGTATTCTCTACGTATCTGATCGATAACTAGCCTTAATCGAAAGTTCTCTCTCGTGATCGGGAGGGATAATTAACTATAGGGGCTTGCGCCTATAGGAAACCAGAACTCAGATCATAAAGTCCTCGCAAAATGAGGGCGAAATCTCTGGGTATTGTCTTATCTACAAACTCATCTACCTTCCAAAATTTACCCTGAAACTTATTCCGTTAAAACTCTCTCGCTGGATATGAAAAGAAAAGCGGGCGGAGACCGGGGCCGAATTTTCAGAGCCCACAGTGATTCATGGTCTACTTAGTCAGAGGAGGAACTTGACGAAGGATCCTTGTCGATAGCCATGGGTTGCTTAGTCCAAGGGTACCTTATAAACTTGGATTGGATGTTTATCTAAGAGGATAAATTTGAATCCTTCGTGGTTGAAAATTTTGGAGCCTACAAACATTCAGTAGTTCCTCAAGATTTCTCATTCCCTCATAACTTTGATTCTTCGGTTGATTAGGAGAATTTGGTAGACTACAATCACTTGAACTTATTAAGTTAATTTGGCCTTCGTTCATCCTACAGTTCCTACTGACAGGTTGATAAAGTGGGGGTTCCGCTACTACTGCCTTTCTTATGGCGTCTTGAGTAGACGGAGCTGCCAGTAATCCGGTCATATTTGGGCGTGTTAGATCCGACCTCTTACACCTATTCGAACCTTAAGCTTTAGGCTGTCGAAAGACTTCAATCTTTTCTGGCTCAATTTATTGGAGTGTGTAGCCACAAAAGTTTCTTCCTTGACTTTTGAATCTTGGTACGTTGGAGAAGATGGTGTCATGAACTTTTGAAAAATCACCTGCATATATTCTAAAAAAGAGATCATTGTATTCTTTAGCATAAAAGAGTGTTTATGTTGATGATTTTAAATATTTATTCGGGAATCTCGACATGCAGGTGATCTTTCAACATGCAAGGGATCTCGACATGCAGCGCGATGTTGACACGAATAAATATTTAAAATGCCTCCTATTTCGCGAGGACATTTCAAAGTAGAATAAATTTGAGATTTTAAATATTCACTTGGGGATCTCGACGTATAGCACGATGTTAACCCAAATGAATATTTAAAATGCCCCTTGTCTCGTAGGAACATTTTAGACAGGCTTTATATCTTTGAGATTTTAAATATTTATTCGGGGATCTCGACACGCAGCGCGATGTCAATCCGAATAAATATTTAAAATGCCCCCAATCTAATGTTGATTTTGAAATGCATTATTGCTATACAAGAGAATTTCAAAATATAGATATAATCATTCACTGATAACTATCCACATAAAACCTCAATCTTTATAAAGTACATTAGTCATGAAATTTTCATGCATGATACTTCTTTAAATGTCGGTCGTTGATAGGCGGCATAGGTCTCTAACCGTTCAGATCGATCAATTGGTACGCTCCTCCCTGGTACACTTCGATGACGAAGGGGCCTTCCTAATTAGATATAAATTTTTCATCGATTCTTCGGTGTGGGATGATTGGTCTTCTCAGCACCAAGACAATTTCCCCTTCTTGAAATGCCCGAGGATGCACCATACGATCGAAGAATGTTGTCATTCTTCCTTAATAGATTTCCAGATTTTGTTGAGCTTATAACCTAAGTTCATCAAGAGCGTCAAGCTCTTCCATTCTGAGGCGGGCATTTTGCTCTTGATTGATATCATTCTGGATTGCTACCCGAAGTGACGGTAGTTCAACTTCCAGGGACAATACTGCTTTAACTCCGAATACTAGTGAACATGGAATAGCTTTGGTTGGAGTCTTGTAGGTTGAACGATAAGCCCATAATGCTTCTGCCATCTTTGTATGCCACTCTCTTTTATTCTTAGTAAGGATCTTCTTCAATAATTTCACCGTCTTGTTGAAGGCTTCTGCCAAGCCATTTGCTCTCCGGTTATATATAGATGAATATCGTCAATCAATTTTATGTCGATCAACAAACTTATAAATTTTTATACTTTTGAATGCAGTACCATTGTCTGAGATTATACGGCGTGGCATACCAAATCTGTAGATAACATTATGGGTAAAGAAATTGATCACATGCTCGGATGTGACCTCTCTGAATGGAGCCGCTTCTGCTCACTTTGAAAAATAGTCAGTTGCTGTCAGGATGAAGCGAAGTCCTGTTGACGATGACGGATCTATTGGACCAATTATATCTGTGCCCAAACATTCAAATGGCAAGGACGCTACTGTTGGGTCCAGTGGATTTGGAGGCTGATGTATAACATCACCGTGGATTTGACATTCGTGACAACTCTTAGCGTGGTCGATACAATCTCTCACCATAACCGGCCAATAGTAACTCATTCTCTTGATTTTAGTGGTCATTTTATGACCTAACTGATGTGCTCTTTAAAGTCCTTCGTGGATTTCTATTACCACTTTATCAGCTTCCTTGGTCCCTAGGCACCTTAGCCACATTTGATCAAAAGTTTGTATGTATAATGTGTCATTGACAAATGCATATCGCAATGCTATTTTTCGAGTTTTGCTTTCTTTGAAATAGTCGATGAATGATTGCCTCCAATCATCTCCTTCCTCAATGTTCAAGCAATGGAACCACAATTCTGAGCATCTGCTGGTTTTACGTCTCTTGACTATATGATGTTCCTCTTGTTGATTTTCAATGAAGATTTGTTTAGGAGGTTCAGGATCAACCGGGGTCAAATCCTGCTGGCTTGAATCTGGTATTCCCTCTGCCTGCGGGAATTGCAAGATTGTTGGCTTTAAGACCCGGCGGTCGTGAACCATAAATGGTATAGGCATTTCTTCATCAGTATTCGCTACATCCTTGGCTAATTTGGCTAAGCAATTTGCCTTAGCATTCTGACCTCGAGGAATTCGAGCTATTTTAACATTCGGAATTTGTTTCAGAAGTTGAAGAGCTCGTCGGTGGTAATTGGCCAATTCAACTTTGTCAACCTTGTAAATACCAAGAACCTGATTTATCACGAGCTGAGAATCACCAAAGATTTGGAGATGTTGGATTCTGACATCGATCGCAATCTCCAGCCCTGCTATTAGAGCTTCGTACTCAGCTTCGTTGTTGGTGCTATAAAAATGAGACCGATGCCGACTCGGGCAGGTTTAATCGATGATGCCCCGTCGAAATACATCTCCAAAAATAGTAGTTTTTTATCTTCCTCGACCTGCATGATCTGCTCATAGAGCAGAGTATCGTTGAATTGAGTCTACTAGGATCAGATGTGCAGTAAGAAAATCTGCTAAGGCTTACCTTTTACCGTCTTTTATGGCATGTATGTGATATCAAACTGCAGTAATAACATTGCCCACCTGGCCAGGGGACCTGTCAATGCTGGTCTTGTCATCAAGAACTTCAGCGGATTGATCTTTGATATCAAGGTGATCTTGTGGGATAACATGTAGTGGCGGAGTTACTGAACTACAAAAATCAGCGTCATACAATGCTTTTCAATCGGGGAATATCTCACTTCTACTCCGATCAATCTCCGGCTGATGTAGTAAAGTGTGTTTTCCTTTCTTTCTTCATTGTGCTGGGCCAATAATGCTCTGAGGGACTCTTATAGTGATGCCGTGTATAGTATAAGAGGCTTCCCCGAAATTGGTGCTGCTAGAATGGGAGAATTTAACAAGTATTTCTTCATATTATTAAATACTTCCTGGCACTCTTCATCCTATTTGAAGTGGATGTCTTTCTTCATTAGCTTTGAAAATGGCTGGCATCTATCCGACAGATTCGATATGAATCGTCGAATGAAGACCAGTTGTCCTTGAAAAGAACGAAGTTGTCGAAGGTTCCTGGGAGGCAGCATCTTCATGATTGCTTTGATTTTGTTGGGGTCAACTTTGATGCCTCGATGTCGAACAACGTACCCTAGAAATTTACCGAAGGAGACCCAAAAGCACACTTGAGGGGATTCATCTTTAGATCATACTTTCTGATTCTTTCAAATACAATCCTCAAGTCATCTAGGTGATCTCTTCGATCCATGCCCTTGACAACAGGGTCGTCCACGTAGCACTCGACCTTTTGATGTATTAGCTCATCAAAAATGTGCGTCATTGCACGCTGGTAAGTGGCACCAACATTCTTCAAGCCAAAGGACATAACCGTATAGTAGAAAATGCCAATGGGCATTCTGAACGATATGTGTTTTTCATCCTCATATGCTATCTTAATTTGATTGTATCCAGACAATCCATCCATGAAGGAGAACATGTCGTAGTTGGATGAGTTGTCCACCAGAAGTTCTGATACAGGGAATGGAAAGTCATCTTTTGGGCATGCCTTATTGAGGTCTGAAAGTCGATACAGATACGAATCTGACCATTATTCTTCTTTACCGGGATGATATTAGCAATCCAGTCAGCATATTTTTCTTCTCGAATGAAACCCGCCTCTATGAGCCTCTTCATTTCTGTGATCATTTGTTCTTCAATCTCCAATCTCATTCTCCTTGAAGCTTGTTTGATAGGTGTTGCATCTGATTTGATAGCCAACCTGTGAACTGCTATTTCAGGGGATAAGCCAGGCATCTCAGCATATGTCCAAGCAAAGAAATCCCTGAATTCACAAAAAAGTTCTTTTATTTCTTCTATTTGCTTCTAGGGTAGGAAAGAACTACAGAAGGTTGGGCGGGGGTCTTCCTCGGTTCCCAAGTTTACTTCTTTTAACTCATTCATAGTGGCCGCCTGTCCACCATCTTCGAGCTCTTCTGGTGCAAGTTTGGCTTCTACAGGTTGCTCATCATAATTATCAACTTCGTACACCTCCTTATCACCATCATCATCGGATTTCATTTCCCCACTTGTGATTGCTCGGCAAATCTCATTTCGGGGGTACTTCCGTACAATGAATCCTAGACCCTTTTTTGCGAAAATATCTTTCTTCTTTATTGAGTGGGGATTTCTTCGATACCAGAGGCTCAAGCAGAAACGAACTTGTTGTTTGGATTCTTGGATTCTTGTTTAGATCGCTTTGCAGTTTCTGGTTTCGATGCTTATACCTCAAGAGAGCTTGATGATTTCAACTTCTTTGGGATGAAGTATTTAGCATCCTCATATATCTTCACTTCATGAACTGCAAAGGGTTGGATATCACCAGAGATTCTGAATTTCTCTCCATCCCTGAGGTACTTCATGCATTGGTGTAGTGTTAACAGGACAACACCATATTCATGTAACCAAGGACGACCTAGGAGCACCTTGAATGAAGTATCCGCATCAATCACATAGAATTTAGCTTCTGTGTGGAGCTCTCCAAATACAAGAGGGAACATAAATGATCCAAGGGTTTTCTACATTTTTCGTTAAAACCATGCATCATTAGCTTATCTAGCCTGAGGTGTTCCACATCAAGGTAAAGGGATCTCAGTACTTTCAAGCTTATCAGATTTATGAAAGATCCGATATCGATCAGGATTCGACTGATGATCAGCTTATCGCTCTCTGCAGTAACATACAGAGGATGGTTATGGTCTGCAGTCCCAAGCATCATGTCCTCTTCAGAGAAGGTGATGAATGGTTCGTTGCGAGCTTGTAGAACCTCAGTCAAATTATGTTCAGCAAAATATGTCTCGTATCTTTCTGGATCTTTGAGAGCCTGAATCAAAGTCTCCCGAAGGTCTTTAGACATTACCAAGGCATCGTATATGCTGAGTTGTGCTAAGATTTTTCTTAATTGGGATAAGATATTATAATCTATCCCCTTGGCTGAAGTGTTCTTGTTCTTAGGATCTTCAGGGATAATATCATCGTTGATGATTATCTCCTTCTCCTTATCTTTATTAGAGACCCCTTTCTTCGGTGGACATGATAGTATATTACCACTTCTCAACTGCAATTGAGCGATCTCCTCTGCTTCAGAGTCATTTAACTGCACATTTTCTTCATAATCAGCCATCGTTGCGTCTAGGGACTCATCTGTTGATTCAGAGTCACCACCCAGATTTACATGTCCCATGCGAGACGCTATGCTAGTGTCTGATTCGTCTTCCTCTGGAAAATAAAAGTCCTCCAAACTGTAATCTATTGGCAACACCATCATACAGGATTCAAAGGGTACTTCTTCTGTGCATTCTCTTTTATTGAGGTACATGGTGTTACCGAGATGACCTGACATACTTCTGTTGGAAGAGAATTCTCATCATCTTCTTCGGCTTCATCAATTTTTAGCTCTTCCATGAAGTCAGCAAGCTTGATAAGTCACCTCACAGTTTAGTAATATTCATCTAAACTGTCGATAACTCTTTGAGTTGCAGTCATTTTCTCCTTGGGCTTTTTTAGTTTGATCTTCTTCTTAGATGATTTCATCTTTCCAGTCTTTGAAGAACCAGCTTGGTTGGGGAATTGTTTTGAAGTAAAATGTCATACCACCGGAAGTGCCTTCAAATCTATCATTGGCTCAAAAGGAGACTTCCACTTTACACCTGGAACTCCTTCAAGCTGCTTCAACATCTTCACAGATTTCTTAAAGACTGCAGTTTCCCACTATTCTTCTTGTGTTGGCTTCTTTTCATTTCTTCTTCCTTCAACCGAGGGTACGGAAGAGGACGTAACCACCCGAGTTGATTCTTTCCTGGCATGAGTTAACACATTGTCGGACAATCTGAGTTCTCCTTTCCGGTACTTTCTTTCAAGTCAATCCTTGAAAATATAACAATCTTCAATAGGATGGCTGACCACCTGATGGTATGGACAATAATTTGGGTCACCAGTGTGCTTCGACTCTTCGGGCCTCTTACATTCAGGCAATTCTAAACCCGCTTTCAATACTTGTCGAAATAATTTGACGATACTTTCCCTCTTGAATAAATATTCTTTATTCATTTTATCTTTGAGGGATTGGAACGTTCTATCACCAGTTCATATTGCCTGTCTCGGGCGTTCTCCTCCACCTTGGAAGGTTCGTTGATGTAGAAAAAGGGGGGTCAACTCATGTCAAAAATAATATGATTTTTGACTTCCCTTGAGTCTACTATTTGAGTTAAGATTTTAGCTCATTTATGAGCTGGACTTTAGTTCATTTATTGAACTAAGGGTTAGCTCATTATTAGCTAATATTTTAGTTCATTTATTATCTTACTTTTTATTAAATGTTATTTATAGTTCTAAATGTCTACTTTATGATGTCTCTTGGGGTTCCAAAAAGGGCTTTTGAAATCCCAAGAATGGTGTTTAGTATTCCCATGTATGGCCCCTTGGTTTCCACCAAGGTTTTTAATTTTTTTAAGTGCTTTTGCCCCCTTGGATTCAGGCCAGCTGCTGGTTTCCCGTGCCTGGGCTCCTTTTCCGTGCGGCCTCCTTGGTTCCCGTGCGGCCTCCTTGGCTCCCGCGGCTACCTCTTCGATTCCATGGCTTGGGATGTTTTTTCGTGCAATGCATTAATAGGTTTAATGCTTGTGATGTTTAGGTTCTTGTGCTAATTAATGTAATGTGTCTTTTGATATTCCTCTTTCATACCTATAAATATGAGAGGATTTGTTTATGTTTAAAGTAAGTGAATGATATTTAATTTTTTGGAAAATCTGTTAACCTGTGGGTTGCTCGGAAATCCTGCGGGCTCTTTCCAACCTTCTTTTCTCATCCCCTCCGGAAATCCTGCGGGCTCTTCCCACCCTTTCTTCTCGGGCTTCTAATCTCTTCGTCTCTCCGCAAGTGCCGCTCCACCTGTATCCTTCTTCTCAAAGTGCAGCAACTTTAGGGTGTCTGTCGTGTTGTTTGCAAGACGTCGTCTTAGTTTTTTTTATTTGGTTTTAAAATTTGAAATGTAAGAGTTTGTTCTTCCCTATTGTTCTTCCCTATTTTGTTCGTCTCTCAAAGGGGGGGTCAACACAAGTTGAGTTTTACTTTTAATTTCTTGCCTTGTGTCTTTCATCTTCCCCCTCTCCTTACTCTTCATTAACTTATCCTTTCATCTCCACCTTATCCTTTGGGCTATTTTCTAGTTCTATGGAGCCTTGGCTGATTTCGGTTTAGAGCTTTAGTTGTTGAATTTTTAGTTGGTGCAAGCTCATTAATATCTAGTAGAAGTGTAGCTCATTATGAGCTGATGCTTCGTTATAAAATTAATGTTTGGGAGCTAGATTTGGTGAGTGGAACTTGTTCTTTCATATTCTTCTTGATTTGGGGCTGCTACAGTTTTTCTTCTCTGGATTTCTCTCCCACGGTCTGCTGCTCTCTTCGGGATTGTTGCTACCTCTTCGGGTGGCTGCTTTTTGACCGTGATTTGAATTCCCTGTTGGAACTGTATTTTGCCTCCTGGTTTCCTGTGCTGAAACCGTGGTTTTTGCTTTGTTTCTGGCTGATTCCGTGGCTTTATTATGCTTGGATTTTTGATGCGTCTCTTGGGTATCATGCAAGGTGACTTTTGGCTTTTCATTTCTATTATTTTTATATGAAATTTGAGGGGTTTTTGGGGCTGTTTTGGGACAGATTTCTGGACAGATTCCTGTACAGAAATCTGGACTGAATTTTGTCTTTTCATTTACCCCCTTTTAATTAAATTAATTAGTGGTTATAATGGCTATTTGTATTCCTCTTTTATGCCTATATATAGAGGAAGTTTTGTGGCTGTTTTAAGTGAGTGATATGATGTGATTTTTGGGACAAAAACCTGAGAGGTTTTTACTTTGGAAATCCTGCGGGCTCTTTCCAATCTTCTTCCCCTCCTCCTATGGAAATCTTGCGAGCTCTTTCCAACCTTTGTCTTGGCTTCTAACCTCTTTCGTCTATCCGCAAGTGCCATTTCATTGTATCCTTCTTCTCAAAGTAAGCAAGTTTAGGGTGTCTTTGTTTGAGTCGTTTGTTTGAGTCGTTTGTATGAGTCAAAAGTTTGTAAGTCTTTATATGATATAAAAGTTTGTTTTGTCTAATTTATCTAGTTTTTGTGAGTTCTTGTAATCTTTTATTCTCTAGAAAGAGTTTCTTTTTTGTGATCAAAAATTTGGGTCCCTCTCCCAAATTTTTGATTGCATCATTTTTTTTTTTTTTTGCATGAAGATAGTAAATATTTAGAGAGTTAAACTGATGCGGAGGAGAAGAAGATTGGAAAGAGCCCGCAGGATTTCCAAAGTAAAAACCTCTCAGGTTTATGGCTTCCAAAAATCACATCATATCACTCTCTTAAAACAACCCAAACATCTCATATATATAGGCAATAGAGGGGAACTAAACAGCCATTACAATATTAATTAAAAACTAGAAATAGAAGGCCAAAAGACACTAAAAACTGCAGTAAAAACTCTTGGAATTCCTCCCCAAACAGCCACCAAACAGTCCCAAAAACTGTCCAAATTCTGTCCACAATACAGCCCAAAAACAGTCCAAAAACAGTCCAAAAAAACTGTTCATATTCCCATATAAATGAGGTGATAAAAGCCAACAATTTCCTGCACAGGAAACAGGGCAGAAAAAATCGGTTTCCAGCATAGGAAAACCAACAGCAGCAAGCTTTTTTAAAAGCCACAGAGAAACTCCAAACGTCATAGCAATTCTCAAGGGAAAGCCACGGTTCCAGCACATTGAAAAAGACATCAATTAAAGGGGATAAAGGCCACGGGTTCCACCACAGAAAAACCCCAAACGCCAATCATTAAAGCACATTGAAGGCCACGGTTCCATCAGCCAATTGAGGGAAAAGTAATGCAGCAGCTCAAGAGGCAAAGAAGAAGAGGAAGAGACAAGTTCCACTCACCTAAAAGCTTGCACCTCATAATGAATTTAGAGCTAAACCTCAGCTCATAATGAGCTACACCTCCACGTGATAATAATGAGCTTGCACCACTAAAAATTTCAATAACTAAAGCTCAAAACCGAAATCAGCCAAGGCTCCCATGAAACCAGAAAAACAGCCCAAAGGACAAGGTGGAGATGAAAGGATAAGTTAATGAAGAGTAAGGAGAGGGGGAAGATGAAAAGACACAAGGCAAGAAATTAAAAGTAAAACTCAACTTGTGTTGACCCCCCCTTTGTCTACATCATTCGTGGCCTATCATTTCCCCCTAGTATCAGCTTTGGTTGGGGGTTAGGGTTGTAGGCCTGCTTGGGCTTTTCTTCATACTGCAGTGGTTGCTTTCCCTTGTCTATGTTGTAAATCACCTGATTTTCTCTATCAACTCTAGAGAAGAATGTGGAATCAACCTCACCTCTTCTAGCACCTGGGGCCTTAGCCTTCTTGGGCTTATCAGAGTGACCATCAGATCTTGAAGTTCAATTTCTCAAACTTAGCCAATCTGTCCAACAGATCTTGAAATGTGATAATTGTAGCCATGCACACGAAGGGTTGCATCTTGTCATCAATGTTTCCCATTAACAACTGTACGGCATGCTCTTCTTCAAGCTGCTGCTCACATTTCATACTTAAGTTGCGCCAGCGAGTGATGTATTTAGTAATTGATTCCTCCCTTTTTCTTTTATCCAGAGCAAGGTCAGTGATTGTTATTTTCTCCTTTGCACTAGCAAACCTCTTCACAAACATAGATTCTAACTCTGCAAATATTTTTACAGAATCATTTGATAGTTCGACATATCATTTAAAAGCAGTTGCTGTCAAACTGCTAACGAATTGTCAGAAGAGCAGAGCGTCGTTGCCTCCTGTATTCTCGCAGGTGGCTTTAAACTGTGCTAGATGTTGTCTAGTATTGTTATTGCCATTGAAAGTATTGAACTTTGGCACAGAATATCCTTTCGGATACGGCACTTAGCCGTATTCAGCAGGATACGGACGACCTTTGCCCACCAATTTTTTTGCTTGATCAACGACTATAATAGCTCTGATCTTTTATGTGATTATTCCTTCCAACTGTGCAGCAATCACTGGTTCGGAAGTACTTGCAACATTTTGTGGGGTGGGCTGGCAGACGACGTTATGAGCCTCATGGCCACTTTCAGGAATACCTCGCACTCCCGAGACTTGAGGCATTTGAAAGTTTGGAGGATCGGCATGAGGATTAGGCATGGCACCAACAGTGGCTAATCTCTGCATCATCTGCATCATTACCCCAATCTGAGCAATCATCTCAGTCATCTTCTCATTCAACTGAGAGATTTCCCTGTCTTTGGCTCTCATTTGTCGTCTCATCTGACTTCTCATGTTGGCGAGTGTGGCATTTTCATCATCAAGGGGATTCTCCTCCACTTCCTCCACTTCCTCTTCTTCTTGGGAATGACCACCTCTGCAAGTGGTGGACACCTCTCTACGACGGCGTCGGTGTACTTGCCTGGGTGGCGGTTGCTAACGATTGTCATCTTCATCGTCATCATAATCGGCACCATCATCGATGTCTATATGTGTCACCATATAGACAACTTCTATTTCCAAGGCATTATTTGTTTCTCCCAATTATTCTTCTAGGTTTTCCTCCATATAGTCCTCGATATTTTCTTTCCCTTCGAGATATTCTTCCCCTTCTATATCTTGTTCTTCTTCTATATTTTCTTCTTGTACTCGGATCTCCAAGCGGCGATGCCACTGAATCTCCGGTTCTTGGTTAAGCAAAGAGACTTCTTTAACCAGCGGACTGCGATCAAAGTTGATTTCTTCTTTTGGAGGGGATAACAAGCGACAGGATCCCCTGGAAGATTCTCCAAGGTGTCTACTGTTGGGAGGAGTGTCATTATGGGTCCTTTTTAGGGCCCATTTCTGACGTCGTTTGTAGACTAGGGCAGATCTCCGGAAAGCATCACCAGATGTCACGCCTAGATCAGTTCTTCTTTCTCTTCTATCTTCCTCATTTCTTCGAGGCTTTGGCCTCCAGAATTGTTTTCCTTTCCACCAGGACCTTTCAGCAGCGGATCCCTGAATATATGGTTTAGGTGTCATGCCCCGATGTTCACCGCGTGGGATTTGCTTTCTTTCTCTTCTTTCCACCGCAAAATATAGTCGTTCTCTTGGCAAGGTTCTCCAGGCCTCGATCACTAAAGGCCATTGAAACTTCTTCTTCTTCAGCCCTTTCTCCTTTACGGTTTTCAGAACTCAGTATACTCGAGCTGAAAGAGTCTCAGGCTCTTTCTTCCTTGGAGGGATTGGAGCTCCAGGCCGTTGATCCCAGAAAGATTTTTTTAGCTCCCCAATAGAGCTGTTTCTTTTGACCCACCTTAAATCAGAAAATTTGTTCCGGGTAGGGACGTTGGCTTCAGACTCCTGGGCAAGCAGGTTTGACGAGTGAACAGGCACTAGTTGATGCTGGGCTCGAAGTTCAGCATTCATCTTTCTCCTCTGCCTCCTTGTAGGCCTTCCTCCAGATGAGGAGGCTCTAGCATCGTACTTTTCAGGTGCAGATAACCCAGTTGACAGAGTAGTGGTGTTGGCAATCACCACTGAGACTCTTCCACCATTCACGATTCTTCTGGTGGCTGGGATTTCAGGCTGCGACAGCCTCTCGAACACAAAAATCCTCCTATGAGGGTTTTCAACAGCAGGTCGTTGTGCTGGCAGATGCGCACGACGAATAGGAACTTCAATAGTTCTTGCAACAACAACAGGAAAGTCAAAGCTAAAAAACTGGATAGTAGCTCCAGCATTCCCAGTTTCGATAACAGCATTTGCCAGCTGAATCCTGGCTCCTCGTCCTAGTTGGACAGTCATCGGGGTGTTTTGTAGATCCATCTGCATAAATGAAAAGCAAGGGTTAGTAATCAGAATCTGATACATCACCCCGCACTTTCAAAATGCAGAAACTTGTACATAACACAAAAATAGAAAAAAATGATTAGAATAAGAAAGTAATAAAATAATTTTAAAACTCTGTTGAATGCCAAATAAATTTGTTGAATGATCATTTTAAAAAATTCAGAGTTTTGAATCGTTAAACGATCATTCTGAAATACTCAAAATTTTGAGTATGAGTTGAAATAACTGCTACTATAATACTGAGACGACAAGCCAAAGATAGAAAGAGAAACCAATCTCCAGCGGAGTCGCCAGAAAGCTGTGGGCTCCGAAAATTCGGCCCTGGCCTCCCCGTCGCACGTGTTTTGCTTTTTTTCGGCAAGGGAGTTTTAACAGAATAAGTTCAGAGGTAAATTTTGGAAGGCAGATGGGTTTGTAGACAAGACACTACCCAGAGATTTTCCCCTCATTTTATGAGGACTTTATGATCTGAGCTCTGGTTTCCTATAGTTGCAAGCCCCTATAGTTAATTACCCCTCCCAATCATGAGAGAGAACTTTCGATTAAGGCTAGTCGTCGATCAAATACATAGAGATATGTGTATCTGGCATATAGTAGCAGCATGGGTATTTGGAATGGTTGGAGAATTTGGAAATTTGGAGGATTGGAATATTTGAAGATTTGATATTTAAAATTGGAAATTGCACCATCTTGCACTTAAAACGGATGGTGGGGGAATGGATGATAGGCCCGATCAAGATCTCATGGTTCCGTCATCCCGGGCCATCGTGGTCCCTGATCTACTTAGTCAGAGGAGGTAGTCGACCCAACGTTACAGAAGGATCCTTGTCGGCAGCCATGGGTTGCTTCATCCAAGGAGAACTTGTAGACCTGGGTTGGATTTTTATCTAAGGGGACAAATTTGAATCCACCTTAGCTACCAGAGGGTTTTGTGCCCTATCGATTATATCATATTGATTCATATCTTGAGGATTTGATGCCACTAAGGAGCGTATTGACTCTGGTCATAACCGATATTTCATGGTGCCATTTGGGGGCAAAACCACTCGGTTCAAATGGCCCCAGGACATAACCGTTTATCATGCGATGATATTTGGCAGCAAAACCGCCGGTTAGAGGACACATATCACGTCCTTACTAGCAGGAGATTATTTAATAATAGATCCTAGTGATATTTTCGACTAGGCATTAGTTCCATACGAGCTTAAGTAAATTTTGATTTGTCCACCTCGGCAAATAGTTGCGGATGGTGGATGGATTTTACTTTAAGTGTTGATGAATTTATTTCAGTTTTAAATATCTGAATTTTGGAATTTTTGGATATTTTGAATTTTGGTGAGCATTTTGGTGAAATTTGAAAGTATTTGCGAACCCCTCCGTTTGAGATAAGCAATCATGCGGCCATCATCGGGGTGTGATGTGTGATGGGTTATTTCTTTGTTAATTGAACCCTATCGACTCTATCAATTTGTTGATAGGGGATTGGGTTTCATAGGCTTTATACCCTTATTAGTGAATTCTCTTGATTATAGGCCTTGAAGGCCTAATATGAATGTATTAAAATAAATACACCGGTAGCCACAACCGTGTATTTGTTTGAACGTTCGAGCCCTGTCGACTTCTATTGATCCGTATAGAAGGATCGAACTAGAACTTGAATTCACTTATCAGCCCACGTAGCATCCCTAAACGTCACGTGTGTACCAATAACACACTCGTCGGGACCCATGCGAGTTTCATGATTGCTTTTACCCCCTTTTAGTGTATCTATGTGCATACAAACTATTGTGCACGTGCGAGGGTATTTTTGAAAGTACTTATAGACGTCTTCTGTCTGCTTGCATAAAAATTGCTAATCCGGTGGCGTGTTGTAGCAGCTTCTGAATAGAGCTGTTCACTGCTTTGTACAGGTAGACTGTCGTGCATTATTCATTGTTTTCTACAGGTGCATCGTAGTGCACTAACTAATCTCTTGCATTTGGTCGTAAGAATATGTACTTGTCATTTTCTCCATACATTTTGTTGTGGTCTTTGGTCTTTTCAGTGCATCTGTTACTGCTGTATGTAGGTAGGTAGATGTCTTCCTTCACAGACTGAAATTGACTTCAGGATACTGCATTTACTGAAGTCTTTCTACATCTACCCATAAATGACATGTTATACATACATCCATATTCGTAGAAAGATTGTATGTAATGTAAATATTTCACTATTACCCATAAACACCATACTTCATAGAAGATGCTTTCTATAGAGATTAGGAGTTCAAATTCATCAGGGATTTGCTATTTCACTTTATATGCAAGTGATAACATTTCTTTGTGAGTCTGATAATTTCTTAGTATTGGATGAAAGCCTCATGTTATTGATTGCAAGCAGATTTCGTTACATATCTGATTCTCCTTCTTGATGGAGATATATATATCTGCTTTCATGGTAGATCCCTGGGTAATTTGTATTCACTATACTTTCCCCCTCTGTATTTGCTAATGATTCGTTGAACTCATTGCACGGAGATCTCAATAATCTATTAGAGATTGATGTGTGTATTTGTAGCTTATCTTTGACTATCAAAAAGACTACAATCATTGTTAATTTTCTCACATACAATTGTCAAGAACCTACAATGTTTATCGTATGCTTCCTTTCATTGTTTATAGAACTCATTTGTTGCTTATGAGTGAGTCATAAATCCTTCAATAGATCTTCGCTTGAACAATCATGATTGTCAATAACTCTTATATTCTTCGTACTTTGTAGAGATATCAAACCTTTAGACTTTACCTATGATCATATCACTGCAGCACTCGTGGATATGTCATTGTGTTTGTTGCTTTTGAATGAGATATAGGGAATTCATTCACCATTGATCATTACTGGTAGTTGCTATTGACATGCCCGCTGCTCTTGCTCATAAATGATGCAATTATCGTTCTTTGTATTAGACAATTCTTTTGTTTGCCCATTAGCATTTGTATTTTGGTTGGCATAATAATGCCTTGAAATTGATTGAAGACTTTGTCACATTGATTGAAAGCATGTCATATTGGAAACTCTTGCACTCAAATTAAAAGTTCATCATTTTGCATATAATTCAAGTTCGAGTTCTCTGTCAAGTTCAAACTTTAATCCAAGTTTGAACTCAATGTCATTGTGGCTCATATCACATTCAAGTCCAAATCAAGCTTGTATTTATTTCACTTGAGTACAAGTTAGATCATTACCAGTTATCCTTTCTCTTAGTATTCAAGTTCATTTAGAGCTAATATTCATTTAGATTTGAATTTTATTAATGCCAATTGAATCAAGTCCACAAGTCCCAAACTGATCTTTAAGTTTAAGCAAGTCCATTGTTCAACTCATTCGAGTTCAAGTAGTCCCCTGTTGTCCGAGTTTTGTTCAAGTTTAATGTCCACCACACTTAACTTATTAGAATTTGAGTCTGAATTGTTTAAGTCCAAATTAAAACTTCTTGTACCAAGTTCATTGTCATTTGAGTTCAAATTTGTGCTCAATTGAGTCCGAGTTCATTCATTTTTTTTTGTGTTCAAATCAGGCTCAAATGTAGTAGCATATTCACCCAAAATTTCGACAGCCTCGCAGCGTCTCCTCCGTTTAGGGGAAAACTACGGAAAATTGGGTCTCCCGCCACCCTAGAGAAAAACATGTACGGTAGGTGCCCTTGTACGAGGACACCACGGCCATGAAATCTTTGTCCCCACCACCCCAGAGAAAGGCGTGTATGGGTCTTCGGTACTTGTTGCAAAAGAGAAGCAGTTGCTTCCCCGCAAGCGGGTATTTATGAATATCATGATCTCGCCGTTGGCGCCGCACTAGGTTTCCATCCCACCACGTTAGAGAAAAGCGTGTATGAGCGATTTGCCGGCTCGACACGAACATCGAGAACAATATTTTGAGCCAAGGGGTCGCTTGCCTACCTCGTCGTAGGTGTCGCGTCAGGTTCCCTTCCCACCATGCTAGAGAAAAGTGTGTATGGACGATTTGCCGGCCCGACACGCATGTCGAGGCAAGAGGAAAAGATTATTATTATTATCATTTATTTATTATTATTAATAATTATAATTAAATATGATTTCCGGCAATATTCGTGGACCCGATGGATTACAGCAGGTATGTATTTCGTTTTTTTTTTTTTCATTTTTCTTTGGGTATTATATGGAGGTCAACAGCAGGATAGGGAAATGCACCGGACAACAGCAGGAAACAGGAAACAGGAAACAGCTAAACATCCATACTGGCCTAGCAAAAAAATATTTAAATTTCTGTTTTAAATGGACCTAAGCAAGCCTAGGTAAGTAGAAGGAACAGCTCCCATTCAGCAATGCAGCTTGAAACATAAAGACTAAAGATTAGTTGTATTGCACAGGTATCAGAATTGATGAACGGAACATTTTTTTACATGGAAAATTGTTACCATGAAAGAGAAAAATAAAGTATGTAAAAGTTTATAATATGCATCATCTAATAAACATAGAACACAACAAAATAAATAAATGAACCATCTCTTGGATGGAAAGTGATGAATATTAAATAATAACAAAAATAAATAGTGTAGGAATAATCAAGTATATACATACCTACAATAACCACGCCAAGAGGTTCGGCAAAGCCAGAAAGAGATGCCAATTTAAATGCCTTCCATTTGCTGGTATTTATAAACAATGTCAACTTGAAATATTATAGTAATTGGCTTTCACGAGCAAGTGAAATCATTTGCTTGTTTTAGGGTCTCAATTATACAAGAGGGGAAACGCATACACAACTCCAAGCGGCTAATAAAACAAGAAGAATGGGGATACAGAGGTTGATATGCCTTAATTAGTTTTACCTAATTTGCAAATGATGCACATTTGGTATCAGTGAGAAGACAAAACATACCTTTGAGTAGCAAAATACACTGGAAGAGCAACGGCAACACCCTAAAGAAACAAATTTACAACATTATTTATTTCTGTTTACCATTCCAGTACATTCAATATTCAAATTGTTCATAAGACAAGTAGCATAGATAGTAATTTCCTTCACATGCAATAATTATCCCATTCATAAAAAAATAATGCTGAAAAGAGAGCTAAACTAAGACCAATTATTATTTTGTCCGTCCAAGTATCAATGCATTCTAAGTTATCCATGATGTTCTCTTTTGTAGAGTCCTTGTAACATGGTATTTCAAATGCCTTGTAGGAAAACTCAATAAATTTCCATAAGCAAGGGTATTTTACCAATCCTATCATTTTTGGATCTTGGTTCAATAGTCTCCAATCAATATAACTTAAGATCCTAGATTCCAAATCCACGCTCCACCCAATCCCCAAAAACACACATACAAACAAATATTGTTCATGTGGGCTCCAAGCATTTGTACCCCGGCTCTATTTAATGATTTCTGATACTTTTTGGGTCAAATTCTAAAAGGTAGATTATGACACTGTGTCAGGCACTCGCGCTTCAGCCTAACTACCGTGCCGCCAAGCCATCTGACTTTACAATCCCGATTTGATTGTGGGCTCCAAAAATTTGTACATCGGACTCTCTCCGTCCTCTTTTTCTTTTTTGGGTCGTTGAGAAGAGTTTTAATGTTTAAGTTCTAAGGCAAATTTTTAGAAGGCAGTTTAGGTTTTGAATAGGATACTACCCAGAGATTTCACCCTCATTTTGTGAGAAATTTATAATATGAGTTCATGTTTCATATAGGCGCAAGCCCTTGTAGTTAATTACCTCTCCCAATAATAGGAGAAAACTTTCGATTAAGACTAGTCATCGAATAGATACGTAGTACGTGATGTATAGTAGAACAATGTTTAGACATTTAAAATTACAAATTCACCACCTTACACTTAAGGCGGATGGTGGGAGGAGTAATGATAGACTTGATCAAGATCCTATGGTTCCATCATCCCGGGTCATCATGGTCCCTAGTCTACTTAGTCAGAGAATGTTGTCGACATAACCTAACTGAACGATCCTTGTTGGCAGCAACCATGGGTTGCTTCATCTAAGAGTACCTTATAGACCTTGGATGAATGTTTGTCTAAGGGGATTTGAATCCACGCCAGCTAACAGAAGGCTTTGTGCCCTATCGATCATATCCTATTAATTCATTACTCAAAAATTAAAGTCGCAAGGGAACATAAGGGTTCTGACCATGACCATAATTTAAGGGAGCCATTTGGCAGCAAAACCACTCGGTTAGAGGGGCATGGTCATAATCGTTTACTTGTGGTACCATTTGAAAGTGAAACCACCGGTTAGAGAACACATGTCACGTCCTTACTGGTAATATATGGTTTGAGAATAAATCCTCGTGATATTCTCGACCAAACATTTGCTTTTTGTGAGCTAAAGTGATTTTTAGATTTGACCACATTGGCAAACTGTTGTTGAGGATGGATAGGTGTTTGTTTTAAGTGTTTAGGTGTTTTATTTTGATTTTAAACATCGATATCATTGAGAGATTTGGGAATTTAGCTCATTTATAAGTCTTTATACATTAATTTTATTAATACGGCTATCATCAGGGTGATGCTGAATCAAGTTGAAATTTTCTGTTAACACGGTTACCATTGTGGTAATTTTATTGTCACTTTAAATATTTATATTTATAGGAATTTGAGAGGCATTTTAAAAATTTGTGGTCCCCTACAGTTGAGATTTTATGACAACTCGACCATCATCTGAATAATGTTAAAGTCAATTTGAATGTATTTATGATAATTTGGGAGATATGTTGAATATTTGAGATTCCCTCCGGTTGAGATTTTTTGTCAATACGGCCAACATTGGGTGAACTTTATTGTCACTTTAAATGTTTATATTTTATAGGTATTTAAGAGGCATTTAAAATATTTGGGGTTCACTCGTGTTGAGATTTTCTAGGAACACGGCCATCATCGGAGTGAAGTTGAAGTCGATTTAAATGTATATAGTAATTTGGGAGGCATTTTGAATATTTGAGGGCCCCTCCGATTGAGATTTTTTTCAACACGGTCACAATCGTCGTAACTTTATTGTCCCGTTAAATGTTTATGTTTTATAAGAATTTGGGAGGTATTTTAAATATTTGGGGTCCCCCAATTGAAATTTTATGTCAATACAGCCATCATCGAGTATTCATGAGCACATTTTCATTTTACTGGTTGAACCTTGTTAACTTTATCTGATTGCCGACAGATGATCAGGTTCGTTGTCAGCTTTAGCTTTATTAGTTAATCTTTTTTTTTTTGTTATAGACCTTGAAGGCTTAATATAAACGTATAAAATAAATAATCTGGTCGGCGCTACAACTACGTATTTGTTCGTTAGTTCAAGACGTGCAACTCTTGTCTTTTGAAGGACAAGGATTAAATTTAAAATCTAATTCATGTTTGACCCGTGTAGCATCCTCAAATGTCACGTGTATATATGCATCACGCTCGTCGAGACCCATGGGGGAAATTTATTTTGCATGATGTATTTGTGTAGCGGTTATATGTCTGCAATGTATCAGGTATATATACGACACATCAGTATCCCCACATGCGCACTTCTTTTCATCTGCATGTTAATATATTACGTAGATACTCCATTATTTGCATTTATGCAAATAAGTTGGCATATGCATTTGCATCTTGCATGATGTGCTTGATATGTGATGTAGCGGTTTAATGCGCTAACATAGCGTATGGAATATTTTCATGATATGCATGCAAGATATATACATGCATTAACTGTGTGCTTGTATAATGTATTAGCATGATGATTCGGTGCTTGCATGCAGTGCAAGAGGAATTTGCATGTTGGTGTAGCGCGATGTTGTGCGCAGCACATTTTTATACATTGGATAATCTGCTTGCATGAAGTGTTTTGTATTTTGTAACATGTATATGAATTAGTACACATTTCAATGCATGGAGTGTTTTTGTAATATTCAAATATGAACAATTGCAAAATTCTATTTAAAAGCCAGCAAACTCCTCTCCGCTTGTATGGATATTGCGGATCCAGTGGCATGCTGCAGCAGTACGTAACGCCGAGTTACAGGTCATCTGTTGCTTTATGCAAATAGGATGTCATGTAATGCAAGCTTCATTTAATGCTGCTTGTGGTCAAGCGTTAGGTATTCAGGAGTTACCATCTGTTGCATGTAGGTGAACTATGTTTAGTGTGAAACTTCCAATATTGCTTGTAAGCGGGTCGTAGCGTTGCGCTACGGGTTGCCTGCTGCTTATAGCTAACGAGCTGTCGTGCACTAACAAATCTCCTATATTGGCTCGTAGATACCTATGTTTACCATAGTTACATTCACTCATAAATAATATGTTCTGTGTACGTCTATGTGAGGACCCATCACACCTGTAGTCTACTCACCATTATTGCTTGCAAGTAGGATATTTGTATACATTACAAGACTCCTGCCATCACCTCTTGAACTTGTAGGCCAACTATTATGTGCATGACGAGTCTCCTATAGTGGCTCGTAGATGCTTGCATTTTTCACAGGTCTATCGCTATTGCTTGCAGGCAGTGTGTCGTACTCACTGCAATCTCTGCCAGCGGCCAAGTTGCATTGAATGCAGATCTTCTAATTTTGTCTACAATTGTTTGCATTTACTAAGCTCTTCTGCATCTACTCATAGATAACATGGTTTGTACATGGCAGGTCTTTTACAGCAGCTCATAGGAGCTCGTATTCGCTGCAAGTTACAAGTCCTAACTTCTAGACAGCATAGTATGTGTACATTTATATTCTCAGAGGACCCGTCATACCCACAGCATAATTATCGCTGCTTGCAGGCAGGCTAGTGTGTTTATTTACAAATTAATGCTGACTGCTAGAAGGTTGTTGCATTTGTTACATGTCACCCATGAACATACTATCGTATTCATTTTAGTCTTCTTGGAGTGTTTGTAGGGTGGCTGTTAGTGCTATTTTTTGCAAGTGAATGTGTTCATTCGTATGCTAAAGTGGGTTTCCCAATGTGCCGCGTTCATTGTTGATTTGTTTTATGCACATTAGATGGTTTGCAAGTCACCACATTCTGCACATGTTTCAATATTCATGAGAACTGCCGCATGTATTTGCAAGCTAGCTGACATCAATCATAGGCAAACTGTCAGAATCATAGCCTATCTGCCATCGTTGCTCACAAGTGGACTAGTGCACTTGTCTGTCAGCTAACTGTTAATTGTAAAAGGTCTATTTTTACTATAATCTCCTTTTCCTCATTTCTAGTCATGTTGCATTCTTCATACATCATCGCGGGTAAATCATTATGTCGCTACCTTTTACAATTGCCTGCGAGCAGGCTACTTTTGCATATCAATCGTCATCACTTATAGGATCTTAGTGTGTTTATTTACAATTAAGTGGCATTGTCTGTGTGAAAGCTATTGTATTTGTTAATACCTCCCTTTGATATTTAAAGGGAATTTGTCGCACTCACAACTTATCCATTGTTGTTGCTCGCAGGTTAATTTGTGTGTTCATTTGCAAGCCGAGCAGCATTGATAGCAAGGAGGCCATCTCCTTTACAACCTTCTAGCTTTGCTTGTAGAAATGCCGCATCACTTGCATGTGCGTCATTGTTTTAATGGTTTAATGTACTTGCTTGTATTGCTTGTTGAAGTTTGATTGCAATTGTTTAAATACTGCAAGTTAATTAAATTTCATTACTCGTCATTCGTGTGCACTGAGGGTTTGTTCACCACGAGTCCCCTGCTTATTCATTTATGTTCATTTGAATGACTCAAACCATATTTTAGGATTTGTATTTTTCAATTTGATTGTGCATTCATTAATTTAAAGTCTGATTCCTTGTAGTTCTATTGAAGTCTGATTCCTTAAGATTTGTTCAAGCCAAGTCCCCTGTCAGTTCAAATTTCGGCAATCTCCCAGCATCTCCTCCATTTAAGCGAAATTTATGTAGTCTTAGCTTGTCCACCACGTCAACAAAGACATAAATGGTCGGTGTCAGGCAACATCTCAACCATGTTATTCAATCTCACCATACCAAGAAAGACACCCATGGATTTTCAGGGGTACCTGTTTGAAAACGCAATTTTTTCACCATCAGCATAAAAGGTCGTACACGTGTACTTAAGTTTTATCCCGCCACGCTAAGAAAAACGTGCAAAAGAGTCACCCGCCTCACTGCAAGCATCGCACCGGACGCCTTTCCACCATGCTAAGAAAAGCGTGCATATGTGGTTTCTAATGCATTACGAGAGACAAAAATATGATTTGAGAATTTTTATGATAAGTGGACATTATACCTTAGTGAGTGAGGCGACAGCGACGATGACAAGGAAATTGACGAGGGATCAAAAACCTCTCTTTTTTCTTCTTTTTTTCTTTTCTTTCTCTCACTCTCTCTCTCTTTTTCTGGTCTTTTCTCTTTTTTGAAGTAATAATAATATTATTATTAATAATTATTATAATTATAATAATTATAATAAAAATAAGTTGTTATTGCTCTCGTGAAGTCGAGCTAGATGCTTCAATAGCTACAGCAGGCATAGTTTAAAATTGCGCAATTGCCTTTGCGCAATTCAGCCTTCAATTGCCTAAGCAATTTTGGGTTCATGTGAGGCTTACGCCTCACGGGCTAAGAGGCGCGCCTCTAAGGCGCTATTGAGCAATTAAAGGTGAGGCGCACGCCTCTTAAAACCGGGTCCCACATACTTAAAATTAGGTCTTTATCTATTCTTCCATTCGGTTCTAAGCCAACCCGAACGAAATTCTCTCGCAAGCCTCTTTCGTTCGCGAACGTTCCGCTCGGGTTGGCTTTCTACCGCCTCTCCCGCCGGCGCCACCTCACGCCGATGAGCAAGAAGAGTCCAGCTGGCCTCTACAAGAACTCCATTATTGGTTTTAGGTATTTTTTTTAGTTCAAGGAAAGTTTTTTCAAGTTATAGAAAATCACATATTTTGGAACATGATTTTATTGCATCTATTTTCTTACTTTCCACTAATTTCACTTGTCATTTAGATGTTTTTATTATATGATAGAATCTTACTATTATTTACTTGCTAAAACCCTTAAATTCTCATTTACGCAATTCTTCGTCCGTGAGGCTTACGCCTCACACCGCCTCGAGGCTTACGCCTCGCCTCACATACGAAAAATGCCTCGAGGCTTATTTACGCAATTTTAAACCTTGACAGCAGGTGATTAAGACTAAATACGTGAACAATAGGGAGATAGATAGTGGTTGAATTTAGGGAGTATAATTAGAGAGGCGAGTAGGTAGAGGTTGGATCACTGAACACACACAGTCAGTTTGCATGAATAGTGGGTGGAGCGGGAGTGAAGTTTGGAGAGTCAGGAAGGGTGCGGCTCAATCTGTAAAATCCGCAAAATGTCATTTTAGACCTCGCACGCTTTTCGATACATCGCGACGAGTTTAAAGTGAATTTTTAAAAATAGTCAGAATTCGACACAATAAATTTATAAAATAGTGCGCAAAATTCTGAGCGAATTGATATAAGGAACTCATATCGAATTTTGATTATTTTGGGAGTTAAAATTTTCGGAAATCTCAATATGACGGTTTTGCCCTTGATGACTTTTGAATAGAGATGATTTTAAATAAGGGTTTTTAGGTAAATAGGCAATTAATGAGAGGATCCCACTCTAAATAGGGGACCGAAATGTTTCGGTCCCCATTCTTTCTTGCACATTTCGGTCCCCATTCTTTCTTGCGGCCTGAACCGAGCGGAGAAAAGGGAGAGGCGTCGGGTAGGAGGCAAATCCGGCGGTCCTAGAGGCGGTTTCCAGCGGTGGTATGCGAGGGAGATTGAAGAAAAGTTGTAGGGAAGAATAAGGTGAGTTCTCATAAACCTTTTTCATGATTTTCCCTTGAGATTTTCTAAAGAAAGAAAACTAGCGTTTTGTAAAAACTTAACTTTTCTTTGAGATAAGTTTAGGGAAGGCTAGGGGGATATTTCTAAACCCAAATATGAGTTGATTTCATGAAAAATGTGGATTTTAAAATTTAGGGTTTTACTCAATGTTGATTTTCTTTTGAAATGCCTTCACAAAAGTAATTCCTAATGGCATACGAGAGCCTCTATTTGAAAAATAATGCAAGATTGTGAAAAATTTTAAGTTTTAGATATTGGGGTTTTCCCTAATCATGAAATTTATGATCTTTATGGTTCTAAATGGATTTGGGAAGATTTTTAGAGGCAAATTTAGGGCTATTACATAAAATAATGGTTTTTCTAAATTTTGATTTAAAATATCCTGAATATTATTTATATTTTAATTACAATTTGAGTGTAGGGAAAGATGATTGCATGCATGAAAATTTAAGATTATGACTAAATCTTAATTGAGAGAAAATAGGAATGAGATATATCATGAAATGGTAAAGGGGTTTAATTTCAAAGCATGAACATATAGCATAGGGATGAGTTCTCTATTATCATAGATTAAGGATTTAGGAAGTTTATGTGAGGACTAGTGATATTTACACGATATGTATCTCTTTTAGATATTGAACGCGTGGAGGGAAGGATTTGGTCGGACAATCGAAAGTTTGTGCACAAGTTGAGGTAGGTAAAATGTGGCTCTTTTAAATTCAGAATTCTTTTCTTTCCACGATAGTATGTTCTTGTATTGTAATGGGATTCTTAGCATTATTGTAATTGTATCTTTCTTCCACATTCTAACATGCTCCTAAATGTCATGCAACACGCTCTTATGATTAGCTTAATAATATGTACTCATGTAAAAAGATTTAGAGACACTTGATCATATGCCTACTACAATGCACATGTTTTACTTATATGATAGTTTACAATGCAAGTGTCTTTCTCATGTGGTAGATTGTAATACAATTTTATCCTTCTCATGTGATGATTAAAGAAAGTACATAGTTCGTGTCTCTTTTCTCATGAAACCATGTAATCATGTAGCACCTTATGGAACAATAGACCATATGCATGAAGTATATGCTAAAGTTTTTTTTATGATTATGTAAAGAATATATGCATGTGCATGTTGACGTAGAAGTATCAATGGTAAAGGATCTCTTTTGAGCAATGGTAATGGGGCTCTTTTGAGCCAAATGGTAAAGGAGTTCTTTTGAACCAAATGGTAAAAGAATGGCCAAATAAAATGTACCTGATCAGTACAAATGATACATCTGAGATGGGTGATTATAAATTATGTATTATATTATATGCATAAGAAACATCACATGAAACATGAAAACAAATCATGCAATGTATAATGAAATTGGTTGTAAGCTTATCCAAGGAAAGAGACTTAATTGATGACTTAAAGGCATGCTAATTAAATGTTATGACATGTTTATTGTTCCTATACTAGAAGCATTGGCATACATGTTACCTCTTTACCTTGTTTTCTGAAATTTAATTGAAAAGCATTTACCTGTTGAGTTATGGCTCACCCATGTTGTGGGACACTTTTCAGGAGGATCTGATAAAGGATATTGGCGAATAGACCTCCGCTTACGTACCGTCGTAGGGAGACGACGGGCAACAGGTTTTATCTTTTTGTTTTTGATGTTTTGAGTAGGACTAGAGATGAAATGTAAGAAAAGATTTTTCCACATATTTCATATTTTGGGAAACTTTATGTTTGAATTATTATGTTGATGTGTTGATAAATGAATAGAAAGAAAAAAAAATTTCCTCTTGGTTTTATTTTTAGTGGCTCTTTCTTATGATTTGATGATGTTTTGTATATTGAAATGCGAAAGTTTTTATTTCCTACTGTCCGATCTCCGTTCCTGCCTCGCACTTGCGAGCTAACCGGGCCGGGTCATGACATAATCCGTGTTGAAAGGGATCTATTAGGAAACTCGGCATTGTTCGGTTGGATGAATCGGGAAGAATAAATGAATAGGGAGGTTTTGTGCGATCAGGAGGATCAAAGGCAATAGTCGGGTGAAGAGTTCAGTCCACTGGGTCGAAAGAATCGGATGTCTAACGGGGTTGTGAGGTCTAATTCGAAGGGTAGAACTGTAATCGCAAGCTGTGGATTTGGTCTGCCGTGAGGTATAGGCGAGGTCTAGCTTTGGCTCATAAAGGAAGAGAAGGGTTGGGTATACGTAGTCGAAGCTTGCGGCTGGGTTTCGTGCATCTAGAGACGGCGGGCTGGAGTTTGGTTGCAGGGTGATCAGATCGGATGGGGGTTAGTCAAAGGAGCTTGTGTAGATTAATTTGGATCGGAAGGATAGTTCGTTGGAGATTAGAGACTTGAGAGGGTAGGCCAGCTTGTGTGAGGTGTACGATTCAGATCAGCAGAGAGGAGATTGCATAAGTAGAGGAAACGACTTTGCGGTTGAGTCGGGATTTGATGCTACCGTAAAGGTGGAAGTCGGCACAATAAAGGGAGCTCAGCTGGTTTGCGAGCATGAGGGAGCATTGAGACATTCGTGTGCAAGAGGAAGAAAGACTAAGGCTTCGTTCGCTCTCATTTTAATAACGACAGTGGGAGTGTGAAATGGAGAAATCACAACAAAGGGGAGCGTGGCATGTTCAGAAATGGTGTCAAATCGCAAGGAATGGGCGGCCAAGTGATAAAGGATTTGATCAAGATTTGTAAGGGATTTGAACATAAAAAAATGTTGATATGCATTTATATATATGAATATATATTATGAAATTAATTTAAATGGAAATGAGAGGATTAATCCTCCATGTGATTTCTTATTATTCATACCGTCATCACCTTGAAATATACGTTTTCTCTTTGAGATTCGCACCGATTTTCCTGAGCAAACTTCTTTGGGCAAAACTATAGTAGATTTTAGGTGACTCAGATGTTCCGGATGCAATGACTAAATCCATTTTGCGATCGGACGCCATTTGGGTAGCGTAGCGTGTCAATTTTAGGTGTTAGTAGCAAAATTAGACCATTCTTATTTGATTCGACTGCAAGATGATCCTTCGTAGACAAACTCAATGCTTAGATCTCAGCACAACAATCTGTTTGAAGATTGGAGGTTGTTTGACTATTCAAGTTAAGCATCGCGCCCGTTGATTGTTACTCAAGTCATTAATTCCAGTCACTTTGCTCACGCTGATTTGGTAGATGTGTGGAGGTCAACACCATTACCTAGCCCATTACAGACCCGGCTTCTCAGCTTGATCGACTCGACCCTGCCTTCTTTTGCCCGCCCCGATCTTAGCCAAACCCTCACCAGAACTCCATCTCCTCTTGGGAGCGATGAGTGTAGTGAATGATTATATTTGTAACATGTATGGGTAGAGATTTTTTTAATACATTCACATTAGGCCGTCAAGACCCATAATCAAGAAAATTCACTAATAAAAGCATAAAGCCAACACAAACCCGATCCTCTATTGGCAAATCGACAGAGTCCATAAGATTCAATCAACATAATGAAAATTGTCCATTAAAATCATGATGATGACCGTGTTAACATAAAATCTCAACCATAGGGGTTCACAAACAATTAAGATGTCCTCCCAAATGCCCCTGAAAACCCAAAACTCTAAGAAAATATCAAAATTCAAAATACTTAAAATTAAAATTAATCATCAAACGCTTAAAACAAAATCCATCCACCCTCCATAATAATTTTCTGAGGCGGACAAGTTCGAAAATCCACCCGAATGATGTTCGGTCGAGAATATTACTAAGATTTGTTCTCAAAGTCTCTTTCAAGTAAAGATGAGGCATTGGTCCTCTGATAGGAAGTTTGGCCGAATGGCTCCGCAAAAAACTCGTGGCCTGGCCAGATAGGCTCCACGTGGTTACGATTATGACTGTGACCATATAACCTAGTGGCCTCGTCCAACGACCCCATTATTTTATGGTTATGATCATAGCCCATATGTTCCCCAATGGCATCAAATTCTTGAAATATGAAACAATAAGATATAATTGATAGGACACAAAGCCCTCTGTTAGCTAAGGTGGATTCAAATTTATCTCTTAAACAAATACTCATCTCAGGTCTACAAGGTACCCTTGAATGACGCAACCCATGGCTGCCAACAAACAATGATCCTTTTGTCAGGTTGGGTCGACTACCTCCTATAACAAAGTAGACCAGGGACCATGATGACCTGAGATGACAGAACCATAGGATCTTGATCGGGTCAATATTCACTTCCCCTACCATATGCTTTAAGTGCAAGATGGAGAAATTTTTAATTTTAAATATTAAATCTAAAAAGCTAAACTCATGCTGCTACTATACGCCAAATACCACGTATTTGTTAAACAACTAGCCTTAATCAAAAGTTTTCTCTCGTTATTGGGAGGGGTAATTAACATAGGGGCTTGCGCCTATAGAAAACATGAACTCAGATCATAAAGTCCTCGTAAAATGAGGGTGAAATCTCTGGGTAGTGTCTTATTTCAAACCCAATCTGCTTTCTGAAAATTTTCCTCAGAACATACTCGTTAAAATCTTATCGACAACCCAAAAAAGAAAGAAAGAGGCTATGGAGAGGTCGGGCCACGAGTTTTCAGATCCCACATTATTTTTCTAGATTAGAGATTCCTACATTAGTTTGGACCCACAATTTTCATCGCTCGCATACATATAGGTAAATTTCGTGCTTTTGCTTAGTGCTGCGATTTTGGCAGTATGAGTATCCTTGTTATATAATTTCTATGTTCCAAATGTGTTGGTACAGTTTATTTTGCAAATAGGTAACATTCAAGTGACTACTGCATGACATAACATTTGTAGTTTGCTATTTCCACCACAAGCGATCAAAGTGATTGTAGGATGTTTTCGGTTTTTTCAAGACGTGTTCGTATAGTACATTTTATGAATGGATGACATTCATACAATTTTTTACGCGATGTCACACCTAGCATTTGATACTTTCGGTATGTTCAATCAAATCGACCGTAAGGGAGTCTTTCATTGATAATATTGGCACTGTGGGTGCATCGACGTAGTCCATTTTACCAACGGACACCGTTTGAGTTATTATAACCACAATCGAGCCATTTTGGACTCATTTCTTGCATCATCTCTTCAGTTGGCCAATGTTCTTATCGTGCTTGCCCGAATCAATCGTGAATTACATACATACTTTAATTATTCCTTTGTATTCAACATTATTTTTCAAGGGTAGCCCGTTAATATTTACTACAATATCCTGTATGTGGAAGTCCATGCTTCTGAAATGGCATGTTAGGGAGATAATTCTTACGCAATTCTACATGGCAACAATAGATAGAAGGGGTAATGTGGGCATGTAACTGGCATAAAGCAATGGGATCCAAACTGCCCAAGTTACAAAATCTCTTATTTTATTGTTTTTTAAGCTTCCACCCCACTAATGTATGCTCAACACAAGATTTTGTAGAATCCCTATATATTGCATAATTTCAAGCATGAATTCTGTGGGGCACGTCATTATAGGAATCATCATCATTGGCCCTATCTCATTTATTTGTCATCATCATTATGAACATTCCCTTTCCACACATTATTAAATTGTTAATAGATATAATCTTTAGAAGTATATGAGCACAATCAAGATCTGATGCATCACCATCATATTTGTTGAGTATAAACAGCATGCGACAAAAGAAAAATAAAAAATAAATCTTTAAATGCAACCAGGCACACGCTTTCAATGGAAATTGCTACACCAAATACCTAATCCATCAAGTTTTTTTCACCATGCTTCACAGTAGGAAAAATAACAATCAAATATACAAAGAATTAACATTCAAAAGAAATCCTGAAGATTAAAAATGATAGATGAATACTTACTTCAGGAATGTTGTGCAAAGCAATTGCCAGAGCCAAATTAAGGCCAACACGAAGTCCCTGGGCATTTTAAAGCTGAAGTAAATAATCAAAAATAAGAGATAAATTTAAATAATTAGTATTCATGATCAAAAATCATGAACAAGTCCTGCATTTTATAAACAGATCTCTTATATGGAATTAAGTACCAACCATAGCTGACAATTAACTGAAAACGGATCCTTTTTTATCTTATTCGAAAGATTACAGAAATGAGTTGGTTTCAGGAACCAGCCACATCAAAAGCTTATCATTCTTCAAAGATAGATTGCAATTCTTCAAAAATGCACTATTACATTATAACCTCAGGTTCTAACATAAACATTCTTTCATTGGCACCTCATTTACGTAGAAGAATTAAGAGAAAAAGATTCATTTACAAAAGAAATAAGCAAAGGTGTTTCATCTCCCCTATCAAATAGCTTCGGCAATTTTCAGTGATATCACAGAAAACACAGAATTATCGTGGTGTCGTTAAAATTTAATAACTGGCGTATAAATAATGGTGCCAATCTCTACTCATACGACCAATTAAAAATTTGACCATAAAACCACATAATTTCATGATAAATAAGAAACAAATAAAGGAATAACAGTAGATAACAAAAACATTAATCAGGTTCAAACACTAATAAAAGTGAATCCCACACATCAATCTCTAAGAAGACATTTACAAACTTGAACATGGGATGGGGTGGCACTGACCCCAAATAGGGTTCAGATGATGATAAACAGGAGCACATTGGCTTACGCTAATGCCTATTCTTGAACAAGAATTCAACCAGTAGCAAAGGTTGTTTAGTTTAACATCTTTTAAGTATCAGCCCAATCCAAACTATCAAGGGATCATTGCATAAACCAAGGAAAAATGTTTTGCATTAGACGCCATTTATTATGATAGGAAGAAGAACACGGTACCTTTAGTGATCCCAGGAAAACTGCCATTCCCTCAGGAAAATTATGCAAACTAATCCCTGGGAAAAGTAAAAAATAAATAATTAGCATTAAATGAAGGAAACTAAATGTAGCACTGTGCAGGATAGTAAGGATAAACTACATACGCTTATTTGCAAAAATTCCAACTAATCAGGTAACTACGAAGATTGCTTAATTAAAAAATACATGACCCACAATAATTAAATGCATAGGGAACCGCAAGAAATATATTATATGAAATTAAAAAAAAAAACAATAATGAAACAAAAGCATCTAGTCAGCTGATAAGAAGTGGATGTAGAATTTGTGAAATTTCTTGGCTGAAATTTAATTTCAGCAAAAATTAGAAATTAGAAATAAAAGAAAATAGGAAGAAGAACACACAAAAATATTTTTTTATTGAAATAGCAATAAAAGAAAGACAAGATATAATTGGATCTTCACTTCGAGTGGAAGATCCCACTCACCCAAATCCCTAACCATTGGCTAGAGCTCTCTAAACCTTGGTAAAACTAAATTTATCAAAACATAACATAACCCTAACCCTAGAGTAAACAATCTACATAAACAGACAAAACATAGCAAATCTCAAAAAAACTCTCTCCATTTGAATTTTCGTAGCAATAAAAGAAAGACAATATATAATTGGATCTTCACTTCGAGTGGAAGATCTCACTCACCCAAATCCCTAACCATCGGCTAGAGCTCTCTAAACCTTGGTAAAACTAAATTTATCAAAACATAACATAACCCTAACCCTAGAGTAAACAATCTACATAAACAGACAAAACATAGCAAATCTCAAAAAAAACTCTCTCCCTTTGGCCCCCACCCCAAAGGGGGTTGGATCTCAGTCCAAGCGGATCTCTATTCAACTTGCTATAAACCCTATCTTGTCCAGAAGGGACTGATCCATCAATACCCCCCTCCAAAAAACTTATCTTGTCCTCAAGATGGAAAGATAGAAACAGCTGCTTCATCCTTTTGTACGGCTCTCATATGGCGACATAGTCGAGTATTGTCTTTCATTTTATCAGCTCTTCATTGATCCCTCCCTTTCCCTATTATACCCCTTTTAGCTCTATGGATCCAACATCACCTCCATATGCTCGATCAATGTCCTAGATAACTTGGAATTGAATGTTTGATCATCCATAGCTCTCCTCAACTGTAACTCGTGGAACACTGGATGTATAGTAGCAATCGGGATAATCCTTTTGCAAATTATTATAAGAACTTCAATGACTAAAGCAAAAAGATATGGGCTTAAAGCTGATCCTTGATGTAATCCAACTAAAATAGAAAAATACTTGGTCAAACCACCTTGTATTTGAACACAAGTAATAATTCCTGCATATATATCCTAAATGATTTGTATATAAGCATTATTACCTCCTTTCTTTTTTAGAACTCTCCATAGAACTTCTCTTGGAACTCTATCAGACGCTCTCTCTAAATCAATAAATATCATATGTAGATCCTCCTTATTCTCTCTATACTTCTCAATTAAACCTCATAATAAATGTATAGCTTCCATAATAAACCTACCCGGCATGAATCCAAATTGATTTTGAGAAACATTAGTATCACATCGTAACCTATGCTCCATAATTCTTTCTCATAGTTTTAAATTATGAAACATTAACTTAATTCCTCTATAATTCGTACAGTCTTATGCATCTCCTTTACACTTAAAAATAAGAATCATCACACTCATTCTCCACCCATCTGGCATTCATAAAAATTACCATTAGCTAATAATAGATAGCAAAATGCTTAGAACTTTATCAATAACACTTACAATTTTTGAACTATTTAAGTCATTTTTATCAATCCTTCTTATCCATTCATTCATATTAAGTGTACTAAGTTGTTAATTTTAGCTTTTGTAGGTCTTTTTTCATAACTTCTAGCCAAGTTATCTTTGTCCAACTCTTTTTCTTCTCATGCCTTTTAATCTTCCAGCTTATTAGTGCTAATCATGATTTAACGCTGTTAGGAAACATACGGGCTTCAACCATAATCATAATTTAATGGTGTCATTTGACGGCAAAACCACCCGGTCAGAGAGTCCCGATCATAATTGTTTATAAGTGGTGTCATTTGGCGGCGCAACCACCGGTTAGAGAACACGTGTCACGTCCTTACTGGCAAGTAACAGATTGACAATGAATACTAGTGAAAGAAACCCTCCAATTGAGATTTACATTCAACACAATCATCATCGGGGTGGCGTTAAAGTCATTTAAAAATATTTGTATTTTCATAAAGTTTGGGAGACATTTAAAAAGTAGTCTCCTCCAGTTGATATTAGCTTTCAACACGGCCATCATCGGGGTTATGTTAAAGTCGTTTAAAATTATTTGAATTTTTATGAAAGTTTAGGATGCATTTAAAAAATAAAGTCCCCTCCGGTTGAGATTAGCGTTCAACACGGCCATTATCGGAGATTTATGAATATGATCATTTCATTGATTAAACCTTGTCAACTCTATTTCCTTTCAAATAGACGGTCAGGTCAAACTCTTAATTTTAGGAGTTGTCGTATACATATCAGAATTGAGAATATGTATTTTTATGAATCAATTTTCTTTATAAAAGACCTTGAAGGCCTAATATGAACAAATAAAAATATTTAGATTGATTTCACGAGTGATGGTCCAGAGATTTGATGTTTTTATTACTCAATATTTCTTGTAATATACTTTGAAAGCCTAATATGAACATATAAAACAAAATTCTCAAGTTGGCGCTACGACTGTGTATTTGTTCGATGGTTCAAGTCGTGTCAACTCCGGTCCATCCAAAGAAAAGGATCAGACTTGAACCTAAGTTCATTTCTGACTTGCACAGCATTCTAAAGTAAGGGTTTAGAAGTGTAACACACTTGTCGAACCACATGCGGGTATTTACTTTTTAGTGCATCTTACACAATTACACATTTGTACGTACATCTATATTAATATTTGGTGTGTGTTTATATGCATGAAAACACATTACTTTTCAATCCATGTAGCATCCTCAGACTTCACATGTATGTGTCACGCTCATTGAGGTATATGCAGAAGCATGTTTTTCAATGTATCTTGCATTATGCATTGATTTGTTGTGTGGCGTGTATGCATGCTACATCTATATATTGTATTATACATACACATAATATATTTGCATACGATACAGAACATGTATATGGTGTATCTAAGTATGGGACAATAAATACGTCTGATTTACTTGCATACTTATATGCATATTTATATATTTTCATGTGCATTTGCATGATTAACATAATGTACCAGGAGGATTGCTATGATGTACATATAAGTGACGCATAATACATTTACTTGACAAACATAATACGTCTATATAATGATTTGTATGCTTGTAGAATATGCATAATACATTTGTAAGGTACATTGACATAATGCACATACACATGTAAATAGTGCATTTATAGTATTCGTATGTTGCATCATGTGCTTACACATCACTCAGTGCATTTTATGCTTGTTCAATATGCATGCTTTAAGATAATTACCTCCGGTATTCAGGTGTATTTGCATTCGTATTTCACCCACTGGTGAATACTCAGGAATTCAAAACTAAAGCCTTAAAATGGCATCTTGACACATTTTAAACATGGATTCTAAGCTAGTGGGCCCCGCAGGTGTACCTTCTTTGTCTTTTAGCAAAGGGATCCTAGGCTAGCGAGGCCCATAGGCATACTTTCTCTATCTTTTAGCAAGAGAATCCTAGGTTGGCGAGACCCACAAATAATTTAAATTTTATGTTATAAATAGGATGGAGGCTTGGTTCCTACCCGTTGGTGAACAACTAGTTCTCCTACCCATTCATTGTAAGTTGTATTCTGTTATTGCCTGGAATTTCATTCATCTTTGCTTTTAGTGTTGAGAATTTAGGATGACATACATTTTATATTTTATTGACTTAGGGATTAAAGTAGATATTTTCTTTTAATTTCTTTAAATTTTTTTTTAATTCATATAATTTACTATAAATTTCGGCAACACCATGACGTCCTCATCGTGTAAGGGGTTGCATCGGGTGTATAACACCTTACCGTCTACCAAGAAAGCCAATCACAGTAAGTGTCAGGCTACAACGCAGCCGAAATTTCATTCCCTGTTCACCAATAAAAGCCATCAGGGGGTCTTCAAATACTTATTTAAAACAAAGCATTTCCTCGCCTGCTAAAGAAAGCAATAATTAGTACTTAATTTTTTTTCATATATAACAATTTTCACGCTCGATAATAAAAGTGATCATGAGTACTTATATTTCATGCATAAGAATATCCTCGCTCGTTAATAAAAGCGCACACGGATAATTATATTTCATGCATATGAATTTTCACGCTCGCTAATTAAAACAGCCACAGGTACTTATATTTTTTTGCTCGCTAATAAAAGTGATCACGAGTACTTATATTGCATGCATATAATTTGTGAAATACTACTATCATGCTTATACCTTAAGTGCGTTGTGACAAAGGCGACGACGACGATGACTGACCTGTGAAGCACAATGTAATTTTTTTGTTATCATTTATGCTATTTAATTATGCATGAATACATTTTTATTTAAAATAAAAGGCTAGAGAGAGAAAATGAGAGGGTGAGCTCTCTTTCTAGAGAGATAAAGAGAGGGAAAAAGAGGACTATTGGTGGAAGATGTGTAGGATGTGCATGGGAATATGGTAGGGATGAGGCGGGAGTGTTAGAGAGGGAAAACACATCTTTTTCTCCAATTTTAGAGAGAAAGAGATGAATTTTTTCTCTCTAAATTAAGGGAAAAACATGAATGCGAGTGGGAGGATGTGTAGGTGTTGGATGAGGTATTTGAGGAAAATTTTATGGGATTTCTCTCTCTTTCTAGAGATAGAGAAAGTGGGGATGAGGGTGCTTTTTGGTGGAGTTGTAGGATGTTTAGGGGAGTGTTTTTTTTTTTTTGTGAAGGGGGTGTGGGGATTTGAGGAATGGATGTGGAAAAATAAATTTTTAGGGTTATGGTTTTTGAAAGGTTTTGGAAAGATGGAGGAAGAAGAAGATTAAGATAGGAACAGAAGAAGAGGAGAAAATAGAGGGAAATGAAAGAGGAAGAAAGAAGTGGAAAGAAGAAGAAGAAGAAGAAGAAGAAGAAGAATGGAGGAGAAATAAGAATAAGAGGGAGGAGAAGTTACCTTGGAGAGCTTGGAGGGAGGAGACTGGAGGGTAGAGCTCTTATGGGAGAGGGGTCTTGCATTTGTGAGTGCCGTGAGATGAGATAAGGGGCCGGTTGGGTGAGTGAGTGCATAAGGGAATGAGTAAGGGGTTTAAGTGGGGGTAGTTTATGATTTTTTTTTCTACTATTTTTTTTAAACCTCTCTTTCTCTCCCTCTTTAAATTATTATTTATAATTATATGGTATTAAAAATTATTAATCGTGCATCGATTCGGTCAATGTCTCCTCGTTTCACGCATACAAAATTTATTTTTTTGCCGATCGGCAATCCCAATCAATATGGGTGTCAATCGTAGCTTTTTTCGTTGCTCCGGATGCGTTGGCGCTGTCTATTTCACTAATGGAGACCAATTTGACAATTTTGCGTTTTCAGTCGACGCATATAAGGTAAATTTCGTGCGGGTTCGAGCTCTTTTACTTTTGAACTTCACCTTGCGCGGTTTACTCGACTTCGGCACTAGTATTGAGGTCAACACATCTTCAGTATGAATACAAAAAATTATAGACTTAATATTACTACTCAAGCAAACCTATTATGATTGTCAATATTTTTTCACTCCACAACTACTTTTGATGTTAGTATTTTCTACATCATTGATAATTTAATTAACTTGAACATATTACCAGTCATCAATACCCATCAAACACATTTTCCTAGTATTGGACGAAATGCCTTGTTAGGTCAATATAACCAAATGAAATTGCTTTCTTTTTTTTTATTTCATTTTTCTCCTTAGCATAAAATTCATCTCCATAACATATTTTATGGCATAAACAATTGAATTCTAAATACCATGGTCTTTGTTCTTTTCACTCTCTTATATTTATTTATGATATGACTCGTGAGCTTATGCCCCATTATTCATCAAAATTAAACATATTCGTATATTATTAAAACGTGGCACTAAAGTGCTTATTGTCCAATCATTCCATATCCGCTTTCTCTTAATATTAAGACTTCTCCTAAAAAATCTTTAAGCATGTATAATCCTTTAACACTCTCATAACTCTTCAAAATCACAAAAGATAACTCATGCAAGCATAAAGCATTAACATGTAAACATCTGAGAGTTAGATTGAACCTTGCCTTTCAGATTATTTTATAAAATACTTGGCAACTACATTAATTTTTTCTTTTCCGAAAAAAATAGCTTAATTTCTTTTGCAGAAGATTAAAAGTTCGTTAATAAATTAGAATGGAAAGGCATAAATATCATCAATGTTGCTGCTAACAGGCCTATTAAATTGATATATGTATAGGCAGGCAAGAAAAAAAGATAGAGACCCTCGTAAACCAAAAAATTATATCCCATGCTTTTGGATTCTAAATTGATTGAACAAAAGATCCAACACTGACATAAAGGGAACAAGCAAAAGTTGGAGGCAAACAAAAAAATCGACTAACTGATAAAAACTCTTTTCATTATCATGCTTTAAAATAAATAAAAAAATCCACAAGCCATGCCAAACAACTTACCAACTGCAGTTATTATTCCACTAAATAGTACATCCCGCCGATGTTTCTTCATCATATCTTTGCCTGACCCATCATCATCCTTCTACCAATTTTGAAAAAAGGTAAGGAAATTAAGGAAACTATAATCACTTTTGGCTAAAAACCAAACAAAATATCAAGATTAATAAGAACATAGTTTTAAAAAATAAAGAACCTATAATTCATATAAACATGGTAAATTTTGTTTGAAGAAAGAATTATAATCATTAAAACCTGTATATTATTTGCCTCTGCAGTAGCTGTTGGTTCAGGAATGAAGTTGACAATAAAAGCAAAAAACAGAACTCCAGCAAAGAACTGCAACAGACAAAGAGAAAAATGGAGCAAGCTGTAAAACAAAGAAAAAAGTCAAAAAACGAAGCATTTATATCCCAGCAAGGCATCATCAAATCCATAAGTGATGGTTTAGATGGTAACCCTACCCAAAGATTTCCCCTCAAAAAGCCTATTGAATTTAGAGCATTATGTGCCAAATCAAAGAAGGATATGCTCAGCATAAGACCAGCAGCAAAACCCTGATTAAAGGAATGATAAGACCATCACATTTAGCATTCAAAAAAATTAAAAAAGTTCCAGAATATATATTCCATAATATTCATCTATGAGATACATAGATCACCTGCAGAAGCCCGAGCATCTTAAGGTTTGGGGTAGGATTTAGAATCACAAGTAGAGCACCTTTACAATTAAGAAGTAACGTGAAATTTTAGAACATCCTGATGTTTTAAAACAAAGGAAAATTGAATATCCACAGGCATCGATAAAACTTTTGAGAGTAAGTATCCTAAGGAATTCCCACACAATGGTAAATAAGATTGTGCATAAGGAAAGTTTTTGGAAGTAATGTTAAAAACGTCAAGGAGATTATGTTTCAAAAGTTATAAGGAATCATAAACCTTATAATTTCTGCAAAAATCCAAGATGATCAGATGAATGAATATGGTAAGAAAAAGTAAAACATGAATATTCAAATTTCAATTACCGTTTAAGAAATACTTGAGACAATAGTCAATTGAATAACTTCAAGCATATTTCCAACAGCAACCTAAGCCAACAATCAAATTCATATAACATATCGCAGTTTAATCATTGTTTGATAAAATTTATCCTTAAGTCTCCATAATATTCTCGGATTACATGATACTATTAATACACTTCTCATTTTTTAATCACTATCATAACTCTAGAAGCTGCGCTCTCATCTATATCTGACTATTCTATACAATAAACCAAAAAAACTTAACATCTTAGAGCAAAATATATTAAGCAAAATTAACTCATAATTGTCAACTTCACAACTGAATCTGTATACCGTACGCAAAATTGTATGGCAAATGTTTAGTTCTTGTTCTATTAATTCTAAGCCGTGCATCTTCAAAAAAATTTCTCTAATGTCCTAACTCTCCAGTTATTTCACAAAACCTTTCACTTATTAGAACTATTATTTGCAAATAATTATGGGCACCGAAAATTCGTGACCCGGACTCTACGCGGCCCCTTTCTTTTCTTCGAATCGTCGAGGACAGTTTAAACAAGTTCTGAGGCAAATTTTTATAAGGCAGATTGTATTTTAGATAAGACATTACCCAGATATTTCACCCTCATTTTGCGAGGACTTTATGATCCTAAGTTTAGGTATCCTATAGGCTCAAACCTCTATAGTTAATTGCCTCTACCAATGACGAAAGAGAACTTTCAATTAAGGCTAATTGTCAAACAGATATGTAGTACCCGGCATATAGTAATGGCATGATTTAGGTATTTAAAAATTTAATATTTAAAATTGGAAATTTACCACCTTGCACTTAAAGAGATGGTGGGGTGAGTAATGATAGACCTGATCAGGATCTCGTGGTTCAATCGTCCCAGTTATCATGATCACTGGTCTACTTAGTCAGAGGAGGTAGTAAACCCAATCTGACCGAAGAATCCTTGTCGGCAACCATGGGAGCTTCGTGCAAAGGTACCTTGTAGACATGGGGTGAATATTTTTCAAAATGAACAAATTTAAATTCGTCTTAGCTAATAAAGGGCTTTATGCCATATCGGTCATATCTTATTGATTCATTATTCAATAATTTAACTCCGTTGGGAAAAATACGAGCTCTTACCATGACTATAATTTAATGGTGCAATTTGGCGGCAAAAACCACCGGATCAGAGGGTCCTGGTCATAACAGTTTAATGTTGTATCATTTGGTGGTGAAACCACCAGTTAGAGGACATGTGCCACGTCCTTACTAGCAAGAGACGATTTGAGAAAGAATTCTAGTGATATTCTCGACCAGACATTTACTCTTTGTGAGTTGAAATAATTTCATATTTGACAACCTTGGCAAACTGTTGCGGAGGATTGATGAGTTTTGTTTTAAGTATTTTGGTGTTTTATTTAAATTTTTAATATTTTAGGTTTTGGTGATTTTTTAGTCTTAAATTTTTTGCGGGAATTTGGGAGGCATTTTGAATGTTTGAGGTCCCCTCCAGTTGAGCTTTTCTGTCAACACGACCGTCATTAGAATTTTTATGGGCAATTTCATTTTGTCTGTTGAACCTTGTTGAATCTATCAACATACCGATAGAAGATGGAATTCATAGTTGGTTGTATGCATATATTAGTGAATTTTCTTTGTTATAGACCATGAAGGCCTAATATAAAAATATAAAACAAATATCCTGGTCGATGATGCGACGGTATATTTGTTTAATAATTCGAGCCGTGTTAACTCATATATATTCACATAGAAGGATCGGGCTTGAACTTAAGCTCATTTCTATATCCTCGGATGTCTCATATGTACACACATCACGCTCGTCGAGGCCCAAGCGAGTATATGATTTTGCATGTATTTTATACTATGTATGTATATAGTGATTATATATATGCAGTGTAGTGGATGTATGACACACATTTACATATTGACATGTTAACGTATGTATTTATGCATTTACATGTATGCATGTATGTTCGCATATATATTTGTACACTGTCTAGTTGTAGCGTGTGATATTTTTGCATGTCAATGCAATACTGAACAAGGTGCTTGAATGAAACCCTATACTTATTACAAATACATGCAGGAAGGTATTTTAAAGTCTTCGATACTAATCAGCTGCGTATGTGTGAAATCTTTGCATGTAAATGCAATGATAAATGGCATGCTTGAATAAAACCCTCTGCTTATTGCAAATACATTTGGGAATGCTTTTTAAAGTCTTTGATACTAATCAGCTGCTCATGTGTGATATCCTTGCATGTAAATGCAATGCTGAATGGCATGCTTAATGAATCTCTCTGCTTATTGCAAATGCTTGTGGTAAGGTATATTAAAGTATTTGATATTGATCAGCTATATGAATGATTGCCATATGGGTGTGCACAGTATTCCAATTAGAAGCCTGTAAATGCCTTCAGTACGCTTGTACGGATGTTGCAAATCCAACGGCATTGTTCAGTAGCGTATGGACTTCATCTGTCGTACACTGGTGATGCAGTTTGGCTCATTTCATCTCCTGCATGTTGTCATTTTCCTCAGTATTCAACATGCAAGGAAGTACTTCTAGCTGTAGATATACTATATGATACATCAAGAATCCTCCACTAGTGCTCAGCAAATTTTACTACAAATTATCTGCTTCTTCTTGCAAGTGAATTATAGCGTTGCACTGCATGTAAGTTGTTGCTTTATGCAGGTAAATTATCGTGCACAAACAAATCTCCTGTAATTTCTCGTATATGTTTGCATTCATCACAGGATTTTGTGCTTGCTTGTAGATAGCATATTGTGTATCAGACGGGTTTCTACAATGGTTCGTAGGTGTTTGCATATATTGTGTATCAATCCCCTTTGCTTGCAGGGGATTAATGTATTTGCCTGACATTGAATTGTCGCTGACTGCGAGGGTGTCATGGCACTCACTATCTGTTGATTGCTATCATCTATGTGTAGACTATTATATACATTTCAAATCTCCAACTATTATCCATAAGCACTCTGCTACGTATATGACGAGCTTCCTATAGTGATTATTAGAACCTTGTATTCATCTTGAATTTGTTATTTTAATTTGTATGTAGGCTATTATACATATGATAGGTCATCTACAATTGCTTGCAAGTATTCTCATTCATCATAAGTTTGCTGCCTCTATACAATTTGCATTCCTTATTCATGTTGGCTGGGAACCCGTCATGTTTGTAGTTTGTTGACCCTCATTATTTTGATGTGTTTGCTTGCAAGTTAATCTTGTAAGGAGTGTCATTATTCGCAGGTGAACGTGTGTTCATCTGCAAATTAATGCAAATTTCCAAGTGAGTTGCATTCACAACTAATTCTCCCATGCATATTGATTGACAAGTTGACATGTTTACTTATGCATCTTTTAGTGTTTGCGAGAACTGTTGTATGAATTTTGCAAGCTAGTTGACCTCAATCGTAGGGAAATTACTATGTTCACAACCTATTGCTTGTTGGCAAATTAATGTACTTATTTGAATGTCATTGACTGTACATGGACTTCAATCACTTCAAACTAATCGAATGTATCAATTGTTATGCTCATTGCATGTCGAATCTCTATACATGTAAGGGCAGTTGTACTTGCTCGCATGACCAATATGAACAGCAATTGCTCTTATTCACATGTTGATTTGATTGAATATTCAAGTCATTTTAATTTCATAGTTTATCATTTGTGTGCATCTGAGGGTTTGTTTACCATTTGTCTTTGCTTGCATGTTTATATTCAATTTTTTTATTTTATGATTTGCCGAATTTATTTAAAGTGTTAGTCAACTTCCCTGTATTTTAATAATCTGCAAATTCAGTTCCATGCAATTCAAGTCAGGTCTCTTGTTATTTTTCTACATTACGTGTATTTTCACTCTGAATTTTGGCAGCGTCTCAACGTCTCACACATTTAGGAAAATTTTGGGAAGTCTTAGCCTACCCACCACGTTAGAGAAAGGGTTGCATGGTCAGTGTCGGATGACACCTGGCCATGGTCTTTGATCCCACCATGCTAGAGAAAGACGTGCATGGGTCTTCAGGGGTACCTGTCCAAAAACACAGCTATTCCCCGCATGCACTAAGGCACATACACGGGTACTTAAATTTAATCCCACTATGCTAAGAAAAGCATGCACAAGGCTTACCCAACTCACCGCAAGCGCTTCACTGGGTTCCATCCCGCCACGCTTGAGAAAAACGTGAATAGGTGATTTTCCGGTACACCGAAAATGAGATTTTTGGGAGTTCTGAGGCACGTACACGGATACTTAAATTTAACCCTGCTACACTAAGAAAAGCATGCACAAGGCTTACCCACCTCGCCTTAAGCGCTTCATCGGGTTCCATCCCACCACGCTTGAGAAAAGCGTGAATAGGTGATTTTTCGGTAAGCCGAAAATGAGATTTTTGGGAGTTTTTTTGAGTTTGAGACATTTATACCTTAGCATAAGAGGCGACGACGAAGGTTACGAGTGAGGAAAAAAGAATTTCTTTTTCTGTTTTTTTTTTTTTTTTTTTTTTTTTGCACTTTTCTCTTTTTTATAACAATAATAATAATTAGCAATAGTAATAAAAAAGGCAATTAGAAATCTTAGTTAAAATATTTTTCTCTGCTAAGGGAACTGTTTTAGGTGGATCCGGATGGGTTTGATTCAAAGTGAATGGCAGGCTGCTTGTGTTGTGTGGGAGGTAGTAAAGAACAGAGAGGAAGGACCTCTCTTTTTTTATAGTTGAAGAGTTGTTATAGCTCTTAGCGTGAGCAAGAGTACAAGTAGGAAGAAGTGTTGGATCTGCTGGTTACACAGGTTAGAAGAATACTTAAATATAACAGCATCTAATGCTAGCCTATACACTATCATATTTATCTTAATAACTTCGACATATATTTGACGCACATAACCCTTTTTTACACAATGCAGACTAAATTGATTGTGTGATACCAAATCATTGGCCATATTTTTATTAAAAAAAAAAAAATCACATAAAGAACCTGTGTTTGCTCTCCAAGGTATTCCACTACCTATCTTAGCACAAAAATTTTCTCCAAAATTGATATTTCTAAGATATAATCAAGTTGATTCCCTAATACAAACATAATATTTCTAGACAATGTTCCTAACTACTATAACTTCATTGAATGACTCATAAGATTGATTTGTTAATAATTATGACAAATCTAGAAACCAGCTTCATAAATAGTGATGCCAAAATTTGTATTATCCAATTACCTAACATCCTCCTAATATCTAAAATTCCATTCTGCATATATATTAATCAAACTACTATAATATCTCTCATAGCTCTCAAAATCTAAAGAGGCAACTCATCTAAACCTAAAGCTTTAACTTGGTGCATCTTTTTCATAGCTAACTCAACTCTTTTTTTTTTCAATCTATAATATAATCAATGTCTCTATTTATTATAAGTTTCTAAAAATGTTACATAAAAGTAAACCATAGTACTTCAAGAATTAGATCTACCTCATTAGGTTTCCCATGACCCTACATTTACTTTGTCGGCTAAACATAGGGATTTATGCAACAATAGCTATTGAAAAGAAGAGAATAGCTATTTCATTCTCCCGTTGATACATAATACAAGCTATCAAGCACCAAAGAAGATACTTCGGAGCATGTTCAATTCTACAAATTCTACAATGCTCATTTTTCTCAACTATTTTTTCATTCTACAAACTTTTATTTGTGTTCATCTTTTGAGTAATTAGGCTAACAAGAAAAATCAATAAGAATGCTCCTAAAATTAAGAAACATCTCAAATGAACATTCAAACTAAAAAAAAAAACGGTTACGAAATCAACAATGCATGTTTGCATTTATTCCGGGTCGCAAGTAAGCTAGGTTAGTAGAACTTCTAAACTCTCATATCAATTGTTTCGAAATTTTTGGAAATCAAGATGGAAATATCATAAATAAAACTCAGGTTTACATAAAGTGGAAGAGTTTACATGAAAATGGAGCTTCAAAGTGAAGGGAACTAATGGCTGTAGATTTATGATCAAGCCAATGGCTGCCTACTCATCATTTCCTTTAACTGACAGTATCCATTGATGGCCAAAATGTTTGCAATAAATTTGAAACATATAAATAAATTGAATTTCAAAATGAACGTAATCGATATCAATGAACGTGTAATGGAGCATATGAATTCTGAAGTGGTTTGAGAATACGACTCGCGAATTAGGAACTGGATAAGATAGAAACCGCTAGTTCGCGGAATAAACTGAGCGAATGGTTAACAGCTTCATAAAAACCAAGAAGACCCTTAGACCGACATCCCAACAACAGCAATATAAGAATCTATGAATGGTCAAACCTGCCGATGTACTGAGGCCGCCAACGAATGAAAGGGCCAGGGCCACCAGGATCTGAGAATCCATCAGCAACCTAAGGTTTTCGGCGAGGGAGTTCGCTTTTTGGGTGAGAGTCGAATGAGAGAGAGAGAGTCAGACAGAGCAATTTCGTCACCCAGTTACAGAATTTTGTCAGAACATCCGTACCGGTAATCATCAATTTTAGCATCTGGATACACTAATGATTTATTCCTCAAAAGACCCCAATATTGTGTGAATTGGACTGCAGTGGGATCAAAGGGAAGGTGTATGGAGGTTTGCAGTTGTGGTTCGACAGGCTCGGAAGCTGAAGCGGGTTCAGAAGTCAACGTGGGGAGGTAGAGTGCAGGAGCTGAGTTTCATTTGAACGACTGGAGTGCTATGGGAAGAACGGGGTAAGTGGTATGGGACTATAGTCGGGATCGGTTGTGTGAGATGAAGAGGCAGGTAGATGCTTTTGGATAGAACATGGCAATGAGTTACGAAGTTGTCTGAGTGTTCGAGAAGAAGAGATCATAAGCGAAGAAGGTTTCTCGGTGTAGTTGTGTGCTGTGGAGATGGAACGTCTTGCAAAACAGACAAGGTCGTGAGGTGAATTCAAGATTTCGGTAGAGGGTTTCGGCAAGAGAAGATCACGACGGGAAGGCCGATTGAGTTGAGTTGGACGGGATTGGTAGCTAGTGATCGGGATTGAAGGGTGAGGGAAAAGGCTCTAGTGTGTGAAGAAAAAAAATGGACGGACTCCACCTCAGTTTTATCAGCGAGAAGGAAGCTGCAATCGAGGTAAGCTACCAGATTTACGAGAGACTTGAAGCAGCTCCGGCTAAGGTTTCAGCAGGATTTCAAGGTATTTTAGCAGGATTTACAGGAAATTTTGACAGGATATGAGCTTGACACATTTTTTTATTTTTTTATTTAAATTTTGTTATTATAAATAATAATAATAATATTATTATTATTATTATTATTATTATTTATTATTATTATTATTATTATTATTATTATTATTATTATCATTATTATTATTTTATTAGTATTAAATAACATAACTCATGATTCGAGCACCGTCGCCTCGGGGTTCGCAATGATTTTCCTTAGCAAATTTCTTTGGGTGAAATTACAGTTAATTTTAAGTATTATTGATGCTCCAAATTCGCGATCAAACGTCGTTGGGGCAGCGTTGCGAATCAATCTTGGGTGTCGGTCGCCAATTTTGGCCGTTTCCTTCCTAGTTAACTACGAGGGGCTCCCTTTTAGGTGAATTTGATGCTCTAATTGCAACGACACAGTCCGTTTAGCGATCAGATGTCATTTGTCCATTTAATTGAAGTGTCGCGCCCGTTAACCACCACTTAAGTCATCAAACTCGCTTCATTTTGCGCATTTTTAGTATAGGGGTCAACAATAATATACAACAATGCACTTCATATTGAATAATCTCCATCAACATCCTCAGAATTACAAGAAAATATATTGTCTTCATAATGATCATTGATATTAATCCTATAATGATAGAAGTCTTCTTTATCAATATATAATAGCATCTAATGCTAGCCTATACACTATTATATTTATCTTAATAACTTCAACATATATTTGACACACATAACCCTTTTTTACACAATGCATACTAAATTGATTGTGCGATGCGGAATCATTGGCCATATTTTTACAAAAAAAAAATCACATAAAGAACATGTGTTTGCTCTCCAAGGTATTCCACTACCTATCTTAGCACAAAAAATTTCTCCAAAATTGATATTTCTAAGATATAATCAAGTTGATTCCCTAATACAAACATAATATTTCTAGACAATGTTCCTAACTACTATAACTTCATTGAATGACTCATAAGATTGATTTGTTAATAATTATGACAAATCTAGAAACCAGCTTCATAAATAGTGATGCCAAAATTTGTATTATCCAATCACCTAACATCCTCCTAATATCTAAAATTCCATTCGGCATATATATTAATCAAACTACTATAATATCTCTCATAGCGCTCAAAATCTCAAGAGGCAACTCATCTAAACCTAAAGCTTTAACTTGGTGCATCTTTTTCATAGCTAACTCAACTTTTTTTTTTTCAATCTATAATATAATTAATGTCTCTATTTATTATAAGTTTCTAAAAAGGTTACATAAATTAAACCATAGTACTTCAAGAATTAGATCTACCTCATTAGGTTTCCCATGACCCTACCTTTACTTTGTCGGCTAAACATAGGGATCTATGCAACAATAGCTATTGAAAAGAAGAGATAGCTATTTCATTCTCCCGTTGATACATAATACAAGCTATCAAGTACCAAAGAAGATACTTCGGAGCATGTTCAATTCTACAAATTCTTCAATGCTCATATTTCTCAACTATTTTTTCATTCTACAAACTTTTATTTGTGTTCATCTTTTGAGTAATTAGGCTAACAAGAAAAACCAATAAGAATGCTCCTAAAATTAAGAAACATCTCAAACAAACATTCAAACAAAAAAAAGCGGTTACGAAATCAATTTATTCCGGGTCGCAAGTAAGCTAGGGTAGCAGAACTTCTAAACTCTCATATCAATTGTCTCGAAATTTTTGGTAATCAAGATGGAAATATCATAAATAAAACTCAGGTTTACATAAAGTGGAAGAATTTACATGAAAATGGAGCTTCAAAGTGAAGGGAACTAATGGCTGTAGATTTATGATCAAGCTAATGGCTGCCTACTCATCATTTCCTTTAACTGACAGTATACATTGATGGACAAAATGTTTGCAATAAATTTGAAACATATAAATAAATTGAATTTCAAAATGAACTTAATTGATATCAATGAACTTAATTGATATCAATGAACGTGTAATGGAGCATATGAATTTTGAAGTGGTTTGAGAATACGACTCGCGAATTAGGAACTGGATAAGATAGAAACCGCTAGTTTGCGGAATAAACTGAGCGAATGGTTAACAGCTTTATAAAAACCAAGAAGACCCTCAGACCGACATCCCAACAACAGCCATATAAGAATCTATGAATGGTCAAACCTGCCGATGTACTGAGGCCGCCAACGAATGAAAGGGCCAGGGCCACCAGGATCTGAGAATCCATCGGCGACCTAAGGTTTTCGGCGAGGGAGTTCGCTTTTTGGGTGAGAGTCAAATGAGAGAGAGAGAGAGAGAGAGAGAGAGAGAGAGTCAGACAGAGCAATTTTGTCACCCAGTTTCAGAATTTTGTCAGAACATCCGTACCGGTAATCATCAATTTTAGCATCTAGATACACTAATGATTTATTCCTCAAAAGATATTGTTGGGAGAACATTATAGTCTTCCTCAAGATAAGGTATTGACATAATATCATAAATATATATTGTATATAGCACATTATATGTTTGAACTTGACAGAACTAAGTGACATGAGAGCTATTCTTAAGATATTGTTGGCATGTTTGTTTGACTTTCATCCGAGGATCTTAGTCGAATGACACATGTAGGAGGGACCACAGTCAGGTGATAGTGTTTAGAGTAGTCATAGTATGGTAATGGAGTCTGGAAAGACCATATTCAGGCAATATTGGTCTAAGAGACTAGTTAGATGATAGAGGTTGTAGGGTGATGAGAGTCAATGGGCTATAGTTGGGAGACGGTAGTCAGAGATATTGCAGTTGAGCGATGGGTTTAGAAGAGATGTCTGACTTTGGTTGGATAGATTCAAAGGTTTAGAAGAGAAACATCAGCAGGCTCAACAAAACTTGAGTTATATAAGTCACACATGACTCAAGAACATAATAGAATTTTGCATCCTAGAACTTTCTAAGTAGGAGACTTGGTCTTGGATTTTCAAGTACCTATCTTAGCCCATCGTAGAATGGGAAGCAATTTTGAGCCTATGTGAATGTCATTTTGTTGTAGAGAAAGTCTACAAAGGAGGACCTTACCAACTAGTTGATTACAAGGCTGGATGTCCTTTGAGTTCCCTCAACAAAAATTATTTGAAAATATATTATCCTTATATGTATTCTAGATTAAAATTTAAATAAAAATTCAAATTCATGTTGGCTAGAAAATCTATGATTACTCAAAATTTTCATGATAGATTGGGTCTTAAATCTTACATATCAATTCAAAAAGTTCTAATGAGTGGTTAAAATTTTTTGGCAAATTCTCATCTACCATAAATGATCAAACTATTCACTCTTTCTTATCCTCAAAATGTGCTAACTTGTATAAAAATAAATAATATGTAATGGAATATTCTGTAAGTAATACATGGTTATCTTTATTTGTACAGATGTGAGAAAAAGTTAAAATTTTCAAGAAAAACTTCAAATCCTCATGGTTCAAAATAAATCAAAATCAAAATTCATAATCTCTTTTTCCTTCTCCTCTCCCTTTCTAGAAAATACATTTACAAAAACTAATGATCCCTAATATAATATTTTGTAAGTTGTTAGGGGCATTTATGATGGAAAGGGAAGATCAAACTTCAAATTGAAAATTTTAAATCTAAAAGTATTCTCATTCGATATTTTACGATGTCCTTAAGTTTGCTTGTCTTTTATTTTAGTCTTAAGAAGCCTTAGTTAGGACATCGGTCCTAGGACCCCTTTTCCATAAGTAGTTATGGGTATAGTTTAGGATTTAGTTCCTAAAGTTTTTCCTAGTCACCCATCCTATTTTAAGAAATGTGCGAGTCTTAGTTATACAACATCCTTTCCTTAGCAATCTTACTCCTTTAAGGATAGATGAAAGTAATTATTCTTTTGGACTAGACTACTAAGTGTTGGATAATGTTGTAAGCATCTTTCTAGTTTATTTAAGTTAGTTAGTGTTAAATAATTCCTTTTAAGCACCTTCCTAGTTTATTCATTCAATAAATCCTATTAGTTCTTTAGGCATAAGAGTAGGTCCCTGCACTTATGCATCTTTCCCTTAGAACTAGACTAGCGAGTGTTGGATAACAACTTTTAAGCACCTTCCTAGTTTAGTTAGGTTAGCTAGTATTCAATAACACCTTTTAGGTGCCTTCTTAAATTATCCATCACTTCAATCCAATTGGTTCTTTAGGAATAGGTGTTCCACACAATTGGGTATCCTTCTCTAAGAAGAAGATTAGCTAGTGTTGGATAACAACTTTTAGGCACCTTTGTAGTTCAATCAACCTTGAAACTAAAATCTTTCAAGGTTAGAACTGAGTTCCAAAGTGGTATAATTTCCTTAGAACAACCCTCAAGCTTTGTGGGCCAGGTATGAGTCCCCACACATCAGTAAACATTCCATAGGATTAGAATGAAACCCTTAGCCTTTCAATGTGGATCCCTATACTTAGACATCATTTCCTTAAGGCTTGACTAGCCAGTGTTTGATAATGGCTTTTAAACACCTTCCTAGTGTAGCTATCCATATCCCTCTAATTTCTTAAGATTAGGTGTGAGTTTTCTATGTGGCATCCTTTTACCTAAGAGTAGGCATCAACTTCACTCCATCTTCTCAAACATCATTCAAAATCAAACTTAAATTCAATTCATAATAAAATAAAATAAAATAATCAATCATGATCACACTCAACTCTAGTTCTAAATTTGAAACAACTTCAAATCAAATAGGTGATTCTACTAAATTCAAATCAAAATTTAACCTTCCTTTTTTTGGATCTTGTTGATTGTCTTGAACAACACCAATATGTGTGGAATCTTTTATAAGTCTAATAGCATTTATTAGAAGTCCATTTGATGACCTAATTTTTTCCTTGAATGAGGTCAATTCTTTCCTTCCTTGTAGATTATTCTAAGAATATATGCCTTTATACCCTAGTGTAGAAGAGACATATAAGATCCCTGGGACTTGACCCAAGGACTTAGCATTGAATAGTCCTAGAAACCCAAAACTTATTATTAATTCCTTCACAAGCTTAAGAGGGTGCTCAACTCAACTATGACCTTAGACCTACCCTAAATTTTAGGTTGAAACCTTAAAAACCTAAAATTACCAAATTGCCCCTTAGCTTACACTAGTGAGTTAAAGCTAGACTTTTGACCTTAACCTTAAATTTAAGTGAGCCAAATTCTCATTTGAGCCATTTAAAGCTTGTTAATTGAAAAATTCTCCTTGATCATGGTTAACCTTGGTTGACGCAAAATTATAAAGATGCCTTAACTTTTGTCTATTGTTCATCCTGAGTCAAATCAAATCTCTTGTCTTGGGACCTAATTCTAGTTGGTTTCAAACCCTCTATGGGTCAACTTGACACCTTATTTACCCATGGTTAACAATTTTTTATCATGAGTTAACCTTAAATCCTAAAATCCCAAAATATCAAAATTATTCTTATAAAATCAAAATTAGGTCTCTTACGATAGAACCTTACCTAGATCCTATGGTTGGTCCCCAAACCATTACAAATATATCCTTGAACTAACATAAATTCATTCAAACCCATGATCAACCATGGTTGACCAAAAATAAGAACGTCATCATCAAGCCTTTGTACCACTATGTGGGATCAACTACATGAATCCTTTTTCTCTATTGTATCCTGTTAAAAATCAAATTCTCATTTAAATCTAATAAAAAATATATATCATTTCTAAAATTTTCTAACCAAGTCTTTTTAAGTTTACCTCAACCTTTTTTAATATAAGTCAAATCTAATACCTCTACTTTCCTAATCGGGTCATCAGAAGCCTATTGTTTTATGTGACCAAACCATCTAAGGCAACTCTATATAATCTTATCTTTCACTGGCGCTACACAAACCTTTTTACGTATATGCTCATTTTGTATCCTATCTCTAAAACACTTAACTTAGTATTATGCTTCTCTTTTAATGGCCAACATTTGGCCTCATAAAGCATTGTAGGTAAATACAGGGGACGCCCTAGCATTAACATAATTTTTAAAAGGATTCATGTCATGATTATTTGACAAGGTTTATATTGTCTATCAACTACCTAATGCAACCCTCCTTTTTTCTCATCCAGGACATGAGACCATGGGTTACCCAAATGACTAAAATTCCTTTTTATACTCTTTTGATTACTCCCATGGATTGAGCCTAAACAACTCAACCCCATGGCTCCAAACCTTGCCCAAAGGTTCCTAGGATCTTAATTTAGCTGAACTTGCCACCCCAACCCTTCCCAAATTCTCCATTTGAGCTAACCTCTTGGTCCAAATGATCTAAATTCTAATTAAACCAAAGTGAAGCCAAATATGTCCTTTGTAATAACTTCTGTAGACCCCTAAAACCCTCTAGAGACTATGACAGGTTAGCTAACTCTTTGACATGGCTTGAGGAGCCAAATCAACATTAGTTTGTCCACCTATGTGCACTCAACTCACTCGAACTACTTATTTTGCTCACCGCAACCTTAGAGTTAATCCAATCCACTTGGTCATGTCTCATTTGCCATTCCTAAAACAACCTCTAACATCTTTTAATGATTGGTGATTATTGAAATTCCATCGTATTCATTTTTAAAATCCTATATATACCCACCAATTTAGCTTAGTTCATATCCAATAATTTCTTTCAAAAACTTTCCCCGTGAGACAACATTGGATCCCCATCCTTACTCAACCCTCTAAAAGTACTCTTCTTGTGTGAATTCAAGCGAGCTTTCAATGAAGTCTTCATGGACAAAATCCAACTTTTGATTCATTGATCCTCATAAGTTTTTCCTTCAGGAGAATTATTCCTTATGTCTAAAAGGATGTGAAAAAGTCAAATCCACCTTTAATGCCCCCTTAGATTAAGGTATTCCTCATTATCAAGCATTTAAATTTTGGGTTTTTAGACACTGTAAAGTGGATGCACAATCCACAATAATCTAGTTGTTGGATAGTATACACATACTCCCTTGATCCTCTTAGTTATATTTTAACAAGTTTCATCTAGTGGATTTTCTAGATAAAAGAATTTTCTACTAATGACCCTTATTCAAATTGGAAGGTTAAGGATGAAATCAGAGCTATCCACTTTTGTAGCATTTAATTTAATTATTCTTATTTCATCATATCAACAATCCATCATCTCCCATATTTTGATCTCTACTATTAAGAGCCATACAATGTTAGATCAATTAGTAATTATTAATCATATTTGTCAATGGGACCCATCACTTTAATTAGTGTTGAATTAGACTTTACAAATTCATAGAAAGTTTATTTAATTCATGTGAAGTGTAAGCCCGTTTAACACAAAATTAGTTAAATTGATTTAAGAGTTTAATTAATTAAGATAAATGGGCTGAACTTTGAAAATTCATAAAAATTTCATTTTTTGACCCAATTTAGATAAATGGTGACTCTATGGATTTAGGATTACATGTATACTTTATTGAAAATACTTTGAGGGTCTTTTAATCAAACCTACATAATGAATTAAATATTTATTTTACAAGCTTAGTCAACTAGTTATCCAATTTAATCATTTCTTATGGCCTTTAAAATGGTATTTTGGGGAGGCACGAGGGGGTGTTCTTTATTATGTTATTTACTTGCATTCTATGAGATTTGATTTGAACCTAGGTTGACTCTAGATTCTCCTTTTACAAAATGTTTGAACCCTAGGTTTATTGAACTTATTATAAGAAATTCACCTTTGTTCCAAAAGCTTTGAAATTTTTTATGAGATTAACTAGGATCAATAGTGGCTAATGGATTTTTTTTCAAAAGGGTTGGCATCCATTTGGCTAGAAAATAAACTAACCATAATTTCAAGCCATTATAATGTTAAAAATTTGTATTGAATATTTGGAATCCCATTAAAAGCTATAAAAAAACTCTAAAAATATTAGCTAAAATTTAGTGTAACATGGATATATCAAAGAATTAAGGTAAATTAATTGCAAACTTTATTAATTACTAAATAATCCTTTATAAATTAATAAGGTAAAATTACATAATAAATTAAATAATCATTAAAAACAAATTACCCCACTAACTAATAAAATATTAGTTGAGATTATATCTTTGTTGAATTATGGTCTGAGGTCCAAATCTCAAGAAGTTTGGAATTTATTTGATAGTTTAAATCTCATACCATAATTTAGCCTTTAAGGAAAGTCCTATATGTGTAGAATAGCTTAAATAACTATTAATAATTATATAAGTATAAAAATATGAAATAACTTCTATTGAACTCACATTTAATAAAAGAATTATAAAAAAAATAAACATCACATCTGTTGTTATTAGAATATTTCAATTATAAATAAGTCAAACCTAAATAAGACCTTTGGATTGAAAATCGCTAAAAAATCCAAAACATTTTCAAAAGAGCTAAAACTTTCATGGGTTTATCTTCAAGTCAGTAATAAGTTGAATTTTAAATCCAATTTTATTTAGCGTTCATTTGGTGATTCAAATACTAAACCCTAATCTACGTTACTTTAAGGAAATTTTAATCTCACCCACTTTAAAAAATTAGAAATAATCTAAAAATTAGAAAATAGAAAATAAAAATCATTTTATTCATAATTAAATAAGTAAAAAAATTTATATATAATTTGATGAACTTTTAAATTAGAAACCATAACACAAATTCAAATCACACCTAGGCCAAATCTATTTTTCATAAATCTTTTTAAATTTATATTAACTTAAATTGATTTCAAAATTTCATAGATTGATTTTTGGGTCTATAATGTCTCTTGGTTTGAATCTCATGAATTTGGTGTTCCTTTATTTATTCAATCATCAAACCCTAATTCAATGAGTGCTTATGGAGCATTTAATTTAGAAATTGAAAAAATAAATTAATAATTGATATAATATAAATGAATTACATTTAACTCATAATATAACATAGGATTAAAAAAGAAAAATAATAAGAATGGAATCCAAAAATATAAGTTAAATCTAAGTTGAATGCAAAGCAAGCTTAAAGGATCAGTAAAACGCTTATATAATATACAAATGGAATAATAATTATTTATAAAGATCTTAAGAGTTTATTAGATCATATTAACACTACAGGAAAACAGCTCATTTCCGACAGATTTTCAGGCGGAAATAAATTCGTCGCAAATTCCGGCGGATTTTCCGGCGGCATTCCGACGGATTTTTTTCACCGAATTTCCGACATAATTTTTGATTGATTTTCCGACGGATTTTTTTCAAAGTCATTTCCGGCGGATTTTCCAGCGGATTTCCGACGTAATAAAAATTAATTATTTTTATTTTAAAATATAACTTAAATTATTGAATTAATTAAGTTAATTAACTTTTTAATTTTTTTTATTTCTGCCGGTATCAATTAAGTTATTGAATTTTTTAATTTTTATTTTAAATTTAAGTTAATTATTGAATTAATTAAGTTAATATTTTTTATTTCTGCCAATAACAATTTTAAGTAAATTATTTTAAAATTAAATATTTTTTATTTTAAGTTAATTATTTTTTAAGTTTTTTGTTAAATTCAATTAACAAATTTTAAAAATAACGTCTCGAATAGGTTAAATAAAAAAAAAGTAACATAGTTAACAGGTTTTGGTTTCATGACTAGATGGTAGAAGGGTTGAAGGCGGGTAGGGGGGGGGGGGGGGGGGGGGGGGCGGGGTTCAAATCCCGCTGAGCACATGGGCTTGTCCACAGGCAGGCAGGCGGGTCTTGGCTTGTTGGACCGGCTTGCAGACGGTCTGGTCGCATCTGGCGGTCTGGGGCCTGTGGTGGAGCGCGAATTAAGGAGGCAGTTGTTGTGTAATTGAATTTTTTTTTTGCATAAAATTTCCGGCGTATAAAAATTTCGACGGAAATATTTTTCCAGCGGAAATTTCGTCGGAAATGCGCCGGAAATATTTCCGACGCATAATGTTGCGCCGGAAGTCCTTTTGCGACGCGCGTGAAACTGGCGCAAAAATTTCCGTCGGAAATCCGCCTGAAATGCTATTTTCTGACGGATTTTGGCAATTTTTCCGACGGAAATGTCCGCCGGAAAATGACGTTTTTCCTGTAGTGTAAGGTTTATTTCAACTTAAATAAATGATCTCATAAGACTTCAATACCTAAACAAACCTTAAGTAACTTTCTTAAAATGCATCTAATACATCTGAAATTAAAGCTTTAATTTGCAAAAGTCATAAAAAAGATTTATACTTTTTATTTTATCTTATTGCATTTTTGTATGTGATTAGGACTTTTTGATTAGTGAACTCATTGCACTTTGAGATCTCCATTTAATATATTCTTAAAAATCATAAATCCAAACTAAAACAACAAACCTAAAAAACTAAAAAGAAAATATTTTAACAATTTAATATTCAAATACAAACAATTAACCTTTAAACAAAACTAAAATTAAGAAAATGAAATCTTAAAGTCGAATTGTATTGACCAACCACATAGCCCAACACACACTTTGTTTGCTTATTTCGCCAACCAACTCTAATTTTAGGCTAAGAGCAATATTATGATTTTGAATGAGCTAGATGCTACTTGTGTTTACTTGAAATATAAAAATTGAATGAATTTGCTGGATTTTTTACAATTACTGTGATAATTGACTACTATGTAATGATGGTGGTGTGATTAAGATTTGATTTCTAATGAATGTTTGGATGCCCTGCGATTAGGAGAGCTTTAGATTTCAATACTAAACATTCTTTTTACATGTGTCCAAATATTTATTAAAAAGCGGGCAAATATTTATGAAATTTTAAGCTACAATTTTTTTGAAGTACTTATAAATAAATCATTTATGGTGCCTACTTTATCATAGGGGAGGCCTACTTTATCATAGGGGAGGCATGCTCTTTTAGGAAAAAGTTTATTCTCTTAACCTTTTTAAAATTTCAAAATTATTCTGATTGTTATATTAAACTAGCATGCTTTGCATTAATAACCAACTAAATAAAAAAAAAATTAAATGCATTTTGAAGCATAAAACCACTTTTAAGTCTGTGACCATTTGGGATATCTTGACGTTATTCTGAAATCCTTAATTAAATAACAATCTATCCTATCATATTTTTTAGATGATTGAAACCATGGTATTAAAACATTTAGGTGAAGTTTACTTGGCATTCCACTCCAATAAAAATGTTAGTCCAAAAGAGTCGTGCTTTTTAAACTCGTTTTAGAATTAAGGATATAAGTCACAACATTAATATTTTTGCATCTCGTCAGACTAGACTCAATTTATTACTTTTGTAGCACTCACCTTAGTTTTAAATTTTGAGGCAAATTTTCATATCATCAGCTCTCAGTTTGCTAAGCATTTTCTTTATTTTAAGATTAAGAATACAAGTCCTAACTTTTTAATAAAGTATCAACTCAAATAATAAATATCATTCTTAGAATGTTAAAGCCCAACATAGGATAGTTCACCAACCTTTTTAATTACTCCCACTTCTACAATAAGTAATTTACTGCCTTGATCTTGAATAACCTTTGGTTACAAACCTTAGTATTGATGATTCCTATCTTCAACTATTATATTGATGGATCCATCCAACTTGTCAGGCGATTGGTCTCTCTTTGTATAACCTTTTCTTCTTCAATTATGGGCTAGAACATCTTCACAATTGGTTTTCTTTAAGGGTTTCCCTAATTGGAGAACGAGTTGGTGAGCTATTCTTACACCTTTGGGATCTACATCTAGGTTATCTTGAAGTACTCTAAATTGTTTACATCTACATTCACTTTGAATAAATACTTCAAAAGTAACAAACGAGTCGGGTTCATGTCTCAACTTTCGACCTGTTTTTAAAATTGGTCAGGTCCGGGTCAACCTAGTTACTCAGCTTTGATCCTCCACCAATTTTTAATTTTTCTCGCGTGGGACTGGGATGGAAAAAGTCGGCTGCCCGGCAAGCAGTCCACATTAGAGGGATTGGACATTTGGACCGGACATGGCATGGCCAGCCGTCCGCATCAACACCGCCACAGCGGCTTAGCCCGGCACCAATGCTGGTTGCTCCTCCTTCATTCTGGACCTCTGTTCGACACATCATCATGTAATAGTAGTTCCTCAATTCCTCCATCTGTTTGGTCTGATCATCGTGATCGACACGTCCATCCATCGCGTCAACATGTGACATGTTCACCTGCTTTAGCACCGATCACACGTCTGGGCCATATGGTCGATGTCAACCTCGCCGACCTCTATGCAACATCTCTGACACCATGTTTATTGGTAATCTAAGGAATCAAACGGGTCCGCATGTCAGGTCGGATAAACCCAACAACTCCTGAGGGTCGGGTATGGCTTAAATTCTTGACTCATTTAGTTAAATGGGTCAGGTTTAATTGGGTTGATCCGTTTGCACTCGCGTTAAGTTGGGTTTGACCCGAACCCAATCCGTCGACCCGAATTGACACCCTACCTATGAGGCTATTAAGTTAGCATAAGGAGGGTGAAATAAACCTCACAGTCTTGTTGAGTAATAAATATAGTAATCACTAAACACTAAAATAAACTCTTAAAATCAATATTAAGACATTAATATTTAAACTTAAATTAAAATTTTTCTTTGCCATTTAAAAAATCAAATCACAAATAACTTGAATAAATTATCCAACACAAGATATACACACCTATATCTGTTTGATAGGACACAACTTATAGCTTTAGGTTAGGCTAGGGTTTTCTTCCATTCTGTCTCTATGATGTGGCAATTTGCATTTGAAATGTGTGCGATTGATTTATAGTTTATGTTAGCTTTATGTGATGATTACTATTTTTTGTGATGTGATGAGTGATAGATTAGTCATATGCAATAAGAGAGGGATACTAGATGAGATTAAAGCCTACTAAATTCTTATCTAGTTTATGGCTATATATGGACCAAGAGTAACTCCAATAGGAGAGCAATGGCCCTTAGGCACAAAAACTTCCATAAGTGATAGAGCTTCTAGGAGAAGAAAAATCTTAACTCAAGCAAAGTATCCTCCTTATTCCGTATTGAGTATGTTTGGTATTTATGTTTAAATTCCATAATTTACTTAGCAAGCTATGCCCTTATGTTTAAAAAATAAGAAAAAAAGAATTAAAAAAGAGAAGAAATAGAGGAGTAAAATAAGCAACTATTATTCCCTACATGATCACCAAATAATCATCTTACTTATCAAATACAATTCTTACTCAAATGTAACTATGACTAACTTGAACCATGAATTATAGGTATATATCACCATATTTGTTGTTGTCCTCAAATTAACCAGCCAAGTTGTATACTCCGCCTATTATGATGAGGTATGTAATGAGTAATACATGGGTTTCCCATAGTTGTGAATTCATAGTGATTATCCCATGAATTTTGATAAGTTTGGCATAAGGTGAGTCCCACTACAGGGGATAAGGAATATACACTGGTGAGTAGTTCAATAGTTCAACTCTCCCCTTGTGAAAAGATCTATAATGAGTAACATGAACATCCCCTATAGTTGGCGAATTGAAAGGACTACCTCTTGAAGTTTATAAATTCTAACATAAGGTGAAATCCACCTAAGGCGACCTCATGCCAAATTCATTAGAACTACAAAAATCCATTATCTGATGAGTTCACTCAAGAGAGTATCCATGGAAAGTTATTGTTAGTACATAATGCATGAAGATCTTTAATCAATTACTAAATAAATAAACAAATGAAGCATAACTTTAACTTATTGCTAAATCTAGGGCATAGAGTATTTATATGATATTCACAAAGGTTCCTTAGGTCACATGCTCAAAGTAAAACTCATCAAAGTATATTTATTCTTATGCCTAGTTTGATTACAATCTTTCTCATATCAAGTTCATATATAACTATCGTTATGCCAAGCTCAAGTATATTTAATCTTATCTAAGTTCAATTATAATATTTCTCATGTCAAGTCTAAGTATATTAACTTTGTGCCAAGCTTAGGATTTTTACCATTCCAATGAGTTCAAATACAATTATTATATTGCCTAGTTGAGCTTTACAAAGTTAAGTAATAAAATTATTAACTGCTAAGCTCTTTTAAAACTTATTTTAACATACTTCTCTTATTTCTACATGTATGAAGGATGAGTTATATTTTATACTACCTAATGTTCTAAATATACTATAGTAGAGCTAGTTCATTACTTGTGTTATGTTGAGTTATCTATTTATCTCCTTAAAAGGTTGAGTTTATTGGTTATTTCTAGCTATAATTTATTGGCATATTAGATATTTATGTATTAATTGCTTAGTTACTTGCTTATTCATGAATTATTTATTGGTGAATCAAAAACTTAGAGAAATTTTAAAAATTTCAATAGTTATCTATCAATGAGCACCCTAGCCTCACACCCATACCTATCATTCATTTCAACACTATTGAGTTCAACACTTAACAAAAAAAAATTCAAAGCAATAAATGATCTAGTAAACATAAAATGATGAGTAGGAAGAAAATCATTTTCATTAACTCGCCCCTTAAGAAGCAAAATGAAAGAAACTAAAAAGTTATGTATATTATAAAGGTGAATTATTCCCCAATCACACTCATACCACCACTCTCATCATTATTAAAGGCCTTTTAAAAAATATAGAGTCATCAAACCTTGAATTATGCTCTTCCTTTGGGACAAGCTTTTTTATTCAGTAATCAATCCCTTCTTATATCACTACCTTTCCATATACTAGTATGTGCTTGAATTGAATGAGTTATACTTGCCTTTAATTACCATGACCTCCATAGAAACCTTAATGAACACTACTATAGTAAGTTTTTTCACCTTTAATGCCACTTCTTTTTATGACCACTCCTCCTCCAATTCCACCTTTAGTACTCTTATTTGATCACTCTATAGTTCTTCAACTTTGTTCTCTATAGTGAGATTGGCTTATCTTTCTTCCACAAAATAATTTTTGATAGAGTTATGGGCCTTCTTAAGGTAGTATACCTTCAATATAGCTCATTTTTTGTTACAAAGCTAGAGCATAGGTAGACTGCCAAGTGTTTCTAAGCAAGTTCATTGTTGTATAGCCAAACTTAATTTTAGGGGTAACCCTGAGGCGCCCTACTAGTGACTTCGAGTAGATGATGTAGCCTTGAACATAGAATTTTGGTAGAGGGTGGGGGTCATTAAGCTTTCTCTTAGGGAAGCCAATCTTTTTTTAGCATGAGGAATCAAATGATGAGCCATACACTTCTTTCTCTCTCCATCCTTCTCTATATCTATAATGACATATTTGCCTTTGCATGACATTACAGTTAATGGAATAGGAAACTCACCTACTTTGATTTCTTCTTATTTATGTCCTCATTTATGAAAACCCCTTTAAAAGGTGGAAGAGACTTAATTACTTTTATAGCTGATGAAGAAATCACCTCTTTCCCTTTAGAGGTTTGTGTAGCTTTATGATTGTTACCATATGTTTCTTAGTGATAAACATTTTGGGTTGGGCTATACCTTACAACTCTTTTTTAGTCCTCTTGGTAGAGGGGTCCACTCCCTCATTTACAAAACTCATCCTTTGCATCCTCAGAGAGCCTCAACAAAGGTTTAGCCATCTCTTCCTTCTCACCCTCTCCCCCTTTGCTTGAGAAAGAGACCACATTAAGGATTTTAGCATCGCTAGATCTATAGGTAATTCACACCATGGTATGTCATCTACAAATGAAGGAAGACATATTAAGATGGAAAAAAAAAATCATAATGAATATAAATAAAGGTTCTTACTATAGAAACATATTAGGTAGGTGGTGATAGGTGAGGTGGTTCTTGGTAATGAGTAACTTCTCATTGAAAGACTTAAATGTCTTCTCCTCATCCTCGTTGAGAGTGGGAATAGTCACCTTTCTCTAGAAGAAATCAACATATTATATAGAGCTATTCTTAAAGAAAAATATACCTTCCAATCCCTAAAATTATTTCCTAACCAAGTCATCCTCATCACCATGGATGAAAATTTAATGCACTCATCCTTGAAAGCCTTAGTAATGAACACATGGAAGAATAGGTTCAACGTCTAAGAAATTTTGTGTTCTCGTTGAAAGGTGATAAATGAGGCGACGCTTGCCAAAGAATTTGATAATATCTAAGCCATAATGATCCCTTAGAAATGTAAACTATCCACTAACTCATGATAAAAGGGGAGTCATAGCCCCTTTTGGCAGAGGTTGGAAGGGATGCACAACACCTCCTTATAGATGACACATGCAATAAAATTCAATAGTATCTAAACCGAGATGATTCAAAAAAAATATAAAATATCCATGAACTTGTGATAAAAGAGGAGTCATATCCCCTTTCTTGTAGTGGTCACAAGGGTTGTAAAACTCTTCCTTATAAAAGCTGTTAGATAATCATTATTTGTGGGAGCTCATAGTTTAAGTGTAGAGTTCTTAAATAGTAAGCAAGAAAAATGTGATAGGTAAACCTAATAGACACCATGCTTGTTTGTAAGCACTAAGAGTCTACAAAGATAATATTGTTATAACTTAAATTTTAAATATGTGAAGATGTGTACATTTGTACAAAATTCTTAACTTTTTATGAATCTACTGGAATGTTTAAATGTGAAATTTTGAATAATTTTCTAAAATTGAAATTTATATTTTGAAAGTTGTGGTGTTGTGAGTACTAGAATGGTACAACAACATCTAAAGCTGGCGCAGTGGTTCTCAAGTCTCTATTTTGAGGAATGTTTTAGGGTTAAGTGGCAATACGGTGATCTAGAGCTGTAGAATTTGGATCACAATGGATTACGATTCACTGGATCTAAGTGGTTCTCTCTCTTATAGTGTAATTATACTAGTTAAAATATTTTAATTTTATATAAGTATTCCATATCCAATTTAACTTTCTTATATGCTAACAGAGAGTGAGTGAGTGAGTGATATATATATATATATATATATATATATATATATATATATATATATATATATAGAGAGAGAGAGAGAGAGAGAGAGAGAGAGAGAGAGAGAGAGAGAGGGGAGAGAGAGAGAGAGAGAGAGAGAGAGAGAGAGAGAGAGAGAGAGAGAGAGAGAGAGAGAGAGAGAGCTATGAAGAAAAGAAATTAGAGTGGGGTAGGGACAAAAGATGGATATTTTAGAGGCTGATGAGTTGGGTTTGATCATTTGGCCTATTATAAAGTTCTTTATTTTAAGGCAAGAGGAAGAAAAATAAATTTGGAGACAAATGAGATATAAATGTGAAGCTATAAGTAGGCATATAAAGGAAGAAAATGAAATTTGGAGAAATTGACTTGCATTCACACATTGCATATACACTGTTGTATGAATAATTCAGTCCTTGTTATATAAATCATTTTGATGAATGTGTAAGTTTCGATGCGAGTTAATCAATAATGGTATTAAATTAGATGCTTTTATAAAGTGAGAGAGTTCTTATGATGGGAATGTTCTTTGCTATAATTCATTTTATAGTATAAAGGATGTTATATTATATATGATTTAAATGTTTATTAATATATATATATATATATATATATAATTTTTCCCATATATGAAGAATTTTGAAGCAAGTTATTTTATAATATAAATATAATGATTGTAGAAGTTTTATAATATTGGAGTTATCACCTTCAATGATAATTCCTTGAGTCGATGGTAGAATATAGTTTGCTAGGAATTTATGTGCCAACTAATTCCAAGTTGTTATAGATACCCGTAGCAACAAATTCAACCACATCTTAGCTATATCCCTTAATGAAATTGAAAATATATGAAGCTTAATAATATTATCATTTTACACCATTATACTTGAATATTGCACAAATTTTTAAGAAGCTAGCTATGTGTAGATTGAGATTCTCAATAAGAGTTCCAATAAACTGAGAATCTTGGATCATCTAAATTATGGTGGATTTTAGTTCAAAGTTATTAGCTTGGATAGTAGGTCTATAGATACTATGTGTATTCCATCTACTATAGAATTAGCATACTCCCTAAGATGTTTAGGATGATCCTAATCTTGTGTTGGCTCAATAATCTCTAAAGATAAAATCTTTTTGTTTTTTTAATTTCTTATAAGGATTCTTTCAATTTTATAATCAAATAATAAAGGCAACTGATTAGATTTATAACACATGTAACAATAATGAACTAAAAAGCAAAGAAAAAAACTAGCAAATACTAATTTTTCTTTAAAAAAGATAGAAACTATAAAATAAATTGTAACTAATTCAACAATATAGTTTAAAATTATAATATGCATGTTACTTTCTCAGCAATTATGCCAAAACCTTGATGGGGCACTGGCGTGAATATCTGAATGCATGTGTGGAATAGAATTTGATTTGGGTTAATCAATACTTAAATTATTTTGTATATAAATTGCCCACTTGATGCACAAGTATATGTGTCGATCAAGTAATAAAGTGATTGAGAGAGTGTTGATCTGATGATGAATTGTTTTGTTATATTATAATTAAACTAATACTTTCTACTATAGATGTATGATTTCTCCTATAGAATAAAAATTAAAGGATTTGGATTCTGCCACTAATGGAGAAAATGCATGATGATAAACGAGATACCAAGTATTAAAAATATTTTAGACTAAAGTATGCAAATTAATAAGATTTTCCCAATGAAACTCTTAAATATTGATGCGATTTAAATCATATACATCCCTTAATATTTTTTGATCTTATAGGGGTGAAAAGGGAGGTTTATGGTCATCCAATAATTTTAATGTCTCAATAGAACCTAGGAAGTTTAACATCCTATATCTAGGTTTGCCAACATTCCATTCGAGTACTCCTATTTGTTCCAATATTCCTTCATTGAGGCAATATATCTCACTAGATGGTAATTACACACATGGTAATTGTATACATTAAATTAAGAATAGGAGATATTGAAAATATCCATAATTTCATTCAAGGCATAAGAATCAAGATTAGTACTTTCAATGTGTTCACAATATTAGCCCAGAACTCGGATTTTAGCCAAACATGATAAAGAAAGAAAGTAAACACAACTTCAATTCATGAATAAAAAAAAAGATACATAAGAAATAGTAAAGGAAAATGTCACCCAATTAGCATAAATATACTCTCCACACTCCTTTCTTCTTCAATTGGATAATTTGTCACAAGAAGACTGGCTAAAATCTTTAAGGAAAAGTATCATGCTTTTCCCTAGCCTACCTTAATCTTGAGTCTAAGGGGGAACTATAAAAAAGTTTAAATCAACATATTTATAAAAGAAATCCTATAAACTTCAAACTAAAAACTATTTATACCAAGTACAAGATCAAATTTAGGCATTATGACACTTGACATGATGGCTCTGTGGCATTATAAGATGAACTAGCGCCTCTGTGCTATTTAACTTGCTTCACTATGAAACTCCATTAACTCCATGATTTTATTGGTTGAACTGGTGCTTCCCTCGATTCAATTCGATGTAGATCTATCCCTCGATTGATATTTTAAGCTTCAAAATTGCAAAGTATTTCTTGCTTAATTTGATTTGAAGACTTCATGGTTTGAGAGTTTGATTCACCTGAAATGTTAGTACACACAAGAGCAAATACAAATCTTCTAAAAAATTGTTAGGAGATAATTACACAAAGAACAATAATATTTGGAATCAACAAACTATACAAGTTGCAAGAATGTAAAACATGCAAATAACAACTATCTTTAACAATCTCCCTCTTTTTGATGATGGCAAAATAATTATTGTTTGTAGGATTTCAAATTTTAATAATCTCCTAAACTCCCCCTAAAAGGATGAATACATGAAAATAAGGAGACAATTTGAACCAAAGAACATAAATTTTTATTTTTCAAATTTTTATAAAAAATAAGAATACAAGACTAACAACGCAAGACAAAAAATCCAAGACAAAGACAAAAACAAATGAAAGACAAAAACATAAAACATAATACAAACAAAATAATTTCTCTCCCTTTTTGACAACAACAAAAATTGAAGAAGAAATAGACAAGAAATGTAAGTAATCATATGAAATTCATTTGATAATTTAATCTTGAGAGTGATTGATATAATGTATGCAATTAAAATTAAAAACATTAGGCAAATCATAGAAATTCATAGAATTTAAGAAATGATATAACATTGTAAGTAAGAAGAATTTATTAAAGACATGATTCAATTTAGACTTTGAGATAAAGAAAATCATTGCAAGAAGGATGAATAATAAAATTGTATATTTCAAATTTCAATAAAAATATAAATGAACATAAGATCAATTTGAATTAAAAGATTAAAAGAATCGGGAAAGAAAAGAACTACCACATGTGGCGCTTTGCGCATCTTTTTCAATTTTATGGCACATTTTTGTGCATCTTTTTACATTGGGCTTATTTTGTGCCTCTTTTTCACATTTGCAAACTTTTGCGCATTCCTTTTGATTTTTGTACATTTGTACAATTTTTAAGAGTAATTGCATTCTTTCCAAAGTCAATAATCTAAAATTTCAAAACTTTCTAAGTACATACATATTAATTGATAAGTGAAATACAAAATAAGAAAACATCACAATTGCAATAATAATATTAAATATAATGCAGTCTAAATAAAAGACATGAAATTAAAAATTCTAATTATAACAAGTTATAAACAAATTTTAAATTTAGAAAAACTATATTTACTAATGAAATTAATGTTAACTTACAATTTAGTCTAAAACACAATTAAGATTAAAAATATTAATGAAATTCATAAAGATTAAACACATTTCATAAATCAACTCAAATCTAAAGTAAAAACAACATATATTGATATCATATTAAAGATTGTACAATGATTGCAAGATATCAATACTAAACATACACAAAATGAAGGATACAATGAAACTTTCTAAAATACAAGCAAACTAAGAAAAGAAATACATGAAAATAACTAAGACAAACAACAATCACCCTAATTTTGAGAAGGAGGAGGAGGAGGAACACCATCAAAGAAGTCGAAGTAGGAACTAATCAACATTACATTGGTATTTATGTCATTCACTTGATTTCTTATGTCACCAATTGAGCATCAAATTGATCAAAGCGTTGATCAAAATGAGTATCAAGTCTATCTAATCTATCAACCAAATTCTGATAATCTGGTTGACTTGCAGTTTCAGGTGCTCCTTGTTCTTCTTCTTCTGAATCACTAGCATGTGATTTTCCTTTATCCTCATTGAAGATCGCTCTAAAGGAAGCATCGTTGAAGTAGAGAGGTTCTTCATATTCTTGATTCGGGTGGACAATCTTGTACTTTTTCTCCAAAATATAAGTGACTAAGTGACCCAAAGCAATGTTTCTTTTCCTTTTCTGATCAGCATGCCCAATTTCGGAAAGCCCATAAAGATAGTCTAAGATAAGTTGGGCTTCATCAATAGGCTTTTTGGTCATAATTAGAAAGGTCATAATAGAAAGAAGTGGAGTAATGTTTACTCTATCACCAGCTTTTGGAATGATTGAAGATCTAAGAATGTGTTGTGGGAACTCGTTCAATATGAATTAGGATGTTAAGCCTAATTAATTATCCCAAGGCTAACCAAGAGGGGGGGTGAATTGGTAATTTAAAAAATTATACTTCTACTCTTGAATTTTTAGAAAACCTTTTTAATTATTAATGCAAGTTAAATTTAAAGTTTAAAAAATAAACTTTTCAACCAGAGTAAACAACTTGCAATGAAATTAAATGCGTAAGAAAAATAAGAAAGAACACACCAGATTTATAGTGGTTCGGTCAAACCTTGACCTACGTCCACTCCCCGGAGGCACCCTCCGAGTATTGCACTAATACCACAAAGTGACTCTCCTTTTGCCCCCACAGCAAGGCGGGAAAGCTTGCACAAAATCACTTTCACCTTCCCCGGTGCGGAGGAGTAGCCGAGTTCTTTAACACCAAAGAAATCTTCTTCTCTCCAAAACTTCTCTCAAGACGATCCTTGAATCCGATGGTACTGAGGTGCAAGTTCACCGGAGCAACCGTGTGAATATCCCCTCCACAATCCCTTAAAATTCCCTCCAAGGATCTTCTCCCTCTCAAACTCCACCCTTTCCTCTCTCCCTTTCAAGTTCTCTCTTCTAATTTTCTCCCAAAGAACGAAGACACAATGGCTGTCAAAGATACACTTTGTCGTCCTTTTACACTCTCCAAGTGTCGGCAGAGAATCGGACCGATGTTGTTGAACTTCACTTGAGAGCCTTCAAAGGAGATGAGAAGAAATAAAGAGATCTTCTTCTTCAAGTAACCTTGTGAATCCCTCACAAACCCCTCACTTGATCTCTCACTCTTCACTCTTACAATCTCTCCCAAACTCTCACTCTCAATGATCCCTCTCAAGAGAAAACAACTCCAAAGGCACTTGTAATAGTTTCTAGGACTCCTTATATAGAAAGGACATGAAAAACCGTCCAAAAAACTGCTAAAAACATGTTTTTCTACACACTGGATCGTCCCGTACGAAATTGAGTTAGTACGAACGAACTGTGTAAAAAATTGTCCCGTATGAACCATTTGTGCATCTGTACGAAACAATTTCATCCTGGATGAAATAGGTTCGTCCCGTACAAATAAATTTCGTCCGGTACGAACAGTTATATCAAAAGTTGGTTCCCAAAACTACATAACGTTGCCAGAAACTGCCATAGTCGGTTCCCATCGTCCTGGACGAACATGACTTCGTCTGGACGAAATTTTTACAGAGAGAAACTCGTCCTGGGATGAAAATGATTTCGTCTGGACGATCAGGACTTAGAAAAATTTTCTTGTTCAATTCCTGTTCGTTCCATTGCTCTTACAAGGAGATAACTGATATGATCGTCCTGTATGAACAATGTTCGTCCCGTACGATCAGTAAAAAACTGTTTCAAGATCTCCATTAGTGTGTGTGAATTTATTCACTCAATTACAATCACTCCCTCTCAAATTTAATTCAAATAAAAAGTACAAGCTTCAAAATCACAAAGTATCTCATGCTGAATTTGATTTGAAGTCTTCGTAGTCTGGAGTTCAATTTTCCTGAAATATTAATACACACAAGAGCAAAAACAAATCTTCCAAAAAATGTTAGGAGTAACAACACATAAAATAATAATATTTGGAATCATCAAAACTATACAAGTTGCAAGAATATAAAACATGCAAATAGCAACTTTCCTTTCATTTATATCATTTCCTATAATCACTCTATTTATTTCATACCATCTGTATTTATCAGAAGTGATTAGGGAATGGGCTCTATGTCATTCAGTTCTTAAGTTTAGAAATGCACCTAAGTCATGCTTAGTGATTTCTACTCTTTGTTTTTAAACATAAGAGCGGACAGAAGATCGATCGGAATTGAAAGTCATGTTGGCTAGAAAATAATGGAAGGTTTCTTTGTTGTACAGATGGATAAGAGTGAGAATGAATCCAAACTGAGTTGAAGCAAAAAGATGCATTACCTTGAAAGTAATCTCATCCTAAATCAGTATGCGAGAAGGGGTGATCTTAGCAGAGGCAAAACGAGGAAAGGAATCCTCATTTTCTTTGGAAAAGAAGTTTTCAGATGAATTCCTGTGGGGTTTCTTTGCCAGAACCTTTTGACGCTTGCTAGAGGTCATTACTGATCTAGAACTCGAAAGGGATTGAAAATGAAGTTTGGAAGTGTGATTGTTGAGTTTGAAAGCCCTCTTATTTGAAGAAGATGATACGTTCATCCTGGATGAAAAAAGTTCATCCCGGACGAAAATTCACGTTCGTCTGGACAAAAAAATTTTGGACAAATGATCGAATTCGTCCAAAATGAAACGGCTTTTCATAATCAACACAACTTACGATGCATCCTTTCGTACAAACTTTTGACTTGACCGATCGTACAGACGAACACGTGTTCGTCCGGACGATCACACTTGTGATTGTTTTAATGGCAGTTTTAAAACCGTCCCCTACATTGAACTGCCACATGTTCGTACAGACGAATTTGAGGTTCGTACAGACGAAGTTCTATAATAAAAATCGTCTTATCCATTCAACCATTTTCTAGTTTTTCGCACAGTTATTAAAACATTTCGTCCCGGACGATCTAACAATCGTATAGACGAACAATATAAAAATTGAAAAACTGCACGATTCAGTTTTAAAATTTGACAGTTTCACGCATTTCAACACATCGTCCCGTACGAAAAGAATTTCATCCCGGTCGATCAACACATAAAATTTTTTATTTTTGTATTTTTATCAAAGTAAACAAAATAAACACACAAAACACAATGAACAACGAAAATGTACAAACTCTAAATAAAAAACACTTAAAAAACAAACAAAAAATCACACAAAAAAATTAGAAAAATATAAACTACGAAATCAAAACATCAATGTTGCAAAACATTTTTATTTAAGCATTTAAATCAATCACACCAAGCCTTGTTCTTAATGCACTGAAAGTATCAAAGGTTAAAGATTTTGTAAAAATGTCTGCATGTTGATTTTCAGTAGAAACATATGTAAGTTCAATTTCCCCTTTTGAAATATGATCCCTTATGAAATGATGCCTTATGTCTATATGTTTGGTTCTTGAATGTTGAATAGGATTTTTAGAAATACAAATAGCACTAGTGTTATCGCAATAAATTGGAATAGTGCCTATTGTTAATCCTAAATCAATTAACTGTTGTTTCAACCAAAGTACTTGTGCCACACAACTTCCTAATGCAATGTATTCAGCTTCTACAGTAGATAGGGCTACTGAATTTTGTTTTCTACTGGACCAAGACACTAAAAAATTTCTAATAAATTGACATGTTCCAGAAGTGCTTTTTCTATCCACTCTACAACCTGCAAAGTCAGAATCTGAATAACCAATTATTTCAAAGGAAGTGCTAAACTTAGGATACCAAATTCCTAAGTTTTGAGTTCCTAACAGATATCTTAAAATCCTTTTCACTGCTGTCAAATATGATTCTTTTGGATCTGATTGAAATCTAGCACACAAGCAAACACTAAACATGATATTGGGTCGGCTAGCAGTTAAGTAAAGTAAAGATCCAATTATCCCTCTAAATTTCTTTTGATCAACATATTTTCCCTTAGGGTCCTTATCCAACTGAACTGAGGAACTCATTGGTGTACTAACAGGTTTAGCATTGTCCATTTCATACTTTTTGAGGATGTCCTTAAGATATTTAGATTGACTAAAAAAAGTACCCTCCTCAATTTGCTTAATGCTAAAGCCTATAAAGCAACTTAAATCTCCCATTAAACTCATTTCAAATTCACTACTCATTATTTTAGAAAATTCATCACAAAGATTTTTATTTGAAGATCCAAAAATGATATCATCTACATAATTTTGAACAATGAGTATATCTTTTCCAAATTTCTTTAAAAAGAGTGTTGTATCTACACTTCCTTTTTCAAATGATCTTTCAAGTAAGAAAATGTTCAACCTCTCATACCACGCCCTAGGTGCCTGTTTCAATCCATATAATATCTTTTTCAACTTAAAAATATGATTTAGGTATTTAGAATTTTCAAATCCAGGTGGTTGTTCTATATAAACATCTTCTTCTATTACCCCATTTAAAAAGACACTTTTAACATCCATTTGAAATAATTTAAATCCTTTAAAACAGGCAAAGGCTAACAAAATCCTAATTGCTTCAAGTCTAGCTACAGGGGCAAAAGTCTCCTCAAAATCAATCCCTTCAATTTGATTATACCCCTTAGCAACTAATCTAACCTTATTCCTAATGACTACTCCTGAGTCATTCATTTTATTTTTGAATACCCACTTAGTTCCAACTATACTTTGATCCTTTGGCCTTGAAGTTAATTCCCAAACTTTATTTTTTACAAATTGATTCAACTCTTCTTGCATGGCCAAAATCCAAAATTCATCCAATAGTGCTTGATCAATATTAGGGGGTTCAATTGTTTAAATGAAGGCTGAATGATTGACTTCTTTGTTTAATCCATGACTAGTCCTTACACCCTCACTAGGTTCATCAATTATCAACTCCTTTGGGTGGTTTTTAGAAAATCTCAAATCTTTAGGCAAAGGGTTTTATATCTCCAAATTTTCTTCCAATCCTTCTTCCAAATTTTCTTCCAAATTTATCTTTTCAATCTTTTGGGAGTTATCCTCAATCTCATCTTCTACAACTTTTGGCTTTTCAAAATTTCCAATTTCATCAAAAACAACATGTGTGATCTCTTCAATTTTCAAAGTTCTTTTATTAAATACTCTAAAACATTTTCCAACACTTGAGTATCCAACAAAAATTCTCTCATCTGATTTTGGATCAAATTTTCTTAAGGCAAATTTTCTATTATTATGAATGAACACCTTGCATCCAAAAATATGCAAATGACTCAAATTAGGTGTTCTACCCTTTAACAATTCATAGGGTGTTTTATTCAGTTTTGATCTCACATTCACCCTAGTCAGAACATAACATGCAGTGCTAACCGCCTCAGTGCAAAAAATATTTTTTAAGTGAGTATTCTGCCAACATTGCTTGGGCGACTTCTATTAATGTTCTGTTTTTCCTTTCGACTACCCCATTCTGCTGAGGGGTTCTAGGTGCAGAAAAGTTGTGATCTATTCCATTTTTCTTACAAAAATCCTCAAATCTTTCATTTTCAAATTCTCCTCCATAATCACTTTGTATATTAATGATTTCACACTCAAGTTTTCTTTGAATCCAAGTTACAAAATTTCTAAATTCCTCAAATGATTCACTCTTATGAAATAGAAATTTAACCCAAGTGAATCTAGTGTAATCATCCACAATCACAAATCCATATACCTTCCCTCCTAGTCTTATAGTTCCGACTGGCCCAAAAAGATCCATATGCAAAATTTCTAATGGCTTACTTGTTCTAAGATCCTTATTGGTTTGAAAAGTGGACTTCACTTGTTTACCTAATTGACATGCATCACAAAGGTGGTCCTTAGTAAAGTCTAGTTTTGGTATTCCTCTCACTAAGTCTTTTTGGGTAATTCTCCTAAGATTTTTTATGCTAGAGTGACAAAGTCTCATATGCCAAAGCCATGACTCATCATATACAGTTTTCAAACGAAAATCAGTAGGAGTATGAAAGCAATTCAAATCTAGCATATAAATAATTTTTACCCTTTTTCCATTTAAAATATCTTTACTATTAAGGCTTAATATGCAGCTAGTAGGAAAAAATTTGACATAATACCCTTTATCACATAGCTGACTTATACTTAACAAGTTATACTTTAAGCCTTCTACCAATAGCACATTTTCAATGAAAAAGTTCTTAATATTACTAATTATACCTGACCCAATCACCTTCCTTGTGGTGTTATCTCCAAGTGTAACCTTGCCTCCACTTCTGGCTTCTAGCGAAATGAATTGTGTTGAATCTCCAGTCATATGCTTTGAACATCTGCTATCCAGGTACCATATACTCTCATGAGGCCTTGTGTGAGAGCCAGCCTGCAAAAATATCAAACGTTAGACCTGGGAAACTCAAACAAGTTTGGGTTCACCTTTTGACAATTTATAACAAGATGTATGTATGAAATGTCTAGGGCTATGCATCTTAGGTTTCCACACCAAATAATTTTTCATCCTCAAAGTACAGGTGTGACCTATATGACCAATCAATCCACAAATATTGCATTTAACATTAGGAAAGGGTTTCCTAAGTCTTCTACCATTCATTTAATTTTTTAGGGATTACATAAATTTAGGATACAAAATAGGATTAGTGAAATCTTCAAGTTTTGGAGGTATCCTATTATTCTCGAGAGCTTTTATCATCAAAATATAATATGAATTCATATCCTTCAAAATCCGATTTGAATAATTTGATCTATAAAGTTTGCTCTCCGATTCATCCTTAAAATTTTTAAAATCTTTTTCAAGTTTTTCAAAGGATGATTTATAACATTCAAGGTTCTTATTCAGGTCGTCAAACTCGTCAAGTAATTTCATGTGGTTGCTATCAATTAAAGCATGATCATTCCTAAGGATTTCATGTTACTTTTTAAGTTCTTCCAATTCCAAACAAAGGCTAGCATGCAATTTCTTTGACTTCCTATATACTTCATGCATGTGTTCAGAAACTTCAAAAAGTTCATCATATGTTAAGTCACATACCTCTTCTTGATCTGAATGATCAAGTATGTCGGCCATTAAGCATAAGTTAGTGACTTCCTCTTCTTTTTTTGTCTCCGATGAATCTGAAGCTGAGTCCGCCCAAAAAGCTCTTTGAAACTTCTTTTTGCCCTTCTTCACAAATGGTTTTTCCTCTAATTTTTCCTTACTAGGATTTGCTTTGAGTAATGGGCATTCAGTCTTTATATGTCAAGGTTTCCTGCATTCATAGCAAATAACATCATTAGAAAATTTTGCATTTCTATTGAAGTTACCTCTATTCCATTGTTGGCAACTCTTTTGCTTACTCTTTAAAAAGCTTCTGAATTGTCTAGTCATCAAAGTTATGTCATCTTCATCCTCAGGTTATGAATTTTCACTTTCAAACTCTTCCACATTCAATGCTATATTCTTCTCCCTTTGTGGTTCACCTGCATCAATCTTTCTTTGGCTAACTACTTGCTCGTAAGCAATAAGTGAACCAAGAAGATTGTCAATGGAATATATGTTTAAATCTTTAGACTCTATAATTGCAATAATTTTAGCATCATAAGCAGAAGGCAAGCATCGCAAAATTTTATTAACCATTTCAGCATTTGTTAACTCTCTACCTAAAGCATGCAAAGAGGTGACAATTTGTGTGAATCTTGTGTACATTTCAGAAATTGATTCATTTGTTTTCATGCGAAATAGTTCATAATCATGCAATAAGATATTAAGTCTAGATTGCTTAACCTCATTAGTTCCTTCATATGCTATACAAATTCTATCACATATATCCTTTCCACTTTTGCAAGTAGAAACCCGCATGTAGTCTTCTGATTTTAAAGCACAAAAGAAACTATTCAAGCATTTAACATTAAGTTGTGCTAAGTCACGTTCTTCTACAGTCCAGTTAGTAACAGGTGTTTTAACTCTTACTCCATCAACTAGCCTAGTTGATTTTATATACCCTTCATGAACTAAAATCCATATGCGATAATTAAGTGACTGTAAAAATGTAGACATGCGTGTTTTCTAAAAATCAAAAGGAATATTCTCAAACAGTGGAGGTCTAGTTATAGAATAACCCTCAAGTGTATTTCTGTTTCTAAATGTAGCCATCTACGTTAATAAAAAATTAGTCTAAATTTATGATTTTGAAACAAAGCTCTGATACCACTTGTTGAAACTCGTTCAATAAGAATTAGGATGTTAAATCTAATTAAATGTCCCAAGGCTAACCAAGAGGGGGGGGGGTGAATTGGTAATTAAAAATTTTAACCCTCTTTATGAAATTAATGGAAACAAAATTTTAGTTAGTGAGTTTTTCGAGAAAACTTTTCAACCACAAAGTTTTAATAACAAAAAGTAAATAAGCAGCGGAAAATAAATGACACCAAATTTATAGTGGTTCGATCAAAACCAGACTTACATCCACTCCCCAGAGGCACCCTCTCTAAGTATTGCACTAATACCAATAGTGACTCTCCTTTAGCACCCACAGCAAGGCGGAGAAGCCTTTACAAACTCTTTTCACCACTACCCAGTGCGGTAGAGAACCATTGTCCTTTCACACTCTCCCGATGTCAGTAGAGAATCGTTCGTCCTTTCACACTATCCCCAGTGTTGGCAGAGTACCGTCGTCCGTTCACACTCCCCCGATGTCGGCAGAGAACCGCTCATCCTTTTACACTCTCCCGGTGTAGGCAGAGAACCCTTCGTCCTTTCACACTCTCCTAGTGTGATCAGAGAACCCTCGGCTATTCACACTTTCTAAGTGTCGGCAGAGAACCGGATCTTCTTCCAAGATCTTCTTCACAAGTCCAATCTAAAAGAAAAGAGAGAAGAGTGAAGTAATCTCAAACTTGAAAGTGGAAATACTTACCCTTGAGTACCAAGTGAAACCTTCACGCTCCAATGTCAAGAAATCTCCTACAAATGCTCTCTCACACTCTCTCCTTGACTCTCTTCTCAATAGGCACGAAGATGAATGAGCAAAAAGATTAAGTGGCAGTTTAGAATAGCCTATATATAGAAGAGACAAGAAAAATCATCTAAAAACGACAAATTTCAAGTTATCATGCACATGATCGTCCCGTACGATCGAAAATCATCCCGGATGATTTTACTTAAAAGCCTTGAAACGAACCTGTTCTATATGTGTACAAAATAATTTCGTACACGCTGATCGTCCAGTACGAACCAAGTTCGTCCGGTACGAACGGTTATAACTAGGTCGGTTCCAAAAACTGCAGAACGAACACAGAAAAACTGTCTCAAGTTGGTTATATCATCCTGGATGATCAGATTTCGTCTGGACGAAATTCTTACAAAGAGCAACTCGTCCCTGACGATAATTAATTTCGTCTGGATGAATTTCTTCCCGAGAGCAATCGTCCCGGACGATAATTAATTACGTCTAGACGATCAGGACTCAGAAAAATTTTTCTATGCAGTTCCTGTTTTTTGCATGTGCTCTTAATAGGAGATAATTGACTGATCGTCCCATATGAACGAATATCGTCCCGTACGATCAGTATAAAAATTTAAGATCTCCTTTAAGTGTATATATGTGTTTTTATTCACTCAATTACAATCATTCCCTCTCAACTAAAATGATATTTTAGGCTTAAAATTGCAAAGTATTTCTTACTGAATATTATTTGAAGACTTCATGGTTTGAGAGTTTGATTCACCTGAAATGTTCGTACACACAAGAGCAAATACAAATCTTTTAAAAAATTATTAGGAGATAACTATATAAAGAACAATAATATTTGGATTCATCAAAACTATACAAGTTGCAAGAATGTAAAACATGCAAATAACAACTATCTTTAACAAATATACTATTGTGCACATGACTTTGAAAGTTTGTTAGGGATGTTAGGCCCTTAAGAACTAGCCCGAGGCTAACCAAGAGGGGGGTGAATTGGTATTTTAAAATATCTTTTATAAAAATAACAATTATCACAAATCAAAGTCACCACAGAAAAAAAGTGTGGAAAATTAAAGTGCGGAAGAAGTAAAAAAGAACACAATAGGTTTATAGTGGTTCGGTCAACTCGACCTTCGTCCACTCCCTGGAGGTGCCCTCCGAATATTACACTACCAAAGTGACTCTCCTTTAGCCCCCACATCAGACACTCCTCTTGTTACAATTGACTCAAGAAAAGGGAAAAAGAAAGTTACAGACTGACTCAACCCTAATCTACCTAATCTTGGGCTGGTTCCATTTGTCGTCTGATCTCTTGGCCCTGAAATGTCAGTATAAAAAAGTCATGTTGTTTGCTATCATCAAAATCACTATTCCTAAAAATAGAGATGCAACAAATTCCCCCTTTTGATGATGGCAAATATAAACAAAGAATTCTAAGTAAAACCATAAAAAATTACATTAAGTTCTAGAATTCAAAGTTTAAAATACATCAACCTACTCCCCCTTTTGTCATCACAAAAAGAAGAGATCCTAAACACACATAAAGGTAACATAACAGAAACTAAACAAACCAAAAAAGAACAAACTATAAAAAATAGAAAACTAGAAAAATGAGGGACCCTGATCATCAGACCGAGGTGGTGGTGGCTGCTAAAAGTAACTGGAGAGTGAAGCAAACTGTGAGCCAAACCAGGCCATGTCCTGGTTGTGCTGTTGCTGCTGGTGTGCAGCATAGGCGTCAAAACGGGTTAATCCTCATTGTGTGCTACTACTGGTGAGCTACAAAAGTGTCGAATTGGGTCTCAAACCAATCAAATCCCTCCACTAACTAATCAAACTGTGAGTGCTGGAGGAGAGGAACAGGTTTAGGAATGGGAGCGGGAGCCTCCTCCTCCTCGGCTCCCTGAGGTTCCCTATCCCCTAGGAGGAGACGAGTACTGTGAAGGATATTGAAAGAGCTGTTTGAGTAGCAAGGAGGCTGAAGGTCATGACGAGCAGGATATTGAAGTTGATATTTGATTTCAAGAACATAAGTTATAATGTGTCCTAAAGTAAGGTTGGGTTTCCTCCTATGGCCTGGATCGCGGATTGTTGTTAAATGATTAATGTATCAAAAAATCAAGTCAGTAGCATTGAATTCTCTATGAGCCATAATGTAAAAGGTAGTCAGAGAAAGCAGAGGAGTGATGTAGACTCGGTCCCCGACTTTTAGAATAATGGAAGTGCGAAGGACATGCTAGATTGTCCTTGTATCTTTGACTAAAGAGCTAGTTTCTCCAACATGAAAGGGTGCGTTGGTCTGGCGAAGAAAATGATTTGCCGAGGACCAGTAAAAATCAGGATCTGAGATAATGGTATGCAGCTTATCCCCAGTGGTGGATAGCTGTAACAGTTCAGCACAGTCCTGATATGTGATGTCGACCGGGCGTCGATTCATATAGGAGGTTAAGGTTGTGTAAGTAGAATTTATACGAAGATTTACAAAAAATTCACGAAGAAGCTCGGAAGAAAAAGGGACTGCGAGTGTAAGAATGAAGAAGAGGGAAGTGTGAGTAAAGAGATCTAATACTGGATACGAGAGGTGGACAGGATTGATGGTTCTGGAGAGAGTGATGCCACATTCATAGTCAACCTAGCTATCCAAGAGTCCTTTGGGTCTATGCATGATCAAGGATGATTGTAGCTTGTTTATAGGTCCATTTTGATCTATGCATGATCAAGAATTATTGTAGCATGTCTATAGGTCAAAAAACGTGTTTGGGGTGAGGTTTAAGACATGTTTCATGCATATGGTAAAGATTTAGGATTTAAAGGTTTCATTGGTAAACTAGGTTAACCTAGGTCAACCATGGTATACCATGGACCTAAATGGGTTAAACCATCAAAAGGATGATTATGATCATGTTTAAATGATTTTTATAGCTTTACAAAGAATCTAAACCAAGATGCCATGGAAGTGGCATGAATGGTAAATATTTTAAGATTTTGGATCTAAGGAAGATGCTTTGGGTTTTAGGTTTTGGAAGGGCATGTAGGCCTCCAAATTGATTATGTAAACTCTAGGAATATATTAAATCAATTTGTGAATGATCAATAAAAATTCTAAGCTCTTTACATACACTTTTGATCTAATTGAAAGTCTTTCTAAAAAGGAAAAAGTTCAAATGTTTTAAGGCTTGAGTTTGGATTTAGATTTTGAACTTTGAGCATTGAAGTTAATTGAATTATTTATAATGATTGAATATTATTGAAAAATTGAATTTGATTGAGTTTAACAAGATTTAATGAATGAATCACCATGGTTTGAGCATGGTAATTTGATTGAAATGATTCAATTTAAGTTTACTAGCTGAATAGTCATTGAATATTTAAGCTTTAATAACTGAATGATTTAGATTTAATAATTAAGTATTGGCCATTGATTGAAGTTTAATAATTGAATTTCTATAATTAAACATAGTGAATATATTGGGTTTAATGATTATAGTTTGAATTGAGTGATTAAATGGAACTCAATTATTTAGCACATTGAATGAAATTGAAACTAAAGAATTTACTTGAGTAAAAAAGGGGTCAATAATGCTTTATGAACACATGGTTCATCAAGTTCATAAATCCTGATGATGCATTCATTCCCCAAAAGAAATAACCAGAAATGCATAGTGAATGCATTAGGTACGAAAGGCTCTCTTTAAAAGTTTAATTTGTGGGTGTTAGACCACTTAAATTACAATAACTCTCCAAGAGGGGACTAAATTGTTTTTTTTTTAATTTCTTTTACATAAAAATCTTATTTATAAATTTAAAACAATTTCAAAAACATAAAATCAAAATTAGATTTTCTTGATGCAAAAGTGAATCAAAGATTATTTTTTTTCCTTTTAGATTTTTGGAAAAAAATAAAGATAAATTTTTGTTCCTTTTCTTTTCTAATATATTTTTTAAACTAAGAAATGGTATTAATCAATTACAAGTTTCAACATAAATTGGTTTGCATGAAAATAAGTATGCAAGATAATAAATCATAGAAATAAAATGAAAAAAGTGCTGAAAAATAAGAACAAACACCCCAAAGTTTAATAGTGGTTCAGTCAACCTTGTCCTATGTACACTCCCTTGAGTCCTTCACTCCGTGTATTATAGTAAACCTTTAGTGACTCTTATTTTTCCCCCAAAGAAAGACGGAGATGCCCTTATGAAATTTATTCTGCCAACCTAGTGTGAAAGAGTAGCCGAAACCCTTTCACCAATGGTGTGACAGAGTATCTAAATTCCTTTCACCAATGGTATATTAGATTAGCTGAATTCATTTCACAAATAGTTTCATAGAGAACCAAATCACATTCACCTTCCTGTAGTGTAGTGGAGAACTAAATAACTTTCAACTTCCCCAATATGGTAGAATAGCTGGGCCCTTTGAAACCAAAGGAGTCTTCTCCTCAAGGCTTCCCTTAAGATGAACATTGTTTCTTAAGGGAACTCAGATGTAAGTTCACATGAGTAACTATACAAAAAATTCTTCCTACACTCCCTTAAACTCACAAGGATCTTCTCCCTCTATCATAAACTTGACTCTTTCTCTCCCAAACTTTAAGCCCTCTCTTAAACACTTTCTCACAAAAACACAACCCAATGACTACCCAAAGACACTTAAACAAAAATTAGAGATGTTTATATAGAAGGCTCCAAGAAAAACCCTAATTTTTAATTCATTCATAATTATTTATATAGTATGATATTGCGATTGTACAGTATGATTATTTTTCTTCTTAAAAAATCATCTAGTATAATTTATAACAGTATAGAATAATCAATTCAAATTAAATATTGGATCATACTGGGCGAATAAATTTAATCTAGTGTGTCCTCGATTTGTTCATATAGTATGATTTTTTTATTATAATGGACAAACCAAATATCAACAAGTGACTCCTCAAGCAAGTCGTCAAGTATGATCAATGATCAAACAATATGATCAGTAATTGAATAAGATCTGATTGATTTAATTTGATCACTTAATTAATGGCCTTAATTAAGAAAATAATCAACTGATTGTATAGTAAAAATTGTTCAAATTTCAAAATTCAAATTTACCTATTTTAGGTAACTTAGATTTGACGACAGAGTTTTAGATTATAGCTGATCATATAGTACAATGTTTTATTTGTATTGTATGATTATTTAGATTTCAATTATATATTTTTCTCTTTTAAAATAAAAATCTTTATTAAAATTTTTGTAATAACAGATCATATAGTATGATTGAGATAGTTTAGTATAATTTATAAAAATTTAAAATATTTATATTATTTATTTCTCTCTCTCTCTCTCTCTCTCTCTCTCTCTCTTTGTGTATGGTTACTAAGCTACAATTCACCTTTTATAATATATCGACTCAAAAAAAAAAAAAAAAAAACAATATAGACTCTTGCAAATATCAATCCTATACAAACCACTCATGAGCTATGATCCTTTGGGCGTGTTTGGTGCATTCTTAACCTAAAATGTTAGTACACATAAAAAATAGATGCAATAATAAATCATAGGAGAAATAAATATAATCCAATAATATTTGTTATCATTAAAACATAAGCTCAGGCTGATGGATTACAACAATTTAGCCCTTTTTGATGATGACAAACATTATTGGTTGAATTATAAATTAATTTTATTTTTCTTCTAAGCTTTCCCTCGTACTAAATGAACTATTTTGAAAAAATACAGAGATATATATTAGTTATTTATTTTTATTTATTTATATTTAGTTGAACATGCACAAAATAACTTGAATTTAAAGCAAGGCATATACAAGAATAAATGAAAAATAGAGGGATAACCAACAATATCCTACTCCCCATTTTGACATCACCAAAAAAGAGATCTATGGACTGACAAAAATACAAAATTATACTAAAAAGAAATTGAAATACATCAACATAATAAGGAAAAAAAGCACTAAAAGCTTGGAAAGCAATCAACTAAAACACAAAATATAGAAGAAAAAAAAAATTGTGTAAGTAGAAAAAATCACAATAACATGCAATGGAATGTACCAGCATATTGAAACTAAAACTTAGAATCATGCGTAAAACATAAACATAATACAAACACAACAAACAAATAAATGAATGCTTCTTAATCATACATATACCCTAATTTTTCTAAGCATGAATGTCAATGAGATCGAGTCTAATCTTAAGTGTGCTAAATGTGTCATATTTTAGGGGCTTGGTAAATATGACATACAATTTAAAGTCCAATATCAGCATATAACAATTCTATAACTCTCCTTAGCTACATGGTCTCTATATATTGTAGAATTTTAAATATTCTATTTTTCTCCAAAATAAAGTTGTTCTTCTTTTCACATGATGCATTGTTGTCCAATAATTTCACCTATGTGAAATCATCAAAATATTACAAATCTAATTTATATTCTTTCTAGACACTCTTACAAATAGGTCAGAATATATCTACATGAGACATTTCCTATTATATTTAGTATTATCACCAAAATAGTATAAAGTCAAATTCTATCTTCTTAGACCTACTTTTTTATAGGTCCAAATAATTCCTTGATATCTCTAAGTGTACTTAGTGTAATCATAAAAACCAATCCAAAATGTTTTCTCTAAAGACTTACTATACTAATAGGTCTGAATCCATCCATTAATAATATTTCTAAATGATCCCAGTGGTGACTACATTATAAATTAATTGAAAGAGGGATCACCGTTCTCCACAAATGTGTTCTTTGAAAGGGTCTAACTTCTAACTTAGGTATGCTTACATTAAGTATTTTGTACAAATAAATTTCATGTTTGAAATTTTATCATAATTGAATAATGCTTAAAATGATTTATGTATACTTAGATAAAAAATTTAACATAAATAATTTATCAATTTATACCTATAATACCTGCACATGCTACCTTTTTTTTAGTGCATTAAGTGTTTCAAATCTCCACTTAATTGATGCATTTGTTATCCAGATTCTTTTTGCTATCATTGGACCTATTATGATAACACATCTACGCACTTAATCAAACATTATATTTGGGAACCTAAGTGAATTTAGGAGCAACTTTTGCTTAAGTGTATGTATGCCATACATCAAAAACTATAATGCTACTTTGGGCCTCTAAACTAGGTGTGATATAAAGGGTAATGTGCAAGTTCAGGAAATGTATCCTATCATGTCATAGGAATAACACCTAACACCTACAAATGACTTCACTAACCTTTGTGGGTGGTTATACCTCTTTGTAGGGATATGTGATGCATGTTATATACAAGGATGTGTATGCATAGGCCCGTGAGTGTTTTATTACTGTGAAATTATTTTTTTTTTAACAAACAATCATTTGTAGTTTTCTTAGCATCTAGTTTAAGTAGTGGGTCATACTCCTTACGATCCAATTTTAATGCAAGTTTTCCAGTTCTTTGCATGTTTCCTCTAATTCAATATGCTCAGCTTTCAAGAAGTCAAGTGACTTTGTTAAATCAATATGCTTCTTATTTAAATAATTGAATTCATCTAATAATGATGCAAGCTCATTATCTAATGAAACTTGCTCAACTTTAAAATTAGAATTCTATTTAAATAAAACATCATGCTCATTTTTTCAATATGAAAATAATTTTTTAAATGTTGTATTATAATTTTTTAGCTTCCTATATGAATCATAAATTTGTTGAAAAATAGAAAATATTTCATCACACGATAGCTCACATACCTTATTTTTATTGGAGTTAACAATCGAATCATTTTCCATCAAGCATAAAATTATTACCTCCTCATGAGGTTTTTATTTAGATAAGTATGATGCTAAGTCTACCCAGGAGATTTTTTGCTTCCCTCTTTTTGTAGCATGCTTATCATTACCCTTTTTCTTTATTAGGTGTCTCTTAAGATTGGGGCTTTTAGACCACAGTCATCCAAGCTTCCTACACTCATACCAGACTATGTCAAAAGAAAAGTTATTACTTTTAACATTCTTACATTTCCTCCTGACAAGCTGACGCTTATGATTACACTTTAGGAAGCTCTTGAATTAGTTTGTTATTATAGCTATGTTATTATTTTCATCCACTCTATAGCTATTTATATTCATATCATTGCCCTTCAATTCCACAGTCTTCTCTTCTCATCTATCACCTTCATCTAATAATCTTTGACTCACATTTACTCATAAGTAATGAGTGAGCTTAGTAAATTATCAATAGATTAAATATTTAAATCTTTTGATTCATAACTATCAATGAATTTAGCATAAAAACTATTAAGTAAGAGACATATGATTCTATTTACCATTCCAAAGTTAGAAAATTCTTTACCTAATGCATGCAATGAGTTTAGTATCTTAATAAAATAAGAGTAAATGTTAGTTATTATTTTACCTCCATATTAGATGTGTCCTATGGTGGATTGTGTAAGTGTAAGCTATGTGACCTAGCATGCCACAAGAGTAACACCTAATACCCAAAAATGAAATTATGTGGGTTGTGGTGCCATTTCCCAGGTTTTAATGATGCATGTTGTGGTGACGGATTATGAAATTATTCTAAGGTTAGTTGTGGTTTGTTATTCTCAAGTACAGTTAGTTTTGCTTCTAAAAATTTGTTCGCACTTTCAAGAATGGACATTTCAATTTTCAATGTATGCTCCCTACCTTCTATTTCATCTATGCATGATTCTAATCCCTTATATGCTCCCTCTAATTCAATATGCGTTTCTTTCAAGGAGTTATATGTATTAGATAGTTTGGTATGCTTCTTGTTTAATATATCAAATTCATCTAGTAAAGTCATGTGATCTCTATCTAGAGTAGAATGCTCTCTTACTAAACTAGCATGCTCCTTTTGTAATGAACTAAAATTAGTCTTGAGACATGCATGCATCATTTTTACTTCTTATATGAATCATGCTTTTTTTTCTGAAATAATAAACAATTCTTCATAGGAATGCTGACATACATCATCTTAATTTGATTTATCAAGTTTATTATTAGCCATAAGACACAAGTTTGATACCTCCTCATGCTTCCAATTTTGAAGATTAAAAGGTAGAGTTGGACCTAAAAGTTTTTTTTTTGTCTTTTACTTACACCTCTTGAACCTTGGCTTTTCTTCACCCTTTTCCTTGTTCAGGTGAGCTTTTAGTTTTGGGCAATCCATTCTCAGGTGTCTTGGCTTCCTACATTCAAAATAACTAACTTCAGTTGACACTTTAAAATTTTAATTTATTTTACCTTTGTTCCACTACTAATGATGACTTTATTTTCTCTTTAAGGAGCTTTTAAACTAGCATGTCATTAGCCTGATGTCCTATTCTCCTTCATTTGCAGAGCTGTGACTTGGAAACTCATTTGCTTTATGTGCTATTATGTTTTCCTTCTTATTTTCTCTTGCATCACTTTTCCTTTGACTCACTCCTTGCTCATAAGAAATGAGTGACACAATTATTTCTCAATAGAATAAATATTCAAATTATTAGATTCAACAATTATAGTAATTTTAGCATCATATACACTAGGTTGGCAATGTAGGATTTTATTAACTTTTTTTTTAATTAGAAATTTCTCTATCCAATGCATGGAGGGATGTCACAATCTATGTATATCTAGTGTATATTTTTGAAATTGACTTACTAGGTTTCATGCAAAATAGTTCATAGTCATGAAGTAGGATGTTTAACCTAGACTATTTTACCTCATTAGCTCCTTCATATGTTATGCATAGTTTATCTCATATCTCCTTCCCCATTGTACATTTTTATACATATATATATATATATATATATATATATATATATATATATATATATATATATATATATATATATATATATATATATATATAATCAACATATTTTAAAGCATAACAAAATAGGTCAAGCATTTAGCATTTAATTGAGCTAAATCTCTATCCTCATTGATGCATTCATTAAATGGTAATTCTATTTTAATGCCATTAATCAAACGAGATGGTGTAGAATAACCTTCTTGTACTAAAAACCACATGCGATAATCAATGGATTACAAAAAGGTAGACATGTGAATTTTCCAAAAATCAAATTATATATTATCAAACAGTGGTGGATGGGTTATTAAATAACCCTCCATAGTATTGTTTTTAACAAAATGCGTCATTGATCTTTTCTTGAAGATTTTAAAATCTAAATTTCAAGAACCGCTCAAATACCACTTGAAAGTTTGAGAATGTTGTTAAATCTCACAGAACTAGCCCGAGGCACACAAGGAGGGGGGAAATTGATAATTTTAAAAATCCTTAAGTAGGAATACTACTTTTTGCTTTAGCCACAAAAATTGGATTCATGTACATCATTCAAAATAACATGCAGAAGCAATTTATATAAAAGTTTTTATTTTTTTATTTTAACACATATAAATATTCTTGCAGAAAAAAAATTTAAGCTTAGTGTATTTGATTGATAAGAGTGAAACCAATAAACTCAACTTGAAAAGAGAGAAAATTACAAGAAAATAAAAATGAGAAAAAAAGAAATACACCAAAATTTTTATAGTGGTTCAGTTAACCTTAATATATGTCCACTCCATGGAGTCCTCCACTATGGGTATTATACTAACACGAAGTGACTCTCCTTTTGCTCCCACAATTAAGCGGATAAGCCCTTTCAGACTCACTTTCACTAAACTTGATGCAGTGTATTGTTGGAAGCTATGTTACCTTGACAGCTGATGGCAGTTGACCTTGAATCTTTTTTATCCCTCCTAGAGAAGGTAGAGAACCCAAAACTTTTTCTCCTTCTTTGAAAAGGCAGCATAACTCCAATCTTTTTCTCCCTCCTAGAGAAGGTAGAGTAACTCCAATCTTTTTCTTCCTCTTGGAGCAGGAAAACCACCTTAAAGACGTAACTTTGAAGTCTCTCTTCCAAAAGAGCCTTCAAGGACTCACCAAGGCCATAGGATGAGTAAGGTTGTAGCTTGGTCGGAGCAATCATATGATCCCCTCACACTTCTTCTCCCTTACACTCAACCTCTTCTTTTCCTTTCTCTTAAACCTTAATTTTCTCTGAAAAGCGCCTCTTTTAGAATTCCTTTAGCAGTCACACAATCCTCTCTTATGTTATTAAGATATTCTAAAAACATTGCTTAAGTATTAGGCTTCATAAAACCCTAAAAATTCAAGTTAGTCATCACTAATAATAAATTATGATTGTAATTCACAAAATACGATCCATTCAAAAACTAGACCCATCTAGTATGATGCAAACTGTCATTCAAATGAACTTTTTAACTTTTCAAACACATTATAGAGAATAATCTAAAGATCACCCAGTACAATCTATTTGCTTTCTCTTTATTTGCATAAGATGATTCCTGGGATGTTTAGAAATCACCTCTATAAATCATCCCATATTGCTCTGATTATATAGTACGGTTAGCTGATTTTAAGTTGGTTATCCCATATGATATGAATATCGTATAGTATGATTAGTTTAAAAATTATGGTTTCATTTGGTACGACCTTTGGGACAACCAAATTCCATCTCTACCAATAGTACGATTTGATAAATATTATATAGTATGATATGTTATCATTAATTAAACCATAATTTGATTGACTAATTATAGGGTTTAATTTAAGTAAGATTTTAAATTTTTGTATATTACAAATTATATTGTATAGTATGATTAGTTCATAATTTAAAATTCAAATATCTTACTTAATTTATTTGATGGCTAGGGTTTTAGATCATTATAAATTATACAATATGATGTAGATTATACAGTATAATTAATTTAAAGAAACTAATTATTCAATTAGCCATTAAGCCCATTCGTTCTATAACTTATTGTATAGTATGATTATAAGTCGTATAGTATAATTAGTACAAAAAAAAAATTTAACTTAAAATTTTTCTTTCCCCTTGTGGGTGTATGATCGGTCACCCAATTGCATACACACTTATGTGGCCATACTTAAGAAATAGAAAATAAAAGAAATAAAAGTACAAACTATTTTGCTTGACATCATATTCTACTCAGTCTTGAGCTTCCAGTAGCCTTGAGTAGTATATGTTTAACCTGCAACGTTACTGCTCACAAATAAAAGGAATATACAAAATATTCATTGAGAAAAAAATAATAATTCAATTAATAATATTTTTTATCATCAAAATCACAGACTAAAAATCCTAGATTATAATAGGATGTCCTTTTCCCCCTGAGTAGCTAGGTCGATAACTACACCTCTATTAATTATTAGTATAAGGGTTTTGAATCCCATTCTAAATTGGATCGTGTTGTTATAGATCTCCTGCTCAAACAATTAGGTCTTCGTCAAAGAAAAAAATTAGTTTGCTAACCATTTGATAATTTAGAATTGAAACGAGAATATTTGAACTAGAAATTTGAAATGGACTTGAAAAATCACAAATGATTTCACTTCTTATCGTATTTGCTAAGTAATAATATATATAACCCGATAGATGATGATAATATGCAAAGATCATTTATGATTTAGAGAAATTTTGATTATCAATACATGTATTAAGCTACATGGAGATATTACAGAGTTACACATGGCAATGATATCCAAGATTTACTTTGATCTTTTTAATGGAATTTTAGACTCAAACTTGAAATTGATTAATTTTCTTTTAATTTTGAAACTCAACATATTAAGATTCACTCAATCATGTAGATTTATAAAATTTATATAAAAATCCCAGAAGTTGGGCTTGACTCCTTCATTCCACCAATTAACTTGGGGAGAAATATCAAAGCCTATATTTTGTCAGAGGTTTCCTCACTCGCCTTGAAAGTTTGTGAGGGTTCTGAAACATCAAACAACTAGCCGTAGGCTAACTGAGAGAGAGAGAGAGGGGGGGGGGTGGGTTAATTAGTTATTTTAAAATTCTTTAGCGAAAAATAACATCTTTAAAAACTTTTTAAACCGACACACCACAATCAATACAACAGATATAAAAAATGTAAATTTCAAAATAATTAAATAAAACAAATTTTATAACCACACATATAACTAAAAAAAATAATCAAACTGAGCACATTAGAATTTATAGTGGTTCGGTCAACCTGGCCTATGTCTACTCCTTGGAGACTTCCTCTCCAAGTATTGAACTAAATAGATGTGACTCTCCTTTTGCTCCCATAATAAGGTGGAGAAGCCTATAAAGATGCTATTTCACCTCCTTAAAGCGGTAGAGAAATATGACTCTTTTATAAACGTAGAACCTTAACTCTATTTTCACACTCCTGATGATGGCCAGAGAACCACAACTATATTTTTACCCTCCTGGTGATGAGCTGAGAACCATAACTCTATTTTATCCTCTTAGTGATGGTTAGAAAACCACAACATTTTTTTTACACTCCAAGTGATGGTCAAAACCATAATCTTTGCTGAAGAACTTCTTTACAAAAGCCATAAAGAATATAGACATACACGTATAGATATTAAAGAAGATTTTTACTTGGAGCAACCTTGTGAATCCACTCACCATTTCTCCCTCACAAAATCTCCCTCTTCTTTCAGAAAGAACTCCTTCTTTTCTCCCTCATGGCACTCTCTCCTGAAGTATTAGCAACCAAAGATTTTCTAATAGGAGTATTAGAAAACCTTAAGTTGTGGGCTTCAAGAAACCCTAATTTTTAAGAGATCCATCTTTTGTTTGTATAATACTATACACATATCAAATGGTATGATCAATGTAAATCATACTAGTATAGCAAGATCGTTCAGACAAACTATTCAACCTTTGAAGCATTTTTTACAATACAATCAAAATATTATATGATATAAGCTGTTGAAATTCTTTCTATTTATTTGGGATGAACATTGGGATAGCCAAATTCATACACTGTCAATCATCCTGGACTGTGGACATCGTATAACTTGAAATTCATTAATTTTCTTATAAATTTGAAACTAAATATATCAAGATTCACTCAATCATGCATGTTTATAAAATCAATATAAAAATCCCAAAAGTTTGGCTTGATTCATTGATTTCACCAATTTACTTGGGGTGAAATATCAAAGGCTATATTTTGTTTAGAGGTTTCCTCACTCACCTTGAAAGTTTATGAGGGTTACAAAATACTAAAGAACTACCCTGAGGCTAACCAAGAAGAAGGGGGAGGGGGGTGAATTGGTTATTTTAAAAATTCTTTGGTAAAAAGGTACTTTTTAAAAAACTTTTCAAACCGACACACGACAATCAATACAGTATATATGAAAAAAGTAAATTTCACAATAATGAAATAAAGCAAAATTTTCAACCACACATATAATTGCAAAAAATAAAGTGCAAAAAATAATTAGAATTAAAACACTAGAATTTATAGTGGTTCAGTTCACCTGGCCTACGTCCACTACTTTGAGACTCCCTCTCAAAGTATTGCAATATAGTAGTGACTCACCTTTTTCTCTCATAGCAAGGTGGAGAAGCCTATATATATAGTGTTTCACCTCCCTAGTGCGATAAAGAATTGTGACTCTTTTACAGGCATAGAACCTCACTCTATTGTCACCCTTCTAGTGATGGTCAAAGAACCACAACTCTATTTTCACCCTCCTAGTGAGGGTTAGAGACTCACAACTCTATTTTTATGCTCCAAGTGATGGTCAGAGAACCACAACTCTATTTTCACCGTCTTGGTGATGGTTAGAGAACTATAACTCTATTTTATCCTCCAAGTGTTGGTCAGAGAACCATAATTTTTACTAAAGAACTTCTTCAGAGCCAAAGAGAATCCAGACATGCGCTTATAGATACTAGGTAAGATTCTTTCTTGGAGAAACTTTGTGAATCCGCTCACAACCTCTCCCTCACAAAATCTTTCGATCTTCTCTCATAAAATTCTCCTTCTTTTCTTCCTCAAGGCTCTCTCTCCTTAAGTTTAAACATCCAACAATTTTTTAATAGGAGTATTAAAAAACCATAAGTAGTGGGTTCAAGATATCCTAATTTTTTAGAGATCCATCTTTTGTTCGTACAATATGTTATGCATATTATATAGTATGACCATTATAATTTAGACTCATCCAACAAGATCTTTTAGATGAATTGTTCAAACTTTGAAGCATTTCGTATAGTATGATCAAAACATCTTAAAATACAAATTATAAAAATTCCTTATATTTATTTAGGATGATCCTTGGGATAGCCAAATTTGTACATTGTCGATCATCTAGGACTATGAACATCATACAATATGCTTAGTATACAAATTATGGATTTTATTTGGTACAATCTCTGGGATGAACAATTTTATACCTCCGTAATCATAAATTATGAACTATATCGTATATTGTGATAAGACACAATAATTATTCATGATTTAATTGCATGATATCAAGGGATTAATTAAGAAAGATTTTAATCAAGGCTTACAGTATGAACCAAATCATATTGTACGATCAGCATAAAATTAATATCTTTCTTAACTTTTAATAGCTAGGTTTTAACAGAGAATAATAGATTATATAATACCAATTAAAATCACACAGTATGAAATAAGGTCATATTATATGAAGCAAAAATGTACAGTATGATATACTTAAAAAGTATCTCAAAAAAAGTTTTCTCTCTCCTCTGTATGTTCAAGGTTACGCAACAAAGATATCCACCCAATTACGTGATATGACTCAAGAAAGGAAAAATTACATAATAAAATGAAAATCAGTTGTACCCCTAATCTACCCAGTCTTGAGCTGATCAAAAATTATAAGTGAATGGTGGATTAATTTCCTGAAACATTAGGTTACACAAACAAAAAAATAAAACATAACAGAAATAGGAGAAAGTCATAACATACACAACAATATTTGTCATAATCAAAGTCACAGTGTTGAATCAGGTTTGTAATGATCTCAATTTTTAAGGATGGAAAATATTATTATTTTAGATTTTTAGAAAGTAACTTTCCTCTAAACTCCAACTTAGATGAAAATCAATTGTAACAAAAGGAGTCTAATTTTTTTTAATAATATGCAAATAACAAAAATAACAAACAAAAAACAAAATATTACTCCTCCTTTTGACTTCAAAAAAAGAGGGAAAATAACAGGAAGAAAAAAAATAGAAAAATAGAAACAAGAAATGCATAAAACAAACAAACTCAAAATGACTAACAATGCAATGTAAAGAAAAACATCATAGACATGAGAACTCTCGTGGGCATTCTCCAAAGTGTAGAAAATTTACTTTACAAATTGAAAAGACTAAATAAGATAAGTGTTGACTTTAATGCAACCAAAGAATTTAGATTGTAGAGTTTTCACACCCAGCTTAACATCTTCATAGGCTAAAAGCCTTTGTTTAAATAAAAATCTATTACAAGAATTATAATTAGATAGGGAAACTTAAGCTTTTTAGATATCTAGCAAGAAATATATCAAATAGAATTTTACTATAAAAGTGATAAATGAAGAACCAAGATTTTTTAAAATCAAGTATAAAACATATTATGAAATACAAGAATTTTCTAAGATTTAATGATTCACTAGAAAAAGAAGCTAATTTAAGTTGGGCTCATTTTGTGCCTCTTTTATCATCTTTGGCGTATATTACGCATCTTTTATTTTTAATATACTTAGTGCATCTTTTACTTTATGCGTCATTTCGCATCTTTTGATTTTAGGCTTATTTTGTGCATCTTTTTAATTATTTTCTTGCAAATTGCTTCCTTTCTAGATCTTTAAAAATTTTAGTTGTAAAGATTATCTTCCAATTAGAGGAGAAAAGTTACTCACTCTCTTATATAGGGAGGAATAATTTACAAAGTAAACCTAATATTTCTAATAGGATTAAATAGCTTGAAAAATAATAAATCTTGTTCATCAAATTGTAGAATATATTTATTATATAAAAAATGCAGTAGAATGAAAGTGTTTTCATTTCAACCATCTCAACTCTATTTTTACTTAGATTTCAAGTTCACACAAGAAATTAACATCTAAAGGAAATATGAAAGGATATGTCAATTCATGAATTTTTATTCTTTTAGTTTTAATCATGTCAGTAATTTCTTATCTAAACTTTAAGCAAGAATAGAAGTTCTTTTATGAAAACTAGAAAGGAGCATTTGTAATAAGAGTTCTTTTATACAGTATGATATAAGTCATACAGTATGATTTAGTTCATGCAGTACAAGTGCAAGTTGTATAGTACGATCAACAGAAATAACATGCTGCTTGACTAAAAATTTCTTATGCAAAGGGCACATAAAATAACGCAACATTAAAAGAAATGTAAGAGTCTACCTGAAAGAAAAATAAAAATCACTTGAAAGAGAAGAAATAAACTCAAAGTAAAATATTTTTTTAATTTAAAATGATAACAACATAGGAGGTGCTGGAAATAAAAATGCGATGTAGAAAAAAAATAATAAAACACAAAAGAAAAACATATATATAAAATGAGAAGTACAACATGAACAAATTAGAATAGAGGTGGTTCCTGATCAGAAGGTGTCTTTGGAGGTGTTTGGAAGAACTATCTAAAGCTATAATATTTTTGCTGGATGGAGGTGAATTAATGTTGGATATTTCCAAATTTCTCCCTGAACCAACCCATATCATTATCATGTTGGGTTTGTTGTTAATCCAGGTGAGTCTCAAGTATATAAAATCATTGAATACACTCCTTATATGTGTTAAGAGAGCTGCTATTTTGCATGTTTTACATTTTTTCAACTTGTATTATTTTGATGATTTCAATTATTATTGTTTTACATATATCTCCTAACACTATTTCGAACATTTATTTCTTGCTCTAGTGTGTACTAACATTTCAGGAAAATAAACTCCAAGATATTGAAGACTTGTAATCAAATTCAACAAATTTTCATATTTTTTTATATGAGAGGGAGTGATTGTAATTGAGTGAAAAATCACAATATACACATTTAGGAAATTGTTTTTAACTGATCGTACAGGACGAACATAGTTTGTACGGGACGATCATGTCAATTACCCCTAAGGAGAGCAATGGATCGAATAGGCGGAGAGAAAATTTTTCTAAGTCCTAATCGTCCAGGACGAATTTAATAGTCATCCCGAGACGAACGTCTCGGGATTCTCACTTTCTACTATTCGTCCAGACGAAATCAATGGTTCGTCCCAGGACGAATGTCTCTGTATTCTCACCGTGCCCTGTTCGTCCAGACAAAATTTAAGGTTCGTCCCAGGACGAACAGCTCTATATTGAGGCTCGCTAAAATCATCCAGACGAAACCTATTCGTCCCAGGACGAACTGAACCGACATACGTCTGTTGGTTATGTCCTGAAGAATTTTGTGAATCGACCTATGTAATAACCGTTTCGTACCGGACGAACTTGGTTCGTATAGGATGATTAGCGTGTACGAAAATAATTCGTACCAATATACATAAGGTTCGTTTCCGACCATTTAAGTAAAATCGTCCAGGACGATCCACGATTGTACAGGACGATCCATTGCGTTCAGAATTGAAAACTTGGAGTTTTTGGGCGGTTTTTCTTGTCTTTTGTATAAATAGTCCAAATTAGACTACCACACAATCTTTTGCCATTTAATCTTCGTGCCTATTGAGAGAAAAGTCAAGGAGAGAGTGTGAGAGAGCATTCAAAGGAGGATTCCTACCACTGGAGCGTGAAGGCTTCACTTGGTGTTTAAAGGTAAGAATCTCTACTTGTGAATTTGGATTACTTCACTCTTTTCTTTCTTCCTTCTAAATTTCTTGTGAGAAGATCTGTCAAGGAGATCCGGTTCTCTGCCGACACTTGGAGAGTGTGAACAGACGAAGGGTTCTCTGCCCACACTAGGAGAGTGTGAAAGGACGAAAGGTTCTCTGCCCACACTAGGAGAGTGTGAAAGGACGAAGGGTTCTCTGCCCACACTAGGAGAGTGTTAAAGGACGGACGGTTTTCTGCCAACACTGGGGATTGTGTAAAAGGATGACGGTTCTCTGCCGCACCGGGTAGTGGTGAAAAGAGTGTTTGTAAAGGCTTCTTCGCCTTGCTGTGGGTGCAAAAGGAGAGACACTATTGGTATTAGTGCAATACTCAGAGGGTGCCTCTGGGGAGTGGATGTAGGTCTGATTTAGACCGAACCACTATAAATCTTGTGTCTTTTACTTTAATTTTATTTTCCACATTTTTCTTTTGTTTAAAAAATTCTGTGGTTGAAAAACTTTTCTATAAAAAAAAAATTTCATTAAAAATTTTATTTCGATTCAACAAAAATTCAAAAAGGGTTAAGTTTTTAAAAATACCAATTCACCCCCCCTCTTGGTAGCCTTGGGACATTAACTTAGGTTTAACAACCTATTCACTAGACTCAACAAGTGGTATCAGAGATTTGTTTCAAAATCATAAGTTTAAACTACTTTTTGATTAATGTAGATGGCTACATTCGGAAACCGAAATACACCTGAGGGTTACTCTATTACTAGACCTCCACTGTTTGATAATATACCTTTTGATTTATGGAAAACACACATGTCTACTTTCTTACAGTCACTTAATTATCGTATGTGGATCCTAGTCCAGGAAGGTTATACAAAACCAACTAAATTAGTTGATGGAGTTAGGGTAGAAACACCTTTTACAGATTGGACTATAGAAGAAAGTGACTTAGCTCAACTAAATGCCAAATGTTTAAATAGCTTCTTTTGTGCTTTAAAATCTGAAGACTACATGCGGGTTTTAACTTGAAAAAGTGGAAAGGACATATGGGATAGACTTTGTATAACTTATGAAGGGACTAATGAGGTTAAATAATCAAGACTCAATATCTTGTTACATGATTATGAGTTGTTTCACATGAAACCAAATGAATCTATTTCTGACATGTACACAAGATTCATACAAATTGTCACTTCTTTGCATGCACTTGGTAGGGAATTAACTAATGCTGAACTAGTTAATAAGATTCTTCGTTGTTTACCTACTGCTTATGATGCTAAAATTACTGCAATTATAGAGTCTAAAGATCTAAACATTTATTCTATTGACAATCTTCTTAGTTCACTAATTGCTTATAAGCAAGGAGTATGTCAAAGAAAGATTGATGCTGGTGAACCACGAAAGGAGAAGAATATAGCACTAAAAGTGGAAGAGTTAGAGAGTGAACACTCACAACCTGAGGATGAAGACGATATTGCATTAATGACTAGACAGTTCAGAAGCTTTCTAAAGAGGAAGCAGAAGAGACGCCAGCAATGGAATAGAGGTAAGTTCAACAAAAATGGCAAGGTTTCTAATGAAGTTATTTGTTATGAATGTAGGAAACCAGGTCATATCAAATCTGATTGCCCAAAACTCAAAGCCACTCCTAGCAAGGAGAAGGTAGAGGAGAAACCAATTGAAAAGAAGGGCAAGAAGAAGTTTCAAAGAGCTTTTTCGGCGGACTCAGCTTCAGACTCATTTGAGACTGAAAAAGAAGAAGAAGTCAATAATCTTTGCTTGATGGCAGATAATGTTGATCAATCAGATCAAGAAGAGGTATGTGACTTAACTTATGATGAATTATTTGAAGTTTCTGAACACATACATGATGCATATAGGAAAATAAAAAAGATGCATGCTAGTGTAAGTTTAGAATTGGAAGACCTTAACAAGGAACATGAAATCCTTAGGAAAGATCATGCATTAATAGATGACAACCACATGAAACTACTTGATGAATATGATGACTTGAATAAGAATTATGAGAACTTAAAATCATCCTATGCTGATCTTGAAAAAGAATTCAAAATATTTAAGGATGAATCCGAGAGAAAAACATATCGAATCAATTATACAAATCAAATATTAGAAGATATGAATTCATTTTATAAATTAAAAATAAGAGCTCTTGAGGATAATAGGATACCCCCCAAACTTGAAGATTTTATAAATCCTAAATATTATCCTAAATATATGGAATCCCTTAGAAGACAAACAAATGGAAGAAAACTTAGGAATACTTTTCCTAATATCAAATGTAATAATTATGAATTATTTGGACATATAGCTCACACATGTAATTTGAAGATGAAATCTAATTTGGTGTGGAGACCTAAGATGCATAAACCTAGACATATCATACATGCATCTGATTATAAATTTCTAAAAGGTGAACCCAAACTTGTTTGGGTTTCCAGGTCTAACATTTGATATTTTTGTAGGGATGCTCTCTCACAAGACCTCGTGGGAGCATATGGTACCTGGACAGCAGATGTTCAAAGCATATGACTAGAGATACTGCTCAATTCATAATGCTGGAAGCCAGGAGTGGAGGCAAGGTTACACTTGGAGATAATACCACAAAGAAAGTGGTTGGATCAGGTATGATTAGAAATTTGAAAAACTTTTTTATAGACAACGTGTTATTTATTGAAGGCTTAAAACATAATTTGTTAAGTATAAGTCAGCTATGTGATAAGGGCTATAGTGTAAAATTTTTACCTACTAGCTGCATATTAAGCCTAAATGGGAAAGATATTTTAAATGAAAAAAGGGTAAACAATGTTTATATGCTAGATTTAAATTGTATTCAATCTCCTCTTACTTTTTGTTTGAAAACTATTTTTGATGAATCATGGCTTTGGCATAGGAGACTTTGTCATTCTAGTATGAAAAACCTTAGGAGAATTACCCAAAAGAACTTAGTGAGAGGTATACCAAAACTAGACTTTACTAAGGACCATCTTTGTGATGCATGTCAATTAGGAAAACAAGTGCAGTTCTCTTTTCAGTCCAATAAAGATCTTAGAACTCATAAACCATTGGAATTTTACACATGATCTTTTTGGACCAGTAGGAACTGTAAGTCTAGGAGGGAAGGTATACGGATTTGTTATAGTGGATGATTTTTCAAGATTTACTTGGGTTAGATTTCTTTTTCATAAGAGTGAATTTTTTAAGGAATTTAAAAATTTTTCGACTTGGATTCAAAGGAAATTAGGGTGTGAAATAATTTTTATACAAAGTGATCATGGAGGAGAATTTGAAAATTTTTGTAAAGAAAAAGGAATTGTTCACAATTTTTCTGCACCTAGAACCCCTCAACAAAATGGGTAGTTGAAAGGAAAAACAGAACATTAATAGAAGCCGCCAGAGCAATGTTAGCAGAATACTCACTTCCTAGATATTTTTGGGCTGAGGCGGTTAGCACTGCATGTTATGTTCTGAATAGGGTGAATATGAGATCGAATTTAAATAAAACACCCTATGAGTTGCTAAAAGGTAGAACACCTAATTTGTCTCATTTGCATGTTTTTGGTTGCAAGGTGTTCATTCATAATAATGGAAAATCTGCCTTAGGAAAATTTGATCCAAAATCAGATGAAGGAATTTTTGTTGGATATTCACGTGTTGGAAAATCTTATAGGGTATTCAACAAAAGAACTTTGGTCATTGAAGAAACCACACATGTTATATTTGATGAATCTGGAAATTTAGAAAAGCCAAATGTTGTTGAAGATGAGATTAAGGTTAACTCCCAAAAGATTGATAGAATAAATTTGGAAGAAAATGTGGAAGAGAATTTGGAAATAGAAAACCCTTTGCCTAGAGATTTGAGATTTTCTAAAAATCACTTAAGGGAATTGATTATAGGTGAACCTAGTGAGGGTGTTAGAACTAGGCGTGGATTAAACAAAGAAGTCAATCATTCAGCCTTTATTTCAACTATAGAACCCACTAATGTTGATCAAGCACTTTCTGATGAATTTTAGATATTGGCCATGCAAGAAGAGTTGAATCAATTTGTAAGAAATAAAGTTTGGGAATTAACTTCAAGGCCAAAAGATCAAAGTATTGTTGGAACCAAGTGGATGTTCAAAAATAAAATGAATGACTTAGGAGTAGTCATTAGAAATAAGGCTAGATTAGTTGCTAAGGGGTATAATCAAATTGAAGGAATTGATTTTGAGGAGACTTTTGCCCCTGTAGCTAGACTTGAAGCAATTAGGGTTTTACTTGCCTTTGTCTGTTTTAAAGGATTTTAATTATTTCAAATGGATGTGAAAAGTGCCTTTTTAAATGGGATAATTAAAGAAGATGTTTTTGTAGAACAACCTCCAGGTTTTGAAAATTCTAAATACCCAAATCATGTTTTCAAGTTAAAAAAGACATTATATAGATTGAAACAGGCACCCAGGGCTTGGTATGAGAGGTTGAGCACCTTCCTACTTGAAAGATCGTTTGAAAAAGGAAGTGTGGATACAACTCTCTTTTTAAAGAAATTTGGAAAGGATATACTCATTGTTTAAATTTATGTGGATGATATCATTTTTGGATCTTCAAATAAAAATCTTTGTGATGATTTTTCTAAAACAATGAGTAGTGAATTTGAAATGAGTCTAATAGGAGATTTAAATTACTTTCTAGGTTTTAGCATTAAGCAATTTGAGGAAGGTACATTTCTTAATCAAACTAAATATGTTAAGGACATCCTCAAAAAATTTGAAATGGACAATGCTAAACCTGTTAGTACACCAATGAGTTCCTCAGTTCAGTTAGATAAGGACCTTAAGGGAAAATCTGTTGATAAAAAGAAATATAGAGGGATTATTGGATCTTTACTTTACTTGACTGCTAGCCGACCAGATATTATGTTCAGTGTTTGATTATGTGCTATATTTCAATCAGATCCAAAAGAATCACATTTGACAGCAGTGAAAAGGATTTTAAGATATTTACTAGGAACTCAAAACTTAGGAATTTGGTATCCTAAGTTTAGCTCTTCATTTGAAATTATTAGTTATTCAGATTCTGACTTTGCAGGCTGTAGAGTGGATAGGAAAAGCACTTCTAGAACATGTCAATTCATTGGAAATTCATTAGTTTTATGGTCTAGTAGAAAACAAAATTCAGTGGCCCTATCTACTGCAGAAGCAGAATACATTGCATTAGGAAGTTGTGTGGCACAAGTACTTTGATTAAAACAACAGTTGATTGATTTAGGATTAACTATAAGCACTATTCCAATTTATTGTGATAATACTAGTGCTATTTGCATTTCCAAAAATCCTATTCAACATTCAAGAACCAAACACATTGACATAAGGCATCATTTCATAAGGGATCATATATCCAAGGGAGAAATTGAACTTATCCATGTTTCTACTGAAAATCAACTTGCAGACATTTTTACAAAACCTTTAGCCTTTGATACATTTAGTACATTAAGAACAAGGCTTGGTGTAAATGATTTGAATGCTTAAATAAAAATATTTTTGCAACATTGATTTTTCTGTTTTCGTAGTTTATATTTTTATGATTTTGTTTTTGTGATTTTTTGTTTATTTTTTGAGTGTTTTTTATTTTAGAGTCTGTGCATTTGTCATTGTCTATTGTGCTTTGTGTGTTTATTTTTGTTTTCTTTGATAAAAATACAAAAATACAAAAAATTGTGTAAATCGTCCGGGATGAAAAGTTTTCGTACAGGACGATGTGTGTAAAATCCAGTCTACGTGATTTCAAACCGTCTTAAGAGTAGTTTTTAATGTAGTTCGTCTGTACGATCCTCACGATCGTCCAGGATTAAATATCTTTTCTCAAACGACGGGATGATTGAATACAACAGTTGAACGGATAAGACAGTTTTAATAATAAACTTCGTCCATATGAACCTTTAGTTCTTCCAGACAAACAAATGTTGGTTCATAGCGGGGGACGGATTTCAACTTCCATTAAAACGAGTTAACTTTTGATCGTTTGTACGAACACGTGTTCGTCTGTACGATCATCTTGGTCAAAAGTCTGTACGAAAGGATGCTTCGTAAATTGTGTGATTATGAAAAGCTGTTATTATTTTGACTCACTCGTTCGTCCATACGAAATATTTTCGTACGGGGACGAATCGAATTCGTACGGGACGAACGAAATTTCGTCTGGTACGAACAGTTATAATTCTTTAAATTAACGGCAATTTTTACTGAACAGTCACTCTCACACATCAATTTCAAAGACTTCATCTTTTCAAATCCTTCAATGGCTAGTTCAAGCAAGCGCCAAAAGATTTTAGCTAAGGGGTCTCCTAGGAATACATCTGAAAATTTTTTGTCTAGAGCAAATGAAGAGTCTTTTCCTAGATTTGCCTCTGCAAAAATTACTCCATCTAGAGTTCTTCTTCAGGAGCAGTTGACCTTTAAGGTAATGCCCCTTTTTGCTTCAACTCAATTTGGACTAATCCTCACCTTAGTCCATCTCTATAATAAGGAAACCTTCCAGTATTTTCTGGCAAACATGTCATTTAATTCCGACCACTCTGTTATCAGTTCCTTTTTCTTCAAAAAGAAAATAGAAATCACCAAAGCTGACTTTGGTATCTTCTTAAATTTAAGGACTGAAGGGATTAGAGCACAGACTTTTACCACCACTAGCTTTGACTGGACTGAAGTTAACAATGTTCTTAGAGGAATAAAAGTTAAGGACCATTTTCCAAAAGTAGTCACTTTAAATCTTAATGCCCAAATCATCCAGCATGTTCTTAGATCTTCTATTATACCTAAAGCTTGTGATAGAGTCAACATCACTCCACTTCTCTCTACAGTTACCTACCTGATAATGACCAGGCAACCCATAGATGAGGCCCAACTCCTAATCGACTATATTTATGGTCTCTCTGAAATTGGTCATAGAGATCATAAAAGGAAAAAGAACATAGCATTAGGCCATCTGATTGCCTACATTTTAGAGAAGAAGTATGATTTAATTCACCCAGTTTCAGACTTTGAAGAAACACTCTACTACAACGACGGTTCATTTAGGGAAATCTTCAATAAGGACGACCCAAGCAAACCTCATGTAGTATTGAGTTAAACAGAAGAAGAGGGTGAACCTTCACATGCTGCTGAACCAAATTATCAGGATTTGGTTCAAAGATTTAACAACTTAGAGGCTCACTTTGATCAAAGATTTGATCAAATTGAAACTCATTTACAGCAGCAAGACCTTCAGTACAATCAAGACATGGGATTCATGCGTGAACAGATTAAATCCATTAATTCCAATATATTTGTGATGAGTATTTATTTCAACTTTTTTAATGCTGCACCTCCTCCTCCTCCAGATCAGGGTCCTTCCGAATGATTGTAGTATTTGTTTAAGTGTCTCTTTTTTAGTTAATGTGTTTGTTTGTGATGTGTTTGTAATGTGTTTTAGATTATCATCTTTCTCCTTATTTTAATGTTTTTGTTATTGATATCATGTATGGTATTGTAATATCTTCATTTGATATCAATAAATGTTGCAATGTTTTGTTGTCTAATGTTTTAGGAAATATGTGTTAGACTTTATGACTTTCAATTTTTTTTTTAATCTTATTAGTGCTTTATTTAAATTGTAAATTAAAATTAATTTTATTAGAAAATATATTTATTCTATAATTAAGAAATGCTTATAACTTGATATTACTAGAATCTTCAATTCCATGTCTCTTATTTAGACTACTCTAGTACTAATATTATTATTGCATTTTAGATGTTTTCTTTTTTTGTATTTCTCTTTTCAAATAGTATTTATGCACTTAGAAAAATTTAAAATCTTAGATTATTGACTTTGGAAAGAATTCAATTACTCTTGAAAAGTGTACAAATGTACAAAAATCAAAAGAAGTGTACAAAAAATTTGCAATGACAAAAAGAGGCATAAAATAAACCCACAGTAAACAAATGCACAAAAATGTGCCAAAGAAAAAAATATATATGAACAAGATGCGCAAAGCGCCATATGTGGTAATTCTTTCTTTCCAAACTCTTTCAATCTCTTAATTCAAATTGATCTTATGTTCATTTATACTTGACATTGAAATGTGAAATATAAAATTTTTTTATTCATCCCTTGCGCAATGATTTTCTTTATCTTAATGTCTAAATTGACACATGCCTTTGATAAATTCTTTGTATTCTCTATGTTATAACACTTCTTCAATTATATGAATCTCTATGATTTCTCTAATGACTTAATTTTATTTGCATATCTTATTTCAATCACTTTCAAGATTAAATTATAAACTGAATTTCATACTTCTACTTACATTTCTATCTTTCTTCTCTTTTTCACTTTTTGCTGTTGTCAAAAAGGGGGAGAAATTGTTTATTATTTCTTTGTTTTGTTTTAATTTTTTGTTTGTTTTGTTTTGTTTTTTTTTTTGGGATTTAATTATTCTTTTTATAGTTGAATATGTGTTTTAATTGTTTCTTCAAAATTAAAAACAAATTTTTTTTTTTTACATATATGCCTCCTTATATTTCATGTATTCATCAATTCAGGGTGAGTTTAAGGGAGATATTTAGAATTGAAATTCCTATAAACAATAATTGTTTTGCCATCATCAAAAAGGGGGAGATTGTTAAGAGAGTTGCTATTTTGCATGTTTTACATTCTTGCAACTTGTATTATTTTGATTATTTCAATTATTATTGTTTTACATATATCTCCTAACACTATTTCGAACATTTATTTCTTGCACTAGTGTGTACTAACATTTCAGGAAAATCAACTCCAAGATATTGAAGACTTGTAATCAAATTCAATAAATTTTCATATTTTTTTTATATGAGAGGGAGTGATTGTAATTGAGTGAAAAATCATAATATACACATTTGGGAAATTGTTTTTAACTGATCGTACAGGACGAACTTAGTTCGTACAGGACGATCATGTCAATTACCCCTAAGGAGAGCAATGGATCGAACAGGCGGAGAGAAAAATTTTCTAAGTCATAATCGTCCAGGACGAATTTAATAGTCGTCCCGGGATGAACGTCTCGGGATTCTCACTTTCTACTGTTTGTCCAGACAAAATCAATGGTTCGTCCCAGGACGAACGTCTCTGTATTCTCGTGCCCTGTTCGTCCAGACAAAATTTAAGGTTCATCCAAGGATGAACGGCTCTGTATTGAGGCTCGCTAAAATCGTCCAGACGAAACCTATTTGTCCCAGGATGAACTGAACCGGCATACGTCAGTTGGTTACGTCCTGAAGAATTTCGTGAATCGACCTATGTAATAACCGTTTCGTACCGGACTTGGTTCGTACAGGACGATTAGCGTGTACGAAAATAATTCGTACCAATATACATAAGGTTCGTTTCCGACCATTTAAGTAAAATCGTCCAGGACGATCCATTGCGTTCAGAATTGAAAACTTGCAGTTTTTGGGCGGTTTTTCTTGTCTTTTGTATAAATAGTCCAAATTAGACTGCCACCCAATCTTTTTGCCATTTAATCTTCGTGCCTATTGAGAGAAAAGTCAAGGAGAGAGTGTGAGAGAGCATTCAAAGGAGGATTCCTACCACTGGAGCGTGAAGGCTTCACTTGGTGTTTAAAGGTAAGAATCTCTACTTGTGAATTTGAATTACTTCACTCTTTTCTTTCTTCCTTCTAGATTTCTTGTGAGAAGATCTATCAAGGAGATCCGGTTCTCCGCCGACACTTGGAGAGTGTGAACAGACGAAGGGTTATCTGCCCACACTAGGAGAGTGTGAAAGGACGAAAGGTTCTCTGCCCACACTAGGAGAGTGTGAAAGGACGAAGGGTTCTCTGCCCACACTAGGAGAGTGTGAAAGGACGGACGGTTCTCTGCCAACACTGGGGATTGTGTAAAAGGATGACGGTTCTCTGCCGTACCGGGTAGTGGTGAAAAGAGTGTTTGTAAAGGCTTCTTCGCCTTGCTGTGGGTGCAAAAGGAAAGACACTATTGGTATTAGTGCAATACTCAGAGGGTGCCTCTGGGGAGTGGATGTAGGTCTGGTTTAGATCGAACCACTATAAATCTTGTGTCTTTTACTTTAATTTTATTTTCCGCATTTTTCTTTTGTTTAGAAAACTCTATGGTTGAAAAACCTTTCTATAAAAAAAAATATTTCATTAAAAATTTCATTTCGGTTCAACAAAAATTCAAAGAGGGTTAAGTTTTTAAAAATACTAATTCACCCCCCCTCTTGGTAGCCTTGGGACATTAACTTTGGTCTAACAACCTATTCACTAGACTCAACAATATGGCTAGTGGTGAGGAGGCGGCAGGTGCATGATCAGCTATAGGGGAAGCATCTTCTTCTTCATTAAACAGAGGATCTTTTGGTTCCAGTTCCCTATAAAAAAGCATTCGAAAGGAGGCATCTGAAAATAATATTCGAGTGTGGTCAAGAGGAGCATAATATGTGATGTTATATTTTTTATCTAAGATATACCCAATCACATGTCCTAGAGTAATGTTTTGCTTTCTCCTAGTGGTTGGGAGTATAATGGAAGTGAGGTTTTGGATGTATTCAATTAGCATTTGGGTCTTTGACATTATGAAGTAGGTGACAATTGATAGTAGGGGAGTGATTTTTATCTGGTCTCTAGCTTTAGGAATAATAGTTGTTCTCATAATGTGTTGGATAACCCTGGCATTTTGATTTAGAGTGTGAACCAATGGTTGGTGGTAGTTAAGAGCAACATTTCTTAGCTGGAGATTTATAGAACTCCAATCAAAATCGGATCTAGAGGCCATAACAAAGGGTATGTTTCCTTTGGTTTTTAACTAAAGATTGATTCTTATGTCTTCCTTGGTTATTATAACATTCTAACAATAAATACGGGAAGACATTATAGTAGCATCCCCACTTATATGAAGATTTGTAGGAATTTGTATAGGATTTTAGAGGAAAGGATATGTGAAAGTTAAAAGAAATTGAAGTACAGTGGAATTGAAGAGATTCATTACCATAAAGTTTAAGGCCAACTAATTAAGAAGCCTGGAAGGTGTGATCTTGGCTTCTTTGAATTTGCGTTAGGTGGTTTCATCAAAAGCCATCAGAAAGCGATCGTCGGTAGGGTTGTGAGATGAGGAAGCACCTAGGGTTTGGCGACTACGCTTTCCACCGTCAGCCACTACAATTTTTTGTTGTAACAAGCAAGGTAGTTCGGCTATAGACATTTATTAATTAATTTGATTATATTTGATGTGTTGACTTGGTTGCGTATAGGATTGTCTGCTTTTCCTAATTTTTTGGCGTTTGCGTGCCACTTTTTGCTTTAGCCTAAATATGTGAGGCTCATGAGGGTGTGAAAATTTTTCTATTCGCATTCAAAAAATTTAAAATTTTAAGTGTTAAATAATATAGAAAGATAACTAATCGCATGCATATCGATGCATTCTTTTTTTCTTATTTTAAAACACTTCCTCACCTACGGGCATAGTTTAGATAATCAAACCTTTGAGGATAAGGCGCTGAACTTTGGGAAGCCTAGTCTCCTAAAAAAAGTACTTTTAAGCCTTTTTTTCAAAATTTCAAGAATTTAGGATTTGAGTATTTTGATCAGTATACATTGCATTAGAAATATATTTAAAGGAGTCTAAATGTTAATTGTATCTATTTTTAGCAATTTCACCTTACATAAGTCAAGAGGCCCCAGCTCTCTAAGACTTTAATAAAAATGTCCCTACCACTTCATAAAATGATCGAGCTCATGTATTTAAATTTGACTAGGTTAATGATTTTTTAAATTTGACATAATTGAAGCATATGCCAATTTAAATTGGGATTTCCTATGAAGGATTTTATCCTTATTTTGTTTTAATGATGATTTCATAATGATCATTAAGAATATCATTAACAATTATTTTTTTTCTATTATTATTAATTGTAAATTTCATGGTTATTTCAAATCCTTTCATGGTCTTAGGCAAGGGGATCCCTTATCTTCTGGCTTTTCTATTATTGCTATGGAGTATCTTTCAAGGTGTTCAATTTTTTTATTTATGACCACCTTAATCTACAATTCTGGACCATGGGTGGTTTCCCTATTTTTCATATGAGCTTTAATAATGACTTCATTATTTTTTTCTAATGGCTCAATTAAAATGCTCAAAATTCTTTTTAAATTTTTTAAGCAATTTCAAAGATTTAGTGGTTTAATTAATAACCATGATAAAAGGTATTTAGTATGCCAAGTCTATTAATCCACAGAGAATCTCTATTATTCATGCTAAATTTGGTTTTCTCGTAAGTCTCTGCCATTGAAGTATTTGGGTACTCTTCTTTTTAAAGGTAAGAAGTAGTCACATTTATTTGGTGATGATTTTTTAGCTATTCAAAAAGAAATTATCTACCAAGGCTTTTCAATTCTTTCCTTTGATGGTATATTAATTTAAATCAGGAGTGTTCTTTACTCTATTCCTTTTTTTTATTTCATACTTAACCCTACTATAAATGTTTGTACCATAATGGATAGATTAATCAACAAGTTTTTTTTGGGTCTAAGGATGGCAGGTCTGTGTTATTCTTTGGGCTCCTGGATTAAGTGTTCTTGATTGTTGGAGGAATGGGGTTTAGATTGTAAGAATATGATGGACATGGATCATGCTTTCAATTATAAACATTGGTTCTACTTGAGATCTAAGAGCAGACTATGAGCTAAATTTATGATTTCTATGTATTGTGGCGATAAGCATCCTCTTATTTTTCAATTTTAGAAAAGGGAATTCGTATATTAGGAAAATACTCGGTTATATCAAATGAGAGGTGGATAACTTTATCAAATGGGATATTAGTTGTATTGATGTTTATTTCTCGTAATATCAATGGTTGGGTAATTTTTTTATTGATAGACTGTTAAATACTCAATCTACCTCTATTATCAAAATTATTTGTTTTATGAAGGATGGTGTTCGGGATGTGAACTTGTTAAAAGATTTTGTGCCTGATTTTATTATCTATCAAATTCTTAAAAAAAAAAACCCCCTCTAGTTGGATAAAGAGGATTGCATGATGTTTACTAGTTTGAATGATGGTAAGTTTTCTGTTAAACAAAGTTAGAATTCTATTAGACAATCTCGTTAAGTCCATTTTTTCTCAGTTAATTGGCATAAGAGCATTCCTAACTTCATTATATTTTAATGTGGAGAAATTTACACAATTACATTCCTATAGATTCTATTTGAATTATAAAAGGATTTTATATTGCTTGTAAGTGTTAGTGCTACTATCATATTGAGTCAATGGACCATATTTATATTAGTTATCCTATAGCTCTTAAAGTGTCGTTATATTTTGATGACATGTTTATGACTCATTTTTGTGCTAGTTATAATACTCTTTCTGATGTTTGCTTAATGTTGTTTGAGGCTATCCAGATTTGTGTGGAGCTAGTTGGTTTTTACTTTGCTATTTTTTCTTTGTTCTCTGTTGGTATTGTGTTATTGAGAAGCAGATTAGCTTTATCATGAGGTAGTCTATCTGATTTATTTGTCTGGCTGACTAGATGGTTTTCTATCGACTGGGTGTTGATTTCTCTTTTTTTCTTTAGGGCATCTTTCTTGGGGGTGGCCTTCTCTTCGTGGGTGTAGATTGACCTATGTTGCAGATTGTTGCATTGGATGGCTTTCTCTATTATATCTATTGGGTAAGGGCTATGGGTTGGTGGATTATGGACGTTTCTTGATGCTTTGACCCATGCATTTTTAGTAGCCATATTCCTGTTCTTAATGTGTGTACTTTTAAAGGCTTCTTTATGGTTTGGATATTAAGTTTTAAGTGCTTTCTTTTTTGTTTCAAAGAATTTTATTATGATATAATGGGTTTTTTTTTTGGACTCTTCAGTTAGTAGGGGACATTGGTAAAAAGAGTAATATTTAGACATTCATAAGGCTCAGGTGCTACCGCTTGAGTCAGGTTTGCGCTATTTATGGCTATATTTTATAACATTTTTTATCAGATCCTTTAACAGGAGCAGATTGCAAATTTTTCAGGATTTTGTAATCTTTTTTATTAATTAATCGCTAAGCATTTATTTGGTTTTTAATTAAAAAAGGATCTTTAATAATTCTTTATAAATTCAACTTCAATCTAAAAAATATAAAGGCTTAATCAATAAAAAATTCAATGTACTTTCAATGAAAAATGAAAGGCCCATCATAGAGTTTAAAAATAAAACTATTTAAATTTTTTAATAACATTATTTAAAAAAAAATTAAAATACAAATAAATTCCCAAATGGTCTTCTTAACCTCACTTTTGTGTGAGGTTAAAATTAAAACTTCAATCTCAATCAAATCTCAATCTCAAAATTCAAATCCAATGACCAAGTCCAAAATCCAAACTCAAAACGAAAAACTAGTGCTAAAATCCACACCAAAATCCTTTGGTTTATAACAAATTTTTAGCTATTTTCAAACAACTTAAAACAAAACCAAATAACCTTGGATTCATGATTAATCAATTTCATAATGATTATACATAATTTACGGTCAAGAATATCATTTTGGAGGTATTCATAGCCCTCTAAACCCCAAAACTCAAAGTGTTTCCCAAGGCTGCAAAAATAAAATCATATTTAAATTTAGATGATTAGAAAATAAAATAAGAAAACAATTAGAATTTTCAGATAAAGATAACTACTTCATTTTTTGTTTTATATTTATTTTTAAGTCGATTTTAAATACTTGCCATATAATTTTGAATCCTTTCACTTATTATGTTAATATAAATTATTTTACAACATCATGACATAACTTTTATTTAACAAATTCTATCTTTATAAAACATATTTTCCAATTATCAAATTATCAAATCAAGCAAATCCATTACATATTGATGTCATGTCAGGCTTTGGAATTAGATCATAAAAGAAACATATAATTATGCATTGGCCAGGGTTGGACAACAACTGCTTTGCCTATTTAACTTTCTGGAACTGTGCCCCAATATAATTCAGTTCAAACTGTGAGCTCTGACTCTTCTGCGTCAAGAGAAACGAAGAAAAGTAAAATCTTTTGTGGTACTTTCCCAAAAAAACATTAAAATCTTTTGTGGATGCAATATAGTGTGCACTGAGACCAACCAACAAAACATGATGGTCCTAAATTTCAAGAAAAATTTGTAAAATTGAGGGTTTTCTTCCAATGAAAAAGTAAAAAAATTCCTGTTTGACAATAAGTATAACAAAACAATTGCCACATTTTGAGAAACCTGAAAAGAGACTTGCTTTATCAAGAGATTATTGGATTCGGACATCAGACACAGCATACCGTTCGGTACGTCACAATACCGAGTAATACTGAACTCGATATTGTGAGGTACTGAGTTCGGTACTTCACAGTACTGAGCACGGTACTGAGCAGGGGGTGATGTGGCGCATTTTCATTGGGCTCCAGACATCATCCGGTGTCCGAACCCAATAATTTCCCTGCTTTATCACATACAGTTTTTTACAGCATATTGGATAAAGAAAAAGCATAGTTTAAGGATATGGAATTCAGGAGGATAGATGCTACGTGCAAGGATAGAAATAACCTGTAAAGAGATGAATTTTGTATAACAGCACATTGTTTGGGCAAAATCAGTTCAAGCGGATCGCCCAGCCTACAAGCTCACCTCCTTAGGCAAACTGATCTCTAGAAAGTACAAGCTACCAGTAACAAAGCATTAATTCAATAAAATGAACATCAGCAACAGTTAAGAATATTTTCAAAATTGAATACATTTTATTAGATTAATTACATGTTCAGTTAAATACAACTCATACATCTTGAAATACTATATAGGATAAGGTTAAAATTCTGTTAGTATAATAGCATACATCAAACTACTGTGAAGAGAAAAGACGAGGAATATATGGTTACAAAGAAAACCAACTAAGCCATTATGGACATGATGCCATTAGAGAGAGCTCTTCACATGCGAATGTCAATAAAAAAACATTTTGTATTGGATATTGAAAATGGAGAAGAAATTACAACAACTTCCAGAAGGATAGAATTATGTCTGTTTATACTAGAAATTATGCAAATGAATAAAAACGCAATCATGAGAGAAAACTAAAAAACTTTAATCAACTTGAGGTGGAAGGAGCAGGCATGCAAGAGAAGCGTTAAGGTCAAAATCCTACATTTTTTACAGATATTAAAAGAAGTATGATATTGTGCAGCACATGCATACAAACAAACATACCTAATTTACTAATGTTATATTTATTGCATACACATATAAGCCCATGTACATAACTTATATAAGTATCTCATTAGTTCCAGTCCATAGAACTTAGCCAAGAAGGCAAGCAGTCTAGGTAGCCCTCGTCCAAAGGGAGGCTTGCCTTGCAAGATTGTCATGAACCCTAGCCTGTGGGCAAGCAGCCACTCAAAAACCTACGAAGATAATGGTATATTGACTGATCCTAGAAGATTATACCAAGGAAGCAACTTTCATCCAAAGGAACTCACCGTCTGTTCTTGGAAACTCGCCATGATAAACTTCTCCTATATGCCAAGTCCTGAAGACTTGCTCAAAGAACTTGCCACTGAAAACTCACCAAAGATACTCATTCGAGGGGAGCGGGAAGGTGGCCATGCTAGAGATAGAAGTCTATGTGTAAATCATTTAGTTAGTCCACATGTTTGTGTCAGTCTACATTAATCACATCATGTACTACATTTTTTATTTATTCTAGGTGAACCCTTTCCTATGGCACTCTTAAGAGATGAAGAGGCATATTTTGGACTTCATGCTGTGGAGATTACTCAGAGATATAGAAGTGCTTTTCATTTACTTTACATACTCACTAACTTTCTTACTCGGTTCTTCAAATTTCATCTAGTAAATAATTGTAGCAAGGTTGACCACTACACGTGGATAAATTTAGACCTAATATCCTCAAACGTGTGGTGAGCGTGAATTGATGCTAGTGACCAAATTAGAGGCACTACGGTAAGAGTAGCAGAACATGGGGTCATCAAAAAACAAGAAGAGCCAAAACTTCACTACACACTATGATCTTATGGAGATAGATGAGAGAACCACAAAGTTGATTCAAGATGCATCAAGGTGAGTTTAGGGGAATGACATTAAAGGGAGAACTCTAGAAGGATCTTGTAACTCGGTGCCCACTCAAAGGAGACTCAAGGTAAGGGTTTAACTTCAACATCCATTCCTAACCACAGCCAGTCATATAGTGACGAAGAGTGCAATCCTTCGACTAGGAGAGTGAAGAGGGAGTCAAAATTTGATGTAGGCAAGCTTTGGGCTGTTTTTTGCCTCTTGGTTTGGACCATAGCTGCTCTCGGATTGGGCTTTAGGTGCTTGGTTTTGAGCTTAAAAATTGGGTTCTACTTAAGTCTAGCTCATTAATTCTTTAGTTGATGTTTAGCTCATTAATGAGAAAAGGTATTCTTCTTATTTAGCTCATTAAAATGAGTTATAATGTGTGCCTTTTCTCCTCCCTTTGTCTTCTTGATTTTCCCCTTGCTGGTTGGTTTCCCGTGATGTGCCCCTTTGTCTCCTGTGCTGGCTTTTCGGTCCCCTTGCTGGCTGGTTTTCCGTGACCTGATGCCTTGCCTCCTGTACAGGCTTTTCGGGTCCCTTGCTGGCTGGTTTTCCGTGGCTGTTTGGGGGGGAATTCCATGGGCTTTCCACTGTTTTCTGTGTAGTTTTCCTGCAGCAGTTTTGCTATCATTTGGCCTTCTATTTCCAACTTTTAATTAAGATATTAAATGTGTTTTAGGTGGCTGTTTGGATCCCCTTCTGTGCCTATATATTAGAAATGTTTTGAGGCATAAAAAGGATGGTTATGTGGCTGATTTTTGGAAGAAAACCTATGGGTTTTGATTAATAGCTTGCGAGCTATGTATCCCCTTCTCCTTCTTCTAGGATAACTTGCGAGTTATGCCTCATTCGTCTCGGTTTCTAATCTCTTTCGTCTCTCCGCAAGTTTCATTCCACCTGTATCCTTCTTCTCAAGGCAAAGCTTCTTTAGGTATTTGTTTTTATTTCTTAAGTTTGTAAGTCCTTTTCTAAGTGTCTTGTAAGCGTCTTTGTTGTAAGTGTCAAAAGTTGTAAGTGTCTTTCTATTATAATACCAAAGTGTCTTTTTGTAGCATTTTCTGTATTTTCTATTACCTAGGAAAGTTATGTTTTTGCTTGCAAAAATTTGGGGATTTTCCCAAATTTTTGCTTGCATCAAAATTGGATAACGCATTCTATAGGGAGATCATAGAGGTAAATCCACCCTCCATGTTCAAAATGCCACACCAATAATCATAGCAAGAATGGTCGGATCTCACTGATTATGTGGATAACTTTGAGTTGGTGTCGTCACTAATGGACATCAATAACACATTAAACTGTCAAATGTTCTTCAAAACCTATTAAAGAATCAGTCTTTCGATGATTTTCTTGGCTACCATTGGGCGTTATCACCTCATTCTCTAATTTTAAGAGAATGTTTACTATATAGTTTGTGAACACTCAAAGGCCATTTAAGATCTTGCAAGCTATGTTTACTATATAGTTTGTGAACACTCAAAGGCCATTTAAGATCTTGCAAGCTCTGTTGAAGATGAAATAGGAACAAGGCAAGTTGCTAAGGAGCTTTTTTATTAGATTTCATTGGGAGATGTTGGAGGCCAAAGGTCTAGAGTTGATAGTTGCATAGGCCTCGCAAACACAAGGGTATTGAGATAGGCCATTTAGATATGCTCTTAGTCTTCAATATCCACAAACACTAGCCAAGCTGTTGGAGTTTACCAACAGCCATGTCAACGCCAAAAAGTATAACAATGTGATTGAGTCCTCCCCACTTGCCCCAAGAAACTAGTGACAAGGCTTGATCGGCTTTAAATCCATATGTACGATAGAAGTTACCCAAGGGACCATAGGGTGGATAGAAGGCCACATATGCCGCAAGATTAGTGCCATCCAAGTCAGCAGAGGGTATTGCAATTGGATAGATTGCTCAGAATTATAGGCCCTCCCACCCCATGAGTGGAAGAAACAGCACACACTTCCCGACCACATAGGGATGAAAGTCTGCATCTCACTTATCAATGCCCAACCATCACCAACTTGCACGTTTCCATGGCTAAGCATATGGAAGCCATCCTAAACATGGAGTTCTTTAAGCTCCTAGTGCCAATGAAGGTGAGTGCCCATGCTAGGGACACTTCGAATATGTGTCTAGAAGGAAAGGACATGGAACAGAGGAGTGCAGTCTCCTTCATGACCTAGTATGAGATCTAATAAAAGTAGTTTAATGAATTCATCCTAGTTGTCACACCCCAGTTTGACTTACTCTCTATCATACAAACTTGAGTATAACAGAGAAGGAAATAAATCTATTTAGACTCTCCTAATACTTCAACATGTCAAATTCCACACTTGATAATAGGAAGCATGTAATGTACCTCAAGTAACATTAAATATAAACAATGTAAATACAGAGCTCTACTAAAACGTTTAAACTTTATTTACATACTCAAAAGTCTTTGTACAACTTACAGTTGAACCTCTATGTACACCAAAAAAAAAAGTATGTACACCCAAAAGAACAGTCACCCCTTAATGCCCTATGGGCTCCTTTCCTTTGCTTGCAGTACAACCATTGCCAATGAGTTATGGCCCAACGAAATACACAAACAATGTATAAAAATTTAATAATAACATTTTAACCATTTAGAAAGGCATACCATTCGTGACTAAATAATAACATGGTTAGGGTACCTTTCACATGGATCACTAGAAATATAGCAGTACTTTTCGTCTTACTAATTGTTCAACACCCTTTTTACATATCATATGATGGTTATAAGCTTTTGCACCCATTTCAGCTTTCAAATTCAAGGTTAGGTCTAACTTCCCAACTTTTAGAATTGAAGCTGTTCTCTCAATTCAGGGTTGGGTCCACATTCCCAACTTCTAGACTTGAGATTATAGGCTTACCTCGTCAGGTCTTTCGCTTTTACTTGTGCGGGTTTATTCCCCAACATATGGTTTAATCACTTTCCTCATATCCATCCTTTTTCGTCTCATGATATATGCTATTATAAACAATACTTTATAAATAATCATAGTCATAAATAAACTGAAATAAATTGAAGAAAAATGAAATAAATGTTATCAACCGTAATAGATATGAATAGATATGAATTGCAATTAAACAAAACATTTATTAATTTATGTAGCATTGTTAGGTATCTCACCTCGGTATCTCGATTCTTTCTTCTTTTGTATACCACCTCAATCACGCTCTTCTTCATTCGATTAGAATTCCTTTACTCTCATTCCTTTTTTTTTTTCCTCCTAAAGATTGCTGAATTCCTTTACTGCAGCCACCTATAGCATCCGCCAAACCATTTCCCCTTCCAGCCTTCAGCGCCAGGAATTCTCAGGTAGGGATAAAGAAAATATCTCAAGATAGCTTAAGGCAAAGACTTCATATGCTTATTGTTTAACGCCTCATCCTCCACTATGAATATTATATTTACACATCTAAATCCACTAACCATTCCAACCATTCATGGCCCTTAGATCCCATCAGGCTCTATGCATGCCGATTTAAGTGGGATTGCTACAGTACAATAAATATTAAATAAAGTCTATGCTAAGCAGATACTTTAAATAATGCTCAGTACTTAATGTTTAATTTAACTGTTCCTTTATCATTTAATCATAAACAGCAAATAATTAACTATACACTTAATTAGACAACTAAAATAAGAATTTACATATACTTCTATATGTAAAAATGTTTAGGTCAAAGGTAGAATTTTATGAAAATAACATAATATTTTATAGAAAATTTATACTTACATTTATTTTTGACATTTTTGGGTATTACACTAGTAGACTCATTTATGCAAGCAAAGAAGGCCTTTACAGAAGCTCAGGGGATGTTGACCTGTATGTTATATCCAAAGGGAAAAAAAAAAAATCCCGTGTACATACCTTGTGCCCGATAGATCCACAAATTCTGCCGCAAATCCAGCTAAAATCGGCGTCGAATAGGTCACTTCCCGCAAATCCTGCGACGTCGCCTTGATCGTTGCTCTCAGACGTCGTTAAATACCGGCTCAAAGAGAGCATTCGGCTGCTCTTCTCCCTGTTTCACTCTTCTCCCGTTCGCTACCCACGATCGCTGCAGCTCTTCCTCCCGATCTCCCGGCTTCTTCCACGCACACAGAGCTTCTCCGACCTCCGACTCTGCAGTCGGCGTCAAGCCCCGAAGCCCATAACCAAATCCACACCCCCCCTTCAGCCCAAACCGAGAGAAAGAGAAAAAGAGAGAGATCCCTACCTCTCTTCTTGTTGTTGTAGCCGACACCTCCACCTCTACCCTAACCCGATGCCAACTTAGACTCCTCCGCCTCCTTCGACAGCGTCCCTTCTTGCTCGGATCGAAAGTTATGACATTTTGAGCGGAAGTAGGGACGGGAGGTTGCTGGCCGAGAAGGTAACTTTTCCCTTTTCATTCGTTTCTCCAGCCAAATCTCGTGAACCATCAAACCGAGATGAGGGAAGTAGAGGATTTACTCTGCCGTGAGATTTATCAGGATTTGGCCTAAATCCTGTATAAATCTTACTTAATCATGTATTGTATATATTTAATTAATCTATAATTAATTTTAGGATTGAATATAATTAATTATATTTTAAAATATAATTAATTATAATTTATCTATAATTAATTATAAATTAAAAATATCTAATTTATAATTTATTTTAAAATTAAATATAATTATTTATAATCTAATTATAATTAATTTATAATAAATTATAAGTTAAAATTAATTGATTTATGATTAATTTTAAATTAAAATATAATTAATTTTAATTAATTAATAATAGGTATAATTAATTATAATTAATTAAAGTTAATTATAATTAATTATCTTTAATATTAAATTAATTATTATTAATTATAATTAATTTAAGTTAATTATAAATTTGTTGCCCCTAATCATAATTAATTAATGATAATCATAATTTGTTATAATTAATTGAATTTAATTATACCTAATTATTATTAATTCTAATTAATTATGCTCCCCTCCACTCTCTTTCATCGATGTTCGTGTCGGACCGGCAAACCACCTAAGCACGCCTTTATTGGCCGTGGTAGGAGGGAACCCTGTGCGACACCTACGGCGAGGTAGGCGAGTGACCCCTCGATCCATGTGTCAACCACGACAACCCCGCGAAGGTATGAATTCTTCTAAACTCAAAACCTTGCTTCAATGTCCGTAGCAAATCGGAGAACCGCCCCATGCACGCCTTTATTGCGTGTGGTGGGATGGGACCCTGGTGCGGCAAGTACGGCGAAGCGGGGTCGCGTATTAAGTACCCCCGGGCGGGGGGAAATCGAAATTGATTATCAAAAATGCTTTTTATAAAACCCCATGCACGCCTTTATTGCGCGTGATGGGAGAAAACAAAAAATACAACCGCCGCGGTGTCTCACCAACACCAACCGTGCACGTCTTTATTGACGTGGCGGGTAGGCGGCCTCTTGGTTTTTCCCCTAAACGGGGGAGACGCCAGGAGGCTGCCGAAATTTTTTCTGAAATACAGACAAGGACTTGGAACAAATTGGACTTGTGGACTTGATTCAATCTATTTAATTGAACTCAAACCCAAATGAAACATAACTTAAGCATAATGAACATGATCTTGAACTCAAACTTGTGGACATTGAACTTGAACAAGACATGGACACAAAGTGAACTTATTTGAACTCAGTTGAACTTAGTTTGAACTAAGTGAGAAGAACTTAAACTGAACAAATACTACAAAGGACTTGGATTTAACTTGCACATTGACTTGAACTTGAATGGACATGATTTGCTCATGAGCAAATATGACACTTCCAAAAAATATACATATCATTCTACATGATACAAGCCACGGATAATGATGAAGAATTTTACTTCCTAAAGAATAATTAAAATGTCAATATCTTTACAATCAAAATACAAGTGCAGGTTAAGAAACATGAGCCATTCCAAATCTCATGCATACAAATCTTGGTGGGGTTAGGGAGGATTCCTACATCTCATTAACCATCAATTATAAGCAAATAAGAATGATGTACAAGATATTGCAATAATTCTTCAATCGAAACTAATGATGGAGGTATTGATTGCAAGCAAAGGATAATGAATCAAAGTGACTTAAACTTTTGAATCAAATTGACATTCAAGCAAAAGTTTGTAAATAATGAAGATTGAAAGGGGTATCTGGTTGACTGAAGGAAAATATCAACGGTACAAGTTCATCACACGAATAGCAAGTTATTTTCAAGGGAGACACAAATCCAGTGCAATAACTCAATATTTAAGGGATCACATCAAATGAAAATACAAATGTTTGTGAGTAGTATAAAGATCTACAATACATACAATTTCTCTACGAATCAAATACATGTATAATATCCACCAATGGGTAAATACAGAAAGACTACAGTAAATGCAGTATCCTGTAGTCAACTTCAGTCTAAGAATGAATACATCTGCTTACAACAGTCGTGGATGCTACGACACCCCAAAAATCAATCATCGTTCAATGGCCAGCAAATACGACTGTCCAATTCGCTGCAAGGAAGAGCAAATGATATGCAGTAAATTCAGATACCTACGAGCAGTCATAGGAAACCCGTCATACTCGTAACATGTCATCTACAAGAAGAATGAAAGGGAACTATAATAGATAGCAACATCTACTGGCGAAAGCAGGAGATTCGTTAGTGCATATCAATTCGCCTGTTGAAAGCAACAAATAATGCACGACAGTCTACCTGTATAAAACAGCGAATCACTAAATTCAGAAGCTGCTACGCCACGCCACCGGATCTGTAACATTCGTACAAGCAGACAAGGCGTCTATAAATGATTTCAAAATACCCCTGCACGTGCACCGTAGTTTGTATACACATACATAGGTACACTAAAAGGGGTAAAAATAATTATAAAACCCGCATGGGCCCGGCGAGCGTGTTATTGGTACACACGTGACGTTTAGGGATGCTGCGCGGGTTGACAAGTGAATTCAGGTTCGAAATCGATCCTTCTATATGGGTCAATAGAAGTCGACAGGGTTCGAACCATTAAGCAAATATAAAGTTGTGGCGACTGGTATATTTGCTTTAAAATATTCATATTAGGCCTTCAAGGCCTACAACAATATGAATTCACTAATAAGGGCATAAAGCCTACGAAACCTGATCCTCTATCGACCAATAGATAGAGTCGACAAGGTTCAATCCAGAAAATGGAAATGACCCCAAACACCCCGATGATGGCCGTGTTGAATGTTTATCTCAACCGGAGGGGTTCACAAACATTTCAAATGACTCCCAAATATCCAAATGTCTTCCAAGCTCCATCCAAAAACAAAAAACTCCACAAAAATCTCAAAATTCCTAGAATATTTAAAAATAAAATCAATCCATCAACACACTTAAAGCAAAATCCATCCACCCTCCGCAACAGTCTGTCGGGGTGGACAAATTCAAATAAACTCTAGCACACAAAGAGCCAAATGCCTAGTGGAAAATATCACTAGGATCCATTCTCAAATAATCTTTTGCCAGTAAGGACGTGGTACATGTCCTCTAACCGACAGTTTCACCGCCAAATGGCACTGCAGGTAAACGGTTATGACCCGGGGCCCTCTGAACCGAGTGGTTTTGCCGCCAAATGGCACCACAGATAGCGGTTATGGCCAGAGCCAATACGCTCCTCCTTAATGGCGTTAAATCCTTAAGATATGAATCAATAGGATATGGTCGATAGGGCACAAAGCCCTCTGTTAGCTAAGGTGGATTCAAATTTGTCCCCTTAGACAAACATTCACCCCCAGTCTACAAGGTACCCTTGGACGAAGGAACCCATGGCTGCCACAAGGATCCTTCTGTCAGGTTGGGTCGACTACCTCCTCTGACTAAGTAGACCAGGGTCCATGATGGCCCGGGACGATAGAACCATGGGATCTTGATCGGGTCTATCATCCATTCCCCCACCATCTGCTTTAACTACAAGATGGTGAAATTTCCAATTTTAAATATCAAACCCTTTCCAAATATCCAAATCCAATCAATTCTCAAATCCAAACCCATGCTGCTACTATATGCCAGATAACACGTATTATACGTATCTGATTGACGACTAGCCTTAATCGAAAGTTCTCTCTCGTGATCGGGAGGGGTAATTAACTATAGGGGCTTGCGCCTATAGGAAACCAGAACTCAGATCATAAAGTCTTCGCAAAAATGAGGGCGAAATCTTTGGGTAGTGTCTTATCTACAAACCCATCTGCCTTCCAAAATTTACCTCGAAACTTATTCAGTTAAAACTCCCTCGCCGATAGAAAAGAGCGAGCGGAGGCCGAGGACGAATTTTCGGAGCCCACAAATTTCTGGCGACTCCGCTGGGGATTGATTTTTCTTTCCAACTTTGGCTAGTCGTCTCAGTGCTATAATAGATGTAATTACTAAACGACAAGAGGGGAGGTGAATTGTAAAAATCTTTTTCTTAATAAAAGTAACCCTAAACAAGAGTTCTAATTTTTTTTGTTGTTTTTGAACTTTTATAACAAAATTTTAAGCAATTTTTTCTTCCACAAAATTTAACATGCAATAGATATGAAAAATTAAAAGCAAGTAAAACGTAAATAACGATAAGAAAAAAACACACCAAAAATTTTATAGTGGTTCGGTCAAAATATGACCTACGTCCACTCCCCGGAGTCCTCCACTCCGGGATTTTCACTATCAAAATAGTTCTCCTTTTGCCCCCCTCGGCAAGGCGGAGAAGCCTTTACAAACCTCCCTTTCACCAACCAGGCGTGGCGGAGTGCCAACCTCTGTTTTCGCCCTCCTGGCGACGGCAGAGAACCTTCTCGTTTTTCTCCCTCCTGGAGAAGGCAGAGAACCTCGAGGTAACGGATGTAGACGAGCCTTTCCCTTGGAGATCCTCCCTCAAATCCTTCTCGGGCCACAGGAGGAGCAAGATGCAGCAAGCTTGGAGCAACCGTGTGATCTCCCTCACACCTCTTCTCCCTCACAACGCTCACCTCCTCCTTCCTCTCTCAACCCTCAAGAATTTCTCTAGAGCTCTCTCCCTTGGAATCCCTCTCTAACCACGTTCACCCCCTCTATAAATCTTACTGAAAAAGGACTTGATTGATATCTAAAAAAGGCTCCAAAAACCTCTGAATTCAAAAGTAGCCGTTACTGTTCGTACAGTACGATTCCACATCGTACAGTACGATCTTCATAAACAGACGTCGTCCTGGTACGAAGATGTACGAACATTTCAAAAACAATTCGTACTGTACAATATAATATCGTACGGTACGATCCAACAAGATACTATTCGTATAGGACGATGGTCTGGACGATCGGATGTCGTCTCTGTTCATCGTATGGTACGATTACTATCGTACAGTACGATGTGACAAAAACCAAGAGATCGTCCAGGACGATATCCGGGACGATCATACTTCGTCTCTGTTCATCGTATGGTACGATCGGGTTCGTACAGTACGATGTTCAAATTTTAATTAGGCCTGGATTACATGCACTAATCACGGGTTAATTTAAGTAAGTATTTAAAATAGATCGTACAGTACGAACATGTTCGTACAGTACGAACGGCGCAAAATCACTTACTTAAACTAAACTACGGCTAGGGTTTTGGATCTGAACATATCGTACAGTACGAAGGGTTTCGTACAGTACGATCTATTCACAGAATCGTCCACATAGCTTGGATCGTACGGTACGAATTAAAATCGTACAGTACGATCTCCAGAGAAGAATTTTAATTACATTTTGCAGTTTAAAAAAAACTCTCCCCCTGTGTGTGTGCATGGTTGCTCTTACTCTTACGCATTTTGTGGTCAGACTCAATAAAGTAAAAACAAAATAAATGGAAAAATACAATGTTTGACTCATACTCCTAATCTACCCGGTCTTGAGTCTTCCTTTCTTCCTGAGTCACTTGTGATCTTCCTGAAATGTTAGTGCTTAAGGAAAATAACAAATAAAATAATATTCAATGAAAGGTTGTTCCAAAACACTCATTATTTGGCATCATCAAAATCTCAAGCTCGGGGTCATGGGTTGCAACAGTAGAAACTATATCAAATCGTACTCAAAGTTCTGAGTCTTTCAAAATGATCATTCAAGGAATTAAATATTTCAATTTTCTAAAGAATGATCATTCGAAAAAAAATTCCATTGAAATAATGCATTTAGCAGTTTTAAATTTGTATTATTTTAATTGCTTGCTAATGATATCTGCTTTTATTTTTGTGTTCTGTGCAAGTCTCTGCATTTTGAAAGTGCGGGGTGATGTATCATATTCTGATTACTAACCCTTGCCTTTCATTTATGCAGATGGATCTACAGAACACCCTGATAACTGTCCAACTGGGACAAGGAGCCAGGATTCAGCTGGTAAATGCTGTTATTGAGACCGGAAATGCCGGAGCTACCATCCAGTTTGGTAGCGTTGACTTCTCGGCGATTGCTGTAAGGAATGCCGCCATTCCTGTTGAGAAGTCTGCCAGAAGACTCAATGCTGATGAAGCTGTCACCCGTCGTGTGCATCTGTCGGCACAACGACCTGTTGCTGAAAATTCTCGTGGGAGAATTTCTGTATTCGAGAGGCTATCACAACCTGAAGCCCTGACCACCAGGAGAATTGTGAATGGTGGAAGAATCTCCGTGGTGACTGCAAACACCACCACTCTATCAACCAGGTTATCTGCACCTGGGAAATACGATGCTGAGGCCTCCTCATCTGGAGGAAGGCCTACAAGGAGACAAAGGAGAAAGATGAACGCTGAGCTCCGAGCTCAGCAACAACAACTCCCTGTTCACCCTTCCAACCTGCCGGCCCAAGAGTCTGAAGCTAACATTCCAACCCGGAATGAGTTTGCAAATCTGAAGTGGGTCAAAAGAAACAGCTCTACTAGTGAGCTGAAGAAATCCTTTTGGGATCAACGACCTGAAGCCCCAATTCCTGCAAGGAAGAAAGAGCCTGAAACTCTTTCAGCCCGGGTATACAGAGTCCTAAAAACAGTAAAAGAGAGAGGATTGAATAAAAGAAGATACCAACGACCATTGATGGTCGAAGCAAGGACTCCACCAAGAGAACGCTTATCTGTTGCGGTGGAAAGGAAATAAAGGAAATATGTCCCACACGGTGAACATCGGGGTGTGACATCTGAACCGCATTTTCAAGGATCCACTGCCGAAAGATCCTGGTGGAAAGGAAAACAAGTTTGGAGGCAAAAGCCTCGAAGAAATGAGAAAGATAGAAGAGAAAGAGGAATTGATTTGGACGTGACATCCGGTAAGGCTTCCCGGAGATCTGCCCCCGTCTACGAACAACGTCAGAAGTGGGCCCCAAAAAGGACCCATAATGACACTCCAGACGGTAGACACCTTGGAGAATTCTCCAGGGGATCCCGTCGTCTTCCATCCCCTCCAAAAGAAGAAACCAACTTTGACCGCAGTCCGCTGGTTGAAGAAGTCGCCGTGCCTAACCAAGAGCCGGAAATCCAGTGGCGGCGCCGCTCGGAGATCCGAGTACTAGAAGAGGAAGGAAACATGGAAGGGGGAGACAACATTGAAGAAGAAGAATTCCTTGAAGGGGAAGAAAATATTAATGAATTTATGGAGGAAAACCTAGAAGAAGAAATGCAAGAAACAAATAACACCTTGGACATGGTGGTGGTCTATATGATGAGACACACCAATACTAATGAAGAAGCCTATTCTGATGACGGTGAAGATGACGACGATCAACAGCCGCCGATTAGGCGAGTTTATCAACGTCGTCGTGAAGCTGGGTCCACCACTGGCAGAGGTGGTCATTCCCAAGCAGAAGAAGAAAGGGAAGAAGTTGAAGAGAATCCCTTCGCTGATGAGGATGTCACACTTGCAGACATGCAAAGACATATAAGACGACAAATGAGAGCCAAAGATAGAGAAATCTCTCAGTTAAATGAGAAGATGACTGAGATGATGGCTCAGATGGGGGCGATGATGCATATGATGCTAAGAAATGCTGCTGTTGGTGCCATGCCCAATCCTCCTTCGGATCCTCCAAACTTTCGAATGCCTCAAGTCTCAGGAGTACGGGGCACTCTTGAAGGTGGCAACGAAGTTCATAATGTCATCCGTCAGCCCACCCCACAAAATATTGCAAGTACTTCCGAACCAGTGACTGCTGCACAATTGGAAGGAATCATCACAGAAAAGTTCAGGGCTATTATAGCCGTCGATCAATCAGAAAAGTTGGTGGGCAAAGGTCGTCCGTACCCTGCTGAGTACGACGAAGTACCGTACCCAAAAGGGTATTCTGTACCAAAGTTCAATACTTTCAACAGTAATAACAACCCCAGGCAGCACCTGGCACAGTTTAAAGCCACTTGTGGGAACACAGGAGGCAATGACGCCCTACTCTTCCGACAATTCTTCAGCAGTTTGACAGCAACTGCTTTCGAATGGTATGCTGAACTGCCGAATGATTCTGTGAAAACCTTCGCAGAATTGGAAAATATGTTTGTGAAGAGGTTTGCTAGTGCAACTAAGAAGATAACAATCGCTGACCTCGCTCTGGAGAAAAGAAAAAGAGAAGAATCAGTGACAAAATACATCACTCGCTGGCGAAATCTAAGTATGAAATGTGAGCAGCAGTTAGAAGAAGAGCATGCAGTACAGTTGTTAATGGACAACATTGATGACAAGATGCAACCCTTCCTGTGTATGGCTACAATCAACACATTTCAAGACTTGCTCGACAGAATGGCCAAATTTGAGAAACTGAATTTGTCCAGATTAGAAAATCACTCTGATAAGCCCAAGAAGGCTAAGGCCCCGGGTGCTAGAAGGGGTGAGGCCGACTCTACGTTCTTCTCCAGAGCTGATAGAGAAAAGCATGTGATTTACAATGTAGACAAGGGCAAGCAGCCGATGCAATATCAAGAAAAGCCCAAACAGGCTTACAACCCCAACCCCCAACCAAAGCTGATATTCGAGAGCAATGATAAGCCACGAATTTATCAAGGTGGAGGAGAACGCCAGAGACAGATAATGGGAACTGGTGATAGAACGTTCCAATCCCTCAAAGATAAAATGAATAAAGAATATTCATTCAAGAGGAAGAGTGTCGACAAATTATTTCGCCAAGTGTTGAAATCAGGTTTAGAATTGCCTGAATGCAAGAGACCCGAAGAGTCGAAGCACACTGGTGACCCAAATTATTGCCCATATCATCGGGTACTCAGCCATCCTATTGAAGATTGCTACATCTTCAAGGATTGGCTTGAAAGAAAATATCAAAAAGGGGAACTCACATTGTCCGACAATGTGTTGTCTCACCCTAGAAATGAATCAACTCGGGTGGTCACGTCCTCTTCCGTACCGCTGGTTGAAGAAAGAAGAAATGAAAAGAAGTCAATTCAAGAAGAACAGTGGGAGACTGCGGTCTCTAAGAAAACTGTGAAAATATTGAAGCAGCTTGAAGGAGTTCCAGGTGTAAAGTGGAAGTCTCCTATTGAGCCTATGATAAATTTGAAGGCACTGCCGGTGGTGCGAGCTCCTATTTCTAAACAACTCTCCAATCAAGCTAGTACTTCAAAGTCTGGGGGGGGTGAAATCATCCAAGAAGAAGACTAAATTGAAGAAGCCCAAGGAGAAAATGACCGCAACTCAGATAGTTTTAACAGTTTGGATGAATATTATCAGACTGTGAGGCGCCCTATCAAGCTGCTGATTTCATGACAGAGCTTAAAATCGATGAAGATAAAGAAGGAGATGAAGATTCTCTTCCCAAAGAAGTATGTCGGGTCATCTCAATGGCGCCGAGTACCTCGATAAAAGAAGAATACACAGAAGAAATATCCTCTGAATCCTGTATGATGGTGTTGCCAATGGATTACAGCTCAGAAGAGGACTTGTATTTTCCAGAAGAAGATGAATCAGACCCTAGCATAGCATCTCGGATGGGACATGTAAACCTGGGTGCTGATTCTGAATCAAAAGATGAGTCCCTAGATGCAACAATGGCTGATTCTGAAGAAAAAGCTCAGTTAAATGACTCTGAACCGGAGGAGATTGCTCAAGTGCAGTTAAGAAGCGGCAAGATACTACCGCCTCTACCGAAGAAAGGGGCCTCCAATAAAGATAAGGAGAAAGAGATAGTTATCAACGATAATATTATTCTTGAAGATCCTAAGAAAAAGAAGATTTCAGCCAATGAGATAGATTATAATATTTTATCTCATCTGAGAAAGATCCCAGCACAGCTCAGCATATACGATGCATTGATAATGTCTAAAGACCTTCGGGAAACTGATTCAGGCTCTCAAAGATCCCGAAAGATACGAGGCGTATTTTGCTGAACGTAATTTGACTGAAGTTCTACAAGCTCGTAATGAGCCGTTCATCACCTTCTCCGAAGAAGACATGATGCTTGGGACTGTAGACCTTAATCGTCCTCTGTATGTTACCGCAGAGAGCGATAAGCTAATCATCAGTCGAATCCTGATCGATCCTGGATCCTCCGTGAATCTGATAAGCTTGAAAGCACTGACATCTCTCTGCCTTGATGTGGAACACCTCGGGCCAGATAAGCTGATGGTGCATGGTTTCAACGAGAAAGGGCAGAAGACCCTTGGATCATTTATGCTCCCTCTTGTATTTGGAGAGCTCCACACAGAAGCTAAGTTCCATGTGATTGATGCAGATACTTCATTCAAGGCGCTACTAGGTCGTCCTTGGTTGCATGAATATGGCATTGTCCTGTCAACATTACACCAGTGTATGAAATATCTCAAAGATAGAGAAGAATTCAGGATCTTTGGTGACATTCAGCCCTTTAAAGTTCATGAAGCAACAGTTTATGAAGATGCGCGGTACTTCATGCCGAAGAAACAAAAATCTTCGAGCTCCCTCGAAGCTAAAGCATCAAATTCGAAGACTGCAAAACGACTTGAAAGAGAATGTGAGAAAAAGCAGGTGAGGAGAAAGAAGGCAGTGCCGACTCTTCCCAAAGCACCGACCATTCCAAAAGAAAAGAGATATGTACCTCATCTTGGGAGTGACACAGATGAAGACAATGTTACTCATGCCAAATCCTGAAAAGTATTCCAGTCCATGGACGAGTGGAGTAGGCAGGTCGAATTTTCAAATGATGATTACGACTACGACTCTATTTATATGAATACGGTGCAGAATGTGTTCTCTAGAAGGATAGACAGCCTATCAATTTCAGCTAGTGTGCTCGTAGTCACGCGTGTTCCCTTACAACATTTCAAAGAAATTATTCCGCGCGAGGTGCATAAAGTTGAAGAACTCGTCATCCTTTATCTGCCTCCCCGTAAAAATGGGACTGTGCCAAAGAATGTGTTATATTCCACGGGAGTTCGTGAAGAGGAGAATCATGACTGGGATTGCATGCTCCTCGACTCCGAGGAATTATTTCCTACGAGGCTACCTAGATTCAATACAAAAAATATTCAGAGAATGCTACGAAAATAAGTCAATATTCCTACCACCAAGCGACAACTTTGTACAAGTCTGGGCCTCTGGTATGGGAGGAGTCTGCGTCCGTTACGGCAGAAGGATACAGACGCATATAAAGGTATCGAATTCATCAAACGAAAATTTCTCCGGAAAGAGACTTGCCGGGCAATCACATGCATGGAAATTGAATCCGATGATGGTGGCGCTGAAGAGACATACGAGGCTGATGATTATGATGAGTAGCCCGTAAAAGCTGAGCCTGCACCAGAAGAGCTTGAAGATGGTGGATAGGCAGTCACTATGGATGAACTAAAAAAAGTCAACTTGGGGACTGAGGAGGATCCTCGTCCAACCTTCATTAGTTCTCTCTTACTCGAAGAACAAATAGAAGAAATAAAAGAACTTCTCTGTGAATTCAGGGACTGCTTTGCCTGGACATATAGGCTTATCCCCTGACGTAGCAAGTCACAGATTAGCAATCAAGCCGGATGTAGCACCCGTCAAGCAAGCTCCAAGGAGAATGAGATTGGAGATTGAAGAACAGGTGATTGCAGAGACAAAGAAACTCATAGAGGCAGGTTTCATCCGAGAAGAAAATTATGCCGATTGGATCGCAAATATCATCCCAGTGAAGAAGAAGAACGGCCAGATTCGTATCTGTATTGACTTCAGGGACCTCAACAAGGCATGCCCAAAAGATAATTTTTCACTCCCTGTATTCGAACTCCTGGTGGACAATACGTCCAACTACGACATGTTCTCCTTCATGGATGGATCGTCAGGATACAATCAAATCAAAATGGCGCCCGAAGATGAAAAGCATACATCGTTCAGGACACCCATCGGGATTTTCTGCTACACAGTCATGCCATTTGGCCTAAAGAATGCTGGTGCCACCTACCAGAGGGTGATGACCCATATATTTGATGATTTGATACATCGGAATGTCGAGTGCTATGTAGATGACCTTGTTGTTAAAAGTCTTGGCCGAAATGATCATTTAAAAGATCTCAGAATTGTATTTGAGAGAATCAGAAAGTTTGATCTGAAGATGAATCCTCTCAAATGTGCTTTTGGGGTCTCCTCCGGCAAATTCTTGGGGTACGTTGTTCGTCATCAAGGTATAGAGATCGACCCCAACAAAATTAAGGCGATCACGGAGATGCCACCACCAAGGAACCTTCGATAGCTTCGCTCGCTGCAAGGACAACTGTCTTTCATTCGGAGATTTATATCAAATCTATCGGGTAGGTGCCAGCCATTTTCAAAGCTAATGAAAAAAGATGTTCGTTTCAAATGGGATGTAGAATGTCAGGAGGCATTTGATAGCATCAAGAGATATCTACTGAATCCACCCATCCTAGCAGCGCCGATTCCGGGGAAGCCTCTTATACTGTAAACGGCTGCACTGGAAGAGTCCCTCGGAGCACTATTTTCCCAGAATAATGAAGAAGGAAAAGAAAATGCGCTTTACTACATCAGTCGAAGGTTGATTGGAGCAGAAAGCCGTTATTCTCCTATTGAAAAGCATTGTTTGACGCTGATTTTTGCAGTTCAGAAACTCCGCCACTATATGCTATCCCATAAAATCACCCTGATATCGAAGATCGATCCGCTGAAGTTCTTGATGACAAGACCAGCATTGACAGGTCGTCTAGCCAGGTGGGAAGTACTATTACTGCAGTTTGATATCATATACATGCCACAAAAGGCAGTGAAATGTCAAGCATTGGCAGATTTTCTTGCTGCACATCCGATCCCAGTGGATTCACCACTAAATGATGATTTGCCCGATGAGCAAATAATGCAGGTCGAGGAGGATAAAAAGCTACCGTTCTGGGAGATGTACTTTGATGGGGCATCATCTATCAGACCTGTCCGACCTCCAAATATTGCAAGAGCCCGAGCCAGCATTGGTCTCATTTTCGTAGCACCGGAGGGAGGTATAATGAAATTTTCATTCAGTATGATTGAACCTTGGACCAATAACGAAGCCGAATACGAAGCTCTATTAGCAGGGTTGGAGATTGCGATCGATGTCAGAATCCAACATCTCCAAATCTTTGGTGATTCTCAGCTCGTGATAAATTAGGTCCTCGGTATCTACAAGGTTGGCAAAGTCGAATTGGCCCATTACCATCGGCGAGCCCTCGAGCTTCTAAAGCAAGTACCAAATGTTGAAATAGCTCGAATTCCTCGAGGACAGAATGCTAAAGCAGATTGTCTGACCAAATTGGCCAAAGAAATGGCGAGCATCAACGAGGAGAGGCCTATATTCATAAGAGTTTACACTCGTAGGATTTTGGAGCCCGCTCTACTACAATTCCCGAGGACAGAAGGAATTCCAGATTCAAGTCAGCAGGATGAAACCCTAGTTGACCCTCAACCTCTCCATCAGATCATTATGGAGAATTATCCGGAAAGATATCATATGACCAAGAGGCGTAAAGCTAGTCAAGCTTCAGAATCGTGGTGGCATTGTTTAGATATTGAAGTCGAAAATGATTGGAGACAGCCATTCATTGACTACTTCAAGGAAAACAAACTCCCGACAGAAATGTCTATGGCCGCACAAATTCAAAAAAGGGCATTGCGATATGCTTTTGTCAATGACATGTTGTACAGACGAGCCTTTGATCAAATGTGGCTAAGGTGCCTAGGGACCAAGGAAGCTAAAAAAGTGATATCAGAAGTCCACCAAGGGCTTTGTGGAGCACATCAGTCAGGTCCCAAGATGACTGCCAAAATCAAAAGAATGGGTTATTATTGGCCGACCATGGTCAGAGATTGTATTGATCACGCTAAGAGGTGCCATGAGTGTCAGATCCACGGTGATGTTATACATCAGCCGCCAAATCCACTGCACCCGACAATAGCATCCTGGCCATTTGAATGCTAGGGCACGGATATAATTGGGCCGATAGATCCGCCGTCTTCAGCGGGACATCGCTTTATTCTGGCAGCAACAGACTACTTCTCCAAGTGGGCAGAAGCGGCTCCATTCAGAGAGGTCACATCCGAGCATGTGACAATTTTTTAACCCACAATGTTGTCTACAGATTTGGTGTGCTACGCCGAATAATCTCAGATAATGGTACTACATTCAAGAGTACAAAAATTTACAAGTTCGTTGATCGGCATAAAATTGATTGGCGATATTCATCCATATACAATCCAAGGGCAAATGGATTGGCAGAAGCCTTCAACAAGACGCTGGCGAAATTGTTGAAGAAGATTCTCACCAATAATAAAAGAGAGTGTCATACGAAAATGGCAGAGGCGTTGTGGGCGTATCGTACAACCTATAAAACGCCAACCAAAGCCACTCCTTACTCTCTAGTATTTGGTGTTGAAGCCGTATTACTATTAGAGATTGAACTACCGTCACTTCGGGTGGCGATCCAGAACGATCTCACTTAAGAGCAAAATGCCCGTCTCAGAATGGAAGAACTCGATGCACTTGATGAACTCATGTTACAAGCTCAACAAAACTTGGAAATTTACCGAGCAAGGATGACAAAGTCTTTTGATCGAATGGTGCGCCCTCGGACATTTCAAGAAGGGGAATTGGTCTTGGTGCTGAGAAGACCAATCATCTCACACCAAAAAATTGGTGGCAAGTTTGTATCCAATTGGGAAGGCCCCTTTGTCGTCGAGAAGGTGTACCAGGGAGGAGCTTATCAGTTGATCGATTTGAATGGTCAAAGGCCTATGCCGCCCATCAAAGGCCGACATTTAAAGAAGTATCATGCATAAAAATATTATGATGATCAAAGTGTCATATGCATATTTATCAATATATGCTTACATTCACATTTTGAAATTCTCTTGTATAGCAAGAATGCATTTCAAAATCCCCCATCAGACTGGGGGCTTTTTAAATATTTATTCGGATCGACATCGCGCTGCGTGCCGAGATCCCTAAATAAATATTTAAAATTTCAAAGATACAAAAGCCAATCCAAAATATCCTGCGAGACAGGGGGCATTTTAAATATTCATTTGGGTCGACATCGTGCTATACGTCGAGATCCCCAAATGAATATTTAAAATCTCGAAATTCCAAGTTTATTCCATTCTAAAATGTCCCTGCGAGACAAGGGACATTTTAAATATTTATTCAGGTTGACACCGCGCTGCATGCCGAGATCCCCGAATAAATATTTAAATTTATCAATCCAGATATTCTTTTGTGCTAAAAAGAATATAAATATTTGTTTTCCAAAGTATATGCAGGTGATCTTTCAAGAGTTAGAGACACCGTCTTCTCCAACAAACCAAGACTCAAAGGTCAAGAAAGTGACTTTTGTGGCTAAACACTCCAACAAATTGAGCCGAAAAAGCTTGAAGTCTTCCAACAGCCTGAAACTTAAGGTTCGAATGGGTATAAAAGGTCGGATCCAACACGCCCAAATATGGCCGGATCGCTGGCAGCTCCGTCTACTCAACAAGCCACAAGAAATGCCGTAGTAGCGGAACCCCCACTTCGTCAACCCGTCAGTAGGGACTGTAGGAAGTACGAATGCAGATTTGACTCGACCAGTTCAAGTGATCGTAGTCTACAAAATTCTCTAAATGACTAGAGAATCAAAGTTCCAGTGGAAGGATGAGTCTCGAACAACCACTGAATGTTCGTAGGCTCCAAAAATCTACAACCACAAAGGATGACTCCAAATCTACCAACTTCAGCAAAATCAGCATTGGAGAGCGCAATTCTCATACCTTAAGTCTGAAGCCTGAATGGGCATAAAAGATCGGATCCAACAAGCCCAAATATGGCTGGATCGCTGGCAACTCCATCTACTCAACAAGCCATAAGAAAGGCCGCAGTAGAGGAACCCCCATCTCAGCAACCAGATGACAAGGAGCTATCAAATTCTAGCTCTCCCAATCTGATGAACTCAAGTGACTCAGATTAAAGTCTTCTCAAGTGGTTAAGGATCAAGATACTACCTACGTTCGGTACTATCAACTGAATCCAGAACCTGTAAATCCTTCAACAAATCTGTAAAGCACAAAGCAAGGATCGAATGAATTTTTCTTCAACAAGTCCATCAAAGCACAAAGCAAAGGAACAAAGAAAATTATCCCAAAGTTCACACAAAGCCTTAGGCTGAACTAAGTGGATTCCGTCATCAATTTGTCCGCTATGCATAAAACTCTAGACCGATAACTTTTCTCTATCAACCTAATACAAACCTAAGGGTTTAGGTCATCAACATCTACTCCTTCAACAAACCCACCAAAGCAGAAAGCATAGGACCGAAGGTACAAAAATTATCTGACAAGTCAATAAAGACAAATCAGATAATTCTCCATCAACTTCCGCAGCACAAAGCACAGGGCAAAAGAAATCAGTATCTCAATCATCTATTGATACGACCAAGAAACTTATGGAGAAAGAAAATCTTAGTGTGACATCCAAGAAAAATTTTGGACCCACTAAAAAAAAATCTCAGTGTGACATCCAAGCAAAATTTTGGAGATCCACTAAAGAAAAAAATCTCAGTGTGACATCCAAATAAATTCTTGGAGATCCACTAAATGAAATCCCTTGTGTGACATCTAAAACAAATATCTAGAGATCCACAAGGCCAAACAACTCACAACAAACGTGGTTCGCTCTAGCTGCGTACCACATTTGTTGGGGAGCATTTTTTGACCTGTATGTTATATCCAAAGGAAACAAAAAAAAAGAAAATCCCCTGTAAATACCTTGTGCCCGATAGATCCACAAATTCTGCCGCAAATCCAGCTAAAATCGGCGCCGAATAGGTCACTTCCCGCAAATCCTGCGACGTCGCCTTGATCGTTGCTCTCAGACGTCGTTAAATACCGGCTCAAAGAGAGCATTCGGCTGCTCTTCTCCCTGTTTCACTCTTCTCCCGTTCGCTACCCACAATTGCTGCAGCTCTTCCTCCCGATCTCCCGGCTTCTTCCACGCACACAGAGCTTCTCCGACCTCCGACTCTGCAGTCGGCATCAAGCCCCGAAGCCCATAGCCAAATCCACACCCCCCCTTAGCCCAAACCGAGAGAAAGAGAGAAAGAGAGAGATCCCTACCTCTCTTCTTGCTGTTGTAGCCGACACCTCCACCTCTACCCTAACCCGACGCCAGCTTCGACTCCTCCGCCTCCTTCGACAGCGTCCCTTCTTGCTCGGATCGAAAGTTACGACATTTTGAGTGGAAGTAGGGACGGCAGGTTGCTGGCCGAGAAGGTAACTTTCCCCTTTTTATTCGTTTCTCCAGCCAAATCTCGTGAGCCATCAAACCAAGATGAGGGAAGTAGACGATTTACTCTGCCGTGAGATTTATCAGGATTTGGCCTAAATCCTGTCTAAATCTTACCTAATCATGTATTATATATATTTAATTAATCTATAATTAATTCTAGGATTGAATATAATTAATTATATTTTAAAATATAATTAATTATAATTGATCTATAATTAATTATAAATTAAAAATATTTAATTTATAATTTATTTTAAAATTAAATATAATTATTTATAATCTAATTATAATTAATTATAATTAATTTATAATAAATTATAAGTTAAAATTAATTGATTTATGATTAATTTTAAATTAAAATATAATTAATTTTAATTAATTAATAATAGGTATAATTAATTATAATTAATTAAAGTTAATTATAATTAATTATCTTTAATATTAAATTAATTATTATTAATTATAATTAATTTAAGTTAATTATAAATTTGTTGCCCCTAATCATAATTTGTTATAATTAATTGAATTTAGTTATACCTAATTATTATTAATTCTAATTAATTATGCTCCCCTTCACTCTTTCATCGATGTTCGCGTCGGACCGGCAAACCACCTAAGCACGCCTTTATTGGCCGTGGTAGGAGGGAACCCGGTGCGACACCTACGGCGAGGTAGGCGAGTGACCCCTCGATCCATGTGTCAACCACGACAACCCCGCGAAGGTATGAATTCTTCTAAACTCAAAACCTTGCTTCAATGTCCGTGGCAAACCGGAGAACCGCCCCATGCACGCCTTTATTGCGCGTGGTGGGATGAAACCCTGGTGCGGCATGTACGGCGAAGCGGGGTCGCTTATTAAGTACCCCCGGGCGGGGGGAAATCGAAATTGATTATCAAATATGCTTTTTTATAAAACCCCATGCACGCCTTTATTGCGCGTGGTGGGAGAAAACAAAAAATACAACCGCCGCGGTGTCTCACCAACACCAACCGTGCACGTCTTTATTGACGTAGCAGGTAGGCGACCTCTTGATTTTTCCCCTAAACGAGGGAGACGCCAGGAAGCTGCCGAAATTTTTTCTGAAATGCAGACAAGAACTTGGAACAAATTGGACTTGTGGACTTGATTCAATCTATTTAATTGAACTCAAACCCAAATGAATCATAACTTAAGCATAATGAACATGATCTTGAACTCAAACTTGTGGACATTGAACTTGAACAAGACATAGACCCAAAGTGAACTTATTTGAACTCAGTTGAACTTAGTTTAAACTAAGTGAGAAGAACTTGAACTGAACAAATACTACAAAGGACTTGGATTTAACTTGCACATTGACTTGAACTTGAATGGACATGATTTGCTCATGAGAAAATATGACACTTCCAAAAAATATACATATCATTCTACATGATACAAGCCACGGATAATGATGAAGAATTTTACTTCCTGAAGAATAATCAAAATGTCAATATCTTTACAATCAAAATACAAGTGCTGGTTAAGAAACATGAGCCATTTCAAATCTCACGCATACAAATTCTTGGTGGGGTTAGGGAGGATTCCTACACTCATTAACCATCAATTATAAGCAAATAAGAATGATGTACAAGATATTGCAATAATTCTTCAATCGAAACTAATGATGGAGGTATTGATTGCAAGCAAAGGATAATGAATAAAAGTGACTTAAACTTTTGAATCAAATTGACATTCAAGCAAAAGTTTGTAAATAATGAAGATTGAAAGGGGTATGTGGTTGACTGAAGGAAATATCAACGGTACAAGTTCATCACACGAATAGCAAGTTATTTTCAAGGGAGACAAATCCAGTGCAATAACTCAATATTTAAGAGATCACATCAAATGAAAATACAAATGTTTGTGAGAAGTATAAAGATCTGCAATACATACAATTTCTCAACGAATCAAATGCATGTATAATATCAACCCATGGGTAGATACAAAAAGACTACAGTAAATGCAGTATCCTGCAGTCAACTTCAGTCTAAGAATGAATACATCTGCTTACAACAGTCGTGGACGCTACGACACCCCAAAAATCAATCACCGTTCAATGGCCAGCAAATACGACTGTCCAATTCGCTGCAAGGAAGAGCAAATGATATGCAGTAAATTCAGATACCTACGAGCAGTCATAGGAAACCCGTCATACTCGTAACATGTCATCTACAAGAAGAATGAAAGGGAACTATAATAGATAGCAACATCTACTGGCGAAAGCAGGAGATTCGTTAGTGCATATCAATTCGCCTGCTGAAAGAAACTAATAATGCACGACAGTCTACCTGTATAAAGCAGTGAATCACTAAATTCAGAAGCTGCTACGCCACGCCACCGGATCTGCAACATTCGTACAAGCAGACAGAAGGCGTCTATAAATGATTTCAAAATACCCCTGCACGTGCACCGTAGTTTGTATACACATACATGGTACACTAAAAGGGGTAAAAATAATTATAAAACCAGCATGGGCCCCGGCGAGCGTGTTATTAGTACACACGTGACGTCTAGGGATGCTGCGCGGGTTGACAAGTGAATTCAGGTTCGAAATCGATCCTTCTATATGGGTCAATAGAAGTCGACAGGGTTCGAACCATTAAGCAAATATAAAGTTGTGGCGACTGGTATATTTGCTTTAAAATATTCAAATTATGCCTTCAAGGCCTACAACAATATGAATTCACTAATAAGGGCATAAAGTCTACGAAACCTGATCCTCTATCGACCAATAGATAGAGTCAACAAGGTTCAATCCAGAAAATGGAAATGACCCCAAACACCCCGATGATGGCCGTGTTGAATGTTTATCTCAACCGGAGGGGTTCACAAACATTTCAAATGACTCCCAAATATCCAAATGTCTTCCAAGCTCCATCCAAAAACAAAAAAACTCCACAAAAATCTCAAAATTCCTAGAATATTTAAAAATAAAATCAATCCATCAACACACTTAAAGCAAAATCCATCCACCCTCCGCAACAGTCTGTCGGGGTGGACAAATTCAAATAAACTCTAGCACACAAAGAGCCAAATGCCTAGTCGAAAATATCACTAGGATCCATTCTCAAATAATCTTTTGCCAGTAAGGACGTGGTACATGTCCTCTAACCGACAGTTTCACCGCCAAATGGCACTGCAGGTAAACGGTTATGACCCGGGGCCCTCTGAACCGAGTGGTTTTGCCGCCAAATGGCACCACAGATAGCGGTTATGGCCAGAGCCAATACGCTCCTCCTTAATGGCGTTAAATCCTTAAGATATGAATCAATAGGATATGGTCGATAGGGCACAAAGCCCTCTGTTAGCTAAGGTGGATTCAGATTTGTCCCCTTAGACAAACATTCACCCCCAGTCTACAAGGTACCCTTGGACGAAGCAACCCATGGCTGCCACAAGGATCCTTCTGTCAGGTTGGGTCGACTACCTCCTCTGACTAAGTAGACCAGGGTCCATGATGGCCCGGGACGACAGAACCATGGGATCTTGATCGGGTCTATCATCCATTCCCCCACCATCTGCTTTAACTACAAGATGGTGAAATTTCCAATTTTAAATATCAAACCCTTTCCAAATATCCAAATCCAATCAATTCTCAAATCCAAACCCATGCTGCTACTATATGCCAGATAACACGTATTATACGTATCTGATTGACGACTAGCCTTAATCGAAAGTTCTCTCTCGTGATCGGGAGGGGTAATTAACTATAGGGGCTTGCGCCTATAGGAAACCAGAACTCAGATCATAAAGTCTTCGCAAAAATGAGGGCGAAATCTCTGGGTAGTGTCTTATCTACAAACCCATCTGCCTTCCAAAATTTACCTCGAAACTTATTCAGTTAAAACTCCCTCGCCGATAGAAAAGAGCGAGCGGAGGCCGAGGACGAATTTTCGGAGCCCACAGGGGAATGAGCCCATTTCGACTCTCACCATTCACATCACTTAGGTGGTTCCCTCTATCTTTATAGAAGATATATCAGGGGCATCTCAAGAGAGCTTGCACAAAAGATATCAATTCGACCACCATGTCATGAGCACCAATGATTGATGTGGACTAAATCACCTTTTACATATTGGATAAGTTAGTGAATGGGAACCACTTTAATAAAGTTGTGGTAGTCACTTTGTTGATTACCAACTATTTCAATAACATGATCATCAATACATGGAGTTCTATTAATATGATTTGTAAATATTATTTTAATAAAATGAATTTTTATGCTTCCTAATTTAACACCCCCCTCCCTTCCACACCCCCCCCCAAAACACACACAAACACCATACACCTGCTCTATGATTTTTTAGGCGAAAGGCGAGAGAATGAAGGCTTGATCGACCAACTCATCAGTTGAGGAAAGAATGAGTCCACAAGCCCACTTACAATGGTTAACTTCATAATCATGGGCACACCGCCCACTTACAATGCAATCTTCAGGTGACTATTCCAGAATACCTTCGATCATCTCAGCATATAACATGATGGTTGAATTCCTGAGAGGAAAAGTAATTATAGGGCGAGGAAAGCTCACACAGTCACAAGCCTGCCAAGAGAAATTAACAGAAGACATGCTACAACTCCAAGTAAAGGGGAACCGGATTAAAGACCAACGAGGAAGTGGAGAAGATTCTGATGATAAAAGGTGATTCATATAGAATCTTAAGAATGAGCTCCTCTTTCAGCCCATCAAACCGTGACGAACTTTGTCTAGCACTCACGCAACCTCAACATCTTTACTTGGACATGAGCTGAGATGTTGGAAATTGGCAGTGAAGTCACCTACCACAAACTTAATGTCAAAAAGGAATGTCGTCCTGTTGACCAAAAATCACGAAAGCTAGGCCCAACATTGATGATGGGAGTTGAAGTAAGTGAAAGCTAAATATTTGGCGAGTTGGGTGGAAGCTTACATTAAATAGTTGAAAACAAGAAAGATCATCGTCGAGGCCACAAACCCAAGGAGATTCAAAATCAAAGCCATCAAATATATCTTGATAATCAACAAGCAATTTAAAAGGTAGGCATTTTTTGAACTTGAGATGCACGAAGGAGATTGAAATTGAGAATGCGTCTGAGGATGTAGACTCGAACAAGTATGGTAGCCACTTAACACTTGCCCATATAATCCTACAATAGAAATATTGTTTGCCAAACCTTCAAAAGGACTCAAAGGAGTTCACAAAAAGATGCATTTAATATTAGAAATTAGCTCCCATGCAGATGTAGCCTTCCCACAAGCTCCAACCAATCACCAATTCATGGTTGTTCACCATATAGGAAATGGATCTCATATGTCCATTTCAAGCCTCCAATGTCCAAGGAAAGTTTACCATAGTCACAGTCGACTATGTCTGTAAGTGGATAGAGGTGAATGAGATGAATAGAACAACTTTCATGACCGTCTATAATTTTTGTTTTCAGACATCATATGAAGGAATGGACTTCCTCACATCATCATCATAAAACATGAGCCATAGTTCACCAATATAAGAATCTAATATTTATGTTAGTCACAAAGTATTTGCCTCAAATTTTCCTTTGCTTCTTATTATACCAAACAAATGGACAAGTTAAGACAACAAATCAGTAGATCTTGAACAAATTGAGGAAGAAAGTTAAAGTTGCTTGTATCTTGGTTCTTTTTTTTCCTATAGTAATTGCTTTTGCATTCTTCAAAAAAAAAAAAAAGGAAGAAAGTTAAAGTAGCAAAAGGCGACTAGAGACAACCTTCAATTCGAAAGGGACTAAGGAGCACACCTTCCTCAGCGATAGCCCAAGCACCATTCGCTTTCTCCCACAAGGCTAAGGCTTCCAGATGAGTACGCGTTACAGAGCTAGCAAGTGGTTACCATAGACAACTTTAGGAAGAGGAGCACACCAAGTCGGAAGAAAAGAATAAGAAATGAATGGAGACCATAGTGGACCATCTAAAAGAACACAAAGCCCAAGTAGCACTTAAGTAGGAGGACGTGAAGAGAAGAATGACCGAGTATGAAGAAAGGAATAAGAAAGGCATAAAGGGTACAATCGACAAACTAGAAGAACTACCTAAACCTAAAGAAAGTGAAAAAAAAAGATGTCCAAGTGCTGCAATGCAAATGTCAAGGAGAATATCTTTTACCCTGGTAACTCAGTGCTAGGTTAAACGCAACAATGGGAATGATCCTATATAATTACAAACCAAGTTGGCTCTAATGCATATCAACTAAAAACACAATCAAGCAAGGAACTTCTAAGGACCTGAAGCGTCAACAACGTAAAGTCATTATATCCTTAAGGAGGTAATTGTACTTGAACTATACCCTTTGCCTTAGCAATAAATAAGAAAATTTTCTTTTATGTTCCTTTCTATTTTTTCAAATGTTGAAAATTCCATTATAAAATGTATTAGTAATGAAAACAAAATGAAGGAGGAACTTGCTCCGTCACTACATGCACTCAAGGAACTCACCCTACATCGTCAAGGGTGAATAAAAAACTAATCCATTCAGAGGAATAGTAAGGAACTTGCTTGAATTTTAAACGACGCTCAAGGAATTCACTCAATATTATGAAACAAATGCAAGTCAATGACCTAGTCGTCCACATACATCATCAGAGATGTGACAACTATTATACTCCTGATAGTCCATAAGATTAGCTTTTAAATACAACAATCGACTAGCACAATAACTTATTCAACATTTTCATGGCAGATGCAATTTATAGTTCATGATATAGAAACAAGAGAAGCACATGGTATTTATTGATGTTGTAAGATAACTAAAAATTCTCTTTATTTATAACAAACCTTGCAGACATGAAGGCCATGCCAAAGAAGACAGCTTTAACTGCTTGTTTCTGACCAGCATAGTCGAATGCAAGAGGTAGCATTTCATGCAAAGTCAGGAAAGCCATCACTCCTCCAACTAAATAAACAAGAAAATAAGCAAAAAAAAATAATAATAAAATAAACTCATGCAAGATTATCAACTAATATTCAACAATTAAAAAGAAAAATAAAAAATGATACCTGATCCAAGCAGACCGTCAAGAATTTCAGGATCTAGACTGCTAGGGAAGAGGTAAGCTGCACAAGGAATGATTTACATCAGAAGAAAAAAAAAATCATGAATATTATGTTAAAATAAAATAAATTCATCATTTTCTCGGCAATGTCCATGTTGAGAATGATAGCTATAACGAAAGCATAAAACAATATTTGCATGATGCATTAGAACATATGAACATATTCATAATGTCATCAAATCATTTAGTATCACGTCACATTTGATGGTTTAAAAATCATTCAATGATAGTCTTTTTGCATTTGGTCATTTAATCTCGGAGCATGTTAGATCGCTCTCTTTATCTATCATAGGAAAATTTTCATTATGCAGACAGTGTGGGCATCATTTGAAAACTATTGTTAGACATATAATTTGTGGGTAAAAACTCAGTTAGATTAATTGATCTTATCACATCATTGTAAGACTATCCTCATAAGTAAACTATACAAAACTATTTTCTAGAGTACATATTATGTTAATAGCTTTTCGATGCATATGCCTAAGTGTTCTCCACATTTTTATGCATCCATAGTACATCAATCACCCCTCTCTACATTTCTTATTCTTTACTTCTTTAGTATTTCTTAAACCAATCCACTATATATTCTTGAGATTATATCTTTGATAAATCTTTACAAGTAGATATTGCTATTACTTGTCTTCAAGGTTATCTATAGCAAAAGTTTTATCAAATGGACTTTACATTAACATTAGAAAATAAGCTGTAGATTGGCTCAAAGTTTTGTATTTAATAGCAAATAGTAGTCTTTGAAGACATCCACCCATATTATTCTTCTACAACAACAACAACATCAAGCCTTTATCCCACTACATGGGGTCGGCTACATGAATCTTTTTTCTCCATTATGTCCTATTAAAAGTCAAATTCTCATTTAAATCTAATAAAGAAAGGTCATTCTAATATTTTCTAACCAAGTCTTTTTAGGTCTGCCTCTACCTTTCTTAACATAAGTCAAATCTAATACCTCTACTCTCCTAACAGGGTCATTGGAAGGCCGCCATTTTATGTGACCAAACCATCTAAGGCGACTCTCTCTAATCTTATCTTCTACTGGAGCTACTCCAACCTTTTCACGTATATGCTCATTTCGTATCCTATCTCTAAGGGTAAAGCCACTAATCCACCTGAGCATTCTCATCTCTGTCACACTAAACTTAGTATTATGCTTCTTTTTTAGTGGCCAACATTCAGCACCATAAAGCATTGCAGGCCTCACTACCATCTTATAGAATTTTCCCTTAAGTTTGAGGGGTACTTTTCTAACACACAACAAGCCCGATGCATTCCTCCACTTCAACCATCCAACTTGAATTCTGCTGATAATATCCTCATCTATTTCACCATCACTTTGAACAATAGATCCAAGATATCTAAAACGTGTACTCTTATTAATGACTTGATCGCCCAAAGTCACAATCCCCTCACTATGTCTATTACTACTAAAATTACACTCCATATATTCTGTTTTAGATCTACTCAAGCGAAAACCTTTAGTCTCTAATGTTGACCTCCATAATTCAAGTTTACTTTCAACTCCCTCTCTAGTCTTATCAACAAGAAGAATATCATCAGCAAAAAGCATGCACCTAGGTACATCCTCTTGCAAATGTCTAGTGAGAACATCCATGACTAAAGCAAAAAGATATGGGCTTAAGGCTGATCCTTGATGTAACCCAACCGAAATAGGGAAATACTTGGTCAAACCACCATGTGTTTGAACACAAGTAATAGCTCTTACATACATATCTTTAATGATTTGAATATAAGAATTATTAACTCCTTTCTTTTCAAGAACTCTCCATAGCACTTCTCTTGGAACTTTATCATATGCTTTTTCTAAATCAATAAATATCATATGTAGATCCTCCTTATTTTCTCTATATTTCTCCATCAAACCTCTTAATAAATGTATGGCTTCCATAGTTGACCTACCCTGCATGAATCCAAATTAATTTTGAGAAATATTAGTATCACGCCGCAACCTATGCTCCATAACTCGCTCCCATAGTTTTAAAATATGACACATTAACTTAATTCCTCTATAATTCGCACAATCTTGTGCATCACCTTTATTCTAAAAAATATGAATTAACACACTCATTCTCCACTCATCTGACATCTTTTTAATCTTCAAAATAGTATTAAAAAGTATAGTGAGCCAAGAAATTGCTTCATCTCCTAAGCACTTCCACACCTCTATTGGAATATCATCAGGTCCAACAGTTTTTCCACCCTTTATTTTCTTTAAAGCCTCTCTAACTTCGGTTTTACTAATACGCCGATAAAAACAAAAATCTTTATTTTCATTTAGGGTGCTAAGGTCACTATAGTCAATCTTAATTCTCACAATTTTCATTAAAAATATTAGCAAAATATCTCATCCATCTTTGTTGAATATCATCTTCAAAGAAAAGTATTTTTTGATCTTCATCCTTAATACACTTTGTTGACGAATATTTTCGCACCGACACGATCCCGATTGAGCCCAACTAGGCTCGATCGCGCGCGACCGACCCAATCAATTGTCGTCGAGGCAAAGTCGACTCAAATTAGACCCCGATTTGATTAAATTAAGTTTGTTTTAGTCAAATTAAATTTAATTTATTTCAATTAAAATCGAATCGATTTAAATCGGACCTCGTCGAGCGTCGTCGAACCCAATTCGATGATGTTCGGCATCGATCGGAGTTCAATTTCGCAAAATTGACTCAATCGAACGAAATCGGACCCAAATCGACTCAAATCGATTCAGGTCGAACCCAATTTGAAGCCAATTTCAGTCTCAATTGGTTGATTTGGGTTCAATCAATTCCCTAAAAAAAAAATCCAAACCTAGGGCTGAGATTTTCTCTCAAATCCCACCTAAATCTAGGTCCAATGTACTCAAGTGAAAATTCCCTCGTTTCTCACATAGAGGAAGCCGCATTGGGCCATTTGGGCGGTGGACCTGCTCCTGGCGTGCGAAACAAAGGGGGCGTGAGCGGGAGAAGAGAGGGATGGAGGGGCTATCTGTGTTTTTTTGTGTGTGTGCATCCCGTCCCGGCCCAGAGAGAAGAAACGAGCGAGAAAGAGAGGAAGACAGACGGAAAACCTTCTTCCCGCGTGCGGATCTCCCCTCCGACCCCGCTCGAGGTTCGACTAAGCCTCTCAGGCGGATCTTCTTCTTCGTGCGACTCCACCAGGCGGAACCCCAGTTCACGCCGAAGCCCTGTTCGCGTGGGTTCGCACTCCTTGCGTGCGGAAGCCCAGTCCGCCTCCTTCTCGCGTGCAACGGTTCTGTCCGAGCCCACCCAGGGCCTCGGCCGAACCTATCAGGAGGTTCGGCTCTTTCTTTTGCCGGACCTGTGCGATCCGACCACCTCGGCTCCGTCTTGACCGACGCTAGGAAGGCTTTGCATTTGCTGCAGTAGCTTCTCCCCCTTCCTCCTTTGACTCCGGCGACTTTGAGGCGACAAAAAAGGCTGTTGGAGACTTCCTAACAGCAAGCGAAGGTTCCTAAATCTCCCAAACAGCGATTTGGGGCCTTCAAAACGCCTTGGATAGCAGCCAACAATTTCCGGGAGCCTTCAAACAGCGATTTGGAGCCTTTGAAGCGTCCCGGACAGCAGCGGCGACGTCCGGAATACCTTGGACAACAACTTTGGAGCTTGGATTGGAGCTTGGAGCGACTTTGAAGCTTGGAACTTGGATAGGAGCGCTTGGACAACCCGGGGAAGGTATACCACTAAAACTTAGGCGAAACCTTAAGGCTCCCAAGGCCAATTGCAATGTGGTTGACGATCCAAAGCCTTAGGTCCTTAGAAACTTTAATTTTTGGTCCCCCAAAACCTTTGTGTTGGCTGTCCACTTCGCAAAGACTATGGAAATTGGTCGATTTCCATTAGGTGACTCTTATGTAAGGGTCCGAAGAGGATTTTGATGCGAATGAAGATGTTGGATTGGTATCCAACACCTTTTAAATTGTATGTCTTCGCATTCATGCAACCCTTCCATCACCTATGCCTGAACTATAGGGTAAGCCTTTCTTTCCAACCTAGAAATCAAATGTTAGGATGTACACTTCTCTTTATAGTGTTGCATGCTAGGTTAGGCTCCTTAGGTCGACGCGTTATGGCAAAATTGACATATGTTTAGGGTATGTATGTTTGCTAAAGTTCAATGTTTAATAAATTTGGCGGAAACTTGTGGTGAAGTTTTGATACAAATCGTCGTGAGATTTACTACAAGTCTCCAAAGACTTATGTTGTAAACCTCACGACATTCATAACCAACTAAATTCATGACAAGTCATTCCGTCAAGTTTACTTTGCTTAGAATGATGATTGCCACTTGTTTGGAACAACCCTAACCCCTAGAGGTTTGGAAGGAGAGTAAATGGGTTCATTTAATCCTAGATGATTTTGAGGTTTCATGGGCCTTCACAAGCCCATGAGTACCCATGCCTAGAATTATCTAATCCCATTTTCGAAACTTCCAAATTGAGGGTTTATAATGAAATTATTGAAATGCATTTATGTGTTAAGGGTTGTTTGCTCGCTTTTCTTTTATACCCAAAATCTACGAATTTATAGGCATGTTTATTTAATTTCCAAATGCTTCTTGAAGCAAATGTGGTGTATTCCATGACATCCCGATGTTTATGGATCATACTCCACCAAGCATTGAAATTACCTAAGCATGATTAATCAAATTTGTAAATTAAGGGACTCAAGTGCAATGATAGTTGAACTTAGCATATATTCATCCCCTTAAACATACAAACTACATTCACGTTTCTAGGTTTCTTAGATGATGTTAAATCCAATCGTAAGACTTCTTAGAAATCGTAGGAGATCAATTCTCTCCTCTCCAAATGAATCCAAAATGTTCATTCAAAACTTTGGGGAACTCTCTCCCCTATGTTTTTTCCCATTCATACATGATATTTGGAGCATCCCCAAGGCTCCAAATGTTGGATTGTGTGAATCCTAGCTCTAACCTAGGAGCTATAAACCACCCCGTGTCTACTCTTAGGTCCTTCTTAGATCTTGCCAAAATGGATCTTTAGGAGGTTCCTAGAAGCTTTCAAATCCCCAAAATCATATCAAGTTTGATTTGGGAAAACCCTCCAACGCATTAGGAGGTTTGCCTTCCCTCTTTCAAGCAAATCCAAAATATTTGTAGGAGAGTTGGAAGTCCTCTTCTTTATGTACATGTCCCTTGCACTTAATAGTTGGGACGTTCTCTAAGTCTCAATTATTATAGTGCATGAAACAAGGTTTTAGGAAAACAAATCCTAAGCCTCTCTCCCATTTCCATTTGCTAACAACACAAAGTTAGCAAATAAATGTTTCTCCCTTCATAAATGATGATTTGGAATTCTCTAAAATTCCAACCTGTCATTATATGAAAATCTTGGAGCTTAGAGCCAAAAATCTAAGTTCTCCCTTTCTTTCGTTTTGAGACTAAGATCAATGAAAGAATTCCCTTCTTAGGCTTAGGATTTTTTTAAATCTAGTCTATCTCATTTGCCTAACCTATAAAGGTAAATGACCATCTTAATTTGTAATAAAAAAACTACAAATTACACCTTTTATGCAATGATATTTGAAGCACCCCAAGCTTCGAACATGTCATTGCATTAATTCTTTCTAATTTGGAACCAACTTCCAAGTTCTCTCACCTTGTTTGTTGAAAAAATAACACCAACATACATTCCCATACGAATGATACTTGGAGTCCCCAAAGGCTCTAACCAATATCATTTTATAACTCCTGAACTTAGAAGCAAACTCTAAGTTTCATCATTTGTTGGAAACACAAAACCAACAATGTTTCCTTTGTTTGTAGCCCTCAAAGCCCATGTAGAGGTGCCCAAATAACCTCTAGAGGGGCCTAAAAGGATATAAACAAATTCATAGTCGAAGTCTGAATTCCTTCATTTTCTTTGTTGGAGCATAAGGCAACACGAGCCTTCTTTGCTAATAGCCTTTAAAGCCTATATAGAGATTCTCAAATGATCTCTAGAAAGGCTCGAAAGAATATTAGCAAAGCCTTTAGGATTTGACTCCTAGGAGTACTCCGTCATTCGCTTAATTCATATAAAGTGAATGTCTACCTTTTTTTCTTTGGACGCCAAATGTTCAAAGAGTCCTCTTGGGGTTGTGACTTTCAAGTCACTTCCCCTCTCATTCTTCTCCCGCACAAAAAAAAAGGGGCCGTAGGGAATCTCACCATTCTCCTATACCTAAATTAGGAGAATGCATTTCCCTCTTTGGACAACAAATGCCCAAAGAACTCTCTTTGATTTGCAATCTCTAATTGCATCTCTCATTCTCTTCTTTACAAACCCAAAATTGTAGAAAATCTTCCCTCCTATAACTCAAAGGTTGTGGGAAGGTATTCTCATTCTCTTAAGTCAAGTTATGAGAATGTGTTTTCCTCCTTCCACCAAACAAAAGTGTAGAAAACCATTCCATTCACTTAGCCTAAAGTAGGTGAATGTGTGTCCTTTTCTTTGAACATCAAGTGCTCAAGGAAATTCTTCTAATTTGCAACCTCCAAGTTGCACATGATTTCCCCTTTTCTACAACCCAAAAGTCGTAGGAAAGCCATCTTTCTCCTTCAACCTCCAAGTTGTAGGAATTTTCTCAAGTAATCTATTTGTTGGAGCACAAACCAACGAATAATCCTTTGGATATAGGGTTCAAATCCTAATCTTCCTCATTTGCTTAACCACTATTTAAGCAAATGAAAGCTCCTCCTTGGACACCCAATGTCCAAGGAACCCCTTCAACATGCAAAATCCAAAATTTGCTTGTTGTTTCTCTTTCCTACAACCCAAAAAGTTGTAGGAAAACCCTCACATTCTCCTAAAATCTAAAATTAGGAGAATGTGCACGTCTTTTTTGAACATCAATTGTTCAAAGAACGTTCTTGGACTTGCAACCCATAAGTTGCATTTTCTTCCCTCTTTCCTACAATTTAAGATTGTAGGAAAGTATTCAAAATCTACCTTCATGCTCTCAAACTCAAGTTGGGAGAATGAATTCCTCTCTTTGAACTCCAAATGTTCAAAGAGGTTTTAGAAGCTTGCAACCCAAAGTTGCATCTTCTATTCTCATTTCTACAAATCAAAAGTTGTACGAAAGCTTCTTTCTCTCAACTCATGTTGAGAGTGAATCAATTTTCTTCCAAGTCATCTATTTGTTGAATAAAATCAACAAGTAATTCAATCAAAAATCATTTATTTGTTGAACAAAACTCAACATATAATTTCATGTTAAGCAAGGGAGTCAAAATCCTAGCTTTTCCTTCATTCTCCTAACCTAAATTAGGTGAATGAATTCCTCTCTTTGGACATCCGAAAGTCCAAGGAATCTTTGATGTGTGGCTCAAATTTACACATCAATCTCCTTTATTTGCCTAATCCAAATTAGGCAAATGAAACCCAACTCCTTGAATACAAAATTCAAGGAGACACTCTTTTAATCTGTAGTCTCAAACTATTAATCTTCCCTCCCTTCTATAGGTTTCAAATACCTTAGAAGACGTTCTATCTTAGCCCAAAGGCTATAGATTCTCTCTCCTTCAACTCCAAAGTTGTAGGAGATTTTCCCCTCTCTTTAGCTCCAAAAGCTAAGGAGAATCTTTCCAACATTTAGCCCAAAAGCTAAACGACGGATTTCTACCTTTCTCTTCTTAGCTCCAAAAGCTAAGGAGAATCCTTCCAACATTTAGCCCAAAAGCTAAACGACGGATTTCTACCTTTCTCTTCTTAGCTCCAAAAGCTAAGAAGAATCCCTTAACATGTAATCCAAAATTACATGTTGGACACCTTCCTTAGACCCAAACTCTAGGAGGATCTTTAGTGTGATATACCACACAAGCCTCACACACTTAGGTGCACAGCCCTTTAGGCATGCTAGGATTAGGATTTTTTTTCTTTGTGTGCGCATGTGATTGATGTTGTGGATTGATTGCCCTTGGATTGTCTGCGTGTGGGCACTTGCCCTTAAGTGGTTAGTATAGAGATATAAATGCTTTTCTGTGCAGGTGGCCATATCTAAAAGGGGGGCGCTCATAAATAATAATAAACTGCTTGCATGACAAGTGCTGTTAAAACCCCCCAAAGATGTGGCCAATAGGATAGAAGCAGGGGCCTAGTACTTAGCACCCTAAGTGCTAGGCCAATTTTGGGATGTTCATATTCTTGCTATATAAACTGCCTCCTAACTCTGTTTTGCAAATTTGAGTCTTTTTTTTTCATGTATTTGGTAGAAATAGGATGTAAAAAAAAAAAAAAAACTTGTGGGGTTTGGATCAGAAAGCAAGGAAGATCAAGGGAGAACGTACCATTTTAGAGATGAAGCTCAAAGACATCCTTGAAGGTTAAAGCTTGAAGATCCCCACAAGTAGAGTCTGTAGTTAATTTAACTGGGTTGTATAATGGCAGGCAACTCAGCTGCCAAACATGTTTGTAATAACTGGGACATTATTTACATTTCTGTCTTAATTTATATATAAGCATGTGTTGAAGTGTTTACTGGGTGCGCATTAGAAATGCATGTCTTTCCTAGGTTTCTTCTCTTGTTTTTGTGGGTGTGGCCTGGACTTGATCACGTTAGGCTCTTAGGATAAAAACTAAGTTTTCTACCCCTTAACATGTAAGCAATCTAAAAATAAAATCAAATTAGGCTCCATCTCTTTTAAGTAAGAAAAATTGCATGGCTCCTTTCAAGGAGCCAAGTTTTCAAAATTGAAATCAATCATGCATAGCCCAAACATGTCACATGTAGAATGCCTTAACTTAATGATTAGATAACAAAAGTCTTTTCTTTATGAGTCAGCATATGCATACCCACATAATAAGGCATCTTGGCCTCAAAGCCAAGCTATAAGACCTACATTCTAAACAAAAACAACCCTACCACTCTACATTTGCATTGAGACTGAATAGCATGGTTTTAAAAGCGATTAGGAGGGTTAGCTGGTAGTCCCTTCCAGGCGGGACAATAAATTCAAAGGTCGGGCGGGTTATGCCTCTTGTGAGGTGTAGCTTGTAAGTCCCTCTTTGCACTCGTTAGATCTAGGTTCGAGGTACTACCTATCGGTAGTCCTCACCTTAGTCTTAGGGTCCGAGGCACGGGTTGATTCCAAATCACCCTATAAGCCCTCAACTTTCGGGCAATTCCTCCAACAAGTGTTGTTGGGATGTAAGCCCCAATCTTCTAATAAAATACCAACTTAAACCAAAATTAGTTTGCTAACATGTAAAGCCCAACATAGGATAGTTTGGGCACCTCTGAGTCTCATCTCAGAATCAAGTGCCCCTACTTCAACTCCTTTGGCTTTCTTTCCCAAAAAAAAAATCTCAATCTAAATTGATCCACTCCTTAAAATTCCTAAGGGTCAAAACCTTTAACCAAGATTTTCATGGATTTTAAAACAACAAAAAAAATCAAGTTTTAGCCAACATTCAAATGACTTCCAAGCAAACAAGAAAACCACTAGTTTAATCAAAAGTTTTCCCAAACCAAATTTGGGAAGTAATTAACCATAGGGGCTTGCCCCTATGGGATGTCTGTACCCCAGAATAAATAAACCCCACTCGACCAAACATCGAGTGGGGGAATCTCTGTTAAATAATTGTAAATTTTATTATTGAGCCCATAAGAAAATGGTATTTTTACCCTTCGGGGTAATATATCGTATTCTTATGCCGTGCCCGATTATAAAATATGCAATCCGTTTGAGGATACAAAAAATTCTCCAACACACTTCACTTGAACTAAATCCTTACTACTCCTATCTCTTTGTTTGACTAACTTATACATATATCTTTCTCCCTCCTTAGTATCTAATCTATTATATAAATCACTAAAAGCTAAGGTCTTTGCATTACATATTACTTTCTTAGATTCCATACGAGCCTCTTTATATCTATCCTAATTATCAAAATTTTTAAAATTAAACCAATTTTTATAACAAATCTTCTTATTCTTAATCTTTTCTTGGACATTCTCTCAGAGCCTTTCAATACGTTCAAGCACAAGAGGTAATTAAAATGGTTAAACCTTTACCTATTCCCATACCAGTTCCTGCACCATTATCACTCCCTCAAAATTAGGAACCAATTTATTTTCATGGTTTAATTATATTGTGACTACCCCTCTATATAGACATGGCCTTTATACCTTCTATAAACAAGCTAATAAATTTTGACCCTCCAGTTGTGGCTATTCCCTTCTCTGAAATGTAAGACAAAGTAATCTAATATGAGATGAACATGATTAGATGATTACACCAATAATTCGTTGTATTCTTCTAAACAAACTATTATTAAGCATAAAAATAATAATAAGAACTTTGTGAAGGTAAGGCAATTTAAGCTATTATTATGTGTTAACTACACGAAATATCAATTTCTTATAAAAGAAAAGAAGAAAAGAAGGCAATGAATGATCTAACCTACAATGGATTTAAAGTATCCTAGTTGAAAAGGGGATTATCCTAGTTGAAAAGGGGATAAGTTAAACTTAAACTCTGAAAATAATGTGTCTTCATGAAGACCTCGTTTCTTACCTATAGGTCCTTCTAAAAGGGTTGTGAACTCATGAGTAGTTCTTCACTTGGGAGTAGAAGAAAACAAGAATATTAAAATAGCAAAAAAAACTCATTTTAAAGTTGAGTAATTAATGTTATAATAGTCAAATTAAGTAATCTTTTTTCTCCATTGTGTACTGTTAAGAGTCAAATTCTCATTTAAATCTAATAAAGAAAATAACATCTAATATTTTTTAACCATGTTTTTTTAGGTCTAGCTCTACCTTTCTTAACATCAACCAAATCTAATACATTAATTTTCCTAACTGGGTCATCAAAAGGTTGTTGTTTTATGTGACTAAACCATCTAAAGAGACTCTTTATAATCTTATCTTCCACTGGAGCTCCTCCAACTTTTTCATGTATATGCTCATTTAGGATCTTATCTAAGAGTAAAGCCACTAATCCACCAAAGCATCCTCATCTCAATAACACTTAATATTATGCTTCTTTTTTGAAAGATAATATTCTGAACCATAAAGCATTGCAAGTCTCATCGCCATCTTATTGAATTTTACCCTTAAGTTTGAGGGGGGCTTGTATATCACACAACCAACCCGATGCATTCCTCCACTTTAACCATCCAACCTGAATTCTACTATTAATATCCCATAAAGTTCATCATCACTATGAACAATAGACCCAATATATCTAAAATGTGTACTTTTATTAATGACCTGATTGCCTAAAGTCACAATCCCCCCATTAAATCTTTTTCTACTAAAAGTACATTCCATATATTCAATTTTAGATCTACTCAAACAAAAACTATTAGACACTAAGGAAGTTTACCTTCAACTCGCTGTCTAGTCTTATCAACAAGAAGAATATCAACAGCAAAAAGCATACAATGGTGTACAACCTTCTGCAAATGTCTAATGAGAACTTCAATGACTAGTGTAAAAAGATATGTGCTTAAGGATGATCCTTGATGTAATCCAATTGAAATAGGAAAATACTTGCCCCCCCCCCCCTAAAAAAATTAAAATTTTGCTTATTACATGAATTTTTAGGTAATTTGACCCCACCCCTATTTTTTTTACTCTTTATTATAAGAATCTTTAGGGAATTGCCCCCCACCCCCCCTACCCCAAAAAAAAAAAATACTATGATCTTTTGGCGATTGACCCTAGTAGAATTATACACATTGTGTAGAGGGATTATTACAAGGGATTTTAGGCAATTGCCCCCCTAAAAAGTTTTAAAATACTATGATCTTTTGGCAACTGCCCCCAGCATAATCAAACACATTGTGTAGAGGTGTTATTGTTAGAGAACGATGAACCAAATACAAATATAAATAGTAAAGAGAATCCGAAAATATCCTTACAACCAAAATTTATTCCGGGGGCGCTGCCCCCGAAAACCTCCATAGGGGCACTTCCCCTTGACCCTGCAACACATTATGTAGAAGTGTTACCTAATTTTTGTTTAAGAATAATTGTCATTATATAAGATATTGATGATATTTTATTATGTATTCAAGTACAAATAATCATAAATAAATAAATAAATAAATATATATATATATATGAAAAAAAAAATCTACACTTTTACTTATAAGTTTGTCACCCCCTAAAAATTAAGGCTGCTTCCACACGTGTGTGTTCCCCTCCACTAAAATGCGTGGAAATGGAGTGAAATTGGAGACTCAAGCGATGGTCGGCGGGCGTGACACATCACTTGAAAGGTCAAATGATCTCCTAACGTTGAACGGATTGCATTGTTGTAATCGAAGTGTCAAATTTACATAAGTGGGACCAGCTCGCAGTCCAGTCGGATGAGACTGGTCAAAATCAGAGACAGACACCCGAAAACGACGTGCGACACTCTTTAAAGGACGCTCAATCGCAAAACGGACTTCTTCGTTGCCTTTGAAACATCCAAGTCACTTAAGAATTATTATAATTTTGCTCAACAAAAAGCACCCGAGGAAATCGATGCGGATTCCCAGGCGACAGTTCACAAATTTTGAGAATATGAAATGAAATTTAAAAAAATATCTTATAAACTTCTGTTATTTTAATAATAATAATATTACTATTATTATTATTAATATTAATAAATAAATAAATAAATAAGAAATCAAAATCAGATCAATGCATTACCTCGCATATAGCCCAGACATTTGGTGTTGTTCTTCATACGTCGACGACATGCTCTGGGCTATCTCTGTATGATCTTCATTATCTCTGCGGCCATGTTGTCATAAAGGAAACTAAATTATGTCTTCTCTTCATTCGTTAATTCTCCCACTCGCTCGTCTCTCTTCTCCTTCCTCATTGTCAAAGCCACAAGCCTTATGCGGTCATTTCCTTCCTCAAATAGCCACAGCTTCTTTACTCCACTTCGATTTCATGAACACCAACTGTCCATCCTCCCCTTCACGATCGAAATCCTTCTACCACTAGCTCTACATGAGCAAAGTCACAGCTTGTGCCCAATCTCCTCCCCTCGTACCCGATCGAAGTGCTACAGACAACCAATTCATTTTGAAACTTCCCGCACCCTTTCATCCTCTGGTATTCGTCGCACATCCTCCCAATTGCACGTCAAAAATCAGGTCAATCTTGCAATTGCCTCAAACCAAAGTCGTAGATCTTGATCGAAACCAAATTCGACTCGCACCCAGCCGTTGATCTCTTCCTCCTAGTCGATTTATTGACGCCGAACCAACCTCTAACGGTGTCCGGTCTTCGTACCTGCAAACCACCTCCTGTCAAAGCCTTATACATTGATCTACTCAAAGCAAACTCGGCTACCCCCTATTCTTCCCTCTTCAAGCCGCAAAACCCAACCGCTCGTACATCCCTCACATGAAGTCCAAACATTCAGACCATCCCCTACCTCGCATGAGTCTTCCGACTGAATCTGCTAACCCCACTCCCGATCGGATACTCCAAGCTTTCGACCTAAACCAGATCACAATCCCATCTTCAACCTCACTACATGACGAATCTCAAACAGCCAAACTCCACTTGCCGGAAGACCTTTAGCCGAGGCCCAACATAACCTTCGCACCTCTGCTCTCCTCACGCAAGACTTCCGAATCTTAATCCTTCGTCCATATTCGATTTCACATAGGAGGCAAGCCGCAAACTTTCAATTTTCCTCCAAATTTTCTGAAGCAAACCCTTAACCCGACTCACACTCGATGGCAACTACAGCCAACCTTTTAATATGTATAATAAGCTTTTTGCATTCCCTCATTCTCTGGCACAATAACTACTGTTAAGTATGATAATAATTTCAATTATAATAACAATAGTAAGTATTATTATTATTTACAAAAACAAAAAAAAAAGTGATGATAAAAAAATGAATGAAATAAAAAAGGGAAGAAGAAGAAATAAAAAAGGAATAAAAAACAAAAAATAAAAATAAAAAGGAAATAAAAAAGAGAATAAAAAAATTGTCTTCTTTTTGTGCCTCGATCATCACCGCTGTCGTCGCCATTGTCCCAACATCACCATTGCCGACATAGTTTGCAAGGTATAATTCAAACCCTATCAACCCCATCCTCGGCGCTTGCAGTGCAACAAGCAATCACCTATATACGATTTTCTTAGCACAATGGGAGGACACTCATCGCAGTGCTTATAGCGAGGCAAGTGAGCCTCGTACACACTTTTATTATCGTTGCGGAGTAAAATTTAAGTACCCATATGCGCGCCTCAATGTCTGTAGGGAAAGAAATTGTTCATTCTCAAACAGGTACCTCTGAAGACCCATGCATGCCTTCTTGGTGTGGTTCGACTGCTTTCTATGACCGCGATATCGTCCGACAACAACTGTGCACGTCTTTCTTGATGTGGCGGGAAGGCTAAGGCTCCCTAAATTTTCCGTAAACAGGGGAAATGTTGGGATGCTACCAAAATTCCGATTAACAAAGGAGTTGATTTCAACAGAATGATAGGGAACATAATTTGCAAAATGAAGAACAAGGAACGAGACCGTAAACATTAAAATGCACAATAAAATTGAAAATACAAATACGGAATAAGAATTCAAGTCATTCAAATAAACATTAATAAACAACAAGGGACATGTAAGCGCACACTGATGATGATTAAACTCAAATCAATTTGTAGCATTCAACCAATTCGAAGCAAGCATCAACAGGTGACACAGGCAAATATACACAGTGTAATATACGATGAATGCAAACACCCACTGATGGTTCACATGCGGGTGAGAATCAAGAACCTGTCATGTACACAATTGTCCACACAAAGATGATGGAAAACAATAGGCAGTGGTTGCAACAATGCCCTGTAGGAAACTTCAACATGTGAGCAAACACATGCTACTACATAAGCAGCAATGATCGATTATACAATGCATCGTCAACTAAGAGGTGTTTGAAGAATTTGAAGTGAATGCAGCTTGCATACAACTAATTTTACTGTAAATAAGCACAATAAGCCATTTATAGATGATGATGGTGGACATGATGCAGGTGCAATGAGTTCCCTACAAACATATCTAAAGAAATTGCAGTGGATGTACAAGTAGAGGATCTATGATGTGACGGTTCATATACAAATAAGAACCAAGAGCTCGCAATAAATATGAACACCTATAAGTAAATTGTAGGAGATTTGTCATGCCTACAGTAATCGACCCACTAATAATAACGAACAATGTGCAGCATATGTTATATCCTTCCTATAGTCAACAATCACTTGATGGCAAGCAAATACACTAATCCCTCGCAAGCAAAGATCAAATGACCAATGTACAACATTCACATCAGTAGTACCCTGCGAGCAGTAGGGACAGATGTGCATTGAATGACAACTTGCAAGCCAACATGCAAAGGGAACCAGTGGTGAATGCAACTCAACAAGTATCCACATCAACATTCTAACGAACATAAAAAACTTACTTGCAAATGATAATGCTATCTGCAGATATGTACATGCAGCTTACAGTAAACGCCATGGTATTCATACAGTCAAGCGTAATCAAGGTTTTAGTAAATAAATCGGTAAGATATATGCTAAGGATAGCTCACCTATATGCAACAGCTGGTGGATCTTAAATACCTAGTGCTTGACAGTAAGTAATATTAAATAAAGCCTACACTGTGTGATAAATTGAAGACAAAAAAATATAATGGTGCATCAATCAAGCCTTTGGTTCCATCAGATTATGATGTCTCATTTACCACAAAATGACCTCATGTAACTTGGATGTCCTCATCTGGTCTAAGCAACGGTTAGATGATTCGTGGATTTGATCTCCCGAAGGACGAGAGGATAGAGCTCACATCAAAACAATGAATTAACTCATGGTTATTCTAGATGAAATGATACAATTCACCTATAAGCAAAAACAGAGAATCTGTAGTAAAAACTATGGTCCACTGATGGACTGAATTAGAAAACTTGCGGTGCTATGTCATCACACCAGAAAAATCAGGTTACTTGCAAATGATAGGTAGAAGTCATTAGTGCATAATGTAGTGCGTTTGCAAGCAGAAGTATACCTTTATGGGCTGAACATTGAAGAAAGTAGCAACATGCAGTAGATGAAATGAGTTAAATTGCATCGTCAATGCACGATGAATAAAGCCTAGCGCAGTGCCACGCCACCAGATCCGTAACACTCGTACAAGCTAACAGAAGCCGTTCATAGGCCCTTAAATAAAAAACTTACACATTTTCGAATGATCATCACCTGCTAAACTAATTATAATTGAATATTATAGAAACTCTCTCAAGCATTAAAATATGCATTAATATGTATTTTAAAATATGCATGGATTTGTAGGATGCGGAGGGTTTCATTCAAGTATATCATTTGACATTAAAATAATACTAAAAAATGACCTATTGTATACATTTGTAGGATGCGGAGAGTTTCATTCAAGCATGTTATTTGACATTGCAATTTCTATATGATGCAGAGAGTTTCATTCAAGATTGTTATTTGACATTACAATCGCATTTTAAAATAACCTCCTGCATGCATTTGTAGGATGCAGAGAGTTTCATTCAAGCTTGTCATTCAATCTTATATTTTTATGCAAATATGTTGTACATGTGCAGCTGAGTGTGCTCCCACATGTATTTGCAAGATGCAGAGGGTTTCATTTAAGTAATGTCAAGCAATGTTCCATTCAGATGTAAAAAATAATGATATCGTACACTGCACCTATATAGTGTGCAAATGCAAAATGCAAAAATACATATGCCAAAATACATGATAGATGCAGATGTGTCGCATACATCCACTACATACATATAACAATCATATAAATGCATCATGCAAACTATAAGAAACATCAAATATTCGCACAGGCCCCGTCGAGCGTGTTATAGGTACAGACGTGACATCTGAGAATGCTGCACAGATCATGAAATGAACCTAAATTTGAGCTTGATCCTCCTATATAAATAGATAAAAATAAAAAACGGCTAGAACTATCGAACAAATATACGGTCGTGACATCGACTAGAATATTTATTTTATACATTCATATTAGACCCTCAAGGTTTATAACAATAAAAATACACTAATAAAGGCATAAAGCCGACAATAAACACGATCCTCTACTAGTAAGCAGGCAGAGTTGATAAGATTCAACTTACAAAATAAAAATGCCAATTAAAATCCCGATGATGGCTATGTTGATAGAAAATTTCAACCGGAGGGAATCTCAATTATCTAAAATACCTCACAAACTCCTAAATTTCAATAAAAATCAAAAATTCTAAAAATCACCCAAAAATTAAAATATTTGGAATGAAATAAATCATTAAATGCTTAAGAAAAATCTACTCATACTCCGCAACAGTTTGTTGATGTGGAAAAGTTTGATAATCACTTCAGCTCACATAGAGTAGATGTCTGATCGAGAATATAACTATGATTCATTCTGAATACGTCTCTTGCTAGTAAAGACGTGGCGTGTATCCTCTAATCGATGGTTTCGCTGCTAAATGGCATCACAGATAAACAGTTATGACTAATGCCCTCTAACCGAAAAATTTTATTTCCAAATGGCAATATTAAATTACAGTTATAGTCAAAGCATGTATGTTCCCCAACGGTGTTAAATCATTGAGTAATGAGTCAATAGAATATAACTGATAGAACACAAACCCTCTGTTACCTAAGGCGGATTCAAATTTGTCCTCTTAGATAATATATATCCCAAGTCTATAAGGTACCATTGGACAAAGAAACTCATGGCTGTCGACAAGGATCCTTCTATCATGATGAGTCAACTACCTCCTTTGACTACGTAGACCAGGGACCATGATGACCGGGGATGAAGAAACTATGGGATATTGATCGAGTCTATCATCATTCACCCCACCATCCACTTTAAGTGTAAGGTAGTGAATTTCTAAATTTAAATATCAAATCATGCTGATACTATATGCCAAATATTATATATATGTTTGACGACTAGCCTTAATCGAAAATTCTCTCTCGATGTCGAGAGGGATAATTAACTATAGGGGCATGCACCTAGAGGAAACTCAAACTCATATCATAAAGTGCTCCCAAAATGAGGGCGAAATCTCTAGGTAATATTTTATTCAAAATCTAATCTGTCTTCTAAAAATTTGCCTCATAACATAAACGTTAAAACTAACCTCGACAACCCGAAGATGATGAAAGGGATCACAGATAAGCTTGGGTGAAAATTTTTTAAGCCCACAGTTTGAACATAAGTAACATCTCCTACATGCATATCCTTAATGACTTGAATATAAACATTATTAACCCCTTTTTTCTAGAAATCTCCATAGCACTTCTCTTGGAATTTTAGTATATGCTTTCTCTAAATCAATAAATATAAAATATAGATCCTCCTTATTCTCTCTATACTTCTTCATAAACCTCTCAATAAATGTATAACTTCTATAGTGGACCTATCCGACATGAACCCAAATTTATTTTGAGAAATAATATCATGCCACAACATATGCTCCATAACTCTCTTCCATACTTTTAAAGTATGAGACATTAACTTAATTCCTCTATAATTCGCACAATCTTGTTCATCGCTATTATTCTTAAAAATAAGAGTTAATACACTCATTCTCCACTGATCTGATATATTTTTAGTCTTGAAATAATATTAAAAAGTTTAGTAAGCCAAAAAATTCTTTTATCTCCTAAGAATTTCCACAACACTAATGGAATATTATAAGGTCCAACAACTTTTTCACACATCATTTTCTTTATAGCCTCTCTAACTTCGGTTTTACTAATACGCCAATAAAAATAAAAACATTTACTTTCATTTAAGATGCAAAGGTCACTAAAGTCAATCGCATTCTCACAATATTCTTTGAAATGTTTAGCAAAATGTCTCATTCGTCTTTGTTGAATATCCTCTTCTAATAAAAGGATTTTTTATCTTCATCCTTAATGCACTTCACTTGAACTAAATTTTTACTACTCTTATCTCTTTGTTTGACTAACTTATATATATATAGACCTCTTTAGTAACTAATTTATTATAAAAAATATTAAAAACTAAAATCTTTGCATCGCATATTATTTTCTTAGACTCCTTTCAGGTTTCTATTATATAAAATATTAAAAACTAAAATCTTTGCCATACCTGGTATTTCGTGATGCCATTTGGCGGCAAAATCACTCGGTTCAGAGGGCTCCAGGTCATAACCGTTTATCCTGCGGTGCCATTTGGCAGCCAAACCGTCACTCAGAGGACACGTATCACGTCCTTATTACCAGGAGATTGTTTCATAATGGATACCAGTGATATTTTCGACTAGACATTTGGCTCTATGTGAGCTGAAGTTATATTTGAATTTGTCCACCTCAGCAAACTGTTGCGGAGGATGGATGAATTTTGTGCTTTAAGTGTTTGATGGTTTATTTTAACTTTAAACATCTTGGAGTTTTTGGGATTTTGGATATTTATATGGAGTTTTGGAGTTTGGGTGGCATTTGAAAGACATTTGAAAGTGTTTATGAATCCCTCTGGTTGAGATAAACATTCAACACGGCCATCATCGGGGTAAATGGGGGTCATTTCCATTTGATTAAACCTTGTCGACCCTATCAACTTGCCGATAGAGGATCGGATTTCGTAGGCTTTGTGCATTATTAGTGAATTCATATTGTTATAGGCCTTGAAGACTTAATATGAATGTATTATGACAAATATACCGGTCGCCACCACCATTCCATTGCTATTTAACGACATCTGCGTGTGGTTTGGAGTCGAGAACAGCAAGAAGCCTCCATTCCATTGCTATTTAACAACATCTGCGGACACTTGATCGAGGTAAGATACGGATTTTGCGGAGAAGCGACCGTTTTGGCGCCGGATGAACAGTGCTTTGGCGGGATTTTCGCACAAACTTCAGCGGGATTTCAGGTAATAGTTCAAGCTGCTCTCCTTTTCTTTTGTTTCTTTTGGATAACATACAAGGGTCAACAAAAGTTAATGAGTATGTATTTCTAAAAGTCAACCCTATGAGAAGGTAAGTCCCAAAAACATAAAACAATTGGAAATAATTAAAAGGATAGGCAAAGTTGACTATAGATTAGCATTGCCAAGCATATATATATATATATATATATATATATATATATATATATATATAATACTTTTCATGTGTAAATACTCAACAAATAGGTAAAAGATATAAATCAAAGAATAACACATAATGAAATCAATGTGTAAAACAATTTATTTATATTGAAGAATCATAGCATATTGGGCTTTGATGTTAAAAACATGAAAAATAGATAAATTCCTTATGTGAATTAAAATGGATGTTTAGAACAAAAAAAGGGGAAACAACGGAAAAAATAATTTTCAAAATATGAAGCGGAGAATATTAATACACAATAGTATACAAAGGTAAAATAAAAATTTGGCTAAATTTTAATTTCTCAATTTTTGCACATAAAAAAACTAAATGTCTTTCTAACACTCTATATATCTTAATGACCATTTTAAAATAACATCTAACATGCAGTTGCATCAGTTAACAGCAAAAGCAAGCATGGACCACTTAAGCGAGCAATCAAAATACCGGCATAGCGGAGAAAAACAACTGAACAAGAAACAATAATCAGTTTTCCGCACGATAAAGCGTCATCCAAACTAGAATGAAATCAAAGGAAAAGACAACCACTGTGACCTGCAACAAGCAGTACCATATTGCTCAAACAGGTGAAGCAGGATAGGGAAATGCACCGGACAACAGCAGGAAACAGGAAACAGGAAAGAGCTAAACATCCATACTGGCCTAGCAAAAAAATATTTAAATTTCTGTTTTAAATGGACCTAAGCAAGCCTAGGTAAGTAGAAGGAACAGCTCCCATTCAACAATGCAGCTTGAAACATAAAGACGAAAGATATGCTGTATTGCACAGGTATCAGAGATGATGAACGGAACATTTTTTTACATGGAAAAATGTTACCATGAATGAGAAAAATAAAGTATGTAAAAGTTTATAATATGCATCATCTAATAAACATAGAACACAACAAAATAAATAAATGAACCATCACTTGGATGGAAAGTGATGAATATTAAGAAATAACAAAAATAAATAGTGTAGGAATAATCAAGTATATACATACCTACAATAACCACGCCAAGAGGTTCGGCAAAGCCAGAAAGAGATGCCACTTTAAATGCCTTCCATTTGCTGGTATTTATAAACAATGTCAACTTGAAATATTATAGTAATTGGCTTTCACGAGCAAGTGAAATCATTTGCTTGTTTTAGGGTCTCAATTATACAAGAGGGGAAACCCATACACACTCCAAGCGGCTAATAAAACAAGAAGAATGGGGATACAGAGGTTGATATGCCTTAATTAGTTTTACCTAATTTGCAAATGATGCACATTTGGTATCAGTGAGAAGACAAAACATACCTTTGAGTAGCAAAATACACTGGAAGAGCAACGGCAACACCCTAAAGAAACAAATTTACAACATTATTTATTTCTGTTTACCATTCCAGTACATTCAATATTCAAATTGTTCATAAGACAAGTAGCATAGATAGTAATTTCCTTCACATGCAATAATTATCCCATTCATAAAAAAATAATGCTGAAAAGAGAGCTAAACTAAGACCAATTATTATTTTGTCCGTCCAAGTATCAATGCATTCTAAGTTATCCATGATGTTCTCTTTTGTAGAGTCCTTGTAACATGGTATTTCAAATGCCTTGTAGGAAAACTCAATAAATTTCCATAAGCAAGGGTATTTTACCAATCCTATCATTTTTGGATCTTGGTTCAATAGTCTCCAATCAATATAACTTAAGATCCCAGATTCCAAATCCACGCTCCACCCAATCCCCAAAAACACACATACAAACAAATATTGTTCATGTGGGTTCCAAGCATTTGTACCCCGGCTCTATTTAATGATTTCTGATACTTTTTGGGTCAAATTCTAAAAGGTAGATTATGCACAGTGTCCCGCACTCGCGCTTCAGCCTAACTACCGTGCCGCCAAGCCATCTGACTTTACTATCCCGATTTGATTGTGGGCTCCAAAAATTTGTACATCGGACTCTCTCGTCCTCTTTTTCTTTTTTGGGTCGTTGAGAAGAGTTTTAATGTTTAAGTTCTAAGGCAAATTTTTAGAAGACAGTTTAGGTTTTGAATAGGATACTACCCAGAGATTTCACCCTCATTTTGTGAGAAATTTATAATATGAGTTCATGTTTCATATAGGCGCAAGCCCTTGTAGTTAATTACCTCTCCCAATAATAGGAGAAAACTTTCGATTAAGGCTAGTCATCGAATAGATACGTAGTACGTGATGTATAGTAGAACAATGTTTAGACATTTAAAATTACAAATTCACCACCTTGCACTTAAGGCGGATGGTGGGAGGAGTATTGATAGACTTGATCAAGATCCTATGGTTCCATCATCCCGGGTCATCATGGTCCCTAGTCTACTTAGTCAGAGAATGTTGTCGACACAACCTAACTGAACGATCCTTGTCGGCAGCAACCATGGGTTGCTTCGTCTAAGAGTACCTTATAGACCTGGGATGAATGTTTGTCTAAGGGGATTTGAATCCACGCCAGCTAACAGAAGGCTTTGTGCCCTATCGATCATATCCTATTAATTCATTACTCAAAAATTAAAGTCGCAAGGGAACATAAGGGTTCTGACCATGACCATAATTTAAGGGAGCCATTTGGCAGCAAAACCACCCGGTTAGAGGGGAATGGTCATAATCCTTTACTTGTGGTACCATTTGAAAGTGAAACCACCGCTTAGAGAACACATGTCACGTCCTTACTGGTAACAGATGGTTTGAGAATAAATCCTCGTGATATTCTCGACCAGACATTTGCTTTTTGTGAGCTAAAGTGATTTTTAGATTTGACCACATTGGCAAACTGTTGTTGAGGATGGATAGGTGTTTGTTTTAAGTGTTTAGGTGTTTTATTTTTATTTTAAACATCGATATCATTGAGAGATTTGGGAATTTAGCTCATTTATAAGTCTTTATACATTAATTTTATTAACACGGCTATCATCAGGGTGATGCTGAATCAATTTGAAAGTATTTTATGATAATTTGAGAGACATTTTGAATATTTAAGGTCCCCTCTGGTTGAAATTTTCTGTTAACACGTTTACCATTGTGGTAATTTTATTGACACTTTAAATATTTATGTTTATAGAAATTTGAGAGGCATTTTAAAAATTTGTGGTCACCTCCAGTTGAGATTTTATGACAACTCGACCATCATCTGAATAATGTTAAAGTCAATTTGAATGTATTTTATGATAATTTGGGAGATATGTTGAATATTTGAGATTCCCTCCGGTTGAGATTTTTTGTCAACACGGCCAACATTGGGTGAACTTTATTGTCACTTTAAATGTTTATATTTTATAGGAATTTAAGAGGCATTTAAAATATTTGGGGTTCACTCGTGTTGAGATTTTCTAGGAACACGACCATCATCGGAGTGAAGTTGAAGTCGATTTAAATGTATATAGTAATTTGGGAGGCATATTGAATATTTGAGGGCCCCTCCGATTGAGATTTTTTTTCAACACGGTCACAATCGTCGTAACTTTATTGTCCCGTTAAATGTTTATGTTTTATAAGAATTTGGGAGGTATTTTAAATATTTGGGGTCCCCCAATTGAAATTTTATGTCAATACAGCCATCATCGAGTATTCATGAGCACATTTTCATTTTACTGGTTGAACCTTGTTAACTTTATCTGATCACCGACAGATGATCAGGTTCGTTGTCAGCTTTAGCTTTATTAGTTAATCTTTTTTTTTTTGTTATAGACCTTGAAGGCTTAATATAAACGTATAAAACAAATAATCTGGTCGGCGCTACAACTATGTATTTGTTCGTTAGTTCAAGACGTGCAACTCTTGTCTTTTGAAGGACAAGGATTAAATTTAAAATCTAATTCATGTTTGACCCGTGTAGCATCCTCAAATGTCACGTGTATATATGCATCACGCTCGTCGAGACCCATGGGGGGAACGTATTTTGCATGATGTATTTGTGTAGCGGTTATATGTCTGCAATGTATCAGGTATATATACGACACATCAGTATCCCCACATGCGCACTTCTTTTCATCTGCATGTTAATATATTACGTAGATACTCCATTATTTGCATTTATGCAAATAATATGGCATATGCATTTGCATCTTGCATGATGTGCTTGATATGTGATGTAGCGGTTTAATGCGCTAACATAGCGTATGGAATATTTTCATGATATGCATGCAAGATATATACATGCATTAACTGTGTGCTTGTATAATGTATTAGCATGATGATTCGGTGCTTGCATGCAGTGCAAGAGGAATTTGCATGTTGGTGTAGCGCGATGTTGTGCGCAGCACATTTTTATACATTGGATAATCTGCTTGCATGAAGTGTTTTGTATTTTGTAACATGTATATGAATTAGTACACATTTCAATGCATGGAGTGTTTTTGTAATATTCAAATATGAACAATTGCAAAATTCTATTTAAAAGCCAGCAAACTCCTCTCCGCTTGTATGGATATTGCGGATCCAGTAGCATGCTGCAGCAGTACGTAACGCCGAGTTACAGGTCATCTGTTGCTTTATGCAAATAGGATGTCATGTAATGCAAGCTTCATTTAATGCTGCTTGTGGTCAAGCGTTAGGTATTCAGGAGTTACCATCTGTTGCATGTAGGTGAACTATGTTCAGTGTGAAACTTCCAATATTGCTTGTAAGCGGGTCGTAGCATTGCGCTACGGGTTGCCTGTTGCTTCTAGCTAACGAGCTGTCGTGCACTAACAAATCTCCTATATGGGCTCGTAGATACCTATGTTACATTCACTCATAAATAATATGTTCTGTGTACGTCTATGTGAGGACCCATCACACCGTAGTCTACTCACCATTATTGCTTGCAAGTAGGATATTTGTATACATTACAAGACTCCTGCCATCACCTCTTGAACTTGTAGGCCAACTATTGTGTGCATGACGAGTCTCCTATAGTGGTTCGTAGATGCTTGCATTTTTCACAGGTCTGTCGCTATTGCTTGCAGGCAGTGTGTCGTACTCACTGCAATCTCTGCCAGCGGCCAAGTTGCATTGAATGCAGATCTTCTAATTTTGTCTACAATTGTTTACATTTACTAAGCTCTTCTGCATCTCCTCATAGATAACATGGTTTGTACATGGCAGGTCTTTTACAGCAGCTCGTAGGAGCTCGTATTCGCTGCAAGTTACAAGTCCTAACTTCTAGACAGCATATTATGTGTACATTTATATTCTCAGAGGACCCGTCATACCCACAGCATAATTATCGCTGCTTGCAGGCAGGCTAGTGTGTTTATTTACAAATTAATGTTGACTGCTAGAAGGTTGTTGCATTTGTTACATGTCACCCATGAACATACTATCGTATTCATTTTAGTCTTCTTGGAGTGTTTGTAGGGTGGCTGTTAGTGCTATTTTTTGCAAGTGAATGTGTTCATTCGTATGCTAAAGTGGGTTTCCCAATGTGCCGCGTTCATTGTTGATTTGTTTTATGCACATTAGCTGGTTTGCAAGTCACCACATTCACTTGCACATCTTTCAATATTCATGAAAACTGTCACATGTATTTGCAAGCTAGCTGACATCAATCATAGACAAACTGTCAGAATCATATCCTATCTACCATCATTGCTCACAAGTGGACTAGTGCACTTGTCTGTCAGCTAAATGTTAATTGTAAAAGGTTTATTTTTACTATAATCTCCTTTTCCTCATTTCTAGTCATGTTGCATTCTTCGCACATCGTCGTAGGTAAATCATTATGTTGCTACCTTTTACAATTGCCTGCGAGCGGGCTACTGTTGCATATCAACCGTCATCACTTATAGGAGCTTAGTGTGTTTATTTACAGTTAAGTGGCATTATCTGTGTGCGTGCTATTGTATTTGTTAATATCTCCCTTTGATATTTAAAGGGAATTCGTCGCACTCACAACTTATCCATTGTTGTTGCTCGCGGGTGAATTTGTGTGTTCATTTGTAAGTCGAGCAGTATTGATAGCAAGGAGGTCATCTCCTTTACAACCTTCTAGCTTTGCTTGTAGACATGCCGCATCACTTGCATGTGCATCATTGTTTTCATGGTTTAATGTACTTGCTTGTATTGCTTGTTGAAGTTTGATTGCAATTGTTTAAATACTACAAGTTAATTAAATTTCATTACTCGTCATTTGTGTGCACTGAGGGTTTGTTCATCACGAGTCCCCTGCTTGTTCATTTATGTTCATTTGAATGACTCAAACCGTATTTTAGGATTTGTATTTTTCAATTTGATTGTGCATTCATTAATTTAAAGTCTGATTCCTTGTAGTTCTATTGAAGTCTGATTCCTTAAGATTTGTTCAAGCCAAGTCCCCTGTCAGTTCAAATTTCGGCAATCTCCCAGCGTCTCCTCCATTTAAGCGAAATTTATGTAGTCTTAGCTTGTCCACCACGTCAACAAAGACATACATGGTCGGTGTCAGGCAACATCTCAACCATGTTATTCAATCTCACCATACCAAGAAAGACACCCATGGATTTTCAGGGGTACCTGTTTGAAAACGCAATTTTTTCACCATCAGCATAAAAGGTCGTACATGTGTACTTAAGTTTTATTCCGCCACGCTAAGAAAAACGTGCACAAGACTCACCCGCCTCATTGCAAGCATCGCACCGGACGCCTTCCCACCATGCTAAGAAAAGCGTGCATATGTGGTCTTCTAATGCATTACGAGAGACAAAAATATGATTTGAGAATTTTTATGATAAGTGGACATTATACCTTAGTGAGTGAGGCGACAGCGACGATGACAAGGAAATTGACGAGGGATCAAAACCCTCTCTTTTTTCTTCTTTTTTTCTTTTCTTTCTCTCACTCTCTCACTTTCTTTTTCTGGACTTTTCTCTTTTTTGAAGTAATAATAATATTATTATTAATAATTATTATAATTATAATTATAATTATAATAATTATAATAAAAATAAGTTGTTATTGCTCTCGTGAAGTCGAGCTAGATGCTTCAATAGCTACAGCAGGCATAGTTTAAAATTGCGCAATTGCCTTTGCGCAATTCAGCCTTCAAACGCCTCATTGCCTAAGCAATTTTGAGTTCATGTGAGGCTTACGCCTCACGGGTTAAGAGGCGCGCCTCTAAGGCGCTATTGAGCAATTAGAGGTGAGGCGCACGCCTCTTAAAACCGGGTCCCACATACTTAAAATTAGGTCTTTCTTCTATTCTTCCATTCGGTTCTAAGCCAACCCGAACGAAATTCTCCCGCAAGCCTCTTTCGTTCGCGAACGTTCCGCTCGGGTTGGCTTTCTGTCGCCTCTCCCGCCGGCGCCACCTCACGCCGATGAGCAAGAAGGGTCCAGCTGCCATCTACAAGAACTCCATTATTGGTTTTAGGTATTTTTTTTAGTTCAATGAAAGTTTTTTCAAGTTATAAAAAATCACATATTTTGGAACATGATTTTATTGCATCTATTTTCTACTTTCCACTAATTTCACTTGTCATTTAGATGTTTTATTGTATGATAGAATCTTACTATTATTTACTTGCTAAAACCCGTAAATTCTCATTTACGCAATTCTTCGTCCGTGAGGCTTACACCTCACACCGCCTCGAGGCTTACGCCTCGCCTTACATACGAAAAATGCCTCGATGCTTATTTACGCAATTTTAAACCTTGACAGCAGGTGATTAAGACTAAATACGTGAACAATAGGGAGATAGATAGTGGTTGAATTTAGGGAGTATAATTAGAGAGGCGAGTAGGTGGAGGTTGGATCACTGAACACAGACAGTCAGTTTGCATGAATAGTGGGTGGAGCGGGAGTGAAGTTTGGAGAGTCAGAAAGGGTGCGACTCAATCTGTAAAATCCGCAAAATGTTATTTTAGACCTCGCACGCTTTTTGATGCATCGCGACGAGTTTAAAGTGAATTTTTAAAAATAGTCAGAATTCGACACAATAAATTTTATAAAATAGTGCGCAAAATTCTGAGCGAATTGATATAAGGAACTCATATCGAATTTTGATTATTTTGGGAGTTCAAATTTTCGGAAATCTCAATATGACGGTTTTGCCCTTGATGACTTTTGAATAGAGATGATTTTAAATAAGGGTTTTTAGCTAAATAGGCAATTAATGAGAGGATCCCACTCTAATAGGGGACCGAAATGTTTCGGTCCCCATTCTTTCTTGCGGCCTGAACCGAGCGGAGAAAAGGGAGAGGCGTTGGGTAGGAGGCGAATCTGGCGGTCCTAAAGGCGGTTTCCAGCGGTGGTATGCGAGGGAGATTGAAGAAAAGTTGTAGGGAAGAGTAAGGTGAGTTCTCATAAACCTTTTTCATGATTTTCCCTTGAGATTTTCTAAAGAAAGAAAACTAGCGTTTTGTAAAAACTTAACTTTTCTTTGAGATAAGTTTAGGGAAGGCTAGGGGGATATTTCTAAACCCAAATATGAGTTGATTTCATGAAAAATGTGGATTTTAAAATTTAGGGTTTTACTCAATGTTGATTTTCTTTTGAAATGCCTTCACATAAGTAATTCCTAATGGCATACGAGAGCCTCTATTTGAAAAATAATGCAAGATTGTGAAAAATTTTAAGTTTTAGATATTGGGGTTTTCCCTAATCATGAAATTTATGATCTTTATGGTTCTAAATGGATTTGGGAAGATTTTTAGAGGCAAATTTAGGGCTTTTACATAAATTAATGGTTTTTCTAAATTTTTTGATTTAAAATATTCTGAATATTATTTATATTTTAATTACAATTTGAGTGTAGGGAAAGATGATTGCATGCATGAAAATTTAAGATTATGACTAAATCTTAATTGAGAGAAAATATGAATGAGATATATCATGAAATGGTAAAGGGGTTTAATTTCAAAGCATGAACATATAACATAGGGATGAGTTCTCTATTATCATAGATTAAGGATTTAGGAAGTTTATGTGAGGACTAGTGATATTTACACGATATGTATCTCTTTTAGATATTGAACGCGTTGAGGGAAGGATTTGGTCGGACAATCGAAAGTTTGTGCACAAGTTGAGGTAGGTAAAATGTGGCTCTTTTAAATTCAGAATTCTTTTCTTTCCACGATGGTATGTTCTTGTATTGTAATTGGATTCTTAGCTTTATTGTAATTGTATCTTTCTTCCACATTCTAACATGCTCCTAAATGTCATGCAACACGCTCTTATGATTAGATTAATAATATGTACTCATGTGAAAAGATTTAGAGACACTTGATCATATGCCTACTACAATGCACATGTTTTACTTATATGATAGTTTACGATGCAAGTGTCTTTCTCATGTGGTAGATTGTAATACAATTTTATCCTTCTCATGTGATGATTAAAGAAAGTACATAGCTCGTGTCTCTTTTCTCATGAAACCATGTAATCATGTAGCACCTTATGGAACAATAGACCATATGCATGAAGTATATGCTAAAGTTTTTTTTATGATTATGTAAAGAATATATGCATGTGCATGTTGACGCAAAAGTATCAATGGTAAAGGATCTCTTTTGAGCAATGGTAATGAGGCTCTTTTGAGCCAAATGGTAAAGGAGTTCTTTTGAACAAAATGGTAAAAGAATGGCCAAATAAAATGTACCTGATCAATACAAATGATACTTCTGAGATGGGTGATTATAAATTATGTATTATATTATATGCATAAGAAACATCACATGAAACATGAAAACAAATCATGCAATGTATAATGAAATTGGTTGTAAGCTTATCCAAGGAAAGAGACTTAATTGATGACTTAAAGGCATGCTAGTTAAATGTTATGACATGTTTATTGTTCCTATACTAGAAGCATTGGCATACATGTTACCTCTTTACCTTGTTTTCTGAAATTTAATTGAAATGCATTTACCTGCTGAGTTATGGCTCACCCATGTTGTGGGACACTTTTCAGGAGGATCTAATAAAGGATATTGGCGAATAGACCTCCGCTTACGTACCGTCGTAAGGAGACGACGGGCAACAGGTTTTATCTTTTTGTTTTTGATGTTTTAAGTAGGAGTAGAGATGAAATGTAAGAAAAGATTTTTTGACATCTTTCATATTTTGGGAAACTTTATGTTTGAATTATTATGTTGATGTGTTGATAAATGAATAGAAAGAAAGAAAAATTTCCTCTTGGTTTTATTTTTAGTGGCTCTTTCTTATGATTTGATGATGTTTTGTATATTGAAATGCGAAAGTTTTTATTTCCTACTGTCCGATCTCCGTTCCCGCCTCGCACTTGCGAACTAACCGGGCCGGGTCGTGACACAATTCGTGTTGAAAGGGATCTATTAGGAAACTCGGCCTTGTTCGGTTGGATGAATCGGGAAGAATAAACGAATAGGGAGGTTTTGCGTGATCAGGAGGATCAAAGGCAATAGTCGGGTGAAGAGTTCAGTCCACTGGGTCGAAAGAATCGGATGTCTAACGGGGTTATGAGGTCTAATTCGAAGGGTAGAACTGTAATCGCAAGCTGTGGATTTGGTCTGCCGTGAGGTATAGGCGAGGTCTAGCTTTGGATCATAAAGGAAGAGAAGGGTTGGGTATATGTAGTCGAAGCTTGCGGTTGGGTTTCGTGTATCTAGAGACGGCGGGCTGGAGTTTGGTTGCAGGGTGATCAGATTGGATGGGGGTTAGTCAAAGGAGCTTGTGTAGATTAATTTGGATCGGAAGGATAGTTCGTTGGAGATTAGAGACTTGAGAGGGTAGGCCAGCTTGTGTGAGGTGTACGATTTAGATCAGCAGAGAGGAGAATGCATAAGTAGAGGAAACGACTTTGTGGTTGAGTCGGGATTTGATGCTACCGTAAAGGTGGAAGTCGGCACAATAAAGGGAGCTCAGCTGGTTTGCGAGCATGAGGGAGCATTGAGACATTCGTGTGCAAGAGGAAGAAAGACTAAGGCTTCGTTTGCTCTCATTTTAATAACGACAGTGGGAGTGTGAAATGGAGAAATCACAACAAAGGGGAGCGTGGCATGTTCAGAAATGGTGTCAAATCGCAAGGAATGGGCGGCCAAGTGATAAAGGATTTGATCAAGATTTGTAAGGGATTTGAACATAAAAAAATGTTGATATGTATTTATATATATGATACATATTATGAAATTAATTTAAATGGAAATGAGAGGATTAATCCTCCATGTGTCATTGCTTTGAGATTCGCACCGATTTTCCTGCGCAAACTTCTTTGGGCAAAATTACAGTAGATTTTAGGTGACTCGGATGTTCCGGATGCAATGACTAAATCCATTTTGCGATCAGACGCCATTTGGGTAGCGTAGCGTGTCAATTTTAGGTGTTAGTAGCAAAATTAGACCATTCTTATTTGATTCGACTGCAAGATAATCCTTCGTAGACAAACTCAATGCTTAGATCTCAGCACAACAATCTGTTTGAAGATTGGAGGTTGTTTGACTATTCAAGTTAAGCATTGCGCCCGTTGATTGTTACTCAAGTCACTAATTCCAGTCCCTTTGCTCGCGCTGATTTGGTAGATGTGTGGAGGTCAACACCATTACCTAGCCCATTACAGACTCGGCTTCTCAGCCTGATCGACTCGACCCTGCCTTCTTTTGCCCGCCCCGATCTTAGCCAAACCCTCACCAGAACTCCATCTCCTCTTGGGAGCGGTGAGTGTAGTGAATGATTATATTTGTAACATGTATGGGTAGAGATTTTTTTAATACATTCACATTAGGCCGTCAAGACCCATAATCAAGAAAATTCACTAATAAAAGCATAAAGCCAACACAAACCCGATCCTCTATTGGCAAATCGACAGAGTCCATAAGGTTCAATCAACATAATGAAAATTGTCCATTAAAATCATGATGATGACCGTGTTAACATAAAATCTCAACCAGAGGGGTTCACAAACAATTAAGTTGCCCTCCCAAATGCCCCTGAAAACCCAAAACTCTAAGAAAATATCAAAATTCAAAATACTTAAAATTAATCATCAAACACTTAAAACAAAATCCATCCACCCTCCATAATAATTTTCCAAGGCGGACAAGTTCGAAAATCCACCCGAATGATGTTCGGTCGAGAATATTACTAAGATTTGTTCTCAAAGTCTCTTTCCAGTAAAGATGAGGCATTGGTCCTCTGATAAGAAGTTTGGCCGAATGGCTCCGCAAAGAACTCGTGGCCTGGCCAGATAGGCTCCACGTGGTTACGATTATGACTGTGACCATATAACCTAGTGGCCTCATCCAATGACCCCATTATTTTATGGTTATGGTCACAGCCCATATGTTCCCCAATGACATCAAATTCTTGAAATATGAAACAATAAGATATAATTGATAGGACACAAAGCCCTCTGTTAGCTAAGGTGGATTCAAATTTATCTCTTAAACAAATACTCATCTCAGGTCTACAAGGTACCCTTGAATGACGCAACCCATGGCTGCCAACAAACAATGATCCTTTTGTCAGGTTGGGTCGACTACCTCCTATGACAAAGTAGACCAGGGACCATGATGACCTGAGCTGACAGAACCATAGGATCTTGATCGGGTCAATATTCACTTCCCCTACCATATGCTTTTAAGTGCAAGATGGAGAAATTTTTAATTTTAAATATTAAATTTAAAAAGCTAAACCCATGCTGCTACTATACGCCAAATACCACGTATTTGTTAAACAACTAGCCTTAATCAAAAGTTTTCTCTCGTTATTGGGAGGGGTAATTAACTATAGGGGCTTGCGCCTATAGAAAACATGAACTCAGATCATAAAGTCCTAGCAAAATGAAGGTGAAATCTCTGGGTAGTGTCTTATTTCAAACCCAATCTGCTTTCTGAAAATTTGCCTCAGAACATACTCGTTAAAATCTTATCGACAACCCAAAAAAGAAAGAAAGAGGCTATGGAGAGGTCGGGCCACGAGTTTTTAGAGCCCACATTATTTTTCTTGATTAGAGATTCCTACATTAATTTGGACCCACAATTTTCATCGCTCGCATACATATAGGTAAATTTCGTGCTTTTGCTTAGTGCTGCGATTTTGGCAGTATGAGTATCCTTGTTATATAATTTCTATGTTCCAAATGTGTTGGTACAATTTATTTTGCAAATAGGTAACATTCAAGTGACTAATGCATGACATAACATTTGTAGTTTGCAATTTCCACCACAAGCGATCAAAGTGATTGTAGGATGTTTTCGGTTTTTTCAAGACGTGTTCGTATAGTACATTTTATGAATGGATGACATTCATACAATTTTTTACGCGATGTCACACCTAGCATTTGATACTTTCGGTATGTTCAATCAAATCGACCGTAAGGGAGTCTTTCATTGATAATATTGGCACTGTGGGTGCATCGACGTAGTCCATTTTACCAACGGACACCGTTTGAGTTATTATAACCACAATCGAGCCATTTTGGACTCATTTCTTGCATCATCTCTTCAGTTGGTCAATGTTCTTATCGTGCTTGCCCGAATCAATCGTAAAGTACATACATACTTTAATTATTCCTTTGTATTCGCCATTATTTTTCAAGGGTAGCCCGTTAATATTTACTACAATATCCTGTATGTGGAAGTCCATGCTTCTGAAATGACATGTTAGGGAGATAATTCTTACGCAATTCTACATGGCAACAATAGATAGAAGGGGTAATGTGGGCATGTAACTGGCATAAAGCAATGGGATCCAAACTGCCCAGGTTACAAAATCTCTTATTTTATTGTTTTTTAAGCTTCCACCCCACTAATGTATGCTCAACACAAGATTTTGTAGAATCCCTATATATTGCATAATTTCAAGCATGAATTCTGTGGGGCACGTCATTATAGGAATCATCATCATTGGCCCTATCTCATTTATTTGTCATCATCATTATGAACATTCCCTTTCCACACATTATTAAATTGTTAATAGATATAATCTTTAGAAGTATATGAGCACAATCAAGATCGGATGCATCACCATCATATTTGTTGAGTATAAACAGCATGCGACAAAAGAAAAATAAAAAATAAATCTTTAAATGCAACCAGGCACACGCTTTCAATGGAAATTGCTACACCAAATACCTAATCCATCAAGTTTTTTTCACCATGTTTCACAGTAGGAAAAATAACAATCAAATATACAAAGAATTAACATTCAAAAGAAATCCTGAAGATTAAAAATGATAGATGAATACTTACTTCAGGAATGTTGTGCAAAGCAATTGCCAGAGCCAAATTAAGGCCAACACGAAGTCCCTGAGCATTTTAAAGCTGAAGTAAATAATCAAAAATAAGAGATAAATTTAAATAATTAGTATTCATGATCAAAAATCATGAACAAGTCCTGCATTTTATAAACAGATCTCTTATATGGAATAAGTACCAACCATAGCTGACAATTAACTGAAAACGGATCCTTTTTTATCTTATTCGAAAGATTACAGAAATGAGTTGGTTTCAGGAACCAGCCACATCAAAAGCTTATCATTCTTCAAAGATAGATTGCAATTCTTCAAAAATGCACTATTACATTATAACCTCAGGTTCTAACATAAACATTCTTTCATTGACACCTCATTTACGTAGAAGAATTAAGAGAAAAAGATTCATTTACAAAAGAAATAAGCAAAGGTGTTTCATCTCCCCTATCAAATAGCTTCGGCAATTTTCAGTGATATCACAGAAAACACAGAATTATCGTGGTGTCGTTAAAATTTAATAACTGGCGTATAAATAATGGTGCCAATCTCTACTCATACGACCAATAAAAAATTTGACCATAAAACCACATAATTTCATGATAAATAAGAAACAAATAAAGGAATAACAGTAGATAACAAAAACATTAATCAGGTTCAAACACTAATAAAAGTGAATCCCACACATCAATCTCTAAGAAGACATTTACAAACTTGAACATGGGATGGGGTGGCACTGACCCCAAATAGGGTTCAGATGATGATAAACAGGAGCACATTGGCTTACGCTAATGCCTATTCTTGAACAAGAATTCAACCAGTAGCAAAGGTTGTTTAGTTTAACATCTTTTAAGTATCAGCCCAATCCAAACTATCAAGGGATCATTGCATAAACCAAGGAAAAATGTTTTGCATTAGACGCCATTTATTATGATAGGAAGAAGAACACGGTACCTTTAGTGATCCCAGGAAAACTGCCATTCCCTCAGGAAAATTATGCAAACTAATCCCTGGGAAAAGTAAAAAAGAAATAATTAGCATTAAAAGAAGGAAACTAAATGTAGCACTGTGCAGGATAGTAAGGATAAACTACATACGCTTATTTGCAAAAATTCCAACTAATCAGGTAACTACGAAGATTGCTTAATTAAAAAATACATGACCCACAATAATTAAATGCATAGAGAACCGCATGAAATATATTATATGAAATTAAAAAAAACAATAATGAAACAAAAGCATCTAGTCAGCTGATAAGAAGTGGATGTAGAATTTGTGAAATTTCTTGGCTGAAATTTAATTTCAGCAAAAATCAGAAATTAGAAATAAAAGAAAATAGGAAGAAGAACACACAAAAATATTTTTTTTATTGAAATAGCAATAAAAGAAAGACAAGACATAATTGGATCTTCACTTCGAGTGGAAGATCCCACTCACCCAAATCCCTAACCATTGGCTAGAGCTCTCTAAACCTTGGTAAAACTAAATTTATCAAAACATAACATAACCCTAATCCTAACCCTAGAGTAAACAATCTACATAAACAGACAAAACATAGCAAATCTCAAAAAAACTCTCTCCATTCGAATTTTCCTAGCAATAAAAGAAAGACAATATATAATTGGATCTTCACTTCGAGTGGAAGATCTCACTCACCCAAATCCCTAACCATCGGCTAGAGCTCTCTAAACCTTGGTAAAACTAAATTTATCAAAATATAACATAACCCTAACCCTAGAGTAAACAATCTACATAAACAGACAAAACATAGCAAATCTAAAAAAAAACTCTCTCCCTTTGGCCCCCACCCCAAAGGGGGTTGGATCTCAGTCCAAGCGGATCTCTATTCAACTTGCTATAAACCCTATCTTGTCCAGAAGGGACTGGTCCATCAATACCCCCCCTCCAAAAAACTTATCTTGTCCTCAAGATGGAAAGATAGAAACAGCTGCTTCATCCTTTTGTACGGCTCTCATATGGCGACATAGTCGAGTATTGTCTTTCATTTTATCAGCTCTTCATTGATCCCTCCCTTTCCCTATTATACCCCTTTTAGCTCTATGGTTCCAACATCACCTCCATATGCTCGATCAATGTCCTAGATAACTTTGAATTGAATGTCTGATCATCCATAGCTCTCCTCAACTGTGACTCGTGGAACACTGAATGTATAGTAGCAATCGGGATAATCCTTTTGCAAATTATTGTAAGAACTTCAATGACTAAAGCAAAAAGATATGGGCTTAAAGCTGATCCTTGATGTAATCCAATTGAAATAGAAAAATACTTGGTCAAACCACCTTGTATTTGAACACAAGTAATAATTCCTGCATATATATCCTAAATGATTTGTATATAAGCATTATTACCTCCTTTCTTTTTTAGAACTCTCCATAGAACTTCTCTTGGAACTCTATCAGACGCTCTCTCTAAATCAATAAATATCATATGTAGATCCTCCTTATTCTCTCTATACTTCTCAATTAAACCTCATAATAAATGTATAGCTTCCATAGTAAACCTACCCGGCATGAATCCAAATTGATTTTGAGAAACATTAGTATCACATCGTAACCTATGCTCCATAACTCTTTCTCATAGTTTTAAATTATGAAACATTAACTTAATTTTTCTATAATTCGTACAGTCTTATGCATCTCCTTTACACTTAAAAATAAGAATCATCAAACTCATTCTCCACCCATCTAGCATTCATAAAAATTACCATTAGCTAATAATAGATAGCAAAATGCTTAGAACTTTATCAATAACACTTACAATTTTTGAACTATTTAAGTCATTTTTATCAATCCTTCTTATCCATTCATTCATATTAAGTGTACTAAGTTGTTAATTTTAGCTTTTGTAGGTCTTTTTTCATAACTTCTAGCCAAGTTATCTTTGTCCAACTCTTTTTCTTCTCATGCCTTTTAATCTTCCAGCTTATTAGTGCTAATCATGATTTAACGCTGTTAGGAAACATACGGGCTTCAACCATAATCATAATTTAATGGTGTCATTTGACGGCAAAACCACCCGGTCAGAGAGTCCCAATCATAATTGTTTATAAGTGGTGTCATTTGGCGGCGCAACCACCGGTTAGAGAACACGTGTCACGTCCTTACTGGCAAGTAACAGATTGACAATGAATACTAGTGAAAGAACCCCTCCAATTGAGATTTACATTCAACACAATCATCATCGGGGTGGCGTTAAAGTCATTTAAAAATATTTGTATTTTCATAAAGTTTGGGAGGCATTTAAAAAGTAGTCTCCTCCAGTTGATATTAGCTTTCAACACGGCCACCATCGGGGTTATGTTAAAGTCGTTTAAAATTATTTGAATTTTTATGAAAGTTTAGGAGGCATTTAAAAAATAAAGTCCCCTCCGGTTGAGATTAGCTTTCAACACAGCCATTATCGAAGATTTATGAATATGATCATTTCATTGATTAAACCTTGTCAACTCTATTTGCTTTCAAATAGAGGGTCAGGTCAAACTCTTAATTTTAGGAGTTGTCGTATACATATCAGAATTGAGAATATGTATTTTTATGAATCAATTTTCTTTATAAAAGACCTTGAAGGCCTAATATGAACAAATAAAAATATTTAGATTGATTTCACGAGTGATGGTCCAGAGATTTGATGTTTTTAGTACTCAATATTTCTTGTAATATACTTTGAAAGCCTAATATGAACATATAAAACAAAATTCTCAAGTTGGCGCTACGACTGTGTATTTGTTCGATGGTTCAAGTCGTGTCAACTCCGGTCCATCCAAAGAAAAGGTTCAGACTTGAACCTAAGTTCATTTCTGACTTGCACAACATTCTAAAATAAGGGTTTAGAAGTGTAACACACTTGTCGGACCACATGCGGGTATTTACTTTTCAGTGCATCTTACACAATTACACATTTGTACGTACATCTATATTAATATTTGGTGTGTGTTTATATGCATGAAAACACATTACTTTTCAATCCATGTAGCATCCTCAGACTTCACGTGTATGTGTCACGCTCATTGAGGTATATGCAGAAGCATGCTTTTCAATGTATCTTGCATTATGCATTGATTTGTTGTGTGGCGTGTATGCATGCTACATCTATATATTGTATTATACATACACATAATATATTTGCATACGATACAGAACATGTATATGGTGTATCTAAGTATGGGACAATAAATACGTCTGATTTACTTGCATACTTATATGCATATTTATATATTTTCATGTGCATTTGCATGATTAACATAATGTACCAGGAGGATTGCTATGATGTACATATAAGTGATGCATAATACATTTACTTGACAAACATAATACGTCTATATAATGATTTGTATGCTTGTAGAATATGCATAATACATTTGTAAGGTACATGTTGAAATCCAGCCGTTCCTAGTACAAAGGATCCGACGGACACAAAGATCAATCCGTGGGATACTCTCATGGATCACGCCATAATGAGGGAACGAATTTAGGAAAGATTTTATTTTCATAATGTGTATTAAATCTGGAATTTATTATTTCCGCATTAGGATATCTTGTATAGATCTATAAATAGGGAAGATTGTAATGAATAAGAACAAGCTTTTCCCTCTCAAATTCTCCGATTTAATATGGTATCAGAGCCAACGACCTTAATTGTCGTCGGAGAACGATCCTAGATCGTCGAAAGAAAAAGAGAAGAAGAAGAAGAAGCTCTGACTTGATCGTGCCGACCCGAACGGGAGGAGACGGAGTCGAAGCTTCATCGGAACTATCGATCTAAGAGGAAGGCCAAAGTCATCAAGACTCCCGCTAAGAGCCGAATGTCCGAGCGTATCTGGAGAAGGAGCTTCTGCGGCTGTCTTCTCCCGAGCCGAACGGACGAACACACAGAAGGCGGACGGCGAGCATCCGATCCACGCGTGAGATTCGCAGGAGAAAGTCCGCCTGCGTGCGGCTTGAAGGGGACCGCGTCCATGCCCTAGTCTCGATCCGAGTTTTTAAAGGGCTCGGCTGATTTGGTTCAGTAAACTAGAGAAAAGAGAAAAAAAAAAGAAAAAGAAAAAAAAAGGAAGGAAAATCTTTCGACCTTTATTGTCGATCGAACGAAAGAAAAAAAAAGAAAGAAAAAAAAACCTTTTTCCTAGGAAGCCTTAATTGCGTTCCAATGTCAGAAATCAATTCCTCCCAAAGTATTGACCAAACGGAAGAGCCGATGGTGCACCAAGGGCGAGGTGATCTTCAAAGCATTCAACCTTCCTATCGTCTAAATGGCAAGAACTACCTGAAGTGGTCTCAATTTGTGAAGACCTACTTGAAGGGGAAAGGTAAAATACATCATCTCCTTGGAGGAGGACCAAAAGAAGGAGATCCCAAATTTGGGGCATGGGATGAAGCAGACTCCATGATTATGTCATGGATGTGGAATTCCATGACTCCAGAAATTAGTGACACATTTATGTTCCTTTCAACGGCAAAGGACATATGGGATGCTGCCAGACAAACCTACTCCAAAGCTCGTGACGCGACCCAAATCTTTGAAGTTAAAATCAAAGTTGGAAGCACGAAGCAAGGGAACAAGACTGTGACGGAATATGCCACCATTCTACAAAATCTGTGGCAAGAACTTGATCACTATAGGTGCATTGAAACCAGATGTCCGGAGGATGCCGCGATCCTAAAGAACTTTATTGAAAAAGATAGAGTTTATGATTTTCTTGCAGGACTCAATGCGGAATTTGACCAAATTAGAGTTCAGATCCTCTGCAAGGAAGAGACGCCATCACTCAACGAAACCATTTCTCTCATCCGCGCGGAAGAAAGTCGACGAGGAGTAATGTTAGAACCAAAGACAGTTGAAAGCTCAGCAATGGTGATGAACAAAGAATCGTCATGGAAGGAGAAGGGTAAAGATCCTTCAAAGTTCAAAGACAAGGACTCACTTTGGTGCAGCTATTGCAAAAAGTCAAGACACACAAAGGAAACATGCTGGAAAATATATAGTAAACCCCCCAGCAAGGAGTGGAATCAAAAGGGTGAACCAAGGAGCACATCACATGCCAACAACACTACAAGTAAACCAGAAGCACGGTCCAGCCTTGAAGAATTCAATAAAGAAGATATTGACAAATTAAAACAACTCCTGGTATCTCTTGAAAACCAAATGCTTCTTCTTCACTTGCACTCTCAGGTAAGACTCCAATTTCTTTCAGTTTAAGTGCTTCCAGAAATCATCTAAAGGAATTATGGATAATTGATTCAGGAGCCACAGACCACATGACCCATTCATCTACCCACCTCATAAACTATACTCATTGCCCAAACAACAAGAAAATCATCACTGCTGCTGGTTCTCTTACCACGGTAGCTGGTCAAGGAGATATCATACTATCTCCCTTACTCACCCTGAAAAACGTCCTCCACGTACCACAATTATCCACAAATTTAATATCAATACAAAAACTTACCAATGACCATAATTGTCAAGCCTTATTTAACCCTACTTATTGCTTATTTCAGGACCAGAGATCGGGGAAGAAGATTGGACTTGCTAAGGAGAAAGCTGGATTATATTACCTGGAAGAACCAAACCAATTTAATAATAATTACTCTATGTTATCCCTAGTAGATAGGAATTCCACTATTTGGCTTCATCATTATAGACTAGGACATCCGTCTTTTGATATCCTAAGACATATGTATCCACAACTGTTTCAGAAAATAGAAAATAAAAATTTTCATTGTGAAACCTGTGAGTTGGCTAAACATAAAAGAACCTCATTCCCAAACAAAAGTGAGAGATGTAACACTCCTTTCTACCTTATTCATAGTGATATATGGGGACCCTCAAAAATCCCCAATATCTCTGGGGCACGCTGGTTTGTGTCTTTCATTGATGATTGCACTAGAGTCTCTTGGATCTATCTCCTTAAAAATAAATCTGATGTTAGCACCATTCATCCCATTTTTCATTCCATGATCCAAAATCAATTTGGGGTAAAAATGATTCCGCTGCGATAATGCCAAAGATTTTTCAACCAAACCCTTTTCTCATACTTCCAGAATGAAGGGATCATCCATGAGTCCTCATGTGTTCACACCCCACAACAAAATGGGGTTGCAGAAAGGAAAAATTGTCACCTTCTAGCCACCACTCGAGCCTTCCTATTTCACTACAATACACCCAAATCCTATTGGGGGGAAGCCCTTTTAACTGCAGCCTATCTCATAAACCGATTACCTTCAACAGCTTTAGGCCTCAAAACTCCAATAGAGACCTTGTCCTCTTTTTACCCAGAGTTTCGAACCCATCATAATATTGCACCCAAAATCTTTGGATGCACTGCCTATGTTCATATCCACAGCCATGAGCGAGGAAAATTAGATCCAAGAGCACTCAAATGCATCTTTGTTGGTTATTCAGCTACCCAAAAAGGTTATAAGTGTTATCATCCTCCCACAAGAAAAACCTTTGTTTCTATTGATGTTACCTTTGATGAGAAAAATTCCTATTTCTCAAAAACTCATCTTCAGGGGGAGACTGAACTTGAGGAAGATGAGGAAATTGAACTAGCACCTCTTGACATTCCTCCACCACCTCAAAACAATCCACCTGAAACCCAAGAAAGGGAAACAAATGACAACGTTATTAGATTTGAAAAAGTTTACTCCAGACGTACAAGCTCAAGCTGTACTCCAAAGCAGATCCAAGAATCTGAACCATCTCCTGGAAATAAGGTAAGTTCACCACCTCCCTTATACCCTATAAACAACTCTATATCTTTCAACAACTTTTCATCGTCACACAAAAATTTTCTTGTTTCATTAGAAGATATTCATATTCCTAAAGATGTTTCTGAGGCCTTATCTGATAAAAATTGGAAAAGTGCCATGAAAGATGAAATGCAGGCCCTGGAGAAGAACGAAACATGGGAGATCGTCAATCTACCGATAGGAAAAAAATCGGTCGGCTGCAAATGGGTGTTCTCAGTAAAATACAAAGCTGATGGCACACTGGAGAGATATAAGGCAAGACTAGTGGCAAAAGGGTTTACTCAAACGTATGGCATTGACTACCAAGAAACATTTGCACCTGTGGCAAAGATGAATACTGTTAGAATACTACTCTCACTAACAGCCAAGTACAATTGGCACCTGGAACAACTGGATGTGAAAAATGCATTCCTACATGGGGACTTAGAAGAAGAGATATTTATGGAAATACCACCAGGCTTTAAAGAAAAATCTGAAGGTAACAAGGTGTGCAAACCGAAAAAGGCTCTATATGGGCTCAAACAATCACCAAGGGCCTGGTTCGGAAAATTCTCTAAATTCATGCTCTTGAATGGGTATCAACAGAGTCAAGGGGATCATACAATATTCTTCAAACACTCAGACTCAGGAGGAGTCACAATATTATTAGTGTATGTTGATGATATTATTTTGACTGGAAGTAATGAAGAGGAGAAAGCCAGTTTAAGAAAAAATCTTGCTAAGGAATTTGACATCAAAGAACTTGGTAAACTAAAATATTTTCTCGGAATTGAAGTAGCTCACTCCAGCAAAGGAATCTTCATTTCACAACAGAAATACATCAAAGATCTTCTAAAAGAAACAGGTAAACTTGCCTGTAAACCAGCACCAACACCAGTAGAACCTAATCTTAAACTGGGAGAAGCTAAAGAAGATCCAGATGTAGATAAAGGGGCCTACCAGAGACTTGTAGGGAAGTTGATCTACCTCTCCCACACTAGACCAGACATAGCATTTGCTGTAAGCATGGTCAGTCAGTTTATGCAGAATCCAAAGCAGATTCACATGCAAGCGGTAGACAGGATATTGCACTACCTTAAAGGAAGATCAGGAAAAGGAATTCTCTTTAAGAGAGATCGTGGAATGACCCTAGAAGTATACACGGATGCTGACTATGCAGGATCACCGGTTGATAGAAGATCTACCTCTGGGTATTGCACATTTCTTGGAGGTAACCTAGTTACATGGAGAAGCAAGAAACAGAATGTGGTGGCAAGATCTAGTGCAGAAGCAGAATATCGAGCTATGGTCTTGGGAATATGTGAGCTACTATGGATCAAAATAATCCTAGAAGATCTGAAGGTTAAGTGGGATGAGCCCATGAAGCTACATTGTGACAACAAATCAGCAATCAGCATAGCCCACAATCCAGTCCAGCATGACAGGACCAAGCACATAGAAGTGGACCGACATTTTATTAAAGAAAAACTAGACAGTGGTCTAGTAAGTGTTGACCATGTATCATCAAAGGATCAACTTGCAGATTTCCTTACTAAAGGATTGCACAGTTCTGTCTTCCTCCGTATGATTGATAAGCTGGGAATGACGGATCCATATTTCCCAGCTTGAGGGGGAGTGTTGAAATCCAGCCGTTCCTAGTACAAAGGATCCGACGGACACAAAGATCAATCCGTGGGATACTCTCCTGGATCATAATGAGGGAACGAATTTAGGAAAGATTTTATTTTCATAATGTGTATTAAATCTGGAATTTATTATTTCCGCATTAGGATATCTTGTATAGATCTATAAATAGGGAAGATTGTAATGAATAAGAACAAGCTTTTCCCTCTCAAATTCTCCGATTTAACAGTACATTGACATAATGCACATACACAGGTAAATAGTGCATTTGTAGTATTGGTATGTTGCATCATGTGCTTACACAGCACTCAGTGCATTTTATGCTCGTTCAATATGCATGCTTTAAGATAATTACCTCCGGTATTCAGGTGTATTTGCATTCGTATTTCACCCACTGGTGAATACTCAGGAATTCAAAACTAAAGCCTTAAAATGGCATCTTGACACATTTTAAACATGGATTCTAAGCTAGTGGGCCCCGCAGGTGTACCTTCTTTGTCTTTTAGCAAAGGGATCCTAGGCTAACGAGACCCATAGGCATACTTTCTCTATCTTTTAGCAAGAGAATCCTAGGTTGGCGAGGCCCACAAATAATTTAAATTTTATGTTATAAATAGGATGGAGGCTTGGTTCCTACCCGTTGGTGAACAACTAGTTCTCCTACCCATTCGTTGTAAGTTGTATTCTATTATTGCCTGGAATTTCATTCATCTTTGCTTTTAGTGTTGAGAATTTAGGATGACATACATTTTATATTTTATTGACTTAGGGATTAAAGTAGATATTTTCTTTTAATTTCTTTAAATTTTTTTTCTAATTCATATAATTTACTATAAATTTTGGCAACACCATGACGTCCTCACCATGTAAGGGGTTGCATCGGGTGTATAAGACCTTACCGTCTACCAAGAAAGCCAATCACAGTAAGTGTCAGGCTACAACGCGGCCAAAATTTCATTCCCTGTTCACCAATAAAAGCCATCAGGGGGTCTTCAAATACTTATTTAAAACAAAGCATTTCCTCGCCTGCTAAAGAAAGCAATAATTAGTACTTAATTTTTTTTCATATATAACAAATTTTCACGCTCAATAATAAAAGTGATCATGAGTATTTATATTTCATGCATAAGAATATCCTCGCTCGTTAATAAAAGCGGACACGGATAATTATATTTCATGCATATGAATTTTCACGCTCGCTAATAAAAACAGCCACAGGTACTTATATTTTTTTGCTCGCTAATAAAAACGGTCACGAGTACTTATATTGCATGCATATAATTTGTGAAATACTACTATCATGCTTATACCTTAAGTGCGCTGTGACAAAGGCGACGACGACGATGACTGACCTGTGAAGCACAATGTAATTTTTTGTTATCATTTATGATATTTAATTATGCATGAATACATTTTTATTAAAAATAAAAGGCTAGAGAGAGAAAATGAGAGGGTGAGCTCTCTTTCTAGAGAGATAAAGAGAGGGAAAAAGAGGACTATTGGTGGAAGATGTGTAGGATGTGTATGGGAATATGGTAGGGATGAGGCGGGAGTGTTAGAGAGGGAAAACACATCTTTTTCTCCAATTTTAGAGAGAAAGAGATGAATTTTTTCTCTCTAAATTAAGGGAAAAACATGAATGCGAGTGGGAGGATGTGTAGGTGTTGGATGAGGTATTTGAGGAAAATTTTATGGGATTTCTCTCTCTTTCTAGAGATAGAGAAAGTGGGGACGAGGGTGCTTTTTGGTGGAGTTGTAGGATGTTTAGGGGAGTTTTTTTTTTTTGTGAAGGGGGTGTGGGGATTTGAGGAATGGATGTGGAAAAATAAATTTTTAGGGTTATGGTTTTTGAAAGGTTTTGGAAAGATGGAGGAAGAAGAAGATTAAGATAGGAACAGAAGAAGAGGAGAAAATAGAGGGAAATGAAAGAGGAAGAAAGAAGTGGAAGAAGAAGAAGAAGAAGAAGAATGGAGGAGAAAAAGAATAAGAGGGAGGAGAAGTTACCTTGGAGAGCTTGGAGGGAGGAGGCTGGAGGGTAGAGCTCTTATGGGAGAGGGGTCTTGCATTGTTGCAACCCATGACCCCGAGTTTGAGATTTTGATGATGCCAAATAATGATTGTTTTGAAACAACTTTTCATTGAATATTAGTTTATTTGCTATTATCCTTGAGTACTAACATTTCAGGAAGATCACAAGTGACTCAGGACGAAAGGAAGACTCAAAAACGGGTAGATTAGGAGTATGAGTCAGATATTGTATTTTTCTATTTATTGTATTTTTATTTTTTTGAGTCTGGCCACAAAATGCATAAGAGTAAGAGCAACCATGCACACACACAGGGGGAGAGTTTGTTTTTAAATGCAAAATATAATAGAATTTCTTCTCTGGAGATCGTACTGTACGATTTTAATTCGTACCGTACGATCCGAGCTATGTGGACGATTCTGTGAATAGATCGTACTGTACGAATATATTAGTACTGTACGATATGTTCAGATCCAAAACCCTAGCCATAGTTTAGTTTAAGTAAGTGATTTTGCGTACTGTACGAACATTTTCGTACTGTACGAACATTTTCGTACTGTACGAACATTTTCGTACTGTACGAACATTTTCGTACTGTACGATCTATTTTAAATACTTACTTAAATTAACCCGTGATTAGTGCATGAAATCCATGCCTAATTATATTTTGAACATCGTACTATACGAACCAGATCGTACCCTACGATGAACAGAGACGAAGTATAATCGTCCCGGATATCGTCCTGGACGATCTCTTGGTTTTTGCCCGGATATCGTCCTGGACGATCTCTTGGTTTTTGCCCGGATATCGTCCTGGACGATCTCTTGGTTTTTGTCTCATTGTACTGTACGATAATAATCGTACCATACGATGAACAGAGACGACATCTGATCGTCCAGACCATCGTCCTGTACAAATAGTATTTTGTGGCTCGTACCGTATGATATTATATCGTACAGTACGAATTGTTTTTTAACTGTTCGTACATCTTCGTACCAGGACGAAGTCTGTTTATGAAGATCGTACTGTACGATGTCGAATCGTACTGTACGAACAGTAACGGCTACTTTTGAAATCAGAGGGTTTTTTAAGCCCGTTTTAGGTGTTAATCTCGTCCATTTTCAGTAAGAATTATAGAGAGGGTGAACGTGGTTAGAGAGGGATTCCAAGGGAGAGAGCTCTAGAGATGTTCTTTAGGGTTGAGAGAGGAAGGAGAAGGTGAGCGTTGTGAGGGAGAAGAGGTGTGAGGGAGATCACACGGTTGCTCCGAACTTGCTGCATCTTGCTCCTCCTGTGGCCCTAGAAGAATTTGAGGGAGGATCTTCAAGGGAAAGGCTCGTCTACATCCGTGACCTCGAGGTTCTCTGCCTTCTCCAGGAGGTAGAAAAACGAGAAAGTTCTCTGCCGTCGCCAGGAGGTCAAAAACAGAGTTTGGCACTCCGCCACGCCGGATTGGTGAAAGGGAGGTTTGTAAAGGCTTCTCCGCCTTGCCGAGGGGGGCAAAAAGAGAACTATTTTTGATAGTGAAAATCCCGGAGCGGAGGACTCCGGGGAGTGGACGTAGGTCATATTTTGACCGAACCACTATAAAAATCCTTGGTGTGTTTTTTCCTTATCGTCATTTACTTTTACTTGCACTTAATTTTGCATAATTATTGCGTGGTGAAATTTGTGGAAGAAAATTTGTTTAAGTTTTTGTTATAAAATTTCAAAAATAACAAAAAGATTAGAACTCTTGTTTAGGGTTACTTTTTATTGAGAAAAAGTTTTTCACAATTCACCCCCCCCCTCTTGTCATTTAGTAATTTCAATTGATATCAGAGCTTGTTTTAAAAATAGTGTTTTAGAAAACCTTGAAAAAAAACGATCATGTCGAATTTTGGTAATCGTAACACTGCGGAGGGTTATTCAATAACTCGTCCACCACTTTTTGATAACATTCCGTTTGATTTCTGGAAAATTAGAATGTCTACATTTTTGCAATCTATAGATTACCGCATGTGGATGTTAGTAAATGATGGATATGTTGCACCGTTTAAAACTGTTAATGATTTGAAAACTCCTGTACCTTTTAATGAATGGAGCAATGAGGATAGGGAGTTAGCCCAACTGAATGCTAAGTGCTTAAACTGCTTTTTTTGTGCATTGAAATCTGAGGACTATATGAGAGTATCTACCTGTGTTTCTGGTAAGGAGATTTGGGATAGACTGTGCATTACATACGAAGGAACAAACGAAGTAAACAGTCTAGGCTTAACATTCTACTGCATGATTATGAATTATTCTGTATGAAACCTAGCGAAACAATTTCTGACATGTACACTAGGTTCACCCAAATCGTGACATCCTTGCATGCATTAGGTAGAGAAAATTTCAAATTCTGAGAAAGTGAATAAAATTCTTAGATGCCTACCTAGTTCCTATGATGCTAAGATAACTGCTATCACTGAGTCCAAAGACCTTAATGTTTATTCTATTGATAACCTCCTTGGGTCACTCATTGCATACGAGCAAGGAGTGAGCCAAAGGCAAAGTGATGCAGGTGAAAAGAAAAATGAGCGGACGGTGGCATTAAAAGCTAGCAACTCAGAAAGTGAAAGCTCTGCAGGGGAGGAAGAGGATGAGATAGCACTGATGACCCGACAGTTCAAAAATTTCCTGAAGAGAAAACAGAAGCGTCATCAGAACAGCTGGAATAAAGGTAAGAGCTCAAGGTCCAATAAGGTTTCATCTGATACAATTTGTTTTGAGTGCAGGAAGCCAAGTCACCTTCAAGCCGATTGCCCCAATCTGAAGAGTCAACCAGCTAAGGAGAAAGGTGATGACAAAGCTAAATACAAGAAAGCAAAGACAAAGACACAAAAATCTTTTTGGGCCGACTCTGCCTTAGAATCATCAGAAGAAGCAGAGGAGGAGGAAACTAATTTGTGTCTTATGGCTAATGATCTTATGGATCTAATGATAACCTTGATCCATCAGATCAAGATGAGGTATGTCAACTTTCATATGAAGAATTATTGCTTATTTATGAGAATATTCATGACTCGTATAGGAAATTAAAAAAGATGCATGCTAAGCTTAATATTGAATTTAGTTCTTTACAAATCGAGCATGCTAACTTGTTTAAAGAAAATGCTGATTTAGATAGAGATCATATGTTACTTCTTGATGAGTATGATGCATTAAATAAGAAGCATATTGAACTAACTGAAGAGCATGAAACCTTGAAAACCACTCATGTTGAACTAGAAGAAGCTTTTCATAGACTAGACAAACTTGCATTAGAAGGAGATCATAGTGAGCACTTGCTATTAATAGAAGTAGATGGATTGACAGCTCAAAATAAAACTTTTAGTGAGAGAATAAAAGAACTAGAAAATGAAATTGCATCACTCATATTAGGCCATCCTAGCAAACCCCCAACACAGCATGCATCACACAACTCTAGGAAGAGGGACTATCACCCACATAGATTAGTAAACCCATTTTCTGGTGTTAGGTGTTTCTCTTGTGGCATGTTAGGTCACATAGCCCGCACATGCACAATTCACCGTAGGACACACTTAGTATGGAAACCTAAACTGCATCCATCACAGCATAGCATGCATACATCTCATTCATGCAAGCATAAGGAGGAAACCAAACTCACTTGGGTTCCCAAATCTAATCTTTGAATGAAATTGTAGGGATGATCTCATAAAAGACCTAGTGAGAGCCTGTGGTACCTAGATAGTGGCTGCTCGCGACACATGACTGGAGATATGAACAAGTTCATCCTACTGGAGACCAAAACTGGAGGCAAAGTAACGTTAGGAGACAACACTACTGGAAGGTGATAGGCTCAGGTATCGTTGGTAATGCTAAAAAATTTTTAATTGAAAATGTCTTACTAATTGATGGTTTGAAACATAATTTACTTAGCATTAGTCAACTGTGTGACAAAGGTTTTGATATTAAATTTTTATCTGATAAATGCCTGATTAGTTTATTTGATAAACTAGTTTTAGAAGGAAAACGAATGAACAATGTTTACATGTTAGACCTTGATTGCATTGATAGCTCAAATTCATTCTGTTTGAAAACAATAGTTGATGACATAGGAGACTATGCCATGCTAGTATGAAAACTCTTAGAAACATCACTCAGAAAAACCTAGTTAGAGGTGTATCTAAGTTAGACTTTACCAAGGATCACTTATGTGATGCTTGCCAACTAGGAAAACAAGTCAAATCATCCTTTCATTCAATTAGAGATGTGATCACCTCTAGGCCACTAGAAATTCTACACATGGACTTATTTGGACCCGTTAGTACAGCCAGTCTAGATGAAAAGAACTGTGGATTTGTGATTGTAGATGACTTCACTAGATTTACTTGGGTAAGATTATTAGCATACAAAAATGAGTCTTTTGAGGAATTTAAAGTATTCTCCACATGGATTCAACGAAAATTAGGTTGTGAAATATCAACAATCCATAGCGATCATGGTGGAGAGTTCCAAAATGATAGATTTGAGTCATTCTGTCAAGAGATAGGAATAGAACACAATTTCTCAGCCCCTAGAACACCCCAACAAAATGGTATAGCAGAAAGGAAGAACAGAACTTTGGTAGAAGCTGCTAGGGCAATGTTAGCGGAGTATACCCTTCCTAGATACTTTTGGGCAGAAGCAGTCAACACAGCCTGTTATGTTTTAAACAGAGTAAACATTAGATCGAAGCTGAATAAAACTCCATATGAACTCCTTAAGGGTAGGACACCAAACCTTTCACATTTACATGTCTTTGGGTGCAAGTGCTTCATCTTGAATAATGATAAACATCCCTTAGGAAAATTTGATCCCAAGTCTGATGAGGGTGTCTTCTTAGGTTATTCTTCTGTAGGTAAGAGAACTCTTGTAGTAGAAGAATCCACCCATGTGGTATTTGATGAATCAGATAAGCCCTCAGAATCTAAAATTGAAGATGATGAAATAGAGGCAATTTAAGGAGTAGAGACTATGACCTTAGGAGAAAGGGTCGAACCTCAGGAAGATTTGCCTAGAGAATGGAGATATTCTTCTAGTCATCCTAAAGAGTTAATTTTAGGAGACCCTTCAGAAAGTGTATGAACTAGGCATGGACTTAGGAAGGAGGTTAGTCATTCAGCATTCATCTCTATGATAGAACCTACAAGTATAAATCAAGTCTTAGGAGATGAATTTTGGATTCTAGCAATGCAAGAAGAGCTGAACCAATTCACCAGGAATGATGTTTGGGAGTTAGTCAAGAGATCTAAAGAACAAAGTGTTGTTGGAACAAAATGGGTCTTCAAGAATAAGGTGAATGATTCAGGAACAATAATAAGGAATAAAGCAAGACTAGTAGCTAAGGGGTACAACCAAATTATGGGGATAAACTTTGAAGAAACTTTTGCCCCAGTTGCTAGACTAGAAGCCATAAGAGTGCTCTTAGCTTTTGCTTGCTTCAAGAACTTTAAGTTATATCAAATGGATGTAAAGAGTGCATTTCTGAACGGGGTAATTAAAGAAGATGTCTATGTTGAGCAACCCCCGAATTTGAAAGTTCACAATTTTCAAACCATGTATTTAAATTAAAAAAGGCACTGTATGGATTAAAGCAAGCACCTAGAGCATGATACGAAAGACTTAGCTCATTTCTTTTGGATAGAGGATTTAAAAAGGGTAGTGTAGACACTACACTCTTTTTACAAAAGGTCAAAGAAGAAATTCTCATTGTTCAGATATACGTGGATGACATTTTATTTGGATCTTCAGATAAAATGTTATGCGATAAATTTTCAAAAACAATGAGTAATGAGTTTGAAATGAGCATAATGGGAGAACTTAATTACTTTCTTGGCTTTAGTGTAAAACAAATGGATAATGAAACTTTTCTTAGCCAATCAAAGTATATTAAGAATATTTTAAAGAAATATGAAATGGATAGTGCAAAACCCATGAACACCCCAATGAGTTCGACAATCCAATTAGATAAAGATCCTAGTGGAAAATCAGTATATCATAAAAAATATAGAGGAATAATTGGATCCCTTCTTTACCTAACTGCCAGTAGACCGAACATAATGTTTAGTGTGTGCCTTTGTGCCCGTTTCCAAGCCGATCCTAAAGAGTCTCACTTAACTGCTGTCAAAAGAATTCTTAGATATCTACTAGGCACCCCAAACTTAGGAATTTAGTATCGCAGACACAGCACTTCTTTTAAAATCCTAGGGTACTCAGATTCTGACTTTGCATGATGTAGGATAGATAGAAAAAGCACCTCTGGTACCTGTCAATTTATAGGACAATCATTAGTTTCTTGGTCCAGTAGGAAGCAAAACTTAGTAGCACTTTCCACAGCCGAGGCAGAATATATTGCAGTAGGAAGTTGTGTTGCACAGGTACTATGGTTAAAACAACAAATTCTTGATCTTGGACTACCTGTTGGAACCATCTCGATCATGTATGACAACACAAGTGCAATTTGTATCTCTAAGAACCCAATTCAACACTCTCGAACGAAACACATAGATATTAGACACCATTTCATTAGAGATCACGTTGCAAAGGGAGATATAGAATTGCATCACATCGCTACAGGAGATCAACTAGCAGACATATTCACAAAACCTCTAGCTTTCGACACCTTTAGCACCTTGAGGACTAGATTAGGTGTCATAGATATAACTGCATAAAAACAAAAACAAAAAAACAAAAACAAAAACAAAAAATAAACAAAAAATAAAAAAAACAAAAAAAAACAAAAAACAAAAAAAAAAATTAATAGGGCTGCTCCTGATCATCACACACTCACCACACAAAAACTCTGCCTTGACTGTTCATCGTACTGTACGATACACATATCATACCGTACAATACATCTCAATCTACATAACGTCCACCAACAAGCAGATTTTGGCTCGGTTGATCGTACAGTACGACCTACATCGTACTGTACGATATGCATCCGAAATTATTGCCTATCGTATTGTACGATACCTCTTCTTCGTACGATACGATAAACGTCAGCAACGGATAGGGAAGAATTAAATCCGGTTGGTATGCCATTACTGATTATCGTACTGTACGATACATACCTTTCGTACGGTACGATACACATCAGCACAAGGAATAAATATGAGTTAAAGATGTTTGGTACGATATTTATTATGGATCATACTCTACGATACACCTGTTCGTACAGTACGAAACTTTTGGTCAAAAGTCGTACTGAAGGCCTCGGGATGATCGAAATTCGCCTGATCGTACTATACGATATTTATCGTACTGTACGATTTGACTGCCTTTTCCCGAAACGATCGGTCAGGATATTGATTGACTATCGTACTGTACGATTGTCGAAATTTTCTATAAGAACCCTTTGCTAGGCCGTTCCTTTCACTTAAATCTTTCCTCACTCACTCCTTCACCTAGTTTCGTGCCCTCTTGCAGTCTAAACGAGGTCGGTTGACTGCTGAAAGCTCATCCTCGTCGAGTCGCCCACCTGCTCGTTTTCTGAATACTGAAAACGAGGAAGCCTACCACAGATATAAAGCCTGTAAAATTTTTCCTTCCAAAATGCTTAATCAGGCTGCTCTTAATTTCGAGGTAATGGGCCTCTTTGCTTCCACCACCTTCCAATTCCTACTCACCCTGGCATTTCCCTACAATTCTGAACTTCTCTTCGAATTTCTCGTTAATCTCACCTACACTGTCGACAACACCACCTTTCACTCTTTTGTTTGTGGCCGAAACATTGAGATCACTAGAGCCGACATTGCCCAATATATTGGGTTGTCCACTGAAGGACCTATGGTTCGCTCATTTCTTACTGACGAATTGATTGGAGTGATGTTAATAGAGTCCTTAGGAATGCTACTTTCCATCAACAACAACCTCTCGTTCAATCCTTAACTCGAAATGCCCGAATAATTCAACATGTCCTTCGAACCTCAATAATACTCAAAGGTGGCGACCGTATCAATCTGACCCCGACCTTATCCATCGCTACCTATCTTATTATGTCCAACATAAAATTTGATGAGGTTGATTTAATTAGTAACTACATTCGTCACATAACTTTTGTTCGTCTACCTACCACTCGACGGAAATAAAATCTAGCTCTTGGTCACCTAATAGGATATATCCTCTACAATAAATATCAATTGACCTACCCTGGTGAACCTGACATTCTTCCTATCTTTTATACGGATGTCTCCTTCCGTATTCTCTTTCATCGGAGACACAAGCCTGAAGAACTAGTCTTTGACAAAGAAGAAGGAGAAGATGCCCCAGCAGCAGCTCCAGCTCGACCACGACGACATGCCGCACCCCGAGCACCTGCACCAGCACACCCTAACGATGATTTGGTCGCACGCTTCGACCAACTGCAGACTCGTCTCGATATGCATATTCAAGAACAACATCAGCAACACGAGACAGATATGCAATGGTTTGGAGAACGCTTTACTGCAATTGATCACCGATTCGATACTCTCTTTCAATATTTTCAACCGAATCCACCTCCACCACCAACTGATCAGGACCCTTCTATTTAGATTGTTTGTCTTTGTATTGTAGTTTCTTTCTTTTGCTTTCTGCTTTAGTTGCTCCTCCTTTTTGTGCTGTCAAAAGGGGGAGAAGTTTATTGTACTTGCTGTTGTGTTTGTTATAGTTTGTTAAATACATTCCTTTTGTTTTGTACTTGCATTTAGTATCTTTCTTTTTTCTTGTGTTTAATTTAAAAAAAAACAACAAAAAAAATAAATACAAAAAAAAAAAAAATGTCATTCGTACTTGCTTACAACAAATTATTTGACATCATCAAAAAGGGGGAGATTGTTGCAACCCATGACCCCGAGTTTGAGATTTTGATGATGTCAAATAATGATTGTTTTGAAACAACTTTTCATTAAATATTAGTTTATTTGCTATTGTCCTTGAGTACTAACATTTCAGGAAGATCACAAGTGACTCAGGACGAAAGGAATACTCAAGAACGGGTAGATTAGGAGTATGAGTTAGATATTGTATTTTTATTTTTTTGAGTCTGGCCATAAAATGCATAAAAGTAAGAGCAACCATGCACACACACAGGTGAAGAGTTTGTTTTTAAATGCAAAATATAATAGAATTTCTTCTTTGGAGATCGTACTGTACGATTTTAATTCGTACTGTACGATCCGAGCTATGTGGACGATTTTGTGAATAGATCGTACTGTACGAATATATTAGTACTGTATGATATGTTCAGATCCAAAACCCTAGCCGTAGTTTAGTTTAAGTAATTTTGCGCCGTTCGTACTGTACGAACATTTTCGTAGTGTACGATCTATTTTAAATATTTACTTAAATTAACCTGTGATTAGTGTATGAAATCCAGGCCTAATTATATTTTGAACATCGTACTGTATGAACCAGATCGTACCCTACGATGAACAGAGACGAAGTATGATCGTCCCGGATATCGTCCTGGACGATCTCTTGGTTTTTGTCTCATCGTACTGTACGATAGTAATCGTACCATACAATGAAAAGAGACGACATCTGATCGTCCAAACCATCGTCCTGTACGAATAATATTTTGTGGCTCATACCATACGATATTATATCGTACAGTACGAATTGTTTTTTAACTGTTCGTACATCTTCGTATTAGAACGAAGTCTGTTTATGAAGATCGTACTGTACGATGTCGAATCGTACTGTACGAACAGTAACGACTACTTTTGAAATCAGAGAATTTTTGGAGCCCGTTTTAGATGTTAATCTCGTCCTTTTTCAGTAAGAATTACAGAGAGGGTGAACGTGGTTAGAGAGGGATTCCAAGGGAGAGAGCTCTAGAGAAGTTCTTTAGGGTTGAGAGAGGAAGGAGAAGGTGAGCGTTGTGAGGGAGAAGAGGTGTGAGGGAGATCACATGGTTGCTCCGAACTTGCTGCATCTTGCTCCTCCTGTGGCCCTAGAAGAATTTGAGGGAGGATCTCCAAGGGAAAGGCTCGTCTACATCCGTGACCTCGAGGTTCTCTGCCTTCTCCAAGAGGGAGAAAAACGAGAAGGTTCTCTGCCGTCGCCAGGAGGGCGAAAACAGAGTTTGGCACTCCGCCACGCCGGATTGGTGAAAGGGAGGTTTGTAAAGGCTTCTCCGCCTTGCCGAGGGGGGCAAAAGGAGAACTATTTTTGTTAGTGAAAATCCCAGAGCGGAGGACTCCGGGGAGTGGACGTATGTCATATTTTGACCGAACCACTATAAAAATCCTTGGTGTGTTTTTTCCTTATCGTCATTTACTTTTACTTGCACTTAAATAATTTTGCGTGGTGAAATTTGTGGAAGAAAATTTGTTTAAATTTTTGTTATAAAATTTCAAAAATAACAAAAAAGATTAGAACTCTTGTTTAGGGTTACTTTTTATTGAGATCATTTAGTCTGCCTCGTTGAGTGCACATAAATATTATTTTTTTTGCATCGATTCGGTCGTCATCTCCTCGTTTCACGCATGCAAAATTTATTTTTTTGCCGATCGGCGATCCCAATCAATATGGGTGTCAATCTTAGCTTTTTTCGTTGCTCCGGATGCGTTGGCGCTGTCTATTTCACTAATGGAGACCAATTTGACAATTTTGCGTTTTCAGTCGACGCATATAAGGTAAATTTCGTGCGGGTTCGAGCTCTTTTACTTTTGAACTTCACCTTGCGCGGTTTACTCGACTTCGGCACTAGTATTGAGGTCAACACATCTTCAGTATGAATACAAAAAATTATAGACTTAATATTACTACTCAAGCAAACCTATTATGATTGTCAATATTTTTTCACTCCACAACTACTTTTGATGTTAGTATTTTCTACATCATAGATAATTTAATTAACTTGAACATATTACCAGTCATCAATACCCATCAAACACATTTTCCTAGTATTGGACGAAATGCCTTGTTAGGTTCAATATAACCAAATGAAATTGCTTTCTTTTTTTTTTATTTCATTTTTCTCCTTAGCATAAAATTCATCTCCATAACATATTTTATGGCATAAACAATTGAATTCTAAATACCAATGGGATTTTTCATGGTCTTTGTTCTTTTCACTCTCTTATATTTATTTATGATATGACTCGTGAGCTTATGCCCCATTATTCATCAAAATTAAACATATTCGTATATTATTAAAACGTGGCACTAAAGTGCTTATTGTCCAATCATTCCATATCCGCTTTCTCTTAATATTAAGACTTCTCCTAAAAAATCTTTAAGCATGTATAATCCTTTAACACTCTCATAACTCTTCAAAATCACAAAAGATAACTCATGCAAGCATAAAGCATTAACATGTAAACATCTGAGAGTTAGATTGAACCTTGCCTTTCAGATTATTTTATAAAATACTTGGCAACTCCATTAATTTTTTCTTTTCCGAAAAAAATAGCTTAATTTCTTTTGCAGAAGATTAAAAGTTCGTTAATAAATTAGAATGGAAAGGCATAAATATCATCAATGTTGCTGCTAACAGGCCTATTAAATTGATATATGTATAGGCAGGCAGGAAAAAAAGATAGAGACCCTCGTAAACCAAAAAATTTTATCCCGTGCTTTTGGATTCTAAATTGATTGAACAAAAGAACCAACACTGACATAAAGGGAACAAGCAAAAGTTGGAGGCAAACAAAAAAATCGACTAACTGATAAAAACTCTTTTCATTATCATACTTTAAAATAAATAAAAAAATCCACAAGCCATGCCAAACAACTTACCAACTGCAGTTATTATTCCACTAAATAGTACATCCCGCCGATGTTTCTTCATCATATCTTTGCCTGACCCATCATCATCCTTCTATCAATTTTGAAAAAAGGTAAGGAAATTAAGGAAACTATAATCACTTTTGGCTAAAAACCAAACAAAATATCAAGATTCATAAGAACATAGTTTTAAAAAATAAAGAACCTATAATTCATATAAACATGGTAAATTTTGTTTGAAGAAAGAATTATAATCATTAAAACCTGTATATTATTTGCCTCTGCAGTAGCTGTTGGTTCAGGAATGAAGTTGACAATAAAAGCAAAAAACAGAACTCCAGCAAAGAACTGCAACAGACAAAGAGAAAAATGGAGCAAGCTGTAAAACAAAGAAAAAAGTCAAAACACTAAGCATTTATATCCCAGCAAGGCATCATCAAATCCATAAGTGACGGTTTAGATGGTAACCCTACCCAAAGATTTCCCCTCAAAAAGCCTATTGAATTTAGAGCATTATGTGCCAAATCAAAGAAGGATATGCTGAGCATAAGACCAGCAGCAAAACCCTGATTAAAGGAATGATAAGACCATCACATTTAGCATTCAAAAAAATTAAAAAAGTTCCAGAATATATATTCCATAATATTCATCTATGAGATACATAGATCACCTGCAGAAGCCCGAGCATCTTAAGGTTTGGGGTAGGATTTAGAATCACAAGTAGAGCACCTTTACAATTAAGAAGTAACGAGAAATTTTAGAACATCCTGATGTTTTAAAACAAAGGAAAATTGAATATCCACAGGCATCGATAAAACTTTTGAGAGTAAGTATCCTAAGGAATTCCCACACAATGGTAAATAAGATTGTGCATAAGGAAAGTTTTTGGAAGTAATGTTAAAAACGTCAAGGAGATTATGTTTCAAAAGTTATAAGGAATCATAAACCTTATAATTTCTGCAAAAATCCAAGATGATCAGATGAATGAATATGGTAAGAAAAAGTAAAACATGAATATTCAAATTTCAATTACCGTTTAAGAAATACTTGAGACAATAGTCAATTGAATAACTTCAAGTATATTTCCAACAGCAACCTAAGCCAACAATCAAATTCATATAACATATCGCAGTTTAATCATTGTTTGATAAAATTTATCCTTAAGTCTCCATAATATTCTCGGATTACATGATACTATTAATACACTTCTCATTTTTTAATCACTATCATAACTCTAGAAGCTGCACTCTCATCTATATCTGACTATTCTATACAATAAACCAAAAAAACTTAACATCTTAGAGCAAAATATATTAAGCAAAATTAACTCATAATTGTCAACTTCACAACTGAATCTGTATACCGTACGCAAAATTGTATGGCAAATGTTTAGTTCTTGTTCTATTAATTCTAAGTCGTGCATCTTCAAAAAAATTTCTCTAATGTCCTAACTCTCCAGTTATTTCACAAAACCTTTCACTTATTAGAACTATTATTTGCAAATAATTATGGGCACCGAAAATTCGTGACCCGGACTCTACGCGGCCCCTTTCTTTTCTTCGAATCGTCGAGGACAGTTTAAACAAGTTTTGAGGCAAATTTTTATAAGGCAGATTGTATTTTAGATAAGACATTACCCAGATATTTCACCCTCATTTTGCGAGGGCTTTATGATCCTAAGTTTAGGTATCCTATAGGCTCAAACCTCTATAGTTAATTGCCTCTACCAATGACGAAAGAGAACTTTCAATTAAGGCTAATTGTCAAACAGATATGTAGTACCCGGCATATAGTAATAGCATGATTTAGGTATTTAAAAATTTAATATTTAAAATTGGAAATTTACCACCTTGCACTTAAAGAGATGGTGGGGGGAGTAATGATAGACCTGATCAGGATCTCGTGGTTCAATCGTCCCAGTTATCATGATCACTGGTCTACTTAGTCAGAGGAGGTAGTAAACCCAATCTGACAGAAGAATCCTTGTCGGCAACCATGGGAGCTTCGTGCAAAGGTACCTTGTAGACATGGGATGAATATTTGTCAAAATGAACAAATTTAAATTCGCCTTAGCTAACAAAGGGCTTTGTGCCATATCGGTCATATCTTATTGATTCATTACTCAATAATTTAACTCCGTTGGGAAAAATACGAGCTCTTACCATGACTATAATTTAATGGTGCAATTTGGCGGCAAAAACCACCGGATCAGAGGGTCCTGGTCATAACAGTTTAATGTTGTATCATTTGGTGGTGAAACCACCAGTTAGAGGACATGTGCCACGTCCTTAATAGCAAGAGACGATTTGAGAAATAATTCTAGTGATATTCTCGACCAGACATTTACTCTTTGTGAGTTGAAATAATTTCATATTTGATAACCTTGGCAAACTGTTGCGGAGGATTGATGAGTTTTGTTTTAAGTATTTTGGTGTTTTATTTCAATTTTTAATATTTTAGGTTTTGGTGATTTTTTAGTCTTAAATTTTTTGCGGGAATTTGGGAGGCATTTTGAATGTTTGAGGTCCCCTCCAGTTGAGCTTTTCTGTCAACACGACCGTCATTAGAATTTTTATGGGCAATTTCATTTTGTCTGTTGAACCTTGTTGAATCTGTCAACATACCGATAGAAGATGGAATTCATAGTTGGTTGTATGCATATATTAGCGAATTTTCTTTGTTATAGACCATGAAGACCTAATATAAAAATATAAAACAAATATCCTGGTCGATGATGCGACGGTATATTTGTTTGATAATTTGAGCCGTGTTAACTCATATATATTCACATAGAAGGATCGGGCTTGAACTCAAGCTCATTTCTTGACCTACGCAATATCCTCGGATGTCTCATATGTACACACATCACTCTCGTCGAGGCCCAAGCGAGTATATGATTTTGCATGTATTTTATACTATGTATGTATATAGTGATTATATATATGCAGTGTAGTGGATGTATGAAACACATTTACATGTTGACATGTTAACGTATGTATTTATACATTTACATGTATGCATGTATGTTGGCATATATATTTGTACACTGTCTAGTTGTAGCGTGTGATATTTTTGCATGTCAATGCAATACTGAACAAGGTGCTTGAATGAAACCCTATACTTATTACAAATACATGCAGGAAGGTATTTTAAAGTCTTCGATACTAATCAACTGCGTATGTGTGAAATCTTTGCATGTAAATGCAATGATAAATGGCATGCTTAAATAAAACCCTCTGCTTATTGCAAATACATTTGGGAATGCTTTTTAAAGTCTTTGATACTAATCGGCTGCTCATGTGTGATATCCTTGCATGTAAATGCAATCCTGAATGGCATGCTTAAATGAATCTCTCTGCTTATTGCAAATGCTTGTGGTAAGGTATATTAAAGTATTTGATATTGATCAGCTATATGAATGATTGCTATATGGGTGTGCACAGTATTCCAATTAGAAGCCTGTAAATGCCTTCAGTACGCTTGTACGGATGTTGCAAATCCAACGGCATTATTCAGTAGTGTATGGACTTCATCTGTCGTACACTGGTGATGCAGTTTGGCTCATTTCATCTCCTGCATGTTCTCATTTTCCTCAGTATTCAACATGCAAGGAAGTACTTCTAGCTGTAGATATACTATATGATACATCAAGAATCCTCCACTAGTGCTCAGCAAATTTTACTACAAATTATCTGCTTCTTCTTGCAAGTGAATTATAGCGTTGCACTGCATGTAAGTTGTTGCTTTATGCAGGTAGATTATCGTGCACAAACAAATCTCCTGTAATTTCTCGTATATGTTTACATTCATCACAGGATTTTGTGCTTGCTTGTAGATAGCATATTGTGTATCAGACGGGTTTCTACAATGGTTCGTAGGTGTTTGCATATATTGTGTATCAATCCCCTTTGCTTGAAGGGGATTAATGTATTTGCCTGACATTGAATTGTCGCTGACTGCGAGGGTGTCATGGCACTCACTATCTGTTGATTGCTATCATCTATGTGTATACTATTATATACATTTCAAATCTCCAACTATTATCCATAAGCACTCTGCTACGTATATGACGAGCTTCCTATAGTGATTATTAGTGTAACAGCAATTTTGCTCCTATCGTCCGGGCCGATAGTGGATCGTCCCGGGACGATCAGTTTAATTTTTGTTCCAGAATCTAGACAGAAGTTACAGGAAAATTTTCCTGTAAGCATCGTCCGGGCCGATCTGGGATCGTCCCGGGACGATCAGAGCATGGCACAAGTCAGAGAGTAAAGATTTTTATCGTCCAAGAAAATTAATTATCGTCCTGAAAAATCGTCCCAGGACGATGTGATTTTGTTCAGATCGTCCAGGACGATCGTGCGATCGGCCGGGCTGATCAGAAGATTATTTAACTGAAATCAGCTCATTTTGAAGAGAGAGAAAATCAAAATTAAAATATCTGATTTTGAGGAGAGAGAAAGTCGTGGGAAAAAGTGCAAAAGTTGATTTTTGGACAACGCCGGGCCGTTTTCGTCCGACGAGACAGTTCAAGAAATTGGTGTACGCAAGGTAAGGCACATTCCGCCATTCTCAATTTTCAGAATGATAAAGTTTGAACGATTTTTCTGTCCGGATTTCGTTTTCGTTAGCGAATTTCGTCCGTATTTTCCGATTGGTTCAGTTTTGACCGCGTAACTTTTGATATGTTTCCGAGGTGCCGAGTACGCACGTTTTGATTATTTTCTGGAGAATTTTGACAGGATAGTTTTGATTCGGCGGTATTTTCTTTTGACTGTAATTTCTGTTGATGTCCGAAATTGTCTGGGCAGTAGAATAAAAGTCTTATAATGTTGTTGTGAATGTTCTGTGATAATTTGGTAAATTTCTGATTCGGTGAATTTTGTGTAAATTCCGTATACTGCCGTTATGCCGCTGGATTTTCGTACGATTTATGAAATTGTCCGGATTTGTTTTGAAATGACATGATATGATTGTGTGCTATGAAAAGGGAGTTATAAGGGGTCAGGATCCTGTGAGATCCTGTCTGTGTCAGGGAAAATCTGAAATGAGCTCTGAAATCTGAAAACAAGTTATGTTCCGGATCCGGTGGTAAGTTCTGTTCTGGTGCTATAAGCACATCTGTTCTGGTACCATGAGCATAAAGGGAGGCATAAGGGGCCAGAATCCGAGAGATTCTGTCAGTGTCTGAGAAGGGAGGCATAAGGGGCCAGAATCCATTGAGATTCTGTCAGTGTCAGGGGATCTGTTCTGATTTTTGATATGTTCTGATACGATTTTGATATGATTTATGATTCTGATACGATTCTGTTCTGTTCTGATTTGCTCTGATCTGTACGATTCTGATTCTGATTCTGTTCTGATTTGATCTGATCTGTATGATTCTGTTCTGATTGAAGTTCTGGAATTACGATTTCTGTGAGTTCTATTCTGTTCTAATTCGATATACGATTCTGTTGATCTGATTTCTGTACGGATTTTGTCTGATGTGTTTGATGTGGATTCTGAGGATTTTGATTGGAGGTTTGATGTCTTGCTGAGCTGTTGTAGCTCATCCTTATTTTCTGCGAGGTTTTCAGGTTCTGGGAAAGGGAAGGAAGTCTTGGAGTAAGAGTTCAGAGTCTGATCTGTTATAGGTATTTTGTACTTTTTATTTTTGTACAGTCATGACTTTTCTGTTTTGTTTTTCTTTCTGTCTGAAAGCCATGAGCTGTATTTGTATATGAACAAGATAGATGATCTGTTCCGGTGTATTTTGATGTTTATAGTAGCTCTGTGTGTCTGTTTCTGTGTGTAAATGTTTGGAAGAAAGTTCTGAAGCAAATTCCAAAGCCAGATCCTGGAATCAGTTCAGTCAGTTTGAGTTTGGCCACGACCCGATGCGAGCGGGATCCGTCTCGGTCGGGTTGGGTCGTGACAAGCTTTTGGTGGTATCAGAGCAATAGTTTTGGAATTTGGATTGTAAAACAGAGCTATAGGAAGTGATCTGAGTCTGTCTGGGGTAGTTTTGGTTTGTCCGAATTTTTATTGTGTTGTTTTTGTTACTAGTTTTCTGGATTTTCTGGATTTTCTGTATGGATCTGTCAGACCCCGATATGACAGACGGTCAGAGTGCCAGTCAGGCAGCATCAGTGGGTAGTACAGCCCCAGTGGTTGGTGCAGATACACTTTCCCAGTTTGCTGCATTGGTTGCTCAGATGATGAGCGAGACTCACAGTAGAGCCTCTACTGTTCGATCTGAGGATATTGATAGACATCTTCAGATGTTTCTGAGATTGAAACCACCAAGGTTTGAGGGCGCTGTTGAGCCCAGAGCAGTTGAGTAGTGGCTGAGGAGAATAGAGAAGACTTTTGACGGCATGCAGTGTCCGTCAGACAGGAAAGTACCTTTGACAGTATTTCTGTTAGATGGGAAGCAGAGCACTAGTGGGTAGGCCAGTAGGAAGCAAAGTTTCAGGGCAGATTGAACTCTCTGATTTCTTGGGAAGAATTTTCTGAAGTATTTCGATCTTGGTTTGTTCCCCCTTCTGCACGACAGCAGATGCAGGAGAGTTTTCTGAGGCTGGTTCAAGGGAGCAGGACGGTGATGCAGTACGAGGCAGAGTTTACTGCCTTAGCCCGATATGCTCCGCAGCTGGTGAGTACTTCTACTGAGAAGTGCTATCGATTTCTTAGGGGACTACGAGACAGTCTGAGGCAGCCCCTTGTACCATTTCATATTTCTGATTTTTCTGAGCTTGTGGATAGAGCTCGTCTGATAGAGAACGATCTGGTGGCTACTCAGCAGCGGTGGACTGCGAGTAGGAAGAGGTTTGGGGGTGATTCGAGCAGTAGTTCCTCTGGGAAGAGGAGAATTGGTTCTGGAGACTCCAGGAGGAGTGGACAGTCTGGTACTGCTACGACCAGTACAACCAGCTCTGGATCTGTTAGTGGGGCACCTGTGTGCCAGAGTTGTGGACGACGACATTTTGGCTAGTGCTACAGGATGACTGGTCAGTGTTTCAGATGTGGTCAGCAAGGACATCGGATTGCAGAATGTCCACAGGCTGGATTTGATCGACGATCTGAGTCCCGATCCGAGAGCTTTGTTAGACCTGCCGGTTCAGCAGGAAGATCGAGGACTGTTCCTCCACGCCCTGTGACTGAGGGATCTAGTAGAGGTGGTGGTTCGAGTTCTGTGCCACGGAGACCACCTACTGTTAGTTAGAGGGAGCCTAGTTCTGTAGCTTCAGCTCCAGCTCCAGTTCAGCCACGAGTGTACAGTCTGAGTCAGCAGGAGGCTCGAGATGCTCCGGATGTGGTGATAGGTACGATTTATATTTCTGATCAGCCCTGTCGTGTTTGTTTGATTCTGGAGCCAGTCACTCGTTTCTTTCCGAGCGTTGTTTTGATGCTTTGCATCTGGATTCGATTTTGCTACCGATTTCTCTTTCTGTGATTTTGCTGGCTGGAAGTAATTTGATTGCTCGGAAGTTTTGTTCTTGTGAGATTGATATTGCTGGCAAGAAGTAGAAATCGAGTTTGATTTTGTTGCCGATTTCTTCATACGATGTGATTTTGGGCATGGATTGGCTGAGTCTGTATGAGGCTCAGATTGACTATTTGAAGAAACAAGTGAGCTTGCTTATGTCAGGAGAGAGATGTGTATTCCAAGGCTTACGAGGTGTTCTCTCTTGTCGGATTTCTGTATTGGAAGTGAGAAGAATGTGGAAGAAGGGTTGTTTGATATTTTTGGCTTCGGTACGGGATATAAACCTGGATGTGGGTTCTGTTTCTGATATCCCAATGGTACGAGAGTTTGCAGATGTATTTCCTGAGGAGTTGGTTAGTTTACCTCCGGATAGAGATGTGGAGTTCTCTATTGATATTTTTCCGGGTACAGCTCCGATATCAAAAGCCACGTACAGGATGGCACTGAAAGAACTTTCTTAGTTGAAAGTTCAGCTTCAGGAGTTGGTGGATAGAGGATTTGTTCGTCCTAGTGTTTCTCCTTGGGGAGCACCTGTTTTGTTTGTGAAGAAGAATGACGGAACACTCCGTATGTGTGTTGACTACAGAGATTTGAATAAAGTCACGATCAAGAACAAGTATCCCTTACCACGGATCGATGACTTGTTTGACCAACTTTCTGGTTCTTCTGTGTTTTCGAAGATTGATTTGAGATCTGGATATTATCAGGTGAAGGTGAAGCAAGCTGATGTGTTGAAGACAGCTTTCAGTACTCGGTACGGACACTACGAGTTTTTGGTTATGTCCTTTGGGGTAACCAATACACCTGCTATTTTTATGGATCTGATGAACAGAGTGTTCAGGGAGTATCTGGATCAGTTTGTGATCGTCTTTATCGACGATATTCTTATGTATTCTGCTTCTGAGGATGATCATGCCAGACATTTGAGCATGGTGTTGGAGACTCTGAGACGGCATCAGTTGTATGCTAAGTTCTCCAAGTGTGAATTCTGGCTGAAGAGCATTTCATTTCTGGGGCATGTGATTAGCGGTGAAGGTATTTCTGTTGATTCCCAGAAGATTCAGGCTGTTGTGGATTGGCCAAGGCCTACTACGATATTTGAGATACGTAGTTTCTTAGGCATGGCTGGATATTACAGGAAGTTTGTGAAAGAATTTTCTCAGATTGCTACACCTCTGACGAGACTGACTCAGAAGTCAGTAGCTTTTGTTTGGACACCGGAGTGTGAGGCTAGTTTTCAGAGGTTGAAGGATTGTCTGACTTCAGCTCCAGTGTTAGCACTTGCAACAGGTACGGAAGGATTTCAAGTGTTCAATGATGCTTCACTGAAAGATTTGGGATGTGTGCTGATGCATAATGGTAGGGTAATTGCTTATTCTTCGAGACAGTTAAAACCACATGAGAGGAATTACCCGACACATGATTTGGAATTAGCTGCAGTTGTTTTTGCTTTGAAGATTTGGCGTCACTATCTATATGGCGTCAGATGTGAGATTTTCACGGATCACAAGAGTTTGAAGTACATTTCACTCAGAAGGATCTGAATTTGAGGCAAAGGAGATGGCTTGAGTTGATCAAGGACTACGATCTGACGATTCAGTATCAGCCTGGTAAGGCTAATGTGGTAGCAGATGCTCTGAGCAGAAAATCTTCTGGATTATCAGGTATTCAGCTCACTTCTGATGATTTTCTGATTCGTGATATGGAACGTTTGCAGTTAGAGGTGATTTCCTCCAGTAGTTTGGATTCTGGAGTTTTGACTCAGTTGAGCATTAAGTCTTCTTTGGAAGAAAGGATTCGAGAAGCCCAGAAGTTAGATTCTGATTATGCGACATTGATTGCTCAGATTGAATCTGGTAAGAAGCCTGAACTCCGAGTTTCTGATTCTGGTACTATTTTCTGCAAGAACAGGTTGTGGATTCCTGTGTTTGGAGATCTGAGGAAAGAAATTCTGTATGAATCTCATCATTCAGGCTACACTGTTCATCCGGGAAGTAGCAAGATGTATGGAGATATGAAGAGTTTGTTCTGGTGGCCGGGAATGAAAAAGGATGTAGCAGATTTTGTTGCTAGATGCGAGGCCTATCAGTTGGTGAAGGCAGAGCATCAGCGACCAGGAGGACTTTTGCAGTTGTTGCCTATCCCTGAGTGGAAGTGGGAGGAGGTAACGATGGATTTTGCAATGGGTTTTCCTCGATCAAGGCAAGGGCACGATGCCATTTGGGTGATTGTGGATCGATTGACGAAGTCTGCTCATTTTCTTCTGATCAGGCAGATCGATCCGGTGGATCGATTGGCACAGATATATGTGAAAGAGATTGTCAGATTACACGGTGTGCCTAAGGTGATTATTTCTAATCGAGATGGATGGTTTACTTCCAGACTTTGGAAGGGTATTCAGCAAGGTTTGGGTACGAAGTTACATTTCAGTACAGCTTTTCATCCGTAGACTGACGGACAGTCTGAAAGGACTATTCAGGTACTGGAAGATCTGCTGAGGCTATGTGTTTTAGATTTTGGAGGAAGCTGGAAAGATCATATTCCTCTGATAGAGTTTGCTTACAATAACAGTTTTCAGTCCAGTATTGGTATGACACCTTGTTGAATTTCAAGTTGGTGACTTTGTGTATGTCAAAGTCAGTCCGATGAAGGGTGTGAGCAGATTTGGCAGAGTGAGTAAGCTCAGTCCAAGGTATGTTGGACCTTTTAAAATCCTTGAAAGGATTGATAAATCTGCTTATCGGCTGTTGTTATCTGATCAGATGTCCGATGTTCATAATGTGTTCCACGTATCTACTTTGAGAAAGTGGATATCTGACTCTGGAAAAAAAGTGTCTGCTGATGAGGTTGAGATTCAGGAGAATCTGAGATATAAAGAAGAACCCGAGTTGATTCTAGCTTACGATGTTCGTAAGTTGAGAAGTAAACAGATTCTGATGGTTAAGGTGCAATGGAAGCACCGAATTGCACGAGAAGCGACTTGGGAGAAGGAGTCGGACATGAGGAAGTCGTATCCGTATTTGTTTTGACTGAGTTTTGATTAGACAATGTCGATGACGACATTTTTTTTGAAGTTGAGGAGATTGTAACAGCAGTTTTGCTCCTATCGTCCGGGCCGATTGTGGATCGTCCCGGTACGATCAGTTCAATTTTTGCTCCAGAATCTGTACAGAAGTTACAGGAAAATTTTCCTGTAAGCATCGTCCGGGCCGATCTGGGATCGTCCCGGGACGATCAGAGCATGGCACAAGTCAGAGAGTAGGGGTTTTTATCGTCCAAGAAAATTAATTATCGTCCTGAAAAATCGTCCCAGGACAATGTGATTTTGTTCAGATCGTCCAGGATGATCGTGCGATCGGCCGGGCCGATCAGAAGATTATTTAACTAAAATCAGCTCATTTTGAAGAGAGAGAAAATCAAAATTAAAATATCTGATTTCTGAGGAGAGAGAAAGTCGTGGGAAAAAGTGCAAAAGTTGATTTTTGGACAACTCCGGGCCGTTTTCGTCTGACGAGACAGTTCAAGAAATTGGTGTACGCAAGGTAAGGCACATTCCGCCTTTCCCAATTTTTAGAATGATGAAGTTTGAACGATTTTTCTGTCCGGATTTCATTTTCGTTAGCGAATTTCGTCCGTATTTTCTGATTGGCTCAGTTTTTACCGCGTAACTTTTGATATGTTTCCGAGGTGCCGAGTGCGCACGTTTTGATTATTTTCTGGAGAATTTTGACCGGATAGTTTTGATTCGGCGGTGTTTTCTTTTGACTGTAATTTCTATTGATGTCCGAAATTGTCTGGGCAGTAGAATAAAAGTCTTATAATGTTGTTGTGAATGTTCTGTGGTAATTTGATAAATTTCTGATTCGGTGAATTTTGTGTAAATTCCGTATACTGCCGTTATACCGCTGGATTTTCGTACGATTTCTGAAATTGTCCGGATTTGTTCTGAAATGACATGATATGATTGTGTGCTATGAAAAGGGAGTTATAAGGGATCAGAATCCTGTGAGACCCTATCTGTGTCAGGAAAATCTGAAATGAGCTCTGAAATCTGAAAACAAGTTCTGTTCCGGATCCGATGATAAGTTCTGTTCTGGTGTTATAAGCACATCTGTTCCGGTTCCATGAGCATAAAGGGAGGCATAAGGAGCCAGAATCCGAGAGATTCTGTCAGTGTCTGGGAAGGGAGGCATAAGGGGCCAGAATCTGTTGAGATTCTGTCAGTGTCAGGGGATCTGTTCTGATTTTTGATATGTTCTGAATTGATATGTTCTGATATGATTTTGATATGATTTATAATTCTGATACGATTCTGTTCTGTTCTGATTTGCTCTGATCTGTACGATTCTGATTATGTTCTGATTTGATCTAATCTGTATGATTTTGTTCTGATTCAAGTTCTGGAATTACGATTTCTGTGAGTTATGTTCTGTTCTAATTCGATATACGATTCTGTTGATCTGATTTCTGTACGGATTTTGTCTGATGTGTTTGATGTGGATTCTGAGGATTTTGATTGGAGGTTTGATATCTTGCTGAGCTGTTGTAGCTCATCCTTGTTTTCTGCGTGGTTTTCAGGTTCTGGGAAAGGGAAGGAAGTCTTGGAGTAAGAGTTCAGAATCTGATCTGTTATATGTATTTTGTACTTTTGATTTTTGTACAGTCATGACTTTTCTGTTTTGTTTTTCTTTCTGTCTGAAAGCCATGAGCTGTATTTGTATATGAACAAGATAGATGATCTGTTCCGCTGTATTTTGATGTTTATAGTAGCTCTGTGTGTCTGTTTCTGTGTGTAAATGTTTGGAAAAAAGTTCTGAAATAAATTCCAAAGCCAGATCCTAGAATCAAATCAGTCAGTTTGAGTTTGGCCACGACCCGATGCGAGCGGGATCCGTCCCGGTCGGGTTGGGTCGTGACAATTAGAACCTTGTATTCATCTTGAATTTGTTATTTTAATTTGTATGTAGGCTATTATGCATATGATAGGTCATCTACAATTGCTTGCAAGTATTCTCATTCATCATAAGTTTGCTGCCTCTATACAATTTGCATTCCTTATTCATGTTGGCTGGGAACCCGTCATGTTTGTAGTTTGTTGACCCTCATTATTTTGATGTGTTTGCTTGCAAGTTAATCTTGTAAGGAGTGTCATTATTCGCAGGTGAACGTGTGTTCATCTGCAAATTAATGCTAATTTCCAAGTGAGTTGCATTCACCACTAATTCTCCCATGCATATTGATTGACAAGTTGACATGTTTACTTATGCATCTTTCAGTGTTTGTGAGAACTGTTGTATGAATTTTGCAAGCTAGTTGACCTCAATCGTAGGGAAATTACTATGTTCACAACCTATTGCTTGTTGGCAAATTAATGTACTTATTTGAATGTCATTGACTGTACATGGACTTCAATCACTTCAAACTAATCGAATGTATCAATTGTTATGCTCATTGCATGTCGAATCTCTATACATGTAAGGGCAGTTGTACTTGCTCGCATGACCGGTATGAACAGCAATTGCTCTTATTTACATGTTGATTTGATTGAATATTCAAGTCATTTTAATTTCATAGTTTATCATTTGTGTGCATCTGAGGGTTTGTTTACCATTTGTCTTTGCTTGCATATTTATATTCATTTTTTTTTATTTTATGATTTATCGAATTTATTTAAAGTGTTAGTCAACTTCCCTGTATTTTAATAATCTGCAAATTCAGTTCCATGTAGTTCAAGTCAGGTCTCTTGTTATTTTTCTACATTACGTGTATTTTCACTCTGAATTTTGGCAGCGTCTCACGTCTCACACATTTAGGAAAATTTTGTCGGCACTAATGCTAGCCTATGCTATCATATTTATCTTAATAACTTCGACATATATTTGACGCACATAACCCTTTTTTACACAATGCAGACTAAATTTATTGTGCGATACGGAATCATTGGCCATATTTTTACAAAAAAAAATCACATAAAGAACCTGTGTTTGCTCTCCAAGGTATTCCACTACCTATCTTAGCACAAAAATTTTCTCCAAAATTGATATTTCTAAGATATAATCAAGTTGATTCCCTAATACAAACATAAAATTTTTAGACAATGTTCCTAACTACTATAACTTCATTTAATGACTCATAAGATTGATTTGTTAATAATTATGACAAATCTAGAAACCAGCTTCATAAATAGTGATGCCAAAATTTGTATTATCCAATCACCTAATATCTAAAATTCCATTCGGCATATATATTAATCAAACTACTATAATATCTCTCATAGCTCTCAAAATCTAAAGAAGCAACTCATCTAAACCTAAAGCTTTAACTTGGTGCATCTTTTTCATAGCTAACTCAACTCTTTTTTTTTTTCAATCTATAATATAATCAATGTCTCTATTTATTATAAGTTTCTAAAAAGGTTACATAAAAGTAAACCACAGTACTTCAAGAATTAGATCTACCTCATTAGGTTTCCCATGACCCTACATTTACTTTGTCGGCTAAACATGGGGATTTATGCAACAATAGCTATTGAAAAGAAGAGAATAGCTATTTCATTCTCCCGTTGATACATAATACAAGCTATCAAGCACCAAAGAAGATACTTCGGAGCATGTTCAATTCTACAAATTCTTCAATGCTCATTTTTCTCAACTATTTTTTCATTCTACAAACTTTTATTTGTGTTCATCTTTTGAGTAATTAGGCTAACAAGAAAAACCAATAAGAATGCTCCTAAAATTAAGAAACATCTCAAACGAACATTCAAACTAAAAAAAAAGCGGTTACGAAATCAACAATGCATGTTTGCATTTATTCCGGGTCGCAAGTAAGCTAGGTTAGCAGAACTTCTAAACTCTCATATCAATTTTCTCGAAATTTTTGGAAATCAAGATGGAAATATCATAAATAAAACTCAGGTTTACATAAAGTGGAAGAGTTTACATGAAAATGGAGCTTCAAAGTGAAGGGAACTAATGGCTGTAGATTTATGATCAAGCCAATGGCTGCTTACTCATCATTTCCTTTAACTGACAATATCCATTGATGGCCAAAATGTTTGCAATAAATTTAAAACATATAAATAAATTGAATTTCAAAATGAACTTAATCGATATCAATGAACGTGTAATGGAGCATATGAATTCTGAAGTGGTTTGAGAATACGACTCGCGAATTAGAAACTGGATAAGATAGAAACCGCTAGTTCGTGGAATAAACTGAACGAATGGTTAACAGCTTCATAAAAACCAAGAAGACCCTCATACCGACATCCCAACAACAGCCATATAAGAATCTATGAATGGTCAAACCTGCCGATGTACTGAGGCCGCCAACGAATGAAAGGGCCAGGGCCACCAGGATCTGAGAATCCATCAGCGACCTAAGGTTTTCGGCGAGGGAGTTCGCTTTTTGGGTGAGAGTCGAATGAGAGAGAGAGAGTCAGACAGAGCAATTTCGTCACCCAGTTTCAGAATTTTGTCAGAACATCCGTACCGGTAATCATCAATTTTAGCATCTGGATACACTAATGATTTATTCCTCAAAAAACCCCAATATTGTGTGAATTGGACTGCAGTGGGATCAAAGGGAAGGTGTATGGAGGTTTGCAGTTGTGGTTCGACAGGCTCGGAAGCTGAAGCGGGTTCAGAAGTCAACGTGGGGAGGTAGAGTGCAGGAGCTGAGTTTCATTTGAACGACTGGAGTGCTATGGGAAGAACGGGGTAAGTGGTATGGGACTATAGTCGGGATCGGTTGTGTGAGATGAAGAGGCAGGTAGATGCTTTTGGATAGAACATGGCAATGAGTTACGAAGTTGTCTGAGTGTTCGAGAAGAAGAGATCATAAGCGAAGAAGGTTTCTCGGTGTAGTTGTGTGCTGTGGAGATGTAACGTCTTGCAAAACAGACAAGGTCGTGAGGTGAATTCAAGATTTCGGTAGAGGGTTTCGGCAAGAGAAGATCACGACGGGAAGGCCGATTGAGTTGAGTTGGACGGGATTGGTAGCTAGTGATCGGGATAGAAGGGTGAGGGAAAAGGCTCTAGTGTGTGAAGAAAAAAAATGGACGTACTCCACCTCAGTTTTATCAGCGAGAAGGAAGCTGCAATCGAGGTAAGCTACCAGATTTACGAGAGACTTGAAGCAGCTCCGGCAAAGGTTTCAGCAGGATTTCAAGGTATTTTAGCAGGATTTACAGGATATTTTGACAGGATATGAGCTATGACACATTTTTTTATTTTTTTTATTTAAATTTTGTTATTATAAATAATAATAATGATATTATTATTATTATTATTATTATTATTATTATTTTATTAGTATTAAATAACAGAACTCATAATGACCATTTTGTCTTGATTCGAGCACCGTCGTCTTGGAGTTCGTAATGATTTCCCTTAGCAAATTTCTTTGGGTGAAATTACAGTTAATTTTAAGTATTATCGATGCTCCAAATTCGCGATCAAACGTCGTTGGGGCAGCGTTGCGAATCAATTTTGGGTGTCGGTCGCCAATTTTGGTCGTTTCCTTCCGAGTTAACTACGAGGGGCTCCCTTTTAGGTGAATTTGATGCTCTAATTGCAACACACAGTCCGTTTAGCGATCAGATGTCATTTGTCCATTTAATTGAAGTGTCGCGCCCATTAACCGCCACTTAAGTCATCAAACTCGCTTTGTTTTGCGCATTTTTAGTATAGGGGTCAACAATAATATACAACAAGGCACTTCATATTGAATAATCTCCATCAACATCCTCAGAATTACTAGAAAACATATTGTCTTCATAATGATCATTGATATTAATCCTATAATGATTGAAGTCTTCTTTATCAATATATAACAGCATCTAATGCTAGCCTATACACTATCATATTTAGGGGGTGTTTGGTATAAGATTGGATTTATTTTTAGTAGGATTTACTAAATCCAGTAAATCTGGATTTAGTAAATCCTAGGCTCATAAATCCTGAATTGTGTTTGGTATGAAAAAATTTAAATCCTGTTAAATCCAAAAAGATGTTTGGCAACAAATTACTGGATTTAAAACGGTTGGAGATTTAAACTAGGAGTAATATGGCAAATAATTAATCAAACATAATATCATTCAACATTCACCACTGGCTCTGGCATCTTAGTGCATCTTGCATCACTACCAACTGCAATATTCTCGGCGCAAATCTTCTCAAATATTTCATATTGATGGAATTGATGCCTTCTAAATCGAGCTACCTTTGGGTTAACCTAGAAAAATGAAGTACTGTTGATTTAGATGCATTAAATTAAAGCATTATATATGATTGTAAAGAGCCAAAAATACCTGTTGAATTTCATCCCACAACTCGTCAGTAGCTACAGGGATGTGTAATTCCTCATCCCAACCCCATCCGCTACGGTTTGTTAGTTGATATAGTGTTCTAAAATCAGCCTTCATATTTTTAAATCTTATCATTACGGACGAGTCAGTGTAGTTTGTTCTAAGACGCCTGTTTAACACAACCACTAAGCTAGTCCATTGTTCCTTTCGCATATTCTCATTACAAAAATTGCCATTAACATGTTGTTCCAATAACAACTCGCCTAGTATAGCATTATGATCTTCTGACCACTTTGGATTTCGAGTTGTACTTTTGGGCAAGCCGGAATAAATTGAGATGTCGTCACCATCAGGACGTTGCTTACTACCGCTTGCAAGTCCAACTCCTTTGCCTTTTAAAAATTTCTGCATTTCTGTCATACATTAACGAGGATATTATTTCTAAGAAAATTAAAAGTTGTGCAAACAACTAATTTTTTTTTAAGGTTTCCTTTAAGAACTTTTACCAGTCTTACGTAGGTAGATAGCGTTTGATGACTCGTTGTCGCTCACACTTGCTACTTTCATATCGACGAAACCTAATTTTTTATTACAAGAGCATATATTCTCATTGTGTTATATTTATCAATCAAAGTAGTATAATACTTTGTATAATTTTAAAAAATTAGTATAATACAATTAGGACAAAGTTCAACTAAAGATCAACACATTAATATCATAATCCAATTATACCATTGCTTCCTAAATAAATGATAGTATCCTTAACTTCAAACGAAATGCCAACAGTTCAGTACAGAACAAGAAAAAAAATAAAAATGTTTCAAACAAAATAATTGCTTACAAAATTTTAGTCATGCTGAGGTAAAAAGAAAAAAAATCTGTTCTGAATAGGAACATCTCCGTCGTGCTTGTGAAGCAAACAAAAATAGGGCAGCAATGAAATAGCGAGCATGACCGAGATTGTTCGGTGTTCTCTCCGTCGTTCTACTGAAGAACAAAAAAAAAAAAAAAAAACTCGCTCTTGCTCGATCGGGAAGAAGAAAACCAAACAGCCGCTGAAAAAAAAAATTTACCTGTGCGACCTTGAGCGGGAAACAACGACTTGGCTTCGGGAGCGGCTAGGGCACAGGATGAAGATGAAGCTGCGCCTTCCTCCATGTACAAATAGTGGTCGAGCAGTAGATGGCGACACGGGCGCCGCGCGAAGATCTTCCGCAATGCAAAATGCGTTAAATCCGATGGTAGCTCGCTCGCTGTAACTTTCTCCCTTTCGCGCGGTTCTTTGGCCAAATCCCGTAAATCCGACTACTACCTGGATTAGGATTTACCGGGATTTAGCGGATTTACGCCGTAAATCCGCAAATCCGGGATTTACGGATTTACCGGATTTATTGCGACGTTTTTTGCGTTTGGCTGGATTTACCGTAAATCCTACTTAAAAACCAAAATAAATCCGATACCAAACACCCCCTTATCTTATTAACTTCAACATATATTTGACACACATAACCCTTTTTTACACAATGCATACTAAATTGATTGTGCGATACGGAATCATTGGCCATGTTTTTACAAAAAAAAAAATCACATAAAGAACCTGTGTTTGCTCTCCAAGGTATTCCACTACCTATCTTAGCACAAAAATTTTCTCCAAAATTGATATTTCTAAGATATAATCAAGTTGATTCCCTAATACAAACATAATATTTCTAGACAATGTTCCTAACTACTATAACTTCATTGAATGACTCATAAGATTGATTTGTTAATAATTATGACAAATCTAGAAACCAGCTTCATAAATAGTGATGCCAAAATTTGTATTATCCAATCACCTAACATCCTCCTAATATCTAAAATTCCATTCGGCATATATATTAATCAAACTACTATAATATCTCTCATAGCTCTCAAAATCTCAAGAGGCAACTCATCTAAACCTAAAGCTTTAACTTGGTGCATCTTTTTCATAGCTAACTCAACTCTTTTTTTTTTCAATCTATAATATAATTAATGTCTCTATTTATTATAAGTTTCTAAAAAGGTTACATAAAATTAAACCATAGTACTTCAAGAATTAGATCTACCTCATTAGGTTTCCCATGACCCTACCTTTACTTTGTCGGCTAAACATAGGGATCTATGCAACAATAGCTACTGAAAAGAAGAGAATAGCTATTTCATTCTCCCGTTGATACATAATACAAGCTATCAAGTACCAAAGAAGATACTTCGGAGCATGTTCAATTCTACAAATTCTTCAATGCTCATATTTCTCAACTATTTTTTCATTCTACAAACTTTTATTTGTGTTCATCTTTTGAGTAATTAGGCTAACAAGAAAAACCAATCAGAATGCTCCTAAAACTAAGAAACATCTCAAACGAACATTCAAACAAGAAAAAAGCGGTTACGAAATCAATTTATTCCGGGTCGCAAGTAAGCTAGGGTAGCAGAACTTCTAAACTCTCATATCAATTGTCTCGAAATTTTTGGTAATCAAGATGGAAATATCATAAATGAAACTCAAGTTTACATAAAGTGGAAGAGTTTACATGAAAATGGAGCTTCAAAGTGAAGGGAACTAATGGCTGTAGATTTATGATCAAGCCAATGGCTGCCTACTCATCATTTCCTTTAACTGACAGTATCCATTGATGGCCAAAATGTTTGCAATAAATTTGAAACATATAAATAAATTGAATTTCAAAATGAACTTAATCGATATCAATGAACGTGTAATGGAGTATATGAATTCTGAAGTGGTTTGAGAATACGACTCGCTAATTAGGAACTGGATAAGATAGAAACCGCTAGTTCGCGGAATAAACTGAGCGAATGGTTAACAGCTTCATAAAAACCAAGAAGACCCTCAGACTGACATCCCAACAACAGCCATATAAGAATCTATGAATGGTCAAACCTGCCGATGTACTGAGGCCGCCAACGAATGAAAGGGCCAGGGCCACCAGGATCTGAGAATCCATCGGCGACCTAAGGTTTTTGGCGAGGGAGTTCGCTTTTTGGGTGAGAGTCGAATGAGAGAGAGAGAGAGAGAGAGAGAGAGAGAGAGACAGACAGAGCAATTTCGTCACCCAGTTTCAGAATTTTGTCAGAACATCCGTACCGGTAATCATCAATTTTAGCATCTGGATACACTAATGATTTATTCCTCAAAAGACCCCAATATTGTGTGAATTGGACTGTGTAACCTCTGTAGTAAGAAAATTCACATAGGAGAGAAACTCAAAATATATGTTAATTGGCTTGCGACAGAGATGAATTTTCGCAAAACCAAATAGAATCAACATCGTGTGAATATGAAATATTTTTAATCTTCAAAATATCCCCTCTCAACCAATGCAACTATTTCACAATCTTAATGTTGCGCTCACAAGCACTAGTATAATTATCTCTAACATGCTTTTTACAAACAAAGGTGCATTTTCATAAGTGAATCACCAATAAATGTAAATTTAGAATATATATATAAAATAAAGTTCTTACGTGCTAGTTTTATAAGAATATTCAACATACATAGATAAGCGAGAATGGTTGCAAGAATTGTAAGATATAAGAGATTATTTCTGTGAAAATTCTTGGAAATGAAAAATTCAAATGTTCTAGCCTAATTGAAATGCTTCCACTAACTTTTATCATTGATTACAAATCATACTCTTCCTCAAGATAAGGTATTGACATAATATCATAAATATATATTGTATATAGCACATTATATGTTTAAACTTGACAGAACTAAGTGATATGAGAGCTATTCTTAAGATATTGTTGGCATGTTTGTTAGACTTTCATCAGAGGATCTTAGTCGAGTGACACATGTAGGAGGGACCATAGTCAGGTGATGGTATTTAGAGTAGTCATAGTACGGTAATGGAGTCTGGAAAGACCATATTCAGGCAATAGTGGTCTAAGAGACTAGTTAGATGATAGAGGTTGTAGGGCGACGAGAGTCAATGGGCTATAGTTGGGAGATGGTAGTCAGAAATATTGTAGTTGAGCGATGGGTTTAGAAGAGATGTCTGACTTTGGTTGGATAGATTCAAATGTTTAGAAGAGAAACATCAGCAGGCTCAACAAAACTTGAGTTATATAAGTCAAACATGACTCAAGAACATAATATAATTTTGCATCCTAGAACTTTCTAAGTAGGAGACTTGGTCTTGGTTTTTCAAGTACCTATCTTAGCCCATCATAGAATGGGAAGCAATTTTGAGCCTATATGAATGTCATTTTGTTGTAGAGAAAGTCTACAAAGGAGGACCTTACCAACTAGTTGATTACAAGGGTGGATGTCCTTTGAGTTCCCTCAACAAAAATTATTTGAAAATATATTATCCTTATATGTATTCTAGAGTTAAATTTAAATAAAAATTCAAATTCATGTTGGCTAGAAAATCTATGATTACTCAAAATTTTCATGATAGATTGGGTCTTAAATCTTATATATCAATTCAAAAAGTTCTTATGAGTGGTTAAAATTTTTTGGTAAATTCTCATCTACCATAAATGATCAAACTATTAACTCTTCTTATCCTCAAAATGTGCTAACTTGTATAAAAATAAATAATATGTAATGGAATATTCTGTAAGTAATACATGGTTATCTTTATTTGTACAGATGTGAGAAAGAGTTAAAATTTTCAAGAAAAACTTCAAATCCTCATGGTTCAAAATAAATCAAAATCAAAATTCATAATCTCTTTTTCCTTCTCCTCACCCTTTCTAGAAAATACATTTACAAAAAACTAATGATCCCTAATATAATATTTTGTAAGTTGTTAGGGGAATTTATGATGGAAAGGGAAGATCAAACTTCAAATTGAAAATTTTAAATCTAAAAGTATTCTCATTCGATATTTTACGATGTCCTTAAGTTTGCTTATCTTTTATTTTAGTCTTAAGAAGCACTAGTTAGGACATCGGTCCTAGGACCCCTTTTCCATAAGTAGTTATGGGTATAGTTTAGGATTTAGTTCCTAAAGTTTTTCCTAGTCACCCATCCTCTTTTAAGAAATGTGTGAGTCTTAGTTATACAACATCCTTTCCTTAGAAATCTTACTCCTTTAAGGATAGATGAAAGTAATTATTCTTTTGGACTAGGACTAAGTGTTGGATAATGTTGTAAGCATCTTTCTAGTTTATTTAAGTTAGTTAGTGTTAAATAATTCCTTTTAAGCACCTTCCTAGTTTATTCATTCAATAAATCCTATTAGTTCTTTAGGCATAAGAGTAGGTCCCTACACTTATGCATCTTTCCCTTAGAACTAGACTAGCGAGTGTTGGATAACAACTTTTAAGCACCTTCCTAGTTTAGTTAGGTTAGCTAGTATTCAATAACACCTTTTAGGTGCCTTCTTAAATTATCAATCACTTAAATCCAATTGGTTCTTTAGGAATAGGTGTTCCACACAATTAGGTATCCTTCTCTAAGAAGAAGATTAGCTAGTGTTGGATAACAACTTTTAGGCACCTTTGTAGTTCAATCAACCTTGAAACTAAATTCTTTCAAGGTTAGAACTGAGTTCCAAAGTGGTATAATTTCCTTAGAACAACCCTCAAGCTTTGTGGGCCAGGTGTGAGTCCCCACACATCAGTAAACATTCCATAGGATTAGAATGAAACCCTTAGCCTTTCAAGGTTAGATGTGGATCCCTATACTTAGACATCATTTCCTTAAGGCTTGACTAGCCAGTGTTTGATAATGGCTTTTAAACACCTTCCTAGTGTAGCTATCCATATCCCTCTAATTTCTTAAGATTAGGTGTGAGTTTTCTATGTGGCGTCCTTTTACCTAAGAGTAGGCATCAACTTCACTCCATCTTCTCAAACATCATTCAAAATCAAACTTAAATTCAATTCATAATAAAATAAAATAAAATAATCAATCATGATCAAACTCAACTCTAGTTCTAAATTTGAAACAACTTCAAATCAAATTGGTGATTCTACTAAATTCAAATCAAAATTTAACCTTCCTTTTTTTGGATCTTGTTGATTGTCTTGAATAACACCAATATGTGTGGCATATTTTATAAGTCTAATAGCATTTATTAGAAGTCCATTTTACCTCTACCTTTTTTAATATAAGTCAAATCTAATACCTCTACTTTCCTAATCGGGTCATCAGAAGCCCATTGTTTTATGTGACCAAACCATCTAAGGCAACTCTCTATAATCTTATCTTTCACTGGCGCTACACAAACCTTTTTACGTATATGCTCATTTTGTATCCTATCTCTAAAACACTTAACTTAGTATTATGCTTCTCTTTTAATGGCCAACATTTGACCTCATAAAGCATTGTAGGTAAATCCAGGGGACGCCCTAGCATTAACATAATTTTTAAAAGGATTCATGTCATGATTATTTGGAAAGGTTTATATTGTCTATCAACTACTTAATGCAACCCTCCTTTTTTTTCATTCAGGACATGAGACCATGGGTTACCCAAATGACCAAAATTCCTTTTTATACTCTTTTGACTACTCCCATGGATTGAGCCTAAACAACTCAACCCCATGGCTCCAAACCTTGCCCAAAGGTTCCTAGGATCTTAATTTAGCTGAACTTGCCACCCCAACCCTTCCCAAATTCTCCATTTGAGCTAACCTCTTGTTCCAAATGATCTAAATTCTAATTAAACCAAATTGAAGTCAAATATGTCCTTTGTAATAACTTCTGTAGACCCCTAAAACCTTCTAGAGACTATGACAGGATAGCTAACCCATTGACATGGATTGAGGAGCCAAATCAACATTAGTTTGTCCACATATGTGCACTCAACTCACTCGAACTACTTATTTTGCTCACCCCAACCTTAGAGTTAATCCAATCCACTTGGTCATGTCTCATTTGCCATTCCTAAAACAACCTCTAACATCTTTAATGACTGGTGATTATTGAAATTCCATCGTATTCATTTTTAAAATCCTATATATACCCACCAATTTAGCTTAGTTCATATCCAATAATTTCTTTCAAAAACTTTCCCCGTGAGACAACATTGGATCCCCATCCTTACTCAACCCTCTAAAAGTACTCTTCTTGTGTGAATTCAAGCGATCTTTCAATGAAGTCTTCATGGACAAAATCCAACTTTTGATTCATTGATCCTCATAAGTTTTTCCTTCAGGAGAATTATTCCTTATGTCTAAAAGGATGTGAAAAAGTCAAATCCACCTTTAATGCCCCCTTAGATTAAGGTATTCGTCATTATCAAGCATTTAAATTTTGGGTTTTGAGACACTGTAAAGTGGATGCACAATCAACAATAATCTAGTTGTTGGATAGTATACACATACTCCCTTGATCCTCTTAGTTATATTTTAACAAGTTTCATCTAGTGGATTTTCTAGATAAAAGAATTTTCTACTAATGACCCTTATTCAAATTGGAAGGTTAAGGATGAAATCAGAGCTATCCACTTTTGTAGCATTTAATTTAATTATTCTTATTTCATCATATCAACAATCCATCATCTCCCATATTTTGAGCTCTACTATTAAGAGCCATACAATGTTAGATCAATTAGTAATTATTAATCATATTTGTCAATGGGACCCATCACTTTAATTAGTGTTGAATTAGACTTTACAAATTCATAGAAAGTTTATTTAATTCATGTGAAGTGTAAGCCCATTTAACACAAAATTAGTTAAATTGATTTAAGAGTTTAATTAATTAAGATAAATGGGCTCAACTTTGAAAATTCATAAAATTTTCATTTTTTGACCCAATTTAGATAAATGATGGCTCTATGGATTTAGGATTACATGTATACTTTATTGAAAATACTTTGAGGGTCTTTTAATCAAACCTACATAATGAATTAAATATTTATTTTACAAGCTTAGGTCAACTAGTTATCCAATTTAATCATTTCTTATGGCCTTTAAAATGGTATTTTGGGGAGGCACGAGGGGGTGTTCTTTATGATGTTATTTATTTACATGCTATGAGATTTGATTTGAACCTAGGTTGACTCTAGATTCTCCTTTTACAAAATGTTTGAACCCTAGGTTTATTGAACTTATTATAAGAAATTCACTTTTGTTCCAAAAGCTTTAAAAAATTTTATGAGATTAACTAGGATCAATAGTGGCTAATGGATTTTTTTTCAAAAGGGTTGGCATCCATTTGGCTAGAAAATGAACTAACCATAATTTCAAGCCATTATAATGTTAAAAATTTGTATTGAATATTTGGAATCCCATTAAAAGCTATAAAAAAACTCTAAAAATATTAGCTAAAATTTAGTGTAACATGGATATATCAAAGAATTAAGGTAAATTAATTGCAAACTTTATTAATTACTAAATAATCCTTTATAAATTAAAAAGGTAAAATTACATAATAAATTAAATAATCATTAAAAACAAATTACCCCACTAACTAATAAAATATTAGTTGAGATTATATCTTTGTTGAGTTATGGTCTGAGGTCCAAATCTCAAGAAGTTTGGAATTTATTTGATAGTTTAAATCTCATACCATAATTTAGCCTTTAAGGAAAGTCCTATATGTGTAGAATAGCTTAAATAATTATTAATAATTATATAAGTATAAAAATATGAAATAACTTCTATTGAACTCACATTTAATAAAATAATTATAAAAAAAATAAACATCACATCTGTTGTTATTAGAATATTTCAATTATAAATAAGTCAAACCTAAATAAGACCTTTGGATTGAAAATCGCTAAAAAATCCAAAAAATTTCCAAAAGATCTAAAACTTTCATGGGTTTATCTTCAAGTCAGTAATAAGTTGAATTTTAAATCCAGTTTTATTTAGTGTTCATTTGGTGATTCAAATACTAAACCCTAATCTACGTTACTTTAAGGAAATTTTAATCTCACCCACTTTAAAAAATTAGAAATAATCTAAAAATTAGAAAATAGAAAATAAAAGCATTTTATTCATAATTAAATAAGTAAAAAAAATTATATATAATTTGATGAACTTTTAAATTAGAAACCATAACACAAATTCAAATCACACCTAGGCCAAATCTATTTTTCGTAAATCTTTTTAAATTTATATTAAATTAAATTGATTTCAAAATTTCATAGATTGATTTTTGGGTCTATAATGTCTCTTGGTTTGAATCTCATGAATTTGGTGTTCCTTTATTTATTTAATCATCAAACCCTAATTCAATGAGTGCTTATGGAGCATTTAATTTAGAAATTGAAAAAAAAAATTAATAATTGATATAATATAAAATGAATTACATTTAACTCATAATATAACGTAGGATTAAAAAATAAAAATAATAAGAATGGTATCCAAAAATATAAGTTAAATCTAAGTTGAATGCAAAGCAAGCTTAAAGGATTAGTAAAACGCTTAAATAATAAATAAATGGAATAATAATTATTTATAAAGATCTTAAGAGTTTATTAGATCATATTAAGGTTTATTTCAACTTAAATAAATGATCTCATAAGACTTCAATACCTAAACAAACCTTAAGTAACTTTCTTAAAATGCATCTAATACATCTGAAATTAAAGCTTTAATTTGCAAAAGTCATAAAAAAGATTTATACTTTTATTTTATCTTATTGGATAGGATGATTGCATTTTTGTATGTGATTAGGACTTTTTGATTAGTGAACTCATTGCACTTTGAGATCTCCATTTAATATATTCTTAAAAATCATAAATCCAAACTAAAACAACAAACCTAAAAAACTAAAAAGAAAAGATTTTAACAATTTAATATTCAAATACAAACAATTAACCTTTAAACAAAACTAAAATTAAGAAAATGAAATCTTAAAGTCAAATTGTATTGACCTACCACATAGCCCAACACACAGTTTGTTTGCTTATTTCGCCAACCAACTCTAATTTTAGGCTAAGAGCAATATTATTATTTTGAATGAGCTAGATGCTACTTGTGTTTACTTGAAATATAAAAATTGAATGAATTTGCTGGATTTTTTACAATTACTGTGATAATTTGACTACTACGTAATGATGGTGGTGTGATTAAGATTTGATTTCTAATGATTGTTTGGATGCCCTGCGATTAGGAGAGCTTTAGATTTCAATACTAAACATTCTTTTTACATGTGTCAAAATATTTATTAAAAAGCGGGCAAATATTTATGAAATTTTAAGCTACAATTTTTTTGAAGTGCTTATAAATAAATCATTTATGGTGCCTACTTTATCATAGGGGAGGCCTACTTTATCATAGGGGAGGCATGCTCTTTTAGGAAAAAGTTTATTCTCTTAACCTTTTTAAAATTTCAAAATTATTCTGATTGTTATATTAAACTAGCATGCATTGCATTAATAACCAACTAAATAATAAAAAAATAATTGCATTTTGAAGCATAAAACCACTTTTAAGTTTGTGAACATTTGGGATCTCTTGACGTTAGTCTGAAATCCTTAATTAAATAACAATCTATCCTATCATATTTTTTAGAAGATTGAAACCATGGTATTAAAACATTTAGGTGAAGTTTACTTGGCATTCCACTCCAATAAAAATGTTAGTCCAAAAGAGTCGTGCTTTTTTAAACTCTTTTTAGAATTAAGGATATAAGTCACAACATCACTATTTTTGCATCTCGTTAGACTAGACTCAATTTATTACTTTTGTAGCACTCACCTTAGTTTTAAATTTTGAGGCAAATTTTCATATCATCAGCTCTTAGTTTGCTAAGCATTTTCTTTATTTTAAGATTAAGAATACAAGTCCTAACTTTTTAATAAAGTATCAACTCAAATAATAAATATCATTCTTAGAACGTTAAAGCCCAACATAGGATAGTTCACCAACCTTTTAAATTACTCCCACTTCTACAATAAGTAATTTACTGCCTTGATCTCGAAAAACCTTTGGTTACAAACCTTAGTATTGATGATTCCTATCTTCAACTATTATATTGATGGATCCATCCAACTTGACAGGCGTCTGGTCTCTCTTTGTATAACCTTTTCTTCTTCAATTATGGGCTAGAACATCTTCACAATTGGTTTTCTTTAAGGGTTTCCCTACTTGGAGAACGAGTTGGTGAGCTATTCTTACACCTTTGGGATCTACATCTAGGTTATCTTGAAGTACTCTAAATTGTTTACATCTACATTCACTTTGAATAAATACTTCAAAAGTAACAAACGAGTCGGGTTCATGTCTCAACTTTCGACCTGTTTATAAAATTGGTCAGGTCCGGGTCAACCTGGTAACTCGGCTTTGATCCTCCACCATTTTTTAAATTTTCTCGCGTGGGACTGGGATGGAAAAAGTCGGCTGCCTAGCAAGCAGTCCACATTAGAGGGATTGGACATTTGGACCAGACATGGCATGGCCAACCCTCCGCATCAACACCGCCACATCGGCTTAGCCCGCCACCAATGCTGGTTGCTCCTCCTTCCTTCTGGACCTCTGTTCGACACATCATCCTGTAATAGTAGTTCCTCAATTCCTCCATCTGTTTGGTCTGATCATCGTGATCGACATGTCCATCCATCGCGTCAACACGTGACATGTTCACCCGCTTTAGCACCGATCACACGTCTGGGCCATATGGTCGATGTCAACCTCGCCGGCCTCTATGCAACATCTCTGACACCATGTTTATTGGTAATCTAAGGAATCAAACATGTCTGCATGTCAGGTCGAGTAAACCCAACAACTCGTTAGGGTCGGGTATGGCTTAATTTCTTGACTCATTTAGTTAAATGGATCAGGTTTAATTGGGTTGATCTGTTTACACTCGCGTTAAGTTGGGTTTGACCCGAACCCAACCCGTCGACCCAAATTGACACCCTACCTATGAGGCTATTAAGTTAGCCCTAAGGAGGGTGGAATAAACCTCACAGTCTTGTTGAGCAACAAATATAGTAATCACTAAACACTAAAATAACTCTTAAAATCAATATTAAGACATTAATATTTAAACTTAAATTAAAATTTTTTTTTGCCAATAAAAAAATCAAATCACAAATAACTTGAATAAATTATCCAACACAAGATGTACACACCTATATCTGTTTGATAGGACACAACTTCTAGTTTTAGGTTAGGCTAGTGTTTTCTTCCATTCTGTCTCTATGATGTGGCAATTTGCATATGAAATGTGTGCTGATTAATTTATAGTTTGTGTTAGCTTTATGTGATGATTACTATTTTTTGTGATGTGATGAGTGATAGATTAGTCATATGCAATAAGAGAGGGATACTAGATGAGATTAAAGCCTACTAAATTCTTATCTAGTTTATGGAAATATATGGACCAAGAGTAACTCCAATAGGAGAGAAATGGCCCTTAGGCACAAAAACTATAAGTGATAGAGCTTCTAGGAGAAGAAAAATCTTAACTCAAGCAAAGTATCCTCCTTATTCCGTATTGAGTATGTTTGGTATTTATGTTTAAATTCCATAATTTACTTAGCAAGCTATGCCCTTATGTTTAAAAAATAAGAAAAAAAGAATTAAAAAAGAGAGGAAATAGAGGAGTAAAATAAGCAACTACTATTCCCTACATGATCACCAAATAATCATCTTACTTATCAAATACAATTCTTACTCAAATGTAACTATGACTAACTTGAACCATGAATTATAGGTATATATCACCATATTTGATGTTGTCCTCAAATTAACCAGCCAAGCTGTATACTCCGCCTATTATGATGAGGTATGTAATGAGTAATACATGGGTTTCCCATAGTTGTGAATTCATAATGATTATCCCATGAATTTTGATAAGTTTGGCATAAGGTGAGTCCCACTACAGGGGATAAGGAATATACACTGGTGAGTAGTTCAATAGTTCAACTCTCCCCTTGTGAAAAGATCTATAATGAGTAACATGAACATCCCCTATAGTTGGCGAATTGAAAGGACTACCTCTTGAAGTTTATAAATTCTAACATAAGGTGAAATCCACCTACGGCGACCTCATGCCAAATTCATTAGAACTACAAAAATCCATTATCTGATGAGTTCACTCTAGAGAGTATCCATGGAAAGTTACTGTTAGTACATAATGCATGAAGCTCTTTAATCAATTACTAAATAAATAAACAAATGAAGCATAATTTTAACTTATTGCTAAATCTAGGGCATAGAGTATTTATATGATATTCACAAAGGTTCCTTAGGTCACATGCTCAAAGTAAAACTCATCAAAGTATATTTATTCTTATGCCTAGTTTGATTACAATCTTTCTCATATCAAGTTCATATATAACTATCGTTATGCCAAGCTCAAGTATATTTAATCTTATCTAAGTTCAATTATAATATTTCTCATGTCAAGTCTAAGTATATTAACTTTGTGCCAAGCTTAGGATGTTTACCATTCCAATGAGTTCAAATACAATTATTATATTGCCTAGTTGAGCTTTACAAAGTTAAGTAATAAAATTATTAACTGCTAAGCTTTTTTAAAACTTATTTTAACATACTTCTCTTATTTCTACATGTTTGAAGGATGAGTTATATTTTATACTACCTAATGTTCTAAATATACTATAGTAGAGTTAGTTCATTACTTGTGTTATGTTGAGTTATCTATTTATCTCCTTAAAAGGTTGAGTTTATTGGTTATTTCTAGCTATAATTTATTGCCATATTAGATAATTATGTATTAATTGCTTAGTTACTTGCTTATTCATGAATTATTTATTGTTGAATAAAAAACCTAGAGAAATTTTAAAATTTCAATAGTTATCTATCAATGAGCACCCTAGCCTCACACCCATACCTATCATTCATTTCAACACTATTGAGTTCAACACTTAAAAAAAAAATTCAAAGCAATAAATGACCTAGTAAACATAAAATGATGAGTAGGAAGAAAATCATTTTCATTAACTCGCCCCTTAAGAAGCAAAATGAAAGAAAATAAAAAGTTATGTATATTGTAAAGGTGAATTATTCCCCAGTCACACTCATACCACCACTCTCATCATTATTAAAGGCCTTTTAAAAAATATTGAGTCATCAAACCTTGAATTATGCTCTTCCTTTGGGACAAGCTTTTTTATTCAGTAATCAATCCCTTCTTATATCACTACCTTACCATATACTAGTATGTGCTTGAATTGAAGGAGTTATACTTGCCTTTAATTACCATGACCTCCATAGAAACCTTAATGAACACTACTATAGTAAGTTTTTTCATCTTTAATGCCACTTCTTTTTATGACCACTCCTCCAATTCCACCTTTAGTACTCTTATTTGATCACTCTATAGTTCTTCAACTTTGTTCTCTATAGTGAGATTGGCTTATCTTTCCTCCACAAAATAATTTTTGATAGAGTTATGGGCCTTCTTAAGGTAGGATACCTTCAATATAGCTCATTTTTTGTTACAGGCTAGAGCATAGGTAGACTGCCAAGTGTTTCTTAGCAAGTTCATTGTTGTATAGCCAAACTTAATTTTAGGGGTAACCCTGAGGCGCCCTACTAGTGACTTCGAGTAGATGGTGTAGCCTTGAACATAGAATTTTGGTAGAGGGTGGGGATCATTAAACTTTCTCTTAGGGAAGCCAATCTTTTTTTAGCATGAGGAATCAAAGGATGAGCCATACACTTCTTTCTCTCTCCATCCTTCTCTATATCTATAATGACATATTTGCCTTTCCTGGACATTACAGTTATTGGAATAGGAAACTCACCTACTTTGATTTCTTCTTATCTATGTCCTCATTTATGCATGAAAACCCCTTTAATAGGTGGAGGAGACTTAATTACTTTTATAGCTGATGAAGAAATCACCTCTTTCCCTTTGGAGGTTTGTGTAGCTTTATGATTGTTACCATAGGTTTCTTAGTGATTAACATTTTGGGTTGGGCTATACCTTAGAACTCTTTTTTAGTCCTCTTGGTAGAGGGGTTCACTCCCTCATTTACGAAACTCATCCTTTGCATCCTCAGAGAGCCTCAACAAAGGTCTAGCCATCTCTTCCTTCTCACCCTCTCCCCCTTTGCTTGAGAAAGAGACCACATTAAGGTTTTTCAGCATCGCTGGATCTACAGGTAATTCACACCATGGTATGTCATCAACAAATGAAGGAAGACATATTAAGATGGCCAAAAAAATATCATAATGAATATAAATAAAGGTTCTTACTATAGAAACATATTAGGTAGGTGGTGATAGGTGAGGTGGTTCTTGGTAATGAGTAACTTCTCATTGAAAGACTTAAATGTCTTCTCCTCATCCTCGTTGAGAGTGGGAATGGTCACCTTTCTCTAGAAGAAATCAACATATTATATAGAGCTATTCTTAAAGAAAAATATACCTTCCAATCTCTCAAATTATTTCCTAACCAAGTCATCCTCATCACCATGGATGAAAATTTAATGCACTCATCCTTGAAAGCCCTAGTAGTGAACACATGGAAGAATAGGTTCAACGTCTAATAAATTTTGTGTTCTCGTTGAAAGGTGATAAATGAGGCGACGCTTGCCAAAGAATTTGATAATATCTAAGCCATAATGATCCCTTAGAAATGTAAACTATCCACTAACTCATGATAAAAGGGGAGTCATAGCCCCTTTTGGCAGAGGTTGGAAGGGATGCACAACACCTCCTTATAGATGACACATGCAATAAAATTCAATAGTATCTAAACCGAGATGATTCAATAAAAATATAAAATATCCATGAACTTGTGATAAAAGAGGAGTCATATCCCCTTTCTTGTAGTGGTCACAAGGGTTGTAAAACTCTTCCTTATAAAAGGTGTTAGATACTCATTATTTGTGGGAGCTCATAGTTTAAGTGTAGAGTTCCTAAATAGTAAGCAAGAAAAATGTGATAGGTAAACCTAATAGACACCATGCTTGTTTGTAAGCACTAAGAGTCTACAAAGACAATATTGTTATAACTTAAATTTTAAATATGTGAAGATGTGTACATTTGTACAAAATTCTTAACTTTTTATGAATCTACTGGAATGTTTAAATGTGAAATTTTGAATAATTTTCTAAAATTGAAATTTATATTTTGAAAGTTGTGGCGTTGTGAGTACTAGAATGGTACAACAACATCTAAAGCTGGCGCAGTGGTTCTCAAGTCTCTATTTTGAGGAATTTTTTAGGGTTAAGTGGCAATACGGTGATCTAGAGCTGTAGAATTTGGATCACAATGGATTACGATTTCACTGGATCTAAGTGGTTCTCTCTCTTATAGTGTAATTACACTAGTTAAAATATTTTAATTTTATATAAGTATTCCATATCCAATTTAACTTTCTTATATGCTAGCAGAGAGTGAGTGAGTGAGTTATATATATATATATATATATATATATATATATATATATATATATATATATATATATATATATATATATATATATATATATATATATATATATATATAGAGAGAGAGAGAGAGAGAGAGAGAGAGAGAGAGAGAGAGAGAGCTATGAAGAAAAGAAATTAGAGTGGGATAGGGACAAAAGATGGATATTTTAGAGTCTGATGAGTTGGGTTTGATCATTTGGCCTATTATAAAAGTTCTTTATTTTAAGGCAAGAGGAAGAAAAAGAAATTTGGAGACAAATGAGATATAAATGTGAAGCTATAAGTAGGCATATAAAGGAAGAAAATGAAATTTGGAGAAATTGACTTTCATTCACACATTGCATATACATTGTTGTATGAATAATTCAGTCCTTGTTATATAAATCATTTTGATGAATGTGTAAGTTTCGATGTGAGTTAATCAATAATGCATGGTATTAAATTAGATGCTATTATAAAGTGAGAGAGCTCTTATGATGGGAATGTTCTTTGCTATAATTCATTTTATAGTATAAAGGATGTTATATTATATATGATTTAAATGTTTACTAATATATATATATTCCCATATATGAAGAATTTTGAAGCAAGTTATTTTATAATATAAATTGAATGATTTAGCGAGTTTTTAGTAGTTTATTAAGCAAATCAATTGCTCAATATAGTTGTTGGCTTAGTTTTTAGGAAAAGGAAAAGAGCATATCATGTAGATTCAGAAAGAAGATTGATGTATCATAATTTTGTAAGTTTTCTATTTTTTATTATGGTCTGATTAATCCCATTATAACTATTAATCATTCGATGTGGAATGTTGAAGAGTTTTGTAACATTATAATTGTAATATAAATTATTTTTTATTGAATAAAACCTAATGTTATTGTATTTACTGTTATTTTGCGGCTCTATATAAAATGAAATCTTTTGTTCTATATCAGTGCATCTAACTAGATTAAGGGTCATCACAAGTGGTAAATTTATGAAGAGCTGCCATGGAAATTTATGGGTGGTCCTTCTAGGATCAAGAAAAGTCAATGGGATTTTTATAGAACTTGCACTACATAGGACCTTCCAAGGGATATTTATAAAGGAGGGATACACAAACACTGAATAATAAATCAAATCTACAGTAAATATATAGATCTTATGCATACCTTTTCCTTAAACCCATGGATTTGGTGGCTCCCTACTCACTCACCCAAATAAGTAGTCACCAGTAGAGATTTGGGTGTGAATCTCCCTTATTTCACTCATCACACACACTACGATGATATAGTTGTAGCACTCGCCATGTTGATACAAATTAAGGTACTCATCATAATATGGTAAACATCATACTTGTTGAACCATCATAAATAAGGTACTAACATTTTAAAGAGAAAAAATATAATAAAATTAGAGGACTAGCACATGAAAAAAAAAATTATCATAGAAAACTATTTATATTGAACCCGACACACTTATAGGTTGCAATTAAATAAAAAGTTGTGAAAGTCTACTCATCATCACAAAAAAAAAAAAACCTACATACTAAATTACTTGCTATCTCGAGTAGTGTGGCCCCTAGATTCTTTACATACCTTAGGAGAAACCTTGCTCCCTCTACAAAGGAATCCGTCTTTCAACAAAGAAAATCAAAATTTTCTTTATGCTTAAATTATTATTCACTATCCCATTTCTAGTGAGAAAAAATCCTGATTTTTTTTATTTCAGTTATGGAGGGGGATGATCGGCGGTGTTCGCCGGTGATCATTCCATTAGCTTCTCTTCATTCCAATGGTAAATCCCGTAATGGTTCTCCTCTTATCATCAAGTATAATCTAGTTTTAATCAAATCTTCCGGTTTCGATAATTCTTCGGTTGGTAAGGGTAAAACTATATTATCTGAAGATCATCAAATTTCTATCAAGAATTCTATTCATCATGATTCCTCGGTTTGGTTTCTAGTATTCAAGTAAGACCCAATGATTTTTAAGCTTCCTCTTCAGCTAGTCTAAAACTAAAGGTTAACAGGTTTACTAATTCAAAACATGTTGATTCTTTATCTTTTAATATAGTTACAGTTAATCGTGATTCGTATGCTCAAGTTCTTTTAGATTCTTCTTCTTATTTTAAATCTCCTATCGATTCGGGTGTTTATGAAAATTATCATGTTAATTCTGATTTTCTAATATGGAAAAATGTTTGTCTGCTGTTGAAAATGTTAAGAAGGTTGATGCTTTAAAATATCGTATTATTGCTTCTGAAGATTTGAATGTTAAAACTATTTTTTTTTTTATGAATGTATCTTCAAATGTTTTGAAAAAAACCATACATCAAAGTGGTTAATTTTGACCCAGATGTAGAAATGATTGAAGATGGCATTGCTGTTAAGTTTAATCTTGATTGTGAAAATGCAAACATACATAGACATTGTAATTCTCTGGTTGTAAAAGTGTTTTGTTAAGCAATTTCTTTTTCTATGATTAGTATTGAATTAAGAAGACAATGGAATAAATTTGGTTCTTTTAATATTACTAATCTAGAAAATGACTGGTTGTTGTGTTCATTTATTTCATCTGAATCTAAAGATGCTATTTTCAGTGGAGGTCTATGGTTTGTCGGAAAACATTATTGGAATGGATATATGGAGTCCTGATTTTTCTCCATTATCTATGAAAAATTCATTTTCACTTGTGTGGATTTGACTACCTAACCTTCCATATATTTGCTGAGATGAAACTAATATTGTTAGAATAGCATCTAAGGTTGGTTTATGTATGCTATTGGGTGGCAATATGTTTAATTGGGGAAGATGCAAGTTTGCTAGAGTTTGTGTGCATATAAATATGGATTCTCAATCACCCAATGGTATATGGGTGGAAGGTTCTTCTGGTAGATTTTTTCAAAAAATTCAATATGAAAAAAAAAAATCTCTTCTTTATGTTTCAAGTGTGGAAGAGTTGGGCAGTCTCTTCATAACTTTTTTAATATTAATAATTTGAAGGAGGGTGCAAGGTCAAATTCTCAAGAAGGTATGAAAGAAGGTACTTCTAATCAACTTAGTGGAACTACTCATAATATTCCTAAAGAAGGGGGTATTTATTAAGACATGAAGAGTATAAATACTGATAACTATGGGCCCTGGATTCACGTGAATTATGGAAGGAAGAAAGTTAAGAATTTTAATGGTTCCCATTTTCTTTATAATTAAAGGAAGAATGGAAAAGCTGGTAATGTTTATGCTGTGAAAAATAATGATTCGTCTGATAAACATATTGGTGGGAAGCGGGATGATGTTCCTCCTATTATATCAAGTGTAGATATGCAGAAATCTTTTAAGGTTACTGAAGTCCCATTGAGGTCTAATTTTAATGTTGTTGAAGTCCCATTGACGTCTGATCTTAAATATTTATTATTGAGAAGTGGATCTTTAGAAAGTCATTTTGTTGAAGATGCTAGTAGAGGCATTAAAGTTGTTGACAAAGAAAAAGAGGACTTAGTTCAAGATGTTATTTCTACTGTGGCTGAGGATCAGGTAACTAAAGATGCCTTTATAAAACAATATCAAGAGATTCTGAGTATTTTTTATGGTGTGAAGATTCCAGTTTAAGGAACTGTTATGATTGAAGACAAGGAAATCCTGCCTAATCATATTAATATAGAAGCTTTAGATAATACTGAAGGACCTATTGCTACTATTGTTTTTGTAGGGTCTATGGGATAATTTATTTTAGAACATGTTGATACCATCGAAGCTGGGAATTCTACGATTCCATCCTCACTTTTGAAGCCTTCTGGAGTTATTGAAGATGACAAAGCATAAGCAAAATGTATTGAATCAAAAGTAAGTAATAAGGTCTCTCCTAAATCTATTATTCAAATATATATATATATATATATATTGAAGTAAGAATTGAGATTTCTTGGCCCCATTAAGGGTTGTAGTAGAGGGAGAAGAGGTGGTGATAGCAAGGAGGGTGCGGGGCCTTATCCCCATTATTTTCTTAAAAATGTCTTCCATATTAATTTAGACTTGTTAGGGAGCTAAGAAAAAGGAATCTTCTTCTTACTTAAGAAGTTTGGTTATGGATAATGGTTTTTTTTTTTTCATCAGTTTAATGGAAACCAAATTGAATTCAATGGATAATAATGAAGTCAGAAGATTAATTGCCATTGACTGAGATTATTTCTATTTTTCTGCTAATTGGATTGCAAGAGGTATACTTACTCTTTGGAAGAAAAATATTGCTACATTTACTATTTTAAGTTCTTCTAACCAATGTATTATTGGTACTCTGAAAGATCCAAATGGAATTAATTGCACTTTATCTATTGTTTAAGGAAATAAAGATCTTCATGAAAGAAGACAATTATGGGAATTGATTGAAGAACATACGTATATTGAAAATCCTTTTATCAATGGAGGAAACTTTAATTGCATTTTATCCAAAATAGAAAACAAAAGCTGGCAAGAGATTTATGTTCTCTCAAGGACCTCAAGAAATAAATGATTTTTATCCAGAAATGATTATCATAATTTTGGCTATATTGGTCCAAATTTTATGTGGTGTAATAATAAAGATGGTGTAGCTCATATTTGGGAAAGATTAGATAAGATTTGTCTTAATGCTAAAGCATTATTCTATATCTCATTTGCAGTTATTAAAAATTTACCTAGGGTTACTTCTAATCAATGTCCCATTCTCTTGTTTATTACAAATTCCTTCAATTGTACCAAAAAATACAACATATTTGAGAATTTGTGGTGTTCCTATGAAGCGTCTCGTGGTGTGGTTATGAATTCTTGGTAGAAAAAGGATTTTGCTTCACCATAGAATATTCTTCAAATAAATGTTAATAGATCTCATAAAAACTTGTTATTTTGGAGTAAGAAAAAGTTAAAGGAATTGAATAATCTAATGTCTTTATTGCATTGCAAGCGATATTTAATCATTGCAAGAAGAAGAAAGTTCGTCAGGTATTAATCATATAAAGATGATTGAGTTGAGAAGGAAAGCTCATGAGTTAAATTGCACCATTTCTAGACTTGCTTCATGGTGGAAAAAATGGGCTAAGACACAATGGTTGGAAGAGGAGACCAAAATTCAAAGTATTTTCATGTACTTGCTACAACAAGAAGGAATGGGAATATGATAAACCATATTTCTTTTGTTAATGGAGATGTTTTTTCTAATTAAGATGAAATTCAATATGCTTTTACTAAGTTTTTTTCAGAAAAAAATGGAGGAACAAATTTGATAATTTAATTAATTGGCTTAGCTTCCCTCAACAACAAAAGTTAAATGATGAAATGAAGATATTGTTTTCAGCTAATTTTTAAAAATAAGAGCTTGTTTCTACTATAATGAAGATGGACAACAACAAATTCCCCAGCAATGATGGTGTTAACGCATGTTTTTTAAGTCTTTTTGGAGTATTGTTAATATGAAATCGTGGAATGCTATTGAAAACTTTTTTATTTCAGATACTATGTCGGAAGTTCGAAAAGAAGAATTGGTCATTTTAATTCCTAAAGTCCCAAATGCTTCTAGAGTAACTAAGTTCAGACCAATTAGTTTATGCCAAACAATTTACAAAATGGTTGTTGGAATGATATTAAAAAAATGAAAAATTGCCTTCCAATAAGGAGCTTTTGTACCAGAAGACCTATTTCGTACAATTGTCTTATAGCTCATGAGATCTTAAATAAGTTATGATTCTCAAAAGAAAAATTGGGTTTTATGCTTGTAAAGCTGGACTTGGAGCAAGCTTATAATAACATGAGTTGAGAAACATTGAATCAAATATTATATGTTATGGGTTTCCCTGAAAGGATGATTAAACTTATTATCAATTGCATTAGCAGTCCTAAATTCTCTATCATTATCAATGGAAACAAAAGCAAATGGATTTAAGATGAATGTGGCTTTAGACAAGGTTGCTCGTTGTCTCCGTGTCTTTTTATTTTATGTTCTGAATTATTGTCTAAATTGATTCTTGAAGAAGGCCAAAACCTTGGTATTCGGATTGATCCTAATATTTTTAAGGTTTCTTATCTTCTTTATGCATTATTTTTGCAGAGGCTACTCAGTATAATGCTAAGTTGATAAATGTATTGGTTGAGGAGTCTTGTGGCTGGATTGGTAACAAAATAAATAATAGTAAATCCATGTTGTTGTTTGGTAAATATACGTTGAGAAGAAGGAAAAGAAGATTGAGTAGAATTCTGAAATATAATATGGTGGATGAATTCACTTATCTGAGAATTAAGATGGCTTTTAGAAGGTTGAAAGCTGCAGCCTTTAGTAATATTCTGGATAAAACAATGGAGAGGCTGAATTCTTGAGGGGCTAGATCTCTTTCTTTAGCAGGGAAAATTGTTTAGATTAAATCAGCTTTTTTGCCCATTCCTTCTTATATAATGACACATTCATTTATCCCAAAGGGTATCTTAGCTGGTATTGACATATTTTGTAGGAGTTGTTTATGGCAATATGAAGAATATGGAAAAGAGTTATAACACTTGCTTTTAAGTCTACTTTTTTATTTCCTGGAAAAATCTCAGTACTCCTATTAATCTTGGAGGTCATGCTAATCAAGGTGTGGATGACAAATAGGGTCTGTTAAGGGCTCGTATTGCATATAATATCATTCAAAATTGAAATTCTTTATCAGCAATATGATCATGGAAAAATATGGAAAAGAGTTACGGGAAAAGGATGTAAAAGAAGATCTTCTCCTGCTTGCCGTATTATAAAGAATGGTTATCATTACTTCAAAATGATCATAAGTTGGCAAGCCAACAATTGGGTAAGTATTAAAATCTTAAATGATATTTGGATACTTTATTGATGCTTAAACAAGTGGCCAACTTTATGTAATATCGCTGAACTTAAAAATAAGAATTTGAATTTCCTTCTTGATTCCAATGGTATATGGAATTTACCTTTGTTAAAAAAGTTGTTTTCACAAGAACTTATGCAAATTATCAAGGATACTCTTGTAATTTCCAATATGAAAGAAGATCAGACACAGCTTATTCTTTTGAATTTAGGGAAATCTGTTATAACACTTGCTTTTAAGTCTACTTTTTCTTACCAATATGAAGAAGTTAATTTTAAGCGGATTTGGAAATTAAAATTAACTCCTAACGAAATTTTATTTTGGTGGAGACTGATAAATAATACACTTTCGACTAATCTATGATTGAACTATAGAAAATTATGTGAATCTAGCTTCTGTCCAAGATATTGTGTGCAAATTAAAGATGGAGACACATTTCTTATCAGGTTCTAAATTAATTGATATTCTTGATTTGTATAAATAATGGGGAATTCATTTTCCTAGATTTAATTTTTTATCTCATTGTTTATATGATCTAGAGAAAATGTCTTCTGCAAAATCTGGATTGGTTAAAATTCATTTCTTATGTTTATTGGAATTGGAAAGCTAGAAACAATTTGAAGCATAGAGCCAAGGTCGTGTTGTCTACTGTCATTGCATCTAATATTCTATCATATTCAATCCATCCACAAGTTTTCCAATTTGTCAGAACTAGGATATTAACCGGCACTATGTGCTATCTAAATTTTGGTATCCTCCTTCTACTACTTGGATTAAATTAAATGTTGATGCAGAACTATTCGACTGGCATTGTAAGTGTTCTTCATGACCACAAGGGAAGATTCTTACTAGTTTATGAAAAAAAAAAATTGTGTCATTGGTATATCTCTCTTCTGGAGCTTATTTCACTATTTGACTTCAAACATTGTATTCAAGATTGGATGATTTACTAAGGAATTATCATCAAAGGGGATAATCTTAACATGATCAATTGCTTGCAGAATTCTATCTTAAAGACTAAAGAGTTGATTGTATGAATCAAGAAGATGGATTTTTTCTTTTCTTGATGTTTTTAAAAGTGTAAATTTTTATTTTATTTCTAGAACTAGCAATAGAGTGGCTGATCTCTTCAGTACTAGGGCATGAGTCGCTTCCACCTCAGCCTGTAGGGTTACAAGTTCCTTCTTAAATTGAGTGCTCGTTCCTACTCCAATCCCCCTTTTGAGAACCACCCAATTCTCCCACTACTCCATACATTTTCATCATCTTCTTAAGGACACTGATTTTATCAACAAAGATTTGTAGTGTAATCAACCCTTGAGGATGGTCATCATCACAAACCCGACCTGACCAAACGGGTTGCCGGGTTGACCCGACCCGACCCAGGAAAGCTGGTCGCGCTGCGAGAGTGCGGGTGGGGTCGCGCGCGGAGCAGTTGAGCGGGGCTGGCTTGGTCGCGCGGGTTAGTGTGCGGCGGCGCGGGGTCACGCGGCGGGCAGGGTCTCGCGGCGGCACGGGGCGGGTGTCGTCGCGCGGGGCCGGGTCGTGGGCAGCAGAAGGATCGCGTGGCAGCGGGCAGGGTCGCGCGGCAGCGAAGCAGAGTTGCACGGCAGCGGGGCGTGGTCGCGCCATTTTTCACGCGGTAGCAGGGCGTGGTCGCGCGACAGCGGGGCGGGCAGGTCTGCGGGTTAGTTTAAAACGGGTTCGCGGGTTGACCCGACAACCCGTCGGGTCAACCCGAACCCGACCCGTTTTTCAAACGTGTCGATTTCTGGAACCCGAACCCGACCCGTTTTGAAATCGGGTCGGGTCCAACCCCGATTTTTCGGGTCGGGTTTTCGTGTTGTGTCAAATATTGACACCCCTAGTTTCCAAGTAAAGTTTGACACTAAAAATTAGTGCCAAAAACTATCGTTTTCTACTGCTGTTACCCAATCATCATTGTCCAACTAACGTAGTTCAACTATAGTTGTCCGATGGCGTTGCCCCAACTCTATATCCTGGTTATTTTCATTTGTTTCTCGTTGCCCGACCTCGATCTCCAAACTGTCATTGTCCGACCTTTATTGCTTGACTAACATGTCCTAACATCCATCATCTGACCTTCAACATCGAACTGCAATCTATTGTTTGCTGTCATTAGTCTTCAGTACTCCAATAATCTATATTATAGTCACTGACGCTAAGCTAATATTTCAAATTTTCTAATAGGGTCATGTTCAATAGAGATAGAGTAGACATTTATAATCTCTTTATAGTGGATTGTTGATCAAAGCAAAGCCTAGGTTTTTTTTTTTATAAAATTTTAATATCCCTTATGAAACTCTTCCTTTATTTATACATATATTGATTTTTTTTATTAAAAATAAAATAATCAAATCTCATTCTACCTTCATGTGAATTTTAAAACGCAATAACTGTAGAGCAGATCTTCTTATCTTAATAATACATACCCAAAGAAGTGCTGAGCGCGCCAAGAAGAGAAAGAGCAGCGACAACGAGGGTGAGTTTTTCCATCAGATTCCGCCCCTTGAAAATGCTTCGGGTATTCTTTACAAGAGATAGGACTGTTAGAGGAAGATGACGATGGGGCTTTTGATCTTTAGTCTGAAGATCTAAAGACATATATGAATTAGTTGGCGGGAGATGCGAGCATGTACAAATAGTATTAGTCACGTCTAGGATTGCTTGGCCTCCATTCCAGCTTCTTCTTTGCTTGTCTGATATGTAATTCTATTTAATTTTTAGGCGGGCATGACAATTTTGCTTGAAGTTTGCGTCAAGACCTGGTCAATATCACTTTATATATCTATCCGAGGTTTTTTTTTTTTTTTTAAATTGAAATCATAGAAGGGCCTACGCGTTAATTAAAAAGAATGATTACAAGGTACTTAAATGGAACACAAGCTCTCTACTGCTCAAAGGAGCTACAAAATTAAAAGAAAAAAGAAAACCTACGAGCTAGTGTTCTCTACTAAGCAAAAGTACAGAAGAACCTAGGAACATTCTACGGTGCACAAGATTGAGCACCCAAAAAATCATAAAGGTCCAAAAAGCAAAATCCAGATCCAAAATCATCCTGAACAGTGCCATCACACGATCCTCTACAAGGAAAATACTCTGCAGAAAAAGTAATAGATAGAAACAAGATAAAAACAGTAAAGGTAGAAAATGTGATTATTGCAGCAATGAAAATAACAGTTACCACCCAAGTAACAACACACCAGATGACCAATATAATGTCTCTTAATCCATAAGTTGATAAACCAAATATAAAGCCCAAGGAAAGGATCAATAACATCAGCAGGAATAGAAATAACTAGAATAAGCTAGATCCTAAAAACCAAACCCAACCACAGAAGCTAGTTCAGAAGGCTGTTAAACCAGAACCACTCAAAAAGAGCCCACCTGCTGCAGCAACACCTCAGACAGCAGAAAGAAACCGAAGGACCAAAGCCCAAAGAAAAACTCCCAGGCAAAATGCAGGCCAACCTGAAACACCCAGAACCAACCCTCCTAAGAGACACCAGCAACACACCTTGAGAAACACCTAGATCAAAGGCCTTTCCGGAAGAAACGATGCCAATCAGCACACGAGCACAACACAATAGAGAGAAATACTTAAAAAACCCGATCCACCAAGGAGGATATAACCTAGCAGCACACTCCTAGAAGAAGGAATGCACACAACGAAATTTGAAGGCAACAACCAGAAGAAAACCACCCTCCCAAAACAACAAACTTCATCTATCCAAGGTATAATTAAATGATTTCCATTAATAAAGGCCTCTTAATTTTAACAAAATGTTATAAATTTAGTAATAAAAAATTATTTTTCAATACTTCTCCAGCTATTTCTTAGAATCTGTGCCCAAAACTCTGGTATGTTTTATCTTAAACAATAGTTAAAATAAATATTTTTTCCTAGTTGAAAGCCTTTTTTTCCAGCTTCCAGCACAAACAGTTAGAAGTTAATGTGTACTAAACTTGAGTACTGTATAGTATTTTTATAGTGATACATGCCTGTCATTCATTAATTTAACCTTCACGAACTCTCTTTATTTCATTTATTTGGGTTGCATTGAATTTTATTGAGCTACGTTGTTTTTTTTTTTTTTTTGAAATAAGTGATAGAATGAAGTGGCTTATGATTACCTTAGCTGCATTAACACCACAATCAGCAATGCCGATCTCGAAAGCCTACTTTCCATGACAAAAATAAAATAAAATGATGAGTGAGGCTAACAAAAATTTAATGTTTCCGCAGCATTTTATAATGAAGTTTTGTGAATCGCTGTCATAGATAAATATAGTCACTGGTGAGCTGCTAAATTTATTACTAAAAATTAATATTTATTAGTGTTAAATAACAATATTTTTAAAACAGTTACAAAAACTAATTTAAAAATTCCCAAATTTTATATCCCGCCATTTATCCTCTTACTCCCGTGACTTAGTTCCCGCTCGTAGGTCTCGCAAGCCCGTCTCATTCTCCTTCATGTGCCCTAACTCCCGCTCATCCGACAGTGACGAAATCGCTCTCAAAGGCAAAATCTTTTAATTATTTCTCCTGTACCCTTGCCATCGCCGGATGCTAGAGCTAGAAAAGCTTGCGGATTCCAACTTCTTCTCCTCGGACGCTTCTAGCAAGATAAGGTCGGTCTCCGCCTTCCAGCAAGAAACTATTTTGCTTTACTTCACCCGGTTTTTCACCTCCAAGCCGTCAGGTGCAATGTTTTTTTTCTTTGTAGGTGCCCCATTTTTTTCTTTCCCTAAAAGTTTCGCACCTCTACATTGCCTGCAGAATACCTGTGGGCTTGTTTTTCGATTGCGTCTTCCACAATATAACGATCAGATCTCTGCTAGGATTGTTCCACAGCTTGAAACAACGGACCGACATTTCATCACCTGATTCATGATTCACCAACTAAGATAATGATCTTTCACCTCTTTTGCGACGATGCAAAGATGCCAATTTCCTTTCTCGCCTCCATCTTGTTTAAGAGAAATAATAAGATTTTTGTTGTTCTTGCTTTGGCTTATTTGAGAGAAAGAAATAAAAATACGAGATGGATTTTTTTAATCTTTTTACAGTTTTGTTCTTGCTAGGAATTTAAATCTCGCGTTCTATTGTGCTGAGCAATTTTTCCTCTTCTCCACTGTTTGTTTTCGTATTGTCTTTCTTATTTTTCATTCTTGTATATGAATATATGATAAGCTATTCAATCCTTTCAGTTATATCTTCTTTTATTTAAATAGTTTGCATATTCTAATTAAAATTTATTGTTTCTTATATGCTCTGCTCATCTGCAGGAAGAATATGCTTCCAAAAACATACTACTTAGGTTTTGTTTGGGATAGCTTTCTTTATGCTTCTTATAGAGGCTTTCTATTACAAAAATTTAATTTTTGTACCAAAAAGCCGCTTTAAGAAGCAGTAAGAAAGCCGTCCCAAACAAAGCCTTAAAATATTCAAAATATTGGGTGGCTGGAAGGAGAGGTGGGGTTAAAATAAGAATCAAGAGGTCTCAGTTTCGCTTACTCTCCACTTCCAAAAGCAAGAGGACTAGATTCTCCAATGGTTTCAACATATTTCATGATTTGTTGCCTCGTTGAATTTGAAGCATGCATGTTTTAACACTTCTGCAAACTTGGGTATATTTCTCATGCTTCCGGGTGATCTGTTCAATTTTTCTGAATGATATGTTTCCATATCTATTTCTGTTTATAAATAATTTTCTTATGTTTAGACTTTTTTCTATTATCCGCTAACTCATTTGATTTTTTAATACTAAAACAGTGGTTAGCCTTTTAGGTTTGTTATGTATGGTGAAAGATTGGATATCTTCATTGAAACTTTTTGTTTGAGGTTTATTATGTTAACTTGATTTGTATTTATTCATTCTAATTTATTTTTTCTAAAATTACTAATTGTTATATTACTTCTTTTGTAATCATATAGGGATATCTTACACCACAGCATCGGTTCAATAAAAACTTTATTCTTAGAGTTGGTAATGACTGATGATTATGTTGATGCTAATTGTGATGCTGATTGAATAAAATATTGAAACTCTTTAAAATTCTAATCATTCTTGTATATGACTGTTGTAGATGTATATTTGTTGTGAATGCGGTTGTTACTCCTACTTCCGTTGTTTTTTTTTTTTTTGGGAATATTTGGGGCCGTAGCCCATTTCATATAATGTAAAAAGAGTTACAGTAAAAAATTGACAGCCACCACAACCTACCAGTGGCTGTCAACAAAACCCTATCAGCCACAAAAAATGCTGCAGAATAAAAGAGAGCTAGTCTAAACTATCAGCATAAAGCTGTAGAAAACTAATAAAAATAGACAATAAAGAGTGCAGAAAAGAGAATTGAAAAATAATAAAAAGGGCTCAGGTTGCAACCCTCAAGTTAAACTCCCAAGCGTCAAAATTCATCTAGTCGGATGATTGGGTCCCCTGGTTGCAGAAAAGACCATCCAAGGGGATAGAAATAATGTTGCATTCATCATTGCCCTTCAAAACCATGTTGCCCGGTTGCCTAAGAAGGCCGTCCAGGTGATAAACTTCCGCAGTCCAAAAGAGCCAGCCCAGGAGCTCAAGCCAATTCATTCCAGCCAATGATGTAAATTTTGAAAGCATTTCTTCTTCAAAATCTTAAGCAGAACAGCTCTCTTAATGTTGCCAATAACAGTGGTTTGACAGTCAATAGTATTTCCAAAAAGCCTGTCATTTCTAGCCTTCTAGATGTAATAAACAATAGCAGTAAGTAAGAGATAGCAAAGGCATTTTTGACAATAATCCATATCCCTTTCCTCAATGTAGTTAAAAATTTGCCACAGATTAGTAGTTCATAAAATATTTTCACTTCTAAGATTTTTAACGGCTTTCTATTTTTTATTGTTTATTTTGATGACTTGCTTCATATCATTCATTATTTTAAAATCTTACAGCTTAGTTAAAATAGAAGTTTTCTACAACCAAAATAATGTTAGCAGTGATAACATTATGGATATCATGATTTTTTTGCACTACAAAGCTTGCCCACATTTAATTTTAGACTTGCATCTATTAATGTAGCTCTCTAAATTAATTTCAGGAATATCAGATTATTGGTTGATGCATGGTTTTCTTTTAATCTGTAAATATCTGACTTTTGGAATTTTAAATAATTTGATCACAAAATTTGATTTTTTGACATTATATATATATATATATATATACACTCTTTAGTAACGGTTTTAACACATGCTAAAAGCGCTGTTAAAGCCTTCCAACAACATAACTCATAAAATTGTTGCTAAAGCCTTTCTAGTGAACGCAAATATAGCGGATTTGCAACGGTTTTTAAACCGCAACAAATAAATTAGTAGGTATTTAAACAACTGCAGTAGGGCCTAAAAAATATTAGGAAAGCTTGATTTTTTAGTAGTGAGGTGGTGCCATGCCAATGCCTACTCAACACTGCTAGGGCTATATTCACATATATCTTTACGGGTGAACCTAGTTAGACTAAGGGTGGGCATGCCCACCCTAAAAGAAAATGCTCTAAAGCTGCGATTTCGTGATCTGGCATCGAGACGTTGTAGACACTGTGATACTTGTAGTTGGAGCATTGTGGTGTTGGTTCAATACTTGTGAATTATTTTCCTTTTATGAGCATTTCCTATATAACATCAATTAAAATACTATATTTTCACTAATTTTAATATAATAAATAGTAAACAATTGACACTTAATAGATTATTCCTATCATATACTTTTGCTAATCCTCAAGCAATGGTGTAATCATCTATTGATTAGTTCATTAGCCTAAATAAAAATTTGTAATTTAAAATTATTAAAATGTAAAATAATACATCATGATTTAGAAGTAATTTGAAATGATCAAAATTGTAATGCTAATTTGAAAAATCATAAATAATATGCCTAAATAATCATCTTTGTTATTTCTTAAATTGAGCTAATCCATTATAAGTACATGTGCATATTTTGTCTGTCTTTTAGATATGAAAAAATATCATTTAGATATTAGTTGTGCTATAGTTATATTAGAAGTTTCTTAGTGCACCATCCTATTCATTAGTTCTCTTACTTTTGAAAGTCCGTTAGGCATGTTAAGCCCTTATGAACTAACCCAAGGCTAACCGGGGGGGGATGAATTGGTATTTTAAAAATTCTTTGAATCAAAATCGCAATTAAAACTCAAACCAAAATCACCACAATAAAAATCAAAAGTGCGAAAAAATTAATGCGGAAAATAGTAATAAAAGAACTCAGAAATTTATAGTGGTTCGGTCAACTCGACCTACATCCACTCCCCGGAGGCGCCCTCAGGGTATTGCACTAAATACAGTGACTCTCCTTTTGCTCCCACAGCAAGGCGGAGAAGCCCTCACAAAAACTCCTTTCCGTCGACCCGACAAGGCAGAGAACCCAACTCCTTTTGCTTCCTCCTGAAGCAGGCAGATAACCTTGATCGATTGTTGAAGAAGACCTCCCTTAAACCCCCAAGGACGAAGGACGATGATCGGAGAAGGCACATTGGAACTTTGCTTAGAGCAACCTTTGTGAAACCCTCTCACAAACTGCCCCTCACAAGTTCCTCCCTCTCGCTCCCTCTCTCTCTCTCTCTCCCTCCCTCTCCTCTTGGCTCTCTCATGTCAAGACAACCGCAAAAGATGAGCTCTAGGGTAGAATAGGAGCTCTTAAATAGAAGAGCATCAGAATAACTCTTATTTTATACAAATCAACTTTATCGTTCAGGACGATATAAATATCGGCCTGGCCGATCAGCGTAAATTTTACTCAATCAGCCCAGTCGGTTTGTGACAATTAGAGAATTTTTAGTCACATTTTCCAGGATGATAGGATATCATCTTGGCCGATTAGTTCAAATGTGAGGAAAATTATCCTGAACATCGCTCTGAATAAAAGTTGGCTGATGTCAATCATCCACGACATCAGTTCGGCCGATCCTGCGATCGTCCCAGATGATGTGACCGTGTAATAAACCTTTAATTGCTTTTCTTAATTACTAGATTAATTTAGGCATAATTGTGCTACATCGTCCAGGCCAATTATATATCGTTCTGGACGATGTCCAAAAATAAAGAATATCTAAATAGATCTGGAGCTGATTCTTTTTTATTTGAGCCTATCATCCCGGTCGATACTCATATCATCCAGGCTGATCGGCTTAATGACGGCTGCCTTAACCAGGATGTCCTAATTAGGGTTTTCTATTTTTAGCTGATTGTCTAGGACGATTTAAGGACCAGCCCGGACGATGTGATAAAAAATAGAGAATTCTAATCAGTAGATAGAAATTTTCCCCTTTTGTGTGTGTGTGTGCAAGGTTACTTAGCATCAGGAATCACTTTATTTACAATGGACTCAAGAAAGGAAAAATTACAAACTGACTCAGAGTTAATCTACCCAATCTTTAGCTGGCTTCAGTTGCACTCATTCTTGCGGACCTAAAAAATTAGTAAGCAAGACAGTCGTGGAATATCATGGATGTTTGCTATCATCAAAATTCTAATCCATAAAATCAAATTTGCAACAATCTCTCTCTTTTCGATAGTGGCAAACAAAGAATAATCTAATCAGTTCAAGAAATAAGGAAAAGAAACAAAACACATTTTTAACTTTTTAATAGAAGAATAAAATTACAGAACAAACAGTACACAAACTACTCCTTTTGACATCATAAAAAAGAGGAGGAAAGTAAAAAAGAGCAGAGACTAAAAATAGAAAAGATGACTTCACTTGTAAAAAAGAGCAGAAACAAATCACAAATCCGTATACATTCCCTCCTAGACTTATAGTTTCAATTGGTCCAAAAAGATCCATATGCAAAAGCTCCAATGGTTTACTAGTTCAAAGATCCTTATTGGTTTGAAAAGATGACTTCACTTATTTTTCTAATTGACATGCATCACAAAGGTGATCCTTAGTAAAGTCTAGTTTTGATATACCTCTCACTAAGTTCTTTTGGGTAATCCTTATAAAGTTTTTCATGCTAGAGTGATAAAGTCTCCTATGCCAAAGCCATGACTCATCAGATACAGTTTAAAAAAAAAAGTAGGAGAATGAATGCAATTCATGTCTAGCATATAAACATTATTTATCCTTTTATCATTCAAAACAATATTTTTATTTAGACTTAATATACAGCTAGTAGGAAAAAAATTTACACAATAACCTTTATCACTTAGCTGGATTATACTAAACAAATTATGTTTTAAGCCTTCTACCAATAGCACTTTTTTAATGAAAAAATTCTTAATATTTCCAATAATACCTGACCCAATCACCTTCCTTGTGGTGTTATCTCCAAGTGTAACCTTGCCTCCACTCCTGGCTTCCAGCGATATCAATTGTGCAGTATCTCCAGTCATATGCTTTGAACATCTGCTGTCCAAGTACCATATACTCTCACGAGGCCTTGTGTGAGAGCCATCCTGCAAAAATATCAAACATTAGACCTGGGAACCCAAACAAGTTTGGGTTCACCTTTTGGCAATTTATAAAAAGATGCATGTATGATATGTCTAGTTTTATGCATCTTAGGTTTCCACACTAAATAGTTTTTCATCTTCGAAGTACAAGTGTGAGCTATGTATCCAATCAATCCACAAATATTATATTTATCATTAAAAAAATGATTCCTAAGTCTTCTACTATTTATTTATCTTTTTAGGAATTACATAAATTTAGGATACAAAATAGGATTTGTAAAATCTTCAAGTTTTGGAAGTATCTTATTATCCTCGAGAGCTTTTATCTTCAAAATATAAAACAAATTCATATCATTCAACATCCGATTTGAATAATTTGATCTATAAAGTTCACTCTCCGATTCATCCTTAAAATTCTTAAAATCTTTTTTAAGTTTTGCAAAGGATGATTTATAACATTTAAGGTTCTTATTCAAGTCATCAAACTCATCAAGTAATTTCATGTGGTTGTTATCTATCAAAGCATGATCATTCCTAAGGATTTCATGTTTCTTTTTAAGTTCTTCCAATTCTAAACTAAGGCTAGCATGCATTTTCTTCATTTTCCTATATGCTTCATACATGTGTTCAGAAACTTCAAAAAGTTCATCATATGTTAAGTCACATACCTATTCTTGATCTAAATGATCAAGAATGTTGGCCATTAAGCATAGATTAGTGACTTCCTCTTCTTTTTTTGTCTTTGACGAGTTAGAAGCTGAGTCCGCCCAAAAAGCTCGTTGGAACTTCTTCTTGCCCTTCTTCACAAATGGTTTCTCCTCTACCTTCTCCTTGCTAGGATTGACTTTGAGTAATGGGCAATCCGTCTTTATATGTATTGGTTTCCTGCACTCATAGCAAATAACTTCATTAGAAACCCTTGCATTTCTATTAAACTTACCTCTATTCCATTGCTGGCGTCTCTTCTGCTTCCTCTTCAAAAAGCTTCTGAATTGTCTAGTCATCAAAGTGATGTCGTCTTCATCCTCAGGTTGTGAATGTTCACTATCAAACTCTTCCACATTCAGTGCTATGTTCTTCTCCCTTCGTGGTTCACCTGCATCAACCTTTCTTTGGCTAACTCCTTGCTCGTAAGCAATAAGTGAACCAAGAAAATTGTCAATAGAGTAAATGTTTAAATCCTTAGACTCTGTAATTGCAGTAATTTTAGCATCATAAGAAATAACCAAGCAACATAAAATCTTATTAACCATTTCAGCATTCGTTAACTCCCTACCCAATGCATGTAAAGAGGTGACTATTTGTGTGAATCTTGTGTACATTTCAGAAATGGATTCATTTAGTTTCATGCAAAATAGTTCATAATCATGCAACAAGATATTAAGTCTAGATTGCTTAACTTTATTAGTCCCCTCATATAGTATATAAAGTCTATCCCATATGTCCTTTCCACTTTTGCAAGTAGAAACCCGCATGTAGTCTTCTGATTTTAAAGCACAAAAGAAACTATTCAAGCATTTAGCGTTTAGTTGTGCTAAGTCATGTTCTTCTACTGTCCAGTCCGTAAAAGGTGTTTCAACTCTAACTCTGTCAACTAGTCTAGTTGGTTTTGTATACCCTTCCTGAATTAAGATCCACATACAGTAATCAAGTGACTATAAAAATGTAGACATGCGTGTTTTCCAAAAATCAAAAGGAATATTGTCGAACAGTGGATGTCTAGTTATAAAGTAACCCTCAGGTGTATTTCAGTTTCCAAATGTAGCCATCTACGTTAATAAAAAAGTAGTCTAACTTATGATTTTGAAACAAAGCTCTGATACCACTTGTTGAAACTCGTTCAATATGAATTAGGTTATTAAATCTAAGTTAATGTCCCACGGCTAACCAAGAGGGGGGGGGGGAGTGAATTGATAATAAAAAAATTTTATCCCTCTTTACGATTAGGAAACAAAAAAATTAAACTTTAGTGATTTTTCTAGAAAACTTTTTCAACCACAGTTTTTAAAACAGTAAATCACAAAAATTAAAAATGCGGCAGAAAATAAAGACACAAGATTTATAGTGGTTAGGTCAAAACCAGACCTACATCCACTCCCTGGAGGCACCCTCCGAGTATTGCACTAATCCCACTAGTGACTCTCCTTTTGCACCCTCAGCAAGGCGGAGAAGCCTTTACAAACTCTTTTCACCACTACCCGGTGCGATAGAGAATCATCGTCCTTTCACACTCCCCCGATGTCGGCAGAGAACCATCGTCCTTTCACACTATCCCCAGTGTTGGCAGAGAACCGTCCGTCCTTTCACACTCTCCCGGTGTAGGCAGAGAACCCTTCGTTCTTTCACTCTCCTAGTGTGGGCAGAGAACCCTTCGTCCTTTTACACTCTCCTAGTGTTGGTAGAGAACCCATGGCTGTTCACACTCTCCAAGTGTCGGCAGAGAATCATATATCCTTGATAGATCTTCTTCACTAGCACAATCTAAAAAGAAGAAATAAAAGAGTGAAGTAATCACAAACCAAGAGTAGAGACTCTTACCTTTGAGGACCAAGTGAAATCTTTATGCTCCAATGGAAAGAAATCTCCTTCAAATGCTCTCTCACATTCTCTCCTTGACTCTCTTCTCAATAGGCACGAAGATTAGTAAGCAAAAAGATTAAGTGACAATTTAGAATGGCCTATTTATAAAAGAGACAAGAAAAATCGTCAAAAAATAGCAAAATTCAAGTTATCATGCACAGGATCGTCCTGACGATTGTAGATCATCCCAGTTTATTTTACTTAAAACCCTTGGAAACGATATCAATGTATATGTGTACGAAATGACTTCGTACACATTGATTGTCCCATACGAACTAAGTTCGTCCGGTACGAACGGTTATTACAGGGTAGGTTTCCAATAACTGCAGAACGTTCCCAAAAACTGCCATAGTTGATTCCCTTCATCCTGGGACGAATTCAGTTCGTCTGGAAAAAATTTGTCCAGAGCGCAACTCATCTTGGAAAGAATATAATTAGTCCTGAACGAGATTTCTCCCGAGAGCAATTCATCCTGGGACGAATCAACTTCGTCCTGGACGATGAGGACTTAAAAAATTTTTTCTTCCGTTCCTATTCGTTCCATTGCTCTTAAGAGGAGATAACTGACCTGATCATCCCGTACGAGCTAGGTTCGTCCCGTACGATCAATACAAAAATTTTAAGATCTCCTTAAGTGTGTGTGTGTGTGTATTTTTATTCACTAAATTATAATCACTCTCTCTAAATTTAAATAATCATTTACAAGCTTCAAAATTACAAAGGATTGCATGCTGAATTTGATTTGAAGTCTTTGTGGTTGGGAGTTTGATTTTCCTGAAATGTTAGTACACACAAGAGCAAAAAGAATTCTTCCAAAAAGTGTTAGGAGATAACTACACGTAAAATAATAATATTTGAAATCACAAAAAACTATACAAGTTGCAAGAATATAAAACATGCAATTAGCAACTCTCTTAACAAGAGAACACAACTCCATTTGCTTCCTCCTAAAGCAGGCAGATAACCTTGATAGATTGCTGAAGAAGACCTCCCTTAAACCCCCAAGGACGAAGGATGATGATCGGAGAAGACACATTGGAACTTTGCTTAGAGCAACCTTTGTGAAACCCTCTCACAAACTCCCCCTCACAAGTTCCTCCCTCTCTCTCCCTTTCTCTCTCTCTCTCCCTCTCCTCTTGTCTCTCTTAGGTCAAGACAGCCGCAAAAGATGAGCTCTAGGGTAGAACAGGAGCTCTTAAATAGAAAAGCCTCAGAATAACTCTTATTTTATACAAATTGACTTTATCGTCCAGGCCGATTTAAATATCGTCCTGGCCGATCAGCATAAATTTTACTCAATCAGCCCGGTCGGTTTGTGACAATTAGAGAATTTTTAGTCACATTGTCCAGGACGACAGGATATCATCTTAGTCGATTAGTTCAAATCTTAGGAAAATTGTCTCGAACATCACTCTGAATAGAAGTTGGCCGATGTCAATCATCCACGACATCGGCTCGGCCGATCTTGCGATCGTCCCGAAAGATTTGACCGTGTAATTAACCTTTAATTGCTTTCCTTAATTACCAGATTAATTTAGGCATAATTGTGCTACATCGTCCAGGCCAATTGGATATCGTCTTGGAAGATGTCCAAAAATAAAGAATACCTAAATAAATTTGGAGCTGATTCCTTTTTATTTGAGCCTATCATCCCGGTCGATACAAATATCATCCAGGCCGATCGGCTTAATGACGGCTGCCTTATCGAGGATGCCCTAATTAGGATTTTCTAATTTTAGTTGATCGTCTAGGACAATTTTAAGATCGACCCGGATGATGTGATAAAAGAACAAAGAATTCTAATCAACAGATAGAAGTTTTCCCCTTTTGTTTGTGTGTGCAAGGTTACTTAGCATCAGGAATCACTTTGTTTACAATGGACTCAAGAAAGGAAAAATTACAAACTGACTCAGAGTTAATCTACCCAATCTTGAGCTGGCTTCATTTGCACTCATTCTTGTGGACCTAAAAAATTAGTAGGCAAGACAGTCGTGGAATATCATGGATGTTTGCTATCATCAAAATTCTAATCCATAAAATCAGATTTGCAACAATCTCCCCCTTTTTGATGGTGGCAAACAAAAAATAATATAATCAGTTCAAGAAACAAGGAAAAGAAACAAATCACAGTTTTAACTTTCTAATAGAAGAATAAAATTACAGAACAAACAGTACACAAATTACTCCTCCTTTTGCCATCATAAAAAGGACGAGGAAAGTAAAAAAGAGCAGAGACTAAAAACAGAAACAAGCTACATCAAAACATAAAAGAAACAGACTAATAGAAAGACGGCCCCTAATCATCGGATGGAGGTAGAGGTGGTGGTGGCGGGTGAAAGTTACTGGAAAGGGTGGCGAACTGCTATCCAAACCAAGTCATATCCTGGTGATGCTGGTGTTGCATGCAAATAATGTCCTCAGTATGTTGCTGCTCATGTGCAGCAATGTATCCCTCGAAGCAAAGCTCCCATTGGTCGAATCACTCCAACAACTAATCCAACTGAGAGTTCTGGTGGAATGGAGTAGGTGCAGGAACAGGTGCAGGAGAGGGTACAGGAGCCTCCTCCTCCGCCTGAGCTTCCCCATCCCCCGGGTGGAGACGAGTATTATGAAGAGCTTGAAATGAAATGTTGGAGTAGAAAGCAAGTTGGAGGTTTGGTGGAGCAGGATATTGGATGTTATATTTTGTTTCTAAGACATAAGAAATGATATGTTCTAGGGCTAGATTTGGTTTCCTCCTATGGCCTGGGTCACGAATAGTGGTTAGGTGATCAATGTAGCAAAAAATTAAATCAGTGGCATTGATTTTTAGTTGGGCCAAAATGTAAAAAGTTGTTATTAAAAGAAGTGGGGTGATATGAATGCGATCACCAGCTTTTGTAATTATGGATATGCAAAGAACATGCTGAACGGTTCTAGCATCTTTGAGCAAGCTGCCAGTCTCGCCAATATGAAAGTTAGTATGGAAATTTCTAAGAAAGTGATTGGCTGTAGCCCAGTCATAATCAGGGTCAGAATACAGGGTGTGAAGTTTATCCCATGTGGTAGAAAGATTTAAAAGCTCTGTGGAATCTTGATATGTGATCTCGATAGGACGTCGATTCACATAAGAGACAATAGAGGTAAAAGCAGAATTCATGCGGAGGCTTGCAAAAAACTCAAAAAGAAACTCAGATATGAACGATATGGCAAGAGTCAGAAGAAAGCACAAAGAGATGTGGGCAAATAAGTCTAGTACCGGATAAGACATGATGTTTGGATTGACGGATTGGGAGACTGTGATTCCAGCCGCCTTGTAGCGTTGGTAGGCGGCCTTATCATCTGCCTCCAGGAATCGAGGGTACAGTGAGGCCCTCGAGGAACTTCTAGAAGGTTGGATGAATTGGTATTTTAAAAATTCTTTTAATCAAAATCACAATCAAAACGCAAACCAAAATCATCACAATAAAATCAAAAGTGCGGAAAAATAAATACGGAAAGTAATAAGAAAGGAACACATAAATTTATAGTGGTTTAGTCAACTCAACCAACATCCACTCCTCGGAGGCGCCCTCCGGGTATTGCACTAAATACAGTGACTCTCCTTTGCTCCCACAGCAAGGCGGAGAAGCCCTCACAAAAACTCCTTTCCGCCGACCCCGACGAGGCAGAGAACCCAACTCCTTTTGCTTCCTCTTGAAGCAGGTAGATAACCTTGATCAATTGCTGAAGAAGACCTCCCTTAAACCCTCAAGAACGAAGGACAATGATCGGAGAAGACACATTGGAACTTTGCTTAGAGAAACCTTTGTGAAACCCTCTCACAAACTCCCCCTCACAAGTTCCTCCCACTCTCTCCCTCTCCTCTTTCCTCTCTCAGGTAAAGACAACCGTAAAAGATGAGCTCTAGGGTAGAATAGGAACTCTTAAATAGAAGAGCCTCTGAATAACTCTTATTTTATACAAATCGACTTTATTGTCTAGGCCGATATAAATATTGGTCTGGCCGATCAGCATAAATTTTACTCAATCAGCCTGATCGGATTGTGACAATTAGAGAATTTTTAGTCACATTGTCCAGGACGATAGGATATCGTCTTGGCCGATTAGTTCAAATCTTAGGAAAATTATTCTGAACATCGCTCTAAATAGAAGTTGGCCGATGTCAATCATCCACGACATCGGCTCGGTCGATCCTGCGATCGTCCCGGTTGATGTGACCGTGTAATAAACCTTTAATTTCTTTTCTTAATTACCAGATTAATTTAAGCATAATTGTGCTGCATCATTCAGGCCAATTGGATATCGTCTTGGATGATGTCCAAAAATAAAGAATACCTAAATAGATCTGGAGCTCATTCTTTTTTATTTGAGCCTATCATCCCGGTCGATAATAATATCATCCAGGTCGATCGGCTTATGACGGCTGCCTTAACCAGGATGCCCTAATTAAGGTTTTCTATTTTAAGCTGATCGTCTAGGACGATTTTAGGATCGGCCCGGACGATGTGATAAAAAATAGAGAATTCTAATTAGCAGATAAAAATTTTCCCCTTTTGTGTGTGTGCGCAAGGTTACTTAGTATCAGGAATCACTTTGTTTACAATGGACTAAAGAAAGGAAAAATTACAAACTGACTCAGAGTTAATCTACCCAATCTTGAGCTAGTTTCAGTTGCACTCATTCTTGTGGACCTGAAAAATTAGTAGGCAAGACAGTCGTGGATTATCATGGATGTTTGCCATCATCAAAATTTTAATCCATAAAATCAGATTTGCAACAATCTCCCCCTTTTTGATGGTGGCAAACAAAAAATAATCTAATCAGTTAAAAAAACAAGGCAAAGAAACAAAACACAGTTTTAACTTTCTAATAGAAGAATAAAATTATAGAACAAATAGTACACAAACTACTCCTTTTGACATCATAAAAAGGAGGAGGAAAGTAAAAAAGAGTAGAGACTAAAAACAGAAACAAACTACATAAAAACATAAAAGAAACAAACTAATAAAAAGATGGCCCCTGATCATCGGATGGTGGTGGAGGTGGTGGTGGCGGGTGAACGTTACTGGAAAGGGTGGCGAACTGCTCTCCAAACTAAGTCATATCCTGGTAATGTTGGTGCTGCATGCGAATAATGCCCTCAATATGTTGCTACTCATGTGCAGCAATGTATCCCTCGAAGTGAAGCTCCCACTGGTCAAATTTCTCCACCAGCTAATCCAGCTGAGAGTGCTGGTGGAATGGAGTAGGTGTAGGAATAGGTGCAGGAGCAGGTGCAGTAGCCTCCTCCTCTTCCTGAGCTTCCCCGTCCCCCAGGTGGAGACGAATACTATGAAGAGCTTTAAAGGAAATGTTGGAGTAGAAAGCATGTTGGAGGTTTGGTGGAGCAGGATATTGGATGTTATATTTTGTTTCTAAGACATAAGAAATGATATGTCCTTTGGCTAGATTTTGTTTCCTCTTATGGCCTGCGTCACGAATAGTGGTTAGGTGATCAATGTAGCAAAAAATTAAATCAGTGGCATTGAATTCTAGTTGGGCCAAAATATAAAAAGTGGTGATTGAAAGAAGTGGAGTGATATGAATGCGATCACCAGCTTTTGTAATTATGAATGTGCAAAGAGCATGTTGAACGGTTCTAGCATCTTTGAGCAAGCTGCTAGTCTCGCCAATATGAAAGTTAGTATGGAAATTTCTAAGAAAGTGATTGGTTGTAGCCCAGTCATAATCAGGGTCATTTTATCCCATGTGGTGAAAAGATTTAAAAGCTCTGCAGAATCTTGATATGTGATCTCGATAGGACGTCGATTCACATAAGAGGCAATAGAGGTAAAAGCAAAATTCATGCGGAGACTTGCAAAAAACTCAAAAAGCAACTCATAATTGAATGGTATGGCAAGAGTCATAAGTAAGCACAAGGAGATGTGGGCAAATAAGTCTAGTACCGGATAAGACAGGATGTTTGGATTGACAGATTGGGAGACTGTGATTCCGGCCGCCTTGTAGTGTTGGCAAGCGGCCTGATCATCCGCCTCCAAGAATCGAGGGTCCAGTGAGGCCCTCGAGGAACTTCTAAAAGGGTGGCGAGCGTGCTTTCCTTCGGCCATTATCACAAAATAGCTAGAAAACATGAATCAGAAAGCAAGGATAAGATGATTGTGTGAATAAAATGGCTGGAAGGTCTCAGTTTATAAAGAATCAGCCCAATCGACCAAGCCGATCGCAAAATTGTCCAGGCTGATAGACAATAATTGCGTACATGTCGATTGGTCAAAAAAGCAGTCGTATTGTCCAGGTCGATCAGATATCATCCAGGACGATAAGACACAGGGGATCGTCCTGAGGAGTCAAGCTGGAAGACCGTTAAAAAGCAGATTGTCCTGGCCGATGAGGTGGATCGTCCATGCCAATTCCCATCAATGGATTGTACCGGCCTAATTTAAAAAGTTTAAATCATATGCCATGTGTATCATCCAGGACGAACAAGTGGATCGTCCGGGATGATTGTCCGAAAATGGATCATCCCGACTGAATTTAAAGATTTTAAATATACTGCCACGTGTATCGTCTAGGACGAATAGGTGGATTAGTCAGGATAATTTTCCATGAATTGAGAAAAGAGAGAATAATATCAACCAGGACAAAAAAAAAAGGATCGGCCAGGTAGATAAAAATGATTGAGGTAGAGGATGATAATGGATCATCCAAGACGATCATACGCAAAAAAATCAATGCAATTATTTGTGTAAAGTTCAAAGAGTAAAATGATCGGATCATCCAGGGCGATGGAGATGATCAAAGAAGGCAAAACAACTTAACAACTTAAAAAAATAAGAGAGTAAAAAAATAGAAAAAAGGGAGACACAAAAAAAGAACAAAACATTTTTTTTTGAGTTTTATCAATGCATGAATATGATAAATGCTCCAAGTAACTGAATTTTAAAGACTTGTAAGATCAATGAGATAACAATGTCAAAATCTGAAAATGGTAGAATATTCGATCCTATCAACCCTAGTTCAGACTTCTTTCAGGGTAAAATTATCTTTTGAAAATAAAAGACCTAACTCGAAACAAACTAATTGGATTAGAAAAAAGATCCGTTCAAAACTTTGTTCCAGAGAAAAATATCTTATAAAATAATATATCAAAGTAATTTGTCATAATTATGAAATTTGAAATCAAGTCTTTGAAAATATCAAGTAACACATGAATTCTTCTAAGTTTTAAAAGTTTTGAAAAAGAAGTAAGCTTGTCTTTTGTGTGCTCATTTTATGTCTCTTATCAATTTGAATGACGCACTTGCGCATCTTTTGATTTTTGATACACTTTGTGTATATTTTAATTTTTGGCGAACATTGCGCATCTATTATTTTTGGCGTCATTGATCATTTTTCTTTGTTATTTTTCAAGCTGGATCCCTTTTTCAAAACTCTGAAATACTTTTAGTTGTGAGTAGATCCGCCAGATATTAGATAAGAAAACTCACTCTCTAATATAAGAAAGAATAAACCACAAAACAGACTCAAAATTATATGATAAATGCAATGACAAGATTTCAAATAATTTGAATGTTATATAAAGACTTTGAAAATTATATTTATAAGTTAGATTATTGTAGCAAGATAGAAAAGATCTTAATTACAAAATCCAGTTGTTAATTTGAGATAAACTTTTGTTTAGAAAATAAATTTATACCACTAAAAGAGATTAGAGGGAGGGAAACCATCAACGGTATTTCTCCCTTTAACTGATTTAGAGATGTTTAAATATTGACTATAAATCTCCAAAAAAATAAAAACTAAGAAAGAATATCATAAAGAAAATAAAGTAAAAACAACAATAACAGAAAAAAAACTAAAGTATACAATTGTTAAGAGAGTTGCTACTTAACTTTTGCATGTTTTACATTCTTGCAACTTGTATAGTTTTGATTTTTTTTTTGAAAGAAATGCAATCAGCATTAGATCAATAAAAACCAAACAAAGCCTACATACAAGCTAAATGAGAGCTAAACTCCAAAAAACTTTCCTCCTTTACAAGTTTAATAAAGGAGGAAGGAAGAGAGCTCTAACAAAAAAGGTCCCATATAAAATCATAAGAAAAGGATAGGTTAGCACAAAAATCAGCTATCCTATTATAATTTCTACCAATGCATTTAAAAATGACATTATTCCCATACCTCAAACCAAAGAAGTCTTCATTTCCGATGTCTCCAAGTATCTTCTTCTCTTTGTTGTACATGTTGTGAAGAAATTGAATGACATTCTTATTGTCCCCCTCTATAATAACACCTTTGGCATTATCAATACAATTATGCAATAGATCTTTTAAAGAGTTAAAAGAATAAAGTTCCAGTTGTGCTATATCCTAATGCATCCCATAAAAACGAAATGCACGGACAAATCTTCCTTTATGGTCTCTAACATTTCCTCCAATGCCCGCTCCATAGTTACTCCTCAATGCAGCATCAATGTTGATCTTGTACCACTCGGGTGGTGGAGGATGCCAGAAATCTGTAGATAATCCAATGGATTGAATAACATCCCAGTTTTTCGAGAGTACTTTGTGCCGGTTATCCAATGCGATAAGGCTAATCACATTTGCAGCCATAACAGACTAACAATCTTCCTTCTTTCCATGTTTTGTTTTATTTTTATCATTCTAGGAAATCCATAACAAGGTAAAATAAAGCTTCACCATCATTGGATTTTTCTCAGATAATAATTTTAGTTCATTCATACATTGCTGAAAGGAATTAAAAAGAGGAATATGAAAACCCCATTCCCGTAGAATGCAAATTAACAGCTTTGGACAATTAGTAGTTACATGGTCCAGATTCTCCACCTCTCCACATCCTCTTGGACACAAACTACTGTTTGAAATTTCCTTCTCATCAGAAATTTTGCTGTTGGAATAGCATTTTTGCATAGTCTCCAAATGAATAATTCCACCCGTGCATATAAATTCATCTTATGGATCCATAAGTAAAGATTCTCACCAGCCATCTTCATCATATCTTCTTTAATCATTGCATAAATTGTTTTTCCAGAGAACTTATATTTCAGATCCAAAAAATCTTCCTCTTCATCTTGATGTATTCGGATGTTACTAATAACATCTACCAAGTGTTCCCCGAAAAAAAGTAGCAACTTCTCAACACTGATCTTCTTCCTTTAAAACTGAGAAAGAAGCTAAGTCCAACTTCCACAACACCATAATACCTCCAGATAAGCCATCAGATGGAAGAAGATAGAAATCCCAATCAGCTCCCATAATCTTCTAAAAGGAAACTTTGTCAAAAGCATTGATCTTAGTTTCCACTAATCCCACAAACAAAATACCATGATCTTTAATCACCTCTTTGAGATATAGAGAGACCTCTTTTTTCTTTGCCCTTTATAATTCCAAAAAGCTATTGAATTCATTGATGCAACCTAGGGGATGCCGCCCCTTCCCTCCTTATTAGGACCAAGAGATTTCAACTCTTTAGCTAATTTCATCTTGTTAAACTCACCATTAGTACTTATGTCTTTTCCCGTAATACTACAAGAATTTTTACTGTCAACATCTTCACATTTGTTCAAACTCGCTAATTTACCATCACAGATTCCCTCATTTATTTCCATACATTTATCCACATTTAACACCTCTTCATTTAGCATATTTTCATTGATAGAATTCAGAATATCAAATTTACTAACAGAATTTGATATATTAGGAATAACATAATAAGAGATCGTACCCATATCAACTTCAAAAACTTCCTCGCAGTTGATAGAAGAACCTTCTCTAACCACAGCATCAGCTCCAATCTCTGTATCATTTTGCCGATCCACTTCCAAAGCCAATTCTCCTTCTTCTAGCTGTTCTTCATCTCCCAAATCAGCTATCTTTGTGAGGGAAGAGTTTTTCCTGGTATCAGATGGAAACGAACGTTCCTTTTCAATTGCAGTTAGATTTCCATTCTTCTTAACAAATATAGATTTGCTGGATTTCACCACATTGCTTCTTTGAATAGGCCTTCTACCTTTCTTGTGATTGGCAAGAATCCAAGGACCATAGGATGGTTCATCAACTTTATCTTGCGAATTACTTCCTCCAGCAACTTCATTATTTTTACTATCAACAATCTTCATCTCCTTGGAAATGTTTATGATTTTTTCACACTCATCCTTCAAGTGCCCAATCAAACCACATTCGAAACAAAGGTTGGCCACTTTCTCATATTCAAGTTTTTGAAAGAATCTTCCAGAAATGCTATCCACCCAAACTCCCAATGGAAGAGGTTGATCAAGCTTCACCCGAACACAAACTCTAGCAAATTCCCTCTTTCCCCATTGGAATAAATTCCCATCCATCATTAAAGGTTTACCAATTCTAGAAGCAATTCTTGTTATATTAACTTCATCCCAACATTGTAAAGGCAAGTTAGGCATTCTAACCCATATAGTAGAGGTTAGACCCTTCATGGATAAAGCAGAAAAATTTGTAGACCATTTCTCCATCCCAACAATGTGTCCATTAATAAACCACGGACCTCCTGAAAGAGCTGCTTCCACCATCTTTTCTGATTTAAAAGAACATAAGAACCACCCTCTCTATAAAGTGGTAAAATGAAATTGGCCCAAGTGACTCCACTGCTTTCTAATTTCCCAGGCTACCAAATGAGAAGCTAATTCTCTTCCAAACACCTTAATAACCACTGAATTCAACAATTTCTTTGAATTCGAAATCTCCATTTCTTCATTCATCCTTACTGCTTTACCATCATCAGATAACAACATTTCATCTTCTTTAAAATCAATTTTGATATACGGCTTATTACTCCAAGGATTACTGTTGCTAATACTATCAGTAGTATTTGGCATTTCAACATTCACCTTATCCACACTCGTTTTATTAATCTCATTCACCAATGAATGAAAATTATTATTAACCAAACTCAAAGAATTCGCATTTATCTCACTGTGTCCAGGGATTGCATTTGAATTCATAAATCTGTTAACAAAAATTTTCATCCCGGAAGAAGATGCAGCGGGATCCAACGAGTTAGATGCAGAAAAAACTTTATCAGTACCTGGAGTAACATTGATTCCAGATTCATCTACTCCTTTGCCTTTACCTTCCACATGCTTAATCTTCTTGGGCGCTTCCTCTGAGACATCTTTAATCACCAACGGTCCTTGCGGCTTCAACAAACGATCCTCCGAATATTGTTTGGACAACAGTACTTCGTTTCCCTTTAAATTGATCTTCGAATTAGCAATGAAGGATGGAGGTCTAGTCGTTGGAGCCTGTGCTTGCCGGCGACTCCCCGCCGCCATCATCCACAGCTCTTCCTGAGAAACAAGAACGAAAACTGGGAACAAAAAATTTGAATTTTTTCGGGTTTCTCTCTCTAACAAAAAATCTAGAGTTTCTCTCTCTACTTGTATAATTTTGATGATTCCAAATATTATTGTTCTAATTATTATTTTCTCCTAACACTTTTTGGAAGAATTATTTTTACTCTTGTGTGGACTAACATTTCAGGATCATCGTACTACGTACTAATGAAGACTTCAAATCAAATTTAGCATAAGATATTTTGTAAATTGAAGTATATATTTTTCATTTTATTGAGTCTGAGAGAGTGTGGTTGTAATTCAGCGTAGCTCACACATACTGGCGGAGATCCTTAAAAGTCAAAAATTTTTTATACTTATCATACGGGACGAACTGTTTTTGTACGGGACGATCAGGTCAGTTATACCCCTCGAGGAGCAATGGAACGAATAGAGAGTGAGAAAATTTTTTAAAGTTTTGATCATTCGGACAAATTTATCCAGTTTGTCCCTGGGCGATGTCCTCTGATTTCTCACTTTGAACTGTTCGTCCAGACGAAGTGTACCATTCATCCTTAGACGATGTCATCTGATTTCTCACTTTGAACTATTCATCCAGATGAAGTGTACCATTCATCCCTCGATGATGTTCTCTGGACTCATGACTTATGCTAATCATCTAGACGATTTTCTCCGTTCGTCGCAGGATGATGTTCTTTGGACACATGCTCTATACTGGTCGTCTAGACAAACTTGTTTAATCATCCAAGGATGATGTCCTCTGTGCCTAAAACATATGGACCGTCCTGCAGTTTCATCCCAACGAACCTTTCAAATAACTGCTCGTACCGAACGAACTAAGTTTGTACGGGACGATGATCGGGTACAAAGTCATTTTGTACTAATTCATATTGAGATCATACGCAACAGTTTTTACACTATTCGTACATACGAATTATGATCGTACGGGACTATCGAGTACGTACATATTTGAAAAATTATAGTTTTTGGACGGTTTTTCGTATCTTTCATATAAAAGGTCCACTTAAAACTATTTTGTAATCTTTTTTTCCCATTGGTTTTCGTGTAAACTGAAGGGAGATTAAAGGAGAGTGTGTGAAAGAGTGTTTAAAGGAGGATTCTTACTACTGGAGCGTGAAGGGTTCACTTTGTACTTAAAGATAAGAATCTCCAATTATGATTACTTCACTCTTTTCTCTTGTCCTTTTAGATTTCTTGTGAGAAGATCTTTCAAGAAGATCCGATTTTCTACGGACACTCATGGAGTGTGAACAGCGGGAGGTTCTCTGCCTACACTTGGAGAGTGTAAAAGGATGAAGGGTTCTCTGCCTACACTTAGAGAGTGTAAAAGGATGACGGTTCTCTGCCAACACTTGGAGAGTGTAAAAGGATGACGGTTCTCTACCGCACTTGGTAGTGGTGGAAGAGAGTTTTGTGAAGGCTTCTCCGCCTTGTTGTGGGGGTAAAAGGAGAGACACTAGTGGTATTAGTGTAATACTCGGAGGGTGCCTCTAGGGAATGGATGTAGGTCGTGTTTGACCGAACCACTATAAATCTTGTGTCTTTTTATTTTTCCTCTCCTTTTTTACTTTATTATTTCTGTGTGATATGTGGTTGAAAATCCTTTTAAAAAATTTATCATAAGTTTTTTATCGGTTTAAAATTTAAGAGGAAAATTTTTAAATTACCAATTCACCCCCCCCTCTTGGTTAGTCGTTGGGATATAAGTTTAAGTCTAACAACCTAATTCATATTTAACAAGTTTCAATAAATGGTATCAAAACTTTGTTTCAAAATAATAAGTTTAAACTACTTTTTTATTAATAACCATGGCTACATTTTGAAACTAAAACACACCTGAGGGCTACTCTATAACTAGACCTCCATTGTTTGACAATATTTCTTTTGATTTTTGGAAAACACGTATATCTACATTTTTATAGTCACTTGATTACCGTATGTGGTTCTTAGTTCACAAAGGGTATACAAAACCAACTAGACTAGTTGACGGAGTTAGAGTTGAAACACCTTTTACATACTGGACAGTAGAAAAATGTGTCTTAGCACAACTTAATGCCAAATGCTTGAATAATTTTTTTTGTGCTCTTAAATATGAAGATTACATGCGGGCTTCCACTTGTAAGAGTGGAAAAGACATATGGGATAGACTTTGTATAACTTATGAGGGGACTAATGAAGTTAAACAATCTAGACTTAATATCTTGTTACATGATTATGAATTGTTTCGCATGAAACCTAATGAATCCATTTCAGACATGTACACAAGATTTACATAAATAGTCATATCTTTACATGCATTATGTCGAGAATTAACAAATGCATAGATGATTAATAAAATACTTTGTTGCTTACCTACTACTTATGATGCTAAAATTACTGCGATTACAGAGTCTAAATATTTAAATATTTACTCTATTGACAATCATCTTGGATCACTAATTGCTTACGAGCAAGGAGTGAGTCAAAGAAAGACTGATGCAGGTGAACCACGAAGGAAAAAGAACATAGCACTGAAAGTGGAGAAGTCAGAGAGTGATCTCTCACAACCTGATGATGAAGATGACATCGCACTGTTGACTAGACAGTTCAGAAGCTTTCTGAAGAGGAAGCAAAAGAGACATCAGTAATGGAATCGAGGTAAATTTAATAGAAATGTCAAGGTTTTAAATGATGTTATTTTCTATGAGTGCAATAAACCTAGAAAAATTAAGTCAGAATGCCCAAAACTCAAAGCCACTCCTAGCAAGGAAAAGGAAGAGGAGAAACCAATTATGAAGAATGGCAAGAAAAAATTCCAAAAAGCTTTCTAGGCGGACTCAGCTTCAGACTCATCAGAGATTAAAAAAGAAGAAGTTACCAATCTGTGCTTGATGTCAGATAATCTTGATCAGTCAGATCAAGAAGAGGTATGTGACTTGACTTACAATGAACATTTAGAAGTCTCAGAACGCATATATGTTGCATATAGAAATTTAAAGAAAATACATGTTAGTCTAAACTTAGAATTTTTGAAACTACAAAGAGAACGGGAGATCCTTAGGAAAGATCATGCTTTAATTGATAATAACCACATGAAATTACTTGATGAGTATGACGACTTGAATAAGAACCATGAAAATTTAAAAACATCTTATGCTGGACTTGAAAAAGAATTTAAAACTTTTAAGGATGAATCAAGGAGTAGATAACATTATTTAAATTTTGATAAACCCATTTTGAAAGATGTTAACAACTTTTTGAAATTAAAAATAGAAGCTCTCAAGGATAATAGGATACCACCAAGACTTAAAGATTTCACGAATCCTATTTTGTATCCTATATTTATGCAATCCATAAATAGACAGAGAAATTATAGAACATTAAGAAACTTTTTTCCAGGAGTCAAATGTCATAATTGTGGATTGGTTGAACATATAGCTCACACATGTATATTGAAGAACAAAACTCATTTGGTGTGGAAACTTAAGATGCATAAACTTAGACATATCATACATGCATCTGTTTATAATTTGCAAAAGGTGAACTCAAACTTGTTTGGGTTCTCAGGTCTAATGTTTGATGATATTGTAGGATTGCTCTCACACAAGATCTCATGAGAGCATATAGTACCTGGGTAGCGGATGCTCAAAGCATATGACTGGAGATACTGCACAGTTCATATCACTGAAAGCCAGGAGTGGAGGCAAGGTTACACTTGGAGATAACACCACAAGGAAGGTGGTCGGGTTAGGTATGATTGGAAATATTAAAAACTTTTTCATTGAGAATGTATTATTGGTAGAAGGCTTAAACTATAATCTTTTATGTATTAGTCAGCTATGTGATAAAGGTTATTATATAAATTTTTTTCCTACAAGCTGCATATTAAGCCTGAATGGTAATGATGTTTTGAATGGTATTAGGGTAAATAATATGTATATACTAGACTTGAATTGCATTAAAACACCTACTGCTTTTTGTTTAAAAACTATTTCTGATGAATCCTGGTTTTGGCATAGGAGACTTTGTATCACTATAGCATGAAAAATCTTAGGAAGATTATCCAAAACAACTTAGTGAGAGGTATTCCAAAACTAGACTTCATTAAGGATCACCTTTGCGATGCATGTCAATTAGGAATACAGGTTAAGTCATCTTTTCAGTCCAATAAGGATCTTATAATTAGTAAACCATTAGAAATTTTGCATATGGATCTTTTTAGACCAGTTAGAACTGTAAGTCTAGGAGGAAAGGTATACAGATTTGTAATTGTATATGATTATTCTAGATTCACATGGGTTAGATTTCTATATCATAAGAGTGAATCATTTGAGGAATTTAGAAATTTTTTGACTTGGATTCAAATGAAACTAGGATGTCAAATTATGACTATTTAAAGTGATCATGGAGGAGAATTTGAGAATGAAAAATTTGAGGATTTTTATAAGAAGAAAGGAATCGATCACAATTTTTCTTCACTTAGAACCTCTTAGCAAATAGGGTAGTCGAAAGAAAACATAGAACATTAATAGAAGCCGCCTGAGCCATGTTAGTGGAATATTGACTTTTTAAATATTTTTGAGCTGAGGCGGTTAGTACAGCATGTTATGTTTTGAATAGGGTGAAAGTTAGATCAAATTTAAATAAAACATCTTATGAGTTGCTAAAGGAAAGTACACCTAATTTGTCACATTTGCATGTTTTTGGATGTAACGTGCTTATTCATAACAATGGAAAATTTATCTTAGGAAAATTTGATCCAAAATCAAATGAAGAAATTTTTATAGGATACTCAAGTGTTGGAAAATCTTATAGAGTATTTAATAAAAGAACCTTGATAATAGAGAAGATCACACATGTTGTTTTTGATGAATTTGGAATTTTGAAAGAGCCAAATGTTGAAGAAGATGAGACAGAGATTAACTCCAAAAAGATTGAGAAAATAAATTTGAAAGAAAATTTGGAGATAGAAAATCCGTTGACTATAGATTTAAGATTTTCTAAGAACCACCCAAAGAAATTGATTATAGGTGAACCTAGTGAGGGTGTTAGGACTAGGCATGGAATGAACAAAGAAGTCAATTATTCAGCCTTTATTTCAATGATAGAACCCACAAATATTGATCAAGCACTTTTAGATGAATTTTGGATATTGGATATACAAGAAGAAATTAAATCAATTTATAAGAAATAAAGTTTGGAAATTAACTGCAAGGTCAAAGGATCAAAGTGTAGTAGGAACTAAGTGGGTATTCAAAAATAAAATGAATGACTTAGGAGTAGTCATTAGAAATAAGGTTAGATTGGTGGCTAAGGGGTATAATCAGATTGAAATAATTAATTTTGAGGATACTTTTGTCCCTGTAGTTAGACTTGAAACAATTAGGGTTTTGTTGGCCTTTGCTTGTTTTAAAGGATTTAAATTATATCAAATGGATATTAAAAGTGTCTTTTTAAATGGAGTAATTTAAGAAGATTTTTATGCAGAATAACCTCCAAGGTTTGAAAATTCTAAACACCCAAATCATGTTTTTAAATTAAAAATGAAATTATATGGATTGAAATAGGCACCTAGGGCTTAGTATGAGAGATTGAGCACCTTCCTACTTGAAAGATCTTTTGAAAAAAGAAGTGTGGACACAACTCTCTTCTTGAAGAAATTAGGAGAGGATATACTTATTATACAAATCTATGTTGATGATATCATCTTTGAGTCTTCAAATAAAAATATTTGTGATAATTTTTCTAAAATAATGAGTAGTGAATTTGAGATGAGTCTAATGGGAGATTTAAGTTACTTTCTAGGCTTTATCATTAAGCAAATTGTGGAGGGTATATTTCTTAATATGTCAAAATATGTTAAGGACATCCTAAAAAAGTATGAAATAGACAATGTTAAACCTGTTAGTACACCTATGAGTTCCTTAGTTAAGTTGGATAAGGACCCTAAGTGAAAATCTATTGATAAAAAGAAATTTAGAGGGATAATTGGATCCTTGCTTTACTTGACAACTAGCCGACCAGATATTATGTTTAGTGTTTGTTTATGTGCTAGATTTTAATCAGATCCAAAAGAATCACATTTGACAGTAGTAAAAAGGATTTTAAGGTATCTGTTGGGAACTCAGAACTTAGGAATTTGGTATCCTAAGTTTAGCTTTTCGTTTGAAATAATTAGATATTCAGATTCAGACTTTGTAGGTAGTAGGGTTGATAAAAAGAGTACTTATGAAACTTATCAATTCATTGGAAATTCTTTAGTCTCTTGGTCCAGTAGAAAATAAAATTAATTAGCTCTATCTCTTGCTGAAGCTGAATACATTGCATTAGGAAGTTGCGTGGCACAAGTACTTTGGTTGAAATAACAGTTAATTGATTTAGGATTATCAATAAGCACTATTCCCATTTATAGTGATAACACTAGTGCTATTTGCATTTCTAAAAATCCTATTCAACATTCAAGAACCAAACATATAGACACCAGGCATCATTTCATAAGGGATCATGTATCCAAAGAAAAAATTGAACTCATTCATGTTTCAACTGAAAATCAAATTGCAGATATTTTTACAGAACCACTAGCCTTTGATACTTTCAGTACATTAATGACAACTCTTGGTGTGATTGATTTGAATGCTTAATTAAAGCGATTCTGCAACATTGATGTGTATTCTTGTTAGTGTGTTGTATGTCTTTTGATTTTATGTTTTTATGTATATTTATTTTTTTGTTTTGTTAGTGTTTGATTATGCAAACTTGTGTCTGTTTAATTTTTGTGTTCTATCACATCTAAATTCATGATTTTGAATGTTAACTTGAAAATTTTAGTGAAAATCATCGGTATGAAATTCATTTCGTATGGGACAAATCATATAGCTTATTAACTATCATTTTGAACGATTTGCATACAGTTTTTCAATTTTCATATCACCATTCAGCTGTACGATAGTCACGATAGTCTAGATGATGTGTTTTTCAATAGTATGTACGTATGTAGACAGTTATACGAATAAGATCAATTTCATTTTTCCTGATCGTACGTACGAACATTTGGTTCGTACATACGAACACATGGCAACTCAAACTGGGGGGCGTTTCAAACCGTCATAAAAATGATCTTAAATATCTAATCATCCCAGACAAACACCTGTTCATCTGTGCGATCATATAGTTAAAAAGTTTGTATGAAATGATTCCTCGTAACTTGTGTGCTTACAAAAAGTCATTTCATTTTTGGACTCACTCGTTTGTCCATACAAAATATTTTTGGTACGTACGAACCCAAAATCGTACGGGACGAACCTCTTTTCGTCCATACGAAAGTTTGTTTTTTCTTTAAATTGAAGGATTTAGAACTCAAATCTCATCTCCTTAAAAATCACTTTCAATCCTCTATTCCCCTAGATCTTCTCCATGGCTAGCTCAAGCAAAAGGCAAAAGGTACTTGCTAAGGGACCCCCTAAAAACTCAGGAGAAAACTTTCTGTCCAAAGTAAATGAGGAGTCCTTTCCTAAGTTTGCATCCGCTAAAATCACCCCCTCTAGAGTCCTTCAAGAACAAATCAACTTCAAGGTAATGCACCTTTTTGCTTCCACCCAATTTGGTCTTATTCTCACTATGATCTAATTTTACAATAAGGAGACTTTCCACTACTTCCATGCCAATATATTCTTCAACTCTGACCAAACTGTGATTAGGTCGTATGTTTTTAAGAAGAAAGTGGAGATCACTAAAGAAGACTTAGGAAAATTTTTGAACTTAAGGACTCAAGGGATTAGAGCTCACACCTTGACCTCCTCCACCAACTTTGACTGGACCGCAATAAATTAAGTGGTTAGAGGATATATAGGAGTAGACCATTTGCCTAAGGTAACAACTCTTAATCAAAATGCCTGAATCATCCAGCATGTTCTTCATACCTCCATTATTCCTAAAATTGGTGATCGAGTAAATATCACACCTCTTCTTTCCACAGTGACTTGTCTGATTATGACTAGCCAACCTATAGATGAAGCCCAACTGATTATTGACTATATTTATGGACTTTTTGAGATTGGCCATGTCTCCCATAAAAGAAAGAAAAATATAGTCTTAGGACATCTTGTGACCTATATTTTGGAGAAGAAATATGACCTAGTCCATCCAGTTCAAAATCTAGAGGAGCCTCTCTACTACAATGATGGATCTTTTCAAACAATTTTTAATAAAGAATACCAAGTGATAAGTAGTGATTCTGAGGAGGAAAGGAGAAGAGCTGCACATGCACTTGCTGGTGAACCAAATTTTCAAGAATTGGTTCATAGGTTTGATTGTCTTGAGACTCATTTTGATCAACACTTTGATCAAATTGAAACTCATATACAACAGCAGGATGCGCAGTACCAGCAGGATATGGGTTGGATGCGAGAGCAAATTAATGGTATAAGCTCGAATATGACTATGATGAGTAGCTATTTTAACTTCTTCAACCAGCCACCTCCTCTAGATCAGGGACTTCCTGAGTGATGACTATACTTCTTTATAATTTTCTCTACTAAATGTGATGTGATATGAATCAATAAAAGTGTTAGTTAGTGTTGTATTTTGTGTTAGTTAGTCTTGCATTTTATGTGTCTTTAAATGTCATTATATTGATATCATTTATGCTCAATATATCATCTTCTATCAATGAATCAATAAAAGTTATCCTGTCTTATTTTACTATTTTTTATTTCATTTCAGAAATGTGTTTTAGCCTATATCCTCAAAATATTTGATCTCAGAAGTGTTATATCTTGAATTGCAATTCATAAATTTGAATTCATTAGAAAAATCTAATTTTTCAAAATTTAAGTTGTGATTATAACTTGATTTAGTTTAGAATGTCAATCTCATGTCTCTTATTAGACTAAAATAATTTTTATATTATTATTTCAATTATGATATTTTCTTATTTTATAGTTCTCTTATCAATATAAATATTGTTGTACTTACAGAAATTTGAGATTTTAGATTATAGATTTTGGAAAGATCAAAATTACACTTGAAAATGTACAAATGTACAAAATATCAAAGATACGCAATGGTTCGCAAATTGAAAAGGAGACAAAATTAGCCCAAAAATACAAAAGATGCATAAAATGTGCCACAAAGATTGAAAAGTTGCGCAAAGCGCCACAACTGGTATTTGATTCTTTCCCTAATCTTTAAATCTTTAAATTCAAATTAATCTTCTCTATGATTTTATTTGATATTGAAATTTAAAATATATAAATTTTACATTCATCTACTTTGCATTGATTTTGTTTATATCATTGTCTAAATTGATTCATATTTTTGATAATTTTTTTCTTGTCTGTGTTATATCTTTTCTTAAATCGTATTAATTCTTCTATTTCTCTAATGAACTTTAATTTTATTTGCAAATATATCTCAATCTCTTTCAAAGGATTATTTATTAAAGGCTTTTAATATGACTTCTAACATTTCTTTATATGTTTGTTTTCTTCTTCTCTTTTTGTTGTGGTCAAAAAGGGAAAGAAAATATTGTTCGTAACGTTGCATTTGTTTGTTATATTTTTTTGTAACTATCGTTGCATTTGTTTTATCATTGTTTATTGTGCTTTGCGTTTAAGTGATTGTGTGTTAAAAATTTTATAATATTTTTTTTTTAATGTTCAAATGCCCTTTATTCTCACATGCTTATCAATTCAAGGAGAGTTTAGGAGATACTTAAGAATTTGAAAATCATACAAACAATAATTGTTTTGCCATCATAAAAAAGGGGGAGATTGTTAAGAGAGTTGCTACTTAACTTTTGCATATTTTACATTCTTGTAACTTGTATAATTTTGATGATATCAATTATTATTGTTCTAATTATTATTTTCTCCTAACACTTTTTGGAAGAATTATTTTTGCTCTTATGTGGACTAACATTTCAGGATAATCATACTCCAAACTAATGAAGACTTCAAATCAAATTCAGTATAAGATATTTTGTAAATAGAAGTATGTATTTTTCATTTTATTGAGTCTAAGAGAGTGTGATTGTAATTGAGTAACTTAGCACACACACTGGGGGAGATCTTTAAGAGTCAAAATTTTTTATACTGATCATACAGGATGAACCATTTCCGTACAGGACGATCAGGTCAGTTATACCCCTCGGGGAGCAATGGAACGAACAAAGAGTGAGAAAAATTTTCTAAGTCCTGTTCATCTAGATGAATTTATCTAGTTCATCCCTGGACGACATCCTCTGATTTATCACTTTGAACTGTTCGTCCAGACGAAGTGTACCATTCGTCCCTGGATGATGTCCTCTGATTTCTCAATTTTGACTGTTCGTCCAAACGAAGTGTACCATTCATCGCTGTACGATGTTGTCTAGACTCATGACTTATGCTAATCGTCTAGAAGATTTAATTCATTTTCCCTAGGAAAGTGTTCTCTGGACACATGCTCTATACTAGTCGTCCAGACAAACTTGTTTAATCGTCCCAGGACGATCTCCTATGTTCCTTAAACATATAGACCATCCTGCAATTTCGTCCCAACGAATCTTTGAAATAACTGTTCGTACGGGACGATGATCGGGTATGAAGTCATTTCATACAAATGCACATTGAGATCGTACGCTATAGTTTTTACACTATTCGTACGTACAAATTATGATCGTATGAGATGATCGAGTACACACAGATTTGAAAAATTATAATTTTTGGACAATTTTTCCTGTCTTTCATATAAAAGGTCCACTTAAAACTGTTTTGTATTCTTTTTGCATATTGGTCTTCGTGCAAACTAAAGGGAGATTGAAAGGGAGAGAGTGATAGAGTGTTTGAAGGAGGATTCTTACTACTAGAGCATGAAGGGTTCACTTTGTACTCAAAAGGTATGAATCTCTAATTATGAATTGTGTTTACTTCACTCTTTTCTCTCATCCTTCAAGATTTCTCATGAGAAGATCTTTCAAGAAGATCTGGTTCTCTGCCGACACTCGTGGAGTGTGAACATCAGGAGGTTCTCTGCCTACACTTGGAGAGTGTAAAAGGACGAAGGGTTCTCTACCTACACTTGGAGAGTGTAAAAGGACGAAGATTCTCTGCCAACACTTGGAGAGTGTAAAAGGACGAAGATTCTCTGCCGCACCTGGTAGTGGTGGAAGAGAGTTTTGTTATGGCTTCTCCGCCTTGCTGTCGGGGCAAAAGGAGATACACTAGTGGTATTAGTGCAATACTCGGATGGTACCACCGGGGAGTGGATGTAGATCGTGTTTGACCAAACCATTATAAATCTTGTGTTTTTTTTTTCAGCTGCTTTTTTACTTTACTGTTTTTGTGTGATCTTTGGTTAAAAAATCCTTTTAAAAAATTTATCATAAGTTGTTTATCAGTTTAAAATTTAAGAGGAAAATTTTTAAATTACCAATTCACCCCCCCCCTCTTGGTTAGCCGTTGGGATATAAGCTTAGGTCTAACAACCTAATTCATATTTAACAAGTTTCAACAATAATAACAACACTTAACAGAGTAGTAAGTATGCAATTCAGAATTTTATTAAGCAGGAAGTTTAAGCATTTAAGAGTCGTGAGCCTCCGCTATCCAAATATCACATGCTCTCTTAAGGCCTTTTGTGAGAGCAACACTACAAAATCATCAATCGTTAGATTTAGGAACCCAAAAAGGTTTGTGTCCCTTCTTATGAAAAGAAGAATTTAATGCTTGAGTGTTGTGTTGTGAATTATGCAATTTGGGTCTCCACGCCCAATGTGTACTACGGTGAATGGTGCAAGTGTGTGCTATGTGTCCTAACATGCCACATGAAAAACATCTAACACCAGGAAAAGGATTGTTTAATCGGTTCGGGTTATAATGCCTCTTCCTTGGTTTTGGCTTTAGATCAAATGTGGGTGTCATCAAATTTTTCTCAAGTGCATTCAAATCAGCTTTAAATCTCGAGTTAGTACTTTTTAGAGCAGTATTATCAACTCTCAAATTGTGCTCCCTTTGTTCAAATTTATCAATGTATGTCTTAAAATTAGATTCAAGTGAGGTGTAGGATGCTTTTAATGAATCATATTCAAAAACCAATTCATAGTAGTTTTGATTCAATTCATCAGACTCATCAAAAAAAGACATATGATTGCTATCAATTTTTTTTTGAAGAAATGCAATTTGCATTAAAAAGGAAATAACAACCTAAAAACAAGCTATTAAAGTAAACCTAAAGAATCACATTCCTCCTTCAAGCAAAACAAGAATGAAGGAGGAATATCTTCAAAGCTAATGTCATCCCAAACAAAAGAGCTCTTTAAAGCCAAATTAGCACAAACATCCGCTAATTTGTTACAATCTCTATTAGTAAAAGAAAACAAAACTTCGTTGAAATCAAGAAGGAAAGACAAGTTATCCTCAATGCATTTACTAACCTTCCAAGTCTTCATAGTTGATTGAAGAAGTTTTATAATGTTATAATTATCTCCTTCAATTATGATTCCTTGAGCTTCAAACATCCAATTATGGATGATATTTTTCAAATGTAGAATCACCATCAATTCAATTTGAGTAATGTCCCAATGCATAATATTTACTCCAAAAGCAATAAGAAATCTTCCTTTCTAATCTCTTGCCACACCAACAAATCCAACCACATTATTTGATAAAATAGAAGCATCTACATTTAATTTAATCCAACCGGTTGGAGGAGGATACCAAGAGCAAGATAGCTTTCACTGGTTAGTATCCCAATTTTCTGGTACAGGATTAATAAAATTGCTAACTATAGCTGTAGAGACTACATTTGTCTCCAAAGAAATGGTTGAGTCTTCAATGCCATCATGAATCAATTTACATCTACTTTTCACACAATCCAAGTAGTCGTACAATACATATTAGCAATGAAAGAATTATTACCTACAAGCTTCTTTAAACCTTCAAAACATTCGTGTAGGTTGTCATAAACCGAAATTTTGAAGCCCCAGCTATTGAGCAAAGAAATCACTTCATGAAGCTTTGAGCAAGTCCCTGCAATATGCCATTCATTCTCATCTTCATTACATCCCCTCGGGCAACCTGAGAAGTTACTCACTTTCCTTCTAACTAGAAAATCAGTAGAAGGGATGGCATCATTATACAACCTCCACCAAAAGAGCTCAATCTTCGGTCTTAATTTTAATTTTTTGATCCAATTCCATATAACACCACCTCCATTTTTATCAGATAATGCTTGAAATGCCAAAGCAGCAATTGACTTTCCTGAAAATTTAGAATTGAGCTCAATGAGATCGTATCCTCTTCTGGCCTGAATTGGAATTTGAGTAATAATTTTCACCAGATGCTCCCCAAATATTAATTGAATATGATCAATATTCCATTTTCCATCAAGAATAAAATAACAAAGCTTGAATTCATTTGGTTCCAAACAGTTGACAAACGTCGGCCACCTTGCTATACTTTTATCTAGAATCTAGCTATCAAACATCCAATTGATCGAATTGCCATTAGAAACATCCCACCTAACAATGTTTCTAAGAAAATGAGCTGCCATAGTGATTATTTTCCATGTTGGGGAGCAATCTCTTTTCATTGGAGTCATCCAGATGTCTTCGCCATATTTAGCTCTTAAAATTTGGTTCAACAAGGTAGAAGGCTTCGTGCAGAAATTCCATGCCAACTTGGCCCATAGAGGACCAATCCTTGATACAACCGAGAATAATCCTCTACCGCCTTCCTCCTTAGTCTTGCATAGCCTTTCCCAAGAAGCATAATGAATACCAGTATTCCCATCTTTCTTTTTCCACAAAAAGCTTCTACACATTTTATCAAATTCTTTTAAAATACTCAGAGGAACAAGAGAAATTGAAGTTAAGAACATAGGTAGAGAGAGGAATGCTGATTTGATGAGCACCATCTTGCCTTCCAAAGAGATGAATTTTTGTCCCCAAGTATTTAATCTATTAGCTGCCACTTCCATAAGTTTAGAGAAATCCGAAGAAACCACTCTCCTCAAGGTCATCTTTACACCAAGGTAATTCAACTCCTTAACCACATTAAAATTAAGAATATTGGAGATTCTCTTTTTAGTTCTATGATTAGTAAATTTTCCAAAAATAATCATAGATTTACCCTTGTTAACTTTTTGTCCTAGCCATGAACAATAGTTATTAATGATAGATTTCAAATCTTTAATAACTTTAATCTTTCCTTCCGAGAAGATCAAAATATCGTCCGCATAAAGCAAATGGGACACTCTAGGAGCCTTGGGAGAAATAGAGATCCCCACATCCCCTTTCCTACCATTTAGTGCATCTGATAGGACTTGAGAGCAAAGAACAAACAAATAAGGGGATAAAGGGCATCCTTGCCTAAATTCACTTTTCCCTTCAATCCAGTCAGTTTTCTTTCCATTGAACAATATTCAATATTTGGGATTTAAGATGCATTGTAAAATGAGTTCCTTAAATTTAATAGGAAAGTTAAAGTGAGAGAGCACTTGCCTCAAAGCATCCCAACCCATACTATCATAAGCTTGTCATATGTCAAGCTTGATTGCCAACAACCCTTTCCTAGCTTTAGAATAACGAAATTTGTTGAAGACTTCTTGTGCCAAAAGAACATGATCTAACAAAGAACGCCCTTTGATAAAAGTAGCTTGATCCGTTTGAGATTAATTTGTGAATAACCATTTCCAATCTACTCAAAAGCATTTTTGCAATAACTTTATAAATGGTCAAGCATAAGCTAATAGGCCGATAATTTGTTACCTCTTGAGGATTTTGATTCTTCAGTATCAAGACTATAATAGTTTCCTTCCACGACATGTGCATATCTCCAGAAATAAGGAAATGGCTCATTGCTAACCAAACATCTTCAGCTATCAGTTTCCAGAACTTTTTCAAAAATGAAAAAGTTATCCCGTCCACCCCAGGAACAATATTGCTCCCAGATTTTTCAATAATTCTTTGAAGCTCCTCCCTAGTGAACTCTGCTTCCAAAACAGATTGATCATTCTCATTGATAATTGCCAAAGGTTTAGGCCAGCCATCCAATATACAATGCCTATGTTGCCATTTCAGCTTGAAGAAATCAGAAAACATTTTCTGAATTTCATTTACATCCTCCGTTATATTACCTGCATTAGTCTTAATATGACTAATCCAATTTATATTTTTCCTGGCATTAGCAAATGCATGAAAAAAAACCAGAATCGTAATCACCTTCTTCCATCCACCTTGCTTTAGCTCTTTGTCTCCACCAAGTATTAAATCTTGCAAGAGTGACATTGAGCTCATTGATTTTAAATCTTAAAAGCTGCAGCTTCTCAAAAGAAATCCCAAATTCACCTTCTTCCAGTTGCATTTCTTGTATCTCTTCGTTCAAACTATCCCTAAGAACCATAAGGTTTTTGAACTTGGCTTTGCTCCAGAAGAAAAGAGCTCTCAAAGTTCTTTTAAATTTTACATTAAGAGAAGATGCCGGATCCAACCCAGCAAATTTACTCCAAGATTTCTTCACAATTTCCTCTGCTCCATGGTAAGTTGCCCAAACTTCTTCATACCGGATATCAATTTTGTTAACCACTGCAGGTTTGAAAATCTCTAGTAAAACAGGATAATGATCCGATGCTATATGAGATAAATGTTTCACCATAGCAAGATGAATAGAGTTCAAAGCATTGGAATTGATAAGACATCTATCCAATTTCTCTAGAATCCGAGCTCCTCTGGATTTGTTGTTACACCAAGTAAATTTAGGTCCCATAGACTTCACCTCATGTAAATCGTTGTTGATCATAAAGTTCTTCAAATCTTTAGCTCCTTGGGACAAGAAGAATTTTTTCCCACCTCTCTTTTCATCTTGACATAGAATACAGTTGAAATCCCCTCCTATTACTATAAGCAAGTCCTCCGAGCAATGTTTTTTTAAGCATTCCCAAAGGATTTTTCTATCACTGGTTTTATTACTCCCATAAACAGTTGCTATTTTCCAGAAGCCTTTATTGAAAATTTGTAATTTTCCCACTATCATTTGCGAAGAAACTTCATCCACTGTAAAAGATGCCAAGTCTTTCCTCCATAGAACTGTCAAGCCACCAGATAAGCCTTCAGAGGGAACTAAAAATGATTCCCAATTGTTTCCCAGCAATCTGATAATTTGAGAATTCTTCAAGGAATTTATTTTAGTCTCCATCAACCCAACAAAAAAAAACTTTGTGGTCTTTAATCACTTCCTTCAAATATAGAGCAGCCTCCACCTTCTTGGCTCCTCTACAGTTCCAGAAAATCATCGAATTCATTGCTTAAAGATGGGAGAAGGTCCCCCATTCTTCTTGCTTTTAACTTTTTTCTGTCACTTTCCAATATATTACCCGATCCGAGAGACTTCAGCTCTTTAAACAACTTAACCTTCTTTGCAGAAGATAGATTTCCATTCACATCCTTCTCAGAGTTATGAACATCTTTATCTTTTGCGTGAACGAGTTTGCTTTTTTCATCAAATACTGCTTCCACATTTGATATATTATGAGGAATATTTTCAACAATTTCACCTTCTTCTATACAGCCAAACTCTAGACTTTCCATAGCTTCATTTAGGATTGATCCTTCCATAGTTGCCAATATATCAAATTTATTGATAATTTTAAGAGGGGGTTCAACCAAAGTTACCTCAGCTTGCTGTTTATCTGGAATTTTATTTAGAAGATTTGAACCAAGCTTTCCTTCAGAAATTCTTTCAGACATTTCAATAGATTTTGCAAAAGGTTGATCATCTCTCGAAGAACCTCCTTTTGATTCAACGTTCTTTTTTGAATTATCAGTGCCAGGTTTTGGAACATATATCTTTTTCATAGGAATAGAGATCCTATTAAAGAAGTTCCTTTTGTCAACCATTCTTTTGATTCTTCTGTTGCCATGCCTCACCTGGATCCATGAGTCATCCTTTACTGTCTCAACATTTACAATTGATTTAGCCTCTGCCTTTTGATTTCCTGCTTTGTATAATTCAGTTGCATTAGCAGTCATTGTAACATTGTCTTTATTAACTTCAGAGCAGTTGTTAACCACATTACCAATTCTTCCACATCCATCACAAATTTTAGAAAATCCTTCATACTCTACAGCTTGATAAAACTTTCTTGTGGTTCCTTCCACCCAAATACCTTTTGGGAGTTTTAAATCTAAGGGAATACGAACACAAACCCGTGCATACTCCCTTATACTCCATTGGAACATATTCCCATCAAGAAGGTAAGGTTTGCCCACCATCGAAGCTATTATGCATATGTTTACCTCATCCCAGCACTGAAGAGGTAAATTGGGAAGCCGGATCCACACCGGAGCTGAAATGCCTTTGAGAGAATTAGGATTGAATGCAGTGGACCACTTATCCATTCCCACTACTTGTCCTCTCACCCACCAAGGTCCACCAAAAAGTATGTTCTCCACAGTAGCCGTATCTTCAAATGAGCATAACATCCATCCACGTCCCAAACCAGTTATGTGGAATTTCCCAAAACTGTTTCACTGTCTTCTTAGATCCATGCTAACCATATGAAAAGCAATTTCATCCCCAAAGATTTTAACAACTAAGGCTTTCTCCAATCTCTTGGCATTCTCCATTTCCTTCTCAACAAGTAATTTAACTCCTTTTCCATCTTCAGTTAGAAAAGACCCTAGCTCTAGGCTATCAACCTTGATGTTCTGTTTCTTATGCCAAACCGAATTGTTCTCCACATTAATCCGTGTGTTCTGTGGTTGAGCAGGATTATTACAAACTTCATTCGCTACAATTGGAGCAGTAAGAATAGATTCAGCATCAGACCTTTGGCGCAAATTCTCATCCACCTTATCTTCATTTCTGGATTTAAACTTCACCTGGGGGGAAGACGTCAATTCCTTCATGCTTGGAGAAGAAGGCAGAGATGCATAGTTAAAGTTTTTGATAACTGAGATCCTTGTTCCTTTTGAAGACGAAGCTTCCAAATTGAATTTATCAATAACTTCATTGACAGAAACAGGGCTGTTAAAAGATTTCACGTTAAATCCACCGTCCTCTTTTAAAATTTCTTTCCCTTTCACAATCACCAAAACGGGAGAAGATTTCTTCATTAATAACCCACCCTCATTAATCACCAGTGGTTTTGTTATCAAAATTTTGAAATTCTTATTGAATTCATCAAGCTTATTCAAACCTCCATTGAAAACTTCAGATGATTTCTTCACATGAATAGACAATCCTTTTCTGTAATTCGACTAGGATTCCGACGTAAGAAACCGATTGCGCTCCATAGTATCCTTTAAAGATCGCCGGCCTTCCGGCCGATCACCGGATCCACCAGATGTGGACGAGGCGGCAGCTGAAGATGAACTGAAAAAATAGAATTAAAATTTTGAATTCCCAGACTTTCTCTCACTAACTTTTTTAATATGCAGTTGTGAATTAATTTGGAGGTGATATTTACTCAAAATTTCATGCTCTTTTTGTAAATTCAAAAACTCCAATTTCAAACTAGCATGAGTTTTCTTAAGTTTTCTATATGATGCATGGATTTTCTCACATATTTCAAGTAATTGGTCATAGGTTAGTTGGCATACATCTTCTTGGTCAGATTGTTCAAGATGATCATCGTCCATTAAGCATCAGTCTTAGAGGAGTCAGATGCAGACTCCGCCCAGAAAGCTTTTTGGTACTACTTCTTTTCCTTCCTGTGTTTGGGTTTTTTCTCACTATTTTCTTTGCTTGAGTGATATTTAAGTGTAGGACAATCGGCTTTGACATGCCCAGGCTTCATGCATTCAAAACAAACAACATTAGAAGAACCTTTAAAAGTTTTGCTATCCATACCTCTTTTCCAATTCTGATGATGCTTATGGCTTTTCCTTAGAAAGTTTTTGAACTGCCTAGTAATAAAGGCAACATCATCGCTTTCAGACGCGGAACAATTTGTATGTGTTTCATTGGCCTTTAGTGCTATAATTTTCTCCTTCTTTTTCTCACCTGCATCCAGATTTCTTTGATTCACTCCTTGCTCATAAGCAATGAGTGATCCAAGTAAGTTATCAATCGAATAGTATTCAAATCTTTGGATTCAGTAATTGCAGTAATCTTAGCATCAAAGGAAGAAGGAAAACATCTCAAATTTTGATTAACCTTTTCAAAATTTGCAAGTTCTCTTCCTAAAGCTTGTAATGAGGTAATAATTTGAGTAAACCTTGCATACATTTAAGAAATTAATTCAGAAGATTTCATATGAAAAAGTTCATAATCATGCTATAAAACATTCAGTCGAGATTGCTTAACTTCATTAGTTCCTTCATAGGTAATACACAAATTTTTTCCAAATCTCTTTACCAGTAGTGCAAGTTGAAACATGCATGTAATCTTTGGATTTTAAAGCACAGAAAAAACAATTCAAACATTTTGCATTAAGTTGTGCTAAACTCTTTCATCAAAAGTCCATTCAGTAAAAAGAACTTCAATTTTAATTCCATTAAGTTCATGAGAAGGTGTGTATAACCTTCTTTAACAGGCATCCACATACGATATTCAATTGATTGTAAAAATGTAGACATGCAAATTTTTCAAAAATTAAAAGAAATATTATTAAACAAAGGTGGTCGGGTAATAGAATACCCTTCCGCAGTATTACGATTACCGTAGTTAGCCATGGATCAAAATTCAAAAAGTTTTCAAACTTTGTTTTTATGAATCCCGTTCTGATACCACTTGAATGTTCATTAGGGATGTTAAGCTCTTATGAACTAGACCAATGCTAATCAGGGGGGGGGGATGATATTTTAAAAATTCTTTGAATCAAAATCACAAAAAAACTCAAACTAAAATCACCACAATTAAAATCAAAAGTGTGGAAAAATAAATGCAAAAAGTAGTAAGAAATGAACACAGAAATTTATAGTGGTTCGATCAACTCGACCTACGCCCACTCCACGAAGGCGCCCTTCAGATATTGCACTAAACACAATTACTCTCCTTTTGCTCCCACAGTAAGGCAGAGAAGCCCTTATAAAAACTCCTTTCCACCGACCCCAGCGAGGTAGAGAACCTAACTCCTTTTGCATCCTCCTGAAGCAGGCAAAGAAAATTTCTCGATTGCTGAAGAAGACCTCCCTTGAACCCCCAAGGATGAAGGACAACGATCGGAGAAGACACCTTGGAACCTTGCTTGGAGCAACCTTTGTGAAACCCTCTCACAAACTCCCCCTCACAAGTTCCTCCCTCTCTCTCCCTCTCTCTCTTCCTCTCCTCTTAGCTCTCTCAAGTCAAGACAACAGCAAAAGATGAGCTCTAAGATAGAACAGGAGCTCTTAAATAGAAGAGCCTTGGAATAGCTCTTATTTTATACAAACTGACTTTATCGTCCAGGCCGATATAAATATCGGTCTGATCGATCAGCATAAATTTTTCTCAATCAGCTCGATCGGTTTGGGATGATTAAAGAATTTTTAGTCACATCGACCAAGATGATAGGATATCGTCTTGGCTAATTAGTTCAAATATGAGGAAAATTGTCATGAACATTGCTCTGAATAGAAGTTGTCCGATGCAATCGTCCATGACATCGGCTTGGCCGATCCTGCGATCGTCCCGGACGATTTGATCATGTAATCAACCTTTTATTATTTTCCTTAATTACCAACTTAATTTAGGCATAATTGTGCTGCATCATCCAGGTCGATTAGATATCATCCTAGACGATGTCCAAAAATAAAGAATAGCTAAATAGATCTAGTTGCTGATTCTTTCTGATTTGAGCCTATTGTCCCGACCGATATTAATATCGTCCAGGTCAATCAGCTTAATGATGGCTGCATTAACCAGGATGTCCTAATTAGGGTTTTTGTTTTTAGTTGATCGTCTAGGACGATTTTAGGATCGGCCCGGATGATGTGATAAAAAATAGAGAACTCTAATCAGGAACCATTTTATTTATAATGGACTCAAGAAAGGAAAAATTACAAACTGACTCAGACTTAATCTACCCAATCTTAAGCTAGCTTGAGTTGCACTCGTTTTTCTTGATCTGAAAAATTAGTAGGCAAGATAGTCGTGGAAAATCATGGATGTTTACTATCATCAAAATTTTAATCCATAAAATCATATTTGCAACAACCTTGTCCTATTTAATTAAGTTATTTGTATGCTTTTTGGTATTGAGATTAAATAGATATCAATTTTGAATGTACTCATTTTTTTTTACTTTTCTCTAATGATTTATATATTTTCCACTTATCATCTTTTGAGTAAATATTAATGATTTTAAATATCAGTTGCTTTCATCACTCCAACAACCCTAACTGATTTTATGTAAGGATTTAGTAAAATTGTGCTTTCTTAGCGCTCAATGTCTCTTTTTTGCTCTAGCATCGATTTCTGGGTGATTATAGGCTCCTTCTCGCGCGCTGGATTTTGGCCCTCCTAGCTTATTTTCTTCACTTTTTTTGATTGATCTCTGCTACTTTTCTCATTTTGTTGTCTTTCGTTCACTGATTTTGAGGTTTTGTTGGTTTTTCAATGTTGGACGATGATGACTCTATCGTCATTGATCCCGACATCTACTTCTCTATTGAAGGGGAAAACTTAATCCTTCAAAGATGTTCTAGTTGGTAGATCATCTTTGTTAAGCTCATTTTTGTATGAGGTTGCTTGGAACAATCCTAACCCTAGATCAATTCAACTTCCAAACAAATCTAGACTCTAGGATCCTCCTAGAATACATACCCTAGGATCTAATCTAGACCCTAGGATTCCTCCAAACAAATCTAGACCATAGGATCTATTCTAGGTCCTAGGATTGTTCTAAACTCCATACCCTAGGATCTCTAGACCCTAGGATACTTCCAGACTAATCTAGAGCTTAAGACTAATCTAGACTATAGGATTCTCCTAAATCCAGAACTTAGGATCTATCTAGACCCTAAGATTCTTCTCTAGAACCCATACCTTAGGATATATTCTAGGTCCTAGGATTCTTCTAGACTCCAGATCTTAGGATCTATTCTAGACTCTAGAACTCTTCTAGACTTCAGACCTTAGGATCTATTCTAGGTCCTAGGATCCTTCTAGACTTCAAACCCTTTGATCTTTTTAGGCCTTAGGAGCTACCTAGACCATAGATCAATCCAGACATTTGATTAATTCAAATCTTAAACCAATCTAAACTTCATTCAATTCAAATTCAAATTAGTTCAAGCTTCAAACTCATCCAGGCTTTAATCCAATATAATTCAAAATGCAAACTTCAATCCAGACCCTGATCCTACCTTTGATATAGCTCTAAACTTATCCAATCATTTATGATCACCTAAATGATTATAAATGATTTGGATAATTCAGTATTAATAATTCAAACTCAGAATCCAGACCAAATCCAGAAATCTAAACCAAAATCTTAAGTCTAAAGGCTTTGTCCTAAAGGCCTTTTTTAGGGATTTTTTAACACTTCAGAACCCAGTAAAATTATCTCTGATTAAGAGTCTATCACTTGTAAAGAGATAAGACATGTCTCTAGAGGTAACCCTTCAAATTTGAGCCCATTACGAGGTCTCTAACCTCAGAAACTAAATCAAAATCCAAAGGCTATAAAACCTTCAAATATTTACAGCCTATGCCACTAGACCTGCCACCCAGTGGATCCTGACCCTGGAGCTTCCTCCAAAGCCTCCAATCACTTTCAGACCCTTAATCTTGACTTTTTAATCATTAAACTACATTTTGTTGGACTCATTTCAGCCCCCTAAGGTCAAAATGACCAAAATACCCCTTAGGGTGTGAATAGTCATTTTGGATCAAATGAGCTCCAAATCAAATGCAACCACTTCCAGCAAGTTTCAAATATCAAACCAAATCCATCAGACCCAAACCCAGACCTTTGGTCAACCTAATTGACTAAGTCAACCTAGGTTGACCAAGTCAACCTAGGTTGACCAAACATGCCCTTAAGGGTCAAAATGGGCATTTTGAATGAATTGACCTCCCCAAACCTTGGGACCAACTCCGATGGTCTCCAAATGTCATTTCAAATTGATTGAACCCATTTCCAGACCCTAGACCCACCTGGTTGACCCAGTCAACTTAGGTTGACCCAAATACTCGTTAAAGCTTTGAATGGGTTATTCCAACCCATGTAACCTATCACATCCCTTTCAAGCTTCAAATTAACCCCAAACCATGGCTTGTCTAAGCATGTTGACCAAGTTAACAGGTCCACATTTGGCCAAACCACTTTGAACACCCTTCCAAATTTAAAGCATCCCATCGTAAATCTTTAGGATTCTTTCAAATTAGCTTAAGGCAGTTCTTCCATGACAACTCACCATCCCATGTGTCATGTTGAGTGGTCAAACAGTCAACATGATCACTAGGAGAGGTCAAAGAAGGATAAATCACCCCTCAAGCTCAATACATTTAACTTAAACTCCCTCAAACTCATTATTCCAGTCCTTCATATTCCCCTCAATGCCACCTTGGCAGTCCAAGTGGCATTGGACCGGTCAAATAGTCAAATCAAGGGTTTAGAGGGGTCAAACTTGGTCAAAACCCCTCTTAAACCTAATCTATCCTAATCCAAATCATCCCAGCTATTTAGAGAGATTCCAGAACCTTCCTTGAGCTCAACCCAACCTTAGATCAAGATCTAATGGTTCACATTCACTTCCACATGGACAAAAGGCCAAAAGTGGATTTCCACCTCATTTGTACCCTTGTCCTTTGATGCCTCTGCTCCCAACTACTCCAAGGATAGGTGGCAGCATCCTGGAGTCCATGACCGTCCAAACTACATGGGTTGTTTCGAATATGGCAAAAGGGAATGAAATGAGCTCATTCTAACCTAGCCATTATCTCTCCATTCAAGCCCTCCAAGAGCTCAAACTCTTTTCATTTGAGCATTCCAGACCTCAGTCCACATATTCCCAGCTCGATCCAGCCAATCAAAGCTCGCCGGAGTCCGTATTTCGATGAGCTTAAGCAAAACTCCGTCCAAGCCGATTTGCCATTGATCTAGGAGCTTTCGAGCCAAGGTTTCTTCTACAAAATAGAGCGTGGACAACCTACAAATGCAACACGCCTTTAAACGGATTAATCTGTCCATTAAATGAGGTATAAATTGAAACCCTAGATTTTGGTACACTAGATTAAATAGCATTGCTTACAGTGCATTTCAAGTCTTATAGTTATATCCCCATTGATGCTCCTACATCAATAGACTCAGTGTTTAAAATTTCAAGTCAAATGATTTTCTTTTTTTTTTTTTTTAAATTTTTTGAGAGAACGAGCCATTTCATTAGCCTAGGGTTTGCTATTAGACCGTGCATGAATTGCACGTTTTATGGGCCGTTGATTTGAAAATCAATGGCTTGTGTCTCATTAGCCCGTGGGTTATCAAAATGGCTTGATTTGCTCGGTTGAACAAACCCTCGTCCGACTTAATCGAGTCTATTCATTCAGAACTGCGGGGGTTGATCTGACCGTCCAATCTATCAAAGATCGAGATCAACCGCGGGCCCGATCGCAGCAGTTGGATCAAGCCGCGGTTGATCCGGCGGTTTCAAGTATTTAAATTGTATTTTGAGTTTTTTTAGGATGCACACACTCACTTAGTTTTAGGGATCTCCTAGCTCTAGGATTTGATTTTGAACATTATATGTGCATCTATGTGTGTGTCAAGGGTTAGAATAACATTGATTGCAAACCTATAACCTAGTGACATCATTAAGGATAATAATTAAGGACATATATGTAGAAAACTTAGAGAAATTTTAATAATTAGGATACACATCATTATGGCTTGAAACTTCAAACCCTTGAACTTAGTGACATTTCCAGCCTTGAGAAACATATTCACTGGTTTTAAAAGTCATTAAGCCCTTTAATTAACTCAATTAAATTAAAACCCTTAATTAAGCTTTAAAACTTCTAAAAAATATAATAAATCAAATTTAAACCCAAAGATTACAAACAATACCTCAAACTGATTAGAATTCAAATCTTAATCAATGAAAAATAAAAGCTTATTGATTTGACCTCAAATTAAAACTTAATTTAAGTTTAATTAAAAACCAATATTTAATTAGTTTAATTAATTAAAAATAATTTAAAATTTCAAAAATTCCCAAACACTTGGGAATCTCTCCTTAGGTCATTCGTGACCTTTGGAGCTGATTTCAAGGAGTTGGGATCTCATTTAAATGAAAATCAAGAAAACCCCTCTAATTAAACAATTTTAAAAAATTCTAATAAATACTCAAACTTCAAAAATTTATAATGAGTTTAACAAAAATTCAAATCTGTCAAACTCAATTGCATTCAACTCATATTAATGTCTAACATTTTTTAAAAATATTAAAATTCCAGAAAATTGTTAAATCTGAAAAGTCAACAAATTGGTCTAATTCAAGTCAAAATCAAGCCAAATATTCAAACCTTCATAATAAAATGTAGAAAAATCTCATTTCAGTGTACCTATAGTCTAACCGATCGTATTAAGGTCTAATATTTTAATAAAATATTAATTTTCCAAAAAATAGTCTTATTTAAAAATGCAATTTTTAACACCTTAATTAAATGATTAAAATAATCAAAAAATTCCTAAAATTTAAAAATTATCTTAAAACTTCAGAAATCTTTAACCAACATTTAAAAAAAGTAATCAACCAATCTTAATTGAAATTCATTAACTTTTAAACCTTAATCAACTTAAATCACTTAATCATACTTGGTACCATTGGGTAACCCAAGCCTACGAGGCTATTAGCTTAGCCCCAAGGAAGGTGAAATAAACTTCACGGCCTCGATGAGAAACAAAGGTTGTATCCAAAAAATAATTAAAATCAATTTTAAAATTAATTTCAAATCATTAATACATAAACTTTAATTAATGTTTCTCTTAAGCCTTTTAACCAATCAAAACATCAAATAACTTGAACTTTTTATCCTATATAGGACATATCAAGACCACACAGCCTATCTCACACACTTTATATGGTTTTCTAGGATCACCAACTCTAGTTTTAGGCTAGGCCGGTGTTTACTTTTTCACTGTGTCGGGTTTTTGAGTTTTCATTGCATGCTGGTTGTTAGCTTAGAATTGATGTGTTTGTTTATTTACTTTTCTGTACTTTGTGTTGTGAATAATTTAGCATTTTAAATTTTAAATATTAACTTCTTGGGATTGCTTATAAATGCTTGAGATTGAATATTAAATGCTTGGGAATATATATTTGCTGATTATTAGGATAACCCTGCAGGATCGAGTCTAAATTTTATCTTTTCAAATATAATTTGATTATATAATAGTTGTAATATATTCAAAGTGATTTGAGTTTGGGATATTAATTTCCTACTTGAATTCCAAAGAGGAGAGGACATTCCTAAATGGGATAATCTTCTTCCATTTGGAAGATCAAGTTAGAATACTCTTTAAAAATCCAAAGAGGAAAGGTGACACCCCGTTCAAGGGGGAGTTTCTTTTCATTTGGTTATCTAGAATCGATGAATCAAGATGCTCATGAGAAGTCAAAGAAGTGGATAACGAGAAGAATCCCAAATCTCAAAATCACTTAAGTCTTAAAAATAGAATCTGGGTTGTTGTTAGAGGTGCCCGGCCACTTTACTTTTCTGCAATTCTGGGATGTATTATTAAAAGGCACTTGCCTATGGACTTTCAGTTTGAATATTAACTTTATTGATTTGATTAATGTTTGATGTTGATTGCGATATAGGATTGACTGCTTTTTATAATTTTTTGGTGATTTTTGCATGTCGACTTTAATTTAGCCTGGAACCCAATCATAGGCTCTTAAGGACTCATTAAAATTTTTCTCTTAAATCAAATTAAAAAGTTTAAGCTCACCTAGAAACTCTAACAAATTTAAGTAAGCCCGAGACCGCCGGGAGTTCTCATTTCATAATTGCTGCATTTTCTTTCCACTTGTTAGGCACCTTCCGCACGCGAGTTTTCGAAGACCACCTGCATATGAGGGTGCAGTTCTGTTCAAGGGGATCTGTGCATCTTTTAGGGAAAAAAATATTTTTTTTAAAAGCATTTTTTTAAAACTTCTTCATCCTGATTTAAATATTCAATCGAGTCAATTAGCATGCATCACATTAGCAACAAATTAAATCTCTAAAATTATAATTGCATTTTTAGCTTAAACATTAAACCTTAACATAAGTTAAAGGGCCAATTCGGATCTGCTCTAGATGTCGGCCCTATTCTCAAAAACTTTTCTTAAATAACGTTCCTACCACTCAACATTAAAATACCAGACTCATGATTTTAAAGCGCCTATGTGGTTTAGCTGGCTCCCCAATCCAGGTCAGGGTAAGTCCAGATCTGCACTGCATTAGTTAGGTTCGGGCCACTTTTAAGTGTCCAATTTAGACTTAGGTTCCGAGGCGGGCTTAAGCCATAAGACCTCAACCTCCGGGAATTGAATCCAAATATTCTAATAAAATTGACCATTCAAACTTAAAATATCTGTTAAGAGAGTTGCTATTTATATGTTTTATATTCTTGTAACTTGTATAGTTTTGATAATTCTAAATATTATTATTTTATGTGTAATTATCTCCTAACGTTTTATGAAAAATTTGTATTTGCTCTTGTGTGTACTAACATTTCAGGTGAATCAAACTCCCGACTACAAAGACTTTAAATCAAATTCAGATGGAAACTATTTGTAATTTTGAAGCTTATAAATGTTATTTAAATTAAAAGGGAGTGATTGTAATTGAGTGAATAAAAACACACATACACACTTAAGGAGATCTTAAATTTTTATACTGATCGTACGGGACAATTTTCGTTCGTACGGGACAATCAGACAGTTATCTTCTAGAAAGAGCACATGGAATGAACAGGAACTGCAAAGAAAATTTTCTAACTCTTGATCGTCCAAGATGAAATATTTTTGTCCCGGGATGACTTAGGCTCTGTAAAAATTTTGTCCAGATGAAATCATTTTTGTCCCAGGACGAGTTAGGCTATGTAAAAATTTCATCCAAATGAACCATTTTTCATCCCAGGATGATGGAACCTACTTTAGACAGTTTTCTGATTTCGTTATGCAGTTTTTGGAACCAACCTTGTGATAACCGTTCGTACCGGACGAACTTGGTTCGTACGGGACGATCAGCGTGTACGAAGTAACTTCGTACACATATACATAGAGATCATTTCCAAGGCTGATAAGTAAAATCGTCCAGGACGATCTACGATCGTACGGGACGATCTACGATCGTACGGGACGATCTACGATCGTACGGGACGATCTACGATCGTACGGGACGATCTACGATCGTACGGGACGATCCTGTGCATGATTACTTGAAATTTTCCATTTTTACATGATTTTTCTTGACTCTTTTATAAATAGGCCATTCTAAATTGACACTTAATCTTTTTGCTTACTGATCTTCATGCCTATTGAGAAGAGAGTCAAGGAGAGAGTGTGAGAGAGCATTTGAAGGAGATTTCTTGCCATTGGAGCATGAAGGTTTCACTTGGTACTCAAGGGTAAGAGTTTCTACTTTTTAAGTTTAAGATTACTTCACTCTTCTCTCTTTTCTTTTAGATTAGACTCATGAAGAAGATCTTCAAGGAGATCGGGTTCTCTGCCCACACTAGGAGAGTGTGAAAGGACGAAGGGTTCTCTGCCTACACCAAGAGAGTGTGAAAGGACGGACGGTTCTCTGCCGACATCGAGGGAGTGTGAAAGGACGATGGTACTCTGCCAACACTTGGGATAGTGTGAAAGGATGAACGGTTCTCTGCCAACATCGGGGGAGTGTGAAAGGACGACAGTGCTCTGTCAACACTTGGGATAGTGTGAAAGGACGAACGGTTCTCTACCGACATTGGGGGAGTGTGAAAGGACGACGGTTCTCTGCCGCATGGGGTTGTGGTGAAAAGAGTTTGTAAAGGCTTCTCCGCATTGTTGAGGGTGCAAAAGGAGAGTCACTAGTGGTATTAGTGCAATACTCGGAGGGTGCCTCCGGTGAGTGGATGTAGGTCTAGTTTTGACCGAACCACTATAAATTTTGGTGTCTTTTTATTTTTCGCTGCATTTTACTTTTAATGTTTTGTACTTAAACATTGTGGTTGAAAAACATTTTCTAGAAAAACTCACAAATTAAATTGTTGTTTCCTAAAATTTTAAAAGAGGGATAAAATTTTTTTAATTACCAATTCACCCCCCCCCCTCTTGGTTAGCCGTGGGCATTTATTTAGGCTTAACATCCTAATTTATATGGAATGAGTTTCAACACTTCATACTGTATGATCCACGTGTCAACTCTATTTCGGATGAATTGAATTTGGTTTGGTTTGACATTTATTGCTGATCGTACTATACAAACATCTGTTCATACTATACAAACCTTTTTGTCAATTGTTATACAGCTTGATTCGTCGGGATGAGATCCTTATCTTTTTTAATCGTGTATGATGTTTGATCATACTATATGATCAGACATAAGTTTTTGACAAAGTTTATGGCCTAAATAATTACATACGATCTTTCCATACGATCCCATGATCTTACGGTATGATCTGTTCATTTTCTATTTAAAGAGCCAACCCCTTTCAATATTTTCACACCTCTCTTAAGATCCCTCCTCCTTACTTTCCAATCCTTGAAAACTCTAATGGAAAATGAAGTTGTCAAACCCAGGAGGCTTCCTCCTCTTAGAGCACTATAGACGAGTGTTTTCTGACTAGTTCTGATGAAGCTGCATACAAAAAAGTACAAGGAAGCCAAGACTATGCCTTTAGACTTCTAAATCAACAGGCTCTTAGCTTCCCTGTAATAAACCTTTTCAACTCAACTACACTTTAATTTCTATTGACCTTGGCCCATCCCTTCCATTCTAAAATCTTGTATGAATTTATCACAAACCTTAGGATTAGTCGGGATGCTACGAAGAAATACCCAAGGGATTATAATTCTTGTATGTTTCGCTAAAATGTAGAAATAACCAAAGAAGACGTAGGAATTCACCTTCAAGTAAACACCCAAGGTAATATAATTCTAGCCATGTCAACTAGATCTGATTTTGATTGGAGTGTTGTGAACCTTCTGCTAAGAAATGTTTCCCTTAACAAAAATGCTATGGTTATCCAGCATGTTCTGAGAACTTCCATCATACCTGAAGATGGAGATCGAATAAATATGATGCCCTTATTATGAATTGTTACCTATTTCATCATGTGAAATACTCAAATGGATGAAGCTCAAATGTTAATTAACTACGTCCAATACCTCACTTGCATTTGACTCCCAGCCAGAAGGACAAAGCAGAACACTGCCTTAGGACATGTGATAGTATTTATCCTTAATAAAAAAATACAACATCACATATCCTACACCACTTGATCATATTCTAATCTTCTTTTTGGATGCCTCTTTTAAAATTCTATTTCATAGTGATCCAGAGCCTGAAGATCCTCTCTTTAATGATGAAAGAGAAGATGACCCTACAACTGATCCTATACCTACACCATCTCCTCACGACTACTAATATGAGGAGCTAATTCAAAGATTTGATAGGCTGGAGACTTGCCTAGATTAATAGCAGATCTAATAGAACAATTATAGAAGTTTATTCAGGGAGCAGTTTGGAAACATTCAACATCAATTCACCACAATCTAGCAGTATTATGATAGTTTTAGCGAGTTCTTCCAACCACCTTCACCTACACCTTCTGACTAGGATACATCATTCTACTAGTTTCTTTTGTTCTTGTTGTGATGGTATTGTTTACTTTTAAGTCTATGCATGTTTTTTTGTATGTTGTTTTGAAGTAGAAATTTTCTTTCAAGTCCTTAGTGAATGATTTTTTTCTTTATTAAAAAAAGTTGTTTTTTATCAAATGGTATTCCCCTCTAGTCTCATTTTTCTCGTAGATATCTGTTCAGTGCTCTTTGCTTGAAAATTAACAATTTACCAACTTAATATTTTTTGTTGATTATACTGTATGACTCATATCATACTGTATGAAGTAACTCATATTGTATGAATATAACCATATTATACGGAAGCACTCTTATTGTATAAATAAACTTATAATGTAAAACTTATATCATATTATATGATTTAGATTATACTGTACCACTTGACTTAGCTTGAACTATTCTTTTTTTGACTGTGTAAGCATACTTCTACTCTTACTTAAAAGGGTTAAATAACTAATTAGTAATAATTATAAATTAAAAGGATCAAATTTGATGAATTTACATATCCCATTTTATTTTCTTTGTTTGATAATTCCTTGTGAATGCTTAAAAACCTAAATCAAATTAGAATTAAGATGGTTGAAATGAAATCTTACTAATGGGACATTTATTTATGCTTAACATCCTAATTCATATTGAACGAGTTTCAATAAGTGGTATCAGAGCTTTATTTTAAAATCAGAAGTTTAGACTACTTTTTGATTAACGTAGATGGCTACATTTGGAAACAAAAATACACCTAAGGGTTATTCTATAACTAGACCTCCACTGTTCGACAATATTCCTTTTGATTTTTTGAAAACACGCATGTCTACATTTTTATAGTCACTTGATTATCGTATGTGGATCTTAGTTCAAGAAGGGTATACAAAACCAACTAGACTAGTTGATGGAGTTAGAGTTGAAACACCTTTTACAGACTGGACATTAGAAGAACGTGACTTAGCACAATTAAATGCTAAATGCTTGAATAATTTCTTTTGTGCTTTAAAATTAGAAGACTACATGCGGGTTTCTACTTGCAAAAGTGGAAAGGACATATGTGATAGACTTTGTATAACATATGAGGGGACTAATGAAGTTAAGAAATCTAGACTTAATATCTTATTGCATGATTATGAACTGTTTTGCATGAAACCAAATGAATCCATATTTGATATGTACACAAGATTCACACAAATTATCACCTCTTTGCATGCATTGGGTAGGGAGTTAACAAATGCTGAAATGATTAATAAGATCTTACGTTGCTTGCCTACTGCTTACGATGCTAAAATTACTGCAATTACAGAGTCTAAAGATTTAAACATTTATTCTATTGACAATCTTCTTGGTTCGCTTATTGCTTACGAGCAAGGAGTTAGCCAAAGAAAGGTTGATGCAAGTGAACCACGAAAGGTGAAGAATATAGCATTTAATGTGGAAGAGTCTGATAGTGAACACTAACAACCTAAGGATGAAGATGACATTGCTTTGATGACTACATAATTCAGAAGCTTTTTGAAGAGAAAGCAAAAGAGATGCCAACAATGGAATAGAGGTAAGTTCAATAGAAATGTAAGGGTTTCTAATGAAGTAATTTGCTATGAATGTAGGAAACCTAACTTATGACAAACTTTTTGAAGTTTATGAACACATGCATGAAGCATATAGGAAAATAAAGAAAATGCATGCTAACCTTTGTTTAGAATTAGAAGAACTTAAAAAAGAACATGAAATCCTTAGGAATGATCATGCTTTAATTGATAACAACCACATGAAATTACTTGATGAGTTTGATGACTTGAATAAGAACCTTGAATGTTATAAATCATCCTTTGGAAAACTTGAAAAAGATTTTAAAGATTTTAAGGAAGAATCAGAGAGCGAACTTTATAGATCAAATTATACAAATCTGATTTTGAAGGATATAAATTCATTTCAAATTTTGAAGATAAAAGCTCTTGAGGATAATAGGATACCTCCAAAACTTGAAGATTTCACTAAACCTATTTTGTATCCTAAATTTATGCAATCCTTAAAAAATTAAATGAATGGTAGAAGACTTAGGAAACCTTTTCCTAATGTTAAATGCAATATTTATGGATTGATTGGACACATATGTCACACCTGTACTTCGAAGATAAAAAACTATTTGGTATGGAAACCTAAGATGCATACTCCTAAACATATCATACATGCATCTTTTTATAAATTGCCAAATGGTGAACCCAAACTTGTTTGGGTTCCCAGGTCAAATATTTGATATTTTTGCAGGGTGGCTCTCACACAAGGCCTCGTGAGAGCATATAGTACCTGGATAGCGGATGTTCAAAGCATATGACTGGAGATTCTACACAATTCATTTCGCTAGAAGTCAGTAGTGGAGACAAGGTTACACTTGGAGATAACACCACAAGGAAGGTGATTGGGTCAGGTATAATTGGTAATATTAAGAATTTTCTCATAGAAAATGTGCTATTGGTAGAAGGCTTAAAGCATAATTTGTTAAGTATAAGTAAGCTATGTGATAAAGGGTATAGTGTCAAATTTTTTCTTACTAGCTGTATATTAAGCCTTAATATTAAAGATGTTTTGAATGGAAAAAGGGTAAATAATATTTATATGCTAAATTTGAATTGCTTTCATACTCCTACTATTTTTTGTTTCAAAACTGTATCTGATGAGTCATGGCTTTGGCATAGGAGACTTTGTCACTCTAGCATGAAAAACTTTAGGAGAATTACCCAAAAAGACTTAGTGAGAGGTATACCAAAACTAGACTTTACTAAGAACCACCTTTGTGATGCATGTCAATTAGGTAAACAAGTAAAGTCCTCTTTTCAAACCAATAATGATCTTAGAACAGGTAAACCATTGGAGATTTTGCATATGGATTATTTTGGGCTAGTTGGAACCGTAAGTCTAGGAGGAAAGGCATACGGATTTGTGATTGTGGATGATTACACTAGATTCACTTGGGTTAGATTTCTATTTCATAAGAGTGAATCATTTGAGGAATTTAGAAATTTTGCAACTTGGATTCAAAGAAAACTTGGGTGTGAAATCATAAATATACAAAGTGATCATGCGGGAGAATTTTAAAATGAACGATTTGAGGATTTTTGCAAAGAAAATGGAATTGATCACAACTTTTATGCACCTAGAACCCCTCAACATAATGGGGCAGTCGAAAGGAAAAACAGAACAATAATTGAAGCCGCCCAAGCAATGTTGGTAAAATACTCACTTCCAAAATATTTTTGGACTGAGGCGGTTAGCACTGCATGTTATGTTCTGAATAGGGTGAATATGAGATCAAAATTAAATAAAACATCCTATGAGTTGCTAAAGGGTAGAACACCTAATTTGTGTCATTTGTATGTTTTTGATTCCAAGGTGTTCATTCATAATAATGGAAAATTTGCCTTAGTAAAATTTGATCCAAAATCAGATGAGGGAATTTTTGTTGGATACTCAAGTGTTGGGAAATCTTATAGAGTGTTCAATAAAAGAACTTTGAGAATTGAAGAGACCACACATATTTTTGATGAAATTAGTAATTTGGAAGAGCCAAAAGTTGTAGAAGATGAGATTGAGAATAATTCCTAAAAGATTGATAAGATAAATTTGGAAGAAAATTTGGAAGAAGAATTGGAAGAAAATGTTGAATAAAATTTGGAGATAGAAAACCCTTTGCCTAGAGATTTGAGATTTTCTAAAAATCACCCAAAGGAGTTAATAATTGGTGAACCTAGTGAGGGTGTAAGGACTAGGCATGAATTAAACAAAGAAGTCAATCATTTAGCCTTCATTTCAACAATTGAACCCACTAATATTGATCAAGCACTTTTGGATGAATTTTGGATTTTGGCCATGCAAGAAGAGTTGAATCAATTTGTAAGAAATAAAGTTTGGGAATTAACTTCAAGGCCAAAGGATCAAAGTGTAGTTGGAACTAAGTGGCTATTCAAAAATAAAATGAATGACTCAGGAGTAGTCATTAGGAATAAGGCTAGATTAGTTGCTAAGGGGTATAATCAGATTGAAGGGATTGATTTTGAGGAGAATTTTGCCCCTGTAGCTAGACTTGAAGCAATTAGGGTTTTGTTAGCCTTTGCCTGTTTTAGAGGATTTAAATTGTTTCAAATGGATGTGAAAAGTTCCTTTTTAAATGGGGTAATTCAAGAAGATATTTTTGTAGAACAACAACCTAGATTTGAAAATTCTAAATACCCAAATCATGTTTTTAAGTTGAAAAGGGTATTATATGGATTGAAACAGGCACCTAGGGCGTGGTATGAGAGGTTGAGCAATTTCCTACTTAAAAGATCATTTGAAAAAGGAAGTGAAGATACAACACACTTTTTGAAGAAATTTGGAAAGTATATACTCATTGTATAAATTTATGTGGATGATATCATTTTTGGATCTTGAAATAAAAATCTTTGTGATGAATTTTCTAAAATAATGAGTAGTGAATTTGAGATGAGTTTAATGGGAGATTTAAGTTACTTTCTAGGTTTTAGCATTAAGCAAATTGAGAAGGGTACTTTTCTTAGTCAATCTAAATATCTTAAGGACATCCTCAAAAAGTATGAAATGGACAATGCTAAACTTATTAGTACACCAATGAGTTCCTCAGTTCAGTTGGATAAGGACCCTAAGAGAAAATCTGTTGATCAAAAGAAATTTAGAGAGATATTGGATCTTTACTTTACTTGACTACTAGCCGACACGATATCATGTTTAGTATTTACTTGTGTGCTAGATTTCAATAAGATCCAAAAGAATCACATTTGACAGTAGTGAAAAGGATTTTAAGATATCTGTTAGGAACTCAGAACTTAGGAATTTGATATCCTAAGTTTAGCACTTCTTTTGAAATAATTAGTTTTTCAGATTCTGACTTTGCAGGTTGTAGGGTGGATAGAAAAAGCACTTATGGAACATGTCAATTTATTGGAAATTCTTTAGTGTCTTGGTCTAGTAGAAAACAAAATTCAGTAGCCCTATCTACTGCAAAAGCTAAATATATTGCATTAGGAGATTATGTGGCACAAGTACTTTGGTTGAAACAATAGTTGATTGATTTTGGATTAACTATAGGCATTATTCCAATTTATTGTGATAATACTAGTGCTATTTGCAATTCTAAAAATCCTATTCAACATTCAAGAACCAAACATATAGACATAAGGCATCATTTCATAAGGGATCATGTATCCAAATGAGAAATTGAACTCACACATGTTTCTACTGAAAATCAACTTGCAGACATTTTAATAAAACCTTTAGCCTTTGATACTTTTAGTGCATTAATAACAAGGCTTGGTGTGATTGATTTAAATGCTTAAATAAAAATGTTTTTGCAACATTGATGTTTATTTTCGTAGTTTATGTTTTTGTGATTTTTTGTGTTTTCGAGTTTATTTTATGTGATTTTTATTTAGAGTCTATACATTTTCATTATTCATTGTGTTTTTGTGTGTTTTATGTGTTTGTTTTGATTAAAATACAAAATTCAAAAATTTTGAGTGTTGATCGTCCGGGATGAAATATATCGTACGGGATGATGTGTTGAAATGCGTGAAACTGTCAGATTTTGGAACTGATTCGTGCAGTTTTTCAGTTTTTAATGTCACTTCGTCTGTACGATCATCACAATCGTCCGGGACAAAATTTTTGTGTAATTGTGCGTTGAATGGGAGAAACGGTTAAATGGATAAGGTGATTTTTTAATTTTGAAATTCATTTGTAAGAGCCTTTAGTTCGTATGTACGAACCTTTAGTTCGTATTTACGAACCTTTATTTCGTCTGGCCGAACATGTGGCGGTTCGATGTAGGGGACGGTTTTAACTGCCATTAAAATGATCATAAGTTTTGATCGTCTAGATGAACACGTGTTCGTCTGTACGATCTTTCTGGTCAAAAGTCTGTATGAAAGGATGCATCGTAAGTTATGTTGATTACGAAAAGCCATTTCATTTTGGACGAACTCGATCGTCTGTAAGAAATTTTTTCGTACGGGACGAACGTAAAATTTCATCCTTCATCCGGGATGAAATTTTTTATCTGGTACGAACGTATCATTTTCTTTAAATAAGAGGGCTTTCTAACTCAACAATCACACTTCCAAACATCTCTTTCAATTCCTATCGTGTTCTAGATCTCTAAATGGCAAGTTCTAGCAAGCGTCAAAATGTCTTAGCAAAGAAACCCCATAGGAATCCATCCAAGAATTTCTTATCCAAAGCAAATGAGGATTCCTTTCCGAGGTTTGCATCTTCCAAAATAACCCCTTCTCGTATTCTTATTCAAGATGAAATTACCTTTATGGTAATGGACTTGTTTGTTTCCACACAATTTGGCTTCATTCTTACACTCATCCACCTCTACAACAAAGAGACTTTCCATTACTTTTTAGCAAACATGTCTTTCAATTCTGATCACTCTACTATCTGTTCTTTTATTCAGAAACAAAATGTAGAAATCACCAAGCATGACTTAGGTGCTTTTCTAAATTTAAGAACTGAGGGATATAGAGCCCATACCTTAATCACCAATGATACCTTTAAATGGTTTGAAATAAATAGGGTGATTAGAGGAAATAATATAGATGAACATGTTGCTAGAGTTTTCGGTCTTCTTCAAAATGCTCGAATCATTCAGCACATTCCTAGAACTTCAATCATTCCAAAAGCTGGTGATAGAATAAACATTACTCCCCTTTTTTCTATAGTGACCTTCCTAATCATGAAAAATGAGCCTATAGATGAAGCCCAACTTTTCTTAGACTATCTTTATGGGCTTTCTAAAATTAGCCATGAAGAATAGAAAAGAAAGAGGAATATTGCTTTAGGCCACTTAGTCACCTATGTCTTGGAGAAAAAATACAACTTAGTGCATCCGGATCAAGAGTATGAAGAACCGCTCTACTATAATGATGCATCTTTTAGAGCGATCTTCAAGGAGGAAAAAGGAAAATCACATGTTGCTAGTGTTTCAGAAGAAGAAGAAGGAGCACCTGCACCTGCTAGTGTTAGAGACTCATTTTGATCAAAGGTTTGATCACATTGAGGCTCAATTTCAGTAGCAGCAAAGTGACATTGGTTACATGAAAGAGCAAATGAATGAAATTAGCACCAATGTGATGTTAATAAGTTCGTATTATAACTTCTTTGGTGGTGTTCCTCCTCCTCCTCCTTCAGATCAGGGTCCTCAATGATTGTAGTTGTTATTTTTCATGTGTCTTTCTGTAGTTTGTTTGAGTTGATTGTATTTTCTTTCTAGTGTTTTGTATTGATATCTTGTTGTGATTGTAGAATCGTTAAATGATATCAATATATGTTGTTATTTTTTGTTTTGAATTTGAAATGTATGTTTTGTCTTTATGAAAATCTTTAGATTTTTTAATCTTATTAGTGCTATATCTTAATTGTAAGTTAAAATTAAATTCATTAGAAAATCTAATTATTCTAAATTTAAGTGATGTTTATAACTTGTCATTATTAGGATTTTTTATTTTCATGTCTCTCATTTAGACTACATTATATTTAATATTATTATTGCAATTGAGATGTTTTTCATATTTTGTATTTCACTTTTCAAATTGTGTTTATGCACTTAAAAAAATTTGATATTTTAGATTATTGATTTTGAAAAGAATTCAATTACTCTTGAAAATTATACAAATGTACAAAAATCAAAAGGAATGCGCAAAAGTTCGCAAATGTGAAAAAGAGGTACAAAATGAGCCCAAAGTAAAAAGATGCACAAAAATGTGCCATAAATTCGAAAAAGATGTGCAAAGCGCCACATGTGGTAGTTACTTCTTTCCGGATTCGTTTAATCTTTTAATTCAAATTGATCTTATGTTCATTTATATTATATTGAAATTTAAAATATATAATTTTATTATTCATCCTTCTTGTAATGATTTTCTTTATATAAATGTCTAAATAGACTCATGTCTTTGATAAATTATTCTTAGTTTCAATGTTATATGACTTCTTAAATTCTATGAATTTCTATGATTTGCCTAATGTTTTAATTTTCTTTTCATATCTTATATCAATCACTTTCAAGATTAAATTATCAAATGAATTTCATATGATTACTTACATTTCTAGTCTATTTCTTCTTCACTTTTTGTTGTTGTCAAAAAGGGGAGAAATTGTTTGACTTGTCTTATTTTTTGTCTTGTCTTGTTCTTTTATATTGTGTTTTATTGTTTGTGTTTTTCATTGTGTTTATTTGATTTTTATTTTTTATTTTTCTTTTGTTGTTGTAGTATAAAAATTTTGAAAAATAAAACTTTTTATTTGGTTCAAATTGCATCCTTATTTTCATGTATTTATCAATTCAGGGGGAGTTTAGAAAATTCTTAGAATTTGAAATCCTACAAACAATAATTGTTTTGCCATCATCAAAAAGGGGGAGATTGTTAAGAGAGTTGCTATTTGCATGTTTTACGTTCTTGCAACTTGTATAATTTTGATGATTCCAAATATTATTATTTTTTGTGTAATTATCTCCTAACACTTTAAGGAAAATTTGTATTTGCTCTTGTGTGTACTAACATTTCAGTTGAATCAAACTCCCGACTACAAAGAATTCAAATCAAATTCAGATGGAAACTATTTGCAATTTTGAAGCTTATAAATGTTATTTAAATTGAAAGGGAGTGATTGTAATTGAGTGAATAAAAACACACATACACACTTAAGGAGATCTTAAATTTTTATACTGATCGTATGGGACAATTTTCGTTCGTACATGAGATCAGATAATTATCTCCTAAAAAGAGCACATGGAACTAACAGGAACTGCAAAGAAATTTCTCCAACTCCTGATCATCTAGGACGAAATATTTTCGTCCCGGGACGACTTGGGCTCTGTAAAAATTTTGTCCAAAGGAAATCATTTTCGTCCTAGGACGACTTGGGCTCTGTAAAAATTTTGTCTAGACGAACCATTTTTTGTCCCAGGATGATGGAACTGACTTAGACAGTTTTCTGATTTCATTCTGCAGTTTTTAGAACCAACCTTGTGATAATCGTTCGTACCAGATGAACTTGGTTTGTACGGGACAATTAGCGTGTATGAAGTAACTTCGTACACATATACATAGAGATTATTTCCAAGGTTGATATGTAAAATCGTCCGGGATGATCTACGATCGTACGGGACGAACCTGTGCATGATAACTTGAAATTTGCTATTTTTAGATGGTTTTTCTTGTCTCTTCCATAAATAGGCCATTCTAAATTGACACTTAATTTTTTATGCTTACTCATCTTCGTTCCTATTGAGAAGAGAGTCAAAGAGAGAGTGTGAGAGAGCATTTGAAGGAGATTTCTTGCCATTGGAGCGTGAAGGTTTCACTTGGTACTCAAGGGTTAGAGTTTCTACTTTTTAAGTTTGAGATTACTTCATTCTTCTCTCTTTTCTTTTAGATTGGACTTGTGAAGAAGATATTCAAGGAGATCGAGTTCTCTGCCCACAGTAGGAGAGTTTGAAAGGATGAAGGGTTCTCTGCCTACACCGGAAGAGTGTGAAAGGATGGACGGTTCTCTGCCGATATTGGGGGAGTGTGAAAGGATGATGGTACTCTGCCAACACTTGGGATAGTGAGAAAGGACGAACGGTTCTCTACCGACATTGGGGGAGTGTGAAAGGACCACGGTACTCTGCCAACACTTGGGATAGTGTGAAAGGACGAACATTTCTCTGCCAACATCAGGGGTGTGTGAAAGGATGATGGTTCTCTACCGCACCAGGTAGTGGTGAAAAGAGTTTGTAAAGGCTTCTCCACCTTGTTGTGGGTGAAAAAGGAGAGTCACTAGTAGTATTAGTGCAATACTCAGAGGGTGCCTCTGGGGAGTGGATGTAGGTCTGGTTTTGATCGAACCACTATAAATTTTGGTGTCTTTTATTTTCCGCTGCATTTTACTTTTTATGTTTTGTACTTAAACATTGTGGTTGAAAAACGTTTTCTAGAAAAACTCACAAATTAAATTGTTGTTTCCTAAAATTTTAAATGAGGGATAAAATTTTTTAATTACGAATTCACCCCCCCCCTCTTGGTTAGCCGTGGGACATATATTTAGGCTTAACATCCTAATTCATATTGAACGAGTTTCAACAATATCTTTCAATCAAATTCAAGCCCAACACTTAGGATAGGCTGAGATGTTTTTGAAGTAATTCAGAATCTCAAAACATATTCTACCCATCTTCTTTTGACTCCAAAAATAAGTGTTCAAATTTGATCCAGTCCCGATTGAAATTTCCAACCTTTACCTTATTTGATATCAATCGTTGAAAATCTTAAATAAAATTTGTACTGCTATTTTAATCGAGAGTATTCGTATGAAACTTCAGCTTCCTATGATGTAATTAACTACGAGAGCTTGCGCTCGTAGGAGATTTAAAAACCTAGACCAGATTTTTAAAATCAAAATTTTCAAAACCGTTAATTAATTATATTTGGGAAATTCAAATTTGATAATCATTATCGTCATTTTCAAATGATTAATAATAGACGATATTTTCTTTCCTTGGAAAGATATGTCATCATATTATTATGATTTTTATTTTTAAATTAATGATCCTTTTATCCAGATTAGTATAGCCAAATACTCAATTAAATTTCATCTTGACCCTCTAGGGTTATATGTGATTCACTTTTGTGTTTGACTATAGTAATCAGGATGAATTCAAAGTTTAATAATTTCAACCTATTATGGAATGATATTATCACCTCCCAAGGTGATATATTATTCATAATAAAGAGTTCAATTTTGGAAATAAAATTCAAAAAGTTTAACTTTCCCAAAGAAAATTAATACTTTTTCAATTTAGGATAATTTTTTATCGAGGCCGTCTGTTGCTCGGGTGTTGGTTGAATTGGATGTCTCTAAAAAACATCCTAGTGAATTATGGATTGGGTCAGAAGTCAAGGGTTATTTCCAAAAAATTGAGTTTGAAAATTTACCTATATTTTATTCCTTTTGCAAGATGCATGGTCATGTATGAATGATTATTTTTGGAAGCATCCCCATCTTCGTAGAGAAAATGACTCATTGAAACAAAAGAATGGGGTGGTTGGTCAGGAAGTTTCTAATCCCATTCCAATTCTTTTCGAGGGCAATACCTCTAATATACCCCAAACTCTTGAGGAGACATTGGTGGTAACTGTTAAGGACCCTCTTCCTACTCTTACCAATGTTTTCTTTGAATCATGATCAGGGAGTTATTGTTAAAAAGTTTGCTACTTCATCTATTAATTGTGAGAAGAATATGGTGCATAATCTGCCTACTATTGAAGTCCAAAATGATGTTAATGTAGAAACTAACCCTTCTTGCATTATTAATCAAAATGTTTTTTTATTCCAATGGTATTATGCTTTCCCATACTCCCTCTAATCCTTTAAATGAACATGAATTATTGATTGGAGCTAATGTTGCTATTCAATTGCCTTTCAACGAAGGTGAGAGAAATGACATCCCATTAGAGGAAGGGGAATTTATTTCTATAGAGCATAGCTCCCCTCTTTCTAAATGCATTGAAGAGCTTATTGTGAAGGCTAGTGATAATTTGGAGGATGATGGTATTTTTATGAATGATGAATGTCCTCAAAAGTCTATTTAAAGGGACCATAAAAAAGATAGTAAGACTCCTTCAACCTCTAATTATAATAGTGATGCTTTTACTGATATTGAGGATATGCATATTGATGTTAAATGTTTTGCCAGAGATGATAATGATCCTAGTTTTAGTAAAGTTCATAGTAAAAGAGGGAGGAAACCTAAGCATATTTCTTTGCAACCTCTTAGAAACACTCGCTCGCATACTTCCCATTAATTTTGTTTATTTATGTTTAATTTTATTATCTGGAATGTAAGGGGGATTAGTTATCATTCTTCTAGAATTCATGTGAAGAATTTTTGCCGTATTCATAATGTTTTTATTCTTGTTTTGTTTGAGCCTCTTATTTCTTCCTCTAGGTTAATTATTACCTCTCATTTTTTTGGTTTTAATTATGCTATTTTGAAAGATTTGGATCTTTTGGAAGGATCCGATTAAGATTGATGTTATTGGTGATTTTACCCAAGTTATGAATTATCAAATTGAGGTTTTTAATTTACATTGTTGTGCCTCTTTTGTGTATGATGGTTCTTCTCGTTACATTAAGAAATTACTTTGGGAACAACTCATTAATTTTCATAATATTTGTAAATTTCTATGGCTTGTTGGGGGTGATTTTAATGCTATTACTAATCCTTTTGAAAGGATTGGAGGTTCATCTTTGTCTTATCGATCTATGGAGGATTTTATTAATATTATTTTGGATTGTAATCTCATTGATATTAGTTTTTATGGTAATCAATTACTTGGAATAGGGGTCATTTATGGAAACATTTGTATCGTCTATTTTTGAATGACTCTTGGCTTAATTCTTTTAGTTCTATTAATGTGCATCATCTTACTAGAACTCTGTATGACCATTCTCCTCTACTTATTAGTCTTAATTTTAGACATTTACATGCTTCTTCTCAATTCAAATTTCAAAACATGTGGTTACTTCATGATTCTTTTTTTGAGATTGTGGAGAATAATTGGCAAGCTCCTCTTCATTCAGATAACTCTTATTTTGGTATGAGTAGGCTTTGGTTTAAGCTGATACGTCTTAAATAGGTTTTAAATTGGTGTAATCGTAATGTTTTAAGAAATCATTTTTGGAGTGTATCCCCCAAAGCTATCAACTGGGTAGTCATTGCTACTATGGCCTTAGCCATCTCGGCCATTTGAGTCTATAAATGCAAGACTATGGCATATGTAGATATTGATCTCGGAGATCCTCCCACCTCAGGATATCCCTGCTCATCCTCGTCCTTGGGCTCTCTTAGCTCATGTGAGTGACCTCACGTGTAATCATGCAGACTCTGTGTACTGGTACATCCTTGTCTGACTCATCTCCGAGTGTGTCCTCCTCAGAGAAGTCCCGACAGAGTGCCTCTATATAGGGACTCATAGGGGAAGTGATCCTATAGAGACTGGGATCTAAAGCTGTCTCAACTCGGTCTGGTAATCCATCGGGAGGAGCTACTGCTTCCACATCACAACTCATCAGGACAGCCTCGGACCCAGAATGAATTACTATATCTATCTGATATACTATATCCAATGGCTGGACTGCCTCTACCATTTGTACTGTCTCAACTAGCCCCTCTGCCTCCACTGATTGTACTATCCCGACAGGGGTGTCTGACTGCCGACATTGCCAAACCCACCTACTATGGCGGGGCTTCGTATGGGTAACTGGCTGCTGAGGGGCTACCACAACTGAACTAATATGGGGTCGAGGAGGCTCTATTGCTATCTCTATTCGTGATGATGTGGGTGTCATCCAACAACAGGACTAATAGCCAGCTGTCTAATAACCGGAGCTATATGAACTGATTGTCGAGGTGGCTGTAATCTCTACCACCTATACCTCTGTCTCACGGCCTATCGCTGTAATAAAAGAGTAGCCTGAGAAATTTGCTGGAGTAACCTCTCTCGACTAACAGACCCTCTACCACGCGCTAGGCAAATGATGCTCTGAATCCTTTGAGAGAGGGTTCAAATAGCAGCGTCCCTGGGGACCCTAGCCTGGGGTAGAGTAGTGGTAACAGGAGGGGCCGTCGTAATGTGGGCAACGTCCTCCTCATCCCCACTATGTATTAGTGGAGAGAAGCACCCTCCATGGATCACCTCTATCTCAGGTGCAAGTACTACTTCAGGAGTAGGTGCGACTACAGTTGGTCATGGCCTCCACTGTTTGGAAGCCGCTCTCCTCTTAAAGGGCTCCTGGTGAGCCACTGCCTCTGCCATCTGCTACCTCTCTGTCTCAGACAAAGCTAAATGGAGTATCCTATTTCTGTTCCTCCTGGACCTTCTCCCAAGGCCAGAGGTATAGGAGGAAGAAACATTTGAACCAACTTCCTAGGTGGCAGGGGGAACAGGAACAGTAGGAAGGGTCGGGGTTTGCATGGTGATCTCAGGGTGAGAGAGCCAAGCGAACACAGAAACTCGATGGGAAGAAGGTGAAGGATCCTTGGTCTAGGCACCCCTCTTCATAGTGGAAGTGGGAGGGGGAACCCGAACTCGAGGTACCTCCACCGGAATAACGGGGGTAACAACGGCAGGCTACTAGCGTTGAGGGACCGGAGCATCTTGTGAAATAGGTGTGATAGGCATTGGCCGCTTGACCATAGAACTAGTAGGGGGAATAGGGAGTGGTCTAGGCACTGATCCCCTAACCAAAGGGCACATTGGCTACGTAGGAATATGAACGGGACGAGCAAGTGCCCGGGCTGTCTGCCGAGCAACTGGACGTTCAAAGGGCTGCATGGAAAACACAACAGCCTCAACAGGGGTGGGTCCGCTAAGGGTGATGAACGCTGAGTTAGTAAAGGAATCAAAAGTGATTCCTCCAATTAATAAGGGTACTAGCAAGTAAAGACTCAGAAGAGTCACCCGTGCATCCAAGCTGAAGCTAAAAGTAATGGAAGGTACAAACAAAGACATATCACTGCTGCTAAGAAAAGAAATTTGAAAGGTTAGTCAGAATTTAAATCATAAAAGAAGGAAGGAACAAGGATGGGTAAGGGATGGAATAGCCTGCAAGGGACTAAGTCACTAAGGAGAAATTGGAGAAAAGAAAGTCAAGTACTCCAAGCATACATGAGAGAAAGATAGAAGTGGTGTCATCCATGTGATGCGGATTGGTAGGATTTATAGTCCCTAAAAATTAAGAAACTTACCCATCGATGAGGTGTACTATGAGACCAAATGTAATAGCCTTGAATCCTAAATCTAAATTGGGTTTAGTATTCTATGCACAGTACTAACACCCATGTCCTAACTAATGTAGTGCAAAACTTGAACTTACCCCAGCCTAAATTGGGGAGCTAGCTAACTACCTAATCGATTTAAAACCATGCTGTTCGATCATTTATGAAAGATAAATGGGTAGTTTAGTTTTTGAAAGTTAAGGTTGATATCTAGAGAGTTTCTTAATTAGCATTGTACTTATATAGGGTGAATGCTTCTAGAGCTAATACAATTAAAATTTTAATTTATTTAGTTTCTAATACAATGCATTCTAGTTAAAAGGTATAAATCATGTAGGGAGTTTCCTAGGCAAATTTATGAATTTAAAGTTTTAAGCAATTAATGAATTATTAAAATTGCTTAATTAAGGGTGATTTAATGGGTTTGATCCAAATCAGCTCCAAACTATTTGGAATCACCCCAAAGGTCATAAATGACCTAAGAAGATGTTTCCAAATTTTTGGAGAAAATTTGGAATTTTTAATAATTTTTAAATATCTAATAAGGGTAAAACTGTAATTTTTAGTTAAAGTTAAATTAAGGCTCAGATGAAAGTCAAATTAAGGGTCCCTATTTATCTAAGGTTAAGGGCTAAAATAGAAACAATTCAAGCTATCATGGGTAATTTTTTGAGTTAAAAAAGATTTATTATAATTTTCCCAAGGTATCGGGGCTCTAATTAACGAGTAAATTAGGGTTTGATAATTAAGGGCTCTAAAAGCTTTTAAAAAATCCTAGAAAATTTTGGGAGGTTTACGATGTCACTAAGTTCAGATTTTAATGTTTTCATGTCAATTAGGGATCTATCCTAGCTCTTAAAATATTTCTAAGTTTACTAAACAAGTCCTTAATTATTGTTCTTAGGGTGTCACTACGTTTAATGGGTTTAAATCAAGTGTTTGAGACTAATCCTTAGGAAAACATTCAAGGGGTACATAAAAATAGTAAGCATGCCATGTCCTTAGATCTAGGAGGACCTAGACTAAGTGCTCCTGCATCCTACACATGCAAAAGACAGTAAAAGAAAAGGATGCGTGCTTAACGAAGTAATTAGTGAATGATTGGGACTCAACCATCCACTAATCAACCTCTCCAATGAATGTTATCCATGAACATAACATATGTTTAAAATCTCGATTAGTGGATCTCCCAGTATACGAAATTTAACATATATAGGTAATTTTTAAATATTTTAAATACATATAAATATAGAAATTTTAAAAAATAATGTAATTAAAAATAGATCAATTCATAATAGATAGATATAGGGGAGATCCACTAATCATCCGAATGAGGTCTCAAAATGATTTGAAAATAATTTTGTAATTTAAAAATAATTACTATATTAATTGTTTAAATAGTATTAAAATACTCAAATAATTAAGCAAAATAGAAATATGCCAAAAAAATAAAACTTAATTTTTGAAAATAATTTTAAATTAAAATAATTATTTTTTTTAAATTTCAAGGTATTATACACAAAAAATGGATTTAAAATGAATTAGTTATGAATTATTGAAGTTTAAAATAGTTAATGGTAATTTTAAAATATTTTTAAAATAATTAATATTTAAAATAAAAAACTAAAATAAATTAAATTAAAAGTTAAAGCTTTTGAAATTTTAAAACAATTTTAAAATAATAAAAATAATCATAGTAATAATAATAATAAAAATAAGAATTTTTTTTAAAATAGCCTAAAATAATAATAATAATAATAATAATAATAATAAGCTTAAAATAATAATCCCGATACGTTTAAAATAAAAATAAAAATAATTTTTGAAATAATAATAATAATAATAGTTTTAAAATAATAAGAATAATGATGATCATTTTAAGACATTAATAATAATTTTTTAAAATAATAATAATAATAACTTAAAATAAGGATACTAATAATAATAATGACAATAATAATAATAATAATAATAATAATAATAATAATAATAATAATAATAATAATAATAATAATAATAATAATAATAATAATAATAATAATAATAATAATAATAATAATAATAATAATAATAATAATAATAAATAAATAAATATAGTAAGAATATAATCAAAATGATAATTATTAAACTAATTATGAATAACGTAATGATAATTGAAATAATTTAAATCAAAATAATGATAATAATAATAGTAAAATAATTCATTGGCTCCGCGATCCACGGTCAATCGTTGTTCGGCAGTGATTGCGCCGCCGGCAATGATTGGCGCTTGATTACAATAATCACGACAGCGGACGTGACGTCAACTAATCCACGTCGGCAAAGTGTGGCAGCTGTTGGATCTTCTGTGGTACGAGATCAAGAGTGGAGATCTTGTCAGACAATAGAGGTGACTGCGGGATTGATTCCGTGGTCGGATGGAAGCCGCAGAATAGTGAAATCAAAGCCATTGATCTTGAGATAATTGGCTTTGATCTTACGCAATGTAAACTAAAGCCCTAAATCTATTTTTGCTTTGTTCTCTCGAAATGCTCAACCAAATGCAATTTAATTTTAAACACATAACGTATGAATGAAGAGCATTATTGGGGAGGTAATTTCACAGTCTAATATACCTCATTGCTATATCAATCTGGTCAGGCAGACAGTTGATTCCTTTCTTACTCTTACTCACCATTTTGATCTGGCCAGGTGAGCACTGAGTTTTTCCCATTCACTGTTTTGATCTGGTCAAGTGAATGTGGGATCCTTCTTTCTTCTTATGTTCTGCTGTTTCGATCTGGTCTGGCAGACAGTTGGTTCTTTTCTTTCCTCCTCTTGTTCAGTGTTTCAATCTGGTCAGGAGAGCACTGAGTTTTTCTCTAATCACTATTTCTATCTGATCAAGTGAATGTGAGACCCCTTTTTCTTCTTCTATTCTGCTATTTCAATCTAGTCAGGCAGATAGATTATTCTCTATCTTTGATTATTCTCCCTTATTTCTTTTCTTTGATTATTACTTTGCTATTTGATATGATTTTCAAGTTATCGTTGAATTCCTTTCTCGCATCATCTTAGTTGTATGCTATAGATGATCGTTGAATTTCCTTTGGATTTGTAATCTTGTTTCAATTTTACTCATGTGAGCATGTGATCTCCTTCTCATATTCTGCCCCTTTGGTCGGGCAGATAGTTGATTTTCTTTCTTTAACTCTCTCTTATGGTTGGTCTGATTCTCATTAGTTGATTATAGATTGCATCTTCTTAGTTAATTCTCATTAGTTGAGCCTAGGGTTGCATCTTCCTACAGATAGGGAGGTCAACAACACCAACATATATGGTTCACTTGTTGTTCTCCACATATGTTGAGAGTCCATTTGTTGACCTCATTTTTTGCTCGAGTGCCCTTGAGGGTCTTCAATCAGTTTAGTTAATCATTATCGAGACTAGTTTAATCCAAGTTGATGCCAATTTAGGTTCAATTGAATTGATTTAAATTTGATCCCGTTAAGAATTTTTACTTGATAAAAAAATATTCAATTGAACTTAAATAGACATGAAATTGGGTTAAATTAGACCCGATTGCATTTGACTAAGTTAGATCCGTTCTTTTTGATGCATCGAGCTCGGTTTGGTTCGAGTTATCAATTTATTTAAGTTTAGTTTTGTTGATTTGGATCGAGTCAAGACAACCCCAAATTAGCCCAAATTGAGTCAGGTTAGGTTTGGTTCGGAGCTGGTTTTAGCCTCATGAACCCCATTGAATTCTCATTAAGGTTTAGTCAACTTTCTAAAAAATTTTGATTTTGATGTATAAATCAGGAAACGAATCCTACAGCCTTGATTTAATCAAAACTCCCTGTCTGCCTTATCAATTAGAATTTTTATGACCTCAGGTTACCTGACGTAGAGATACATTAGGTAGCCTATAATATATCTCCACGTGCTCTTACTCTTTACCGTGCGGCCCGACGACCCAACCCGGAACGAATATGCTCGGTATTGCTAGGTACTACTCGGTATTTGCTCGGTATTGCTCGGTATTTGCTCGGTATTGCTAGGTACTACTCGGTATTTGCTCGGTATTGCTCGGTATTTGCTCGGTATTTGCATCATTTCGTCGCTTGAGTTCGGGATGGAGCTTCAGATGCGAGTCTCACCAGGCAGCGTGAGAAGCTACTCTTCTGCGGAAGAAGAGAAAGAGGAGAGGTTATCCTCTTCTTCTCGCTCCGCCAACTATAACAATGAAGGCGATGAACTCCAAGCCTTCCGGCGGACTCCCTCCGCCAGAGAAAAGAACGATTCTTTTAATATCTCTACACCCTTCTCAAATTCCTCACTTCCCTCTGCCTTTGCTGCCTTCGCCGAGATCCAGTTCTCTCTCGGTAGGCTTCTTTGGCATATTGTTTTATTTTTACGCATGGATTTGAAAGCAATTTAGGTTCGAGATGTTGATTTAACTGCATCTTACTTCCAACAAAACTTTTCTTGAAGGATTTGAGGCGGCGGCGGTCCACTCGGCGGTTCAAGGTGAGTACTCTCCCCTTCTCTTTACTTTTTCTTCTTCTCCTTCTTCTTCTTCTTCTCCTTCTTGTTTCTTCTCGTAATTATCTTTTTCCAACACCTAACCTTCATTTGCTTCTCATTCAAATCTATGACCTTGTGGATGATTTAGTTGGTAACAAGTTATGTCTATGTGGAGTTTATTTTGACTAAGATTGAAGGTATGGGTAGAACTCTCATGGTTTATATGTCATTACACCTTTGGTTCTCTTGATTCATAATAAAAATTTGGCCAAATTTTATTAAGAATGAGGATAATAATTAAAATTAGCAAAAAGAGCATCAATTAATAAAAATTTAAATAGGAGCAAATACACTATATTAAATGATGCATTTTAGAATGCGCCAAATAATTTGGCATATTAAAAAAATGCCATTTAATTTGGCATAAAGAGAGTGCCAGATGAGAAAGAGAGAGAGAGAGAGAGAGAGAGAGAGAGAGAGAGAGAGAGAGAGAGAGAGAGAGAGAGAGAGAGAGAAATGACAGTAGGGGGAGAGAGAGAGAAATGGCACCAGGGGCCAGAGAGTGATATTGGAGCGGAGAAAGGGGAGAGAAAGGATAATCAAATATTTAAATTAATATTTTAATGATTTTTAAATATTTATTTTGGTTTAAAAAATACAATATTCAATATTTATTATTATAATACATATATTTAATAATTTAAACAAAAAATATATAAAACTTTATAAAGTTTAAGTTGAATATAATTTATAAAAAAAAATAATTAATTATTTAGTTTATATTATGTTTATTTTAAAATCTAATACTATTATATATTTAATAAAATAATAATTTAATTAATAATTTATATTGAATAAGAATAATAATAATTTAATTATTAATTATCTCATTAAATAAAAATATTAATTATTTATTTAATATTTTTAATTTTTCATCATATACTTAAAAATATGCCTTTTAAAAAACTATGTTTAATTTGTATTTTCTTAATAATTTTAAAAAATCAAAATAATTTAAATTTTTATGAATAATTTTTTAAAAATAATTTCAATCTACAATTAAAAATATATAAAATAAAATTTTAAAATTGAGTTGAATAAATAAATATTTAAAAATCTGTAAAATAATAGTTAAAAATCTTAAAATCTGTTAAAATATTAATTTAAATATTTTGTTATAATTTAAAATATTAATTTAAATACTTAAAAATTATTTAACTCTATCTCTTTGCGCCTGATTTCTCTCCCCTCCACTCTCTCTCTCTCTACTGCCGCCTCCCTTTCTCTTTATCTCCGCTCATCTCTCTCCCTCTGTCACATGCCACTCTCTCCTTCTCTTTATATAATATGCCAAATTTAATGGCATTTTTTTATTAAGCCAAATTGTTTGGTGCATTTTAGAATGCGCCATTTAAGATAGTGTATTTGCTCTTATTTAAATTTTTATTAATCGGTGCTCTTTTTACTAATTTTGATTTTTATCATGCTTCTATATAAAATTTGCCCTAAATATTTTCACTCTCTATGTTGGGTCTTATGATAGTTTGCATGGTTGATTTTGACATCATGTGTTGATTTATATTTCTATACAACTTGTTGATTTACCTTGTTTTGAAATGGACAATTAATATGTGAACCTACATTTGCTTTAAGTCACATGATTTAGAGTTTAGGTGTAAGCTATAAAAATGCATGAAAAGCTATATTAATCTCCTATTAAAACACGCAAGCGAGATGTTTGTGATAATATCGTTAAAGAAATGTTGTGATATTTAGTTGGTTATGACCAATAAAACTTAGGTTTACATATGAAGTTTTTTGTGAGCATATTTTAATGTAAAATACTTCACATCGTCTCCTTTCTTTGTCTGGTTTGAGAATATGAGAAAGGGCTTATATTCATCTTCTTGACAAAAGATTTATAGTTGTTAAATTCGAAATAAGAAATTGAGTTTATGCTGCATTCTCTCAAAGGCAAATTTCATATGGGATAGCTTCTTATCGCATTAAGCAGTGAAGAATAATTTTTTAATTTGGAGCTGAAGTGTGTATTGAACTTATTCATGGGTCAGTGATATCTGTTAGTAAGATGCAATTGATAAATGCCAGAATAGTTCTTGTTATTTCTTGCACAAAGTTGAAGTATTAAAAGGTAGATATGTCTCTATTTATTTCTTTCATCAGACTGAAATAAGGAAACATAAAAAATTAATTTTAACTTTTTTTTTCTCTTGAAGTGAAAAAATGTAAATCGTTGAAATTCTTACAGAAGAATAGGAAATGCTATGAATCTTTGAATATTTCCGACATAAAGTCTATTAGGAAGCATGCCAAATTTGGTTGTGAAAATCATGATGTTCCTTTGTTCTCCAGTAAAACTCTACTTCATAAATTGTGAGTAGACAAAGATGCTTTGTTATTTATACTTGTATTTGCTTCCATGTATGGTTCCCATTGTCTCATGAAGGGCATTTAGTTGTAGTTATACTGTTTCATAAAAATTGGAGAAATATCAAATGATTGAAAGACTTGTTTCTTGCTTCTTTTTTTTTTACCAAGCAATTTTATCATGGTTATGCAAGCATATTTTATTGACTTCTAAAGAATATATTCTGTCTGAAGTAATGATTCATTTCTTTCACAAAAAAAATAGATGTGTTTGCGTTACTTAATTTCTTTCACAAAAAAATAGATGTGTTTGCGTTACTTACAGTAATGATTTCAAAAGAGCATTAGTATATTGTCTCCTTCACAGTAACTTTTGGTTGTGAAAATTTGTTGTCTTGATAAATGTGGTGTCTTACAGATTTAATGTGATGCTACTTAGGTTGTTAGAGCACTTCTCAAACGTTTGGTGAAAATAAATTGGTATTAAATCCTTTTTTTTATGAGTGTTGGGTTTTGAGAAATGTAACCTTGAATTCTCATGTGTATAGTTTCATTAGGATGGTTTTGGGTGGAAGTGTAAGAAGTGATTTCGCATATGTCTTCATTTGTAGCTTCTAAAATCATCTCTTCTTTACTCCTTTAGTTGCTTGTGGTTATGAATATTTTTTGGAGAGGAGCATGCTACATTAAAATGTTTCTTTGCATAAGTAGAAGTGTAGTTATTTGGAGTGTTTCTTTGGTACAACATCTTGGAAATTTTACGAAAGCTTTGCGAATTGTTTTGGATTGAGAAGTTTTGTGATGATTTTTACGAATTATTTTATGTTGAGAAATTTTATTTTGTGTCTTATGAATGTTTCATGATAGAAGGCTTCACATTGCCATCTCATTGAGAAACTTTTCACGAGTTTACCCCATGCCAAATAAAAAAGAGCACTTGATTGTTTTCTTTGTGTCAAATGGTGTTTTGGTAGATTGCTTATGAAAAGCTTTTATGTATTGTTTCATTGGAGGTTTTCATGAGTAAATTTTGGGATTTGGAGCTTTATGGTTAGCTTTCGGTTGAAAGACTCTTTGATGTCTTTTTGGAACGAATGATTTTGTTTATGTGAGTTGTTTTCCTCTCTTTTTGTTTGCTTCTAAAAGTTGGGTTTGGAAAAATGTGAAAAAAAAAGAAGGCAAGGTTTTTTGAGTTTTAGTTTTTGTGAGCTTGTTCCCTTTCGTCGCTTTGATATTTATTTAGAAAATAGTTTGGTTAATTGAGTTGGGTTTTATTCGAGTGATTTGTTTGGAACGTGGGGACAACAAAGTGCATCAAAAACACCTTCTTCCCTATTCATATTATATTGAATTGAGGTGAAGGGCATTTTAGAGACATACTTGACTTCAAAGAGGCACACCTAACAATAAAGATGCCTACATTCCTTTTATTTCTAATTTTCATTCATTTCTTTTTATTGCAGTTTGTCACATTTTTTTCTTGCTTTTAGTCTTTCTGTCACTTCTCTATTTATGCTTTAAGATTGAATGCTTATAAAAATGAGAAAAACCTAAATGGCAAGTGACCCACCCGATGTACAAATAATTATGAGGTATGTTCTTAGTTAATTGCATTTTCATTTTTGTTATTATTTGCTTATCATATAGAATGTGCTATATTACAACCACTTTCTGTGTTCTGCGAGGCACTTTTTGGAGAGCGAAGGATAAGGAGCACTGGAGCATTAGGTGAATGAGCATGGAAAGTCAGATCCGAGCATCAGTCACCCCCATTCAAACTAGTGGGGGTGCTACGGGCGGAACCACCGGGGCATAGCCCCCGATACTGTAAGTCTCCTTAAACTTAGAAAACCCTTAGGGTCCCCAATGGTTGTATGCTCCCTGCCCTTTAGGACCCTGTAGAAACTTCATTTTATAATTATGATTATTTTTTTTATTTTAGATCCCTAAACCTGTTGACACATGTATGAATGTTCTAAGGGTTAGTAACGAAACTTCTTTTTGTCCCATAACTTTAGTGATACTTAAGGACAAAAATTAAAGACCGAGTCTTAGATAACATAGACTTAGGGTGCATGCTCCTTATAAGATAGAGACATCAAAACAAAAACTTAATGACATGTTTCCCTAGGTTTAGTGTGTTTTAATCTATTAATAATCAACCAATCAATCATAATATAACTTAAAATGCATTAAAATACCTAATCCTTAATTAAACTATAATTAACATATATAATCATTAGATATCAAACCTAAAATATACATCTAAATCAAATTCAACAAATCTAATAATCAACTTCTAACTAGCTTAAAGTTTAAAATATTTTGATTAAATTAGAAGAACAAACTTAAGTTAAAATTCATTAGGATAAAAAACTCCTAAAGATCAAATCTTAAACTAGTTTTTAAAATCAATCAACAAACTTCTTTTATTAATAAATCACCTAATCTACATTTCTTTTCTAATTTATAACCAACTCAAAATAATTTAACAAAATTGGTTACTACTGGGTAACCCAGGCCTACGAGCCTATTAAGTTATCCCCTAGAAGGGTGAAATAAACCTCACGTCCTCGATGAGCAACAAAGATGGTAATTTATTAAATATTAAAACAAAACATCTAAATTTAATCTTAAAATATTAATATTTAAACTTAACCAAAAACTTCTCATTTGGCCTTTAATAAACCCAATGCAAGCAACTATAATTAAATCATTCTGCATAGGACTTACTCAAAACTACACATCTTACTGCACACACTTAGGCTTGTTTGTTAGGACACGACTTCTAGTTCTAGGATAGTCCGATGTTCTGCTTTTCTTTCTCTGTGTTGTGGTGCTTTGCATGTGACCTATGTGCTGGTTGTTTCTGTTTGATGTATATTGTATGACACTTTTCATTGACTTTTGATACTTTTTTGTGATTTATTAAGATGTTTGTTTACTTTGTTTGTACGATAGAACTGCCATATTTTTCATAGGTTTCTTTCTTGCATGCCAATGAGCCTGACTCACAAGGCTCTTTGAGGGATAAAATTTTTCTACTCGTAATTAATAATAAATTTTTAAAAATTAAGTAACATAGAAACATAACAATCAAGGGAATAGTATGAATCATTCAGTCGCATGCATACATTCTCTCTTCCTTGATTAGACACTTCCCCACCTGCGGCTAGAGTCCAGATAATCTGGCTTATAAGAATGAAGTTCCGGAGCTGGGGAAGCTTAGTTTTTCTAAAAAAATATTTTATAAGCCATTTTTAAAATTTCATACATTTCTGATTTGGAGACTTTTGATCAACACGCATTGCATTAGTAACTAATTAAAATTAAAACTTAATTGTATTAGTTTTAGATGCATAACACCATTCATAAGTATGAGGCCACTTAGAAATTTCTCTAGATGTCAGCCTAAAATTTTAAAATTTATCCACCCACCCATATTTCATATGGACCGGAAATCATGGATTTTATACGATTAGGTGGTTTTAGATGACTTCCTTTTTAGGAAAAGGTATAAGTCTAGATTGCATTAGTTAGGTCGTAGAGGTTAGTGTCGCGTGTATGATACTACATCTTTTATAGATTTATGATCTAAGGCTAGTGGTGCGAGTGTACCACTGCATGCCCTATCAGTAGTTAAGCTTCATTTTCTTTTAGAGGCTATAAATCCTGCCCATCCGCGTCGCACAAATGACGCCTCCTCCCTCCTTCTCTCATGCATGTTTGAGGTGCAATGTCTTTTATTTTTCTCTAGTTTTCTCTTCTTCAGACCGTCCGAGTGTTGATATGAACCACGTGAGTTGATTAAACTAAATTGAGCATCTCTTTATATTTGATTAGGAAAGCCTAGAAATTCTTTTGTGCTAAACCCATTTGAGAAAATAATCTAACATCCTTAATTGAAAGTTTTCTTAGACCAAGGTCTAAGATGTAATTAACTACAGAGGCTAGCACCCGTAGGAAATCAATCTCCATAATAAATAAACCCCATTCGAGCTGATGTATCAAATGGGGGAAATCTCATGATATTTTGGGTTATACATAGTATTATCCATCGAAGTGCGTAGGCTAAAGCCGCTATTTTCCATGTCTAATCGTATATATTAGCTCATCTGCCATCCCATTGGCCTGCTTATGTCGAGTGTAAAGGCCTACAATTGTTTTATCCTACGGGATAATGTGGTCGTACTCTTTGTATTCGAACTCCATAAGTAGAATCCTTTTGGAGACCCACAATTTATTTATATGAGGGCCGTGAAATTAATTTCATATTCCTTGGGGCTAAGTTAATAGCCTCGTAGGTTCGGGTTAACTAATAGTGACTTGTATTGTTAATTATTTTAATTCATTGGAATTTAAGGGTTCATAAATTTTAATTTAAATTATTTGGTTATAGATTTTAATAATTGAGTTTTATACTTCCTAGAATTTGAATTAATTATTGAATTTTGTCATTTTCTTTGAATATTTAATGCTTTAAATTAAGGTCAAAAATTAACTTTTTAAATTAAATTAAATTCTAGAGTTTTGATATTTTTCTAAATATTAGACCCTAAGGTGAGTAATTGGATACTAAGTTTGTTGGATTTGAATTTTTCTTAATTAAGTTATGGACTTTTAAAGTTTTGATTCAATTTTGAATTACAATTGATCAAAAAGTTATTTTTTTTTACTTTGACTAATTTCTGCACGTTTGCCATTTTTAATAAATACTAGAACCTTAATGGAGGTTGTTGCGGATCTATGGTTTATGATTTTGATGATAGCAAACATTCCTTATTTCTCTACGATTGCCTTATGTGCTAACGTTTCAGGTCCACACGATCAGACTACAATTTGGAACCAGCTCAAGATTGGGTAGACTAGGTCTGTGTCAGTTTGTAATCATTTTTCTTTCTTGAGTCTGTTGTATTTGGTGTGTCATCTAATGATTTGTAACTTGGAATATTTTCTGTTGTGCCCTAAAAGATTTCTATTTTTGGTAACATCGGTCAGGATGATATCTATATCGTCCTGAATGATCTGACAAAAGTAGAAACCCTAATTAGGGCATCCTCATTAAAGCAGCCGTCTTTTTGCAAAACACATCGTCCTAGACGATTTTGTATCGGTCAGGACGATCGGCTCAATTCAGCAAGAATCTGCTGCCAGATCTACTTATAAAATTCTTATTTTTGGATATCATCCTCGTGGATCGGCCTGGACTATAAAATATCATCCAGGACGATCCAGGAAAATTTTTCCAAAATTTCTCAGGCAGTTTTGGAAAGCAATTAATGGGGATTTCATCCAAGCCGATCGCAAGATCGTTCGGGACGATTAGACATCGTCCAGCTTCATTTCAGGGCGATATTCAGGACGATTTTCCTCATATTTGAACTAATCGGCCAGGACGATATGCCTATCATCCTGGACGATAATGTCGGCAACTTGCATTATTGAGCTCATTTTGAGAGCTTCTTTTTAAGCTTGGCATGACACTTTGTAAGTGTCTTTGGCAGCCATGGTAGCTTCGTTCTTGTGGGGGAAACTTGAAGAGAGAGCTTGAAAGGGAGAGAGGAAAGGGTGGAGTTTGAGAGGGAGAAGATCTTGTGAGGGGGTAAACTCAAGGGAGTGTGGAGGGGATTCCACACGGTTACTTCGGCGAACTCGCACCTTAGTACCATCGGATTCAAGGCTTGTCTCGAGGTAAGTTCACCAAAGAAGAAGATCTCTTTGGTGCAAAGGACCCGGTGACTCCGTCGCACCGGGTTAGGTGGAAGTGATTTTGTAAGGGCTTCTTCTCCTAGCTGTGGGGGCTAAAGGAGAGACACTTGTTTTAGTGCAATACTTGGAGGGTGCCTCCAAGGAGTGGATGTAGGTCATGGTTTGACCGAACCACTATAAATCCGGTGTGTTCTTTCTTATTATTTTCTTCCATATTTAATTTCCGTATTTATTTTATTTGTGGTGATTTTGGTTTGTACTTTACTTAAAGTTTCTTCTTTACTAATTCACCACTCTCTTTAATTAGCCTTGGGCCAGTTCTATAGGGCTTAACATCCCTAACGGACTTTCAAGTGGTATCAGAGCGGGATTCATAAAATAAGTTTTTAAAAGCTTTTGAAATTTCGATCCATGGCTAATCGTAATATTGCGGAAAGTTATTCAATCACAAGACCTCCTTTATTTGAAAATATGTCATTTGATTTTTGGAAAACTCACATGTCTATTTTCTTGCAATCGATTGATTTACGCATGTGGCATATGATTTTAACTGGTTATTCATCACCATCACATATTGTTAATGGAGTTAAAACTGATATTCCTTTTAATCAATGGAATATGGAAGAATAAGTAAATGCTCAATTGAATGCAAAATCTTTAAACTGCTTTTTCTGTGCTTTAAATTCTGATGATTTCATGTTAGTATCCACATGCACTACCGGTAAAAAAGTTTGGGATAAATTGCACACCATATACGAAGATACTAGTGAAATCAAGCAATCCAAGTTGAATTTGTTAATGCATGATTTTGAATTATTTTCCATGAAATCTTTTGAAACGATCTTAGACATGTATACCAGATTCATTCAAATTGTAAACTCATTGCATGCTTTAGGAAAAGATTTTTCAAATTTTAAAAAAGTTAACAAAATTCTTTGATGTCTACTGGATAAATTTGATTCTAAAGTTGTTGCTATTTGTGAATCTAAAGATTTGAATGTATATTCTATTGATAATTTGATTGGCTCACTCATTGCCTACGAGCAAGGTTTGGGTCAAAGACTTTTGGATGCAGGTGAAACAATCGTTCTAAAAGCTGAAGATACGAAAAGAAGAGACTTAGTTGGTGACGATAGCAATGACTTATCAAGCAAATCATAAAGCTCACCAAAGCATAAGAAAAAGTGAAAAAAAGATAAAAATGGTAAGGATGTTAATATTTCCTCTAACGTTATTTATTTTCGATGCAGGAAATCTGGACATATGAAAAATGAGTGCCCTAATTTAAGAATTCTTCCTGCAAAAGAAAAGGGTAAGGCAAAGCTAAATTTAAACTGGGGAAATAATGAAAAGCAAAAAATCTCATGGGCAGATCTGGTCTCTTAAGCATCAGACTAGGAAAGAGATAATGGTTAAATACCTTATTTGTGTCTTTCATTTTTGTTTTCATTTTTTTTATTTTTTTTTCATGTTTTTATTTTCGTTAAATTTTTTCTCACATCAACACACACATTCACTTTTCTAAATAAAAAATATACTTCCTGATTTTTCTTGAAATCTTTGATAAGTTGTATTTGACTTCTCTAAAATAGTCAAAGGAAGGAAACTCATTTATTTTTAACTCTCAATCTCTGTTTTCTAAAAGAGGTTATCCTACTTTTGATTTAAAATCTTTTTCATCATTTAAATTGGTTTTTGAAACAAAATTTTTTATCTCCCTACATTTTATTTATCGCATAAGAATCTTTTGCAAGTTTTTGAATCTAACTCATAATTTTCTTAATCAAGCAATTTGCTTTGTCACTAAGATGGGTTTTCCTTTGTTTTTAAGAATTAAGAAAGGAAGCATATTCAAAAAATTGGCCAATGATGTCAAAAATAAAAGATGCGCAAAGACGCCAAATTGAAAATATAGAATACACAAAGTGTATCAAAAGATGCGCAGTGCGCCAACCAATTGTCAAGAGACATAAAATGAGCCCACAAAGTTAATGCTTACCATTCTTGTACTTCTTAAAAAGCTTAAGAAAACCCTTTATACTTTCGATACTTGAGTTTGAAAATCTTGATTTTTGATTCAAAAATTTATGCATTGATCTTCTATTAGATATATTTTATGGAAGGAGTTTTTTGAAAAATTATTATTTTTTTCTCTAATTTATTCCTTGATTTAGATCTTAAATTAAAAAGTTTTTTTTTGCCTTTTTAAAGAACTTGAGTTTGGATTATCAATTTCTGAGTTTCTAACCTTTTCTGGATTATGCGTTGTCAATCCAATTCTACTAAGTTTTTGATTAAAACCAAGAGGTAACTTTCTCATTTTAAGAATATTTATTTTTCACTAAATTAGGAAACGTTTTCTTTTTTTTTCTTTTATTCGTTTTATTTTTGTTTGTGCCTCCTCTCTTTTTGATAATGTCAAAGGGGGAGAACGTATTGTTGAATTTTTGTACTGTTATCATATTTGTATCTTATTTTTAAAAAATTAAAAACAATAAAAATATTTTCATCTCACCTATTTTTTAAAAGTGTTATTCTAGTGAGGGGGAGCTTAGGAGAAATTGTTCTTTTTGAAAATTCAAATTGAATTGTTTGCCATCATCAAAAAGGGGGAGATTGTTGCGGATCTATGGTTTATGATTTTGATGATAGCAAATATTCCTTATTTCTCTACGATTGTCTTATGTGCTAACGTTTCAGGTCCACAAGATCAGACTACAATTTAGAACCAGCTCAAGATTGGGTAGACTAGGTCTATGTCAATTTGTAATCTTTTTCCTTTCTTGAGTCTGTTTATTTGGTGTGGCATCTAATGATTTGTAACTTGGAAGATTTTCTGTTGTGCCCTAAAAGATTTCTATTTTGGTAACATCGGCCGGGATGATATTTATATCATCCTAGACGATCTATAAAAACCCTAATTAGGGCATCCTCATTAAAGCAGCCGTCTTTTTGTAAAATACATCGTCCTGGACGATTTTGTATCGGCCAGGACGATCGGCTCAATTCAGCAAGAATCTGCCGCCAGATCTACTTAGGAAGTTCTTATTTTTGGATATCGTCCTGGTGGGTCGGCCTGACTATAAAATATCATCCAGAACGATCCAGGAAAATTTTTCCAAAATTTTGCAGGCAGTTTTGGAAAGTAATTAATGGGGATTTCATCCAGGCTGATCGCAAGATCGTCCGGGATGATTAGACATCGTCCAGCTTCATTTCAGGGCAATATTCAGGACGATTTTCCTCATATTTAAACTAATCGGCTAGGACGATATGCATATTGTCCTGGACGATAATATCGGCAGCTTACATTAATGAGCTCGTTTTGAGAGCTTCTTTTTAAGCTTGGCATGACACTTTGTAAGTGTCTTTGGCAGCCATTGTAGCTTCGTTCTTGTGGGGGAAACTTGAAGAGAGAGCTTGAAAGGGAGAGAGGAAAGGGTGGAGTTTGAGAGGGAGAAGATCCTGTGGGGGGGGGGAACTCAAGGGAGTGTGGAGGGGATTCCACACGGTTTGTACTTTGCTTAAAGTTTCTTCTTTACCAATTCACCGCTCTCTTTAATTAGCCTTGGGCCAGTTCTATAGGGCTTAACATCCCTAATGAACTTTCAGAGGCTAGTAACTTTAAGTTTGGTCTAATTGGAATTTTTTGAAATTAATTATGAATTATTAAAGTTTGAGTATTTAATTAAATTTTAAAATTGTCTAGTCTAGAAGGATTTAATGATTTTGCTCTAAACTCTATCCAAATGCCTTGAAATCACTCCCAAAAAGCAGAGAGGACCTATACTAGTGTTTTCAAGTGTTGAAGATTTATTTGAATTTTCAATTATTTTTAAAAATTTTATTTAATTAAATATTAATTTTCCTTAAAAATATATTTAAGCTTAAATTATCGGTCTAGTCATATGGCTTTTAATTTTATCAAGTTGGGAGTTTAATTCTGAATAGTTTGATATATTATAAATATTTTTTAGAATTAAATTGTATTTATTGTAATTTTTTCAATTTTGAGCTTAATTAAAGGTTTAATTTTTATTTAATTAAATTCCTGAGTTAATGAATTTTAAAATTAGTGAAATCCTAACCTAAGGTAGGTAATGTCACTAGTTTTCCATGTTTTGAATTTCACCCCTATTTGGTATACATTTGATTTTCTAGAATTTTATTTCTAAATTCCTAGATGTTGTCCTTATTTTTTGTCCATAAATGTCCCTAAGTTATATAGGTTTTAAATCAAAGTTTTCTAACCCTTAACATAGACATAGATCATCACACCATGCAAATCAATAACAACCATGTGACCTAAATCTAGGTGCATGTGCATTTCCCAGTATTAAAGCTAAGAAAAGACCTAAACATTTGAAAACTTAATCAATGAACAATTATAATACAACTGCTCATTGAATACATTCCACTTCCCTTTGAACTCATTAAATAATGATGAAGCTCTATTTAAAGGTCTCATGGATAGTTAAAATACATGCAATGAAATTAAGATTTATCTAAAGTAGCATTTGAATATATGTGAATGAAATAATAAATCTAAGCTTTATAAATTTTACTAAAATATAACTTAAATTAATATATAAAATTATAGGATGCTCCTAATGCTCTCTGATTCATGCCATTTAAATTCGAGACAAATTATTTAAGTATTTAAAGAGAATTTAAGAAAATATTAAAAATGATTAAAGCTAAATAACTCTCCATATACTTGTCCTTTTAAAAAAAAAAATAAAGTAGCTTTAAGTTTGAAGATAATGAATATTTATTTGTAAAATTGGTTAAGTATTTAATTTTATATGATTTTTTAAAGTTTATGTGATAAAAAAGCATTTAATTTAATTTATATCAATTAAAATCGAAAACGGCGATAGCGGTGGGCCATGTGGTAGGCTTTAGTTCGTTGAATCAAAACTATGTGGAAACGGGCATTAATGGCCAATGATTGCACAATGGTAATAATTAGCTATTATTGGCGAACACGACGATGGGCTCGTGTATGTAACTTTTCCAAGTCACTAGACATCGTGCACCGTTGGATCTTCCACAGTTTGAATCGATGACCCAGATCAAGCTGGAAAAAGATCCGAATGACAGGATTAACCACACAATTTGGATTTAACGTGGGATGGCCCGATCTAGGTCATTAATCATGAGATAAATGGTCAAGAAAATGTACAACACATGCACATTGCGCTTTAAACCTTAAGAAGTAAAAAATGTTCGTTCTTTAAAAATAAGGCACCATTTTTTTATGAAATTTTAAATAGAGATTAATTATATGAACATAAAAAATTGGGAGTGATTTTCACAGCATGAAATGCACCTATTTAAAATATATTTAAGCTAGAGTGTCTTAAACTAGATTTTAGATTTTAGCTTGATTCATTGAATGGTTTAAGATGATTAAGGTATGATTTGAGCTTATAGACTTTCCATGCTTAATCCCCTAGAAGAAGTCACTTTCTGAAAAGCTCCTAAGCACGAGTTCTAGGCCTTGGATGGATTTCTAGCTAAAGTCACCGAAGAGCTGCCATCGGTGAGGTTTGACTAGCTGGATTTAACTAGAAGAGATGGCGTGGAGCTTAAACAAAATAAGTTCTGGCACTTGGAGGCATTGGATAGTGAGTTGGAGTTGAATGTGTGAAATGGGTCCTTTTCCCTACCTTAAACCTTATGGTTTAGATTTTACAACCTTGTTGCATCATGGCCCTCCCTTGGATCATGGATAAGTGCCCAAGGCTGTTGGGTGGTAGGGGAAAAGGCTTGAGGAGCCTCATGGACAATGGTGGCTTGGTGTGGGTGGAGGACTACTTTTGTCACTTTGGGTTAAACTAAGGCCTGTGCTTTGTTAAGGGAACTTTGAGAGAGCTTTTATGTTTAAATGGCATCACCACAACAACCTAAACTGGAGGGAGATGGATTAGTAGGTGTTTGACCATTTGAGAAGGTTTGAGTGTTGATTGACTAAATTGACTAGTCAATTATTGCAAATTTGATTTTTTGGATTAAACTTTTGATGATAGCAAACATTCATGATTTTTCACGACTACCTTGCCTACTAACTTTTCAGGTCCACAAGATCGAGTGCAACTCAAAGGCAGCTCAAGATTGGGTAAATTAAGTCTGAGTCAGTTTGTATTTTTTCCTTTCTTGAGTCCATTATAAACAAAGTGGTTCATGATGCTAAGTAACTTTCCACACACACACACACACATGAGGGAAAATTTCAATCTACTGATTAGAGTTCTCCATTTTGTTCACATCATCCAGGCCGATCATAACATCGTTCTGGACGATCAGCTCAAAACAGAAAACCCTAATTAGGGCATCCAGGTTAAGGAAACCATCATTAAGCCGATCTTCTTGGACGATATATGCATCGGTCAGGACCATAGGCTCAAATCAGAAATAATCAACCTCCATATCTATTTAAGTATTCTTTATTTTTGGAAATCGTCCAAGATAATATCCTATCGGTTTGGACGATGTAGCATAATTATGCCTAAATTAATCTGATAATTAAGGAAAGTAATTAAGGCTTGATTGCATGATCACATCATTCGGGAAGATCGCAGGTTCGACCGAGATGATGTCGTGGATGATTGACATTGGCCAAATTCTGTTCAGAGCGATGTTCAGGATGATTTCCGTCGGATTTGAACTAATCGTCCAGGCCGATATCATATCGTCCTGGACGATGTGACCAAAATTTCTTTTATCATCCCAAACCGACCAGGCTGATTGATCAGAATTTACGCTGATCGTCCATGACGATATTCATATCGTCCTAGATGATAAAGTCGGTTTGTATAAAATAAGAGTTATTCCGAAGCTCTTCTATTTAAGAGCTCTTATTCAACCCTTTGGCAACTTTTGCTGCTGCTTTGACCTGAGAGAGCTAAGAGGAGAGGGGGAGAGAGGGAGAGAGAGAGAGAGGAACTTGTGAGGGAGAGTTTGTGAGGGGATTCACAAAGGTTGCTCTAAGCAAGGATCTATCGTCTTCTTCTCCAGTTGTCGTCCTTGCTTCCTTGGGGATTCTAGAGAGGTAAAGTTCAGCATTTGATCAAGGTTCTCTGTCTTCTTCAGGAGGAAGTAAAAGGAATTGGCTTCTCTGCCTCGTCGGGTTGGCGGAAAGGAGTTTTTGTGAAGGCTTCACCGCCTTGCTGTGGGAGAAAAAGGAGAGTCACTATGTTTAGTGCAATATCCGGAGGGTGCCTCCGAGTAGTGGACATAGGTCGTGTTGACCGAACCACTATAAATTTCTGTGTTCTTTATTACTGCTTCTGCATTTATTTCTTCCGCACTTTGATTTTCATTGTGGTGATTTTTGTTTGAGTTTTTGTTTTGATTGAAAGATTTTTTAAAATACCAATTCACCCTTCCTCTTGGTTAGTCTTGGGCTAGTTCATAACGGCTTAACATCCTTAACGAACATTCATCAATAAGTAAAAGGAATGTGTTGGTAGGTAGGGAGTGATCACTTGCTAGTTGAATGAATTCCAAGGTTTGAAGAGAAGCATTTGTAGTTTAAAGGAAGATGTAACCATGGATTACCTCTTTCAAGTTTGAATTGAATAGTTTGACTAGTCAAACTATTATGGTTGAATGGGATGAAGTTTAAGGAGGTGTAACCTGCTATTGAGGTCCATAACAAGTGGTTTAAATTGGTAAGCTTGGTATTTGGGCAAATGAAAGAGTGTATGGCTTAGGTTTGAACACTATAATCAATTTGACCAAGTTAATTCTAAGTTAGATTGATTAATGATAGATTTGAAGATGTTCAAAGCATTTGATTGAGTGATCTTAATGGTTTGAAGAGCTTGACTGGATTGGATTCGATTGTATGTAATGAACTGGCCCTATGTTGACTAGGTTTGACCAGACATTGGTATAATTGACCAAGTCAATTGTTGACTTGGTCAAAGTGATCAATCAGTTCCAAATTATTGGGAGAGGTGATCAGGAGGTTTTGAGAAAATTCATATTGGATTTAAAGCTTAAGTGAGTGTGGATGGAGGTTCATGATTGATCTGGTTAACCATAGTTGACTTGGTCAACCATATCAAACCAAGGGTTGGGGTTGGGTCTAACAATTTAATTTCATGATTAGATACGAATGGAGGTGGTCTCATGCACTGGGATGGTCATTTGTGTTGAAATGACTATTTAGACTCTTAAGGGATAAATTAGTCAAAATGAGTTGACTTGGTCAACCATACTTAACCAAGGCTTAGATTTGAGTTCAATGCACTCCTAAAAGATGTTTAGGATACATTAGAAGAGGTTTTATGTTTTGATTTGGCTAGACTATGTTGAGGTTTGGAGAAATTTTCAATTTTTTTATTGAAGGACAATTGGTCATTTTGACCCTTGGTCAATTATGGGTCAACCTAGGTCCACCAAAGTGAAGTTTTTTGTTCAACATATCACAACAAGAGTTATGGACATGGTTAAGGTATTGGGATAGGTACCATGATCAAATTCCATAAGGTGGAAGGTCTAATGATATAATAAGCTATAAATATTTGAAGGTTTTGTAACCTTTGGATTTAATTTGATTTCATAAGGTTAAAGGCCTTAGATTGGGCTAAATTTAGAGGTTTGACCATAGGGACACGCCTAATCAATATTCAATTGACATATCATGAATCGAGGGTCATTTAATTGGGTTTTGAAGTAATTGAAAAATCACTCAAAAGGGGTTTTAGGACATGGGCCTTTAACCTTGGGTTTTGGTCTAAAAATCTGGATTTGAACTAGAGTATGGATTTGATTGACTGAGTTTGATTTATCCACCTTAATAAAAATCAACTAGATTAGATATGATTGATGATTAGATATGATTGAAGCTTTATTGAAAATCGATTGAAGATTGATTTAAGGCTGGATTGAAGGTTATCGTGAAGATTGAATTGGAGATTGATTGAAGTTTGGGTTGAAGTTTGATTGAAGGTTGAATTGAGGTCTATATTGAAGATGTATTGAAGGTTGAATTGAGGTCTATATTAAAGATTGACTTGAGGTTGAATTGAAGTTTCGATTTAAATTTTATTGAGGGCTGGATTGAAATTTTATTGAGGTCTAAATGATTGACAGTAGGATGAATGTCAACAATCATATCAACAAACAAGAGTCTAGATTGATTCTAATGACCTCATATATAAATGAGGCCAACAATTTCTTATCTTAATTTTCTACAATTCCATAAGGAAATGTTCTTATGATAGTGAATAATCCTGACCATCTAGATTTAATTTTCTTGAAAATAAACTAAGACTATAATTAAAATATAAAATATCCTATTCATGATTTAATTCTTTCCTTAGAAGCTTAAGCTTCAATTTTTATTTCTTTCAATTCACTCAACTACATCTATCTTTTCTCTTTTGTTCCTTCAATATTAAAATTCAATTATTTAACTTCCCAGAATGCCTTGTGCTCTAGTTCCACAAGAAGTTGGCAAGCATTTCAAGAATTAGTTTATAAGGAGTCATACCAATATGTGTCTTAAAAAAGTTTTATAGGCTCATAATGTATCTTCTAACTTAATAGCCCAATCCTTCCAGCTAGAACTGACTATTTTTTCCAAGATTTACTTAATCTCTCTATTACTAATTTATACATGTCCACTAGTTTGGGGAAGATAAATAGTCCTTATGATATGATAAATCCCATATTTACTTAATAATATTTTTATTCTTTTATTATAGAAATGACTTCCTCCATCATTGATTAAAACTCTTAGCATTACAAATCTAGAAAAAAAAAATATTTCTTAAAAAACTTTAACATAATTTGAGCATCAGTTTTAGAGGTTGCTAATCCTTCAATCCACATTGATATAAAATTTGCAGCAATAAGAATATATTGATTTCCATGGGATAACACAAAAGGTCTCATAAGTTCTAATCCCCAAATATTAAATATTCATATTTCTGAAATATAGTTCAAAGGCATTTCGTTTCTTTTTGAAATATTTCCTACCCTTTGGCATTGATCATTTTTTTTAATGTATTTTTCTATATCCTAAAATATAGTAGGCTAAAAAATCCAAATTAAAGGATTTTAGAAGTAGTTCTAAAACCTCCAAAAGATTCCCCTAATGATATGTTCTATTTCTTCATTTGGGAGACATCTTCTCAAAATTTGATCATTATAAGATTTAAATAAATAAATTCGTCACAAAATAAAATTTGATATCATTCAAAAACTTCATCTTTTGAATTAACAATAAATCATAAAGTACTATACTACAAACAATGAAACTAACAATGTCAACATACTAAGGCGATTTATTTAAATGTAGAGTAAATAATTATTCATTAGAAAAATTTCTTTAATCGCAGCCTCATTTGATGCTTTATTTACAATAGAAATTCTATAAAATAATCAATAATTTTATTTTCATTACCATTTCTATCAAAAATTTCTACATCAATTTCTTATAACTAATAAATCTATCTAACCAATTTAGATTTAGTATCTTTCTTTGTCATAAGATATTTGATAATAGCATGATCAATATAAAAATCACTTTTGCTCCAATCAAATATGATCTAAAAATTAATGAAAAGTATAAATAATGGCTACCAATTCTTTTTTAGTACTTGCATAATTATACTGTGCATAATTTAAAGTTTTACTAGCATAAAAATGGACATAAAATGTATTGTCTCTTTTGTCCCAGAACTGCACACACAATAACGTCATTAGCACCACATATTACTTTAAAAGATAACAACCAATCAAGAGCAATAATAATTTTAGCAATAATCAAAGATTATTTAAAGTATTAAAGGGTTAAATACATACATAATCAAATATAAAGGAACAACCTTCTCCAATAATTAATATAATGGTTTAGAAATTTTAGATAAGTCCTTAATAAATCTCTTATAAATTCTTGCATGACCTAAGAAACTTATAATGCCTTTAATATAATTGGGACGAAATAGTTTTTCTATCACAGCTTGAATTTTTGTAATGTCTTCCTTCAAACATTTCTTAGAAATATTATGCCCTAAGATAATGCATTCAGTTAATATGAATTGATACTTCTCTTAATTTAATACTAATGTTGAGGGTCAGCTTTTGGTACTGAATTAGCTTCTATGAAAATTCTATGCATGCAATTTGATGGAGTAATCCTTCTAATGTCAATAATTTTTCACCCGAAAGCTCTTTTTAAATCACTTAAAACCCTAATAAATTCATTTTCTTGATGTGGTTCAAAATTTGCTAAAATGATTACTAGAAGAGTAGAGTTATTACCCAAAAAAAGCATACTTTGGATGACAAGGTAAGACTTTAAGCTTTAATTTAGGGGTCTATTCAATGGATGATTATAAAGTTTTCTAAACAGAGAAAGTTTTTAGCAATTCAGAATTTCCATTGATCAAACTTCCATTCCCTATTTTTATTACAACAAATTTTCCTAACATCTATTTATTCTTTTCATGTTCTTTCTCTTCAAATAATTCTCCTTTCAATAATTCTTCCTTTAGACACACTGCCACAACATCTTCCAAATCCGCCTTAAAGCAATATTTCTTTTCTTAAGGGAATTTTATTAATTTTAGTACATCAATTGTATCATCCAAATATTGAGTCCTAAAAGTCAATTCACCTTTTTGTACATCGATCATGGCTTTTCCTGTAGCTAAAAAAGGCCTCCCTAAAATGGGAGGTATTTTTTTGTCATCTTCCATATCTAGAATCAACGTCTCTTTGCTCTAGCTTTTGTGGCTATTCCAAGGCGATTCTAGGGCTTCTCTTCGTGCGATCGTTTGGTGTCTTCCTTGTCAGATTTCCTCCGGTTTTTTGCTCTGGTTTTTGTGTTCTTTTTTTATACATTTTTTTTCTCGTTTAGCTTCTTGGGTTCTCCGTGTGGTTTTGTTTCAGGTAAGCCCTTCCGAGGTCTGTGGCTTCTTCTCTTGGTTTTGTTTTTTTCCTTGGATTTTGGTTTTCTCGTGTTTCTTTTTAGCTTTTGTTTTGTTTTGACTGTAATGTTTTTTGTGGTTTTGGGGGATGACAGCCCCGTCGTCATCTTACCTTCCATTGGCTTATGTTCCAAAAGGTAAACCTCGATCTTTCAAGGATGTGCTTTCTAGAACTTTTGCTTCTTCTCCCCCCTCCCTTACAATTTACTCAATCGTCGTTCAAGGGATATCCTGTATTAATATTTGACAATTCTATTGTGGCTCAGTTAGCTGCCTCTTTCACTCTTACTCTTGTGGGTAAGTTCGTTTTGAGGCGTCCTAATCTAGATGTTATCTGCAAGTTTTTTTTTGTGAAATTAAAGCTCTCTGGCTCCTTTCACATTGGATTACTTGATCCTCGTCATGTTGTGATTCAATTGAGCAATTACTTGGATTATAGTTGGATTTTTTTGAGGAGATTGAATTACATTCAAGCTTGCCAAATGAGGCTTCTTAAATGGACACTTGACTTTGACATCCATTAGGAATCGCCTATTGCTCCTATTTGGATCTTTTTCCATAATCTGAGGCTCCATTTTTTTAATTCTCAAGTGCTTTTTGGACTTGCTTCTATCCTTGGTAGGCCTCTACAAATGGACCAGGTTACAACTTTGGTTTCACGGCCATTTATGGCTCGTGTTTTGGTCGAGTTAGATATTTCTAAAAAACATCCTTCAAAAATATGGCTAGGTTATGTATTGAATGGTTATTTCTAAAAGGTTGAATTTGACAATTATCCGATTTTCTGTTCTCATTGCAAAATGCACGGGCATGGTTTGAGAGAATGCTTTAAATTACATCCTTATCTTAAGAAGGAAAAATAATTGGTCGGGTCTGCTAAAGTAAAAGAAGGAAATTTGAATGCTCATGTTAATGATTCTTTGAATAATCTTGTGGTGGAAGGTAATGGAGTTTCTACCGAGGGTAATGTTGATGGTAATAGTCAACTTGTTCTTATTCAGGTTGCCCAGATTGCCCCCTCCTGTTGTGGAGGGGAACTACTTAGTGCTCAAATCGTGGATCCTTTAATGGCATCTATACATGTTATGTCTGATGGGGAAAAACAAACATTACCCCTATTAATGCCAAGACTATAACTGATCCGTCTTCTTCTATTACTCCTATTACACAACAAACTTTGCCTCAAATAGTAGTCTCTAATTTTAATACTGCCTATCCTAATCCTATTCAATATATGTATGTGAATGAGCAGATTAATGATCTTATTAATGAAAGAACTGATTATCTTGTGCCGGAGGAAGCATTAACCCTACAAGTGAACCCTCCTAATGCCCAAACTGAGAGTGTTAAGGAATGTTGTGGAGGAGTTGAGAGGAATATTTCTACTTTGGAAGATGGTACTTTTTATATAGAAAGCGAGCTGCCTCTTTCTAAGGGGTCTTCAGGTAATTTAAATGACAATAAACTTCTCTTAATTGATCATTATCACTGCGATGATTTTACTAACACGGAGGTGGATATTTTGGCTAAATGTTATGCTATAGAAGATCATGATTTGAGCTTCTATAAGGGTCTTGGTAAGATAGGTAGAAAACCCAAAAATATTTTTTTACAATCTCCTAGAAATACCCATTTCCATACTTCACATTAATTTGGTCTTTTATGTTTAACACCATCATTTGGAATGTCCGGGGTACTAGTTTCCCTTCTTCTAAGTTTAGAGTTAAAAATTTATGTTGTATTTATAATGTGTCTATTCTTGCTTTTCTTGAACCTCTGATTTCAATGGATAAATACTTAGTACTGCTAAATTGTTTAGTTTTAAATATGCTAAATCGAATATTTCCAATAAAATTTAGATTTTCTGAAAAGATTATGTTAGAATTGATATCATTGGCAATTTTACTCAAGTTTTGCATTGTAATATTGAAAGTTCTAATTTCCAATATTGAGCATCTTTTGTTTATGCTACTTCCTCTCGTTATACTAGAAGGATTTTATGGAATCAAATAATTCAATTTCATAGTATTTGCAACCATCCTTGGCTTGTTGGTAGTGATTTCAACACTATTACGAACCCGTTTGAGTGTATAGGGGGTTCTCTTCCTATATATCAGTCGATGGAGGATTTCAATGACATGATTATGGAATGCAACCTCATTGATATTGATTTTTATGGTAATAATTTTACTTGGCATCGTGGGCACATGTGGCAAAGACTTGATAGAGTTCTTTTAAATAATACTTGGCTTAACTCTTTTTATTTGACTAAGGTTGAACACCTTAGCCGCACCCTCTCGGATCATTCTCCTCTTCTTATCAAAATTAAGAATAGAATCAGATCTGCTCCCTCTCAATTTAGATTTCAAAACATGTGGTTGCAACATGAGACTTTTCTTGAGATGGTCCAGTATAATTGGCATGCTCATCTTTTCCCTAATGATTTTATTTCTGGCATGAATAGACTTTGGCTAAAACTCAAAAGGCTTAAACAAGTTTTGAACTTGTGGAATCATAATGTTTTCAAAGATATTTTTTCTAATAATTTATTTGTGGAAGATAGGGTTAATTCTATTTATCAGTTGGATTCCTCTGAGTCCAACCTATGTCTTCTAAATGAAGCTAAATTGGAGCTTTACAAGTTTCAAGCTCAGGAAGAAATTTTTTGGAAACAAAAAGTGACTACCAAGCATTTGGTGGAAGGTGACAATAATACTAAATATTTTCATGCTTTGGTGATTAAGAAACGTGCTATTAACTGCATTCATAAAATTTCTTGTGATGATGGATTTGTTACTGAGGATAGTGATGAGATTGCTAGTCTGGCTGTTAATTTTTTTCAAAACCATCTTAATAAATCTTTTAACCTTACTATTATTACTATCCCATCCATTATTCATAATATTATTTCTCAAGAGGATAACTATGGTTTATTTAAATTTTCTTCTCTTGAAGAGATTAAAGAGACTTTATTTGGTATGAATGGGGATTCTGTGGCTGGCTCGGATGGTTTTAAAACTAAGTTCTTTCAGAAAATGTGGCCTATTATTTTTAATTATATTTTCTTTGCTGTCACTAATTTTTTTAATGGCAATCCTATTCCGAAATTTTTTTCCTCTACTTCTATTATGCATATTCCCAAGAACAATGCTGTGAATTCTTGGAATGACTTTAGGCCTATTAGTTTGTGTACTATTTTTTATAAATAGCTCACTAAAATCTTGATGAATCGGTTAACTGCTTTATTACCTAAGCTTATATCTCCCTTTTCAAATGGGATTTGATAAAGGTCGTGCCATTGCTGATAATATCTTTGTTGTCTTAGGAATTTTGTTAAGACTTTGATGTCAAGGTTAGAGGTGGTAATATGATTATGAAACTGGATATTGCTAAGGCTTATGATAATATTAACTAGAATTTTATTTACAAAATCTTAAGTTTATTGGTTTTGATTATAATTTCATCAAGCTCATTAATACTTGTATTTAAAGCCCTTTTTTTTCGTTATTGTGAATGGTAAGAGCCATGGTTTCTTCATGGCTTCTCATGGCCTTAGGTAAGGGGATCCCATTTCCCATGTGCACTTTATTATTATTGTGGATTATCTTTCTAGGGGCCTTGTTGATCTTTTGAATAAATGTCCTAGTCAATATTTCAGAACTTTAGGAGGTCTTCAAATTTCTCATTTATTCTTTACTGACGATTTCATTGTGTTTTCAAATGCTTCGAGGAATAAGGTAAACAAAATTTTGAGCTTTTGTGATCAATTTGAATCGGTTAGTTGTTTAGCCTTTAATAAGCATAAATGCTATTTTATTGTTGCTAAAAATGTTTCTTCTGACCGTGTTATGGATATTAATAATCCTACTGGTTTTAATCAATGTGTTTTACAAGAAATTATTTGGGTTTTCCTCTTTATAAAGGCAGAAAAAGTTTTTTCTTTTTGATGATTTATTTTTTGGGTATTTCTATTTAAAAGTTTGAACTGTTCTTGGGATTCTAACTTCTTAAGCTTTGGTGGCCGTCTTATTCTCATTAAAAGTGTTCTTTGCTCTATTTCGATATGTAGTTTTCAAACCCTTTTTTCTACTAAGAATGTGTGCCATAGAATTGATAGAATTTTTAATAAATTCTTTTGCAAAGGTACTGGTAACAATTCTAAGATTGATTAGTCTTCCTAGAGAAAATGTTGTGGGACTTTGCGCGCAAGAAGGGGCTTTAGGGTGTAAGACTATGTTTGACATGGCCTCCACTTTTTCTTGCAAACTTTGGTATAATCTTAGGTCCAATGTGAGCCTTTGGACTAATTTTATGATGGTCAAGTATTGTGGGGGAGACATCCTTCTATGTGTATTTTTGCTAAAGGCCACTCTACAGTTTGGCAACGGCTTTGCTTGATTAAATGGAAGGTGGAGCCTTCTTTAGTGTGGGCTCTTAGTAATGGAAATATTTTCTTTTGGCAAGATCAGTGGTTGAATGGCCAGTCGATTGATTCTTTATTAAACTTTGTCTCCATAGCTAAGGTTAAGGTTAACTATTTTTTCTGTAATTATGGTTGGGATTTGGAGAAGCTTTCTGTTGTTCTCCCTGACTTTATTATTTAGCTTATCTTAAAGATTCCTCTTAACATTAACTCTAAGGATGTGTTTCTCTTTACTTTTACTAAAGATGGGTCCTTTAGAATTAAGGATGCTTGGAACTCCTTTAGATCTAAAAGTAAGCCTTCTAAGCTTCTTAAAATGATTTGGCACAAAAGTGTCCCCTCTACGATTTCTGTCTTTATTTGGAGAATGCTTCACAAGCTTATTCCTACAGATGAGAATTTGAGGAAAAGAGGTTTTATTTTTCCTTCTAAATGCCAATGTTATTATCATGTTGACAATATGCATCGTGTTTTCATATATGATCCTATATCTGTTAAGATTTGGTCCTATTTTGAGGACTTATTTCATCTTAATTTTTTTAATGTTAGGAGTTCTATTTACTATTTGCTTGATTGTTGGTTTGTTAAGTCTAAAGGCCATGTTAGAAATATTATTCCCTCTCTTATCCTTTGGTACCTTTGGCTGGAGAGAAATGATTCTTGTTTTAATGGCGTTGTTATGAATCATCAAAGAATTATCCATAAAGTTAAGGATAAAGTGGTTTCCCTTTATTCTGCTAATTTACTCTCGGTTAGGCATTTTAAGAAGTTTTTATTTGCTTTCCCTACTTTTGGTATTAACATGGAGGTGGACAAGTTGCATAAGGAGACGAGGTGCATTAGTTGAAGTAAGCCTCTCCCTAACTCTTGTAAGTTAAATGTTGCCATTAATGCTAAACTGGGTGATATTGTAGGTTGTGGTGGCCTTATTAGAGATCATAATGACACTTTCATCTTGGGTTTTGCTAGGCCTGTTACTAATGGTGATATTAATATTGCTCTTTACATTGCTATGCTTCATGGATTAAACCTCTGCGCTAACCTCTCTCAAATTAATACTATTCTGGAGATTGGTTCTTACTTTGATTTCAATTTGCTTTATGTTAATGATGATAACATTTGTTCCTCTACTCTGCTTTACATTAGGAGGGACATTAGGGAGATCCTTAACTCTCTTAATTGCTCCTTTTCTATCAATTTGGATGAGGGGAATGCGTGTGCACAAGCAATGGCCAATATGGGTTGTGATTTTAATGGATTGACTGAATTTTCCTTTTCTGAACAGCTTGTTTTTGTTAAAGGCCTTTTAAGGCTGGATCAAATTGGTTTATCTTATGTTAAGCTTTAATTTTGGTGGTTCGGTTTTCTTTTTTTGGCTAAGGGGTTCCTCTCTTTGGTTGCAGTGGGGAATTCTTGCAGCTTCTCGGTTTGGTTTATTGTTACATTGTTGTTTCGAGTCCTTTTTGGGTTTTATCTGGTGGTGTTATTATGGTTCTTTTTTATCTAGCTGGGCTTTCTGCTTTCTTATGTAGTATTACCATATGGTTTGGAGGGGTGTGCTTCAGCTGTTGCTATGTGTAGGTTGTGGTTGTATCTGTTATATGACTAGGTGGTTTGGTTGGGTGTTCTTAAGCTATTGTACGGTTTTTTTGTGCCTATGTTTGGGATTTTGTTGGGGTGTAGGTGTGGATGTTCTCTTTTTACTTTCTTTTCTGTGGCCTGGTGTTCCAGTTTTCTTCCTGGGCTGTTTTTATCTTATTGATGCTGCTTTCCTTGCTTGGGCTTTATGGTGAGAGCATTGATGACTGCTTCTGGCTATATCCTTTTTGGGTGGAGTTAGGCAATGGTAGTTGGTTATTCTAGAATTTTGTTAATTTAGCATTGTTCTGTCATTGTTTTTCTGAGTATCTTCTCTATTTTGCTGTTGTGGGGGAACCTAATCAGGTGGTTAGTTTGCCTCCCTATGTTCCTTTTGTTAATTATACTAATATTCTTGTAATTTTTCTTCTGGACTTTCCTCATATTTTTTTAGGTCATATTACTGCTATATCTTTCTTGCCTATCAGCCTTTTTTTGAAGGTTATTTATTGGATGGTTGATTGCAAGGTCGCCATGGGGTTTGGTTGTTGGGAGCATTTTGGAAACTTTTTGCTAGCTCCTATTTTTTGGTTGCTTTCTCTTAAGCATCGTAGCATGTACATAGGGTTTCTTGTACTAATCTTTAATGGGGAACTCAAGCTCCTGGGTATTTCTTTTCTTTACTTTTGTAGCTCTTTGAGCGGTAGTGAGCTTGAGGTCCCCTTAGGACCTTGTATAAGTTTACCTTAATCAAAGCGTAGGCCCCTTTCTGGGTTTCCCCTAAAAAAAATCTTCCATATCTAGAATAATACAATAAATAGGAAAAATTAATTTATCAACTTTATTCAAAACATCTTCTATTACCCCTCTTGGGTAAGTGAAAGATATATCATCCTACTAAAGAGTAACAAAAGTAGGTTGAATCACTCATATATCTCATTTTTTTATTATTGAAAGTTGCATTAGGATGATATTAGATCCTAAATCACATAAGGCTCTCCACATAATTTTTCACCAATAGTTAAAAGGATTATAAAACTCTCAGAATCTTTAAGATTTTTAGGAAGTCTCTTTTGAATTATAGTATTATTCTTTTTTATTAATGCTACTATTTTAAATTCGCTTAGCTTCCTTTTCTTTTTCAAAATATCCTTCATAAATTTGACATATGTGGGCATCTATTCTAAAGCTTCAAAAAATGGTATATTAATGGCTAATTTTTTAAACACTTCTAAGAACTTTGAAAACTATCTGTCAAGATTTTGTTTGATTAACCTATGAGGAAAAGGTGGTGGTGGTCTCTCTATAATCTTCCTAATTAAATTTTCACGATCTTTTATAGGGTTAGATTGTTCAATTATAGATTTATTTTCTACTTCTTCATTTTCAACATCATTCTTTTGAGGTAGATCTTTATCTTTGTAAGGGTCTCCCAAATCTTTTCCACTTCAAAGTTGGATATTATAACATTATTCTTCCAATTTTTTATAATTAATCAACCTAGCAAGATACCCTAATTGATCCTTAATTTTTCTAAGAGCAGTGATTAATTCTGCAATTGGATTCCTAGTTGTATAATAATATTTTTCAAGGGTATCTTCCCAATCCTGTCATGATGGAGTTGTTCAGAATCAAAGTTATAACATTGTAATGCTACATAACTTAAATTTTTAGGATCTTTGTTTACATTATCATACCCATCTATCCTAGTTCTAACTTTTAAGTTAATTAATTTCTAAGAAATTACTGTAACTTGTGTAGTCAAGATAATCTATTATAAAATATTTGAATAACCAACCAATCACGTAAAACATGGTGAGGGCATTTCTTAAGTATTTTTTTAATAACTCTCAACTCTCATAAATTGATTCTCCATCAAACTGGGTGAAATAAGTGATATCATTTATAAGTTTAGTAGTTTTTAAAGGTAGAAAGTACTTAGCAAAAAACTTATAAGCCAACTCATTTCAAGTGGTTATAGAGCATTGGGTAAGGAATTTAATCACATCTTAGCTTTATCTCTTAGAGAAAATGAGAGCAATCAATGTCTAATAGCATCATTATTGACTCCATTGTACTTAAATATAACATAAATTTCTAGAAACTGGATAAGTGTAAATTGGGATCTTCAACATGAATTTCCCAAAATTGAGAATTTTGAACCATTGGAATTATAAAAGGTTTTGATTCAAAATTATTAGCTTGAATTGTAGGTCTATTAATGGTTTGATGAATTCCATCTATTAAAGTTAGCATAATCCCTAAGAGATCTCTAATGATCTAGATCTTGTAAGGTTCAGTAATTTTCATAATTTTCTTAGTTTTTAAAAATTTTTAAAGGGTTCCTTTTATTTCATAGTAAAACAACCAATGTTCATTTCTATGTCTATAAAGCATGCAATCATGAATATGCAAGGTGAAAAGAAAATAAATAAAATAAAAGATATAAGTAGGTCTAATTATGAAATTAACTTAGCAATATAGTTAAAATAAAAAAAATACGTCCCTGACAACGGTGCAAAAAAACATGATGGTGGTTGTGGAGTGAATTTTTGAATTGTATAGAAGTCTAGGGGTCTATCACCCCTAAATAATGTTTAAGTTTTTTTTTTGATATAAAAATAACAAAACCTCACTTAATATATGCAAGTATACTTGCTGAATCAAATTTTAATGTAATATAGTAGAGTGTTAAACCCACCAGGAAATATGCTTACTTGCAAAAAACTACTATAATTTACTATAATTATAATAATTATACTACTCAAATAAAAATGATATTTGTGGAGATTCTATGACTAAATGAAATATTAAAAATATTGAATGTAATATTCAATAAAAGTGTTTTGAATTAATGATTGTAAATTTTATATCTTCTCTAATAAGAATCTTTTTTTTGGGAAATTTTGGGGCTTAGCCCGTATATTGATCAAAAAAATAGGTTACAAGAAGAAACTATCCAACTAAAAAGATTTACAAGTAAACTATGAGCTGAAATAAAAAATTACAAGTCCAGAACAAAAACAAAGATGTCTCCAACAAGGCTCAGAAAAAAACGGACTGGGAGAAGGCAAACAAATCACCGAAGCCACTCAAAGCCTTCATATAGGAACCCAGTTGCCATCAGTAATCCACAGGAATATCCAGCAGGGTGCAGAAAGCCAGGCCAAGTACTGGAAGAAGCCAAGAAGATAATGAGGCCATCCAGGGTAGTAGGCGACAACCCAGTCCGGCTCATCATTGCCAGGGGACATACCAATAACCTTCCCAGAATTAAAATTGGCGAGAGAAGCATTGAGGATAGGTGCTGCATAGAGTATCAAAATTCTTCCAAAATCTGGCCTTGGACAGAATGGCAGAAATGCTTCTGTAATAGATGGTGATAGGAGAGCAAAGTTTCCTCGAAAATCTCCTATCATTTCGTTCTCGCCATATGAAATAAAGCAAACAACAAGCAACAAAATAACAAAAATTCTTTTATTGTGAGTTAAGCCCTTGATCTCCCTCAAAAAATTCCAGAAGCTGCATCAGATTTGGTCTTAAAAGAAATGACTGCGTGCTAGGTAAAAGCATTTGTAAAATCTGAATTGAAAAATCACATTGAAATAAAAGATGATTTATGCTTTCATGTTCAGCATTGCATAAAGGGAAAATAGGGGGAATGAAAATGTTCTGAATAGCCAGCACCTCCACAGTTTTAAGCCTCCTCATCACGGCTAACCAAGCATAAGCCGAATACCTTAAAGCCGCTCTTTTATGCCAAATAAAATTATGGTAAGATTAGAATAGTAAACCATTTTAAAGGTTTTGAAGCATGGCATGCCCTCCCCCAGCCAAGTAATACAACTAGGGCAATCAGAAATAGGAATAGCCATAATAGCCTGGGACAGCTCAGGGGAAACAACCTCAGTGAAATTCCAACATCCCTCATAAATAAACAAATTAACACTCATAAAACCAGCAGGACTATGAGACATTAAGCTAGCAAGAGTTTGATCGTTCAATCACGGGTCCCAAAACATGGAAAGATTGCAGGAATTCTTTATCACCTGAAACTTAAAAAGGTTTTTAATATGATTGGCAATAGAACAAATGCCTTTCCAAAATTTGGAAGCATTGGCCTGAGGAGACTTGTAAGGAGAATTATATTTTCTTCTTAACCAAGAGAAGAGCAAAGAATGCTGATTATAGAATCTCCAGATGAGGTTGCAACCATGAGCAAAAGCAAGACATTGGATATCCGGTATGCCTAATCCCCCAAAGCAAGTAGGTATACAGGTTTTATGCCATGTAATTAGGTGAAGTTTTTTCTCAGTGGAAGAGCCATGATATAAGAACTTAGAGCATAATTTGTCGATTTGTTTACAACAACCTTTGGATAGAATCGCTCCTCTAATCTAGTAAGCTATAGTGTTGGCAATAGTAAATTTCATATACTGAATCCTACTTGCAAAAGACAAAAACTTAACTTTCCAACCAGCAAGTAGAGTAGAAATCCTACTCAGTAGTGGTTGGAAGTGAGAAGAAGATAGTTTCTTGATAGCAATGGGAAGCCCAAGATATTTTAGAGATTCAACCGAAAGGGAATAGCCGAGAATGGCATTGATATCCGAAGCAAGGTTGGGGTTACAAGAGATAATGATAAAGCATTTATTTTTGTTTATGTAAAGCCCAGCCTGTTCATCAAAGATGTTCAGAGTGTTATTAAGAGCATGAGCATTGGAAATGGTAGCCGGGCCAAAAACCAACACGTCATCAGCATAGAGAAGGTGGTTATACACAGAATTGCCTCTAGAAATTCCCTGAAAGGAGCCCTCATCTAAGGCACAAGAGAAGGCGTCCATGACAATGGCAAACAACAGTGGAGATAGGGGGCAACCTTGACGCAACCTAGTAGTAGAGTTAAAAAAGCCCTCCAGAACACAATTAACACAAATAGAGAAAGGTACATCCAGGATACAACCTTTGATCCAAGAAATGAACTTAGATGGAAAACCTTTCACCTCCATCCTATTCAAAAGGAATTCCCTAGAGACCGTATCGAAAGCCTTTTTGATGTCCAATTTAGCACAGAAATAGTCTTTGGAAGTCCCCAAGTTAAAATCTCTAAGAATTTTGGAAGCCAAAATGATGTGATCAGAGGCCAACCTTTTCGGAATAAAGCCCGCTTGACTTTCATTAATAATAAGAGGCATGATACCTTTCATCCTATTAGCCAAAATCTTAGCAATGATTTTATAAAAAGTGTTACAAAGTGAGATGGGTCTAAAATCATTAATGTTGGAGGCATGAGGATGTTTGGGGATAAGGACAAGATCAGTAGCTTTAGCACAGGTAGGAAGAATCCCGGTAGCAAAATAATTTTTAAGAGCCTGACAAATATAGTGACCGGTAATATTCCAAGAAGTTTAATAGAAATGAAAGGTGAAGCCATCCAGCCCAGGGGAGGATGTGGAGGCACCCGCAAAAACCACATCTTTGATCTCATTATTGAAAACCGGAACAATGAGGGAGTCAGCAAGATTAGCAGGGATGGAGGAACCATAAGGAATAAGCCTCATGTTACCGGAGTGAGAATGCGGGCTATTAAAAAGCCCTTGAAAATGCCTAGTCAAGGCTTGAGCCACAGTTCTTGGAGAGTTAAAGTGACCATCCGGAGTCGTAATCTCCCTAATGTGATTAATGTTGCCTCTACTCTTATTCCTGGCATACAAAAACCCCAAATCGTCTTCTCCATGGGACAGTCATTTGGCTTTAGCCCGCTAAATAGTCCAGGAAGCCCAAGCCTTTTGGAAATTGATCAAAGAAGAATTGATGAGCTTGAGAGAATTATTAAGAGTCATGTCCAGCGAGTTGGAATTAATGAGATCAAGACAATTTTTCTGTTGAGAAATTAGCGAGTCAATTTTATCCTTAAGAAAGGATGAGTTATTCCTCTTATGATTCTTCAGGTGCCCTTTTAAACATTTCAATTTATAGTACAAGTTGACAATAGGACTAGCAGCAGAATGCGTAGCAAAGGTAAAAATAACCATATCCTAATAGCCATCCATATTCACCCAGTAATTTTTGAATAAAAATCTCACACCTGCAGCCATGGGAGCTCCGGAGAAAAGAAACAAGGGTGAGTGGTCAGAACACATCGGAGCATCAACATTGTAAAAGGAAGTGGGAAAAGCTTCCAACCAAGCCACATTAATCAACATTCTATCCAATTTAACATGAATAGGATCATCTACCCGCTGATTGAACCAAGTGAAATTTAAACAAGTAGAAGCCAGTTCTAGGAGCCCGGTGTCAAAAATCCAGCTATTCATTTCATTGAGTTGGCTATGCTGTGGTGGCAACCCACCTAATTTTTCTTTGACAGTTCTGAAACAATTGAAATCTCCCATAACTAGCCACGGGGAGGAAATACTATCAGCTAAAGAAGCTAGCTGATTCCACAGAGAAGTTCTATATCAAATTGTGTGTTGGCCGCATAAACCACAGACAGGAGAAACTGAGAATCAGATGAGAAAGAGACAATTCCATGTATTAACTGGGAGGAGGTGATGATGGGTCTAAAGTTAACACAATTTGCATTCCATTTAAGCCAAATTCTCCCAGAGATAGAAGAGCAAAGATTGTTACATCTCTTCTCATGGGGAAAAATATGATGGGAATGGGCAAACTAGTGGTCAGAATCCGGATTCGTAGAAAGCTTCGCCTCCAAAATACAGAGCATTTCAAGACGATGGGACTTAATCAAATTTTTACATGCCATAACTTTTTCGGGGCTATTAAAAATTCGGACATTCCAACATCCAATGGGCGGAAAGGTCATTTGGATTTTGAGAAAGATTGCGCTTTTTTGGCACTTTTAGATTAAGGGGCTTTGAATTTTCAGACTTTGGCTGTTTTTGTCTGTCAGGAGGCTCTTCCAAATTTTGGTAAGGAAAACTTGAAGAGGATTCAGAAGGTTCAACAATGTCAGGAGGGTCATCTTCTTGTAAAATAGCAAATTTATTCGGTGAAGAGGATGTTGTGGGAGGAGGATTCTGAAGCCAGGTTGGTTTTTGCCGAGATTTGGCCACAGAAATTTACCTGTGTTATCCGGAGAGTGGGAATGAGCAGGCACGAAAGGAGTCTCATAAGGGTCTGGCTCATCATGAGAGAAGGAATCAATAGCTTCGGTATTGCCGGAGGGGGAGTTAAGGTTAGGAATGGGTTCGGGTTGAGAAGCAGGTTCCATACCAGGAGGAGGCATAGCATGAAGCGCATCAACCTGAGCAGGCACCATAGGATTGTCAACAATGGGTAAAACAGGAGGAGTAGGTAATTGAACCGGCACAATAGTGGTGTCAATAGTGGATAGAGCAGGGGGATTAGGTAAGATAGTGGTGGATGATTGAATTAAATGATGATCAGAAGGCTTGGGAGGCAGGGAAGACGGTAAATTAGGTGGAGGTAATAGTTTATTTTGACGGTTTCTACTTTTGCTTCTCCCCTGAGATTGTGGAGGAAAATGAGGTTTGGATTGAGGATTTTTGGGGGGCAGAGGTTTGGAGGATGAACCAAGGATCCACAGCCAGAACAAGGGGTTGGCTTCCAGTCATTCACCACCTTGAGTTCCACATCATCACCATATAGAGAAACAGGAATAACATCCGGAAAACTCGACTTACTAGAAACCAAGACGCAAACCTGAGCAAACGTCAATCGAGTTTTACGGGCCGTTAAAGCATCAACCGCCAACGGTTGGCCAACAAAGCTAGCGATTTTTGAGATACCGATTGGATTCTGTTAAGATAGTTGCTATTTGCATTCTTTTCATTTTTGCAACTTATAAAGTTTTCATGATTTCAAACATTATTGTTCAAATGTGTAGTTATCTCCTAACAATTTTGGAAGAATTGTATTTGCTCTTGTGTGTACTGACATTTCAGGAAAAACGAACTCCAGACTACGAAGACTTCAAATTAAATTCAGCATGAGATACTTTGTAAAATTTGAAGCTTGCACTTTTCTTAGAAATCAAATTGAAAGGGAGTGATTGTATGTTGAGAAAATAAAAACATTCATACATAAGGAGATTATGTAGAATTTATACTGATCGTACAGGACGATCTTCAGTTCGTACTAGACGATCAGACAGTTATCTCCTATAGAGCATATGGAACGAATAGGAACTTGCTTGAAATTTTTTCTAAGTCCTATTCGTCCAGGACGAAATAAATTATCGTCCAGTACGATTGGCTCTCTGGAAAATTTTCGTCCAGACGAAATTAATTATCGTCCAGGATGATTGGGTCTCTGGAAAATTTTCGTCCAGATGGAAATAAATTATCGTCCAGAACGATCAGTCCTCGGGAAATTTTTCGTCCAGACGAAATAATTTATCGTACAGGACGATCAGTCCTCTGTAAAAATTTCGTCCAGACGAATCTATTTTCGTCCAAACGATTAACCGACTTAGGACAATTTTCAGCAGTTTCTAGAATCGACCTTGTAATAACCGTTCGTACTGGACGAACCTAGTTCGTACTGGACGATCAGCTGTACGAAGACATTTCGTACACATATTCAAATAGGGTCGTTTCAGATCGTTTAAGTAAAATCGTCCAGGACGATCCACTGCATACAGAATTGAATACTTGCAGTTTTTGGGCGGTTTTTCTTGTCTTTTGTATAAATAGTTCAAATTAGACTGCCACCCAATCTTTTTGTCATTTGATCTTCGTGCCTATTGAGAGAATAGCCAAGGAGAGAGTTGAAGTGAGCATTCAAGGGAGGATTCCTACCACTGAAGCGAGAAGGCTTCACTTGGATTTCAAAGGTAAGAGTCTCTACTTGTGAATTGGGATTACTTCACTCTTTTCTTTCTTCCTTCTAGATTCTTGTGAGAAGATCTGTCAAGGAGATCCGGTTCTCTGCCGACACTTGGAGAGTGTGAACAGCCGAAGGGTTCTCTGCCCACACTAGGAGAGTGTGAAAGGACGAAGGGTTCTCTGCCCACACTGGGGATAGTGTGAAAGGAAGGACGGTTCTCTGCCAACACTGGGTATTGTGTAAAAGGACGGACGGTTCTCTACCGCACCGGGGAGTGATGAAAAGAGTGTGTTGTAAAGGCTTCTCCGCCTTGCTGTGGGTGTAAAAGGAGAGTCACTGTTGGTATTAGTGCAATACTCAGAGGGTGCCTCTGGGGAGTGGATGTAGGTCTGGTTATAGACCGAACCACTATAAATCTGGTGTCATTTACTTTACTGTTTTTACGTTTCCGCACTTTCTATTTCAGTTTTAAAAACTCTGTGGTTGAAAAACCTTTTTCTACAAAATTTAAAAGAGATTTTATTTCGGTTCAATAATATTTAAAAAGGGGGTCTTAAATTTTAACTTTGTTTTTTAAAAAACTACCAATTCACCCTCCTCTTGGTAGCCGTGGGACATTCACTTAGGCTTAACAACCTAATTACTAGACTCAACAAGTGGTATCAGAGCTTCGTTTCAATATCATAAGTTTGAACTACTTTTTGATTAACGTAGATGGCTACTTTCGGAAACCGGAACACACCTGAGGGTTACTCTATTACTAGACCTCCACTGTTTGACAATATTCCTTTTGATTTTTGGAAAACACGCATGTCTACTTTCTTACAGTCACTTGATTATCGCTTGTGGATATTAGTCCAGGATGGCTACACAAAACCAACTAGATTAGTTGATGGAGTAATGGTAGAAATACCTTTTACTGATTGGACTGTAGAAGAACGTGACTTAGCACAATTAAATGCCAAATGTTTAAACAGTTTCTTTTGTGCTTTAAAATCTGAAGACTACATACGGATTTCCACTTGCAAAAGCGGAAAGGACATATGGGATAGACTTTGTATAACTTATGAAGGGACAAATGAGGTTAAACAATCAAGGCTCAATATCTTGTTACATGACTATGAATTGTTTCGCATGAAACCTAATGAATCTATTTCCGACATGTACACAAGATTTACACAAATTGTCACTTCTTTGCATGCACTTGGTAGGGAATTAACTAATGCTGAAATGGTCAATAAGATTCTTCGTTGTTTACCTACTGCTTATGATGCAAAAATTACTACAATTACAGAGTCTAAAGATTTAAACATTTATTCTATTGACAATCTTCTTGGTTCACTCATTGCTTATGAGCAAGGAGTAAGTCAAAGGAAGATTGATGCAGGTGAACCACGAAAGGAGAAGAATATAGCACTAAAAGTGGAAGAGTCAGAGAGTGAACACTCACAACCTGAGGATGAAGATGATGTTGCACTAATGACTAGACAATTCAGAAGCTTTTTAAAGAGGAAGCAGAAGAAACGCCAGCTATGGAATAGAGGTAAGTTTAACAGAAATGACAAGGTTTCTAATGAAGTGATTTGTTATGAATGCAGGAAACCAGGTCATATCAAGACTGATTGCCCAAAACTCAAAGCCACTCCTGCTAAGGAGAAGGTGGAGGAGAAACCTATGGTAAAGAAGGGCAAGAAGAAGTTTCAAAGAGCTTTCTGGGCGGACTCAGCTTCAGACTCATCTGAGACAGAAAAAGAAGAAGAAGTCACTAATCTTTGCTTGATGGCAGACAATGTGGATCACTCAGATCAAGAAGAGGTATGTGACTTATCCTATGATGAATTATTTGAAGTTTCTGAACACATGCATGATGCATATAGGAAAATGAAAAAGATGCATGCTAGTTTAAGTTTAGAATTTGAAGAGCTCAAGAAGGAAAATGAAATCCTTAGAAAAGACCATGCTTTAATAGATGACAACCACATGAAACTACTTGATGAATATGATGACTTTAATAAGAATTTTGAAAATCTAAAGTCATCCTATACTGATCTTGAAAAGGAATTTAAAAATTTTAAGGATGAATCTGAGAGCAAAGCATATAGAATCAATTATACCAATCGAATCTTGGAAGATATGAATTCATTTCACAAACTAACAATAAGAGCTCTCGAGGATAATAGGAAAACCCCCAGACTTGAAGATTTTACAAATCCTAAATATTATCCTAAATTCATGAAATCCCTTAGAAGAAAATCACATGGAAGAAAACTTAGGAATATTTTTCCTAATGTTAAATGTAATAATTATGGATTTTTGGGACATATAACTCACACCTGTACCTTGATGATGAAATCTAATTTGGTGTGGAGACCTAAGATGTATAAACCTAGACATATCATACATGCATCTGATTATAAATTGCTAAAAGGTGAACCCAAACTTATTTGGGTTCCTAGGTCTAACATTTGATATTTTTGCAGGATTGCTCTCACACAAGATCTCGTGGGAGCATATGGTACCTGGATAGCGGATGTTCAAAGCATATGACTGGAGACACTACACAATTCATATCGCTAGAAGCCAGGAATGGAGGCAAGGTTACACTTGGAGATAATACCACAAAAAAAGTGGTTAGATCAGGTATGATTGGTAATTTCAAAAACTTTTTTATAGACAATGTGCTATTGGTTGAAGACTTAAAGCATAATTTGTTAAGTATATGTCAGCTATGTGACAAGGGTTATAATGTGAAATTTTTACCTACTAGCTGCATATTAAGCCTAAATGGGAAAGAAGTTTTAAATGGAAAAAGGGTAAACAATGTTTACATGCTAGATTTGAATTCATTTCATACTCCTATTACTTTCTATTTGAAAATTGTTTCCGATGAATCTTGGCTTTGGCATAGGAGACTTTGTCATTCTAGTATGAAAAATCTTAGGAGAATTACCCAAAAGAATTTAGTAAGAGGTATACCAAAACTAGACTTTACTAAGGACCATCTTTGTGATGCATGTCAATTAGGAAAACAAGTGAAGTCCTCTTTTAAGTCCAATAATGATCTTAGAACTAGTAAACCATTGGAAATTCTTCACATGGATCTTTTTGGACCAGTAGGAACTGTAAGTCTAGGAGGGAAGGTATACGAATTTGTTATTGTGGATGATTTCTCTAAGTTCACTTGGGTTAGATTTCTTTTTCATAAAAGTGAATTATTTGAGGAATTCAGAAATTTTTCAACTTGGATTCAGAGAAAATTAGGATGTGAAATAATGTCTATACAAAGTGATCATGGAGGAGAATTTGAAAATGATAGATTTGAAAATTTTTGTAAAGGAAAAGGTATTGATCACAACTTTTCTGCTCCTAGAACCCCTCAACAAAATGGGGTAGTTGAAAGGAAAAACAGAACATTAATAGAAGCCGCCAGAGCAATGTTGGCAGAATACTCTCTTCCTAAATATTTTTGGGCTGAGGCGGTTAGCACTGCATGTTATGTTCTGAATAGGGTGAATGTGAGATCAAATTTAAATAAAACACCCTATGAGTTACTAAAAGGTAGAACACCAAATTTGTCTCATTTGCATGTTTTTGGTTGCAAGGTGTTCATTCATAACAATGGAAAATCTGCCTTAGGAAAATTTGCTCCAAAATCAGATGAAGGAATTTTTGTTGGATATTCAAGTGTTGGAAAATCTTATAGGGTATTCAACAAAAGAACTTTAGTTATTGAAGAAACCACACATGTTGTATTTGATGAATCTGGAAATTTAGAAGAGCCAAATATTGTTGAAGAAGAAATTGAGGAAAACTCCCAAAAGATTGATAGATTAAATTTGGAAGAAAATGTGGAAGAAAACTTTGAAAGAGAAAACCCTTTGCCTAGAGATTTGAGATTTTCTAAAAAAACCACCCAAGAGAATTGATTATAGGAGAACCTAGTGAGGGTGTTAGAACTAGGCGTGGATTAAATAAGGAAGTCAATCATTCAGCCTTTATTTCAACCATAGAACCCACTAATATTGATCAGGCACTTTCTGATGAATTTTGGATATTGGCCATGCAAGAAGAGTTAAATCAATTTGTAAGAAATAAAGTTTGGGAATTAACTACAAGGCCAAAAGATCAAAGTGTTGTTGGAACAAAGTGGGTGTTCAAAAATAAAATGAATGACTCAGGAGTAGTCATTAGAAAAAAGGCTAGATTAGTTGCTAAGGGGTATAATCAAATTGAAGGAATTGATTTTGAGGAGACCTTTGCCCCTGTAGCAAGACTTGAAGCAATTAGAGTTTTACTTGCCTTTGCCTGTTTTAAAAGTTTTAAATTGTTTCAAATGGATGTCAAAAGTGCCTTTTTGAATGGTGCTATTGAAGAAGATGTTTATGTAGAACAACCTCCAGGATTTGAAAATTCAAAATACCCAAATCATGTTTTTAAGTTAAAAAAGGCATTATATGGATTGAAACAGGCACCTAGGGCTTGGTATGAGAGATTGAGCACTTTTCTACTTGAAAGATCTTTTGAAAAAGGAAGTGTGGATACAACTCTCTTCTTAAAGAAATTTGGAAAGGAAATACTCATTATTCAAATTTATGTGGATGATATCATCTTTGGATCTTCAAATAAAAATCTTTGTGATGATTTTTCTAATACAATGAGTAGTGAATTTGAAATGAGTCTAATGGGAGATTTAAATTACTTTCTAGGTTTTAGCATCAAGCAACTTGAGGAAGGGACATTTCTTAGTCAAACCAAATATATTAAGGACATCCTCAAGAAATATGAAATGGACAATGCTAAACCTGTTAGTACACCAATGAGTTCCTCAGTTCAGTTAGATAAGGACCTTAAGGGAAAATCTGTTGATCAAAAGAAATATAGAGGGATCATTGGATCTTTGCTTTACTTGACTGCTAGCCGACCAGATATTATGTTCAGTGTTTGCTTATGTGCTAGATTTCAATCAGATCCAAAAGAATCACATTTGACAACAGTGAAAAGGATTTTAAGATACTTACTAGGAACTCAAAACTTAGGAATTTGGTATCCTAAGTTTAGCTCTTCATTTGAAATTATTGGTTATTCAGATTCTGACTTTGCAGGCTGTAGAGTGGATAGTAAAAGCACTTCTGGAACATGTCAATTCATTGGAAATTCATTAGTTTCTTGGTCCAGTAGAAAACAAAATTCAGTAGCCCTATCTACTGTAGAAGCAGAATACATTGCATTAGGAAGTTGTGTGGCACAAGTACTTTGGTTAAAACAACAGTTGATTGATTTAGGATTATCTGTAGGCACTATTCCAATTTATTGTGACAATACTAGTGCTATTTACATTTCCAAAAATCCTATTCAACATTCTAGAACCAAACACATAGATATAAGACATCATTTCATAAGGGATCAGGTATCCAAAGGAGAAATTGAACTCACACATGTTTCAATTGAAAATCAACTTGTAGACATTTTTACAAAACCTTTAACCCTTGATACATTCAGTACTTTAAGAACAAGGATAGGTGTTATTGATTTAAATGCCTAAACAAAATGTCTTTGCAACATTGATGTTTATGTTTTTGTTTTGTTTTTGATTATGTGAATTTTTCTGTGTTTTGAATGAATTTGTTTTTGAGTGTAAGTTTTTTTATTGTATGTTTTCTGTGTTTTTTTAAAGTTTGGTTTGATTTTCTTAAATTAAAATTCAAAAATTTAAAAATTGGAGGAAATCGTCCTGGACGACTTTTGGTTCGTACAGGACGATGTGAGAAAAATTGGATTGCGTGCATTTTAACCGTTTTGAGAGCCAGTTTACTATAATGATGCATCCTTCAGATTGCTCTTCAGGGAGGAAAAAGAAAAAGAAAAAGCGCATGCCAGTGCTTCAGAAGAAGAAGAAGAAGAAGGAGCGCAAACCTCTGCACCTCAGTCAGATTATCAGAATTTGATTGAGAGATTTGATAGATTAGAGACTCATATTGATCAAAGGTTTGATCAATTTGATGCTCAACTTGTGCAGCAACAACATGACATTGGTATAATTAGAAATGAAGTACATGATATCAATACCAATGTAATGTTGATGGCATCCTACTTTAACCTTTTCGGTGGCATTCGTCCTCCTCCTCCTCCAGAACAGTAGAGATGAATTTCTGTGTCTTTGTTGTACTCGTGTTGTAGTTTTTTTTTGTCTTGTTGTGTTAGTGTTTATGTTAAGTGTTTGTTTGTCTTTTCTTTTAAGTTGTGTACGTTTAGATATTGTGAAATGTGTAATCCTTTCATAAATATCAATGCATTTCATACTTGTTTCAATGTTGATTTGTTATTGAAATGTGGTTAATTTTTATGAATTTTATTAGTATTATTTAATCTTCATAGTGCTTAAATTAGATTGTAATTTGAGATTATCTACATTAGAAAATCTAGTCTTTCTAAATTTAAAAGTTGTTTATAACTTGTTGTAATTAGAACTTTTAAATTCATGTCTATTCATTTAGACTACATAAAAGTTAATATTATTATTGCAATTTAGATGTTGTCTTATTTTGTATTTCCTAGCTCAATTAATATTTATGTACTTAGAAAAATTTGAGATTCTAGATTATTGTCTTTGGAAAGAATTCAATTACTCTTGAAAATTGTACAAATGTACAAAATCAAAAGGAATGTGCAACAAAGTTGCAAATGTGAAAAAGAGGCACAAAATAAGCCCAATAAAAAAAAATGCACAAAAATGTGCCACCTATATGAAAAAGATGCGCAAAGCGCCACTTGTGCTAATTCTCTTCTTTCCAAATTATTTCAATCTCTTAATTCAAATTGATCTTATGTTCATTTATATTCTTTTGAACTTTGAAATATCGAATTTTTCTTCATCTCTCTAGTAATGATTTTCTATATTGGAATGTCTAAATTGAATCATGTCTTTGCTAAATTCTTCTTACTTATAATGTTATATCACTTTTTAAATTTCATGAATTTCTATGATTGACCTAATGTTTTTAGTTTAAAATTGCATACCTTGTATCAATCACCATTTAGATTAAATGTTCAAATGAATTTCATACAATTACTTACATTTCTTGTCTATTTCTTCTTCACTTTTTGTTGTTGTCAAAAAGAGGGAGAAATCATTGTGTTTGTTTGTATGTTTGGGTTTCTAGTTTATTTTTTTGAAAAATAAATTTTTTTTTATGCTTCAAATTGCCTCCTTATTTTTATGTATTCATCAATTCAGGGGGAGTTTAGGAGATAGAAAGATTTGTTTAAATTGAAATCATACAAACAATAATTGTTTTGCCATCATCAAAAAGGGGGAGATTGTTAAGATAGTTGCTATTTGCATGCTTTTCATTTTTGCAACTTATAAAGTTTTCATGATTTCAAACATTATTGTTCAAATGTGTAGTTATCTCCTAACAATTTTGGAAGAATTGTATTTGCTCTTGTGTGTACTGACATTTCAGGAAAAACGAACTCCAGACTACGAAGACTTCAAATTAAATTCAGCATGAGATATTTTGTAAAATTTGAAGCTTGCACTTTTCTTAGAAATCAAATTGAAAGGGAGTGATTGTATGTTGAGAAAATAAAAACATTCACACATAAGGAGATCATGTAGAATTTATACTGATCGTACAGGACGATCTTCAGTTCGTACTGGACGATCAGACAGTTATCTCCTATAGAGCATATGGAACGAATAGGAACTTGTTTGAAATTTTTTCTAAGTCCTATTCGTCCAGGACGAAATAAATTATCATCCAGTACGATTGGCTCTCTGGAAAATTTTCGTCCAGACGAAATTAATTATCATCCAGGACGATTGGGTCTCTGGAAAATTTTCGTCCATACGGAAATAAATTATCGCCTAGGACGATCAGTCCTCGGAAAATTTTTCATCCAGACGAAATAATTTATCGTACAGGACGATCAGTCCTCTGTAAAAATTTCATCCAGACGAATCTTTTTTCGTCCAAACGATTAACCGACTTAGGACAGTTTTCAGCAGTTTCTAGAATCGACCTTGTAATAACCGTCCATAGTTCGTACAGGACGATCAGCTGTACGAAGACATTTCGTACACATATTCAAATAGGGTCGTTTCAGATCGTTTAAGTAAAATCGTCCAGGACGATCCACGATCGTACAGGACGAACCACTGCGTACAGAATTGAATACTTGCAGTTTTTGGGCGGTTTTTCTTGTCTTTTGTATAAATAGTTCAAATTAGACTGCCACCCAATCTTTTTGTCATTTGATCTTCGTGCCTATTGAGAGAATAGCCAAGGAGAGAGTTGAAGAGAGTATTCAAGGGAGGATTCCTACCACTGAAGCGAGAAGGCTTCACTTGGATTTCAAAGGTAAGAGTCTCTACTTGTGAATTGGGATTACTTCACTATTTTCTTTCTTCATTCTAGATTCTTGTGAGAAGATCTGTCAAGGAGATCCGGTTCTCTGCCGACACTTGGAGAGTGTGAACAGCCGAAGGGTTCTCTGCCCACACTAGGAGAGTGTGAAAGGACAAAGGGTTCTCTGCCCACACTAGGAGAGTGTGAAAGGACGAAGGGTTCTCTGCCCACACTGAGGATAGTGTGAAAGGACGGACGGTTCTCTGCCAACACTGGGTATTGTGTAAAAGGACGGACGGTTCTCTGCCGCACCGGGGAGTGGTGAAAAGAGTGTGTTGTAAAGGCTTCTCCGCCTTGCTGTGGGTGCAAAAGGAGAGTCACTATTAGTATTAGTGCAATACTCAGAGGGTGCCTCTGAGGAGTGGATGTAGGTCTGGTTATAGACCGAACCACTATAAATCTGGTGTCATTTACTTTACTGTTTTTACGTTTCCACACTTTCTATTTCAGTTTTAAAAACTCTGTGGTTGAAAAACGTTTTTCTACAAAATTTAAAAGAGATTTTATTTCGGTTCAATAATATTTAAAAAGGGGGTCTTAAATTTTAACTTTGTTTTTAAAAAAACTATCAATTCACCCCCCTCTTGGTAGCCGTGGGACATTCACTTAGGCTTAACAACCTAATTACTAGACTCAACAGATTCCAGACCGCCAGTGGTAAATCGACAATTTTAATCCATATAGGAATGGCACTAAATTCATCCCTCTTATGCATGAATTTAGGAGACCATTTTTGTAGAATGAACGGGCGGCCGAAGAAAAATCATGGGCCGCCAGACCATGCTGCCTCAAAATCGTCCGCAGAAGTAAATTTGAAAAGGAAAAAGCCATCGTTTAAGGATAAAAGTTCAACCGAACCTTTAGGAGCCCAAACCTTGTTGATGGTATTCAAGAGACTCATGTAAGATGGACGGGGACCAACCGAGTAACCAACCAGCGACATACCCCAGTCAGGAACACCACGTGAGAGATCATCATCTGTAAAAGGAATTTTAGCGGTTGGAGAGAAGAAGGAAAGGGTAAAATCATTTGCCACTGGGTCTTGTTTTGTAAGATTCCGATGAAGTCGAGACCGGGAGGTGCGGAGAGCGCAGTAGTACCGGAGCCAGGAAGCGGAGGAAAGTCCGTAGAGTAAGAGGATGACGCCATCGGAGGCGAAGAGGGGAGGGGAAGAGGCCCCTCCCCAAACGAAAGAGGCGGCGCGAAGCAAAACCCCACCAAAACCCTAGCAGAGCGTTCGCGACCTCCTAGTGCTCCGATTATTTTTTCTCTAATAAGAATCTTAATTATAGATGTGATTCAGAGTACATGCATCCCTAGATCTCTGTCGAGCTTGTATAGATGAAAATGATATCATCACACACAACTCATACACAAAGACTCGAATCCAAGACCTCTTAGTTGAAAGCCTAAGCTCTCAACCAATAGGCTAAGATGAGCTATGTGGCCTAAAATATTTTACAACCTAACCTATGTATAGGCTAGCGAAATATCTTACTTTACCTTACCTGTAAAGTCAAGAGTGACTGTATGCACTCACCCTACCCTCTACACTTCTTTATATAGACTCTAGTCACTGTGTAATGGGAGCTTTTACTATGCTTTTCTCCTACCGCTGGACAATACAGATTTTCTGCAAGTGTATTCTTCTGCTCAGGTAAAGCCAAATGTTCCATTAGCTGTTTCTTCTCTGTTCAGCTCTTTGCAAACCTGTTATATTTTGAGGTAGCATCCGAGACAATATCAGCTTTGGAAAGCCTGACGCTAGTGAGGATGAGATCGTGGAGGCCGCAAGAGGAGCAAATGCACATGATTTCATGTCATATGATCTTCCTAACTTATATTATATAAGAAAAAGGCAAATTCTTAATAATCAGAGACAGTAATAACTTATTGATATAGGTTGTTTAAGTGCATTAAGAGAGGGATATGGCACACATTGTGGTGGGAGAGTGCTGCAGCTATCAGTAGGCCGAAAGCAGCGGATTGCCATTGCAAGAGCAATCCTAATTGAACAAGGGAACTACACGCTACTTACGAGCAAGAGAGGGGCTTTTTTAAAGATTTAGTTATGCTCCGGTAATGAACAGAGTTTTGATAACCGCATACATATACAATGTATTGAAATAAATAGATGTCATTGCAACCATGAAATTTTAGTAGATTACTAGCATTAGAAACTTCTGATGATTAAAGATAGTAATTCAGACACCGATAGGCTACATATATAAGCTTTTCAGCTGCGATACAAAGTCTAGATGCATAATTCTGCAATAACATTGCTTTTTATCATTGAAGTGAGAACAAGAAAACTTGGACTCCTTAAATGACAGGTCGGCTAGCGCCTTCAGCTGGCCCAATTTGTCGCAGCAGCTGTAACAAAGAAGCATCTTTTCAGTAACATTTGGAAAGTTAAAACAATATTAGGTATAGTTTATTGAAGAAAGCCAAATGGAAGAAAAATAGTTTTTAGTCCAGTCTGCTTATTCAAACATAATGACTTTGCTAGACCTATCAATACATGTTTTGTGCAATGTAGTTGGCAGCAGGCTACTTTCCCAGAACATATCATGTAAGCTATAGGAGTGTGAGGTGATGTTGCGTACAGTTTTCTTCATACATTGGAAAATTGGTGTTAAATTTGCATTTTTTATTTCATAATGTAAGTGTTAACATGAAATTTACCAGAGAAATCCTATGTGAAAACTTTAATTTTACATCATAAATATCTAACAACAACAATAACAACAACAACAACAACAACAAGCCTTTATTCTACTACGTGGGGTCGAATACATGACTCATTTTTCTCCATTGTGTCCGGCTAAGAGTCATATTCTCATTTAGATCTAAAAAAGAAAGGTCATTTCTAATATTTAAGAAAAGAGATGAGTATTTCATCACTTATAAAAATGGATATAGTAAAACTTATATTGATTATTTTCTTATAAAAAAATAGATCGTTTAGATTGTAGAGATTGTATAATTATTCCGAGTGAAAATTCATGTATCCAACACCGCTTATTAGTTTTGGATTTTAAGATGAATGAGAAGAGTGAAAAAAATAGTATATCGTTGTTCTAGGATTAGATGATTGCATTTAAAACACTCTAACAAAAATATATTTGTGAGTAAGATTCACGATCTTAAGATTTTGTTAGTACATGAGGAAACTAATGTTATGTTGGAAATAGTAGCTTATAATATTAATAATGCTGCAAAGTATATGCTTGGAGTATCAAAATGAAAAGCTTCTAATAGTAAAAATAATTGATGGTGAAATCAAAATGTGCGAGAAAAAATAAAAAAAATAAGATTTTCTATTATAAAAATTAGTTTGAATATAAAAATTCTAAAAATTGGGAAAGATATAAAGTTGCCCGTAAGAAGTCTAAGAAAACATAATGCAATGAAAAACTTTAGCTTTTAATGATTTATATATATGATTAGATACTAAAGAGGGTGAAAGATATGTGTATAAGCTAGCCAAACAAAGAGATAGGAGTAGTAAGGATTTGGATCAAGTGAAGTGCATTAAGAATGAAGATCAAAAAGTACCTTTTTTTGAAGAGGATATTCAACAAAGGTTGACGAGATATTTTACTAAGCTTTTCAATGAAGATTGTGAAAATACGATTTATTTTAGTAACCTTAACACTCTAAATGAAAATAAAGATTTTTGTTTTTATTGACGTATTATTAAAACTGAAGTTAAAGAAGCTTTAAAGAAAATGAAGGGTGGGAAACTGTTGGACCTGATGCTATTCCAATAGTGGTGTGGAAATGCATAGGAGATGAAGGAATTTCTCGACTTACTAAAATTTTTAATATTATTTTGAAGACTAAAAAGATGTCAGATATGTGGAGAATGAGTGTGTTGATTCCTATCTTTAAGAATAAAGGTGATACACAAGATTGTGTAAATTATAGAGGAATTAAATTGATGTGTCATACTTTAAAACTATGGGAGAGAGTTATGGAGCATAGGTTACAACGTTATACTAATGTTTCTCAAAATCAATTTGGATTCATGCTGGGTAGGTCTACTATGGAAGCCATGCATTTATTAAGAGGTTTGATGGAGAAGTATACAGAGAAAAAGGAAGATCTTCATATGAAATTTATTGATTTAGAGAAATCTTATGATAAAGTGTCAAGAGAAGTTCTATGGAGAGTTCTAAAAAAGAAAGGGATTAATAATGCTTATATTCAAGTCATTAGGGATATGTATGTTGGAGACGTTACTTGTGTTCAAACACATTAGTTTGATCAAGTATTTTTCAATTTTAGTTCGATTACACCAAGGATAAACCTTAAGCCCATGTCTTTTTGCTTTACTTAGGGATGTTCTTACTAGAGATTTGCAAGAGGATGTTTCCTGGTGTATGATTTTTGTTGACGATTTTCTTCTTATTGATAAGAGTAAAGAGGGAGTTGAAGATAAACTTGAATTATGGAGGTCAACCGTAGAGTCTAAAGGTTTTCGTTTGAGTAGATCTAAAATCAAATAGATGAAGTGTAATTTTAATAATAATATCTAGTGGGGGGTTTGTGACTTTGAGCGATCAAGTCATTAATAAAAGTACACGTTTTTGATATCTTGAGTCTATTGTGCAGAGTGATAGTAAAATAGTTGGGGATATTATTAGTAGAATTCAAGTTGGATGGATGAAGTGGAGAATTCCATTGGGGTTGTTGTATGATAAAAAAATACCGCTCCAACTTAAGGGAAAATTCTATAAGATGGTGCTGCAATGCTTTATGGTGCATATTGTTTGCCAATAAAAGAGAAGCATAATATTAAGTTAAGTGTTGCAAAGATGAGGATGCTCAGGTGGATGAGTGGTTTTACTCTTAGAGACATGATGCGAAATGAGCATATATGTGAAAAGGTTGGAGTAGCTCCAGTGGAGGATAAGATTAGAGAGAGTCGCCTTAGATGGTTTGGTCACATAAAACAACGGCCTTCCGATGACTCGGTTAGGTTCACACACACACACAAAATATTGCAAGATAAATGAGCATATTTCAAGTTTGATTGATGGTAAAATTCATGATGACTTTTTCCCCTGAAATTGAAGTTGGAATACAGTTTTAGAGAAGGGGCTATTTAATTCATAAAACCTGTTAATGTGGGATATAGTGATGAACTAGATAAGGTATCTTATTTTGAGGCCTTCTCATGATTTGAGTAATGTTAGTGTTGACCTCTTAATAAAAAAAAAAGAGAAAGAAAAAAAATGGTACTTGCCCGCACGTCGTCGCCGCCCAAATCGCGAGTATCCCGCGACCGTCACCTCGCACGACCTTGTGTCGTTAAAAATGAAAAGAAAAAGAGGCGGAAACCTCTCGTTGGCTTCCTCACTCTCATTCCCGCACTCAACCTCCTCGCTCTCGCCCTCTTCTCCGACATCTTCCTCTCTGTCTTCTTCCTGGACAGATCGGAAGCTGCGACAGTTTGATCGGAAGTAACTTGGGAGCTCGCTAGGCTGTGAAGACAACTTTCTCCCTCTCGACGCGTCTCCAGCCCCTTCGTGGACGCTCGACTTCGCTCCTCCAAAGACTTCCCTTCCTGCAGCTTGGAAGTCACGACGTTTTGGATCGGAAGCAACAACGTGAGCCCGCACGCTGTAAAGATAACTTTCTCCCTCTCACAGTGCTTCTCCGGCGCCTCCATTGCTGTTCGACTTCGTTGCTTCGACGACTTTCCCTTCCAATTGATCGAAAGCTACAGCATTTTGATCGGAGGCCACAACAGGGAGCTCGCCAGCCGTGAAGAACTTTCTCCCTTGCGTCGCTTCTTCGGCACCCTTCAACGCTGTTCGACTTCGCTCTTCCACGAATTTCCCTTCCAGTCGGATCGGAAGATACGACATTTCGATTGGAAGCAGGAACGGGGAGCTCGTCGGCCGTGAAGATAACCTACTACCTTTCGTGCGCTTCTTCCCATCCCGTTGGATCGGAAGGTACAACATTTTGATCGGAAGCAAGGGAGCTCGCTGGCTGTGAGATAACTCTCCCTATCACGTGCTTCTTCGGCTCCTTTTGGCTGTTCGACGTCGCTCCTCCGTCGACTTTCCCGTCCAGTTGGATCGGAAGTTACATTGTGATCGGAAACAACCACGGGAGCTCGCCATCTGTGTAGGTAACTTTCTCCCTACGCACGCTCCTCCGGCCAAATCCCGTAAATCTTCTGAAACAGAGAGTGAGGGAGAGATATTTTAATTATATTAATTAATTTTAATTATAATTAATTTAATAATTATTTTTAACAATAATTAATTATTAATTATATAGATTATAATTAATTATAATTAAATGTAGTTAATTATTATTAATAATATTTAACTGTTAATTATTATTAATTCCTATTAATTATTATTAATTATAATTAGTTATAACTAATTATAATCAATTATAATTAAATAGTTAATTATTATTAATTCTAATTAATTGTTTAATTATTTTTAAGTATAATTTATTATAATTAAATAATATTAATTATAATTAAATATAATTATTGCTTTAGTTATAATTAAACAATTAATTGCAAATGACATGTGCCTCGCTCTCTCGATCCTCGTGCCACGAGCCGTCACCAACACCCCGCCGGACTTCAAGGTATACATTTCTAACTTAAATCCCGTCCTCGACGTTTGCAGCGGACCGGGGAACCACCTATACGCGCTCTTGTAGCACGGTAGGAGGGAGCCCGGTGCGAAGCATACGACGAGGCGGGTAAACCCTATACACGCTCTTGTAGCGTGGTGGGGACGGTCCTCGACCTCGACATCGACACTGCCGACGACTGCTACGCAAAGGTATGATGTTCCAAATCCCATTCTCGACGTTTGCAGCGGACCGGAGAACCACCTATACGCGCTCTTGTAGCACGGTAGGAGGGAGCCTGATGCGACGCATACGACGAGGTGGGAGAGCCCTATACACGCTCTTGTAGCGTGGTGGGGAGTCACTGCTGTTCTGGTACGTCACTGCTGTTCTGGTACGGGTACTGCTGAAGGCCCCATACACGCTCTTGTAGCGTGGTGGGATGAAATTACTACGGCCGCGGTGTCTAAGGACACCTACCATACACGCTCTAGTAGCGTGGTGGGAAGGCCCAGCTCCCCCAATTTTCCCTCAAACGGGGGATATGCCGGGGTGCTGCCGAAATTTTCACTGAAATGCACAAAGAACTTGAACAATATAAAGACCTTGAGCAATAATGTAGAAGACATGTACTTGAACAGAAATGTACGGAACTTGAACCAAATGAGCAGAGGACTTGTTGATTTGAACCTGAACAAAAATCCAAATGACTTCTAAAGATCAAATCCAAATGAAATAAAATCATATTTGAACCAAACTCAAGTCAATTTGAACTAGAAAATATACTTGCAAGAACTTCAGAAGACCCGGAACAAGCACTTGAACTTGTACTCTGAACTCAAGCAAGATCCAAGTCTGACATGAACAATAAGGAGCCTGAACTCTCAAGGACAATAGGGGAGACTCAAGCATGAGTTGAATTTTGAATTCGGGTCCGATTGAATACATAAGACTGGAACTTTGGATGAACGAACTAATCAAAGTCTAAGTGCACAGTCGTCCAAGCTAACAATAAGTTGCAAGTAGGAAATGAAATCCTAATGCTCACGAAAGAAGGATGCAGCGAACTCCTACAACAATGCCTGTTGATTGAGAAGGCAACACTACTACTAGATAGTCAAAGATCCGTTCTCTATAAACAAATCCAGACATCAGACCACCTGAGATTGGTGAAAGGTGGGTGAAATGCAAGAGCAATGACTCTCCTACGAATACTTTTAGGAGGTCGCAGTAGATACAATAGTCCTCTGTCGGCGAACACAAGCAGCTTGTGGATAACAATAGTGCATTGTATAATGAATCACTGTGGACACAAGTACAGATATCACCTACGACATTGGTGGTCAAGATCTTCAAGCATGCTGGGTACAAAGACAACCCGATGTACGAAAAAGAACACCTCTAACAGAAGGGAGGAAATGTTTGAACAAATTAGAACCAAACTTCCTGGTGTTCCAAAGTCTCTTCTTAGTTCCATACTTGAGAAGAGAACCGTTCTGATGTCTACAAACACCGGAAATAGCAAGTACACTACACCGAATAGTCTAAAAGAAGTTCTTCCCAAATTAGCAGTTATTAATTCCAAAGTTCAGAAAGTCCTCCCCCGGTGAATGAGAAAGGGGAGTCAACATCAAAACTCAACGCCACCGGATCCACAACACTCGTACTAGCGGACAGAAGGCGTGTATAAGCTCTGAAATCAAATGTTGTGCATTCAATTGGCAGATATCTGCACAACTACAAATATTTCAAAATACCCCTACATGTGCACCGTAGTTTGTACACACATAGGTACACAAGGGGTAAATACAATCTCAACCCGCATGGGCCCTGGCGAGCGTGTTATTGGTACACACGTGACACCTATGGATGCTACGCGGGTTGACAAGTGAATTCAAGTTCGAATCCGATCCTTCTATACGGATCAATAGAAGTCGACAAGATTCGAACTACCTAACAAAATACACGGTTGTAGCGACCGATGTATTTGTTTAAATACATTCTTTTTAGGCCTTCAAGGTCTAAAATCAAGAAAATTCATAAACAAAGGCACAAAGCCTACGAGAAACCCGATCCTCTATCGATAAGTTGATAGGGTCGACAAGGTTCAATCAACAAATGGAAATGACCCCAAACACCCCAATGAGGGCTGTATTGAATGCAGATCTCAACCGGAGGGGTTCCCAAATATTTTCAAATGACTCCCAAACATCCAAAAATCCAAAGTTCCACCCAAAATCCCAGAAAATTCCAAAATTCTCAAAAATCTCAAAAATATTTAAAATTGAAATAAATCCATCAATATCTTAAAGCAAAACTCATCCACCCTCCGCAACAGTTTGGCGGGGCGGACAAATTAAAGTTAACCTTTGCTCACAAAGAGCCGAATGCCTGGTCGAAAATATCACTATGATCTATTCTCAAACAATCTCATGCCAGTAAGGACGTGGTACGTGTCCTCTAACCGGTGGCTGACCGCTAAATGGCCATCGCAGGATAAACGGTTACGACGACCCGGGGCCCTCTGAACCGAGTGGTTTTGCCGCCAAATGACACCACAAATAGCGGTTATGGCCAGAGCCAATACGCTCCTTATTGGCATCAAATCATTGAGATATGAATCAATAGGATATGATTGATAGGGCACAAAGCTCTCTGCAAGCTAAGGTGGATTCAAATTTGTCCCCTTAGACTAACATTCACCCCAGGTCTATAAGGTCCCCTTGGACGAAGCAACCCATGGCTGCCGACAAGGATCCTTCTGTCAGGTTGGGTCGACTACCTCCTCTGACTAAGTAGACCAGGGACCACGATGGCCCGGGACGACGGAACCATGGGATCTTGATCGGGCCCATCATCCATTCCCCCACCATCCGCTTTAAGCGTGAGATGGTGAAATTTCTATTTTTAAATATCAAATCTTCCAATCCATACCCATTGCTGCTACTATATGCCAGATAACTCGTATCATCTACGTATCTGATTGACGACTAGCCTTAATCGAAAGTTCTCTCTCATGATCGGGAGGGGTAATTAACTATAGGGGCTTGCGCCTATAGGAAACCAGAACTCAGATCATAAAGTCCTCGCAAAATGAGGGCGAAATCTCTGGGTAGTGTCTTATCTACAAACTCATCTGCCTTCCAAAATTTACCTCGGAACTTATTCAGTTAAAACTCCCTCGCCGAATAAGAAGAGCGAGCGGAGGCCGGGGCCGAATTTTCGGAGCCCACAGTTAGGGAGTATAATTCTTATCCTATGAAAACAACATACTACATAAATTTAATTACGGCTCGACCTTAGAGGAAAGTCATTGTGAGAGGTGGAAGATTCTATTTGGCTCCCTTCTTGGGTATCTATTATTTGTGAATATTTTCATTAAGATGTCTCGATGGTTCTCAATTGCTCTATTTTGCCTTTATAAAGAGTATGCATTATCTTTATTTTATCTATGAGAGAAAGGTCATAATTTTGTACAATTAAAACTATAATAAAATCTATATTAAGGGCAATAGAACTTGGCCATAAATTGGATGAAGTTGTACAAAATTATTAAATTGGGTGAACTTGTATAAATTTATTGGCATGTTTTATGTGTTGATCTTCTTTTTCTATTTGCTGTTATTTTGTTCTAAATAATAAATTTGGATTTTGCTTTTTAACCCATTTCCTTAAGTCTAATAGGATAAATCTAATCATTATTCTGTACTAGCCCTCTAAGGTAGACAAGAAAAGCAACATGAAAGAAAAGCGCTATAAAGGCAGCGCTTTTGAAGTAGGCTTCCTAAAAATCTGCAATATGAAAGAAAATAAAACAAAAAACACAGAAAAGAAGATAAATGTTGCAGGTCATAACCTGGAAATATGCCTCCAGCTTCTGCCTAAGAATAGCATGCTCCCTCTTCACTTTCTGGAATGTCCTAAAGCAGCTATATGCCATAGTTATGTTAGATTTGTTATACCTAAAAACAGTGTAGGAGATGTACCAACACAACCAATCAGTTGATCAACGAAATGTTGAAGGAGACAGACCCGTCCAGATTTTCTTTGTTGCAGTATTCTCTTAGCAATGTGCATTCATGCTTCACCTTAAGAGCTCCGATGCTGCGAGAAGCCAAAGTATCAAATTTTCTAATCCATATGTTATTGCCTTAGGCTTTGTTTGGATGGATTTTTTGTTGCATTTTAAATCAGCTTTTTGGAACAAAAATTAAAATTTTTATATTAGAAAGCTGCTTTAAGAAGCAACAAAAAAGTAGTTCCAAATGAAGCCTTGGGACAGCTTTATTACTGCTCCTTAAAACAATTTTTTCGTATAAAAAATTTAATATTTAAATTTAAAAGATGCTTTAAGAAGCAATAAGAAAGTCATCCCAAACGAAGCCTTAAACAAATGAATTTCATTCAGGTTTATAGCTAAATACCTGGAAGTGCTTCCTTTGAACTGATGCGTAAGAGAGTCCAGCTTCTGAAAATCTGGTGAATTCTTTTCCCTGTATCATTGTATTACAAATATTGCCCAGAATTAAACTACTAGGTAAACGAGACCTTTATATGATTTTTTAAAATTTATTCTTACAGAGCTTGCTCGATGTTGCTAAGAAGCCTAGATGAGTCCTTGAAAAACAAAGTGACTACTTCCTCTACAAAATTTGGGCTAACATCATCCTGCAAATCTTCCAGCTGATAAAATTGTTCATCCAAGTATCCCTGCAATAGCTTAATATTCCATTAATAAAACTGAAGTATTAACAAAGTTACATAGGTTCAAACATTAGTGAAAACTATTGCTTACACAGTCTGATCAAAATTTAGGGCCTATGGCATCAATTCGTTGGTAAATGTTTTTTTTTTTATTTGGTCTGGAAATTCGAATTACTGAAAGTTTTTTGTACGATAAAAATGAAAAAAATATGCATCCATTAATCAAATATTGCTGAATAAATATGATCAAAGTGTACATTAGGTTGCTGTCTAGCTGTCAACGTGCTGGTTTATGAGAAACAAAATTGCAAGAGACGGCACCTTTGTTTTTTTCAATTTATGGGAAGGGATAAGATAGCTAATGGTGCTCCAATATGGAAATATTATCTTGATCTGAAATTAGACAGAATAAAGGGAGAACCATTATCTTGATCATTAAATTAGATTATAGCAAATAAATAAGGAAACAAAAATTTTAAAATTTAGTAAGCCGTTCCACGTAGTGGGACAAAGGCTTCATGTTGTTGTACTAACGCGTTGAACTTGATCAACAAAAATATTTGAAGATAATTGTGGAATCAAAGTTCAAACATTCTGCCTACAAAACCTCAAGGGTTCTGCAGTCATGGATTATGATGAAGGAAAAGAGGAACCATTAAAAAGCTTAGCATTCTTTGTTGAATGAGATTCATCACCAGGAAAACCTTAAAGTGCTTTGGGAGGCTAGTATATTAATTCTTTCTTAACAATAATAAAAAAAAATCACTAGGAAGAATTTGTTGATTGTTAAGAAACCATGATTTACAAATTTAGAATCTTGGCAAGCTAGTAGTGATTTATTTGACGTGTCTGGCCAACCTGATCAAATAAACTCTTCTTCATGTAGGCAGCCTGACGCCTAAGGTCAGAGTAATCCATGCTTGTTTAAATTGAAGGAAAAATATTTTGATGAGATGGATATCAATGTTTCACTTGCTGGGCCTATTTATAGATGGAAAAGAATTTAAGTGAATGGTGGTCTATAATGCAAGATTCTTTCTATTATGAAAAGCAAAAAATATCACCCAGAATCTCGTTTGATTAGCATTCCATGGATTTTCATGCCAGAGTAAGGAAGAGTTATGTCTATCCATTTCTTGATGACGACCAATATCCATTCAGATTTCCACAAGTTTTTCTTTCTTGGAGAAGGATTCTCTCAAATTGAAGCAGTTGGGAATCTACTGGCACAAATATCCAGTTACTCAAATAGCAGATAACCTGGTTTTTGGTTCTCCATAGTTTGTGTTTATAGTCAATTATCTTTAATTGAATCTGTTATAATGAGAAATGACGATTCATTAAGCCAAGCCCAAACAATGGAAATGATGATAAAAATGGTGATTGCTAAACATAATACACTACATTGCATATTTCATTTATTGTAAACAATTGCATCATTAATATTGGAAACCAGAGCAAAAATAACTTAAATTGTCCTTTTACTCAGTAATGATAAATAAAATTGACTAAAACTTTCAAGATGTAATTTTCAGCCTCATAATTAGATGTCAAACGTCTCAGATGATGATCTGGATTTGATTTAAAATTAAGAATAAAAAGCTGCAACTATAACAAAGCGTAAACATATCAGATCTTCCTCTAGTATAAGTTGTAACTATCTAAATAAAATAATGCTGCCTCAAATTCCATCACCAATTTCATGCATACAAGAAGATGTGGGAGAAAAGTTATTATGAATGCAAAGCCAAATGAGAGCTCCGATGGATAAACAAAAAGGAATACAGTGATAAAATTGAATTCTAGACTCGGAAAGCCCTTCAAAAAACCTACTGAAGTTCTATGTTGCAAAAATTGTTACATTATGAAGTGGTGCTGCTGATCCTGAATGTGCATTGTGTACTAAAATCATAACCTTGAGGTGGTTCTCTCCGCTTCATTAATGTTGTAGTGGTATAGTATAGCATTGTGATAGACCGTATAATGAAAACTTGATCACTTGAAGTCTTTCTATCATCTCGTGTTTGAATTTGTATCAAATTTTTGTACTGTAGCTTGGAAACTAATTCTGCTTTGCTTCCCCAAAATGTTGTTAGCGAAAAGCCAAATTAGAAAAGAAGGGGAATGGGAATTGGGTGTGCACAGGCACTTTAGAATTTTCTTCCTAAATTCTAACAATTCAAAACTCCCATAATCAAGAATGAAACAAAAGAATAAATAATTAATAAAATATATCCACTAAAGACGCACACAAGCCTGCAATTGTAGGTGCCAAGGTGCGCAAAGTGTGTCAGGCTAACATGTAAGTGTACAATTGATATAATATTACATCTAAGAATATTACCATATGAACTTATAATCAATTAAATCAACTATGCAAGTATGAATCCGGAAAAGTAAATAATTAGTTATTTAAATGATAATGCAAGTGATTGCATCTATTACTATCAAGCTCAACATATTTGAGCTATTCAATTACACTAGCTAAAGCAATCAAATCCCTAAACACCAATGCTACAAGAAAAAAATTAGTGTCCATACAATATGCATGGTGATACTATACAGAAAATGCCAAGAAAGTGTATTACAAGTTTCAACAAAATTAGATAATCCACTCAATAATTATAATATGTGATAGTTTTAAGCATATATCATCACATAAATATGTAAAACATAAAACTAAGAAAGAAAAGATATCATATGGAACATATATATATATATATATATATATATATATATATGATTCAACACTCAACCGACCTATATTTGTCTCAATATGCTCGTTACTTAGGATTCCACTATAAGTTGTTGCAAGCTAAACTCCTTCGCTCCTTGAGCCAATGGAGAAACACTCGCCATTTATATACATTCTTAGCACATGATGAAAGTTCGTTATTAAGCCCTTATGAACTAGCCCGAGGCTAACCGGTGGGGGGGGGGGGGGGGGGGGGAATTGGTAGTTTTAAAAATCCTTAAACAAAAAACACGATCTTTTTGAATTATTTTACAACATTAAACCATACAATCATCCACATGAAAATAAAGTGCAGAAATTAAAATGAAAAAAACACGTAATAAGAAAGAGCACATTAAATTTTATAGTGGTTCGGTCAACTTGACCTACGTCCACTCCCCGGAGCCTCTCTCTAGGTATTGCACTAAAACTCAGTGACTCTCCTTTTGCTCCCATAGCAAGGCGGAGAAACCTTTACAAACTCCTTTCCACCGACCCCGATGAGGCAGAGAACCCGACCTCCTTTTGCTTCCTCCTGAAGCAGACACAAAAACTTAATAGATTGCTGAAGAAGACCTCCCTAGAGCTTTAAGGAACCAAGGATGACAACTGGAGAAGACGACTCGGATCCTTGCTTGGAGCAACCATTGTGAACCCCTCACAAAGTCCCCCTCACAAGATCCTCTCTCTCTCTACCATGATCTCCCTCTCCTTCTCTTGGCTCTCTAAGCTCATGACATCAGCAAAAGATTTCACCTTGAATAAACAAAAGATCTTATAACAAATGGCTTAAATTTTTTCCTAATTTGCAACTTGCCGTCAAAGATAGTCCAATATGATCAATAGATCATCCAGTACGATCAGTGTACTTTCATACCTTTCGGTTAGGATGATTTAGGAGGGCTGGACAATTAGAAGCCTTTCTTATTCTGATCATCAAGGACGATGTAGATATCGTCATATACGATTAGTTCAAAACCATACATCTCGTCCAGCACATCGTTCTGGTCATCCAAAAGATATTTATTGGACAATGAACAAATATAATGTTTTGTCCAGGAAGATTCTTGAATCATCCCATACGATTAGTTGAAAATCAAGGATTATTGTTCAACATATCGTTCTAGTCGTCCATGTGATATATATTAGACGATGAAGAAATATAACTTATCATCCAGGACGATTCTTGAATCATCACGTATGATTAATTTAAAATCATGGATTATCATCCAACATATCGTTCTGGTCGTCCAGGTGATACACCTTGACAATGGAGAATTTCAACTGATCGTCCAACATATCATTCTGGTCGTCTAGGTGATCCAGGAGAAGACTAAGGCTTGCCTAACGGATCATCTAGGACGATCTTGCAATCATCTAGGACGATATGATAGATCAATCAAACCTTAATTGCTTTCCTTAATCACTTGACTAATTTAGGCATGATTGTAATGAATCGTTCAAGATGATATGGAATTGTCCTGTACTATTTCTAAAAATAATATAAATAGTTTGGCTGCTGATTCTATCTATTTTGAGCCTATCATCCAGGACGATGTAAATATCGTCAAGGATGATTTGCTTAATTCGGCCATCTTAACTAAGGAGCCCTAATAAGGGTTTCTATTTTTTAACTGATAGTCCAAGATTATGTTTAGATCGCCCTTTATGATATGATCAAAAATAAAAAAACCTCTTAAGACTATAGAATTTCTCCCCTTGAGTGTGTGTGTGCAAGGTTACTTAGCATCAAGATCCACATTATTACATTTGACTCAAGAAAAAGTAAAAACACTGGAATTACACTTACTGACTAACTCAATCCTAATCTACCCAATCTTGAGCTGGCTTGATTTTCAATTGACCTTGTAGACCTAAAATGTTAGAAGGAAGGGCAATAATAGAGAAATAGAAATGCCAGAAATGCTTGCTTTCATCAAAATTATAATCATTGAATCTAGGTTTGCAACAATCTCCCCCTTTTTTATGATGTCAATCATCTGTTACAAAATTTAACTCAAGCAAATTAATGAAACATAAAGTAAAGAAGAACAATATGAATCAAGTAATACAGGGTTTACTAAAAAGAAATAGGTGGTACAAACACTAAACAATAGTAGTACGAAAAACATCAATACAACAAAATAACACTAACCACTAACACTACCACTACTCCCCCTTTTGATATCACAAAAAGGAGGAAATAGAAATGAAAGACAAAGCAGAAAATACAATCCAAAAACTAACAGCAGTACAAAAACACACTAAAAAAACATCAAAATAGAACATAATGAAAAGACGATAAGAACGAGAAAAAGAATGAAAAAAAGTTTTTTTTTCATCAAAGAATGAATATGATAAATTTCCATGTGATTGAATTAAAAATTTGTAAGAAATGAGTTAACATCACTAAAATCTGAAAAATGGTAGAAAAATTGATTATATTATCCCCAGCTCAAATTCCCTACAGGCTAAAAATCATTTAAAAACAAAAATCTAACTCAAAAAGAAAATTAGCTAGAAAAGTGATCTATTCAACACTTCATTCCAGAAAACATATCTGATAGAGTAATGTACTAAAGTAATTAGTTAAAATTAAGGGTTTCAAAAATAAAGTGATTGAATATATCAAGTGACATATGAATTATTTTAAGACTTAATGGTTTGAAAGAGAAAGAAGATCAATTTTTGTGGGATCATTTTGTGCCTCTTGTCAATTGTTTGGCGCACTTTGTGCACCTTTTAATTTTTGATACACTTTTTGTATCTTTCAAAAATTTTTGGCGATCATTGCGCATCTTTTCACTTTTTCTTTTTGGGCTCATTTTATGCCTCTTGTCATTTTTGTGAGCTAGCTCCCTTTCAAAACATTTAAAGACTCTCAATTGTGAGAATATCTTTCAGATAATAAATAAGAAAACCTCATTCTCTAATATAAGAAAGAATAAACCACAAATAAGAATCATATTCATATGATAAATGCAAGTACTTGATCAAGAAAGGCTTGAAAGTGATTTAATGACTTTAAATATTATTCATATAAGATAGATTACTGTTGGAAGATAGAAAATATCTCAATTTCAAAGTTCTATTTTTAATTTGAAAAAGATATTTGCTTTAAAAAGAAACTTATACCTCTAAAGGAGTTAGTGGAAGGGAAACAATCAACAGTGTTTCTTCCTTTAACTGATTTAGGGATGTCAACCATTAATTACAAAAATTTTCAAAAATAAAAATAAGGCAAAAAATACCATTTCATTAGTGACCAGAAGAAAACTAAAAGGAACAAAGAAAATATAAAACTAAAAACAAGAAAAACACCAGCAAATAAAGAGGAACAAGCAATCAAAAACAAAAACAAAGGAAAGGTCAGAAACAAAAGAAAAATTAGAAAAAAAAAGAGAAAGATTAAAAAATATAAAGTTTAGAGTTCATAAATCATCAAGTTCATGCATTTATGTTAATCACACTCAATCTGGTTCTTAGTGAACGTAAGCTTTGGGATACCTCTAACTAGGTCCATTTAGGTTACTATTCTAAGGGTTTTCATGCTGGCACGATATAACCTCAATGCCATAGCCAATACTCGTCAGCAGCAGTTTTAAAACAAAATGAAGCAGCACATTTAATGTTATTTAAATCAAGCATGTAAACGTTGTTGATCTTTCTTCCCTATAAATCAATATTATTATTCAAGCTTATAATGCATGTGTTTGACAAGAATTTTATGATAAAGCCCTTATCACAAAGCTGACTAATACTGAGAAAATTGTGATTCAAGTCATCAATAAGTAAAATATTTTCAATCAAAATGTTCTTGGAGTTTCTGATTATACCTGCACTCACCACTTTCCTGGTGGTATTATTTCCAAGAGTGACCTTTCCTCCAACCCTCGCCTATAGCAAAATGAATTGATTGGCATCACTAGTCATATAGTGTGAACATCCACTATCCATGTACCACATGCTCTCATGAGATCTTGTATGAGAGCACTTCTACAAAATCATCAAACATTTGATTTAGGAACCCAAATAAGTTTAGGTCCCTTCTTATGAAAAGAAGAATGTAATGAATGTGTGTTATGCTGTGAATCATGTAATTTAGGTCTCCACACCCAATATGTACTAGGGTGAATAGTGTAAGTGTGGGAAATGTGTCCTAGAATGCCACATGTAAAACATCTAACACATGGAATAGAGTTCAATAGTCTACTCGGGTTATAGTACCTCTTTCTAGATTTAAATGAAACATGCTGATCAGATGGATTATGAAATTCAAGCATTGTGGGTGGTTTTTATTTTCTTTGCAAGCAATCAATTGAGCTTCTAAAAACCTGTTTGAATTTTCAAGAATTGAAATCTCTTTTTTCAAAGCATGCTCTTTACTATCCAAATCAGTTGCAAAAGCATCCAAATCCTTATATCCAGTTTCTAGTTCAATATGCAATGCTTTCAACGAATCATTCTCAATAATTAAATCTGAATGTTTTTATTTAACTCATCAAATTCATCAAGTAATGTCATGTGATTTTTATCAAGTATAGAATGATCTTTAAGCAAAACTTCATGCTCTTTCGCAAGTTTAAAAATTCCAATTTCATGCCTGTATGTAATTTCTTAAATTTCTTATATGATGAATGAATTTTCTCAGAATCTTCAAGTAATTGATCATATGATAGTTCACATACCTCTTCTTGGTCAGACTGACCAAGATGATCATCCTCCATCAAACACAAGTTAGTTGTCTCCTCCTCAGCTTTAGTCTCAGAGAAGTCAGGTATAGAATTTGCCTAGAAATCCTTTTAATCCTCTTATTGTCCTTCCTGAACTTAAGTTTCTCCTCACCCTTCTCCTTGCTTGGGTGATTCTTAAGTGTAGGATAATATGCTTTTATATCACCTGGCTTCCTGCATTCAAAATAAATATCATCATAAGAGCCTTTAGAATTCTTGATACTCTTACCTTTGCTCCACTTCTGATGGTGCTTTTATTTCTTCCTTAGAAATATTTTGAATTGCCTAGTGATTTAGGCAACTTCATCACTTTTAGGCTCAGAAGATTCAGTATCTATATCATTAGCCTTCAGCGCCATAGCTTTCTCTTTCTTTTTCTCACATGAATCAAGTTGTCTTTGGTTCACTCCTTGCTCGTAAGCAATGAGTGATCCAAATAAGTTATCAATAGAATAAGTATTTAAATCCTTGGATTCAGTGATAGTAATTATCTTAGTATCATAGGAAGAGGGTAAACATCTCAAGATTTTATTAACTTTCTCATAGTTAGTCTCTTCCTAAGGCATGCAAGGAGGTTACAATTTGTGTAAACCTAGTATACATTTCAGATATTGACTCCCTAGGTTTCATGCAAAAGAGTTTGCAGTCGTGAAGCAAGATATTCAATCTAGATTTCTTAACCTCAGTTGTGCTTTTATAAGTGATACATAATTTATCCCAGATTTCATTACTAGTTGTACAAGTTGAAACACGCATGTAATCTTCAAATTTTAGTACACAAAAAAAATTATTTAAAAATTTTGCATTAAGTTATGCTAAGTTCCTATCATTAAGAGTCCATTCAGTAAATAGAAGTTCAGTTTTGATGTCATTAGCTTCGCATGATATTGTAGAATACTCTTCTTTAACAAGCATCCACATTCAATAATATATATATTGTAAAAACATGGACATGTGAGTTTTCCAAAAAAACAAAAGGTCACAAAAGTTTGCTATGGATTGAAATTTAAAAATTTCTAAAACTTGATTTTATGAATCCCACTCTGATACCACTCGAAAGTTCATTAGGGTTGTTAAGCCCTTATGAATTAACCAGAGGCTAACCAAGAGGGTGGGTGGGGGTGAATTGATAGTTTTAAAAATCCTTAAACAAAAAGTATGTTATTTTTCAAATATTTCAAAACATTAAACCATACAATCATCCACATGAAAATAAAGTGCAGAAATTAAAATGCAAAAAACATAATAAGAAAGAGCACTTATGAATCATACTCTGATACCACTTGAGAGTTCATTAGGGTTGTTAAGCCCTTATAAATTAACCCGAGGCTAACCAAGAGGGTGGGTGGGGGGTGAATTGATAGTTTTAAAAATTCTTAAATAAAAAGTATGTTATTTTTCAAATATTTCAAAACATTAAACCATACAATCATCCACATGAAAATAAAGTGCAGAAATTAAAATGCGAAAACATAATAAGAAAGAGCATAATAGATTTTATAGTTGTTCACTCAACTTGACCTACGTCCACTCCCAGGAGCCTCTCCTTTGGGTATTACACTAAAACTTAGTGACTCCCTTTTTTCTCCCACAACAAGGCGGAGAAGTCTTTACAAACTCCTTTCCATAGACCAAAATGAGGTAGAGAACCCGACCTCCTTTTATTTTCTCTTGAAGCAGGCAAAGAACCTTGATCGATTGTTAAAGAAGACATCCCTAGAGCCTTCAAGGAACCAGGGATGATGATTAGAGAAGATGACTTAGATCCTTTCTTGGAGCAACCTTTGTGAACCCCTCATAAACTCCCCCTCACAAGATCCTCTCTCTCCCAAGCTCCCCATTTCCTTCTCTTGGCTCTCTCAGGTCAAGACAACAACAAAATATTTCACCTTGAATAAATAAGAGATCTTATAAAAAGGGCTTAAAATTTTCCCTGATTTGCAACTTGCCATCAAAGATCGTCCAGGACAATCGACATATCGTCCAGTACGATCAGTGTATTTTCAACCCTTTAGGCCAGGACAATCTAGGAGGGCTGGATGATTAGAAGCCTCATTTATTATTATTGTCTAGGATAATGTGGACATCATCTCATACGATTAGTTCAAAACCATACATATCATATAACACATCATTCTGGTCATCCAGAAGATATATGTTGGATGCTGAACAAATATAACGTATCATCCAGGACGATTCTTGAATAGTCCCGTACGATTAGTTCAAAATTATGGATTATCATCCAACACATGATTCTGGTCGTCCATATGATATATGTTGAATGATGAAGAAATATAATGTATCGTCTATGACGATTCTTGAATCATTCTGTACGATTAGTTCAAAATAAGGGATTATCATCCAGCACATCATTCTGGTCATCCAGGTGATACACCTAGATGATGGAGAATTTCAACTTATCATCCAACATATTGTTTTGGTCATCCAAGTGATCAAGGATAATACTAAGGGTTTTCTTATTTAGGGTGATCCTACAATCGTCTAAGATGATATGATCGATCAATCAAATTTAATTTTTTTCCTTAATCACTTGACTAATTTAGACATGATTGTAATGAATCATCAAGGACGATATGTGATCGTCATGTATAATTTCTATAAATAATATCATACGTAAAAGAGTTTGGCGGCTGATTCTTTCTAGTTTGAGTCTATCGTCCAGGATGATGTACATATCGTCCAAGATGATTTGCTTAATTCAGTTGTCTTAACTCAGGAGCCCTAATTAGGGTTTCTATTTTTAACTAATCATTCAGGATGATGTTTGGATTGTCCTATATGATATGGTAAAAAATAGAAAACCTCTTAAGCTTATAAAATTTCTCCTCATGATTGTGTGTGTGCAAGGTTACTTAGTATTAGGATCCACATTATTACATTTGACACAATAAAAGGTAAAAACACTGGAATTACACTTATAAACTGACTTAGTCCTAATCTATCCAATCTTGAGCTGGATTGATTTGCAATTGATCTTGTGGAATTGAAACGTTAATAAGCAGGGCAATAGTAGAGAAATAGAAATGATAGAAATGCTTGCTATCATCAAAATTAAAATCCTTGAATTCAGGTTTGCAACACATGAGTGTAACCAAAAACTAATCCTTCACACAATACAAAATAAACTCTCCAATATGAGAGACACCTTCATGCAATTAACAATGTTAGTAACTTATAAACTTGAATGTTGGAAATACAATAAAAATGCAAGATAAACATGGAAATCACTAAGAGATTGAGCAAGGTAATATTACTCAAGAATTTGATGATGAACACTACAAATCTTCTTTAGGATGTTATTGTGATCTTAATTTAAAGTTTCATTTCATTCGTTTTGCATGAAATGAAGATGGAAGGATATTTATGGGAAAAGCATGAAAGCCCAGCTGCTAAGGTTCATACTGGCCATGTTTACATTAAGGTTGGAGGAGCTAAGCACCATTCATGACATGTGAGAAAGATGTTGACCACATTCAAAAATTAGGTCAACATCTAGGTTTATTGAAGCGACTAATTGATATTCTTGCTATAGTTAATAGAATTACATTAAATATGTAATCCACCATAGTAATTATCTAAGAGAGTATAATATCAATAAATGAATATTATAAAGTCCAAAATACAAAGATTAGACTTCTTATTTTTTAGAAATGTAGCAAATTTCTCTCCAATCATTTCACCCCTTTGGTGTTCACCGATTAACATTTTCTCTAAGACCTAAAAATATGATTGTGGTGGTTATTGTTGGGTGTGGGCTTAGATCACTGATGTGATCAGATTGGTCAATGGAGGGGACTCCATTAATAGGCCAAGGTGATTCATTTGGTGGAGTTTAATTTTGAGTGGAACTAGGGTTGGGAAGGTGTTAGTTTTTAACCAACCTAATACTAACATCTAACAAAGTAGGATTTGAAGCCCAAGGTTTTACCAACTATAACATCTTCTACATAATTCTAAATGATATGAAATAAAATCCAAATTTATGGGGAAGATGACTAGTTAGGTTCAAAATAATTTGGTGACCTTTGGTGGAGATTTGATAATTTTTCCTAAATTTCTCCCAAGGCTACTCTAAGATTCTCTCTCTAGCTATAAAATTTTAGAGTGGATAATATGGATTTAGAGATTTTGGTGATTTTTGGACGAGTTTATGCCATCCAATTGAAAACAAATCTATAAATGGGTTTGTTCTGACTTAGTTTGGGTGATTCTCATAAAATTCTTAAATAGATGGTTTAGGTTGCTAGGAAAGTTTAAATTTTTTGGAGTGGAGGAATTTGGATACAACAGAACATAAAAAGAAATCAATCATATATAAAACTGAAGTTGGATCAACCCATGTCTTGAGTCTCCTTTGATGAGCTATTGAGTTAAATGATCCTTCCAAGGTATTTTCCCTTTGGGATATTCTTTGAATTCACGCTAATGCACCATAGATAATCATGGCGATTCTTTCATTCATCTTCATTAAGTCACAGTGGGTAGTTTAGTTTTGGTTCTCCATGTTCATGGACAAATCTAGGTTTTACTACTCTCCATGGTGTATCTATCTTCCAACTACTATCATTAATTCATATATACTCACTACACCTTAGAGGATATTGGATTTAAATTTATCCATGGATGTCACTTTCCATTACTAGTAGGTTATTGGGAAGTTAGACTAGAAAACTAAGTCAGAGAAATTAATTAGTATGAAGAATTATTGGACAGTTTTGGTACCTCAGCAAATATTCCCAATAGCAAGAAGATCCCAATATATGCCTCTTTTTATGTTTTTTTTATCCCAACATATGCATCTTCAGTATTTTTTTATATAGTTAAGAGGGCTATAGAAAACATGATAAATAGAGTAATTTTTTTTTATAAAAAAAGTACAATAAATCATACATATAAATTGACATAGACATATGGACTACCCAGATGATATACACATTGATTGCTATCTTTAATGTGGCTCCATCCTTTGATATGAGCACCTTAGGCAAGTCTTTCAAGGTGAGCGTCTTAAGAAAGTTGTCAAAGTTTGTCGTGTAGGGTAAGTATGTGAAAGCAAGTCCCTATGAATGTGAGACGAGTCTCTAAGAATGAGAGTCAAGTCCCTTTAAGTGAGGACTGAGTCCTTTAGGCAAAAGTTTCTCTAAGCTAGGGACGTGTTTAATTACTGGAGTCATAGTTATAAACTTTAGAAGTCTGAGCTTCCTATTCCTAGATAAGGGACAACTATGCAGTGGCGGAACCACAGGTTCCATAAGGGGGGGCAATTACCCCCTCCCCCCCTCAAAAATTTTTTATTTTATAGGAGAGTAAAAACTTTTTTTTTGCCCCTCCTAAAAAATTACTTTTGACCTAAAAAAAACTTTTTTTAAATAAATTTTTGTTATATATATATATATAATATTTTTTAATATTTAATTATTTTTTTATTGTACTTGCCCCCTCAAAATTGAAGCTGGTTTCGCCCCTGCATCTATGATAGGTGAGTGGCCTTAATTGTAGATAGCTATTATGAGTTAGCTATCACTTGGACGGTTGAGTTTTGAATTCCATTCCCATTGCTATCAATCAACAAGAATTATTAACTGATGTCGCTGGGAATTCTTCGTGTTTCTCTTCTTGTCAAGTTAAAAAAAAAAAATGAAAAAAATAAAACTTCATCCACAACATTTCGTTTCATCTTTCTTTTTGTTTTTCAGAACCATCTTTTTTTCTTTCACATCATACTCATTCTCTACAACGTCTGGCCAATCAAAAATAGAATGATATGTTGCTAAAGAATCTGAATGTGCAAGAGCATCTGAAATATAGGATGTTGAGATGGTAGACTGTTTATGTTTATATTATTTATTTGTATAAAGTTATATCCTCGTAGTTGCTTGTAAACAAGAAGTAATCACTTTGCATCTTGGCAAACAAAAAATCCATGTAAGACGTCGTTTCAAGAGAAAAAAGGCGATCTCTTGAGGGTAAGTTTGAAAAGTAATCAAGTTGCTTCTAATGTATTTTAAGGATTTGAGATTTAATTCAGATAAACAACTTTGCTGTAAATATAAAAAACATAAGATCGAGTGTATCAACTCTTTAAATTCTGCATTAATGGGAGTATCAGGAACTCTATATGCTCTTTTTAATAATATAATCTCTTCCAGCTAACGCTCATCACAGTCGTTATGGTTAATAACAATCTAATCTGGAAGAAGTATTCGGATAACTTGGATTGCATAAGAATCAAAGAGATTCTTCTATGATATATTTTATGATTTTTTAATTCCCATTGATCAAAGTAAAAATAATAATAATACTAACATTCAAAAAAATGAGCTTTATCTCTGGCAACGACAATGCCGCCGTCCTTATAACTTCTTTATTCCACTCTAATACTCAGCCATCCATGACAAGTACAAAAGCAAAAATTCCACAGGCGTCTACTGTAACGATGAATAAATATGCGACATTGTCAAGATACCTAACTTTTCCATTATGTTTTATGTATTCGAATAAAAAATTTCCCCGTGACTTTTACATATCCAATCACTGGCATAGAATTTAAAGTTTTTTTTTTAATTTTATTTCGAAAAGATTAGTCGGATCCAGGAATTTTTTTTTATTATCATAAAATTTGAAGAGACTATAGTGGTCCAAAATCATAAAAATGGAAATCTCTAGAGAGGGAGCAGTAATTATAACAAAAATAAAAGCCCCCAAACATATGGTAAAAAGAAAAAAAAAAAAAAACTGAGAGAAGAGACTAAAAATAAAACATGCACAAGTATATGAGGTCTTGACCAAGGTAGTTTTTAAGGAAATGTCACTACAAAAAAACTGTCATTATCATCAGACTTCCGGCGGACATATATGTGCCAGAAAAAGCGGTGGAGTAACCGAATGATGTGTGATAGAAAATTCCCCCTCAAACTTAAGGGAAAATTATATAAGATGTCTGTGAGACCTACAATGCTTTATGGTATAGAATGTTGGCTATTAGAAGAGAAGCATAATATTAAGTTTAGTGTTTCATAGATGAGGATGCTCAGGTGGGTGAGTGGATTTACCCTTAGAGACTAGATACGAAATAAGCATATATGTGAAAAGGTTGGAGTAGCTCCAAGGGAAGATAGGATTAGAGAGAGTCACCTTAGATGGTTGAAGTGTAATATTTGTAATCACCAAATGATGGGGCAACTAATTGTCGTTGGACTGTAGTTGTGGGTTCTCATCGTTGGTCTTCCAAAAAAACAAAAATTCCTCCTAGTTGAAATGAAGCAGAAAAGAGCATACCCACATATATCATATAATTGTAGTTCTTTTTAGGCAGAAATTAAAATTATCTTAGATTATTGTGGGCTATGAAAATTCACACCTCGGTCTCCCCAGCTTTCAGGAAGTTTTAATGGATCAAGTTTTGAGATAAATTTTTAGAAGGTAGATTGGGTTTGTAGATAATACAATACCTAGAGATTTCACCCTTATTTTGCTATGAATTTATGATTCGAGTTTGGGTTTCCTATAGGCAAAAGCCCCTATAGTTAATTACCCATCCCGATAACAAGAGATAACTTTTGATTAAGGCTACTTAGTGGTGCCATTTGATGAGCCCGATAAAGATTCCATGGTTTTGCCCTTTGATGAGTCCAACAAGAGAGAACTTTGATTAAGGCTACTTTTGATGAGCCCGATAAAGATCCCATGGTTTTGTTATCCTGGGCCATCGTGGTCCCTGGTCTACTTAGTTAGAGGAGGCAGTCTATCCAACCTAACAAAAGGAACCTTGTTGGCAGCCATGGGTTGAGTCGTCCAAGGGTACCTTATAAACCTGGGATGAATATTTATCTAAGAGGCAAATTTGAACATACCTTATATGATAAAGGGCTTTATGCCATATCGATTATATCCTATTGATTCATATATCAAATATTTAGTGCCACTGTAGAGTATACAAACTTTGGCCATGATTGTAGTTTAGTTGTTCCATTTGGTAGAAAACCCCAGTTCAGAGGGCACTAGTCATAACCGTTTACATGCAGTGTCATTTGGCTGCAAAACTATCAGTTATAGGACACTTGCCACATCCTTACTAGCAGGTGATTGTTTGAGAATAAATCCTAGTGATATTCTCGACTAGACATTGGCCCATTATGAGTTGAAGTTATTTTTATATTTGTGAAGCTCGATAAATGGCTATGTATGGTGGATGAGTTCTATTTTAAGCATTTGATGGTAGAATTTGAGTTTAAATATTTTTAATTTTTGAAATTTTGGAGTTTTGGATTTTTTTTGGACGTTTTGGTGGCATTTGCTTAAATATTTAGAATTAACCCATTCAATTGAGATCTACGTTCAATGCGGCCATTATCTGGGTGTTTAGGCAATTTTGAAAATATTTACATTTCATAAACATTTGGAGGCATTTGAAAGTATAGGGTCCCCTCCGGTAGATATAAAAATTTAACACAATAAACATCAGGGTAATTATGTGGAGCTGTATTTTATTGATTGAACGCTGTCGACTATATTAGTGCTGACAAAAGATTAGGTTAAGGTTGATTATATTCTTTTATTAATGAATTAGTATTGTTATAAACGTTGAAAGCCTAATATGGACATATAAAATAAATAGCTCTGTCGATACCATGATCGTATATTTATTCGATGGTTTGAGTCATGTCGCTCCTATCTATCAATAAAGAATGATTTAGTTCAAGCTTGGGTTTATTGTCTGACCCATGTAGCATCCATAGACATCATATGTGTGTCTATAACACGCTTATAGGGGGCTATACATGTATATAATTTCACTTGCATTTCTTCATATTTATGTGTATACATATTATAGAGCACGTGTGGGGGCAATCTTGGAATATTTGATGGGTTTTCTATGGTAGCTCATAGGAGCTTACATTTGTTACAACACTTATGGATTTTTCTATAGACGTCACTTAATAATTATAGCTGGTTTCCTACAGTAGCTTGTAGGAACTTACATTTGATATGTATTGTCTGTCTTTGCTTGTAGAAGACTGGTGTTTTTACTAGATGCTGAGTGATGGTTAGCTACAAGAATGTCACAATATCCATTGTCTGTCTTTTTCCATCTTCCACGTGTATATTGCTATATATGTCTTGGATCTTCAAGTATTATCCACCAATTCAAATTTACTCATCATGAGCTTCTTATAATTGCTTGTAAATGACACCATGGGTGTAAATATGCATTCACCAAGAACCATTATTCTTGAAATATGTTTATACTTAATGAATGGTCTATTATATCTTTAAGCTTGAGTGCTGTGAAAACTAGTATCAAATTTCAACTTTATAGTTTGTGAGGTTGGATATATTTACTTGTATTTTGATACTACCATCAGAGTTTCATTCATCGCACCCTGGTCCTTCAATCATCATATGAGGCCAATACCTTTGTTTGCATACTACTAGCGGTCCTTGATAGAGTTGCAATCCCCATTGTTGCGTATGCGATAGATCACATACCATTTCTTTTGAGTATTTCTACTTTTATCTACAAGCAAGTGATTGCATGCAAGAAGGGTATTTTATCATTGCTTGTAGGAAATATATGCATCCCTTATTGTGGACTAGATTTGTTTGCAAAATGACCTCACAAGGAGACTCATGTATTTGTTGCATGCTCGATGCAAATATTATGCACCAAATATCATTATCCATAGGTGGTTCAGGACATGTGCCAAGAATTTTTTATGTTATCGAGAGGGTCAAATGATATTGATCATTTGTGAATTTCATCTACTTTGTTCAATATTCCTTGGTTATCAATTTGCCATGCCCACTATGCATTTATTTCTTATATTGACATATTTTCCGTATGTTGAATCATTGATGATGATAGAAATAATATTACATTCCTTCATGGTTACTCACTTTATAGCTCTACTTCTTATTTATGAGTTGTGACAAATATCGCAAGTCACTCGTCATCCTTTGAACTAATTCATAGCTTATATTGCGAACTTGCGTTGTTGTTATTTGCTTGCAATCAATTGCATATACCTTTCAATTTTCATTACTTGTGGATTTCAACTCACTTGTTTGCATACATATATTGATTTTTATTACATTCATGTCCCTGTAATCATTGTAATTATTCCAAACCTCACTATCGCTTATGCATCTCTTTTGAATTCAATAGTGCTGGAATTGGAGGAGCTTTTAGAGATCACAAAGGAAGGTTATTACTTGCTTTTGGTGAAAAAAGAATTCATTGGGATGTGGCACAACTTGAAATGGCGGCTATTTCATTGATAAGGAAGTTCATTCAAAGGTGGATGTTAGATAGCAAAGGAATAATAATCGAAGGTGATAACTACAACATCATCAAATTTATTCAAAATTCTTTGAATAAGACAAAGTGGCAAAACAACACTTCTTTAAATGACGATTTTTTGTTCTTGGATGACTTTCACAAGGTAATCTTCCACCATGTTCATAGAGATTGTAGCAAGGTAGCCGATCTATGTGCTACTTTGGCTTTAGAGAATAATTTTTTTTTTTATTGTTTTTCTTTTGCTAGCATTCCTTATTCTTTATCTAGTTTGTTGAAGAAGGAATGTGAGCCTTTCCTTTAACTTGTAATTAGTTACTTTTCCTTTGTTTTTTTTTTCATTTATCAAAAAAAAAAAGGAGTCTACTTTCTCTTTAGGCATAGACTTAGGAGACAGATTTTAGTCCTCAGCGAAGGACATTCACTCTTCCTTTTTAATGGCTTTAAAAAGATGTTAATTAGAAACTTGTATGTAAATTCTCAATTAATAAGAAAAAGCAATTTTATAAATTCAAATGTTGGAAAGTTCTTTTCTTTCTGCTCTCATGGCTTCTGTGGTAGTAGTGCTCGCGACTTTATTCCCTTGTTGGAGTTAGCAGTTGTATTCTTTCAACAGTTTGGTTTAAGTTTTGAGGTTTATGTTGTTTCTGCCTTATGCTTTTTGTGACAAAAATTGGTGAAGGATTACTTAATTTATCCTTACAAACTTGTTAGGAGATTTTTATACCTTAGGGTCATTGCATCTAGCTTTAGTGGGCTTAATGAAGGAGCATATGCCAATAACCTAAATCTTTTAGGTTTTAGGTAGCTGGAAAGGGGCCCTAAATCTATAGCTTTGTGCATAATAGACTTGTTCATGATGAAATCCCCTTAGTTTAGCTTTAAGCTTTACATAAAGTTTCTGATAATTTCTTCGATCCTTTACTTTGTGTTTTGACAATCTTGTTGAAGAAAAATTCCTTTAATTCATGCTTTATGCTTTACATATTTGTAGAATGATATTTATATTTTGGGTTTAGTTGGTATTACCAAATTTAGGTAATACTTTGACCTTAACCAGCCGAGAAGATTTTAATCAGCGTTACTTGAACCTATCGGTTTGGGTGAGCTTCACTCTTTATGCCTCTTATAGTCCCTATTAACGGGTTAATGCAATGGGGGTTCCTCTACTATGGAATTTATTTTGGCTTGTTGAGTAGAAGTAGCTGCAAGTGACTTGGTCAAATATGGGCTTGTTGAGTTCGACCTCTTGTACTCGTTCAAACCTTAAGCTTGAGGCTACTAAAAAACTTGTATAGCTCTTGCTTGACCTATTGACATTTATTATCATAAAGTTTTCCTTTCTTGACATTTGAAATCTTGATATATGAAAAAGGATGGGTTCCAAACTTTCAGAAGATCATCTGCATATACATTGATAGAGAAAATTGTTTTATCCTTTTATATAAAGGAATATTCTTATTTAATAATTTTAAATATTTATTTAGGGATCATGACATGCAGCACGATGTAGGTAGATTTTAAGTAGGACAAATTTGATGTTTTTAGATTTTAAATATTTATTTTTGGATCTTAGTGAGTAGCATGATGTCGACCTAAATAAATATTTAAAATGTCACATATCTTGTAGGGAGATTTCAAGTAGATTTTATATTTTTAGATTTTAAATATTTATTTTGAGATTTCTATAGCGCAATATTGACCTAAATAAATATTTAAAATACTCCAATCATATAGGAGATTTTGAAATGCATTCTTGTAACACAAGAGAATTTCAAAAAATATAAGTGCATATATTGACAAATATGTATATAACACTTTGATCATTACATAATACATTAAATACAAAATTTTCTTGTATGATCTTCATGTATGATACTTTTTTAATATTGTCCATTAATCGATAACATAGGCCTCTAACCATTTACATCAATCAATTGATAAGATCCTCCTTGGTACACTTTTTTAATTATAAGGGGCACTCCCAGGTGGATATGGATTTGACACCGATTATTTGAAGTGGGATGATTGGCCTTCTTTGAGCTAGGACCAATTCCCCTTCTTAAAGTGCCTGATGGCACACCATTCCATCCAAAGACTTTTCCATCCTTACCCCATTAATTTCTAAGTTCTATTAAGTTTATATTCTAACTTTGTTAAGCTCGTCAAGTTCCTCCATTATGAGGAAAGCATTTGCTTTTGAGTGAGATCATGTTCAATGGCTACCCAGTGTGATGGAAGCTCGATCTGCAGTGGCATCACTGCTTTAACCACGTGTAAGGAGTGACTTTATTTGGTGTCTTTTAAGTATTACGATATGCCCATAGTGCTTTTGTTATCTTAATATGCCACTCTCTTTTATTTTTATGAGTATCTTTTTAGTAATTTCACCAACATCTTGTTGGAGGCCTCCGCCAAGCCATTTGCTCTTAGATTATATATAAATTAATATAACCAATTGATCTTTTATCAATCGACTAACTTGTAGATTTTGATGCTTTTTAAAGCTGTATAATTATCTAAGATTATGATGTAAGGCACACCAAATATATAGATGATATTATGGGCAAAGAAGTTGATCATATGCTCGCACGTGACTTTTTTGAATGGAGCCGCCTCTATGCACTTAGAAAAGAAGTCAGTTGCTACCAGAATAAAGTAGTGTCCAGCTGATGATGGTGGCTCTATCTAATATATTATATATGTTCCCCATCATTTAAATGACTAGGATTCTACTGTTGGGTGTAGTGGATTTGACAGTTAATATATAAAATCACCATGAATCTTATACTCATGACACCTCTTACCTTGGTGAATATAATCATTCACCATCATTGGCCAATAAAAACTCATACTCTTGATTTTAATAGCCATATTGTGACCTGATTAATGTGTGAAATAAAGTTTTTTCATGGACTTCTACTACAACTCTATCAGTTTCCTTGGTCCTTAGGCATATTAGCCACTTTTGATCAATGGCTCATCATTATAGTGTATCATTGACAAATGCGTATCACAATGATCTCTTTTAAATTTGTACGACTAAGGATTTATTTATTAGGGGTCTACTTTCTTTGAAGTAATCGATGAATGGCTACCCCTAATCATTTCCTACTTCAACATCTAAGCAATGAAACCATGACTCCGAGCATATCCTATATTTATGTCTTTTGGCCATATGGTGCTCTTCTGGCTTATTATCAGCAATGATTTATTGGGGAGGTTGAGGAGTAACCATAGTCGTACCTTACTGGCTTGAATTTGGTATTCCCTCTGCCTAAGAATTATAAGACTGCTGCTAGCTTTAGAACCCAACGAGTGTAAACTCCAAATAGTATAGGATACTCATCTTCAGTATTCGCCATCTCCTTGGCTAATTTAGCCAGATAATTAGCTTTGATATTTTGACCTTAAGAAACTTGAGCTATCTTAGCATTTTGAACAAATTTTAAAAGCTTAGAAGCTCATCGACAGTAATGGCCCAACTCAATCTTGGAATTCTTGTAGATACCCAGAACATGATTTATCACAAGTTGTGAGTTATCATAGATCTAAACAATTGAGATTTTGATCGAGATTGAAATCTCCATTCCTACTATTAGAGCCTCATATTCATTATTGTTGTTTGTTCAGGGTTTAGTTAAACTGAATGAGAACCAAATTATACCCGCTTGAACTGCTACAAAAATGAGATTGATGCCGGCTCATGTTCTTCCAAGATTTGGAGGTTGTGTAGGTTTTATTGATGATACTCTCCCAAAATTATAGTTTGTCTTTTTCCTTGATCTAAATGATTTATTCATCAAGTAAATTATTATTAAGCGTGAAGTCTTTAGGGATAGGATGCGTGGCTATAAAATATCCAAGTATTATCCCTTTATAGCCTTTTGTGGTTGTACGTGATATGAAATTGCAATAGTATCACTGCTCACCTAGCTAAACAACCTTTTAATGTTGTCTTAAAATAAAGAACTGTTGAAACTCGTTTAATATTAATTAGGATGTTAAGCTTAATTAAATGTCCCAAGGCTAACCAAGAAGGGGGGTGAATTGGTAATTAAAAATTTTAAACCCTCTTTTAGAAGTTTAAAGGAAACGAAAATTTAGTTAGTGAGTTTTTCTAGAAAACTTTTTCAACCACAAAGTTTTAATCACAAAAAGTAAATAAGTAGTGAAAAATAAATTACACCAGATTTATAGTGGTTCGGTCAAAACCAGAACTACATCCACTCCCCAGAGGCACCCTCTGAGTATTGCACTAATACCAATAGTGACTCTCCTTTAGCACCCACAGCAAGGCGGAGAAGCCTTTACAAACTCTTTCCACCGCTACCCGGTACGGCAGAGAACCGTCTTCCTTTCACACTCCCTCCGATGTCGGCAGAGAACCGTTCTTCCTTTCATACTATCCCAAGTGTTGGCAGAGTGCCATCGTCCTTTCACACTCTCCTAGTGTGGGCAGAGAACCCTTCATCCTTTCACACTCACCTAGTGTGGGCAGAGAACCCTTCGTCATTTCACACTCTCCTAGTGTGGGCAGAGAACCCTCGGCTGTTCACACTTTCCAAGTGTTGGCAGAGAACCGAATTTTCTCCAAGATCTTCTTCACAAGTCCAATCTAAAAGAAAAGAGAGAAGAGTGAAGTGATCTCAAATTTGAAAGTGGAAACACTTACCCTTGAGTACTAGGTGAAACCTTCACGCTCCAATGGTAAGAAATCTCCTTCAAATGCTCTCTCACACTCTCTCCTTAACCCTCTTCTCAATAAGCACGAAGATCAATGAGTAAAAAGATTAAGTGGCAGTTTAGAATGGCCTATATATAGAAGAGATAAGAAAAACCATCTAAAAATGGCAGATTTCAAATTATTTATTCAGGATCATCCCGTACGATCGAAAATCGTCCCGGACGATTTTACTTAAAAGTCTTGAAATGAACCTGCTGTATATGTGTACGAAACAATTTCATACATCCTGATCGTCCCGTACGAACCAAGTTCGTCCGGTACGAACGGTTATAACCAGGTGGGTTCTAAAGACTATAGAACGAACACAGAAAAACTGTCCTAAGTCGGTTATATTGTTTGGACAAAAATATTTTTGTCTGGATGAAATTTTACAGAGAGCAACTCGTCCTTGATGATAGTTAATTTCGTCTGGATAAAATTCTTACTGAGAGCAAATTGTCCCGGATGATATTTAATTTCGTCTGGACAATCAGGACTTAGAAAAATTTTCTCGGCAGTTCCTATTCGTTCCATGTGCTCTTAATAGGAGATAACTGACTAATCATCCCGTACGAACAAATATCGTCTCGTACGATCAGTATAAAATTTTTATGATCTCCTTAAGTGTGTGTGTATGTTTTTATTCACTCAATTACAATCATTCCCTCTCAATTTAAAATGAAAATTTTAAACTTCAAAATTCAAAAGAATTTCGTGCTGAATTTGATTTGAAGTCTTCATGTTTGAGAGTTTGATTCACCTGAAATGTTAGTACACACAAGAGCAAATACAAATCTTCAAAAAATTGTTAGGAGATAACTACACAAAGAATAATAATATTTAGAATCATCAAAAACTATACAAGTTGCAAGAATGTAAAACATGCAAATAGTAGCTATCTTTAACAATCTCCCCCTTTTTAATGATGGCAAAACAATTATTGTTTGTAGGATTTCATATTTTAATAATCTCCTAAACTCTCCCTGAAATGATGAATACACGAAAATAAGGAGGCAATTTGAACCAAAGAACACAAATTTTTGTTTTTCAAAAAATTAACTTAACATAAAAAACACAAAGAACAAAAACCCTAAAAAACACAAGACAAATACAAGACAAACAAACAAACAAATAATTTCTCTCCCTTTTTAACAGCAACAAAAAGTGAAGAAGAAATAGACAAGAAATGTAAGTAATTATATGAAATTCATTTGCTAATTTAATCTTAAAAATGATTAATATAAGGTATGTAAATAAAATTAAAAACATTAGACAAATCATAGAAATTCATGAAATTTAAGAAGTGATATAACATTGTAACTAAGAAGAATTTATTAAAGACATGATTCAATTTTGACATTGAGATAAAGAAAATCATTGCAAGAAAGATGTATAATAAAATTATATATTTCAAATTTCAATAATAATATAAATGAACATAAGATCAATTTGAATTAAGAGATTAAAAGAATCTGGAAAGAAGAAAACTACCACATGTGGCGCTTTGCGCATCTTTTTCAATTTTTTGGCACATTTTTGTGCATCTTTTTACATTGGGCTTATTTTGTGCCTCTTTTTAACATTTGCAAACTTTTGCACATTCTTTTTGATTTTTGTACATTTGTATAATTTTCAAGAGTAATTGTATTCTTTTTAAGATCAATAATCTAAAATTTCAAATTTTTCTAAGTGCATAAATATAATTTGAAAAATGAAATACAAAATAAGAAAACATCTAAATTGCAATAATATTATTAAATATAATGTAGTCTAAATGAAAGACATGTAATTAAAAATTCTAATTAAAACAAGTTATAAATAAATTTTAAATATAGAAAGACTAGATTTTTTAATGAATTTAATCTCAATTTATAATCTAGTTTAAACCACAATTAAGACTAAAAAATATAATGAAAATCATAAAGTTTAAATACATTTCATAAAGTTACTCAAATCTAAAAGCAAAAACAACATATATTGATATTAATTCAAGGATTTTACAATGATTTCAAGATATCAATACAAAACATACATAAAATAAAAGATACAATAAAACTTCCTAAATCACAAGCAAACTAAGAAAAGACAGACATGAAACAACTAAAACACTAATCACCCTAATTTTGAGGAGGAAGAGGAACACCACCAAAGAAGTTGAAGTAGGAACTCATCAACATAACATTGGTATTTATTTCATTTACTTGATTTTTTATGTCACCAATGTTTTGTTGTTGCTACTGAAATTGAGCATCAAATTGATCAAAGTGTTGATCAAAATGAGTCTAAAGTCTATCTAATCTTTCAACCAAATTTTGATAATCTGGTTGATTTGCAGCTTCAGGTGCTCCTTGTTCTTCTTCTTCTGAATCACTATCATGTGATTTTTCTTTATCCTCCTTGAAGATCGCTCTAAAGGAAGCATCGTTGAAGTAGAGAGGTTCTTCATATTCTTGATCCGGGTGGACAATCTTGTACTTTTTCTCAAAAATATAAGTGACTAAGTGACCCAAAGCAATGTTTATTTTCTTTTCTGATCATTGCCAAATTTCGGAAAGCCCAGAAAGATAGTCTAAGATAAGTTGGGCTTCATCAATAGGTTGATTTTCCATAATCAGAAAGGTCACAATAGAAAGGAGTGGAGTAATATTGATTATATCACCAGCTTTTGGAATGATTGAAGATCTAAGAATGTGCTGGATGATTCGAACATTTTGTGTAAGTCCAGAAACTCTAGCAACATGATCATTTATACCGTTTCCTCTAATCACCCTATTTATTTCAAACTATTTGTATTCTCTAGAAGTGATTAGGGAATGGGCTCTATGTCCTTCAGTTCTTAAATTTAGAAATGCTCCTATATCATGCTTAGAGATTTCTACTCTTTGTTTGTGGACATAAGAGTGGATAGAAGATCGATCAGAGTTGAAGGTCATGTTGGCTAGAAAGTAGAGGAAGGTTTCTTTGTTGTACAGATGGATGAGAGAAAGAATGAAACCAAACTGAGTCAAAGAAAAAAGATGCATTACCTTAAAAGTAATCTCATCCTGAATCAGTATGCGAGAAGGAGTAATCTTAGTAGAGGCAAAACGAGGAAATGAATCCTCATTTGCTTTGGAAAGGAAGTTTTCAGAAGAATTCCTATTGAATTTCTTTGCCAAAACTTTCTGACGCTTGCTAGAGGATGCCATTACTGATCTTAGTACTTGAAAGGGTTTGAAAGAGAAGTTTGGAAGTGTGATTGTTGAGTTAGAAAGCCCTCTTATTTAAAGAAAATGATATGTTCGTCCCGGACGAAAAATGTTCGTCCTGAACAAAAATTTATGTTCGTTTGGATGAAAAGATTTCGTACAGATGATTGAATTCGTTCAAAATGAAATGGCTTTTCATAATCAACACAACTTACGATGTGTCCTTTCATACAGACTTTTGACCTGACCGATCGTACAGACGAACACGTGTTCGTCCAGACGATCTCATTTGTGATCATTTTGATGGCAGTTTTAAAACTGTCCCCTACATTGAACCGCCACATGTTCGTCCAGACGAACTTGAAGTTCGTACAGACGAAGTTTAATAATAAAAACCATCATATCCACTCAACTGTTTTCTAGTTTTTCGCATAGTTAAAAAAAAATTTAGTCCCAGACGATCTGAGGATCATACAGACGAACTATATTAAAAACTAAAAAACTGCACAAATCAGTTTTAAAATCTGACAGTTATCACGCATTTCAACACATCATCCCGTACGAAAAAATTTCATCCCGAACGTTTTACACAAAATTTTTGAATATTTGTATTTTTATTAAATCACACAAAATAAACACACAAAATGCAATAAAAAAATGTACAGACTCTAAATAAAAATCACTCAAAAACAAATTTAAAAACACAAAAAATTACAAAAACATAAACTATGAAAACAAAACATCAATGTTGCAAAAATATTTTTATTTAAGCATTTAAATCAATCACACCAAGCCTTGTTCTTAATGCACTAAAAGTATCAAAGGCTAAAGGTTTTGTAAAAATGTCTGAAAGTTGATTTTCAGTAGAAACATGTGTAAGTTCAATTTCACCTTTCGAAACATGATCCCTTATAAAATGATGCCTTATGTCAATATGTTTTATTCTTGAATGTTGAATAGGATTTTTAGAAATACAAATAGCACTAGTGTTATCACAATAAATTAGAATAGTACCTATTGTTAATCCTAAATCAATCAACTGTTGTTTTAACTAAAGTACTTGTGCCACACAACTTCCTAATACAATGTATTCAGCTTCAGCAGTAGATAGGGCTACTGAATTTTGTTTTCTACTGGACTAAGATACTAAAGAATTTCTAATAAATTGACATGTTCCAGAAGTGCTTTTTCTATCCACCCTACAACCTGCAAAGTTAGAATCTGAGTAACCAATTATTTCAAAGGCAGTGCTAAACTTAGGATATCAAATTCCTAAGTTTTGAGTTCCTGACAGATATCTTAAAATCCTTTTCACTGCTGTCAAATGTGATTCATTTGAATCTGATTGAAATCTAGCACACAAGCAAACACTAAACATGATATCGGGTCGACTGGCAGTCAAGTAAAGTAAAGATTCAATTATCCCTCTAAATTTCTTTTGATCAATAGATTTTTCCTTAGAGTCCTTATCCAACTGAACTGAGGAACTCATTGGTGTACTAACAGGTTTAGTATTGTTCATTTCATACTTTTTGAGGAAGTCCTTAAGATATTTAGATTGACTAAGAAAAGTACCCTCCTCAATTTGCTTAATGCTAAAGCCTAAAAAGTAACTTAAATCTTCCATTAAACTCATTTCAAATTCACTACTCATTATTTTAGAAAATTCATCATAAAGATTTTTATTTGAAGATCCAAAAATGATATCATCCACATAAATTTGAACAATGAGTGCATCTTTTCCAAATTTCTTTAAAAAGTGTGTTGTATCTACACTTCATTTTTCAAATGATCTTTCAAGTAAGAAAGTGCTCAACCTCTCATAACATGTCCTAGGTGCCTGTTTCAATCCATATAATGCCTTTTTAAACTTAAAAATATGATTTGGGTATTTAGAATTTTCAAATCCAGGTGGTTGTTCTACATAAACATCTTCTTCTATTACCCCATTTAAAAAGGCACTTTTAACATACATTTGAAACAATTTAAATCCTTTAAAACAGGCAAAGGCTAACAAAATCCTAATTGCTTCAAGTCTAGCTACAGGGGCAAAAGTCTCATCAAAATTAATCCCTTCAATTTGATTATACCCCTTAGCAACTAATCTAGCCTTATTCCTAATGACTACTCCCGAGTCATTCATTTTATTTTTGAATACCCACTTAGTTCCAATTATACTTTGATCCTTTGGCCTTGAAGTTAATTCCCAAACTTTATTTCTTACAAATTGATTCAACTCTTCTTGCATGGCCAATATCCAAAATTCATCTAATAGTGCTTGTTCAATATTAGTGGGTTCAATTGTTGAAATGAAGGCTGAATGATTGACTTCTTTATTTAATCCATGCCTAGTCCTTACACCCTCACTAGGTTCACCAATTATCAACTCCTTTGGGTGGTTTTTAGAAAATCTCAATTCTTTAGGCCAAGGGTTATCTATCTCCAAATTTTCTTCCAAATTTTCTTCTAATCCTTCTTCCAAATTTTCTTCCAAATTTTTCTTTTCATTCTCTTAGGAGTTATCCTCAATCTCATCTTCTATAATTTTTGATTTTTCAAAATTTCCAATTTCATCAAAAACAACATGTGTGGTCTCTTCAATTTTCAAAGTTCTTTTATTAAATACTCTAAAAGATTTTCCAACACTTGAGTATCCAAAAAAAATTTCCTCATATGATTTTAGATCAAATTTTCTTAAGGCAAATTTACCATTATTATGAATGAATACCTTACTTCCAAAAACATGCAAATGACTCAAATTAGGTGTTCTTCCCTTTAACAATTCATAGGGTGTTTTATTCAATTTTGATCTCACATTCACCCTATTCAGAACATAACAAGTAGTGCTAACCGCCTCAGCCCAAAAATATTTTGGAAGTGAGTATTCTGCCAATATTGCTTGGGTGGCTTCAATTAATGTTCTGTTTTTCCTTTCAACTACCCCATTCTGCTGAGGGGTTTTAGGTGCAGAAAAGTTGTGATCTATTCCATTTTCCTTACAAAAATCCTCAAATTTTTCATTTTCAAATTCTCCTCCATGATCACTTTGTATATTAATGATTTCACTCCCAAGTTTTCTTTGAATCCAAGTTGCAAAATTTCTAAATTCATCAAATGATTCACTCTTATGAAATAGAAATCTAACCCAAGTGAATCTAGTGTAATCATCCACAATCACAAATCCATATATCTTCCTTCCTAGACTTACAGTTCCGACTGGCCAAAAAAGATGTATATGCAAAATTTCCAATGGTTTACTTGTTCTAAGATCCTTATTGGTTTGAAAAGAGGACTTCACTTGTTTACCTAATTGACATGTATCGCAAAGGTGGTCCTTAGTAAAGTCTAGTTTTGGTATACCTCTCACTAAGTCTTTTTGGGTAATTCTTATAAGATTTTTCATGCTAGAGTGACAAAGTCTCCTATGCCAAAGCCATGACTCATCAGATACAGTTTAAAAAAAAGTAGTAAGAGTATGAAATCAATTCAAATCTAGCATATAAACATTGTTTACCCTTTTTCCATTTAAAACATCTTTACTATTAAGGCTTAATATGCAGCTAGTAGGAAAAAATTTGACAAAATACCCTTTATCACATAGCTGACTTATACTTAACAAGTTATGCTTTAAGCCTTCTACCAATAGCACATTTTCAATGAAAAAGTTCTTAATAATACCAATTTTACCTGACCCAATCACCTTCCTTGTGGTGTTATCTCTAAGTGTAACCTTGCCTCCACTCCTGGCTTCTAGCGAAATGAATTGTGTTGAATCTCCAGTCATATGTTTTGAACATCCGCTATCCAGGTACCATATGCTCTCACAAGGCCTTGTGTGAGAGCCAACCTGCAAAATTTTAAACGTTAGACCTGGGAACCCAAACAAGTTTGGGTTCACCTTTTGACAATTTATAAAAAGATGCATGTATGAAATGTCTATGGCTATGCATCTTAGGCTTCCACACCATATAGTTTTTCATCCTCGAAGTACAGGTGTGACCTATGTGTCCAATCAATCCACAAATATTGCATTTAACATTAGGAAAGGGTTTCCTAAGTCTTCTACTATTCATTTGATTTTTTAGGGATTGCATAAATTTAGGATTCAAAATAGGATTAGTGAAATTTTCAAGTTTTGGAGGTATCCTATTATCCTCGAGAGCTTTTATCTTCAAAATATAATATGAATTCATATCCTTCAAAATCTAATTTGAATAATTTGATCTTTAAAGTTTGCTCTCCGATTTATCCTTAAAAATTTTAAATTCATTTTCAAGTTTTTCAAAGGATGATTTATAATATTCAAGGTTCTTATTCAAGTCATCAAACTCATCAAGTAATTTCATGTGGTTGCTATCAATTAAAGCATGATCATTCCTAAGGATTTCATGTTCTTTTTAAGTTCTTCAAATTCTAAATAAAGACTAGCATGTAATTTCTTTGTCTTCCTATATGCTTCATGCATGTGTTCAGTGTTGCGGATCTATGATTCATGATTTTGATGATAGCAAACATTCCTTATTTCTCTACGATTGCCTTATGTGCTAATGTTTCAGGTCCACATGATCAGACTGCAATTTGGAACCAGCTCAAGATTGGATAGACTAGGTCTGTGTCAGTTTGTAATCTTTTTTCTTTCTTGAGTCTGATGTATTTAGTGTGGCATCTAATGATTTGTAACTTGGAAGATTTTCTGTTGTGTCCTAAAAGATTTCTATTTTTGGTAACATCGTCCGGGACGATATTTATATCATCCTGGACGATCTGACAAAACTAGAAACCCTAATTAGAGCATCCTCATTAAAGCAGCTATTTTTATGCAAAACACATCGTCCTAGACGACTTTGTATCAGCCAGGACGATCGGCTCAATTCAACAAGAATCTGCATCCATATCTACTTAGGAAATACTTATTTTTGGACATCGTCCTGGTATATCATCCTGGACTATAAAATATCACCCCGGACGATCTAGAGCAATTTTTCCAAAATTTCTCAGGCAGTTTTGGAAAGCAATTAATGGGGATTTCGTCCAGGCCGATCGCAAGATCATCCAGGATGATTAGACATCGTCCAGCTTCATTTTAGGGCGATATTCAAGACGATTTTCCTCATATTTGAACTAATCGGGAAGGTGGAAGTGATTTTGTAAGGGCTTCTCCGCCTAGCTGTGGGGGCTAAAGGAGAGTCACAATTTTAGTGCAATACTTGGAGGGCGCCTCCAAGGAGTGGACGTAGGTCAAGGTTTGACCGAACCACTATAAATCGGCTGTGTTCTTTTCTTATTATCGCTTCCACATTTATTTTTCTTCCGCACTTTATTTGTGGTGATTTTGGTTGGAGTTTTCTCTTTGTTTTAAAGTTTTCCAATTCACCTCTCTTTTAATTAGCTTTGGGCCAGTTCTATGGGGCCTAACATCCCTAACAAACTTTCAAGTGCCATCTGAGCAATTTCAAGTGGTATCAGAGCAAGTTTTCATAAAATAAGTTTTTAAAAGCTTTTGAATTTCGATCCACGGCTAATCGTACTATTGCGAAAGGTTATTCAATTACCAGACCTCCTTTATTTGAAAATATGTCATTTGATTTTAGGAAAACTCGCATGTCTATTTTTTTGCAATCGATTAATTTTCACATATGGCATATGATTTTAACTGGTTATTTATCACCGTCATAAATTGTTAATGGAGTTAAAATTGATATTCCTTTTAGTCAATGGAACAGGGAAGAACAACTCAATGCTCAATTGAATGCAAAATCTATAAACTGCTTTTTCTGTACTTTAAATTCTGAAGATTTTATGTTAGTATCCACGTGCACTACCGGTAAGGAAGTTTGGGTTAAATATCACACCATATACGAAGGCACTAGTGAAATCAAGCAATCCAAGTTGAATTTATTAATGCATGATTTTGAATTATTTTCTATGAAACCTTATGAAATGATTTTAGACATGTATATCAGATTCATTCAATTTGTAAACTCATTGCATACTTTAGGAAAAGATTTTTTAAATTTTGAAAAAGTTAACAAAATTCTTCGTTGTCTACTGGATAAGTTTGATGCTAAAGTAGTTGCTATTTGTGAATCAAAAAATTTGAATGAGTATTCTATTGATAATTTGATTGGCTCACTCATTGCCTACGAGCAAGGTTTGGGTCGAAGACTTTTGGTTGCAGGTGAAACTATTATTCTAAAAGCTGAAGATACAGAAAGAGATAGCCTAGTTGGTGACGAAGGCAATGACGTGTCAAGCAAATCACAAAGCTCACTAAAGCATAAGCAAAAGTGGAAAAATGGTAAAAGTGGTAAGGATGTCCATATTTCTTCTGACATTATTTGCTTTTGATGTAGGAAACCTGGACATATGAAAAATTAGTGCCTTAATTTAAGAATTCTTCCTACGAAAGAAAAAGGCAAGGCAAAGCAAAATTCAAGCTGGGAAAATAATGAAAGGCAAAAAATCTCATGGGCAGATCTGGTTTCTGAAGCATCGGACCAGGAGAGAGATAATGGTTAAAAGCCTTTCATATTTTTTTGTTGTGTTTTTGTTTTTATGTTTTTCATTTTTATTTTATGCTTTTTTATTTTTTTCCTTTTTTTATTTCTGTGAATTTTGTTTTTTCTCTGATCAACACACACATTTACTTTTCTAAAAACAAAAAATCTACTTTTTTTTTCTTGAAATCTTTGGTAAGTTGTGATTGACTTCTTTAAAATAGTCAGAGAAAGGGAACTCATGATTTTGTTTCTCTTTCTCTTTTCTTAAAGAGGTTATTTTACTTTTGATTCAAAATCTTCATCATATTTTAAATTGGATTTTGAAACTAATTTTTTTAACTCCCTACATTTTTTCTATCGCATAGGAATCTTTTACAAGATTGTTGAATCCTTCATAAAATTTTCTTAATCAAGTTGTTCGTGTTGTCAATAATTTGGGTTTACTTTGGTTTTGAAAATATAAGAAAGAAAACATATTTTTTGAAAATAATTAAAAAAAAAGTGGCAAATGATGCCAAACCAAAAGATGCTCAATGACGCCAAATTAAAAAAAAAATACACAAAGTGTATTAGAATTAAAAGATGCTCAAAGAGCCATTCAAGTGTTAAAGGGCATAAAATGAGCCAAAAAAAAAATATGCTTATTTTTTCTTGTACTACTAAAAACTTAAGAAAATCCATGATATGTTCGAAACTTGTGCTTGAAAATTTGTTTCTGATTCAGCAATTCGTGTATTGATCTTCTATTAGATATGTTTTATGAAAGGAGTTTTAAAAAATCAATATTTCTTTTTCCCGTTTATTTCTTGATCTGGATATTGAATTAAAAAGTTTTTTTAGCCTTTAAAAGAACTTGAGTTTGGATTAACAATTTATGAATTTCTGACTTTTTCTGGGCTATGCGTTGTCAATCCAATTATACTAAGTTTTTTATTAAAACCAAGAGGTAACTTTCTCATTTTAAGAATATTTACTTTTTCATTAGATCAGAGAACATTTTTATCTTTTGTTTATTTTGTTTTTTGTGCCTCTTCTTTTTTTGATAATGTCAAAGGGGGAGAACATAATGTTGAATTTGTATCATTTTTTTTTCTTTTCAAAAAATTTAAAACAACAAAAATATTTTTATCTCTTCTATTTTTTTAAGGGTTTATTCTAGTGAGGGGGAGATTAGGAGAAATTGTTTTTTTTTTTGAAAATTTAAATTGAAATGTTTGCTATCATAAAAAAAGGGGAGATTATTGCGGATCTATGGTTCATGATTTTGATGATAGCAAACATTTCTTATTTCTCTATGATTGCCTTATGTGCTAACGTTTCAAGTCCACACGATCAGACTGCAATTTGGAACCAGCTCAAGATTGGATAGACTAGGTCTATGTCAGTTTGTAATCTTTTTCCTTTCTTGAGTTTGTTGTATTTGGTGTGGCATCAAATGATTTGTAACTTGGAAGATTTTCTGTTGTGTCCAAAAAGATTTCTATTTTTGGTAACATCGTCCGGGATGATATTTATATCGTCTTGGACGATCTGACAAAAGTAGAAACCCTAATTAGGGCATCCTCATTAAAGCAGCCGTCTTTATGGAAAACACATCATCCTGGACAATTTTGTATCAGCTAGGATGATCGGCTCAATTCAGCAAGAATCTACCACCATATCTACTTAAGAAATATTTATTTTTGGACATCATCCCGGTATATAGCCTGGACTATAAAATATCATCTCGGACTATAAAATATCGTCCCGGACGATCTAGAGCAATTTTTCCAAAATTTCTCAGGCAGTTTTAGAAAGCAATTAATGGGGATTTCGTCCAGACCGATCGCAATATCGTCCAGGACGATTAGACATCGTCCAGCTTCATTTCAGGGTGATATTCAGGACAATTTTCCTCATATTTGAACTAATTGGCCAGGACAATATGCCTATCGTCCTAGACGATAATGTCAGCAACTTGGATTAATGAGCTCGTTTTTAGCTCTTCTTTTTAAGCTATGACAAGGCACTTTGTAAGTGTCTTTGGCAGCCATTGGAGCTTCGTTCTTGTGGGGGAGACTTGAAGAGAGAGCTTGAAAGGGAGAGAGGAAAGGGTGGAGTTTTAGAGGGAGAAGATCCTGTGAGGGGTAGGAACTCAAGGGAGTGTGGTGGGAGATCCACACGGTTGCTCCGGCGAACTCGCACCTTAGTACCATCGGATTCAAGGCTTGTCTCGAGGTAAGTTCACCAAAGAAGAAGACCTCTTTGGTGTCAAAGGACCCGGCGACTTCGCCGCACCGGGGAAGGTGGAAGTGATTTTGTAAGGGCTTCTCCGCCTAGCTGTGGGGGCTAAAGGAGAGTCACGATTTTAGTGCAATACTTGGAGGGCGCCTCCAAGGAGTGGACGTAGGTCAAGGTTTGACCGAACCACTATAAATCCGGTGTGTTCTTTTCTTATTATCGCTTCCGCATTTATTTTTCTTTCGCACTTTGTTTGTGGTGATTTTGGTTGGAGTTTTCTCTTTGTTTTAAAGTTTTCCAATTCACCTCTCTTTAATTAGCTTTGGGCCAGTTCTATAGGGCCTAACATCCCTAACAAACTTTCATTCAGAAACTTCAAAAAGTTCATCATATGTTAAGTCACATACCTCTTCTTGATCTGAATGATCAAGTATGTTGGCCATTAAGCATAAGTTAGTGACTTCCTCTTCTTTTTCTGTCTCCGATGAATCTGAAGCTGAGTCCGCCCAAAAAGCTCTTTGGAATTTCTTCTTGCCCTTCTTTACAAATGGTTTCTCCTCTACCTTCTCCTTGCTTGGATTGGCTTTGAGTAATGGTCACTCCATCTTTATATGTCCAGGTTTCCTGCATTCATAGCAAATAACTTCATTAGAAAATTTTGCATTTCTATTGAACTTACCTTTATTCCATTGTTGGCGTCTCTTTTGCTTTCTTTTCAAAAAGCTTCTAAATTGTTTAGACATCAAAGCAATTTCATCTTCATCCTCAGGTTATGAATTTTTACTTTCAGACTCTTCCACATTCAATGGTATGTTCTTCTCCCTTCGTGGTTCACCTGCATCAATCTTTCTTTGGCTAACTCCTTGCTCGTAAGCAATAAGCAAACCAAGAAGATTGTCAATGGAATATATGTTTAAATCTTTAGACTCTGTAATTGTAGTAATTTTTGCATCATAAGCAGTAGGCAAGCATCTCAAAATTTTATAACCATTTCAGCATTTGTTAACTCCCTACCTAAAGCATGCAAAGAGGTGACAATTTGTGTGACCCTTGTGTATATTTCAGATATTGATTCATTTGATTTCATGTGAAACAGTTCATAATCATGCAACAAGATATTAAGTCTAGATTGTTTAACCTCATTAGTCCCCTCATATGTTATACAAAGTCTATCCCATATGTCCTTTCCACTTTTGCAAGTAGAAACCCGCATGTAATCTTCTGATTTTAAAGCACAAAAGAAACTATTCAAACATTTAGCATTATGTTGTGCTAAGTCACGTTCTTCTACAGTCCAGTCAGTAGCAGATGTTTCAACTCTTACTCCATCAACTATTCTAGTTGGTTTTGTATACCCTTCTTGAACTAAGATCCACATGCGATAATCAAGTGACTGCAAAAATGTAGACATGCGTGTTTTCAAAAAATCAAAAGGAATATTTTTAAATAGTGGAGGTCTAGTTATAGAATAACCCTCAGGTGTATTTCGGTTTCCAAATGTTGCCATCTATGTTAATCAAAAAGTAGTCTAAACTTATGATTTTGAAACAAAGCTCTGATACCACTTGTTGAACTCGTTTAATATGAATTAGGATGTTAAGCCTAATTAAATGTTCCAAGGCTAACCAAGAGGGGGGGTGAATTGGTTATTAAAAATTTTTAACCCTCTTTTAGAAATTTAAAGGAAACAAAAATTTAGTTAGTGAGTTTTTCTAGAAAACTTTTTCAACCACAAAGTTTTAATCACAAAAAGTAAATAAGCAGCGAAAAATAAATGACACCAGATTTATAGTGGTTCGGTCAAAACCAGACCTACATCCACTCCCCAGAGGCACCCTCTGAGTATTGCACTAATACAAATAGTGACTCTCCTTTAGCACCCACAGCAAGGCGGAGAAGCCTTTACAAACTCTTTTCACCACTACCCGGTGCGGCAGAGAACCATCCTCCTTTCAAACTCCCCCCGATGTTGGCAGAGAATCGTTCATCCTTTCACACTATCCCAAGTGTTGGCAGAGTACCATCGTCCTTTCACACTCTTCTAGTGTGGGCAGAGAACCCTTCATCCTTTCACACTCACCTAGTGTGGGCAGAGAACCCTTCATCCTTTCACACTCTCCTAGTGTGGGTAGAGAACCCTTGACTCTTCACACTTTCAAAGTGTCGGCAGAGAACCGGATCTTCTCCAATATCTTCTTCACAAGTCCAATCTAAAAGAAAAGAGAGAAGAGTGAAGTAATCTCAAACTTGAAAGTGGAAACACTTACCCTTGAGTACTAAGTGAAACCTTCACGTTCCAATGGCAAGAAATCTCCTTCAAATGCTCTCTCACACTCTCTCCTTGACTCTCTTCTCAATAGGCATAAAGATCAATGAGTAAAAAGATTAAGTGGTAGTTTAGAATGGCCTATATATAGAAGAGACAAGAAAAACCATCTAAAAAAAGCAGATTTCAAATTATTTATTTAGGATCGTCCCGTACGATCGAAAATCATCCCGGGCGATTTTACTTAAAGTCTTGAAACGAACCTGCTGTATATGTGTAAGAAACAATTTCGTACATGCTGATCGTCCCATACGAACCAAGTTCGTCCGGTACGAACGGTTATAATTAGGTTGGTTCCAAAGACTGCATAACGAACACAGAAAAACTGTCCTAAGTCGGTTATATCGTCTGGATGAAAATATTTTCGTCTGGATGAAATTTTTACAGAGAGCAACTCGTCCCTGACGATAATTAATTTTGTTTGGATGAAATTCTTACAGAGAGCAAATCATCCTGGACGATATTTAATTTCATTTGGACGATCAGGACTTAGAAAAATTTTCTCGGTAGTTCTTGTTCGTTCCATGTGCTGAAATAGGAGATAACTGACTGATCGTCCCGTACGAACGATTATCGTCCCGTACGAATGATTATCGTCCCGTACGATCAGTATAAAATTTTTATGATCTCCTTAAGTGTGTGTGTATGTTTTTATTCACTCAATTACAATCACTCCCTCTCAATTTAAAATGAAAATTTTAAACTTCAAAATTCAAAAGAATTTCTTGCTGAATTCGATTTGAAGTCTTCATGTTTGAGAGTTTGATTCACCTAAAATGTTAGTACACACAAGAGCAAATACAAATCTTCTAAAAATTGTTAGAAGATAACTACACAAAGAACAATAATATTTGGAATAATAAAAAACTATATAAGTTGCAAGAATGTAAAACATGTAAAAAGCAACTATCTTTAACAAGAACTTCACTGGATTGATTTTTAATATCAACATAATCTTGAGAGAAAGCTTGTAATGGAGTTTTTGAACCATAAAAATTAGTACTAGACAATGCTTCTCAATCGGAGAACATACTTCTTCTCCAATCAATCTCAAACTGATGTAGTATAGCACATTTTCTTTTCTTTCTTTATTTTGTTGGGCCAATAATGCTTTGAGGGACTAATATAGTGCTACCATGTACAATATAAGAGGTTTCTCTGAAATTGGCACTGTGAGAATGGGCGAGTTTACTTGGTATCTCTTGATACTATCACAGGCTTCTTGGCATTCTCTATCCTATTTAAAGTAGACATCTTTTATGATCAGCCTCAAAAATTTCTGACACCTACCCGACATATTCGATATGAATCATTGAATGAAAGTTAATTATCCTGAAAAAGAGCAGAGTTGATAGAGGTTTTTTAGAGGCAGCATCTTCATAATTGCCTTGATTTTGTTTGGATGATTTTAATACCTAGGTGACGAACAGTGTATCCCAAAAATTTCTCTAAAGAAACCTCGAAGGCATATTTGAGAGGGTTCATCTTCAGATCAAATTTTTTTATTTTCTCAAATATGATCCTTAAGTCATTAAGTGTTCTTTCAAGTCTATGCTCTTGATGACAAGGTCATCCATATAACATTAGACCTTCAAGTGTGTTAATTTGTCAAAAATGCACATCATCACCCACTAGTAGGTTGCACTTGCAATGCTTAGGCTTAAGGGCATGAACAATTAATAGAATATGCCTATAGGCATTCTAAATGACATGTGTTTTTTTTATATTTAGGGGTCATCTTGATTTGGTTGTGTCCTAATGATCCATCCATAAATGAGAACATATCATAGTTGGACATGTTGTCAACTAGGAGTTCTAATACAAGAAATAGAAAGTCATCTTTTGGATATGCCTTATTGAGGTCCTTGAAATCAATACAAATATGGATTTGACCATTCTTCTTCTTCTCAGGAACAATGTTGATCATCCAATCAGCATACTTCTCTTCTCAGATGAAGACTGCATCTATAAGCTTCTTTGTTTTATAATAACATGTTTTTTAATCTCTAATCTCATTCTCCTTAGAGCTTGTTTGAAGGGCATTACATCTGACTTGATGGTGAGTCTGTGAACTGATACACACCAGGAGATAAGCCCCACATCTTAATGTTTGCCAAAGAAAAATAATATGTGGATTCATAAAGTAGATTCTTTATTTCCTCCACTTCCTCTTCAGGTAGTATGGTATTGACGAAGGTCACGCTAGGATCTTTTTCAGTCCCCAAGTTGACTTCTTTCAGCTTATCCAGAGTAGCCGCTTCACTACCATCTTCAAGTTCTTCTGGTGCAAGTTTGACTTATACGAGCTGATTATCATAAGTGTTAGCTTCATAGACTTACTCATCATCGCTGTCATCAAATTCAACTTACCCATATGTAATGGTTCTATAAATATCCTTTTGGGGCTATTTTATATTGCAAATCTGAGACCTTTTCTTGCAATAATATCCATCCTTCTTAACAAGTGCAGATTTTTTTGATACTAGAGGATCAAGAAGAAATGAGCTTTTTGTTTGGTGGTACGATTATTAGCTCGCTTTCACAATATTCTTCAGATATTCTTAGGATAATGCCTAGGCATTTTTGTAGGTATTATCTTTCTAAAATAAATCAGCATGATAAATCAGTCACGATTAGCTTCTTCATATTCTCTAGATTTGTAAAATAGTCTCCTTGGTCCAGTCGCTTTTCTAAGGGGAGGCACATTAAGTGTTATGAGATCTTCAACATTATGCACCACTCGGGGGGATACTTTCCTCAAAATGTCATATAGGAAGATGCATGACCACGAATACACTATCTAATATTAATAGGTTACCTATTCTTCTTGAGAATACATACTTCACCTTGCTCGTATAGGTAAACTCTTAACCGTAGTCAGAATTTGAGTATTTGGCCTTCTTTTTCCCTTTGACTATTGATTGACATTCTTTCTTGGATTTAGTGGGGATGACATTATTCTCATCCTTGCCACTTCCTAGGGGAGGCATATACTTTCTTTGTTTAGGAGAGGTCGCCACTTTGGGGAGTCAATGTTGCCTTCTTTCTCCCCACCTTCTTCTTCTCACCTTTTTGTTCGGAATACTTTACGGTCTTTAAATTTGATTCCTTGTTCTCAAGGGAGATCGACGGCTTCAGTTCTTTTTAAATGAAGTATTTGGCATCTTCATAGATGTTTACTCTCTAAACCATAAAAGGTTAAAGGTCACCGGATCTCTTGAACCCTTCTCCATCCATGAGATATTTCATCTACTGGGGTAGTGTTGATGGGACAATATTGTATTCATGCAGCAAGGGGTGACCCAGTATCACCTTGATTGAAGTTTACACATTAATTATATGCAATTTGGACTCTATATTGAGTTCCCCAAATATAAGGGAGAGTATAAATGATCCCAAAGTTTTCTACCCCTTCTCATTGAAGTCATGTACCATCAATATATCTTACATGGGGTGCTCCACGATAAGGCATATCAATCTTTGTGCTTTTAGACTTATAAGATTTATGGAGGGCAGAGGATCAATTAGGATTCATTTGATTATCATGTTGTTGGTCTCTATAATAAAATGTGGAGTATGGTTATGATATATCATTCTAAGCATCATGTCGTCTTCGGTGAAGGTAATGATCAATTTGTTATGGGCTTATAAAACCTAAGTCATATTGCACTCAATAAAATATGCTTCATATATTTCAGGATCTTTGAGAGCCTAAATTAATGTCTCCCAAAGGTCTTTTGACATTATGAGAGCATCATATATACTGAGTTGAGCTGAGATCTTTCTCAAATGGGATAAGATATTAAAATTTGTCCCCTTAGCTGAAGTGTCCTTCCTCTTAGGGCCCTTGGGAATAATGTCATCATTGATAAATATCTCTTTCCCCTTGTCATTTTTGGACATCCCTTTCTTTTGAAAAGGTAGAAGCACCTTGCCACTACTTAGTTGTACTTGGGTTATTTCATCTAGTTCAGACTCTTTTGATGGAGCATCTTCCTCAGAGTTGGCCATCGTAGTGTCAAGAGGCACATTTTTGGGTTAAAAATCACCATTCGGCCTCACATGCTTCATATATGACACTATATCATTCTTGGACTTAGCTTCATTTAAGAAGTATAGATCTTCCTTTGAACTATAGTCCATCGATGGCACCACCAGACAAGATAAAGAAACCATTTCATTGGCACATTTTGCTTTTGTCATAGCCACTAGTGTCACCAAAATGACTCGGCAAGTTTTCACAAGAAGAAAGTTTTCATCCGCCTCTTCTGTTTCATCAATCTTGTGCTCTGACATAAATTCAATGATTAATGGGACACCTCATAGTCTGGTAATATTCATCCAAACTGTCAATAGCTCTTTGGGTTTCTATCTTTTATGCTTATTTAGTTTGGTTTTTCTTTGAGTAGACTTTTCTTTTCTAGACTTTAAAGAACCAACTTGGTTAGGATGCTATTTGGAAGTGGATGATTGTGTCATGCCTTCAAATCCATGGCTTTGTAGGAAATTTTCACTTCACACCTAGAACTCCATTGAGCTGTTTTAGCATTTTTACACTTTTCTTAAAGATCATAGTCTCCCACTGCTCCTATTGGGTTAGTTTCTTTTCATTTCTTTTTCTTCAAGCAGGGGTATAAAAGAGGACATAACCACCTGAGTTGATTCTTTTTTGGGATGAGCTAACACATTGTCTAACAAAGTGAGTTTCCCCCTCTGTTACTTTCTTTCTTATCAATCCTTAAGGATGTTATAATCTTTAATTGGATAACTCATTACCCGATGGTGTGGGCAATATTTTAGGTCACTGTATGTTTCAAGTCCTTAGGCTCTTGCACTGTGGTAGTTCTAAGACTGCTTTTAATGCTTGTTGTAATAACTTGTCGATGTTATCCCTCTTAAGTGAATATTATTTATTCATTTTATCCTTGAGGGACGGGAACATTCGATCACCAGTTCCACTTACTTTTCTTCGACATTCTCCTCCACCGTAAAAAGTTTATATTTTGTCATATCCCTGAGTATCATCTTTGGTTGGGGATTAGGGTTATAAGTCTATTTTGGTTTGTCTTTATATTATATTGGCTACTTGCCTTTGTCTATGTTGTAATCTACATATCATCACTTACTTGGCATGAGAGAGGACATAGAATATGTTTCACCCTTTTTCATATCCAAGGTCCTAACTTTCTTGAGCTTATGAGAGTTGCTATTTAATCTTGACATATTTTGTTTCTCAAACTTTTCCACTCAGTCCAATGGGCCTTTAAATATAGTGATTGTGGCCATACATAAGAATGGTAGCATCTTATCATCAATGTTTTCCATTTGTAACTACACAACGTGTTCTTCTTCAAGATTATGCTCTCATTTCATACTAAAAGGGTCCATGTTTCTCTTATATGGGGCAAGGTTATTAATCGTTCTTTTTTTATCTCACTCGAAAACCTCTTCATGTCAAGATCGTATTTTGTAGGGTATGGATGATCTTTATGTTGAAACTTGTTCAATATGAATTAGGTTGTTAGACCTAAGCTTATATCCCAGCGGCTAACCAAGAGGGGGGTGAATTTGTAATTTAAAAAATTCATTCTTTTAATTAAACTGATAAAACAACTTTACTGAATTTTTGTAAAAAAGGTTTTTTAACCACAGATCAAAAGATACAGTAAAGTAAAAAAACAAAAGCAGCGGAAAATAAAAAGACACAAGATTTATAGTGGTTCGGTCAAACACGACCTACATCCACTCCCCAGAGGCACCCTCCAAGTATTGCACTAATACCACTAGTGACTCTCCTTTTGCACCCACAGCAAGGCGGAGAAGCCTTCATATTAACTCTCTTCCACCACTACCCGGTGTGGCAGAGAACCATCATCCTTTTACACTCTCCAAGTGTTGGAAGAGAACCGTCTGTCCTTTCACACTCTCCAAGTGTGGGTAGAGAACCCTTCGTCCTTTCACACTCTCCAAGTGTAGGCAGAGAACCCTTCAGCTATTCACACTCTCCAAGTATAGGCAGAGAACCCTTTGTTCTTTCACACTCTCCAAGTGTAGGGAGGGATCTCTTCAGCTGTTCACACTCTCAAAGTGTAGCCAGAGAACCCTTTGTCCTTTCACACTCTCCAAGTGTAGGCAGATAACCCTTTGGCTATTTACACTCTCCAAATGTAGGCAGAGAACCTTTCATCCTTTCACACTCTCCAAGCGTAGGCAGAGAACCCTTCGGCTGTTCACACTCTCCAAGTGTAGGTAAAGAACCTCCCGCTGTTCACACTCCATGAGTGTCATTAGAGAACTGGATCTCCTTGAAAGATCTTCTCACGAGAAATCTAGAAGGACAAGAGAAAAAAGTGAAGTAATCATAAATCACAATTGGAGAATCTTACCTTTGAGTATCAAGTGAATCCTTAACGCTTCAGTAGTAAGAATCCTCCTTCAAACACTCTCTCACACTCTCTCCTTCACTCTCCCTTCAGTTTACACAAAGTCCATTAAGCAAAAAGATTACAAGATAGTTTTAAGTGGACCTTATATAGGAAAGACATGAAAAACTGTCCAAAAATTGCTGACATTCAATTATGTATGCACTCGATCGTCCCGGACGATTGAGATTTCATCCTGTACGAATAGTGTAAAAACTATTACCTTTAAATCATTTGTATATTATTACGAAATAACTTCATACCCGATCATCATCCTGTACAAACTAAGTTCATCCGGTATGAACAGTTATATCATAGGTTGGTTTTGATAAAATGACAGTATGGTCCCAAATTTTTATGGAACAGAAGACTTCATCCTGGGACTAATATAGGAGTTCATCTAGACGATCTGTTCAAGTTATGAGTCCCGAGGACATCGTCCTGGCATGAATTGTATACTTCGTTTGGACGATCATCACAAAGTGAGAAATCTGAGAATATTATCCTTGGACAAATGGTACACTTCATCTGGATGAACAATTCATTGTGAGAATCCCGAGCACATCATCCAGGGATGAATGGTACACTTCGTCTGGACGAACAATTCAAAGTGAGAAACTCGAGCACATCGTCTAGGGATGAATATGGAAATTCGTCAGGACAAACAGTTCAAAGCTAGAATCCCGAGCACATCATCTAGGCATGAATATGGAAATTCATTTAGGTGATCGAAACTTAGAAAATTTTCTCACTTCCTATTCATTCCATTGCTTTTCTGAGGGGTATAACTGACTTGATCGTCCCGTATGAACATGGTTTGTCCCGTACGATCAATATCAAAATTTTTTTGATTTTTAAAGATCTCCCCAAGTGTGTGTGTGCTAAGTTACTCAATTACAATCACACTCTCTCAAACTTAATTGATGGAAAATAAAGATTTCAATTTACAAACTATCTTATTCTGAATTTGATTTGAAGTCTTCATTAGTCTGGAGTTTGATTATTCTGAAATGTTAGTCCACACAAGAACAAAAACAAATCTTCCAAAAAAAGTGTTAGGAGAAAATAATAATTAGAATAATAATATTTGAAATCATCAAAACTATACAAGAAAGAATTGAAATGATTTAAGAAGAGATTATGAAAGGACATAACTTTGATAATCCTTTGATTATTGATCTTTGAAAGAGATTGCAATATATTTGCAAATGTAATTGACTATCATTAGAGAAATAGAAGAATTGAAATGATTTAAGAAGAGACATAACATAGACAAGAAAAAAAATATCAAAATACATGAATCAATCTAGACATTGAGATAAACAAAATCATTGCAAATTAGATGAATGTAAAATTTGTATATTTCAAATTTCAATACTAAATAAACTTGTACAGAAGATTAATTTGAATTAAGAGATTAAAAGATTGAGGTAAGAATTAACTACTACATATGGCACTTTGCGCATCTTTTTTAATAGTTGTGGCACATTTTTATGCATATTTTTGCTTGTGGGCTTATTTTGTGCCTCTTTTCAAATTGCGAATCATTACACATTCCTTTTGATTTTTGTACATTTGTACATTTTTCAAGAGTAATCTTGATCTTTTCAAAATCAAAAATAAAAAATTTTAAATTTTTCTAAGTACAACAATATTTATTCATAAGTGAAATACAAAAATAAGAAAATATCATAATTGTAATAAAAGTATAAAAATTATAATAGTCTTAACAGAGATATGAGATTGACATTCTTAACTATATCAAGTTATAATCACAACTTAAATTTTTTAGAAATTAGATTTTCTAATGAATTCAATTCTATGGAACAATTCAAGATATAGCATTTTTCAAGATAAAAAATTTGAAGAATGTTCATATAAACTAACACACATTATGAAATGAAATAAAAAAATAAGACAAGATAAATTTTATTAATATCATTTGTATAAGATAATACATTTTGTATTAATGATATAATTACATTGACTAAAACACATAAAACATGAGATTTTACAAAAACATATTGTCCGGATGATCGTGACGATCGTACAGACGAACAATAAAATGAAAACTGAAAAACTGTACGTAAACTGTTCAAATCCGACAGTTAATACACTATACAATTCATCCCGTACAAAATGAATTTCGTACAGATCATTTTTACTCATTTTTCAAGCATGCATTCAAAAATCTAGATGTGAGAATTTTTGAAAAATAAAACACAAACACAATAAAAAATGATAGAAAATACAGAAAATCACAAAATCAAAAATACACACAACACACTAATTAGAAAAATACACATCAATGTTGCAGAATCACTTTAATTAAGCATTCAAATTGATCACACCAAGCCTTGTTCTTAATGTATTGAAAGTATCAAAGGCTAGTGGTTTTGTAAAAATGACAGCAAATTGATTTTATGTTGAAACATAAATGAGTTCAATTTCTCCTTTGGATACATGATCCCTTATGAAATAATGCCTTATGTCTATATGTTTGGTTCATGAATGTTGAATAGGATTTTTAGAAATGCAAATAACACTTGTGTTATCATAATAAATGGGGATAATGCCTATAGTTAATCCTAAATCAATCAACTATTGTTTCAACCAAAATACTTATACCACACAACTTCCTAATGCAATGTATTCAGCTTCAACAGTAGATAGGGCTACTGAATTTTATTTTCTACTGGACCATGAGACTAAAGCATTTTTAATAAACTTACATGTTCGAGAAGCACTCTTTCTATCAACCCTACAATCTACAAAGTTAGAATCTGAATAATAAATTATTTCAAATAAAGAGCTAAACTTAGAATACCAAATACCTAAGTTTTGAGTTCCTAATAGATATCTTAAAATCCTTTTTACTACTGTTAAATATGATTCTTTTAAATCTGATTGAAATTTAGCACACAAACAAACACTAAACATAATATTGGGCCGGCTAGCTATCAAGTAAAGCAAAGATCTAATTATCCCTCTAAATTTCTTTTGATCAATAGATTTTCCCTTAGGATCGTTATCCAACTAAACTGAAGAACTCATATATGTACTAACAGGTTTAGTGTTGTCTATTTCATACTTTTTGAGGATGTCCATAACATATTTCGATTGACTAAGAAATGTACCCTCCTCAAGTTGCTTAATGCTAAAGCCTACAAAGTAACTTAAATCTCCCATTATACTCATCTCAAATTCACTACTCATTATTTTAGAAAAATCATCACAAAGATTTTTATTTGAAGATCCAAAGATGATGTTATCAACATAAATTTGGACAATGAGTATATCTTTTCCAATTTTTTTTTAAAAAGAGAGTTGTATCTACACTTCCTTTTTCAAATGATCTTTCAAGTAGGAAGGTGCTCAATCTCTCATACCAAGCCCTAGGTGCCTGTTTCAATCCATATAATGCCTTTTTCAGTTTGAAAATATGATTTGGGTTTTTTAGAATTTTCAAAACCTATAGGTTGTTCTACAAAAACATCCTCTTGAATTATCCCATTTTAAAAGAAACTTTTTACATCCATTTGATATAATTTAAATCCTCTAAAATAGGCAAAGGCTAACAAAACCTTAATTACTTCAAGTCTAGCTACAGGGGCAAAATTTTTCTCAAAATCAATCCCTTCAATCTGATTATACCCCTTAGCTACTAATCTAGCCTTATTTCTAATGACTACTCCTGAGTCATTCATTTTATTTTTGAATTCCCACTTAGCTCCAACTACACTTTGATCCTTTGGCCTTGTAGTTAGTTCCTAAACTTTATTTCTTATAAATTGATTTAACTCTTCTTGCATAGCCAAAATCTAAAATTCATCCGAAAGTGCTAGATCAATATTTGTGGGTTCAATTATTGAAAAAAAGGCTGAATGATTGACTTCTTTGTTTAGTCCACACCTTGTCCTAACACCCTCACTAGGTTCACCTATAATCAATTCCTTTGGGTGGTTTTTTAGAAAATCTCAAATCTCTAGGCATTGAGTTTTTTATCTCCAAATTTCTTCCAAAATTTCTTCCAAATTTATTTTATCAATCTTTTGGGAGTTAATCTCTATCTCATTTTCTTCAACATTTGCCTCTTCCAAAATTCCATTTTCATCAAATACAACATGTGTGGTCTCCTCAATTACCAAAGTTCTTTTATTGAATACTCTATAAGATTTTCTAATACTTGAGTATCCTATAAAAATTCATTCATCTTATTTTGGATCAAATTTTCTTAAGGAAGATTTTCTATTGTTATTATTAAACACCTTACATCCAAAAACATGCAAATGTGATAAATTAGGTGTTCTTCCTTTTAGTAACTCATAATGTGTTTTATTTAATTTTGATCTTACATTCACCCTATTCAGAACATAACATGCAATGCTAACCGCCTCAGCCCAAAAATATTTAGGAAATGATTATTCTGCCAACATGGCTCGGGCGGCTTCTATTAATATTCTATTTTTCCTTTCGACTACCCTATTCTGTTGAGGGGTTTTAGGTGCAGAAAAATTGTGATCAATTCTTTTCTCCTTACAAAAATCCTCAAATTCTCCTCTATGATCACTTTGAATAGACATAATTTTACATCCTGGCTTGATTTGAATCCAAGTTAAAAAGTTTCTAAATTCCTCGAATGATTCACACTTATGAAATAGAAATCTAACCCATGTGAATTTAGAGTAATCATCCACATTCAAAAATCCGTATGTCTTCCCTTCTAGACTTACAGGTTCAACTGGTCCAAAAGATCCATATGCAAAATCTCTAATAGTTTACTAGTTCTAAGATCTTTACTGGATTGAAAAGAGGACTTCACCTGTTTTCCTAATTGATATGCATCACAAAGGTGGTCCTTAGTAAAGTCTAGTTTTGGTATACCTCTTACTAGGTTCTTTTGGATAATCCTCCAAAGGTTTTTCATGCTAGAGTGACAAAGTCTCCTATGTCAAAACCATGACTCATTAGATATAGTTTTTAAACAAAAGGCAGTAGGAGTTTTAATGAAATTCAAGTCTAGCATATACACATTATTTACCCTAATACCATTCAAAACATCAATTCATTTAGGCTTAATATGCAACTAGTTGGGAAAAGTTTTACACAATATCTTTTATCACATAGCTGGCTAATACTTAACAAATTATGCTTTAAGCCTTCTACCAATAACACATTTTTAATAAAAAAGTTTTTAAGATTTCCAATCATACCTGACCCAGCCACCTTCCTTGTGGTGTTATCTCCGAGTGTGACCTTGCCTCCACTCCTAGCTTCTAGTGATATGAATTGTGCAGTATCTCCAGTCATATGATTTGAGTTCAAATCATCAAACTCATCAAGTAATTTCATGAGGTTGTCATCAATTAAAGCATGATCTTTCCTAAGGATCTCATGTTCCTTTAATAGTTCCTGAAATTCTAAGTTCAAACTAGTATGTATTTTCTTTAACTTTTTATATGCATCATGTATGTGTTCAGAAACTTCAAAAAGTTCATTGTAAGTCAAGTCACATACCTCTTCTTGATCTGACTGATCAAGATTATCAGCCATTAAACACAGATTAGTAACTTCCTCTTCCTTTTCAGTTTCTGATGAGTCTGAAGCTGAGTCCGCCAAGAAAGCTCTTTGGAATTTCTTCTTTCCCTTCTTCACCTTTGGTTTCTCCTCTACCTTCTCATTGCTAGGAATGACTTTGAGTTTTGGGCAGTCTGACTTAATATGTCCAGGTTTCATGTACTCATATCAAATAACATCATTTGAAACCTTGACATTTCTATTAAATTTATCTCAATTCCATTGCTGGCGTTTCTTTTGCTTCCTCTTCAGAAAGCTTTTAAATTATTTAGTCATCAGTGCGATGTCGTCTTCATCCTCAGGTTGTGAGAGTTCACTCTCTGACTCCTCCACTTTCAGTGCTATGTTCTTCTCCCTTGGTGGTTCACCTGCGTCAATCTTTCTTTGACTAACTCCTTGCTCGTAAGCAATTAGCAATACAAGAAGATTATAAATAGAGTAAATTTTTAGATCTTTAGACTCTATAATTGAAATAATTTTAGCATCATAATTAGTAAGCAAACAATGAAGTATCTTATTAACCATTTCATCATTCATTAGTTCCCTACCCAATGCATGTAAAGAGGTGACTATTTGTGTGAATCTTATGTATATATCAGAAATGGATTCATTTGGTTTCATGCAAAATAATTCATAATCATGCAATAAGATATTAAGTCTAGATTGTTTAACTTCATTAGTCCTCTCATAAGTTATACAAAATTTATCCATATGTCCTTTACACTCTTCCAAGTGAAAACCAGCATGTAATATTCTGATTTAAGAGCACAAAGAAACTATTCAAGCATTTGACATTTAGTTATACTAAGTCACATTCTTCTACTGTCCAATCTATAAAAGGTGTTTCAACTCTAACTCCGTCAACTAGTCTAGTTGGTTTTGTATACCCTTCCTGAACTAAGATCCAAAAACGGTAATCAATTAACTGTAAAAATGTATACATGCGTGTTTTCCAAAAATCAAAAGAAATATTGTCGAACAATGGAGCTCTAATTATAGACTAACCCTCAAGTGTATTTTGGTTTTCAAATATAGCCATGTACGTAGTCTAAACTTATGATTTTGAAACAAAGCTCTGATACCACTTGTTAAAACTTTTTCAATATGAATTAGGTTGTTAGACCTAAGCTTATATCCCAGCGGCTAACCAAGAGCGGGGGTGAATTGATAATTTAAAAAATTTCCTCTTTTAAATTTTAAATCGATAAAAAAACTTTAGTGAATTTTTGTAAAAAAGTTTTTTCAACCACAGATCAAAAGATACAATAAAGAAAAAAACAAAAGTAGCGGAAAATAAAAAGATACAAGATTTATAGTGGTTTAGTCAAACATGACCTACATCCACTCCCTGGAGGCACCCTCCGAGTATTGCACTAATACCACTAGTGATTCTCCTTTTGCACTCACAGCAAAGCGGAGAAGCCTTCACAAAAACACTCTTCCACCACTACCCGGTGCGGCAGAGAACCGTCATCCTTTTACACTCTCAAAGTGTTGGCAGAGAACCGTTTGTCCTTTTACACTCTCCAAGTTTGGACAGAGAACCCTTCATCCTTTCACACTCTCCAAGTGTAGGAAGAGAACCCTTCGGCTATTCACACTCTCCAAGTGTAGTCAGAGAACCCTTTGTCCTTTCACACTCTGCAAGTGTAGGCAAAGAACCCTTAGGCTATTCACACTCTCCAAGTGTAGGCAGAGAACCTTCATCCTTTCACACTCTCCAAGTGTAGGCAGAGAACCCTTTGGCTGTTCACACTCTCCAAGTGTAGGCAAAGAACCCTTCGGTTGTTCACACTCTCCAAGTATAGGTAGAGAACCTACTGCTATTCATACTCCATGAGTGTCGGTAAAGAACCATATCTCCTTCAAAGATTTTCTCATGAGAAATCTAGAAGGACAAGAGAAAAGAGTAAAGTAATCATAAATCATAATTGGAGAATCTTACCTTTGAGTACCAAGTGAATCCTTCACGCTCCAGTAGTAAGAATCCTCCTTCAAACACTCTCACAAACTCTCTCCTTCACTCTCCCTTCACTTTACATGAAGATTAGTAAGCAAAAAGATTACAAGATAGTTTTAAGTGGACCTTATATAGAAAAGACGCGAAAACTGTCCAAGAACTGCTGACTTTCAATTATGTATGCACTCGATCGTCCCGGACGATCGAGATTATGTCTCGTACAAATATTATAAAAACTATTACGTACGAATCCTTTATATATTGGTACTAAATAACTTCATACCCGATCATCATCCTGTACGAACTATGTTCATCCGGTATGAACAGTTATATCACAAGTTGGTTTGAACGAAACGGCAGGATGGTCCCAAATTTTTAAGGAACAGAGGACTTTGTCCTAGGACAAATATAGGAGTTTGTTTGTACGATCTGTTCAAGTCATGAGTTTCGAGGACATCATCCTGGCATGAATTATATACTTCATTTGGATGATTAGAACAAAGTGAGAAATCTAAGAATATCGTCCTGGGATGAATCGTACACTTCGTCTGGACAAAGAGTTGAATGTGAGAATCCCGAACACATCATCCAAGGATAAATGGTACACTTTGTCTAGACGAACAGTTCAGAGTGAGAAACCTGAGCACATCGTCCAGGGATGAATATAGAAATTTGTCTAGACGATCAGAACTTGGAAAATTTCCTCACTTCTTGTTCGTTCCATTGCTCTTCTGAGGGGTATAACTGACTTGATCGTCCCGTACAAACATGGTTCATCCCGTACGAACATGGTTCGTCCCATACGATTAGTATAAGAAAATTTTTTATTTTTTAAAAATCTCCCAAAGTGTGTTTGTGCTAAGTTACTCAATTACAATCACACTCTCTCAAACTCAATAGAATGAAAAATACATACTTTAATTTACAAACTATCGTATATTGAATTTGATTTGAAGTCTTCATTAGTCTGGAGTTCGATTATCCTGAAATGTTAGTCCACACAAGAGCAAAAATAATTTTTCCAAAAAAAGTGTTAGGAGAAAATAATAATTAGAACAATAATATTTGGAATCATCAAAACTATACAAGTTGTAAGAATGTAAAACATGCAAAAGCTAAGTAGCAACTCTCTTAACACTTTACCTACAAGTTTCTTTCTCTGATCAATGACTATGATAGCCATGATCCTGTTGGTGATTATTCCCTCCAACTATGTAGTCATCATAAGCTCGGTGGTACTAACAATATTCTACAGAGTAAGATGTCAAAAAACATTATTAACCTCATTACCGCCATTATGGATACCTTGTACTCTCAAAAGCTTGAGGTATTTAGTGGTTTGGAGGGTTTACTAGAGGAGTGGGTGCAGAGCCCGCGGTAGCAGTTATCTACATCATCTATATCATTACTATCATCTAGGTCATCTTTTCAGTCATTTTATCATTTAACTGAGAAATTTTTTATGTCTTTGGATCTCATTTGTCATTTCATTTGTCTTCCCATATATGCTAGTGTGATAGAGCTGGCTGCAATAGGGTTTTCTTCAACATCCTCCTCTTCTTCTTCTGAAGAGTGGCCACTTCTGTTGGTAATAGACATGACCCATAACGATGTCATTGTATTAGTATGTGCGGCTGACCATTCTCATCACCTCCAACATCCTCATATTCATGCCTTACCATATAAACTACTTCAATTTCCATAATAACTTCATCATTTTCCTCCTCCCCTTCTTAGACTCAAATCTTTGAGTGGCAGCGCAATTAGATTTCTGGCTCTTTGATTTAGCAGGAAGATTTTTTTGACTCGTGGGCTATGATCGAAGCTGGTATGCTCCTTGGATGGGGTTAATGAAGGATGGGATCCCCTAGAGGATTCTCCAAGATGTAGAACATTGAGGAGACTATCATCATTGGTCTTCTTTGGAACATGCTTCTGATGTTATTTATTAGTGGGGGTCAATCTCCTAGAAGTTGCATAGGATGCCACACCCAGATCCACTTTTCTTTCTCTTTTCTCAATATTATGGTGCTTCACCCTCCAAACTTTCTTTCCCTTAAACTGAGACCTTTCAGTGGTGGATCATTGAACATGCGATTCAAGTTTCACACCTTGATGCTCATGGGATGGAACCTATTTTCTTTCCTTCTTTTTCACTGGAATGGATAGGAGCTCTCTCAGCAAGGTCTTTATGGCCTCAATCATCAATGGTCATTGAATTTTCTTTTTCTTTAACCCCTTGTCCTTCATCATCTTTGATACCCTATACACTCGGGCATATAAAGTTTTAGGCTCCTTCATCGGAGTGACTAGGGCTTCAGGTCGTTGATCATAGAATAGTATTTTTAGCTAGCTAGTGGAGTTGTTTCATTTTACCCATTTTAGTCTCACAAACCTATTCTGAGTGGGAATGGGTTCTTCTGTCTGTTAGGCCAATTTGTTTGAGGGGTGGATAGATTTTTGTTGCTGAGCTCAGAGATCAACATTCTTCTTCCTCCAGCATCTTCTTGTAAGCCTTCCTCCAGATCAGGAGGCTTTAATATTGTTCTTCTTGGGTGCAAGTAACCTAGTTGTCAAAGTGGCAACACTGGTAGGTACCACAGAGATTATTCCATCGACTAAAACTCTCTTCATAATTGGGGCTTCTAGCTGAGACAACCATTCAAATAAAGAAACCATCTTATGAGGATTTTTCATCAGCAGTGCTCGCAATGCTTGCAGATGTGCACGATGAATAGATGTTTCATTGGAGTGGGCCTCCATGTAATCCATTTAAATTCCATTCCATAAACATGGACGTCAGCAACTAATGCAATATCTATAGGGAATTATATCCCACCAAATTAGATGGTGGCTCTAGTGTTGTTTGTGTTGATAACAACTTTTACCAACTAAATTCTCTCACCACATCCCAATTAGATAGTAAATGAAATTTTTTACAAATTCATCTGCATAAATAAAAGGTAAGGATTAGTAATCAGTGCCTAATACATCACTCCATAGTTTTAAAAAAAGCATAGATTTGCATATAATATAATAACAAAAGCAGATAATAAAAGCAAGAAATTTAAAATAAAATTAAAACCCTACTTAATAAAATTTCAATGAATTATGAATGATCATTTTATAATATTCAAAATTTTATTTCATTAAATGATTATTTTGAGGAATTATAGAATTTTTATCCCATATTGAATATCTACTACTATAGTGCTTAGACGATTGGTAAAAGATGGAAAAAGAAATTAAACCCAATGGAGTCTCCAGATATTTATGGGTTCCAAAAAAATTTTCCCCAGCCTCCCCTGCTTTCAGGGAGTTTTAACAGATTAAGTTCCAAGGTTACTTTTTAGAAGGTAGATTGGGTTTTTTAATAAGACACCACCCAGAGATTTTACCCTCATTTTGTGAGCACTTTATGATATGAGTTCCAATTTCCTATAAGTGTAAGCCCCTATAGTTGATTACCCCTCCTAATAACAAGAGGGAATATTTGATGAAGACTAGTCATCATAATAGATATATAGAGAAAACATGTTATATAACATATAGTAGCAATATGAGTTTTGATATTTGAAAATTTAATATTTAAAATTTGGAAAATTTTCCATCTTATACTTAAAGTAAATGGTGAGGGGGTGGGATGATGATGAGCTTGATCAAGATCCCATGGTTTTGTTGTCCCAGGCCATTGTAGTCCCTAGTCTACTTAGTTAGAGGTAGTCAACCCAATCTGACTGAAGGATCCTTACTGGCAGCCATGGGTTACGTTGTCCAAGGGTACATTATAGACCTAGAGTGAATATTTATCTTTGGGGGAAAATTTTGAATCAACCTTAGCTTATAAATTATTTTGTACTATACCAATTTTATCCTATTGATTCATATCATAAGGATTTAGTTCCATTGGGGAGCATATAGTCTCTAGCCAATAATATAGTTTAGTTGTGCTATTTGGTGGCAAACCACCATCATTAGAGGGCCTCAGTCATAACAGATTACTTATAGTGCCATTTGGCAGTAAAATCACCTATTAGAGGACACGTTCCACATCCTTGCTAGTAAGAGATTGGTTAAGAATGAATCCTAGTGAAATTCTCAACTAGACATTAGCTCTTTATGAAATCTCTGAGTATTGGATCAAGCTAAATAGTGATAAGGCACTACTTTAGCCATATACAATGATTATCGGGGAAATTATGAGGAGTTTCATTTTATTGATTGAACTCTATCGACTCTGTTAGTTGCCAATAGAGGATTGGGTTCAAGTCAGTTGTATACTTATTAATGATTTTCTCTTGTTATAGACCTTGAAGGCCTAACATGAACATATAAAATAAATATCCTGGTTTATACCGTGACTGTATATTTTTTTGATGGTTCTAACCTAACATGTCAACTTCTATCTACCTAAATAAAAGGATCAGGTTCAAACTTGGGCTTATTGACTGACCCAAGTAGCATTCCTAGACAACATGTGTGTGTCCAGAACATACTCATTGAGGCCTATCCAAGAATATAATTATACATGCATGTCTTCATGTTTATATGTATATATATTATATTGTATGTCTGGGGGCACTCTAGAAATATTTAACGGGTCTTCTATAATAGCTCATAGAAGCTTGTGTTTGTCGTAGCCCTTATGTATTTTCCTATAAACAACACTAGTAATTATAACAAGTCTCCTTCAGTAACTTGTAGGAACTTGCATTCTTTATTTATCATACGCCTTCGCTTGAAAAGGATCAGTGTAATTACTCGATGCTAAGTGATGGTTGGTTGCATTAATGTTATAATTTCCATTATCTATCATTTTCCATCGCCCATATGTAAACAACTATATGTATCTTGGATCTTCAACTATTACCCTTGAGAAATTTACATTTATTCACCACGAGCTTCTTATAATTGCTTGAAAATGACAACATGGGTGTATATCTGCATTCACTAAGGACCAATTATTCTTACTATGTGTCTGCTATCACTTATTACACAGGCTACTATATCTTCTTTCATAATTGTTGTGTAAACTAGTGTGAAATTTTAACATTGTAGCTTGCGAGGTTAGACATATTTACATGTATTTTGATACTACCCTTAGAGTTTCATTCATCACACCTCGATCCTTCAGTCGTTATAGGAGGTAGACATATTTGTCTACATACAACTATTGGCGCTTAATATAGTTGCATTCACCACTGTTGCACAAGTGATAGATCACATATCATTACTTATGAGTATTTCTACATTGAAGCAAGTGATTGAATATAAGACTGGTCTTTCATCATTGCTTGTAGGTAATATTTGTGTCCCTTTCTATGAACCAGTGTCATTTGCAAATTGACCTCACACGAAGACTGATGTATTTGTTGCATGCTTGATGCCAATAATCTGCACCAACTATAATTATTAATAGGTGGTTCCGGACATGTGCCAAGGATTTTATATGCTTGTTAGAGGGTCATTTGATATTAATCATTTATGAATTGTGTCTACTTTTTTCAATATGCCTTGGTTATCAGATCTTCATGCCCACTATACATTGATTTCCTTTATTGACATATTTTTAGTATGTTAAATCATTGACGTTGATAGAGATAATATTACAATCCTTCATGGTTACTCACTTTACATCTCTACTACTTATTTGTTAGTTGTGATGAATTCCACAAGTCACTCTTCATCATTGGAAATAATTTCTAGCTTGTATAGTGAACTTGTTTCATTGATATTTGTTTGCAATCAAGTATATACCTTTTTATATTAATTACTTATGGATTTCCACTTGCTTGTTTGCATATATATATATATATATATAGTTATTACATACATGTCCTTATAATTATTGCAATTATTCCAAATCTCACCATCGCTTATGTTGAAACTCGTTCAATATGAATTAGGTTGTTAAACCTAAGTTAATGTCCCACTGCTAACCAAGAGGGGGGGGGGTGAATTGGTAATTAAAATTTTTTGCCCTTTTTACAAAATTAGGAAATAAAATTTTAGTTTGGTTAGTTTTTCTAGAAAACGTTTTTTAACCACAGTTTTTAAATGTTAAAACAAAAATTAAAAAGCAGCAGAAAATAAAGACACTAGATTTATAGTGGTTCGGTTAAAACCAAACCTACATCCACTCCCCGGAGGCACCCTCCAAGTATTGCACTAATACCACTAGTGACTCTCCTTTTGCACCCACAGCAAGGCGGAGAAGCCTTTATACAAACTCTTTCCACCACTACCCGATGCAGCAGATAACCATTATCCTTTCACACTCCTTCGATGTCGGTAGAGAACCGTCTTCCTTTTACACTATACCCAGTGTTGGCAGAGAACCATCATCCTTTCACACTATACCCAGTGTTGGCAGAGAACCGTCCGTTCTTTCACACTCTCCCGGTGTAGGCAGAGAACCCTTCATCCTTTCACACTCTCCTAGTGTGGGCAGAGAACCCTTCGTCCTTTCACACTCTCCTAGTGTGGGCAGAGAACCCTTCGTCTGTTCACACTTTCCAAGTATCGGCAGAGAACCGGATCTCCTTGAAGATCTTCTTCACAAGAAATCTATAAAGAAGAAAGAAAAGAGTGAAGTAAACACAAACTAAAAGTAAAGACTCTTACCTTTGAGTACAAAGTGAAACCTTCACGCTCCAATGGCAAGAAATCTCCTTCAAATGCTCTCTCACACTCTCTCCTTGACTCTCATCTCAATAGGCACAAAGATCAGTAAGCAAAAAAGATTAAGTGATAATTTAGAATGGCCTATTTATAGAAGAGACAAGAAAAATCATCCAAAAATAGCAAAATTTCAAGTTATTATGCAAAGGATCGTCCCGTATGATCGTAGTTGCTCCCGGACGAATTTATTTAAAAGCCTTGGAAATGATCCTAATGTATATGTGTGCGAAATAACTTCAAACACACATATCATCTCGTACAAACATAGTTCGTCCGGTACGAACGGTTATTCCAAGGTCGATTCCTAAAAACTGCAGAATGTTGCTAGAACTGCCTGAGTCGGTTCCATTCATCCTGGGACAAATTCAGTTTGTCTGGACAAAGTTGTCCAGAGAGCAACTCATCCTGACATGAATACACTTCGTCCTGAACGAGATTTCTCCAGAGGGCAAATCTTCTTGGGACGAATTCACTTTGTCCAGGACGATCAGGACTTTGAAATTTTTTTCTTCAGTTCCTATTCATTCCATTGCTCTTAGAAGGAGATAACTGACCTGGTCATCCCGTACGAACTAGGTTCATCGCGTACGATTAGTACAAATTTGTAAGATCTCCTTATGTGTGTGTATATTTTTATTCACTCAATTACAATCCCTCCCTCTCAATTCAAATAATAATTCAAGCTTCAAAATTATAAAGGATTGCATGCTGAATTTGATTTGAAATTTTCGTAGTCTAGAGTTTAATTTTTCCTGAAATGTTAGTACACACAAGAGCAAAAACAATTCTTCCAAAAAATGTTAGGAGATAACTACATATAAAATAATAATATTTGGAATCATCAAAACTATACAAATTGCAAGAATGTAAAACATGCAATTAGCAACTCTCTTAACAATCTCCTCCTTTTTGATGATGGTAAAACAATTATTATTTATATAATTTCAAATTTTAAGAATCTTCTAGACTCCCCCTGAATTGATGAACCCATGAAAATAAGAAGGCATTTGAATACAATAAAAATTTTTGTTTTTAAAAATTTTTTATACAACACAAATCAAAATTAATAACACAAAACAAAATAAACACACAAAAAATAAACAAAAATGCATATGAAAAACAAATAATATATACGAAAAATAAATAAAAATACACTAGACACAAATACACAAGACACAACAAACAATTTCTCCCCCTTTTTGATAACATCAAAAAGTGAAGAAGAAAAAAGACTAGAAATGTAAGTAGACATATGAAAATCATTTGATAATTTAACCTTGAAAGTGATTGAAATAAAGTATGCAGATAAAATTATAAACATTAGTCAAATCATAAAAATTCATAGAATTTAAAAAGAGATATAACATAGAAACTAAAAAGAATTAATCAAAACATAAGTCTATTTAGACATTTAGATAGAGAAAATTATTGTAAAAATGATAATATAAAAATTGTATATTTCAAATTTTAATTTCAAATATAAATGAACAGAAGATCAATTTGAATTAAGAGATTAAAAGAGTCCGGAAAGAAATAACTACCACATGTGGCACATTTTTGTGCATATTTTTACTTGTTGGGCTTATTTTGTGCCTCTTTTTCATATTGTTAACTTTTGCGCATTCCTTTTGATTTTTATACATTTATACAATTTTCAAGAGTAATTGTATTCTTTCCAAAATCAATAATCTAAAATTTCAAATCTTTCTAAGTGCATAAATATTAATTGATAAGTGAAATACAAAATAAGAAAACATTATAATTGCAATAATAATATTAACAATAATGTAGTCTAAATAAAATACATGAAATTGACAATCTTAATAATATCAAGTTATAATTAAAACTTAAATTGAGAAAGTTTAGATTTTCTAATGAATTTAATTTTTCACTTACAATTTAAGATAAAGCATAATTAAGATTAAAAAATCTAATGATTGTCATAATTCCTAACACACATTTCAAAACCAAATTAAAGCCAAAACACAAGAACATATATTGATATCAATTAAAGATTTTATAATTAAAGCTCTAGATATCAATACAATAACAAAAACATCAAAAGAAATATACATCAACTTCCTAATAATAACTAACAAATACACAAACTACAGAAAAACAAATAAAACAAGTGCTACAATCATTGAGGCGAACCCTAATCTTGAGGAGGAGGAGGTGCACCACCAAAGAGGTTGAAATATGTACTCATCATCATATTGGTGCTGATGTCATTCATCTGATCCCTCATAAAAACCATGTCACGTTGATACTGAGCGTCCTACTGCTGAAGATGAGTCTCAATTTGATCAAAGCGTTAATCAAAATGAGTCCCTATTCGATCAAATCTATGAACGAAATCCTGATAATTTGGTTCATTTGCGGGTGCAGGAGCAGCTTCTGGTTCGTCTTCTGTATCACTTATGACATGTGCTTTGCTTGAATCATCATTTTTGAAGATCGCTCTAAAGGATCCATCATTGTAGTAGAGCGGTTCATCATATTCTTGATCAGGATGAACTAACCCATATTTCTTCTCCAAAATGTATGTAACTAGATGTCTTAGGGCAACATTCTTCTTTCTTTTATTTTCTACATGTCCTATTTCTGAAAGCCCATAAAGATAATCAATAATTAACTGGGCTTCATCTACAGGCTCACGTTTCATGATAAAACCATAAAAAGAAGAGGGTTACTCTATCACCAGCTTTAGGAATGATTGAGGTTCTAAGGACATGCTGGATGATTCGTGCGTTTCGTACAAGACCGGATACCCTAACAACATGTTTGTTAACATTATTACCTCTAAGCACATTATTTATTTGATACCATTCAAAATCATGAGTGGTAATTAAGTGATGTGCTCTAGACCCATTAGTCCTTAAGTGCAAAAATGTTCCTAAGTCTTCTTTGGTGATTTCTACATTTTGTTTGAAGATAAAGAACGGACTAAGGAGTTGTCAGAATTGAATGACATATTGGCTAGAAAGTAGTGAAAGGTTTCCTTATTATAGAGATGGATGAGGGTAAGGATGAAACCAAATTGGGTTGAAGCAAAAAGATTCATAACTTGGAAAATGAGTTGCTCTTGAAGGACTCTAGAAGGAGTTATCTTTGCAGAGGCAAACCTTGGAAAAGACTCCTCATTTGCCTTTGAAAGAAAGTTCTCCGAAGGATTCCTATGTGGTTTCATAGCAATAACCTTTTGCCTTTTGCTTGAGCTTGCCATTTGTGAAGATCTAGAGTATGAAAGGGATTGAAAGTGATGTTTTAGAGTGTGATTGTTGAGTTAGAAAGCCATTCTATTTAAAGAAAATGATACGTTCCTACTAGACAAAAAATGTTTGTCCCGTATGAAAATATTTTGTACAGACGATCCAATCCGTCCAAAATGAAACGACTTTTCGTAATCAACAAAACTTACGATGTGTCTTTTAGTACTGACTTTGACCTTCGATCGTACAGACGAATACGTGATCGTCCCGGGACGATCAGTACTTATGATCGTTTTTAAAAGCAGTTAAAACCTTCCCCTACATTGAACCGCCACATGTTCGTCCGATACGAACCAAATGTTCCTACGCATGAAGTTAATATTTAAAACCACCTTATCCATTTAACTGTTTTATCCATTCATTCCATTGTTTGAAAAACATTTCATCCCGGACGATCGTGACGATCGTACAGACAAAGTGACATTTAAAAAACTGAGAAACTGCATGAAACGGCTCCAAATCCGACAGTTTGACACACTACACAAATCGTCCCGTACAAAAAAATTTCGTCCTAGACGATTGACACTGAAAATTTTCAAATTTTTGCACTCAATCAAAACTAAAACTCAAAACATGCTAAAAACACAATAAACAACAAAAAAATACAGACTCAATAAAAAAATTACACATACAAATTCATAAACACAAAAAACACACAAAAACTATAATTTGAAAACAAATATCAATGTTGCAAAAACATTTTTATTTTAGCATTCAAATCAATCACACCAAGCCTTATTCTTAATGCACTAAAAGTATCAAAGGCTAAAGGTTTTGTAAAAATGTCAGCAAGTTGATTTTCAGTAGAAACATGTGTAAGTTCAATGCAGTGGAAATATGTTTGGTTCTTGAATATTGAATAGGATTTTTGGAAATACAAATAGCACTAGTGTTATCACAATAAATTAGAATAGTGCCTATAGTTAATCCTAAATCAATCAACTATTGTTTTAACCAAAGTACTTGTGCCACACAACTTCATAATGCAATGTATTCAGCTTTTGCAGTAGATAGGGCTTCTGAATTTGGTTTTCTACTGGACCAAGAGACTAAAGAATTTCCAATAAATTGATATGTTCCAGAAGTGCTTTTTCTATCCACCCTACAACTTGCAAAGTCAGAATCTGAATAACCAATTATTTTAAATGAAGAGCTAAACTTAGGATACTAAACTCCTAAGTTCTGAGTTCCTAATAGATATCTTAAAATTCTTTTCACTGCTGTCAAATGTGATTCTTTTGGATCTGATTGAAATCTAGCACACAAGCAAACACTAAACATGATATCGGGTCGACTAGTAGTTAAGTAAAGTAAAGATCCAATTTTCTCTCTAAATTTCTTTTGATCAAAAATTTCCCCTTAGGGTCCTTATCCAACTGAACTGATGAACTCATTGGTGTACTAACAGGTTTAGCATTGTCTATTTCATACTTTTTGAGGATATCCTTAAGATATTTAGACTGACTAAGAAACGTACCCTCCTCAATTTGTTTAATGCTAAAGCCTAGAAAGTAACTTAAATCTTCCATTAGACTCATCTCAAATTCACTACTCATTGTTTTAGAAAAGTCATCACAAAGATTTTTATTTGAAGATCCAAAGAAGATGTCATCCACATAAATTTATACAACGAGTATACCCTTTCCAAATCTCTTCAAAAAGAGTGTTGTATCCACACTTCCTTTTCAAATGATCTTTCAAGTAGGAAGGTGCTCAACCTCTCATACCAAGCCCTAGGTGCCTGTTTCAATCCATATAATGCCTTTTTCAACTTAAAAACATGATTTGGGTATTTAGAATTTTTAAATCCTAGTGGTTGTTCTACAAAAACATCTTCTTAAATAACTCCATTTTAAAAAGGCACTTTTCACATCCATTTGAAACAATTTAATTCCTCTAAAAAAGGCAAAGGCTAATAAAATCACAATTCTTTCAAGTCTAACTACAGGGGCAAAAGTCTCTTCAAAATCAATCCCTTCAATCTGATTATACCCCTTAGAAACTAATATAGCCTTATTCCTAATGACCACTCCTAAGTCATTCATTTTATTTTTGAATACCCATTTAGTTCCAACTACACTTTGATCATTTTTCCTTGAAGTTAATTCCCAAACTTTATTTCTAATAAAGATTTTCCAACACTTGAGTATCCAACAAAAATTCCTTCATCTGATTTTGGATCAAATTTTCCTAAGGCAGATTTTCCATTATTATGTATGAACACCTTGCAACCAAAAACATGCATATGAGACAAATTAGGTGTTCTTCCTTTTAGCAACTCATAGGGTGTCTTATTCAAATTAGATCTCACATTCACCTTATTCAGAATATAACATGCAGTGCTAACCGCCTTAGCTCAAAAATATTTTAGAAGTGAGTATTCTGTCAACATTGCTCAAGCGGCTTCTATTAATATTCTGTTTTTCCTTTCGATTACCCCATTCTGCTGAGGGGTTCTAGGTGCAAAAAAGTTATGATCAATTCCATTCTCCTTTAAAAAATTCTTAAATCGTTCATTTTCAAATTCTCCTCTATGATCACTATGTATAGTTATGATTTCACACCCAAGTTTTCTTTGAATCCAAGTCAAAAAAATTCTAAATTCCTCAAATGATTCACTCTTATGAAATAAAAATCTAACCCATGTGAATCTTGAGTAATCATCCACAATCATAAATTTGTATACCTTCCCTCTTAGACTCACAGTTCCAACTGGTTCAAAAAGATCCATATGTAAAATCTCCAATGGTTTACTAGTTCTAAGATCCTTAGTGGATTGAAAAGAGGACTTAACTTAATTTCCTAATTGACATGCATCACAAAGGTGGTCCTTAGTAAAGTCTTGTTTTGATATACCTCTCACTAAGTTCTTTTGGGTAAACCTCCTAAGGTTTTTCATGCTAGAGTGACAAAGCCTCCTATTCCAAAGCCATGACTCATCAGATATAGTTTTCAAACAAAAATCAGTAGGAGAATGAATGTAATTCAAGTCTAGCATATAAACATTGTTTACCCTTTTACCATTCAAAACATCTTTACCATTTAGGCTTAATATGCAGCTAGTAGGAAAAAATTTCACACAATATCCTTTGTCACATAGTTGACTTATACTTAACAAATTATGCTTTAAGCCTTCTACACATAGCACATTTTCAATGAAAAAATACTTAATATTTCCAATAATACCTATCCCAATCACCTTCCTTGTGTTGTTATCTCCAAGTATAACCTTACCTCCAATCCTGGCTTCTAGCGATATGAATTGTGCTGTATCTCCAGTCATATGCATTCAACATCTGCTGTCTAGGTATCATATGCTCACACAAGGCCTTGTATAAGAGCCACCCTACAAAAATATCAAACATTAGACCTGGGAACCCAAACAAGTTTGTGTTCACCTTTTGGCAATTTATAAAAAGATGCATGTATGATATGTCTAGGATTATGCATCTTATGTTTCCACACCAAATAGTTTTTCATCTTCAAAGTACAGGTGTGAGCTATGTGTCCAATCAATCCATAAATATTACATTTAATATTAGGAAAATGATTCCTAAGTCTTCTACGATTCATTTGTCTTTTTAGGGATTACATAAATTTAGGATACAAAATAGGATTAGTGAAATCTTTAAGTTTGGGAGGTATCCTATTATCCTCGAGAGCTTTTATCTTCAAAATATAAAATGAATTCATATCCTTCAAAATCCGATTTGAATAATTTGATTTATAAAGTTCGCTCTCCGATTCTTCCTTAAAATTTTTAAAATCTCTTTTAAGTTTTACATAGGATGATTTAAAACATTCAAGATTCTTATTCAAGTCATCAAACTCATCAAGTAATTTCATGTAGTTGTTATCAATCAAAGCATGATCATTTCTAAGGATTTCATGTTCCTTTTTGAGATCTTCCAATTCTAAACTAAGGCTAGCATGCATTTTCTTCATTTTCCTATATGATTCATACATGTGTTCAGAAGCTTCAAAAAGTTCATCATAAGTTAAGTCACATACCTCTTCTTGATCTAACTGATCAAGATTGTCAGCCATTAATCATAGATTAGTGACTTCCTCTTCCTTTTCTGTCTCTGACGAGTCCGAAGCTGAGTCCACCCAAAAAGCTTGTTGGAACTTCTTCTTTCCCTTCTTCACAAATGGTGTCTCCTCTACCTTCTCCTTGCTAAGATTGGCTTTGAGTAATGGGCAATCCATTATTATATGTCCAGGTTTCCTACACTCATAGGAAATAACTTCATTAGAAACCCTTGTATTTCTATTAAACTTACCTCTATTCCATTACTGGCGTCTCTTCTTCTTTCTCTTTAGAAAAATTCTGAATTATCTAGTCATTAATGTGATGTCGTCTTCATCCTCAGGTTGTGAGTGTTCACTCTCAGACTCTTCCACATTCAGTGCTATGTTCTTCTCCCTTTGTGGTTCACCTGCATCAACCTTTCTTTGACTAACTCCTTGCTCGTAAGCAATAAGTGAACCAAGAAGATTGTCAATAGAGTAAATATTTAAATCCTTAGATTCTGTAATTATAGTAATTTTAACATCATAAGCAGTAGGCAAGCAACGAAGAATTTTATTAATCATTTCAACATTTGTTAACTCCCTAACCAATGCATGCAAAGAGATGACAATTTGTGTGAATCTTGTGTACATATCAGAAATAGATTCATTAGTTTTCATGCGAAACAGTTAATAATCATGCAACAAGATATTAATTCTAGATTGCTTAACCTCATTTATCCCCTCATACGTTATACAAAGTCTATCCCATAAGTCCATTCCACTTTTGCAAGAAGAAACCCGCATGTAGTCTTCTGATTTTAATGCACAAAAGAAACTATTCAAGCATTTAGCATTTAGTTGTGCTAAGTCACGTTCTTTTACTATCCAGTTCGTAAAAGGTGTTTCAACTCTTAACTTCGTCAACTAATCTAGTTGGTTTTGTATACCCTTCCTGAACTAAGATCCACAAACGGTAATCAAGTGACTGTAAAAATATAGACATGCGTGTTTTCCAAAAATCAAAAGGAATATTGTCGAACAGTGGAGTTCCAGTTATAGAGTAACCCTCAGGTGTATTTCAGTTTCCAAATATAGCCATCTAAGTTAATCAAAAAGTATCTAAACTTATGATTTTGAAATAAAGCTCTGATACCACTTATTCTTGTTGAAACTCGTTCAATATGAATTAGGTTGTTAAACCTAAGTTAATGTCCCACGGCTAACTAAGAGGGGGGGGGGGTGAATTGGTAATTAAAAAATTTTACCCTCTTTACAAAATTAGGAAATAAAATTTTAGTTTAGTGAGTTTTTCTAGAAAATGTTTTTTAACCACAGTTTTTAAATGTTAAAACAAAAATTAAAAAGCAGCGGAAAATAAAGACACAAGATTTATAGTGGTTCGGCCAAAACCCGACCTACATCTACTCCCTGAAGGCACCCTCCGAGTATTGCACTAATACCATTAGTGACTCTCCTTTTGCATGCACATCAAGGAGGAGAAGCCTTTACACAAACTCTTTCCACCACTACCCAGTGTGGCAGAGAACCGTCATCCTTTCACACTCCCCCGATGTCAGCAGAGAACCGTCATCCTGTTACACTATACCCAGTGTTGGCAGAGAACCATCATCCTTTCACATTATACCCAGTGTTGGCAGAGAACCGTCCATCCTTTCACACTCTCCCGGTATAGGCAGAGAACCCTTCGTCCTTTCATACTCTCCTAGTGTGGGTAGAGAATCCTTCGTCCTTTCACACTCTCTTAGTGTGGGTAGAGAACCCTTCGTCTGTTCACACTTTCCAAGTGTCGGTAGAGAACCAGATCTTTTTGAAGATCTTCTTCACAAGAAATCTATAAAGAAGAAAGAAAAGAGTGAAGTAAACACAAAATAAAAGTAAAGACTCTTACCTTTGAGTACCAAGTGAAACTTTTATGCTCCAATGGCAAGAAATCTCCTTTAAATGCTCTCTCACACTCTCTCCTTGACTCTCATATCAATAGGCACAAAGATCAGTAAGAAAAAAGATTAAGTGACAATTTAGAATGGCCTATTTATAGAAGAGACAAGAAAAACCGTCCAAAAAGGGCAAAATTTCAAGTTATCATGCAAAGGATCGCCCGTATGATCGTAGATTGTCTCGGATGAATTTACTTAAAAGCCTTGGAAACAATCCTAATGTATATGTGTACGAAATGACTTCATACACAAAGATCATCCCGTACGAACACAGTTCGTCCGGCACGAACGGTTATTCCAAGGTCCGTTCCCAAAAACTGTAGAATGTTGCCAGAAACTGCCTAAGTCAGTTCCATTCATCCTGGGACGAATTTAGTTCGTCTGGATGAAATTTGTCCAGAGAGCAACTCGTCCTGGTACAAATACACTTCATCTTGAATGAGATTTCTCTAGAGGGCAATTCATCCTGGGACAAATTCACTTCGTCCTAGATGATTAGGACGTAGAAAAATTTTTCTTCAGTTTCTGTCGTTTCATTGCTCTTAGAAGGAGATAACTGATCTGATCGTCCCGTACGAACTAGGTTTTTCTCGTACAATTAGTACAAATTTTTAAGATCTCCTTAAGTGTGTGTGTGTGTTTTTATTCACTCATTTACAATCACTCCCTCTCAATTCAAATAACAATACAAGTTTCAAAATTACTAAGGATTGCATACTGAATTTGATTTGAAGTCTTCGTAGTCTGGAGTTTGATTTTTCCTGAAATGTTAGTACATAGAAGAGTAAAAACAATTCTTCCAAAATATATTAGGAGATAACTACATATAAAACAATAATATTTGGAATCATCAAAATGATACAAGTTGCAAGAATGTAAAACATGCAATTAGCAACTCTCTTAACAGCTTAGGGGTAATTTGTACTCGCAAGCGTTTTGCAATGATGACTTGCAAATTAGTGTTTGAAGATTAGTTCATTACAAGTTTTTCGTAGTTTTCTTACTATTGCTTATTACTGGTGAAAGAGAAGTCAAATAGAGAGAGAGAGAGAGAGAGAGAGAGAGAGAGAGAGAGAGAGAGAGAGAGAGAGAGAGAGAGAGAGAGAGAGAGAGAGAGAGAGAAAGAGAGAGAAGGAGACCTTGGTTAGAGTCAAGCGAGGGTAGGATAGGGTTGTTTGGGTTTGACTGAGGATAAGGAGGCTCAAGAGACCTTTGATGCATGCAGTTTGTTGAAGAAGATTAAATGGAAGGGAGGAGGTGTCGAGTGCAGTAGGTTCGGCGGGAGGAGGCTTTTGGCTAGGGATTTGGGCTTTATAAGCCTCTTGTAAGAATTATATGGCCTTTAAAAAAAATGAAGTTTCACATAATAGATTCATAGGCTTCTTTTAATGCTCTCTTAGGTACACCCTAGCTTTGCAAATATAGAATTATGTATTTCTCTCTTCTTTAGTGTACCAAATACTCTTTTGAGGGTGTTGAAAACTATATTAAGGGTGATCTACAACCATTCTCAAATCATGAAGTAGGAACAAATGAAGTTGCCACATATTATATGTTAAAAAAGCAGACAACAATATCTAAAAACTTCAAAGTAGATAAAGAAGGTAGATAAAGTAAAGGATAAAAAGAAAACTAAAATAAAGAAATGGAAAAGGTAAATCATCCTACCCTCAAATATATTTTTGCTGGCTTTCTGTCTCTGCTGCAAGAATAGGCACTAGAATGACTCAACGAGCTAGAGGAAGAGATAGAGGATAGTAAAGTGAGAATTTAAAAGTAAGTAAAAAAGAGTGCATGCAAACAAAAATGACTTTAATACATATAAATTTGGAATCTAGCTTGAAGGATGAACTATATGTGTAAATTGGAGAGAAAATTTTTTCTTCAGTTTCTGTCGTTCCATTGCTCTTAGAAGGAGATAACTGACCTGATCGAAAAAACTTTCTTCAGTATCTATCGTTCCATTTCTGTCGTTTCACCTATTTATGTTTTATAGCCAATGCCACAGAGCCTAAAATATCAATGTCGCATCGCAGTGCCTCCAATTCTTTGACGCTTGATTTGGAAATTATAATGCCGGAGCTTTGAGGAAATTTCATTGGAACTCAGTACCCTCTAGAATAAATTTCCAGTGCCATAGCACTTCATCCATCACAACACCTAAAATGGATAGATCAGTGCTCGAAACTCTACCATTCAAGCACTAGAGCTTTAAACTATCAAATGCCATAACATTGGGAGGCAAGTTTAAGTACCACAGTGATCAACTTTTGTAGTGTCGTGGTGAAATAATTGATAAAAAGGGGAGTTGTACTTAATTTGCAAAGCAACATGCTGGATTTAAAAATTGCCATGAAAGGTTAGTCTAACACCATAATGGAGCAAGCTAAGAAGTGATAAGGAACTAATTCATATTTGAATACTTCAGCACTAACCTTTCATGGCTATTTTTAGATAGAAAACCACAACCAAAGGGGAATATGATTTTTCAAAAAGCCTCTACATTCTAAAGAAATTATTTGGGACTTAAATTCTAATAAAACTTTCAAATCCAAAATAGTGATGAGGGAGCACCCTGAGTTTGGCGAGTACTCTGAGTGCATGCCAATGTGATTCCCCTTGAAAACTCTTCTTCTCTTATAATAGTGATGAGGGAGCAATGTATCACAAGTAGGTGGTTATGCCTTGCAAATGATGAGCTGTCTTGAGTTGGGCCAACCTAGATCGGCCCAAAAAACTCCATTTTTCAATGAATACGGTCACATTCTTTATGTATAACATTTTTAGAATCTGTATATGTTGTGGCATCTGAGTCCATTTTTGTATGAAATATAATTATTTATTTATTCTTTTATTGGGAGAGTACTAAGTTTTTATAGGGAGTCTTTCTAAGAGAGGCGAGACGAGAGAAAGATACATCATTCAGAATGGCTAGCCTATATTATAGTGAGAAAGAAAGCATTTTTAAGGGAAAGGAGTATGTAGAGTGAAGTTATAAGGGGTGATTCACTTTGGGAAGGGTTCATCTATAGGATCTATTTAGGATCCTTAAATCTAGTTGATATCTTTTTACACTTTTCTACTTGTACTTTCTTTCTGGAATAATTGATGGAGTTTATTTTTTTTTTTTCTATTTTTATTATATGTATGGCTAAACTCATTATTTTCAACTATAATTATTAAAATCTAAAGTAATTACTAATGTACATTAGTAGAGTCTTATGCTTTAAATTATGAATACTTATTTTCAATATCTCACATTCTTCATTTAATCTATACACTTGCCATATGTAAAAATAAAACCCAGTGTGATATATTGCATCGATGGCAGAATGTTTGGAAGAAATAAGATAATTTAAATGGTATGTTTGCATGCCTAGAAGTAGGATGCTTAATATATTATATTCTAAGGATATATAATAATCATAGGATGGCCATAAATCTTTCCTTATGTATTTACAAGTTTGATACCTATTTAAGGAAGCTTATGCTATGATTCACAATTACTATAGGAGAGTTTACCAAGGAAATCTAAGGAGATTTTACAATCATTTGTCCAAGACACTTTATCTATTGGTATATTTACTTTTCTTCTTTAATCATCATTCAAGATAGAAAGCACATTTGATTTCATTATGCAGGATAATCCTTGTAGCTTGAAGTAGACAATACTAGAATAATTATCTGAAGTTGAATATTTTTCATTGGATCAACACTATCTCGTATCACTTTTATTACTTGATCGACATATACACTTGCATTTTTAGTGGAAATCTATATCAAATAAAACCTAAGCATAGTTAAACCCATTACACACATGCATCATTGGGTTGGTAGTGAAAGTATTTCTTGCTCTATGTGCTAATTATAAATCCTCCAAATTTATTCCTTCTATGAGCAAAAATTTCAAAATTGATGTAATCCTTGATGATATTGGTAATAAAACCATTAACCTTGCTAGCAGAGGTAGAGATAGAATGAAGAATGTTATCAATGGAGATTTCATGTAACCACTTGCCATACAAAAAAAAGGTAAGCACAACCAATACCGCAATGAATATAAGGTTCCACTTCCCATTTGATACTACAAAGTATTTTCCAGAGCCTAGAATCTCCCATTTTATAAGTACAAATGGTTGGATAATTGTCAACACAATAGTTATACATCCTAAACTTCACCCAAAGACTAGTTTTAGCACGAAAGTTATACCAAGGTTTATAAGAAAAAAGCATGAGCTAAATCCGCCATGTTCTTGCACCCAATCCACCTTTCTTCGAAGTACCACAACACTCATTCCAAGATGACCAGAGGATTTTAGAATTACCACTCTTTCATTTACAGAAAAACTTATTGATTAGTTTTTCAAATCTATCACAAACCACAAAAGTAGGCTGAATAGTTTTAAATATATAAACATGAAGGAAACAAAGAATACTTTTAATCAACACCAATCAACCACAAAAGCTAAGGAAATTAAATTCCCAAGAGTTAAGTTTATTCTGAACAACAATAATCAAATCATAAAAAAGAAAAGATCTTATATGACGTTTAGAAAGAACAAACCTAGATATTTTAAAGGATGGAAACCTTTCATAAAACAAGTAATACCTTTAATAGCATTTATGCGACTACCAGCTAAATTCTTAGAAATAAAAAACAACACTTGTTTCTATTAAGGTTTAAACCACTCAACTGCTCAAAATTATTCAAGAAAGTAATAAGCATATTAACCATATTGATAAAACCATTGAAAAAAATAATAACATCATCAACAAAGCATAATGGGGAGATAGGAAAACCCCCTAAAGTTCAAAAAAATAGGATAGGGTGAGCTTCATAGAGAAGGGTAAGAGCTCTTGAAGGACACTCAATTGCAATAATGAAGAGAGTAGGGGAAAGAGGATCACCTTGTCGAAACCATGAGAAGAATTAAAAAAAACCCATTGCTTTTACCATTGATAATAATGGAAAAATAAAAACCCTCAATATTGTATAGGATCAAACTAATGAAATTATAATTAATAAAAAAAAGTTGCAAAATGTGATACAAAAACTTTCAATTAATGTTATCATAAGCTTTAGCAATATCTTAGTTAAAAATTATGTTGCCACCTCCCACTTTGAGGTCAAGGTCCTGAATAATTTCTTGAGCCAAAAGGATGTTATCAGTAATGGCTCTATATTTAACAATCCCTATTTGGTAAGGAGAGATAATTTAAAGGAGCAAATGGGATAAGTGATCCTAATAATTTTAGAAATTAACTTACTAAATAAAGAACACAAACTAATAGGGTGAAAATCATCCCACTAAGTAGGAGCAACTTTCTTGGGAATAAGCACAATATAAGTACTAGAAAAAACTTTATGCATAAAATTGCCTTTAAAGAAATATAAAATACAAGCATATAAATCTTCACTAATAATATTCCAAGATTTAAAAAAAATAGTAGAAAAACCATTAGGGTCAGCCACAAAATCAACATTCATATTAAAAATAACTTTGTTGACTTCGTCCGTCGAAGGCAAAAGGGTAAGAGTATTATTATCCTCCTCGTTAATGATGCTAGGTATAAGCTCAGGTTAATAAATCAGATGAAGTTCAAATTTTTTATTAAATATCTTTGAGAAATGATTAACAATAAACTTAGCAATCTCATCTTCCTCCTCAATAATGCTCCCATCATGAAGTTCAATTTGATGAATAAAACTTTTAGCTCTAATCTTTTTACCAATGTATAAAATATTTAGTATTATTATCCCCTTCAATAAGATGTTTAGAAGAAGATTTTTCTTCCAATAGATCTCCTCTTGCTCTTGAAGTCTAAACAAATAAATTTTAGCCTTTTCAAATTAACTAAATTAACATTCGAATGATCATTTTGAAAAATAAGCTCATAAGATGTAAAATTCTCTTCAGCATAAATAATATTAGTAAAAACATTTTTTAAAAAATTTCTATTCCATCAACTAAGTTTATACTCAAGCCTTTTGAGTTTCAACCACAATCTATTCATCCCAACATTATCATTGTCAGGATGTGAAGGGGCCTTCCAATTCTTTTTGACCAAATCAGTAAAATTGTTATCTAACAACCACATATTTTGAAATTTGATCTTCATATAAATCATGATTTTTTTTCAAAAATAACCAACAGTTCTTCATATGAAAGTTGACATGCCTCGTCTTGATCCGATTGATCAAGATTATCATTAACCAGTAGATTAAAATTTGTTACCACCTCCTTTGCTTCTTATTTTGATGATTCTGAGATAGAGTAGGCCCAAAATGCCTTCTGTGTCTTTAGCTTTCTTTTCTTATACTTTAGCATCTCCTCGCCCTTTTCCCTGGTTGGATAGGTCTTTACGTTGGGGCAATCAGCTCAGAGGTAACCTAGTTTTCTGTGATCAAAACAAATTGTGTTAGATGTAACATTAGTATTCTTTGAGCTTTTACTTTTGTTCTAATTATTTTGATGATGCATTTAATTTTTTTTTAGAAAATTCTTGAATCGATGAGTTATCATTACTATATCGTCATCTTGCTCTGTTACAAAACAATCACTCTTAATTGTTTGCTTTTAAAGCCACCATTCGCTCCTTCTTTTCTCCTGCATCATTTTGCCTTTGACTCACTCCTTGCTCGTAAGCATTGAGTGACGTCCCAAGCAAATTATTAATTGAATAAATTTTTAAATCTTTGGACTCAATGATTACAGTAATTTTATCATCATAAGAACTACATAAGAATCTCAAATTTTATTGACTTTTTTAGAATTAGATATCTCTCTACCTAATGCATGCAAGGGTGTCACTATCTTGTTGAACTTAGTGTACATGTCAGATATAGTTTTGCTAGGTTTCATGAGAAAGAGCCTCTAGTCATGCAATAAAATATTTAATCTTGGCTATTTAGCCTCACTAGTCCCTTCGTACGTGATACACAGTCTATCGCATATCTCCTTACCAGTAGCACAGGTGGACACTCTTACGTAGTCTTCTAATTTCAATATGCAAATGAAATAATTAAAGCATTTTACATTTAATTGTGCAAGTTTGCTATCCTGATTGCTCCATTCACTAAATAATATTAGAGTTTTAAAGCCATTTAAAAGTTTAAATGGTCCAGTATAACCTTATCGTACCAACATCCACATGCGGTAGTCTATATATTATAAAAATATAGACATTCAAATTTTTCAAAAATCAAATGGTATGTTATCAAATAATGGTGGAAGAGTTTTGGAATAACCCTATACAATATTATGGTTACCAAGATGTGCCATGATTGAGATGCGCCAAGAGGGGGGGGGGGGTGCTGAATTAGTATTTTTTTTAAAAATAAATCTTAAACATGAGTTTTATTTTTGTAAATTTTTGTTTATTTAAAAATTTGACTTAACTAATTCAAGGTAAAAGCTAGATTTTAAATAACGATGGCAATAATATTGACAAGATTTTAAATTGCATAATGAAATATTAAAGTCAAACTTTCACCAAGAAGTTATAGCAATGTTAAACACAAGAAAAATGAAATGTGATAAGTGGAAAAAATACACCATAAATTTTTATAGTGGTTCGATCAACCTTGACCTACGTCCACACCCTGAAGTCCTGCATACCGAGATTTGCACTACTCAAAAGTAACTATCCTTCTACTCCCACAGCAAGGTAGAGAAGTCTTTACAAAAACTCACTTTCACCTTCCCCTGTGCGGCGGAGTGCCAGACACTATGTTACCCTCCCGGTGATGGCAATGGATTTTCTCATTTTCCTCCCTCCTGGAGAAGGAAGAAAACCTCTGAGGACTTTGACCTTGAAGGCTCTCCCCCTAAAGAGCTTCCATAAGACTTACTCGGGCCATTAGAGGAGCAAGCATGCAGCAGGCTTAGAGCAACCGTATGATCCCCTCACACTACTTCACCCTCACACACAAACTCACCTTCTCATTTGTCTCACAAGCCCTAAATATTTTCAAGAAGCTCCCTATCCTGAGTTCCCCTTCCTTTGTCACGTTCCTCTTACTCTCTTTCAAAAAGCAAAGGCATTAATTATATAATAGACCTTAAGAAACTTTAAAAATTCAATTTAGCCATTTCTGTATGTATAGTTCAGTCACATATCGTATAATACGATCAGTTCAAAATAACTTTCATCCTGGTATGAAGGAGTACAAACAGACAAAAATTATCAAATACATCGTACAATATGATACAAATATCATCCAGTACAATATACTATATTTCTTCTATTCATACAAGATGAATACTGGGATGACCAAAATTCTTCTTTGTTCATTATTCGATACAATCTAATTTATAACATATGATTAGTTAAAATATTCATGATGTCTTGTACGATGTGCATATCGTATAGTATAATTAGTTTAAAAGTCAAGGTTTCATCTTATATGATCTTTGGTACGACCAAAAATAACCTCGGTTCATCATACTGTACGTTTAAGGTCATATTGTATGATTAGAACAAAATTAAAGGTTCGTCTAATACGAATATCGGTATACCCCAAAAATTGTCTTGGTTCATCATACAGTATGATCACTGTCGTATAGTATGATCACCAATTATTAATTAAGCCTTGATTTAATTGAGTAATTATGGTGGTTAATTTTAGCAAGTTTTCAAATATTCATATAGTATGATTGGATAGTACATTACGATGTGTTCGAATTTCAAATATTAAAAGCTTGCTTAAATTAATATGGCAGCTAGGGTTTCGGGTTAAAAATGAATCGTACATTATGATAACTATCATATAGTACAATTAGTTCATAGAAGATAGCCGTTGAGCTATAGTGTATCGTATAATCTAATTTAAAATCATACAGTACAAACTACATAAAATTTTTTTTTCTTTAAAATAAAACTCTTCCCCAGTGTGTGTGCATGGTCACTCAGTCTGCATACACATTTTGTGGCTAGACTCAAGAAACAAAAAAATAAAGAAAATACAAAGTTATAGACTCCTTTACAACATATTCTGCCCAATTTTGAGTCTTCCGTTGTCTTGAGTAGTATGTAATCTTCCTGAAATGTTAGTACTTACATACAAGAGTAGCATTATAAAATATTCAATGAAGATTAAGATAATTCAATCAACATTATTTGTCATCATCAAATTCTCAGACTAAGGGTCATTGAATGCAATAATCTCTCTCTTTTTTATTAAGATAATGTCATCATTTTTTTAGTTGATAGGTAGTATAACATTTTTTTTTTGTTGTTTTTTATAAACATAAATAAAAGAACATAAAAAATGAACAAAAATATGTATTTCATTTTAAGTCATAGAAATAAAAATAGACTTCAGGAAAAATGATATGCAACTGAAAATATATTAACTAAGGACAGATGAATTTCTCCCCCTTTTGACATCACCAAAAAGAGGAGTATCAAAGAAAACATACATAAAACTCAACAAATATAGACATAGTCAAAAGATGGATCCTAAGTAGGTGGTGGTGGTGGTGGCTGAAAGAAGTGATGGATGGAGGCAAAATGATGGTCGATTGAAGCAAATCACTTTCCATACCATCGCATGTCCTCCTCGTGATGCTGGTGTTGTTCATGGATATGAGAGTAGATTTAGGTTTCTAGTTGGTCAAGTCTTTGAATAATGTCATCTTAAGGATAGGCAGGTGCAAGCCCTCTTAGTGTAGCAGGTCCTCTTAGTGATGTATGTGCTCCTGCTGGAGCAGCCTCCCCTTCTTTATCAAAATTCAACTCATCATGCTCTTGGCCCCGATGAAATAATATATAGAAGGAGGCATCCATATAGAAAATAAAGACATTATTGGGTTCACCAGGATAGGTCAATTGGTATTTATGGTGAAGCTATGAGATGCTCAAGGGTTAGATTGAGTTTCCTACTGGTGCTAGGATTGAGAATTTGGGTCCTATTCCGGATATAGTCAATAATCATATATACTTCATCAAATCTAGTATTAGACATGATTAGGTAAGTCACAACAGACATGATTTGGTTCGTGCGCATCCTATCTCCAGCTTTGGGTATTACATATATCCTAAAAACGTATTGGATGATGCGGGCATTTTGTGTTAAGGATTGGACAAAAGGTTGGTGTTGGTTCAAAGCAATATTTCTAAGAACCAAATTAATGAAAATTTATTCAAACTCATTTGTTATGAAAGAGTGGGCTCGAGGTCCTTCAGTAAAAAGATCGATATGTTCAACGAGGTCTGTTTTGGTGATTTTAACATTTTGACGGTAGACAAATGAAGTGAGGTTTAGTTGTCTAGATTGACCCTATGGTTGGAAAGAACTCATAGAGGAGCTCAGAGTTAAATGGAAAGGTCATGGTGAGAAGAAATTAGAGGGAAGTGGATGTAAAGAGGCCCATGTCCTCAATGTTAAGGACTGCTTGATTTAGCTTATGAGAAGGAGTGATCTTGCATGCTTTGAATTTATGGTAGGCACCCTCATCTTTAGCATAAAGAAAATGATTGTCATGGAAATGAGAGGAAGAGGAGTTTCCCTGGATGATTTGGCCAAGTTTTCTTGAGCTAGCCATTGAGTAAAAACAAGTGAAGAAAAGTGTAGTGAAGAATGGTTGAGTAAATTGAGCATGTTTCCCCTCCTATTTAAAGAATTTTTAACTCATCATACATTACGATCGAAGATCATACAATATAATCAAGTAATTATTTTGTCTAAATGACTGATCGGGAAAAAGTATTCAAATCATACAATACGATCAGTATCGTACTATAGATGATATGAAGAAAATACATTTGGTACAGTATGAATAGGCGTTCATAGAGTATGAATTACAATAATATCATAGCGACTGAGTTAAATTCATCCCAATCCATTTGGCTATGGACCATACAGTACGAAAGGTAAATATTGTACAGTACGAAGAGTAAAATATCATAACAAATGATTTGAATGTATGGACGATCAGTGATATGTGTTTCTTACAGTACTACTAGAGTATCATACAGTATAATGTGCAGATAAATGATCAAATTTGGACCATTGAATCAATAGAGGGCTACAATCTGTGTATTTTGTGATGATCATATAATACGAATTTGAATCATACAAAATGATATGGACAAAAAATTGGACATCTTTGGAATTTAGTGAGATAAGTGTGTGAAGATCATGAAAAACCTTAGACCAGGTTTTTTTATTTTTGGATCAACCATGAATATATATAACACTTAGTTTTATCCTCAAGGTGCTAATGGTGTCATAGGCTAGTGGTTTCATGAATATGTTTGTCAATTGATCTCCTGTAGCTATATGGTGCAATTCTATATCTTCTTTTGCTACATGATCTCTTATGAAGTGATGTCTAATGTCTATATATTTTGTTTGAGAGTGTTGAATTAGAATTTTAGATATTTAAATTGCACTAGTGTTGTCATACATAATTGGGATGGTTCCTAATCTAAGATCTAAAAGTTGTTATTTCATCCATAAAACTTGTGCAAGATAACTTCCTATTTCTATGTATTCTGCCTCAGTCATGGAGAGGGCTACTGAATTTAGCTTTCTACTAGACTAAGAGACTAGGGATTATCCTATGAATTGACAAGATCTAGAGGTGCTTTTCTTATCTACGCTATATCCTGCAAAATCAAAATCTGAATACACTAAGATTTTAAAGGAGGTGATGTGTCTAGGATACTAAATTCCTAGGTTTGGAGTGCTTAGTAGATATCTAAGGATTCTCTTGACTATAGTCAAGTGAGACTCTTTTGGGTTAGCTTGAATTGAGTATAGAGGCACACACAAAATATTATATCCAATTTACTAGCAGTTAAATAGAAAAAAGATCCAATTATTTCTCTATTTTTTTCTTCTAGTCAACCAATTTTCCATTCAGGTCTTTGTCTCGTTGAATTGTATAATTCATGGGTGTGTTCATGGCCTTAGCATTGTCCATTTCATATTTTTTCAGAATATCCTTGATGTATTTAGTTTGGCTAAGGAATGTTCCATCTTCCATTTGTTTTACACTAAAACTAAGAAAAAAATTTAGCTCTCCCTTTATTCTCATTTCAAACTCATTACTCATTATTTTTGAGAATTCATCATATACGGTTTTATCTAAAAGTCCAAAAGCTCATATTCGCACATTTGCCGCTACTGTTGTCGATTGCCTTCTCCAGCGACCTCTTGTCCCGACTTCCTGCTCCGGTGGCGTCACAGGTTTCGTGAATTTTGGGGTGGAAAAAGGAAAATTTGTCTTCCTCTTCACACGTCGCTGGGTCGGGTAGACACTCTAGTGACAAAAAAGAAGAAATTTCACAAGTGAAAGGTAGAGTTGGACACGGAGTGGTATTTTAGATGAAACATTATGTATGTAGGTGGTAGGTGTGTAAATACTACATAGTATACTTTGGGTGTTAGATAAGTAAATATAAAAATCCCTAAAAAAATTATCTCAAACAGATCCTAATATTTAACTATATGAAATTATTTCTTAACCAACAAAATCTTTATCTGATAATATAATATAAATATTTGCACGAGGGTAATTTTTTATCCTCTTCTAATATTTTCATCCTATTCAACCTTCAAAATAATTATAATAATAAATCTGATTAGAATGAAATATGTTCTTTAAATACAACTTGTTAAATTCGCATTAACACCACCTCGTCCCCAAAAAGACCCTACCAAAAATATCTCAAAACAGCCGGTTCAACAACTACTCACATACCGGCACTGATTCGCTGGCTACCAAGCTCACACCGAACCGGTCCAAACCCAACCCGACCTCGGTCCAAATCATACTCAACCCACAAGTCCTGCTGATGGTGATGCCCAATCACGTACGCTTCAATCGGCACCAAATCTGCGTTCCCAAACGTCAAACACCAGATCGCGTCCCCACTGCGCCGCTCGCCTGCAACCCGGTAAAAGATCCTTAGTAGTTCACCCTATCTGCAGCATTTAAAATATTAGAAAATAGATTTTTTAAATCATTATAATTCCACTAGTTCAAAACTTATTTCAACCTTTTAAGTTTAAGCCAAAGTCTATTCATACCAGAAATAGAATCATCCGGAAAAAGAGGGACATGACAATTATTCTGAATTACATCAAGAAAGGGATCATGAAGCAACCACATGTTTTGAAATCTAAATTCAGTAATTAGATCATTAACCTGCTCATTCATAATAAAAAATTGAGGAGGATTAGAGCTGTTAGTATTAATATCAGGAACAACTAATTGAGGCAGAACTTGTTGAGAGTCAGAAGGAATAGGTGAGGAAGACAGATCAGATATGCTATTAGAATTGGTAGTTAAAGTATGTTTCTCTCCAACAGACGGAACAAATATAGTATCCATAATTGGTTCCGTGGTTCGATCACTAAGTGAATCACCACTAAGAGAAGAGGAACGATCGGCCTGAGAGGAATCAGGCACAAAAAGGACCACTTCAATACCCTGGGACATTTCACCTTTACCATCCACAAAATTCAGATTCAAAACCACATTGGAATGATCTTTGGAAGTACCCTCTTGCACTTTGAAAAGTCAAGCATTTTCTTTATCCTTCTTAAGGTGCATATGTAATTTAAAGTATTCACTCAAACCATGGTCGTGCATCCTATAGTGAGAACAAAATATGGAATAGTTTTCAAAATCAACCTTTTGGAAATACCAGTTTAATTAGGAACCTAGCCAAATCTCCCTAAGATATTTTTTAGAAATATCTAATTCAACCAAACCACGAGCCATAGAAGGCCGAGATATAGAGGTCGTAGCCTGGTCCGTTTGTAGAGGCCGGCCCAGAATGGAGGCAGGCCCAAAAAGCACTTGAGAATTGAAAAAATAAAGCCTTAGATTAGGGAAAGAGACTCAAACAAGAATAATAGGAGATTTCTCACAAACATTAAAGTCGGGAGTCTTATTTGACAAGCCTAAATATAATAAGATCTCCTCGTGAAAATTCGGTTGTAATCTAAGTCATTAGTCAGTTGGATTACCACATGACGTGGGTCAAGAAAACTAATATGGAATGAGCTAAAGAGCTTCAAATTCATGAAAAACATGTGAATAAAATTGAGATTAGGATGCCTTAGAACAAATTTGACAACAAGAGTAAGAGCGAAGGGGGAAGCTAATTGGGTCATAACCGAGTCGTCAAACATTAACGCCAGACAACACTTAATTAAAGTCTAGACGAATTGAAAGGGAGGGGGAGAAGCAGAGGAACCAGCAAGCACATCCTTGAAAGAGCGGGATTTTCCATTCGGGACAGCAGGTAATGTAGGGTAAGATGACAACGGGGTCGTCATCCCCCAGAAATGCGAAGACCAAAAATCAAAACAAAACGTAAGATCAAAAACAACAAAGGAAGCTTAGAAAAAACAAGAAAGTAATGAAAGCAAATGAAGGATCCACAAAAAAAAAAACATAGAAGACCAAGAGAACACAGGGCCAAATAAAAGCACGAAACACCATAGCAAAAACACAAAAGAAACGATAAAAGAAATCCATAAGAAACCAAGCAGGAAGCCACCAACCGAAAGAACGAAGAGGAACCCTAGAATCGCCCCTGAATCGCCTCGAATGCCAGATCCAAAGTGACATTAGAAGCATTTTTTTTTAGGTTCTAAAATTCCCAAATAATTCACTCTTTTGTACTAGAATTCTAACCATGTGACTCTATAATAGTCATATATGATTAAAAATCCATATGTCTTCCTTCTTAGGCTAGCTATACTAATAAGTCCAAATAGGTCCATGTAAAGAATTTCTAGTGTCTCTGTGGTGTTGATGTCCTTAATTAAATGAAATGAAGACTTAACAAAATTTCTTAGTTGGTAGGCATCAAATAGGTGGTCCATAGTGAAGTTTAACTTAGGGATGTCTGTAAGTAGATCTTTTTGGGTAATATGACTAAGAGTTTTTATGCTTGCATGACATAGTCTCCTATACTATAGTTGGGAATCATCAATAACAGTTTCAAATTTAGGGAATTAGAATATTCAATGCAGTTCAAATCAAGCATTGAAACATTGTTTATTCTTTTTTTCTTCTAAAATCAATTTTTCATTTAAGTTAATCATACATTTTAAAGGAAGAAACTTTATATCAAAACCCTTGTTACATAATTTGTTAATACTAAGTAGATTATGCTTAAGGCCATCAACAAATAAAATATTTTCAATAATAAACTTGTTAGAATTTCCAATTATACCTAAGCCAATAACTTTTTTAGTCGTGTTGTCTCCCAGTGTTACCTTGCCTCCTGACCTGACCTCTAATGTGATGAACTACTTCAAATCACCAATCATATGCCTCGAACATCCATTGTCCAGGTACTAAATGCTCTCATTAAATCTTTTGTGATAGTACCCTTACAAAGTCATTTAAATGTTAAATTTAAGAACCTAAGTGAGTTTGGGTTTCACCTTAAGCATGGATTAATGAGATGTTTGCATGATATGTTGTGATGAAAGTAATTTTGACCTCCATATTATTGTGAATCTATTTTTAGGGAATATAATTTTGATGATAACAAACACTTCTGTTTCTCTACGAATGCTTTGCCTACTAATATATCAGGTCCACAATATCATACAACAATTTGAACTAGCTCAAGATTGGGTAGACTAGGTCTGAGTCAGTTTTCATAGTTTTCCCTTTCTTGAGTCTATTATAAATGAAGTGGTTCCTGATACTAAGAAACCTTGCACACACACACACAATTGGGGGAATTTTTTTCTGTCTAAGTTAGAGTTCTCTATTCTGAGGACATCATCCAGGATGATCCCAATATTGTCTTGGACGAGTAGCTAAAAATTAAAACCCATATTAGGGCATCCCAGTTAAGGCAGTTGTCATTAAGCTCATCATCATGGATGATATTTGTATCGGTCAAGACAATAGGCTCAAATTAGAAAGAATCAGTCGCAAGATCTATTTAGCTATTATTTATTTTGTGTTGCATCATCCTGGATGATGCAAAACAATTATGCCTAAATTAATATGATAATTAAGGAAAGCAATTAAGGCTTGATTGATACGATCACATCATCATGGATGATTATAGGATTGTTCTGGATGATCAGTTCAAAGACCTTAGTTGGTCTTAGATGATCACATATCGGACAACTTCTATTCAGGGCAATGCTCTGGACAATTTTCATGGATTTGAACTAATCATCCGGGATGATTGTGAGATTGACCTAGACGATCAAGCTATTTTTCCATCATCCAGACATCCATTCAGTGTGATTATCTGGATGATATTCCATGATTTATACTAATCGTATATGATGATATTATATCATTCTGGACGATATGAAGAAATTTCTTCTGATTGTTCTAGATCGTCCTAGCTGATTGAGCTTAATTTGTACTGATCATACAAGACGATATTTTTATCATCCGGGATGATAAAGTTGGTAAGTTGCAATTAATGAGCTATTTTAAAACTCTTCTATTTAAGAGCACTTGTTCTACCCTTTAGAACATCTTTTGCTATTGTTTTGACCTGAGAGAGCCAAGAGGAGAGGGAGATCAAGGGAGAGAGAGAGAGGATCTTGTGAGGGGGCGTTTATAAGGGAGTTCACAAAGGTTACTCCAAGCAAGGATCCATCGTCTTCTTCTCCAGTCATCATCCTTAGTTCCTTGGGGGTTCTAGAGGGTAAACTTCAACATCTGATCAAGGTTCTCTGCCTACTTCAGGAGGAAACAAAAGGAGTTGGATTCTCTACCTTCTTCTGGAGAAAGCAAAAGGAGTTGGGTTCTCTACCTCACCTAGGTTGGTGGAAAGGAGGTTTATAAAGGCTTCTCCGCCTTGTAGTAGGGGCAAAAGGAGAGATACTGAGTTTAGTGTAATACTCGGAGGGCACCGCCTAGGGAGTGGATGTAGGTCGTGTTGACCAAACCACTATAAATTTATATATTATTTATTATTTCTTCCACCTTTAATTTCCGCACTTTGATTTCTGTGGTGAATCTTTATTTTTATTTTAAGATTGTGTTTTGATTGAAAGATTTGTTAAAATACCAATTCACCCCCTTCTTGGTTAGCTTTGGGACTAGTTCATAAGGGCTTAACATCCCTAATGGACTTTCAAGTGGTATCAGAGCGGGTTTCGTAAAATCTAGCTTTTGAAAACTTTTGAATTTTGATTAATGACAAACTTTGGTAATCGTAATATAACGAAAGGATATTCTATTACACTGTCACCTTTTTTTGATAATATTCCTTTTAATTTTTGAAAAACTTGCATGTCTACTATGTTTTTACAATTGCTTGATTATCGTATGTGAATGCTTATAAAAGAAGGTTACACACCACCTTCTCGTGAGCTTAATGGAATTAAAACTGAAGTTTTTTTTACTGATTGGACTTTTAATGAAAGAGATTTAGCACAACTTAATGCAACTTGCTTGAACTATTTTTTCTATGCTTTAAAATCTAAAGATTATATGTGTTTTTCAACTTGTGCAACTGGTAAAGAAATTTGGAATAGATTGTGTGTAACTTACGAAGGAACCAATGAAGTTAAACAATCTAGGTTGAATATTTTGTTGCATGACTATGAACTTTTTTGTATGAAATCTTCTGAATCAATTTATGAAATGTATATAAGGTTTACTCAAATTGTCACCTCATTACAAGGTTTAGGAGGAGAGCTAACTAATTATGAAAGAGTCAATAAAATTTTGAGATGCTTCCCTTCTTCTTTTGATGCTAAGATAATTGTAATTACTGAATCTAAAGATTTGAATACTTATTCGATTGATAACTTACTTGGATCACTCATTACTTACGAGCAAGTGGTGAATCTAAGAAATCTTAATGCAGGTGAGAAAAAGAAGGAGAAAATTGTGGCACTAAAGGCCAACAACACAGACACTGATTCTTCTAGATATGAAAATGATGATGTTGCCTTCATCACAAGGCAAATTAAAAGCATTTTAAGGAAGAACAACAAGTATCATCAGAAGTGGAAAAGAGGCAAGGATAACAAAAATTATAAAAGTTCTTCTGATGTTGTTTGCTTTGAATGCAGGAAGCCTAGACTTGTTAAAATTGATTGTCCTACACTTAAGGAGCACCCAAGAAAGGAGAAAGGTGAGGAGAAACTCAAATACAAGAAGGACAACAAGTAGTACCAAAAACTTTCTGGGCAGATTTTGCATCTAACTCATCTAAAACTGAAGCTGAAGAAGAAATAATAAATTTACGCTTAATGGATGATCATCATTATAAATCTGATCAAGAAGAGGTATGTGAACAACCTACGATCAATTACTTGAAGTTTTTGATAGAATTCACACATCATATAAGAAACTTAAGAAAAAGCATGCTAGTTTAAAATTGGAGTTTTTGAATTTGCAAAGAGAGCATGAAAGTTTAAGCAAAGATCATTCTCTACTTGATAACAATCACATGTCTTTACTTGATAAATTTGATGAGTTAAATAAGAAGAATTCTAATTTGATTATTGAACATAATTCTTTGAAAGCTTCTTACACCTCGCTTGAATCTGATTTTAAAACTTATATTGAAGAATCTGAGCATAAATAGCACTATTTGAATGCTGATAATACTATTATAGAAAGTGCTAACTTGTTGTTTAAAGCTAAATTGAGTACACTTGAGAGAAATTGGAATACATCAACAGCTGATTTAAAGCAAAAACCTAGGATGAGGCATTATAATCCAATCATATTAGTAAACCATTTTCCTAGAGTTAAATGTTTTTCATATGGCATACTAGGAAACATTTCATACACTTGCACTATTCACCATAGTACACATTGGGTATGGAGACCAAAATTGCATGTTTCACAGTATAACATAAATGCATTACATTATTCTTTTCGTAAGAAGGGATCCAAACCTGTTTGGGCTCCTAAATCTAATTGTTGATGATGTTTGTAGGTGTACTCTCACCAAAGATCTCGTGAGAGCATATGATACTTGGACAAAGGAGGCTTGCTGCTCATAATTGCTTAAACTTGCTGCTTAATAATTTATGGTTTGTTTGTTTACTACTCTGTTGATTATTGTTGTTTTCTATTTTTAGTTTATTATATTTGTTATATATATATATTACATCTCTGAATTTTTTGGTTTTCCTTTGAAATGATATTTTTCCTTGATTTTGGTTTTTGGAATTTTGTAGTCAATGTCTAAATATCCCTAAATCTGTTAAAGGGAGAAACACCGTTGATTGTTTCCCTCCCTCTAACTTCTTTTAATGGTGTAATTTTCTTTTCTAAACAAAAGTCTATCTCAAATTAACAAATGGACTTTACAATTATAGATCTTTTCTATCTTACTACAGTAATCTATCTTATATATATAATGTTCAAAAGTCTTTATATTTATTTAAAGTTCTTTGAAATTTTGTTGTTACATTTATTATATGATTTTTATTATGTTTTTATGGTCTATTGTTTCCTTTATTAGAGAGTGAGGTTTTCTTCTCTAATAACTAGAAGGTATACTCACAACTAAGAATATTTAAGAGTTTTGAAAATGGATCTAGCTTGGAGAAATAATAAAAAAGTGTCCAATAGTGCAAAAATAGAAGATGCGCAATGATCGCCAAAAATTGAAAGATACCCTAAATGTATCAAAAATCAAATGATAGGCAAAGTGCGCCAATCAAATTGATAAGAGGCATAAAATGAGCCCACAAAAAAAAAAGCTTCCCTCTCTTTCAAAACCTTTAAATCTTAGAAGAATTCATGTGTTAGTTGATATTTTTAAAAGGCTTGATTTCAAATTTCATAATTGTGACAAATCATTTTGATATATTATTCTATAAGATATTTTTTCTAGAACCAAGTTTTGAACAGATCTTTTTTTCTTATTCAATTGGTTTGTTCTGAGTTAGGTCTCTTATTTTCAAAAGATGATTTTGCCCTAAGAGAAGTCCGAGCTAGGCTTAACACGATCGGATATTTCTACCATTTTCAGATTTCATCGATGTTAATTCATTGGTCTTACAAGTCCTTAAAATTCAATCACTTGGAGATTTTATTCATACATTGTTTTTAAACAAATTTTTTTTTTAACCTTTTGTTTTTTTTCATTTTGTTTATTTGTCTTTTTTTTTTGTTTTTCCATCCTTTCTCTTTTTTCTTGTGTTGTTAAGTTTTTATGCCTTATTTGATCATCTCTATCCATCATCTGAATTTAAACCTTTTTATCACATCGTCCCGGACGATATTTATATCATCTCGGACGATTAGCTCAACTCACTTTGAACTTTCTTTTAAATATCTGATAAGACTCTTTTGCTTCTTATCACCCTGGACGATGCTTTATTGTCCTAGACAATATGATCGTCCTCTGCATCAATCGTTTGTGATCGTTCTGGATGATTCTCTTCATCCTGGATGATGTTCTTAATCTTTGCTCAATTTATGGAAAATTGGCACGTACGATCTATATGTTCATCCCGGATGATACATATGGCAATACATTTAAATTCTTTAAATTTGGTTGGAACGATCAATTATTGGTGATCGTCCCGGATGATCCACCTATTTATCCTAGATGATACACGTGGCAATATTTTAAATTTTTTTAAATTTGGCCTGTATGATCCATTAATGTGCATCGTCCTGGATGATACACCCAATCGGCCAGGACGATCTTCTTTTTCAACGATCGTCTGGCTTGACTCCTCAGGATGATCACCTGTTTCTTATCGTCCTGGATGATATCTCATCATCCTGGATGATAGGACTGCCTTTTTAACCAATCGTCCTAGATGCAATTATTGTACCTGATTGTCCTAGACGATTCTGCAATCGTCCTAGATGATCGGGCTGATCATCCTTGATGCTAGTCTTTGCATAAATTATGCCTTTACTTCTCTTGGATCCTATGTGGATTGATGCCCCATCAAAATCACATATCAGGATTGTGCGGAGCTTTTGCACCTTTCAACCACAAGGGATAAATTCCATACCCTGTATTCTGATCCAGAATATGATTGGGCTCCGACCAACCACTTTCTTTGAAATACCAATGCTCACTTTCACGTTGGAGAGACTAGCAGCTTGCTCAAAGATGCTAGGACTGTCTAACATGTCCTTCGCACATCAATACTTCCAAAAGTTGGTGATCGCGTACATATCACTCCTCTTATTTCGATCACCACCTTTTACATTTTTCCCATCACAAATTCAATGCCACTGATTTAATTTTTCGCTACGTTGAGCATCTGACCACTATTTGTGACCCATTACATAGGAGGAAGCCAAATCTAGCCCTAGGACATATCATTTCTTATATCTTAAAATAAAAATATAATCTCCAATATCCTGCTCCACCAAATTTTTAGCCAGCCTTCTACTCAAACAACTTCTTCCACATTCTTCACAGTACTCATCTCCACCCTGGGCACGAGGAAGTCAAGGAAACTGAGGAGGAGGCAGAGCCAGCTCCTATTCCTGTACCTACTTTGCTTCGCCAGCAGTCTCAGTTAGATAAGTTGGTTGAGCGATTTGACCAGTGGGAGATATGTTTCGAGACTTACATTGATGCAAGGAGAAGCAACATGCTAAGGACTTAGCCCGCTTTGATTCCTACGTGGCACACCAGCACCGCCAGCACGACCATGACATAGCCTACTTCGGAGAGCAGTTCATGACGCTTTCCAGTTGCTTTCAGCCACATCCACCACCACCTTCTCATTCAGACGATCAAGGGCCATCATTCTTTTCGTTTGCTTGTTTTCATGTGATGTTGTCTTTCTTCAGCTGTTGTTATTGTTGTTTTTTGTTATGTTTCTTCTTTCCTCCTCCTTTTTATTATGTTAAAATGGGGAGTAGCTGTATTAGTTTGTACTATTTTCACTATTCTATTTTGTTATGTTTTTATAATTTTCTTTAAAATTGCTATGAATAAATTCAAATATATTTTTTTGTTTGTCATCATCAAAAAGGGGGAAATTGTTGCAAATATGTTTTCAGGGAATATGATTTTGATGATAGTAAACACTTCTGTTTCTCTACGACAGCCTTGCCTACAAACATTTCAGATCCACAAGATCAGACAACTATTTGAACCAACTCAAGATTGGGTAGACTAGGTCTGAGTCAGTTTGTATACTTTTCTCTTTCTTGAGTCTATTATAATTAAAGTGGTTATGATGCTAAGTAACATTACACACACACACTTGGGGGAATTTTTTTTCTGTCTAAGTTAAAGTTCTCTATTCTGAGGACATCGTCCAGGACAATCCCAACATCGTCTTGGACGAGCAGCTAAAAATAAAAACCATAATTACGGCATCCTGGTTAAGGGAACCGTCATTATGCTCATCGTCTTGGATGATATTTGTATCGGTCGGGATGATAGGCTCAAATCAGAAAGAATTAGTTGCCAGATCTACTTAGGTATTATTTACTTTTGGACATTATCCAGGACATCATCTAGGACATCATCCTCGACGATGCAACACAATTATGCCTAAATTAATTTGATAATTAAGGAAAGAAATGAAGGCTTGATTGATAAGATCACATCATCCTCGATGATCGCATGATCATCCAGGATGATCAATTCAAAAACCTTAGTTGGTCCTGGACGATCACATATCTAACAGCTTCTATTCAGGGAGATGCTCTGGACAATTTTCATAGATTTGAACTAATCATCCAGGAAGATCATGAGATTGGCCTGGACGATCAAGCTATTTTTCCATCGTCTAGACATCCATTTAGTGTGATTATATGGATGATATTCCATGATTTGTACTAATCATAGAGGACAATATTATATCATCCTCGACGATACAAACAAATTTCTTCTAATCGTCCCAAATCATCCTGACTGATTGAGCTTAATTTTCACTTATCAAATAGGATGATATTTATAATGCCCTAGATGATAAGGTCGATAAGTTGCAATTAATTAGCTTTTCCAAAGCTCTTCTATTTAAGAGCACTTATTTTACCTTTTAGAACATCTTTTGCTGTTGTTTTGACCTAAGAGAGCCAAGAGGAGAGGGAGAGCAAGGGAGAGAGAGAGGATCTTATGAGGGGGAGTTTGTGAGGGGGTTTCACAAAGGTTGCTCCAAGCAAGGATCCGTCATCATCTTTTCCAGTCATCATCCTAAATTCCTTGGGGGTTATAGAGAGGTAAACTTCAGCATTTGAGTAAGGTTCTCTGCCTACTTCAGGAGGAAGCAAAAAGAGTTGGGTTCTCTATCTACTTCTGGAGGAAGCAAAATGAGTTAGGTTCTCTGCCTCACTTAGGTTGGTGGAAAAGATGTTTGTAAAGGCTTCTCTGCCTTGCTGTGGGGGAAAAAGGAGAGACACTGAGTTTAGTCCAATACTCGGAGGGCACCTCAGAGGAGTGGACATAGTTCGAGTTGACCGAACCACTATAAATTTTTGTGTTCTTTATTATTACCTCCGCATTTAATTTTTACACTTTTATTTCTGTGGTGAATCTTAGTTTTTATTTTAAGATTGCATTTTGATTGAAAGATTTTTTAAAATACCAATTCACCCCCTCTTGTTTAGCGTCGGGAGTAGTTCGTAAGGGATTAACATCCCTAACAAACTTTCAAATATTAGATGTGTCCCACTGTGGATGGTGCAAGTACGGCCTATGTGACATAGCTTGCCACATGAAGGTCACTTAACCCTAGGGATTGAATTTACTAGTATATGATAGGGGATTTGCCTCCTCCTAGGGGTAAATGATGAATGTTATATTGATGACTTTTACAACTATGCCAGAGTAGGTGATGGTTTATGGTTTTGAAGTACATTTATTTTTTCTTGCAAAAATTTATTTGCACTTTCTAATATAGACACTTCTATTTTTTTTGCATGCTTACTATAATCTATCTCTATTACACATGCCTCTATATTAACATGCTTTGTTTTCAAGAAATCATATGTAATGAATAATTCTATATGCTTCTTGTTTAATGCATTAAACTCATCAAGTACAGATATGTGATTGTTATCTAAGCTAGAATGTTCATTTATCAAGCTAGAATGCTCTTTTTGCAAAGTAGTAAAATCATTATTTAGATTAGCATACATCTTTTTTAGTTTCCTATACAAATCATGAATTTTCTTTGAAATAACAAATAATTCATCATAGGAGAGCTAACATACCTCTTCTTGATTTGATTGATCAAGATTATTATTTGTCATAAGGCATAAGTTTGTTACCTCCTCCTCTGCGTCTAGTTCAAAAGATTCAAGAGCAAAGTCAGCCCAAAATGCCTTATGTGTCCTATTCTTCCCCTTCCTTAATTATGCCTTCTCCTCACCCTTCTCCTTGATTGGGTGAGTCTTTAGTTAGGGAAGTTGCTTGTAGATGTCCATGTTTCATGCATTCAAAATGTATTGTGTCAGATGATGCTTTGAAATTTCCTTTACTTTTACCTTTGCTACATTCTTGTGGACCCCTTTGCTTCCTTTTTAAAAAACTTTTGAACTATCGGGTCATCAACGTAATGTCTTCATCCTCCTCTATGACATAGTTGTCACTGTCTGAATAATTTTCTTTAAGAGCCATAATTTTCTCCTTCTTCTTTTCACCTACATCATTTAGTCTTTAACTCATGCCTTTCTCGTAGGTAATGTGTAACTCAAGCAAATTATAAATTGAGTACACATTCAAATCCTTAGACTCATAAATACCAGTAAATTTAACATACTAAGAACTAGGTAGGCAACATAAAATCTTATTGACTTTTTTAGAATTAGAAAGCTTTCTACCTAGTGCATGCAAGGATGTCACTGTCTGGGTAAACCTAGTGTATATTTTAGATACAAACTCGCTAGATTTCATGCAAAAAAAAGTTCATAGTCAAGCAGTAAAATGTTTAGCTTAAACTTTTTAACTTCACTAGCTCCCTTTTATGTAATGTATAGTCTATTCCATATCTCCTTCCATGCAGTACAAGTTGATACTTACATATAATCCTTAGATTTTGAAGCACAAAAAAAAAAAACATTTAGCATTTAATTATGCAATTTCTTTGTCTTCATAACTCCATTCAGTAAAGGGAATATCAATCTTAACACCATAAACTACATGAGATGGAACCATTTTGAATTATATGCCAAATACTATAATCAATGGATAGTAAAATTGTAGACATATGAATTTTATGGAAGTCGAACAAGATGTTTTCAAAAAAGGGTGGACGGGTTATGGAATAACCCTCAGCAGTATTCCCATTACCAAAATGTGCCATTAGATCTATATTTGAAGATTTTAAAATCTAAATTTCAAGACCCACTTTGATGCCATTTCAAAGTCCAAGGAGGTTGCGAGACCTCAATGAACTAGCCCAAGGTGAACTAAGAGAAGGGATGTGTGGAGTGAATTGGTACTTAAAAAAATTACTCAACTGAAATATTAATGTAGAAAATAATTTTTCCAAAAAATGATTTTAAAACTAATCCAAAACAAATTACTTTAAAACATGCATAAGAAATTAAGAATTTAAAATAATTTTTAAAACATGCAAGTCATTCTTTTTGTAAGCCACAACTTATTCTAATTGCAGTTGATTTTAAATATTAAAATTTGTGTAGTAAATTCAACTTTCATATAATAGAAAAAATAAATCGTAGAAAAGTAAATGTAAAAAGGAAAAGCACACCAAAATTTTTTTAGTGGTTTGAACAATCTAAGCCTACATCCTCTCCCCATAGTCCTCCGCTCTGAGTATTTCATTAACCTAAATGACTCCTTTTTTCCCCATAGCAATGCGAAGAAGCCCTCACAAAATCCCTTTCACCAAACCCTAGTATGGAAGAGTATCAGAAGCTATGTCACCATCATTATAATGGTAGTGAACCTTCAATCCTTTTTTCCCTCTGGAGAAGTGAGAGAATTTCAACTCCTTTTTCTCCCTCCTCTAGAAGCATAAAGATCCATAACTCCTTTTTTCCCTTCTGGAGAAGGTAGAGAACCACAACTCCTTCTTCTCCCTCCTAGAGAAGGAAGAGTACCTCTTCTCCTTTATCTCCCTCCTAGAGAAGGTAGAGAATCTAGAGGACTTGACTTAGAAGCCTCTCTCACAAGAGAAGCTTCAAGGAATCACCAGGCAACAGAAGGAACTAAGGGGTAAGAAAGCCTAGAGTAACTGTGTGAAACCTTCACACTACTTTTCCCTCACGCTCAACCTCACATTATTCTTCCTCTCTCATCCATGAGCTCTCAAGAAATCTACTCTCTTATAGTACCTTGAACAGCCAAAAACTCCTCTATGTTGTTTTTAAGATATTATTAAAACATTACTTAAGTATTGGTATTCAAAAAACCATAAAAATTTAAGTTGGTTATCTTTATTCATATAATACAATATTAGTTTGTATAGTACAAACAATTAAAAAACTAGACTAATCTAGAATGATGCAAACACTCGTTCAGACAAACTATTCAAATTTTACAAACATATTGTATAGTTTGATCATGAGGTTGTTCAGTATGATTTGTTTATTTTTTCTATATTCTTACAAGATGATTAATGGGATAAATAAAAATCATCTATATCAATCATCGCGTATTATTCTCATTATACAATATAGTTAATTGATTTCCATTTGGTCGTCCAGTACAATGTAAACATTGTACCGTATGACTAGTTCAAAATTCATGATTTTGTTTAGTACGATCTTTGGGATGACCAAATTTTCTCTCTGACAATTGTACGACACCATAAAGATTGAATAATATTGTCTACTATCATTAATTAAATCATGATTTGATTGACTAATTATTAGGGATAATTTAAGTAAGATTTCAAAACATCGTACAGTATGATTATAATCATACGGTATGATTAGTTCAAAAATTATTTTTTGATATTCTTACTTAATTTATCTGAAGGCTATGGTTTGCATATTGAAACAAATCATATAGTATGATAAGCATGGTACCATATGATTAGTTTACAAAAATTAATGATTCAATTAACTAATAAAGACCATTTTTCGAATAATTGATTGTATAGTATGATTGTAAGTCATATAGTAAGATTAGTTCAAAAAATCATTTTATTTTAGATTTTTCTCACTCTCCCTATATGTGTGCACATGGTCACCAATTGCATACACCTTTATATGGCTAGACTCAAGAAATAAAAATTATAAGAAAGTTAAAATTACAAACTCTTTAACATGGCATTCTATTCTACCCAAGCTTGAGTCTTCAGTAGTCTTAAGCGGTTTATATTTTCCTGAAACATTAATTAGTATAGAAAAAATACAATATCCATTATTCTTGCTAAGAGAAATAAAAACTCAAAATAATATGTGTTATCATAAACATCTTAAGCTAGGGATCCTGGATTGCAACATTGTATGGTGCATGGTATTATTTTATATCAACCACCAAATATCCTTCATCCAACTAATACTTCACGGCTTTTTGAAAGCAGGGTTACAAATATCATTTATACTGACCCACCATCCTATAGAGATCACTAATTTATTCTTGCAGCAATAGATTACTTCTCAAAATGGGAAAAAGCCACTTTGTTAAGAAAAGTCAAAGCACTTCATGTAATAAATTTCTTTAAAGACCACATCATATATCAATTTGGTGTTCTCACCAAATCATAACTAATAGTGGTTTATCATTTAGAAGCACTAAGATAAACAACTTTTCAAGATGTCATAAATTTATTAGAGTTAATCAACATATATTACCTTCAAGAAAATGGATTGGTTGAGGCCTTCAATAATACCATGGTGCAAATCTAAAAAAATTATTATGGAAATAAACATCAGTGGTTTGAAAAATTGAGAGAAGCTTTGTGGGTTTATCAAACCACAAATAAAACTCCAACGTAGTCTATCCAACGCTTTAGTGCTTAGAGTAGAGGTTGTTCTCTCTTTAGAGCTATAACTGCCTTCTTTATGAATTGCAATACATTACAATATAACTTCAGAAAAGAATGTCATACTCCATTTAGAAGAGTTGGAAGGTTTAGAAGAGAAGTTATTACAAGCTCAATAGAACATTGAGTTATATAAAGCATGCATGATTCAAGCTCATGATAAAATGGTTCATCCTAGAACTTTCTAAGTAGGAGACTTGGTACTAGTTCCACGAAGACTAATTTTGGCCCATCACAAGTTGGGAGGTAAATTTCAGCTGATGTGGTAAGGACTATTTATGGTGGAGAAATATATTAAGAAGGATCCTACCAGTTGGTTGATTGTAAATGAAATTATCCCATGTTACCTATAAATGGATGTTATCTCAAAAGATGCAATGACATTTAGTATTATAAATGATAAATTCTCAATAATGAAATTATTCTTGGTGTATAAATTACCTGATTTTACTGATGTTTTTACAATTTTTAAGGTCCAAGTGATTAGCCCGGACATGAAGAATTATACTGAAATAGCAAATTTTAGAATTACCAAGGTTTACATTATTTTTGTTCTTAAGGAATGGTATATAGTTCCAAAGAAGCATCATTTCCTTTTTGAACTTTGATTGATTGAGATATGTGACCCATGGTTTTTTTTATCTAACCATCTAAATTTGTTTGTCTGGGAGCTCAAACACCCTTAAATTCATTCAATTGGTAGTGACCTTTCATTCGAATATTTTTAAATCCACTTATTTGAGATAGACCACCCATTTAGGTATAATTTTTATTATTAAAGATTTGTATAATTTTCCCTTGTTGCATCCTATCCTTTTTAAGCATTGGTTGATCAAGTAATATGGTCATTTGTATTTTATTTATGAAACCATATAAATTTATTTGTCTGTGAGTGTTAAAACACCTTTAAATAAATTCATTTAGGTGCTACCTCCAATTCAAACATTCTTAAATATGTTAATCTTGGAGTGACCTTCCATTCAAGTATAAATCTCTATCTCACTATTTTGATATAGTCAGGAGAGTATCGAGACATCCTCTTTTTGTTAAATAATAATAAAAACATGTTAGTAGAAATAATATGAATAGTCACTTGAATATGATATTAGAAAAGCAATACATAACATAATATAATATTTAACATATCAATGTAAAACACAAATCACATTTTTTTAATGCCTCGTCATACATTAACTTCCACTTATACCTCTCATTTTTCCCAACGCCACTTTTTACCTTCATTTTCACTTATACATGCACTTGATCATATAATCTTGAATGCTCTTATAACTCAACTTCTACTTATTCCTTCACGTGATCTTCTCAAATATATTAAGACATATAAAATGCACAAATAGAGGAATTTTATGTGAATAGAGACACTTATATCTTCTTTCTTATTGCACATAAACATATACAGTCGTCACATAAGCTTTCTCCATTCTCCCTCCAATTTCCTCCAACATATGAACATATTATATTTATCTCATTACATGAAAATAGAAATATCAATATTTTTTACATACATAATACTGGAGTTGATTATAAATTTCACTAATACTATAAAATAGTATTATATATGGGGTATGCTTGAATACTCATTCAACAATAATAATTCATAAAATTTTTTGTAATAATTCATAAAATCATGCAAGGACAACATTCATTACATCATTTTAAAGAACTGGTTATTTAATTTGCAGCATTTTCTATAAAAGTCAACATACTAATAAAGATATTTAAAATAGTGTAGAAACTAAAATACTCAATAAAAAATTATGTTTTACTTGTTAGCATGACCAAAATATTCTATTCTACCATAGTGGACATCCTTCCTCAAATTTTTTCCAAGTCACTTAAGCAGTGGTGTTTTGTCAAGGCTTCATTTGAGGGGTGGAAATTTTGAAGTTCTTTTATTGGGATGAGTTGAAATCCAATTTAAATCGAGTCAAAATTGAGCGGATCTTCTAGAGTTGTGGAGAGGCATTAAGGCTTTGAGTTCTTTATTAATCTAGAGAATTAATTATGAGACTCTTTATCATTTCATAGGACACTGTTGCCTATTATTATTGACCCACTAATTAGGGGCTAGCTATTGAGGCAGTGTACTATATATCCTACTAAATCGAGCAAATTAATTGTACAATTATATGCCACTTTACCGCATGTCATTAACTCTTAATGGCAACCAATTAAAGCTTTTCATTTTTTGGGTTGTAGAGTTAGACTTGGGTTTATCTAGGCCATTTCTTCATTGGAGAATAATTAGAGTTTCAAGTGTAATGGATTTAATGCCACAAGATATAGGTAAAAATATATTAGTGTAAAAATACTAAATGATTATCCATTGTTCATAAACATAACCATTACTAAATGTAGCCTTTACCTAAGTCATGAAGCATTAGGGCAAAAGAGGCAATACGCGATGAAAGGAGAAGAATTAGTAGCAACATATGAGATGCTCTCTTTATTCAAAAGGAATAGCAGAGCCAAGTGTGAGTCGAAAAGACTATGCAATAGCTCCTCCCCCAAGTCCATATAGCATTTGTACTTTACCTGTTTAGTCTCCATCCACACCTTTACCAACGAAACAAAAAGCTTTACTATGCATTCAATGATTGGTTGAATGATAATGATTCTTGCTTCCTTGCTATCTTATTTTGATAAGAGAATATTCACCTTGATGGTAAGTTTAGGTAAGACAAGGATAGGTAAGCAAAATTCCCATCGAGAATGTTAACAAGAAAGAGAGTTGATTTCGAACCACAGCCACTGAATTGATCACTACATGCCAGCTTGCCTGTAGTTGATAATATATCCTAAGCCGTATCTTTGTTATTTATATTTTGTTTCTATCACAAATTATATTACACATACTAACTTTCAATAATCAGGTTAAAATATATGCATAAAAGATATTACACAAATTAATTATATTTATATATCGAAGATCTAAATTTTAATATTTATTTATATAATATTTAAATATTTCAATCACGTTAAAATATATGCATAAAAGATGTATTTAATTAACTTTAGAGAAGTAGATATTTGTAATATTTCAATGTGATTTTGGGCATTATATAAGTAAATAATTAAATTTAGGTACTAGATATGTAATTGCAAGTAAATCGAAACGAATATGGGCATTCAACTCTTTTTTTTTTTTTTTTCAAATTTTTACTTATTTAATATTGTTCATATTTCATTTAAAATAAAAAATAAAAACTTAATTTAAAATTTGGATGAACTTACTGATCTCTTATTTGTAAACAACCAAATAAAGAGCATATATATATGAATTACAGTAATAGAAAGAAAAAGATAAATTTTATTATAAATGCGTCGTAATATTTGTGACCAAATATCACCGGTGTTTATTTATTTAAAAAAAAAAAATTGTCAAAAAGCTATTTTTAGATGAAATAGCCCCCAATATGATATAACGAATTAAAATTTTAAGTAATTTGAATCTTTGTTCAAATCTGTTTAAAATATGGTTTGAACATTTTAGCATTCTAATCTCATTTTTCACAGGTGTCCATCCCATTGATGCCTTCCTCATAGAAATAAAAAGAGAAATTTGATTATATAATCCTCATAATATTTTTGGCTAAATATCCCTATTATTTATTTATTTATTTAAAGAAATTTCTCTAAAAGTCTTTTACATGAAATCACCCCCAATGAATTATAGCTAATTGTATCTGTGGATTGCTTATTAAAGATGTAGATCTCTGAAATTCTTCTTGACTAATTAACATTTCAACTAATTTGAAACATTGTTCAAGTCTATTTAAAATATGGCTAAAATTAACCTTTGTTTAAACATTTTATATTTCTATTCTCCTTCAATCATGTTAATCCTGTTGAAGTCTTCCCAAAGCTAGCGCTGTGGGAGTTAAACCAAGCAGTGAAACATATCAAAAACAAAAAATTACAACGGAAAGAAAGAACATTAGGATTTAATATAGAGAAATCCAAAATCAAGAAAAAATCATGAAGCCACACCACAATAAGAAATGCACTATGAAAGTTGGGAGAAATTGTATAAATCTCTCTTTTATCTCACTCTCTCGATGTCTCTCTTTACTCTTTCACGATTCTCTCCATAGAATAGACAAAGAGATGCATATAAAATTACCTAAGGGATGCAACCCTTCACACTAAATGGAGAAACGAAAAAGAAAAATATCCAACTTGTCATGCAGTGTCGCGAAACTTCACTCTTTATTTCCAGTATGAGTGCGACACTTGGTTTTGGAGCATTGTTGTGGCACTCTGCTCTCTGTTAGTCTCCAACCTGATTTTATAGTGCAGCTGTGCTCATGTACACAATTTTGCGATGCTACCCCCCCCCCCCCCCCCCCCCCAACACTGAGCTTGACCTTCTAAACTGAATTCTGGGTCAACACTACAACCTTATTGATAAAACAATCCGATTCCACACATAACTAACATCGATTACAGAGAAAAAAGAATGAAATTTATTTTCCGTCAGATTTATGTGGTAAACCAAGTGTCGGATAAAAATACCGTCGAAAAAAATCCTCCGGAAACATTTCTAGCAAATTTTCCTCCGGAAATTGCTTAGAAAAAATTGAAAAAAATATTATTTAGCCTGAACGAGCTTGTGAAACTGGATGCAATCATGAGGCCAGTGAACTCGACCAGCCCACAAACCTGTGAACCAGGCTTGCCCGCTAACTCCGCGGTTCGTGATTGAGGCCCGCCCGCGCTTCCCTGCCGTGCTGCATAGGATTCGAACCTCGCCCACTTCAAAAAAGTTCAACAACTCATCCAATGGGCTAACATGCATATTACATTTAATTTGATGCGTTTTTATATTTAAATTTTACTTTAATCTATATATATGATGCATATACGGTCAAATAGTCCTTTCCTAAAACTTTTAATGCTAATCTATTTGGACGAACATAAAATATGACGATTATATATACATATTAAACCGTTACTTTTAAAATTATTAAATATTTAAAATGGCCTGGCATTCCAATAATGTTTCGCTAATGCCACATAATCAGCTATATAAAAATGAATAAATGTGATATATTCTTCTGTAAAATTCAGTTCGTTGACTTCATGCTAAAATTAATGTGCTATACATAACATATATATTTTACTCATTAAAATTTTCACACTAAAAAAAAATCTTATTTATGCAAGCACTCTTATGAAATATAGGATATTTCACTATACGTGTCTCGCAATATTTATTATTGGTCAAATATGTTAGCAAAATTTGTATTTGAAGAAATATGATCAATACTTAATATCTCACCAAGTTATCTTTAATATGCATAAATCTCAATCGTAGCATATGAAGTTCGCTGATCATGAGTAGCGCTGTCCCCAACACATCCATAAATTCCCAGTAATTATTAATATCTAATTCATATTTCTTTCGCTTGAGATTTGTTCCTAAAACATTGATGGCGAAGTTATATCAAATAGTGCTGTTAAATCCCGACCTTAGTGGCCATGAGTAAATTAAAGCAAGTTTGAATAATGTTATATTATATGTATATAATAATAGTAATTTTTAAGGGACTCATAGTAAAATAGTATTGATAAGTTATCAAAAAATTATTTTGATCGGGCACGAATCTCAAAGCAAAATTAAGTTGGAAACTTCCAAAATTAAAATTGGGACCATTCGAACTCTGATTTCAGCAAATTTATAGTCAAATTGAACGTCTCGAGAATACAAACTCAACGATAAAATCCAACCAATTTGAGCCCAAATGGATCCAATTAAGGGTTAGAAGCGCTGTTGGAAGGCTCAAACCACAATTTGGATTACCAAACGATTTCCAAACATATCGTGCTTATATTTAAATAAAGTGACTCGACGAGACAAATCCAAAGAGCCCAAGATCACGGAATTCTGACATCACTAAGACATTCAAATGTCCATCAAACGGTCCATGATCAAGGGATTCAACATCGGTCGTCCATCCAACCACTCCCCATTTGTCCTTGATCTCCCACCTATTTACGGGTCATGCCACTCCAAAAATCTATAAGTAGAGCCCCCTTTTTCTCATGAAAAGGGACCCCAAGCCCAAGGATTCAAGAGAGAGATCAGATATCGCTCTTGCCTCCTTACTCTTCCTCGACCACCGCCTGAGTTCCGCCGGACCACAGTTTGACGTTGTTGCTCCGTCAGACCACCACTTGAGGCCCTCATCTCTGTCGAACTAGAACTTGAGGCCTTCACCTCCATCGGACCACCACTTGAGGCCTTGAGCTCCACCGGACCACCACTTGAGGCCCTCACCTCTGCCGGACCACCACATGAGGCTCTAAACTCCGCATGACACCCACTTGAAGCCCTCACCTCCCCAGGATTATCACTTGAGGTCCTGCGTGAGCTTCACCGGACCCCCACCTAAGGCCCAGACTTCTGCCTGACAATCACCTAAGGCCCGGAGTTCCACCATACCACCACCTAAGGCCCAAAGTTATACCGGACCACCACCTAAGGACCACTTGACACTCTGAATAAACCTAGAGTTCTGCAAGACCATCACTTGACGCCCGGAGTTCCGCCGAACCACCATCTGACGCCGGACTTCTGTCAGACCACCGCCCGACACAAAAGTTCTGTCAAACCAATGCCAGACTACCAACTGACACCTGAATTTTCTAGTAGCACCGGACTTCTGCCAATCCACCAAGTGACGCTGTAATTTCATCCCTATTTGTCACTAGATTTCAACCAAACAGTTGACATTTGTAATCTGATCGACCTTATGGATGATTCAGCCCATTGTAATATACCCAAACACTAGTGGAATCTTGTCAGACTAAGTTAGGCCCTGTGATTATTCCCCTTTTCCAGGATTTTCCACGTAAAAACATATTGTGTTCTCTATGTGTGAGTTGGATATTCGTACAATGCGAAGACGTGGAATTTTAACTCTATTGTCGTATATATTGTAGCCCGCAACAAGTATGAAATGAAATAATAAATTAAAAAATAATTTAAAACTTTAAGAACTCATAACTCGTTCTGTTCTTAACCAATTTCAATGATCTAACCCTCTCTAAAATTATTAAAGAAGGGAGAATCTAGGGAACATAATAAATTCATAATCTAATCTATTCTTCCAAAATAAAGTAATCTTGAATTGAGTGTATAGGGTTAATGATGCGGCTAGGTGATCTTATCCATAAAATTTGATAACAAATTCATATGGGAGTTCCTTGAGATATCTTAATCCTCATTGAACTCTCATAGGGATCACTATCATGGTTTAACGGTTGAATTTCTCAAGCGAACCCCAAATTTGAATAAATCTTAAAGAATGTTGAACACATCAATATATAAATCTTAAAACCAATTTTAAATTTAATCTGTAGGAGCTGAATTAACAACTTTAAATCAAGTTAAGTCATCTAATCCAAAAAAACAAATAAACCCAGGAAGTAAAAAAAAAATAATAATAATAAAATTAATTTCAGCTCTAAATGATTCAGAACTTTCAAAAATTTATCTTGAAAGTGTTTACATTCTATGATTTTTATTCATAAAATTTTGAGATCATTTGGTTAAATAAATTTCAAACCTTTTTTTTTTCATATGTTAGGTTATGTGCCATATGGACTAAGGGTTTTGTAAAATCCATAAATAATTCAAATAAAATTATTAAAAATTAACAAAATTTTGTAGAATCATAACAAATAGTGAAATAAGACAATTAATCTGAAACTATTTTGTAATAAAAAATACGGTTTCTTGAATTTCAAAGTTTAATTTAATTTTAATATTAATAAATAATAAACATAATTGATATATCATCAAAAAATTATCTTGATCGAGCACGAATCTCAAGGCAAAATCAAGTTGGAAGCTTCAAAAATTAAATTTGGGATCATCTGAACTCCGATTTTAGCAAACTTACTGTCAAACTAAGAGTATCGAAAATACAAACCCAACAACACCAAATTCAACTCAATCCGAGCCCAAATGAGTTTGAATCGAAGACTTGAAGTGCAGTTGAAAGGTTCAAACCACAATTTGGATTACCAAATGGTTTTCAAACATAACATGCTTATAGTCGAATCAAGAGGCTAGACGAAACGAATCCAACGAGCTCAAGATCGCCGAATTCCGATATCGTTAAGACCTTCAAATGTCTGAAAAACGGTCCATGATCAAGGGATTCAATATCAATCGTCCATCCGAACAACTACACATTTGCCCTTGATCCTCCTCCTATTTAAGGGTCATGCCATCCTCAAAAAACTATAAATAGCCCCTCATTTCTCTTAAGAGGGGACGGAATAAATAATAAAGAAGAGGGGAGAAGAGAAAGAAGAGAAGGAGGGAAGAAGCTCATCCTCAACCATCGTTGGAATTCCTGTGACGCTGTAATTTCGCCCGACTTTCATGTGACGCTATAGTTTCGCCCGACTTTCAAGTGCTGCCGGAGTTCCGCCTTACTTTCAAGTGACACTGAATTTCTATCCAATCTCCAAGTGATTACGGAGTTTTGCTCGAATATCATCTAACATCGGAGTTCACCTTGGTTGCCGACTAACGTCAGACTTCTAACCGACACCAGACCTCCACTCATCACCAGATTTCTACCCGACGTCGGACTTCTACCTGTTGTCGGATTTTCGCCAGATATTTATCCGATGTTGGATTTCTATCCATTGCTGAACTTCTACCTGACGTCGTCCTTCTGACCTCCATCGTTAGACAACTATCCTTTCGACCTCCGTTACTCGCCAACTACGATCCTTCAGACTTACATAGCCCACTAACTACAGTCCTTTCGACCTATATCGCCCACCGACTACAGTCCTTCTGACTTACGTCGCCCACCGACTATAGGCCTTCCAACCTCCGTCGCCCGCCGACTACGATATCCTTCCGACTTATGTCGGCAACTGACTACAGTCCTTCCGACCAAATAAACACATCAGCAATGATTCTTTGCATTCCCATCATGTAATGTACTCTATAAGATGCACATCAAGCTAAGGCCTTCCCCCAAGGAAGGGCCTCATTTGTAAAAATCAACTGTAATACTAGTGGATTCAATTAAATTGGGGTAGGCCCCGTGGGTTTTCCCCCTTTTTCAGGGGTTTTCCACATAAAAATCTTGGTGTCTCTAGAGAATGACGCACCCTCTTTTTTTATCTGTGTTTGCTTCATCTTCGTACAACGCTAAGACATTAAACTTTATATTTCTCTATCGCCGCGAATACTCCAAGATATATATATATATATATATATATATATATATATATATATATATATATATATATATATATATATATATATATTGCTCAAACTTTCATAGAAGGCTTTATAAGGGATTTTAGATTTGAGGGTTAAAAATCATAGGTTAATTTCAAAACAAAGAAAATGTCTTAATTGAAGTAGAAATTTGTGGAATTAATAACTAATTAAGAAAAAAAATCCCTAAAATACAAAGAAAAGTTCTTTAGACTTCTCATGAATCCTAAAAATAGAGAGAAAATAATAACTAAATGTTTTTAGAAATGTAGACACACTTTATTAAATTTTAAAAATTAATGAACAAATTAATTCAACAAATCAATAAAAGTTTTGTAAATTTGGGAATGCCTTCCCATTTCATTTCCTAAGCTTCCAAAGCCCTCTAAGTGCAAGTTAGAGTGAGCTCCAGCGAGAAGGTGAGCAGTGCTAACTCAACTTTCCATCTAGTGCTTTTCAGGGCTTGACTTTTGAAGGATATTCCTTCCTTGGACTTAGAAGAACTATCCAGGATCTTCTTGGAGACCCTAGTGGATCATTTTGAAATGAATCCATGCAGTCAAACTCTCTAGCTAAGCATTTTTACACGGAGGTCAGGGTGAAGATGAAATCCGAGCCTTGCATTCTTTATATTTCGTTTCCATAGCTTTGATTGCTTCGGAGCAAATCCAATTCGACCTCTCGATGATTTAGGGCTTTAAATAGTAGCCATCTTATCTCAGATCGAATGACTATGCATTAGAATTTTGAAGTTGTAGGTCATGATTTTAACTTACAATTTAAAGTGCCATAACTCATAATCCATAGAGGATTTGTGAATGACTTTTATATGATTACTAAGGCTTCGTTCGAGGCGGCTTTCTTATTGCTTCTTAAAGTAGCTTTTTAGTACAAAAATTAAAATTTTTGTATTAAGAAGCTGCTTTTAGAAGCAGAAAAAAAGCCGTCCCAAACGAAGCCTAAGACTTTGTGTAAGGGTTAGATAGCCACTAATTTTATCCCAATCCAAGGTAATCGATCTTCAAAGTAAGCCTTGAACTGCATAAGGTCTAATAAATCATATTAATTTTCTTGTCCTTCTTGCGTATGCCTCTGCCTGCTGGTAGAAGATAACCACCTAACCTTTAGGGTGCATTTCTGACTTAAGCGAGTTATGCTATTTAGTAAAAAACCTATTTTCTAAGCTTTTTTAAAACAATCAAAATATGATTATTGCATAAAGTCAATTGGCTTGCATTGTATTAGAAACTAACTAAAATAATTAAATTCTAGTTGCATTTTAGCATTAAAATTATAAAGTAACATTTATGGTTAGGGCTATTTTATATTTCTTAGATGTTGGCCATACTTTCTAAAAACATAAATAATAATAATAATAATGCATCCATTTTTTAATTTACATCAAACTCAGATCATGGTTTTAAAATGCCTAGGAGGGGTTATTGATGACAGTCCAATTTTAGGCGGGAACATAAGTCAAGAACTGTAAAAAATTCCTAAAACTCTTCTTAAGAGTCAAAGATATTTCCTTAGTTTTCATATCCTTAGAATAGGTTTGTGTTGTTACTTTATAGTGACTCACTTTAAATCTAGGTTCTGAGGTAAACCCAAAATCATAAGTCCTCACCCTGCATGAATAGAATCCCCCATATTTTAAATAAAATTTCAACTCAAACATTAAAATTTCATATTAAACTCTAAAGCCTAATATATATAATAGATTGGGATTACTTCTTAGTCTCTTAGAATCGAATTCCCCTACATTTTCTATTTTCACTCGATAAAATTAGTTCAACATTCAATTATCCCTCTAAAAATTCTTCCTTCTATTCTTCTCTTAAACTTTGTAATCAAAGAAAATGAATCACAGCTTTTATTGAGAGTTTTCTATAAAATATCCTTCTTAAGATGTAATGTATGATAAGGACTTGCTTTTATGAGAAATTACTATCTTTAGATTAAAATAAACCATATTTTAATAAACCATATTTTATTCTGTGAAAATATAGTCTTTACAAAACCCATTTCTTCTTCAAAATTTTTTATGGAATGTCATTATCATTTCATGAGATGATAGGATATTCTCATTATTCTATTTGAACATAAAAAGGATGGATTTTTCAAAATCCATTTTTACTTTTAAATCCTTTATAGAACAATATGTACATCTCTAGAGATGATATATTATCCTCATCATTGCATTTGATTATAGGAAAAGTAAAAATTTAAAAACCTCATTTCTCATTTCAAACACTTATAGAATATCATATTCATCTTCCCAAGATGTTACATTATTGTTTGAATTTCATTTGGTAATAAAATGATATTTTCCAAAACTCTATTTTTTTTCTTAAATCCATTGTAGAATATTGTGTTTATCATTCAAGATGCTACATTATTCTTAATGTAACATAGGATAACAAAAATAGGAGAACAGACTAAATCAGTGTGGTTTTATTTTCCCACACTACATAGGCTTTAGAGTATAATTTAAGTTCCTTGGTTATTAGAGGGGAGCATTATGAGATAATCAATGAATTAGGCTCCAAAGCCTAGGCTCAGGCATCCAATTCATTGTCCTTTGTCGGAAGAGATATTGAAGAATCAATTAGTAGAAGGGTGGCTGGTTTTACAGAAGAATTGCAAATAATGTAATGAAATCAAGTGGATATGCAATCGTAATATGCCCAGATGCAAGCTAACTTGCAAGAATTCATGGAACAACAACACTAGCAACAGGCTCGAGAGGTTGAGGTGAGCGAGGAAGAAATGGATGAGAAGTAGATATTTTTTCATATTTTTTTGATAAATGTAGTTGCTAAGATAATTTTTTATTTATAATAATAATTTAGAGAATTAGTTTGAAAATTTTATTGTTCATTTTATTTAAGCTTTTATTAATGTAAAGTAAGCTATGTTGTTTAAGTAATTCATTAGTTCTCAATGTCTATTAAGCAAATTAACTATTATGTAATGTTTAGTGATGTATTATGCTGTGCATGAATTAAAAAATATTGAAAGGAATTATGTCATTTTTTCATATATGTATTTATTTTCGATGAAACTTACATTAAAAAACTTTTTTTAACAAAAAAAGAAGAAAATAGTCGACATAATTTCTAGAGATTTTATCTTGCAAAAATTTGTTGGTTAACCGCAACAAATGTCGGAAATTTTTTTTTCAAATAAGCATGAGAGGTTCCAAGGAAAGAACTCACAATAATTTTAATAAAAAAGTCCACTAGACATTGTGATGGTAAATTGTTTATGATATTTTTATTTCTCCTAGTATTTCCTTCATAGTATTTGTCAAAAATCCATAGAAATTTATTTCTAATAGGATTATTTATGCTAGAAAGTTTTTCCTAAGTGCCTTTGACTGGAGAATTACTTTTCGTAAAAAATTCTTTGAAATTAAGATTTCTAATAGATTTTGAGTTATTTTTAGTATATAATTTTGCCATAAAAGTCATGTTTCTTATATTGTAAAATTGAATTGCTATTGAATGAACCCTATGAAGTGCACTGAGGTTAGTGTGGGAGCCATTTAGTAAAAGGACACTTGCCCATAAAATCCTAAGTTAAGGGTACTTAAGGCTAACCATTAAAAATGAATTAGTGATGTTCTCAAAAATATGTATCCCATTTCAATAATTTTCTCCAATGTAATTATAGCCTTCCCGTAAACTTCAGCTGATCATTAGCCCTAGACTATCATCATTTAGGGTATACATCACATTGGTTAATTTACATCTTTTAGTGGGTAGATAAGGATAGTCATTGTCATTGTCTACTACTTCTCCAAGTGGATTAAAGTATGAGCACTAGCTAAAATTTCTTCCAAGGTTATACATAATTTTTTATGGTCAAACCTCATCTATAAATATGGGATATCTAGCATGATAATCACCAACAAGAGGTCATTGTTCACTTATCTGACTACAGTACATATAGGTAGATGCTATTTTGTGTATAAATTTTGATTCTATGCAAGTATATGTTTGGTGTCAATTAATAGAGTAATGAGTAGAGTATCATTACCATGAGGTTAGGAATTATCCTAAGATCACTCTAGTACTTCATTCCTGAATTACCAAATTTATCTTGCTAGTGGAATTATAATGGTGTGCTAATGAAAGCTATTAGCTATAGTTAAAAAAGAAAACTCTATATCTAAGGGACTCTGGACCAATGATAGTTAAAAACTCATGTTTACATTAGTTTGATTTCTCTTAATATTTCTATAAATTAGAGCATAAATACTCTTTATCTTTGTGTATCTTGTTGGAGTATCTAGCTAATATTTCTCTTCATCACAATTATTTTATCACCTTAAGATTATGAGACCCTATCAACCATATTTTTATGCATGGCAAAATCTCATTTTTAATACCGTAATTATTCATTACTCTTATATTGAGAGTATAGATCACACTAAGTTTTAAGTTTATGTAAGGCCAATACATAGACTAAATTTTCCAAATGCAGTAGTAAGGTCATGTCTTTATATCTTATTTTATGGGTAAATAGATAACAAGCTATCCCTAAGTAAATGTCCATCAGGCCATATCAAAAAGCTAAACCGATACCCAGGAAAGAATCTTTAATTAACACAATTCTTCAACATAAATAAATGATGATAATATGACATGGTGGTGGCAATTTCTAGAGGTGTTTCCCACTTTAAAACTTAAAAATTCTTCCTATTCATCTTACACATCTTGTATGCTAAGAAACCATTAGCCTCAATGTCTACTAACACATTATTTACTAATACACAAAAACCTAAAACTCTCATTGAACCAAACCATATAATAAACCAATTGATCTGGAAGATATTCCCCATTATTTATTTTTTATGGGTTCTTTCACATTTGTACAAAATTTTAAGAATATACATTAACAAGTGAAATAGCAAATCCAATTAAGTAATAATAAATATATGAATGCAATATATTATAAACATTTAACTAATGAATATAACAAAGGTGAATATGTATTAATTTAAATTCTCTAGTAGTGTTAACCCACTAAATATAATAAGCTTCTTGCTAGGGCTTATGGCCCATTCAAAAATTTTAAGAAACTTAGTTCAAATGCTTATCTCCTTGAATTGCTTTCTAACATGTAAATAATATTATTTTAACAATGAGTATAAAGTGCCATGTTAAGGAATTATTAAGGCTTAATAATTGCAAGATAACCGTATTGTAAGATATTCAAGTCCAATTTTATAGGCTCCTCATACCCCAAAATTTTTCTAGATATTGATGGCATCATTTCGGTAGATTTCTCAGTGATAAATGATTTATTACTAAGATTCTTATTTAGATGGAAAAACCAACCTCCTTATGAGAATACTTGGAAGAATAAAGAAGATATATACAAGCTTATGTTGGGTTTTGTTTATAAATACATGGACTTTAACTCGAAAGAGCAGAGTTCTTCAGGGTTTGGTGGAGTTGACGTAGCACAAAGACAAATGACAAAGACAAGATCAAAAATTAAGTCCCATCACAAGAGTTTGAGTCAGTCATTATGAAAAATTATCCATGTAAGCCCATGAGCATCCCAAAATACTTTTTAAATCAAGAGAGGACGATTTAAAAACTTAATTTACGTCCCCTTGATAGGTAGGTTGCCTATATAAGAAAAAATATAAAAATCTTTATAGATTGATTGAGTTTAAGACTACTCGTCAGTTATAGAAATTCCAAATTTTCATATTTTTGGAAGCTTTTAATTTAATTTATTTCTTCTATTTTCTTTCTTTTAGCTGACCCATGTAGTGGGATAAAAGCTTGTTGTTGTTGTTGTTGTATTTTATTACTTTTAGTTTTTGAACATGTTATCGATTTAAGTAATAGTATTTAATTGGCTCTTAATACTTTATAAAGTTGTCTAGTCCTAAAAAGGCCTATAAATAGGATCTTGCTTTGTAATTTTCTATTCATTGAATCAAAATTATTTGTGATGTTTTTTTTGTTTAAATGAAATAATTTAATAGTAGCTTCATAAACACTTATTTTACCAATAAAGGAAAAAAATCTAATCAAATTAATACTATCATAAGGGGTAATCTAGGCCACTAAAAAAAGAAATATGCATATTGAATGGAATTAAAAAAAAATATATTTTTTTCATAATGTTGTAAAAAGAAGCTCAAATGAACATGAAAAGAACACCTTAGTGCAAGTTTGGGCAAACTCACCAAAGTCATTCCGAAAAGATAAATGGATCACCCAATCCTTCATCACATGTACACAAAATGTTTATTTTTGTTCATATAAATGAATAAGCCAAAAGAAACATGAAAAGAACACCATAATGCAAGTTTGGGAAAGCTCACCAAAGTTATCCCAACGGGGTGAATGGATCACCAAATCCACCATCACCAGAATAGATGTGGATCTTTTTTGCACCTACCAATATGATGGAGATTGTGGTGGGATTGATGGTAAAAGTAAATAAAATTTCCAAATGTGGTAGTATGGTAATGGCTTTAAATCTTATTTTATGGGCAAATAGCTAACAAGCTATCCCTAAGGAAATGTCCACCGCCATATCAAAAAGCTAAACCAACACCCAAGAAAGCAACTTTAATTAATACAATTATTCACCCTAAATATGATAATAATATGATGTGGTGGTTGGTATTTCTCGAGGTTTTTCCCTCTTTAAAACCTAAAAAATTATCCTCAACTTACACATCTAGTCTTCTATGAAACCATCAGCCTCGATGCCTACTAACACATTTTTACTAGTACTCACATACCTAAAATTCTCTTTGAACCCAAAAATAAAAGAAACCAATTAATCTGGCATATATTCCCCCATTATTCCTTTTTTATAGTGCTTTTAAATTTGCATAAAATTTTAATAATCTACATGAACAAGTAAAATAGTATATCCAATTAAGTAACAATAAATATATGAATGCAATATATTATAAACATTTAACTAAGTAATATAACAAAGGCAAATATTTTTTAATTTAAATTCTCCAATAATTTTAACCAACCAAATGTATTTATCTTCTTGCTAGGGCACCTTATGGCCCATTCAAAATTTTTGAAAAACTCAGCTAAAATGCTTATCTCCTTGAATTACTTTCTAACATGTAAATAATCTTATTTTTAACATTGAGTATAAACTGCCTTATGAAGGAATTATTAAGGCTTAAGATTTGTAAGATAATCGAGTTTCAAGTCTAATTTTATAGGCTCCTCATACCCTTAAATTTCTAGAAATTGGTGGCATCATTTTAGAAGAACTCTCAGTGATAAAAGATTCATCACTTAGATTCTTATTTAGATGGAAAAATCAATCTCCTTCTAAGAATACATTGATGAATAAAAAAGATATAGAGAATCAAGCTTATGTTGGGTCTTGTTTATAAATACATGGATTGTAACTCCAAAGAGCATAGTTCTTTAGGGGCAGGTGGAGTTGATGTAGCACCAAGACAAAGGCCAAAGACAATATCATAAACTAAGGCCCATCATGAGAGTTTGGGTCAGATATCAAGCAAAACTCTCCATGCAAGCCCATAAATATCCCAAAAAACTTTTAAAATCAAGAGAGGATGATTTTTAAAAGCTTAATTTAAGTCCCCTTGATTGATAGGTGGGCCATAAAAAAAAAAGATAAAAATCTTTGTAAATTGATTGATTTCAAGACCACTGTACTTGTTATTTATGAACATTCCAAATTTTCATATATATTCGAAGCTTCTAATTTAATTTATTTTTTCAAGTTTATTTATTTTAGTTGAACCCATGTAATAGGATAAAAACTTGGTGGTGTTGTTGTTGTTGTGCTTTGTTTCTTTTAGTCTTAGAACATGTCATTGATTCATGTAATAGTATTTTAGTGGCTCTTAAGGCTTTCGGAAGATGTTTAGTCCTAAAAATCTCGATAAGTAGGTATTGCTTTGTACTTTTTTATTCATTGACTAAAAACTATTTTTTCTTGTGCAAATTTTGAACTGAAAAGCTTGGTGGGTCATCTTTTGGTGCTTTGGTGAGTCCTTATTTATCTCAACTTATTTTTTTCTCCTCTTTCGCGACAATATTTTTATCTCCTCTACTTAGCTTCAAACATAGCATTCCTTAAACCCAAACCCCCATCCCCCTCCCCCCCCCCCCCCCCCCCCCCCCCCCTCCCTAAACTCTCATAACCTTCCATGGCCTTAACTCTTTGAGAGCCCTAATGTGCCATAGTCAAAGTTCCTATATAGAGAGGTCATTTTCTACGGTGAGAAATCAGATAAAAAGTTTCATAACATCTCAACTAATGATGTAAAATCCATTAAAACACCACCATTAGTTTACTAAAATCTCAAACCTTTAATTTGGAGTTTCTCATTAATTTTCTCCCATGAAAACCAACCTTTTTTGAGCTTAAAAGTTTCAAATTCAAATATGTCCAAAATAACCATTCCATCACAATCTTAACATAACAACAACCAAGTTTGTGCCTTCTCCATAAATATCTCATTGACACTATATGAATTACTTTATAGTTTACAATAACTTTATTTGAAAATAGTTACTAAATAATCCAATGTTTGGCACTCTCATAGCTCTTGTAATTATATTCCAAATGTATGAATCTACTTTGATACTATAAATTAGATAAAACACAATTTTAGCATTTTATAATAATATGCATTCAACTTCTTTGTTGCATATGCATAATGGCTTATGCAAGAAAATACCTTTAGAGACAAGCATCCAATTAGTATTTGGTACCATTCTGCCACATAAAGAAGAATCAAATCTTCATAACTAGAAATGATCCCTTGCATTAAAGCACCCAACAAGTAGTTCCCAAAAATCTTTAATAAGACCTAGTAAAGGAAATTCAACTTAGGAAAAGAATTCTCTTTATTCTATGAAATTAGCATGAAATCAAGGTTATTGTGCATATACTTTGTGTTCTAGCCTTCTGAACGGCCAGTCTACTGAGTGAGATATGTTCTATGCTTGTAGATTATAGAATACATTATGAGGACTCAAATAGTTGATTGAAGTTGAAAATATTTCAAAAATGATTATTTTTTATTAAATAAAATTTATCATTTAATTGGATATAGTTTGATACACTATAAATTTTAAATTTATTAAGAAGCTATTTTAGATCCTTTTTCAAAAATTTTAAAATTTTATTTTTTAACTTAATTAAAATTTTAAAATGAAAAATAAATATTAGGTACCATAAATATGGATTATTTTCTTTTTTATTGAATATTTCATAAATAGATTTATTCGACAATCTTTCTGTTGCACCGGCATGCAGCAATCCTTGGTGATTTTTATTTTTAAAAATAATGAAAACAACTAGAAAATACCTAAAAGTTGTTTTAAGTATAAAAAAAATAAAAATTGGCTAAAATATACAAATTAAATATATTATTAAAAAAGAAAAATAAAATTAATCACAAAAAATCTTAAACCTCCATAGAAATGACGAGTTAAAAAGAATTCCATTTTTCTTATATATTATTAAAAAATTTCTTCAACTCATCTATTTAAAATCAATCATTTTAGGAGCCCATGAGTTCTGATAATTTCGGTACCGTCGAAGTACCTGTAGAAGCGTAAAACTATGCAGACCCATTTTTAGTTGCACTCAAAAGTCATTGGTGCACAATTCATCATGTTTGTTGGTTGTAAGTCTAGACTATCAATTAAGAGGTCTTGAATTCGAGTCTTGCCTATGTGATGTGTGTGTGAGTCTGCCTTAATTAGCCTAAATATCCCCAAAAAAAAAAAAAAAGTCATTGGTACCATCACAGGATTATTATAAATGTTAAACTCTTCAAATGGATTGATCAACACAGTTCATATCCCTCAAATTACCTATTTGGCAACTCCAACGCTTTATTTCACCCTTCCACTAATTTTATAGATATAAAATGCATGGGCATGGAGTTTCCACATTGTTGGATCATACCCAGTGGTCACTTCTCCGCACTGTTCTCTCGAAATTTTGAATAGAATAAAGGTTGCCTTCAGCGTTTAGTTGATTCCAATGTTGCGTAGTTTTTTTTTTTTTTTTTTTTTTACATATTTATTCTAACTAATGACTTGACTTATTTAAGATCACAGTATACTGAAGCTTTGAATATTGTATGATTCTTTAACTAAACTTTTTTGTTCAATCATTTATTTTTGTTCTTATTAGGGGTGTCAAAACGAATTTCTGAGTCAGGTTTTGTTCAAATATGAAAATGACTAGCCTTCAACTTATTCTATCCTAACCCTACCCACTTAGACAAATGGGTCAGAAAATTAGACTCGAACTCGACCCACTACCCCGCGGATGGGAGATCGCAACACGCGAGTGTTGAGAGAGAGCTACGTGCTGGACTACATGTGCAAGGACTGCATGTGCGAGCGAAACTATCGGCGAGCATGGACGAGGACAAGCACGAGAGTGCACGACAACTAGTAAGTGTGTAACTATAGGGGAGGGTGGCACCGTTTGAGTGAGCGAGCAGGATTACAAACTAGAGCGCGATGGTGAGTTGGCAAGGGCGAGGCCTCCTCGCCACGAGCACCTATGAACTACGAGTGCGAGCACCTCGAGCACGATTGCATGGGTTCCTACGTGGGGTTGGGGGTGACTAGCGATTTCAAACTGGGACTTGGGTTAAATCTAAGTTAGATTTAGGTTATCAGGCTGACTCGGAGCTGACCCGATTTTTCAAATTAGACAAAAAATAGAACTCGGATGCGACCCATTTATTAAACTGGTCGATCCGAACCCCTTCTATTTGTTAAACGGGTTAACCCAAACCCAAATTTTCTTGGACAGGTTAAGGTGGGGTTATCGGGTAGGTTCAATAATTGAAACCCCTATTTCTTATTGTATTTCTTAAGTGGTTAAATCAAGAACTATATCAACTACTTCAACTTTACTAGGATATTAGTTTTTTTTATTATTATTTTGTAATATTTTTTTACTTTTTGCTAATTTTTATTGGTCCACCCCCCCCCCCCCCCCCCCCCCCAAATAAAAAACTCTAATTTTGTGCATTAATTTCAATATATATTTTTATTATCATAGTATATGCTTTCTTTGTAAAATCATTTATGTATTCTTATTTTTATTATGTGTAATAAATAATTTTTAGTGCGTTATAATTTATTGTAATATGTGTATACACGCATATTCCTCTTTAAGTAATCGATGGGCCATAGCAAGTGTTGTTTACCTCGTGAACCCATAAGAGAACTTGCCCAAAGACTCGCAAAATCTAACTTGACAGGATACCCAGAGGGGAGCTACTCCTTACATAGATCATGGGAAATTAAATAAAGTAACTAGAAATGAACATTTTCCTTTGCTTTTTCTCGATCAAATGCTAGTAGGTTTGTAGAGCATTCATTTTATTATTTTCTATACATATATTCATGATATCATCAAATTTCTATTTCACCTGAAGATCAAGATAAAATTACTTTCACTAGTTGTTATGAAACTTTTGCTTTTAGGATAATGCCCTTTGGTCTGTGTAATACTCCAGCTATTTTTCAAAGATGTATGATGTCTATCAATTTAAATTTAATTGAGTAGGGTATTGAAATTTTCATGGATGATTTCTCAATATTTGACACTACATTTGGTTTTTGTCTTGTGCATTTAACTTCTATTTTAAAAAGTGTGTAGAAACAAATCTAGTATTAAATTGGGAGAAATGTTAATTTATTTATTTTCTTATTTTAATGAGGCCTCCTAGTGGGCCCTAAGAAGTGTTAATTTATGATAATTGAGAGCATCATCTTAGGGCATAAAGTTTCTAAGAAAGGATTGGAAGTAGATACTGTAAAAATTCAAGTAGATACTATAAAGTTTCTAAACACATTTTCTTCTCATCAAACTTTGTTAAAGGCACTAGAAGTTTTTTTAGGTCATGCAATGTATTATAGAATATTTATAAGTATTTCTATAAAATTTCTAAACCATTATGTCAACTATTAGAGAGGAATGTTCCTTTTATATTTAATTCCATTTATTTTGAAGCTTTAAAGGCATTAAAATAACATTTGATTACTGCTCATGTGATTATTGCTTCGGATTGATCTTTAACTTTTATAGTAATGTGTGATGCTAATGACATTGTTGTGGGTGCTTTTCTATAACAAAAGCAAGATAAGAAATTCATGTCATTTTTTATGCTAGCAAAACTTTGAATTCTGCACAATTTAATTATACAATAACTGAAAAAGAATTATTAGCTATTATTTTTGCTTTTGATAAATTTATATCATACTTGATTTGCACAAAAGTTATTGTTTACACTGATCATGCTGCTATAAAACATCTTATGATAAAGAAAGATAATAAACATAGATTAGTGAGATGGATTCCTTTTTTTATAAGAATTTGATGTAAAACCTTTTTACATAAAGGGTATAGAAAATCAAATTGTTGTTCATCTTTCTTGACTTTTTACAAAAAAGTATACATTAAATGAAGATGAGATTAATGAATTTTTTTTTATGAACAATTATTGGCACTTCATGTGAGCAATTCACCTTGGTATGCATATATTATTAAATTTATCATTAGTGGAATGCTTCCTTATGATTTAAATCCTAATCGAAAGAGAAATTTTTAACATGATACCAAATTTTATTTTTGTGATGAACCTTATTTATTTAACTCTTGCAATGATCATATTATGAGAAAATGTGTTCCTAAAGAAGAAATTGAATCAATCATTATGGATTGTCAAGATTCGTATTATGGGAGAAACTTTAGAGGATTTAGAATTACTAAAATCCATGAAGCAATATTCTTTTGGCCTACTCTATTTAAAGATGTGAATGAATATATTAAGAATGCGATCAAATCCTAAGAGTAGGAAATATTATAAAAAGAAATGAAATGCCTTTGAGCTATATTCTAGAAATAAAAATATTTGTTGTTTAGCAATTTGATTTTATGGGACCTTTTATGCCATCTTATGGAAATATAGAGTATAGAGTATCAACTTCTTTCCATCCTCAAACTAATAGTTAGGCTGAGATTAGTAATTGAGAGATCAAGAGAAACCTAAAAAAAGCAGTCAACTCAAATAAAAAAGATTGTCCGATTAAGTTAGATGATTCATTATGGGTTTAAAGAATTACTTATAAGACTCTTATTAGTATGAATCCCTATTAATTCATTTACCAAAAAGCTTGCCATCTTTCAATGAAATTAGAACACAAAGCATTTTGGACAGGTAGAGAATTTAGTTATAATTATAAAATGGCAAAAGAAAAAAGATTGATACAATTGAGTGAACTAGAAGAAATAAGAAATGACGCTTATGAAAATGTAATGATTTATAAAAAAGAAGATTAAACAATGGCACAATAAAAAGCTTATTATGAAAGAATTTACTATTGGATAGGATGTTTTATAATTTAATTTCAGACTTAAGATGTTCCCTAAAAAATTAAAATCTAGATAGTCTTGACCATTCACTGTGTAAGAATATTTCCTTACGAAAATGTGTAAATTAAGGATAAAAAAATCTACATACTTTATGGTGAATGGCCAAAGGCTGAAACCTTATTTGGATGAAGACTTTGATCGATTATAAAATATAATTGAATTGATTCATCTTGAAATAAAATAATTCATATAGTCTGGCTGAATACTTCAAATTTAGGGCTTATGGGATACTTCAAATAAAATAATTGATATGATTTGTATTGTTCCTAGTGCACTACTTATCTTATAACTTGTGTTATGTTATAAATGTTATATTATCACATATTTTATTCACCTTTTATTATTCATATAAAAGCATGTATAGAGTTAATTGTTGTTGTGTTTCTTTTATTTATATTTTATAAAATATCCCCTCATGCTTATTATAGTTTTCATTGATGATTGTATTCAAATTATTTAATTAACATTAGTAAAAATAATAATTAAAAAATATATAAGATTAAGATAAAAATAAAACCCTAGATCATAGTTCAAATGAAAACTGATTATACTTGATCATAGAGTGAAAAAACTAATAATCAACTAACTTAGACCATTTAAGATATTGCTTTAATTTAAAATTATAAGTTATACCTTTATGTATTAATTTTTGAAATAAATATGAATAAATTAGAATTAAAGATTAGATATGAGTAGATAAAAATTAGAATTCTTAAGCAACTCAAATTTGGAATTGGTATTTTTATTAAATTCTTATATAAAACTTAATAAGATTGTTAAAAGGGTTCGAAGCAAAAATGATATTCGAAATCATTAACTATGTACTCCACAAAATAAAAGGTAAAAGAGTTGATAAAATAATTTTAAAAATAAAAGAAATAATAAAAATAAATAAAAAAGATGAGTACATTCAAAAATTAATATCAATAAAGGCTTAGAATCTGATTACAACACTACTAAAAAATTGTATTTTTCGTCACAGATGATAGGAGCGGTTTTATAACCACTGCCAAAAGCATCTTTTAGCATCAGTTTTGACAGCTGATAATTGCACCGGTTTTAACCGGTGCAATTAGCATCAGTTTTAATTGATGCAAGCCCAATTTTATGAGTGCCAAAAAAGCCCTAATTCCCAATTTTATGTGCGCCAAAAAGTCTTTTAACATTGATTTTGATTGCTGCTTTTTTCACCAGTTTTAACCAGTGTAATTAGTGTTGGTTTTAATCGATGCAAATGAACTTAATATATGAGGGCCAAAAAAGCCCTAATTCTTTGAAGTTCTGCTCTCCATTTTCTTTCCTTCGTGCGACCCAAGCAGAGCGAAACTCTTTGCACGGAGCATCCCAGCTGCTCACGGAGAGGAGCTCACTGGACATCCCATTTGCTATGCTTCTCACCTGAAGACATAGGAACGGCGTGAGGAAGAAACCGAGGAAGCTGAGCACGACGAGGTAGAATGGCTGCTATAGAATTTTCGATGAAGTATCATTACCCTTTCGTTTCATTGGTTCTTTTTTCCTCCAAACAACTACCATTAATTTTCAAGTTTGCAACGAGAAGGCCTTCATTGTTCGAGAATTGTATAGTAGGATCTAGAAGCTTTTTGGGCCGTGGATGTTGCAGGCTACCTTCTTCTTTTTCCAACAATTGGATTAGTTAAAACCTTACACTGAAGTTGTTGATTTCTTTGGTCATGCCACGTTATTTTGAAATCGAATTGGTAAACTATAGATGATATACCTGATATATGATTTGATAATGTTCTCTTGATTAACTTGATTTAGAAATAGCATCTCTTGTATTTAGACTTTCAAATGAACTTAGGATTTATTTAGGGATTTCTATGTTAACTTAATTATTTTATAGATTCAAAATTTTAAGTGATTGGAGCTTAGATGATTGGTTAATTTCTTGGAAGTCTTATAGTTATATTATATTTTATCAATTAAATAGCATAAGTTATATTAATTTGAAAAATGTAAATTTATATAAATAGCACTCAAAACTATGCCTCTTTGTTGCCAAAGAGTCCCTAATGGTCAATTTGAGGAGGCTTTTTCTGGTGAGGTCATTGTTATATTTCTATTTGACAATATTTTTAATTATCATTATTTCTAAGAACTTTTATGATGAGAAGTAGCTTTTTCAATATGATTGGTTAAAATGTTAAACTTTGCTAAGCTATTTTTTGGGTGAAATTGTTACACTTAGCTTCTCCGAACCATTTCAAGAAGTTTTATTGCTTTGATGGCAATTCATAAATTGTTGATAGTATAGAATTGGTTAATGCTTAACTACTCTTGAGTTGTCGTCGCTATTTAGTGATGGTTTGCATATCTCATCCCAACTAAAAAAATATAATATATTCTCATTTCTATGTCTTCGACGGTTGCAATACTATCCATTTGTCTTTACAAATTGTATTTTAAAAAAAATTATGTAAGGTTGTGGCGGTTTTAACCGCCACAACTCTCTAGATTTGTAGTGGTTTAATCCGCTACAATTCTACAAATATATTTTTTGGTGAGCTAATTATAGTGGTTATGTCCACTGTAATTTTGTACACTTGTAGCAGTTTAAACTATTGTTATAAGTTATGTCTACCCGAGCGCTCCTAAAATTGCTGTAGAATGTCTTTGCAACACATTGTAGTCATAGTGGCTGGGCAATGGTTTAGTAACCACTTCAAGAAAATTTGTGGCGGTTAAAACCATCTGGAAAGGTCTAATTTTGTGTTGTAGTGGCCCTTTTTTTTCTAGTAGTAATCTTATACTTAAATTCATAATGAATAAAAAAAAAACTAATACAAATAATGGTGAACTTATGAAAGTTTGAATTTTAACTATTAACATATCTAATCATATACAATTTTTAATTAAAAAAGAAAAAATAAATAATTAAATATATAACATGTGAATTTAAATTAAGCAATAATAAGGATGATTAATTATTATAATTATTAATATTTTCTCTAAACTAAATTTATTAAATTGTTCATTTTTACTACTTCTAGGCTTTGATGTATTATGTTATATTTTAGTATTTTTATATTTTAAATTTTTACTTTGGTTAATCATTTAATCAAAATTGTAATTTTTTTTCTTCATGATAAGAAAGAGTTTAAGATGGGAAAATTTTGATTAGTGTAAATAATGTGTTATTTTATGTGATATATTTTAACAAAAATATATTATTTTTATTGTTTTGTTCAGGAAAAGTATAAAAAAGACACAGAATTTTAAGTCTCATGTAGTGCCGCGGCATTGAACAAAACAATGACGTAGCATAAGAAAATTTAATGCTAGAGCGCCACAATGATGACAAGAAAATGTCAACTTCTTTGTTGGAATGTGCTAGGACGACAAAATATCAGATTTGTAGTGCCATTCTCTCTATTTTTGGCACCATAACATCACAATTTTTAACACCTTGGCATCAAAATTGCCATTCTAGTGCTGTAGCATTCAAAAACCAGTAGTGTTACAGTGTAGAAATTGTAACTTCTATTGGGCACGATCTGTCAGATAAATGATGCAAGTATTCACTAAGTAATTAATTCACATCAGCAAGCACCACGGTGAGCTAAAATAGTAATGCAGCGGTGCTAGTTTATTTGTTGGGTGCAATGGCACCGATCTTTCAAGTGCCATAGTTCCAGATGTCTACTTTATGTTTTCCTATAAATAGTCAAACATAATCATTATTTATGTTTGTAAGGAAGTTCAGTCACCCAGATAATTTTAGTACAATTTAGAGTGCTTCTCTGAATTTCCTTTAGGGTGATAATTATGCGATTTGAAGGAAGTACTTTATACTATCATTAGAGTATTTGGCTTGTGTTTGTGGAAGAAATTTTGTATATAAAAAGGAGTGTAAAGGAGATCCATTAAAACATTCTGGTGATATTTATCTCTTGTATTTTCTTTCTATCATGCTATAAATGAAAATGAGTTTGCTTCATTTCTATTTCATGTCTTGCTAAATTCTCTAATTTTAGATTGATGATATAAATATTATATGTAGTGCTAATGAGTTTGTTTATCCTTTAAATAATTAAAATGATATTATCAATATTATCATATCTAAATTTAATGCATATATTAGTCATATGTGTAGATAAAATTAGGTGTAATGTGGAGCCTCGAAAAAGTAAAATAGGCATAAAAAGGAATATTTAATTAGTATGCGTCATACCTAGGCATAGGGTATGAAATATACTAAATTCTTAAGGAGAGGATAAAATAGTAGGAAGTTGGTGGACATCCTTTGTCCCAACAAACTCGATAAAGATCTAAGGATATATATGGTTTGAATAGCATCACGATCAAAGAAATTCATTAGGAAAATATTTTATTTATATTCATCAATCTAAAATATTTTATCTATATAGTGTATTCATTATCTTTATCTAATTTTATTTAAGTGGTTGAATCTTGAGAGGATCCAATTTTATTGAGTAAGATAATTATTATAATTTTAATAGACACTACTAGTATTTGCAAGTGAGCATATTTTCTTCATTGGATCCATACTCTACTCTATTATTATATTACTTAATTCAGCATGTATACTTGTATATATTAGGTGAGATATTTTTAATTTTTATATAAAAAATATAAGCATTGTTAGGGATTCATAGAGCCCACTTCATAATTTTATAGGTTACTCCACAACCCTCATCACTAACACCCCAAAATTAACTATTAGAGACAAAGGTGATAGGGAAGAGATAATGAATTGAGTCACCTAAGAGATATAAGGGACAAGAAGCCTCTTAATCTATAAGACCATTAACGAGCATGTTTTCCATCTTGGCTACTAAGAATTGTTAGTCCACCAACTTAGAGGATAGAGGAGCTGCCCTACACCACTCTCCTTCTAGTAACCCAAGTTGTTTTAATTAAAGGTCTAAGGGAATGTTCTCTTCACTAAGTAATTGATCTACAATAATTAAGGTAGTTGGTTGAATTATTGGAACTTACAAATAGCCATGAAAAATAGAGGAATACAATTGGGAGGCCACATCATCTCTGACAACTCATATTCAAGAACTCATTGACAGAAGAGAGTGGTGATAGAAAAGATATAAAAAAAGGATTCACTTAAAGATAGAATTGATTATTGCAAAGAACATCAAATTGCATGCTCCCCGGCTTGGTTAATAAGGATTATTAGTCCACCAACATCGAGGATAGAGGGGTTCCCCTACACCACTGTCCCTTACCATAAGGAAGGTACACACCATGCCCTCACTATCCTACCATGCTCCACTAAAAGTATGAATGGAAAAGCTAGTGAACTCCCTTAAAAAAGTCTTTATATGTTATACACCCATGAAGGCTAATGCAAAATCTAGGGATACATCAAGGTATTATGTCTAAGGACCATCGCTACAACATGGAGGAGTGTCAATAACTCATGTATTGATTGAGGACCACATTGTAAAAATTTAATGGATTTTATACTTACTAAACCTAGCCTAAGAAAAATGAACCCATTTCAACTCACTCCATTCACATAATAGGAGTAATGCACACTACTTTGGTAGTGAGTGAGTTGACTCCTTTTTGTCGGCTAAGAGACTAAATATTACAAAAGTAAACTAAGTGTCCACCTTGTGAGAACTCATAATGTATGCTAGTCAAGTTACATTTTATAATGTGAATAGACCTATAGGCAAAAACCCTATAGTTTTGCTATGGTCATCAATGCCTTAATTGTCAACTATCAAATAAGAAACATCATAATTGAAATCAAGAGTTTTGTTATCATTATCTTCAAATATTTTTTGATAAAATGAACATGCTTGCTTTTCTATCTTACTACTACTATAGGAACATTATAATATTGCTCTTAAAAATATTGAGAAATAGGAGTACTCACCCTACTAGAAATTGTAATGCCGACTAACAATATATAGCCATGGTGGACTTTGTTATCATTAATTCCCCTCCCATATTTAACACCATCTTTGTCAAGCCCTTACTAAAATGTATTAATGGAAGTACTATTAAACTACCATGAAATAATTAGATTCCATCTTGATAAAATGGAGGTAATTATGAGAGGCATCCTCACTCAATTTTGCACTAGCCACCTTAGAGTAGGGAGAAGGTGGCGAGCTCCCTATAATAATTCTTTCAACCTAAAGATGAGAGAGGCCCAAGATTTAAGACCATTGAGGCCATGGAGGAATTCCTAATTATAAAATGTGAGTCAGACAAAACTTTTTAAAACATGTTCCACCTTCTTCACGGATCATCAACGTGAGCTCATTTCAGCTCTCATGAATGACTTGGATGGCAGCAGAGATGATATGCATCAATGAAAAATTTTCTTGCCATAAATTAAATGTAAGGAAGGATGATAAACCCATTAAAAAGGAAAGAAAATTTATGCATTTCATTAAGAGGTGAAGAAGCTACTCAATGCCGACTTAATTAATGAGGTGAAATACCTGAACTGGACCTCCAAAGTAGTGATTGTGATGAAGGAAACTGGAAAGTGGAGAATGTACGTCATCTTCACAAATTGTAACTTGACATACTTGAAAGATGCTATCCACTGGCTATAATAGATTTGTTGGTCAAGTCAATAGTAAGCTATCCAGTGATGAGCTTTCTGGATGCATTCTCTAACTATCACTAAATAAGGACACACCCTGATGAATGTAATAAGGCCTCTTTTATCATACAAAAATAATTATACTGCTATAAGGAGCTGCCATTTAGGATAAAAATGTAAAAGTGAGCGACCAAAGGATACTAGATAAATTCTTCAAAGACTATAAAAGGAGTTGTTAAATTCAAGAGCCTGACCTAATGTTTAGATGATTAGAAATATTATTAGTGTGATTATTTACTTCTTCCTACTTAACATACATTCGTGTTTGTTTTTTATGTTGCTGATCCTTTAAGGCAAAACATACACCAAGTTGGATTAAAAAAGAATATCCAAGATATTATATAATTAAGGTGTAGTCAATTTGTAATAAAAAAAATTTATATTTTTATTTTATTTAGTCAATTATATGATTAAGTGTATTTTGGCTAGGTAGCTGACCACATACTCACAAGGGGGGACAAATCATACAAATTTGAAGTCTCAGTTAAATTGTTAAATTATACTATATGATCTCAATTATATTATAATATATTAATCTAGAAATTAATTCATGTATTTATTTGAAATTGATAAATTAATTTAAGTTATAACTAATCATACTGCACACTATTCAATCATATAGGAGGATAACCTATTTTAATAAACTTCATTATCGAATACATGTTAATTAGGCAAATTTAAAATTTGAAATTTGAAATGATTTTCAAATACGAAGACCTTTGAACTATATGAACACTAATAATATTGCCATTTTTATCCCGTAGATTAAGAAAAATAATTAAGATCAAATCTAAATGAATGATTATACTGTATGATCTATACCATATAAGCCGATTAAATAGAGAGCTCATTGGCCAAACCTCAGCTTGTCCAAGACGATGCCTAATTTGATATAACTAATCATATTATATGAATGTATATTATATAAGATTATCTATGATGGGAATTTAACTAATCAGATTGTATAATTCTAGTACATACTGTACGATAAAAAAAATAGAAATTAAAAATTAGAAGTTTGTTTAAATAACCCATATTATTTGATTCAAATATGAGTTGATGGTGTAGGTTTAGTCAAATATGTTTTTCAAATAGAGAGATTTAGAGTAAGAGAAGGTATCTCCTATGTCCAAAGCACATGAGAGAGAGAGAGGATGTTGAGGTCGAGGAGAACTTTCCTTGAGAGTGTTAAGGGGTGTAAGGGAGTCAAATGATTGCTCTTGGTTTCCTACACCTTTGGTCCTCTATGGTATGGTTTTGGAGCTCCTAGAGAATAGCTTTAGGAAAAAAATCTTTGGGCAAAATACTTACTAGCCAAGGAGGCTATTGGATAACATATCTATAATTGCAAGGATTAGAAGGAGTGTGCGACATTTCCACCATATAAAGAGCACAAGGGATTAGCATATCCATCTTAGGAGTAGAAAGAAGGATCAACATCTATACTATGCCGGTAAGCTGATGAAGGGAGACATTTTAGGGATAGAAGAGTCTACAAAGGTCATTAGCCACCTAGTAAGGGAAAAGGTTTCTCCACTTGGCTGAGTTTTAAAGGAGCATTCTATAGTGCAATATCTAAAGATGAGGACCTTTGGGGAATGGAGATATGTCGATTTCAAAAGAACCACAAAAAAATCTAGCTTGCATTTTTCTTACTTTCGTACGCCTTGGTTTATGTTCTTATCTTCATGGTAGATTGTGGTTGAAAAATCTCTTGTTGAAATCTTACTTAAAATATATATATATATATATATATATATATATATATATATATATCATACTAACTAGCCCCCCCCCCCCCCCCCCCCCCCCCCCCCCCTCTCTCTTAGTATGTTAGAGCACTTTTAAGTGGTATCATAATAAGGTTCTTAATTAGTGGTTTAAGCAACTTGAGTAGATCCGCACAACACACCTTAGAAGTAGTAATATATTGAAAGAGTATTCTATTACCTAACCACCTTTAGTTAATAACATTTCATTTGATTTCTAGAATATTTAAATGTCCTCATTTCTACACTCTATCAATTTTTGTATGTGGAACATAATTCAAATTGATTATTCCTTCCCTTTTAGAATTGTTAATAGTGCTAAATTAGAAATCCTTTTTTTTGAATGGAGTATAAAACATCGTGTTCTTGATCCTTTGATTGCTATATATCTAAACTATTTCTTTTATGCTTTGAAATTTAAAGATTATATATGGGTGTTTACTTGTAGTAGTGCTAAAGAAATTTGAGATAGGCTATACATATCTTATGAAGAAATTTGTGATGTGAAACAATACTATATGAATTTTTTCGCAAAAATATTAACTATTATACATGCAACCTAGTGAATATATTTCGGTCATTTATATTAGATTTTTCAAAATTATTACATCATTGCATGCTTTAGGTAGAGGCATCTCAAATGATGAAAAAGTAAACAAATTTTTTCTCTATTTACCTAAATTTGGGGTGCCAACGTTACTACAAAATTTGAATTTAAAGATTTAAATTCTTATTCTATTGACAACTTACTTTATTCTTTGGTTGCTTATGATAGAAAAACTAGTCAAAGAAATGTTGATACAGGTGGCAGAATGAAAAAGAAGAAAAAAACACTTAAAGCTACTAATATGAAAATGATTGAATTTGGTACAAATGGAAATGTGGATATAGCATATTTGATCATATACTTTGAGAGATTTCTAAAAAACATGAAAAACTGCTAATGATAAACATTTAGGTAAAATTGAAACACTAGATAAGTTTTCTACTTATACCTTTTTATGAATGTAAATAGCCATGAAATATTCGATTTGATTGCCAAACTTAAAGAGCCATCTAAAAAAAGAAAAGGAGAAGGAAAAAGGCATCTCTAAATAGGGCAAACAAAGAACATAAAAGATTTTTTGGTTGAATTTAGATTTAGATTTGTCAGAGATAGAAGCTGAAGATGAGGTAACAAATTTATATCTCATGACAAAGAATAGCGCTTATGATTTTGAGAATGCTCAGGTATACGATCTAGTTATGATGAATTACTTTCTTCCCAGTATAGTTGTATGATAGTTATAGAAAACATAAAAGATGCATTCATGTCTTAAAAAGGAACATTATACATTGCAAGAAGAGCATAACTATCTCATTAATAATTTTACAAAGTTAAAAATATTATGTTGCATTAAAAGAGAATCTTGATATTTTGAACAAAGTGCATATTTAACTAGAAGATGAGTTTAACGATCTAGATACAAATGCATTACATTTTCAAGAAGAAGAACATGTATTGCTAGTACATGTAGTCATGTATAGGAGTGCTAATGAAATCCTAAAACATGAAATTCTTGTACTTAAAAGAGACCACATCAGGGCCTACACACACTAATTAGCCACACATTACCATATAAAACGAACGACCTTCTTTTAAAAGGAGACATTACTCTTCATATAAATTAGTGTGTCCGTTTCAAGGAGTGAAATATTTTTATTTCACCATATTAGTGCATATTGTACAAAAATCCACATAATCAATCATAGATCACATTTGGTATTGAGGTCCATGACATCATCCACAAAGAATAACATATAACAACAACAACAACATTAAGCCTTTATCCCACTACATAGGGTCGGCTATATGAATCCTTTTTCTCCATTGTGTTCTATTAAAAGTCAAATTATCATTTAAATCTAATAAAGAAAGGTCATTCCTAATATTTCTAACCAAGTCTTTTTAGATATTCCTCTATCTTTCTTAACATAAGTCAAATCTAATACCTCTACTCTCCTAACCGGGTTATAGGAATGCCGCCTTTTTATGTGACCAAACCATCTAAGGCGACTCTCTCTAATCTTATCTTCTACTGGAGCTACTACAACCTTTTCACGTATATGCTCATTTTGTATCCTATCTCTAGAGTGAAGCCACTCATCTAGCTGAGCATCCTCATCTCTGCCACACTTAACTTAGCATTATACTTCTCTTTTAATGGCCAACATTCGGCACCATAAAGCATTGCCGGCCTCACCACCATCTTATAGAATTTTTCCTTAAGTTTGAGGGGTACTTTTCTATCACACAACAAGCACGATGCATTCCTCCACTTCAACCATCCAACTTGAATTCTGCTGATAATATCCCTATCTATTTCACCATCACTCTAAACAATAGATCCAAGATATGTAAAATGTGTACTCTTATTAATGACTTGATCACCCAAAGTCACAATCCCCTCACTATGTCCCTTACTTAAAAAATTACCCTCCATATATTCTGTTTTAGATCTACATAAGCAAAAACCTTTAGACTCTAAAGTCGACCTCCATAATTCAAGTTTACCTTCAACTCTCTCTAATCTTATCAATAAGAAGAATATCATTAGCAAAAAGCATACACCAAAGTACATCCTCTTGCAAATGTCTAGTGAGAACATCTATGACTAAAGGAAAAAGATATGGGCTTAAGGCTGATCCTTGATGTAACCCAACTGATATAGGGAAATACTTGGTCAAACCACCTTTTGTTTGAACACAAGTAATAGCTCATACATACATATCTTTAATTGTTTCAATTTAAGTGTTATTAACTCCTTTCTTTTCAATAACTCTCCATAACACTTCTCTTGGAACTTTATCATATGCCTTTTCTAAATCAATAAATGTCATATATAGATCCTCTTTATTTTTTCTATAGTTTTCCATCAAACCTCTTAATAAATGTATGACTTCCATAGTCGACCTACCCGGCATGAATACAAATTGATTTTGAGAAACATTAGTACCCCGCCAGAACTTATGCTCCATATCTTGCTCCCATAGTTTTAAAGTATAACACATTAACTTAATTCCTCTATAATTCACAAAATCTTGTGCATCACCTTTATTCTTAAAAATAGAAATTAACACACTCATTCTCCACTCATCTGATATCTTTTTAGTCTTCAAAATAGTATTAAAAAGTTTAGTAAGCTAAGAAATTCCTTCATCTCCTAAGCAATTCCACACCTCTATTGCAATATCATCAGGTCCAAAAGCTTTTCCATCCTTCATTTTCTTTAAAGCCTCTCTAACTTCATTTTTACTAATACACCGATAAAAACAGGAATCTTTATTTTCATTTAGAGTATTAAGATCACTACAGTCAATCTTATTTTTACAATATTTATTAAAACATTAAGCAAAATATCCCACCCACATTTTCTTAATATCATCTTCTAAGAAAAGTATTTTTTGATCTTAATCCTTAATACATTTCACTTGAACTAAATCCTTACTACTCCTATCTCTTTGTTTAGCTAACTTATATATATCTTTCTCCCTCCTTTGTATCTAATCTATTATATAAATCACTAAAGCTAAGGTCTTTGTCTCACATATTGCTTTCTTAGATTCCTTATGAGCCTCTTTATATCTTTCTCAATTATCAAAAATTTTAAAATTAAACAAATTTTTGTAACAAATTTTCTTATTTTTAATTTTTTCTTACAATTTAGATTCTACCACCAACTATTTTTAATATTAGGAGCTTTTCCCTTAGATACTTCAAGCACATCTTTTGCAATATTTTTAATATCACTAGCCACTTTTTCACATATAACATTAGCATTCTCATGCACAGAAAAATCTTAAGATCTAAAATCTTACTCTCAAAAATATTTTTGTTAATATTCTTTAAATGCCCCCATCTAATCCTAGAATATCATATTACTTTATTTTTTATAATATGCCCTTTTATCTTAAAAACCAAAACTAATAATCGATGTTGGGTACATACATTTTCAGTCGGAATAACTTTATAATCTTTGCAATATAATAGATCTAATTTTCTTATCAAAAATAATCAATCTCAGTTATACTATATCCATTTTTATAAGTGATGAGATGCTCATTCCCTTTCTTAAATAAGGTATTAGCAATTAAAAAATTATAAACTAAACTAAAATCTAATATGGTCTAGCCACCTTCATTTGTTATTCCAAACCTATGGTCATCATGCTTTTAAAATCATCTACCTCTCTACCAACATGTCCATTTAAATATTCTCTAATAAAAAATCTTTCTTCAAGTGGTATCTTTTGTATTAATTATTCTAAGTCATTCCAAAAATTTAATTTAGAACACATATTCAAACCTACATGAGAAGCATAGGCACTTATAATAGTAACAATCTTAGCATCAACAATAATCTTTAAACTATAATTCTATCTCCAATCCTATTAATTTTTATAACATTATCCTTCAAACTCTTATCTATCATAACACCTACACCATTTTTAGTATGACTCCTACTCAAATACCAAAGTTTAAATCCTAGACTATCAATTTCCTTAGCATTCTCTCAAACCCATTTAGTTTCCTGAATGCACAAAATATTTAACTTCTTATGAATCATAATATCTATTAGTTCTATTAATTTTCCTGTAAGGGAACCTATATTCCAAGTTCCTATACTAATTTTAGTTTCATGTTTTTTAGTTTATGGACTAGCTTCTTTGCCCACATCCGTCCTTGATGTGGGACCCCTTGTCACAACTCGGCCTGGTTAGCTCGTAAATACGAGGCGGGAACGAGATCGGACATTAAGATAAGTAACTAATCATTCTTTAAGTAAAAAAAAGACTATTCAATGAAATCTTCAAAGATAAAAAGCGCCTCTAAACATTTTATATTTTCATTTCAAAAAGTGTTTTCAATAAATACAAGATGGCTAACTACCAACCAACATGCTAAGCCATCCAAAATTATAAAGTAAGAGACTACAACAAGTAAAACTACTAAAAAAATGAACCTGTCACCCGGGGTACGACGACTATATGTAAACCTCGGGTTGTCAGCCATCTCTTCTACCAGGTTCTCCTGAAAATTCCCAAAACTAGGGAGTGAGCTAACGCTCAAATAGAAATTCTAATCCTGAACATTCTCATGCTATCATGTTTGCCATATGAATGCTATCTTGTTGTCAAATGAATGCTATCTTGTTGTCAAATGAATGCTATCTTGTTGTCAAATGAATGCTATCTTGTTTGTCATATGAATGAGAGATAATTTAGATGTCATATGCATATGTCATTGATATAAAGATAAACATATAAAATGAATATCATAATAAAATGCTTACTTATTTAATATATACAACCGTCCCGGAGTAGGTGTACTGATCAGGTACACAAACCTCTTTTGGCCATTTATTCCTTTTCCTCTTTTGCCCCAAGGGCCATAATGTTCCCATATTGCTCATTGTGCCTTTGGCACCATCTTTGGTACTCCGTAATCAATCATGCACATTCATATAAATATTTGTTTCATATAAACATACATTCTTTCCTTCCTTTCATAATTCCTTCCTTTTCATATAAAGTTATGCATTTTCATGAACTAATGTGACATGAATCTCTAATCATAAATGAAATGACTTATCATAATTACACTTAAGCATGAAAGAAATAATGAAGTAACTATATTGCATGTGTATTGCATGGGTAACAACTATTCCATTCCTCAATTCATGTCATAAAAGTTTAACAAATGATATAAGCATAAAACTACAATTGGACATGTAAGGAAAAGAATTCCTATCTCAAAAATTTATGAACTCCTCTTCTCCTCTATAATTCTTCTTCTTCTTCTTCTTCTTCTCGCCACCACCTAAAAGAAAATAGTTTAACTTAAACCTTGCCAAAATAAAATTTCTAATTCGTTTAGAAGCTTCCTATAAACCTCCTACACCTATTCTTAAGGTATAACACCATCAACATCATCAACCTCTCACCAAACTTGATGTTTTTAATAATAAATTTCGGATTTAAATAAAATAAAATATTGAAAAAATAGTTTTCTCTCCAATTTTGACATTAGAGGCCTCTTGAAGCTCTCAGGAACTCAATTAGGAAACATGCAACCTATAAAAACTAGGTTTGGAAAAACCCTAAACTTTCCCTAATTGTTCCATTCAATTTCGCTCAAAGAAAAATCATAATTTTATATCAAAAGGCTTCCCTTAAACTCTTCTAGTCATTGTTATAAAAATTTCATCAAAAAAAATGAGAAACCCTAACTTTCATGAACCCAACATTTAACCTAAATCTCATAATGTCTTTACATAAAAGCTTTCTCAAGTCATTAGAAATAACGTTTGTGAAGACATTCACAAAGAAAAGCACTTTTAAGTAAAACCCTAATTTTCAAAACTCATATTTTGGTGAAGGAAAATGCACATTAGGGTTTAGAAACATCCTCTTAGCCTTCTCTAAACTTTCCTCAAAAGAATCTTAAAGAAAACTCAAGTTTTTCTCAAACCCTAGAAATCTTCTCTTCCAAAAATCTTGAGAATGAGAGGAGAGAAATTGATTTTAATGCATACCTTTTACTTCCCTTAGTCTCCCCTACGATTTTCCCCAAGGTTGGCCGCCGGAATCCGCCGCCGGAGCCGCCCGATCTCCCTTGCCCGTCGCCTCTACCCGTGCGCTCCCTCACGGTTTCTTCCGCTCAAACCGTGCGAATGGGGGAATGAGGGCTCGGTTAGTTCATTTAGGGAGAAAGGGGATATGCCAAAAGACTTCTATGCCCTCACTTAAACAACCCATGCATGAACAAACCTTAAGGGTAGAATTGGCATTTCTAACTTTCTAAAATTCATAATTCTCAAAATACTCAAAATTAAATATAAGTTCTATATATAAAAACGACCAAAATTTTACTCTCTAATTTCTAAAATTATTCCCGTCGAAATCTGACAACCTCAAAATTTTACACCCCTTGCCTATGTAATACTTCACCCTGGTGCCGGTGCAGCAGCCCTTGCACACTTGTCATTGTATTCAGGCCATACAACATGTCGCTTCCAGGGGATGCCCTAGCATTAACATAATTTCTTAAAGGATTCATGTCATTATTATTTATCAAGTTTTACGCTGACTGTCGACTACCTAATACAACCCTCCATTTTTCTCATCCAGGACTTGGGACATAACAATGATAGTATTAAATATAAGTTGGGACCAAAACCCACTTGGGTTCCCAAAATCAATAAAATATGCTCTCACAAGAGGTCCAATGAGAGCATTTCATACCTGGATAGCAAATGTTCACAACATATGGCTGAAGACATGAGAAATTTCTTCTCGCTCAAAGCTAGTAGTGGATGAAAGACAACACTACTAGAAACGTAGTAGGAGCAAGTAAAATAAGTAAAATTGATAGTTTTTTTAACTAAAATGTTTTTCTTATGGAATGACTAAAGCATCATATGTTAAGCATAATGTTATAAAAAATTTAACATAAAATTTCTATCTATAAAGTGCTTATTATTACTTAGTAGTAAAAATACATTTGAAGGCTTAAGGGTTAATAATATGTACATGATTGCCTTAAATATATTGCTAAGTGTAATGAGGTTTGCTATTTGAATTCCACTATTGATGAATCATAACTATGTCATTGGAGACTATGCCATGTAAGCATGAGGACTCTTAGAAAGATCACCCAATTAGAATTAGTTTGAGAAATTCCTAAGTTAGATTTTTTTAAAGAACACCATTATGATGCATGCCAACTAAGGAAGCAAACCATGTTGTCATTCACTATAAAAAATGCTAGCTATTGGGACACCACAAAGTGCTTTAATAAATAGTTATGAGGGTGCATTATCTATTAGGACAGTTAATAAATGTGTCTCGTAGGTGGATACTAGAATAGGGTTAAAGGCACTATTAGGTGCTCCAACAAATTAATTTTGTTTATGCATGAACATGTTTGAATAACTTCACTAATAGGACAAGCATTGAATACCTTAATAGGCTAGTTATCCTGACACATTAAAATGATAAAACGATAGGTAAATATAAAACATTCGAAGTGTCTTAATAAGAGGGTTTTTCGGAATATTTATATAATGAAAAACTCTAAAATGTTGTACTAAGATGTGTTCTTTCTCAACACATTTATCAGGTAGACTCTTCAATAATGACTCTCTTTTGCATAATCTATAGTTTAACTAACGTGTGTATATATATATAATCCGATTATCATTAAATATTACATTTTACACTGATTCAAAAACCAATAATACTTCTCCAATCAAGCATCTAAAGATCATATATGTAAGACTTTGCATAAATAAATAAATAAAGAAAAGAAAATTTTCTTTCTTATATTTAAAGTTACATAATGGCCAAACTTTTCATAGTAAAAAATAGACTACTTTAGGCATTATACATATAAGAACAATTTGATACAATAGATGGAAAAAAAAATATTCAAAAGAAACTCTAAAAAAAAAATTGCAAAACAAGCAAAACACATTATAAGAAGAAAAATATAAACCATCCGAGAAATTGATAGCATAGTTTGAGACTTTCAGATATTACAATAATATTTTTATTTTGAAGTTTAACAAATATCATAGTTGAGACTAATATTTTCATCTTCCTTCTGAGATCCTTCATATCCATAGGTTCCTTTTAGTTGTACAACTGAAGCATATCCTGCAGGTACATGAGTTTTGTATTGCAACTGTTTTCATTGTTTCTCTTAGGGTTCGTTTGGGACGGCTATTTTTCTGCTTCTTAAAACAACTTTTTAGTATAAAAAATTAAATGTTTTGTACTAGAAAGTTGATTTAAGAAGAAGTAAAAAAAGTCATCCCAAATAGAGCCTTAGTCTTGGAAACAAATCCTGCTACAAAATGATCATGATGATTAAGGATTAACTAATCTCATTGATAATAATTATCATTCATTCCATTCTTGAGTGAGACTCCACAAAACTTCACACTTGCAACCAAATATAATATATTCAATGAAGTCTAATTAAAATCTACAAACCAAAACCGACCGAGACTGAAATATTCAAAAAACTTTAAGAAATCTCAATTGAACTGACATCAAAATTGAAAATCATGTTCCATTCAAGAATTTTTTATTTCTTACTTAATTTAAAAGTTACCTTCTTCTTCCTTAGTGATTTGAGGTCCTTGATGGGCTACTTGGGAAACAGTACTGGAGATGCTCGTCTACTCATTCTCGTACCTGATAGAGCAGGTATTGCAAAATAGCCAAATAAAAAGAAATTTATCAGTATTATGAATGCCAACGTTAATCAGCAGAAAATTTAAATTGATTTCTATGCCGTAAAGAGTAAGGTTTGATAGTTTTTTTGCACTTTTTCTAAAAACTTGAAGGAAGCAATTTTAGGCCATTGTGGCATAGATGTGAAGTCTACAAAAGAAAAATGTCTAGTTTAAGCAGCAAGGAGCTAAAGGCCCAAATCATAATTTGAAATACAAAGATTGGTGTAACTAAATGAAGAAATTCAATATATAACAATGTCGTAGTTAGCTGCAAAATCACGAATTGCACAAATTCAGCCGGACATCAGAAGAAAATTTGAATTTTGACGGATACAGTTGAAGCACATAAGATTTACTACATATGCAGTCTAAGTTGTAGTGCAGCATCACTGAAAATAAAGTACATCCAGGTGATGCAGCTTTTTCTGCTTTAAGAGCCAATCTTATATTACAAAATTAACCGAGTGATCAGAATACCTTTTTTTTTTTTTAGGAAATTATCAGCCTTTCTTATCATCACAACAGTACTAGCTTAACATAAATTCCTCAAACGGTGGATTCTTCTATTCTACTGCTTGATAATTTTCATAGCTAACAAAAAAATAACTATCTTTGCTATTATTTTGTGAAACATAAAGGCTATATTTCACATATAAATGCTATCGCATAAGCTAATAAATGTTTAACTGTAAGCAGTTAAAAAAAATGGGACAGGTCATACAATTATGATTTGTAGAATATCTGTTCATACAAATAAAAAAATAGAAGCAACAGAAACAAATTACAATGAAAATGAAGTTAGGATTAGTGAGCAAGAAAAAGGTAGTTAATGAAAATCTATTTAATATGTTTGAACTCTAGTTTCTACCCGAAAAAAAAAAAAGATAGTAAGTACTAAGAGGTTTTGGGCAGAACTTTAACATATCCTCTCCTCCAGCGACAAATTTGTTTCCAAACTTGGGATCAAGAAAAGCAGATTCAACAGTGCATGGCATATTGTAGCTTTTCACATGACCAAAGCTCCGCAGCAATATTAATCTTAGCTTCAGCAACTGCAAAATTCTATTTTGCCTCCAAATACATCCATGATTGTTCAACCTGCAAGGTTACTAAGGAGAATAATTTTTTCTTCTTAATCCTCAAATGGAAAACAATGTTTATACCATTAAGAACAATGGGCTTTTAAAAATAACATAAAACATCAACATAAATTTGGGGTAAAACTGGCAAAAGTTAGCAGAAACTTGAAAATTGCATCTTAACCATTTATTATACGAGAGAACATAAACATGCTACCTTATCATGAATAAACTATATGATTGATGTAAACCACAGATCCTTTGTTTCATCAAATAACAGATTGCAAATACAAAAGCTGCTGTGAATAAGCAATGTCAATCGAGCAAGAAGCTTTATAACTATAGTAGTATCCTTGGATTTTCTATATTGATGGAGCCTTGAGTGAGGCCTAAAAACAAGTAAGGAGATAAAAACCCTAGCAAAATACATCTTCATTCAGTTTGTCTTCATCAAGTTTAAGGTAATGAAAAATCAAGCATAGTACGAGGCCTTAATTTTCATTTTTGCAACTCAATAGAGGCATTAGTGCCACATATCTCATGGTGTACTTGACCTCTCAACTCATGGTGAATCAAATAAATAAAGAGTGTAAGTTGAGGGATGAGATGTTGCTAAATTACCTCTTCATAGTGAAAGAAGAGATTAGCAAGTTGGGATACTTCAAAATAATCGAGATACCCCTTAGCAATTCATCATAGGGGGGATGGATCTCTTGGGGCCTTTCCACATTCTACTAGGCAAAGGAAGTTTATACTAGTGATGATTTACTTCTTTAGTTAAAAGGATTGATGCCAAAGAACTAGCCATGATGCTTTCCATTATTACAAAAAATTTTGTGTTGATAATTATAATATAATGGAATGGTTTGTCTCTTACTTTATCAATGATAAAGGTCCTCCATTCATTAACAAGTGCCTCAAGGACTTCTACGAATCATAGGGATTTTGGTTAAAATTCACGATAGTTCATCATCCATAGACAAATAGACAGGTGGATGAAATGAATAAGCAAATTCTAGACCACCTTAGAAGGAAAATAGAAGGAGCAAGAGTCAAGTGGGCAGTGGAGTTTTCCTTTATCATGTGCGCAAAAAGTTAACTTCCTCCTCAACAACTGGTTAGACATTATTCTCACCATCTAATGATGCTAAGTCACTACTTTCAATACAGCTCTAACTTCAAAGCCAACAACTTATCATCATGTAAATTTTGAAGAAGGTGAGTTTTATGAATGGTAGGAGATGAACAAGGAAGATTTGAAAATAACAATCAATATCATGAAGGAAATCTAAGTATAGGCTATAATAAAATAGAAAAAGTGACAAGTAAAATAAAAAAATAATACAACTTGTATGTTAGAGAAGATTCTTTGCACAGGTGCCCTAGTTAGAAAGAAGGGTGATAATGTTACTCTCTTTTTTTTAAGGATGATAATGTTACTCATTACTCAATATTTGGAAAATTAGGGTTAACATTGGAGGACCCCTAGTTCATCAAATTGAATTGGTGTCTAAGAGCATATCAATTGCAAACCTGCAATGAAAAGGAGGTGTTGGCGACATGGAGTGCTAACACCCCAAAAATTTTGTACCCTTGAGGGAGTTGTTTACTTCTATCAATATACTTGAATTACATTTAAAGAAAAATAAAGTTTTCTTTTACCTTCCATGTTCAATTAATATTTTCCACAATATATGTATAATTTATATTTATTATAGGAAAGTTTGTAATCACAAACAAGTATCAATCTGAAATAATGTTTTGGGAATGAACATACTTCCCTGATATTAAGTACTAAACTTGCATATCTAGCATGCTTTCTCAACTTGAGCAATCAAAGAGGTTTTATAGGTGAGTTGGGAAAAAAGGAATTAAGAATTAAGTCTTTTCGAGCCAAGTTGTTGGTTATGTTTGTCTTTGTTTGTGGTCAAACATAAAAATGCCTAAATTTCATTCACAAGTATAAACACCAACATTGTGACATTAGAGGTTGAGAGACCAAGATATGAACCAATAGAGTTCTTACTTAGGTTCAAGTTTAAGAATAATTTAACTACTCTTTATAAGAAAGCCAGGGCCCTAAACCTCAAAGACTTACAATAGAGGCTTACTGACATATATGGTGATACACAAGTGTAGGTGCTATTTCAAGTAATAAAATAATAAGCAGAATTTATTCCCTTCAAGAATTAGTTGTTATCTTTAGCAATTTATGTTCTAATTTTAATTTTTCACTTAAATTTATATTACCATAAGTTGACATTTTTTAATAAAGCCAAAAAAAAAAGGTAAACTATTTAATAAAAGTTCAATTGTTGTTTGTTAGACCCACTTGAACAATAAATGCACATCAAAAGAGAGAGAGAGAGAGAGAGTGTGTATGTGTGGAGGAGGGGGGTGTTAATTGGTGTTTTAAAAAATTCCCTGAAAAAAATTAACCTTTTTGAAATATTATGATTTTGTGGAAAAATAATATAACCTTTCAAAGAAAAATATTTTTGTTTTTATTTTTTCATAAAATAAAACTTGCAAAGAAAAATATTTTTGTTGTTTGGATTTCTATTTTTTTTTTCTTTTTCTTTTGGAGTAAAGTAAAAATATACATCTAATGCAAAGCAAAGCTCATGAATCACAAGTTTTTGTAATTAGTAAAATGCAAGAAATAAAGTACTAAAAAAGTATAGGCTCGAACTAAGATAGAACATACAAGAAATTTATAGCAGTTTGATCAACCTTAACCTACATATACTCCCTAAAGTCCTCCACTCTGAGAGTTGCACTAAAACTTAGTGAATCTCTTTTTTTCCCCCATAGCAATGAGGAGAGCTCTTACAAATCTCTTATATCTCCTCAGTGAGGTTGAGAAGCTGAATCCCTTTCACCCCCTCAGTGCAGCGAAGTAGTCGAATCCCTTTCACCTCCTCAATGGGGCGGAGTAACCTAATCTTTTTCACCTTCCCCGATGTGGCAGAGTATCTGAATCCTTCCCACGAAGAGAATTTTCCTTGAGTTTCACTCAAGTAAAGAAACTAACCCTGGACGAAGGTGGTGTAAGATCACTAAGCAATTGTGTAGAAATGCCTATTATTGACTATCTTATTCCCACAAAAATTTCTCCCTAAAGACCTCACCTCTCTCTCTCCCAAAATAATGTTCCCTCTTCAAACCTTTATCAAAGAAGCCTTGCCTCAGAAAAAGTGGCAAAAGATTCCCTAAGATGGATTAGGGATGATATTTAAACAAGGGCTCGAAATAATCCTATAATTCAAGTTAGTTAACTCTATTCGAACAATATGATTTAAGGATCGCACAGTATAATTAATTAAAAAATTCCTTTAGTATCGTATGATAAGTGTTACGTTGCATGATAAGTTTAAACTTATTCAACTAATCATCTACTATAATCTGAGGATTGTATATGATTAATTCATTTGAATCATAGTTCATCAAGTATGAATCCCTGAATGATTGAAAATAATCTATATTGGTTTTCCAATATGATCTTAATTATATAGTATGATTAGTTTAATCGAATCATAGTTCATCCAGTACAAACCCCAAGATAAAAAAATTGTCTCTATAGATCATCCTGTAGAATCAACTTTGTATCGTATGATCTATAATGGTTAGTTAGATTTGATTTGATTAACAAATTTCTTAGGATTAATTTAGGTAATAAATTTTATATCGTACAGCATAAATGGGTTTGGACTGTATTAATAGACTAAGGCCTGAAATTTAAAATATTATCTAAATTATAATTGGTGGCAAAATTCTTAATTTCAACTAATCGTTCTGTATGATATGCATTATACAATACGAATAGTTAAAAGCTAAAATTTTTTCTTTAAATATTTTATTTTATCCCAATAATATCCAGATCGTACGTTATGATATAGATCATACAATATAAATGTCTCAAAAATTAAAACATTCAATTTTCCTCCTTGGTGTGTAAGTTCATGATCGCTAAGCTGATATACACCTTTTAAATGATATTTAACTCAAGAAACATAAAAATAAATAATTGTAAAATACAGACTCTTACAAAACATCACATATTCTACCCGGTATTGAGTCTTCATCCTTTGTTGCATGGTGTGTGGTGTACCTTAAATGTTAGTGCAATAAGATAAATATGCTATAGAAAAACTAGGAGAAAAAAGTTAAAAAAAAATCAATAATATTTGTTATCATAAAAAATATAAACTTGGAATCCTAGATTACAACAATCTCTCCTTTTCTGATTATGGTAAATATTATGTGTTGAATTTTAAAGTTTAAATTTATTACCTCCTAATCTCCCCCTTACAAGTTAAGTTCTTGTAAAAATAGGAAGAGTAATTTTCTCCTTTTTTTTATTTAAAAGTTTTTAATTAATTTTTTTTTTTAAAAAAGCACACAACAACCACAAGAATAACTATATATAAAATATAACAACAGAACTCAAAGCTATAAAGATACAACCTACAAAAATATTACTTCCCCTTTTGATATCACCAAAAAGGAGGCATACAAAAATAATAAGGAAATAAGAAAGAAAAACTAGAAAGAAAAAACAAGTCACACAACCTTAGAAGTATGAAGGTCTCTGATAAGGTAGTGGTGGTGGTGGCTGAAGGACTGATGAAGGGAAAAAATGGTCATTGAACCAGGCTAAATCTACCTCACGCTACTTCTATAATAGCTGGTGATGCTGCTAGAGTAGCTCATACTACTACTTGTACATTTACTTGATCACCTAGTGCTACTGCTACTACATCTCATATTATGTTTGGAGAAACCCATGCTACTAGTGAAGCTACTCGCTATGTTGAGTAATCTCCTAAGAATGTGTATTCCAATTTACCACTAAGGGATAAGTTTTCTCAATGATTGAGTTATAGGCCTTAGGACTGCTAAGCAGGTGGTGGTGATTGTTCTAGTATTAGAGCTGATCCTCAAAGGTATCCCCCTTCTTCATCAAATTCATTCCCCTCTTCTGCGTGTTCATTGAAAGCTCGTGTAGGTTGTTAAACCTAAAAAAAACCAATCTAAGGCAAGCCAAGAAAGGGGGGCTGAATTGATTATTTAAAATTTTTAATAAAAAAGACAAAACCTTGACACAAAAAAAATTTATAGTGGTTCGATCCAACTTGACTTGCGTCCACTCCATGGAAACCTCCTTTTTAGGTATTGCACTAAAAGTAGTGATCTCATTTTTTCCCCATAGCAAGATAGATAAGCCCTTACAAAATTTTTTTCACCAACCCAGTAAAGGATGAGAACCTGAAATCTTTTTTCACCCTTCTAGTGAAGGCAGAAAACTTGTAATCCTTTTCACCCTCCTGGTTATGGCACAGACCTAGCAATCCTTTTTCTACCTCGTGGAGAAGATAAAAAACTTGGGACAATGGCTGAAGAATGTCTTCCTAAAGCCTCCAAAGGATCAAGGCAGAAGCATGAGGAAGATGAGGAAGAACTTTTCTTGGAGTAAACTTATGAATCGTTCACAAATCTCCCTTACAAAAATCACTCCCTCTTTTTCTCTCCCAAAGCTCTCCTTTTGCACCTCTTTGCTACCTCACAAAAACTCTCAGTAGCCAAAAGTCTAATAAAATAAGGTAATAAAAGGCTTTAAACAGAGAGACTTGAAGAAAGCCTTAAATTTTAATTTGGCACTTTTGATCATCTAGTGCGATTCAAGATCGTGCTGTATGATTAGTTCCAAACAACAATTTTAGCCAGTACGAACTATAACCCACTATATGACCAGTTCAAGTGTTTATATTGATCGTCATGTACAATTAGTATAAACACATAACTTATCATCTAGTACAAGGGGTGATATTTTATTATCATCTCATGCAGGAATTGGATCATAAAGTACGACCATCTCTGATTGTCCTGTATGATCAGTATAAACACATAGCTAATTTTCTAGTATATGGGGTAGCATTAATTATCATACTATATGGGAATCAGGCTGTACAATATGATCGTCTCCGATCATCGTTTATGATATGATTGAATAATATAACCATAATTAAACACCTTATCATAAGATCAATTTAGGCATGATTGTCATATGGATTATACAATATGATCTATATTGTATGGTTTGATTAGACATAAATAAGAATATTAAAATATTGCCTAAATTTTGTTTGGTGGCTTAATATTATGATTATAACTGATCATTCTGTATGATATGGATCGTTCAATATAATTAGTTTAATCAATCTATTTTTTTGGTTGGGGGGGGGGGAACCCATAAAGGGACCTTCACGTTAATATAAAAGGGAATTACAAGATCCTTAAAGGGAACCTTCAACTAACTAATGCTCGAAAGAGCTATAAAAAGTTAAAATATAATCTAGGAGTCAGTGGTTCCCAGTACTAAGATATATAAAAAAACCCTAATTGCATTTTGAGGCTGCAAGAAGCCCCTAATTTACTCTATTATTTGGCATGCAAACATTCCTTCCTCCTATTCTATTCTTTTATGGTGGAATTTACATAATTTTTTACCTATGGATTTTATCTTAATAAGAAAAGGTATTTATATAATTTCTAAATGCCATTGCTGTTATCATATTGAAAACCTTAACCATGCTTTTATACAGGGTCTAATTGCAATGAAAGTTTGGTTCTTTTTTGACAATTTGTTCAATGTGAATTCTTCTACTTGTTATAATTCCATTTTTTAGCTTCTTAATGATTGGTTCATTAATACTAAAGGTCACATTAGGAAAACTTTACTAATTCTTATTTGTTGGTTTTTATGGATAAGTATGAATGAATCTAAGCATGAGGGTATTCAGTGCAGTGCCACTAACATTATTTAAAAGATTAAGGATAAAATTTTATAGTTATATGCTGCTAATCTTTTGAATGGGGAGTCTTTCAAAGGATTTCATCATGTTGCTTCTGAGTTGGGTTTATCTTTTCAACCCTCCTCTATTGCTCCTAAAGACAGGATCATTATTTGGAGAAAGCCTCGTGATGGTTGTTTTAAACATAATACTTATGGGTCAATGAATAACTTGAATGCTAGTTATGGTGGGATTATCAAAAATTTAAAGGTTATGTAATTACTGCTTTTGCAGGGCCGAGTAATGCTAACATTGCTATTAAAGCTGAGATTGAGGCTCTCTTATTTGGTTTTCAATTGTGTATTTCTGTAAGTATTACTAATGTCTGGATCGATGTCGATGCTTTTATGTTGATTCATTATATTAAGGCGGATTCTATTTCTAATCCTAATAACTTTTATATGATAGGAGATATTAAGATTTGGCTTTCTTACATGCCATTCAATATTTCTCATATTTTGAGGGAAGGCAATGTGGTGGATGATTCCCTGGCTAAATTTGGGTGTAACTTAATTGTTTTTATTGGGTTTACTAAATTTTCTCTTCCTAAGGAGACGCAATGATTGGTTAGATTGGATTGGTCTTGTTTACCTTAGTTTTTATCTTCTTAAATTATGTATCGTTTGTATTTTTCTGTCAGATTTTCTCCTTTATGTTTTATCCTGTTAATGGTGTTTGGCTATGATGGCATTCTTATGGAAATGAACTTCAAGCTCCATCATTGCTTTTTTGTTGCTCATCTAATCCTACTCTTTTTTAGTTTTGGTCGAACTAGTTGTATGGATGGTTTTAATCTCACAGAGGTAGTTTGTTGTTGGTTCATTCTTGGTTATGGTATCTTTATGGATTATTTCTATGTTATTTTAAAGGTGTTTTCATGGCCCCTTATTATTTGGGACTGGGTATTTTGGTGGTTTTTTTACCATCCTTTTCAACGGTTTACTTGTTGGCTACGGGTTCCATTTATACTAGAGATGGATAAGAATTGAGTAGCAAGTGTTTATAAATGGTAATGATTTTTCTAGAATTTTTTTTCTTGAGCTAACTTAATGGGAATAAGAAACATAAAGATCCCATAGTTAACTACAGTTGGGGCTTGATTACTAGTATTACTACAGTTGTTATGGTTGCTGCTATCATTTGGCATGGTGTTAATGCTACTAAGTTAATTACTATCAGTTTACTATTATGCCCTCATCTTTTCTGCTGGATATTTGTTCGATTTACTATAAAGAAGCCTTGTTATTTGGTTATATCTTATTTGAGGTCTTTTGTTTATTCTAAATGGTTTTTTCTCCCAATTGTGTATTTTTGTTGGGGCTTTTATTATTCTAGTGTTATCTGTGAGAGGGGGTATTCTCCTATTATACTTGTCAGTTTGGAGTACTTCATATGTCCTTTTCCTCAGATCTTTTATTTTAATAATGGGGTTCTTCTCTGGTAGAATTTAAGGTTTGTGGGCTATAATCTTAGGGGTGATTGGCCCTTCTGGATGGAGTATTGTGGTTTAAATGGTTTATGGTATTGCTTCTTTACGGTTGAGTTATATTTGGTGGCTATTTTGCGGGGCTGGGTTCCTGTTGCTTGGCTGTTACAGTGGAGTTTTGATATTAGCATGGAGCTCACTGCTCACCAGCTCCTGGACTGGATTTATGAGCCTTCTTTAGTATAATGCTTATCTTTATGGCTTGATTTTATGATTTATTTCCTGCTTTCTTATCTATTACTTTGTGGTAAGCATAACAGGGATCACTGTTATAGAGTTCTTAATGTCTACATTAATATTGTGTGGGATCACTTTCATCTCAATGTTAGTTGCTATATTGGTATTATCTCTTCTCGTTATTCTTATTTTATTTTAGGCATTTTTCATTTTTATTTTTATGTTATTTTATGCAACAGTTTTTTGTCTTGCAGCCCTTTTGACTTTCTGGTGGATTTGCTTCAGGCTGTGGTCATTAATTTTTGCAGAAAGATCGTGATTCATGTTCTCATCTGTATCTTTCTTTTTTGGGTGCTTGCCTATAGCATCACTAGAATGTTACTAGGTCATTTTATATATTGGCTTAGTGGAGACTTTCGGCTTATAGGTTTTCTTTTGGTTTGTTTTGTAGCTTGTTCGAGCATTAGAGAGCTAAAGGTATCCTTTAAGGACATTGTAATTATTATTTTATTTAAAGTGTAAGCCCCTCGGCGGGTTTTATCAAAAAAAAAAAAAAAAAGCAAGCATCCAAAAATGAAAGAAAATATAAAGCACATTCAGCTCAAACTTCCAACAAAAAATATTCAGCTGAACCACAGAAACCTCAGCCTAAAAAACCTGCAAGAAATAGAGACTACAGAAGAAAAGCAAGCAAAGCAAAGCCTAATAATAACAAAAATGTTTAGAAAGAGAAAGAAATTGAAGGTTATAAAAATATTTATAAGAAAACATGAATCCTTCACCATCCAACACAAAATGGTCATCCTTTATATACATTAGGCCATCATGAAACTTACTAATATAGCTCATAATTAGTTTTAACCTGACAGCAGCCCATATAAGATATTCATGGCAATTATGTAACTGGCTCATAACAACATTACAGAAAATACTCAAGATAAAGAAAAAAATGGAACACTCCATCTTTAAACCACATATCATAATTCCCTATATAACATAATATCAAGAAAAAGTAACAGCCATGACCCAAAGTAAATAAATCAAACTGGTTAAATAAAGAGTAGCAGAAAAGTTGAGGGTTGTAGTATATATACAACCAGCTTGAAAGAACACAAAGTGCCGCACAAATCTGATCCCAATCCCACTACAAGAAGGCCTCCAGTAGGGGTAAATCTAGAAGAAATCAAGCAATAGCCTAAGTAGCACCAAGATGGAATGCACCCAAACATAAACATCAAAATAACCAAAGAAACATAATTTACCCATGACAACTAGAAAGGCCAACCATATAAATAAAAAATCCCCCATGTTTAAAGCCTAAAAATTAAGAGGCAAACAAAATATTTTGAAAATAAGGGAAAAATTGAGGGGGAGTGACCATTAAAGCTCATGCATGTTATATCTACTCTGCTATCATGAATGAACCCTAATTGCCACACCAATCTACTCCACCCAACCAGGCTCACATGAATCCTGCACGAGCAATAACTGTTAGCACTCATGTGTTCGGTCTCCACTACCGTGAGGATCACTGGCAACAACTGATATGTTGTCTGCCTCATTCTCTGTAGCCAACGGCTGCTACAGACATTGTCTCCTCCTTCTCTTTATATGTGTATTCACTAGTATGAAATATTATGAAGGAAGAGATCATTGCTATAGTAAAATTCCTCTTCTCCTTCCTCTCTGTTTTCCTTCTCTGATTTTCTTCCCTTGCAGGTTTCCTGGCTCAAGCTGCTCTTCATGGTATCAAAGCTTACGGTTTAACTGCAATAGTATGGCAAACCAAGACTCATCCTCTTCAACGACTATCCCTTCCGCCATCCCGGTTGTAGCACCTCCAGCTTCTTCTTTATCAGCATCAATGGCAGAGTTTATTGTACCTGCTCCGTTAAAATTTGTAATGTCCAATCTGAAATCCATTGTCAGTGTTGAGCTCACTAATGAGAACTATGCAATATGGAGTTTACATATTCAAAAAACTGTTTGCTACCAATGGGTTCGATGGCTACCTCACCGGGCAACAAGTCCGACCCATCGCGCAACCTACCGATCCTGAGTATAAACTCTGGCATCTTGTTGATTAGAATCTTGTATCTACATTATTCTCAACAATCTCTACCTCAGTGCTTCCATATGTGCTGCACATTTCAACCGCACATGAAATCTGGATTACCTTGGCAAGCCGACTTCAGCTGACCAATAGGTCTCGCGTGATCCAGCTTAAAAATGAACTGCATAATATCCAGATGAAAGATTCAACAATGACTCAATATCTTGCTCAAGTGAAAACGCTTGTTGATAATATAGCTCCAGCAGGATCTAATGTGGAATTCGAAGACATACTGATGTACATCCTCAATGGCTTGCCAGCACCTTATAACCCTTTTAAAACCTCCATTCGCTCATCTCAACTCCCCATAAGCTTGGAGACACTATATTCTCTTCTATGTAGTGAAGAGATAAATTTACAAAATGAACTGAGAAGAGAAGCCCCACCTTCATCTGATAACATGGCTTTCTACTCAAGCCGTGGTAGGCAGAACAGAGGACAAGGCAGCTTTGCTAATACCAGAGGTAGAGGGAAAAACTCAAAGCAGCAAAATAATGTTGCTCGTCCTCAAACTACCACATCAAATACTCGTCCCAACTGTCATATATGTGCTAAGAATGGACACACGGCTGTAAATTTTTGGTACCGGTACTCTTCTCCTCCGTCAGAGCCAAGCCGTGCCCTGTTTACTCAGAATCAAACCAATCCGACGGCTAAATGGATATTGGACTCGGGTGCAACAAGTCACCTGACATCAGATTCTCAAACCCTTCAACATCCCACAGTATATGCCGGATCTGATACCGTCTCAATAGCCAATGGAAGCTCATTGCCGATTCAACACCAAGGACAAGGACTTCTACCTCTACCAAATACACCTCGTAAGCTTTATCTTCAAAACATCCTTCACGTTCCGACCTTATCACACAATCTGTTATCCATTCATAAATTGACTGCTGATAATAATTGCTCAATTTCCTTTGATGCTCACGGCTTTACCTTTCTGGATCGAGTGGATCATCAAATCCTCCTTCGTGGTCGAACTCGTAACGGTCTCTACTCCATCTTCACTCCCACAGCCAAGCCAACTGCTCTCAACACCATCACCGAATCAAGACGCTCACCGTGGCATGCTCGCCTTGGTCATCCTCACCATCGCATTCTACAAGTTTTAGCTAAACTAGTTCCCTCTATATGTATCCCGTCTAGTTCTTTCTTATGTCGTTCATGTAATGTGGGTAAAAGCCACAAGTTACCTTTTGTTCCTAGTAGTACTACTTCTTCTGCACCTTTCTATGTTGTTCACACCAACGTTTGGGGACCTTCCCCCATCACATCTATCAATGGTACCGTTACTTTGTTATCTTTATGGATACATATTCTCGTTTCTGTTGGGTTTACTTGATGCATTCAAAGGATCAAACATTCTCAAAATTTACTAACTTTAACAGCTTAATTAACAACTTCTTCAATACAAAAATTAGGATTCTACGCTCTGATGGTGGCGGAGAATTCATCAATAATAATTTTAGTAATTACCTTGCATCCCATGGCATCACTCATTAGCAAACGTGCCCTTATACACCTGAGCAAAATGGCTTAGCTGAACGAAAAAATCGACATCTCCTTGACACTATCCGAACTCTACTTCATGATGCTCATCTTCCAAATCTATTTTGCGTTGAAGCTCTCCAAACGGCTAACTATCTTATAAATCATCTTCCTACCCAGGCTTGCAACCTTAAAATTCCTTATCAAATTCTTCATGGGAAATTACCTCACTACAACCACCTACGAACATTTGGTTGCTTGTGCTATCCTTGGCTCAAGCCTCTTACTGCACACAAACTTCAACCCCGCTCACAAAACTGCCTATTCCTTGGTTATTCCTCCTCTCAAAAAGGATATCGATGCTACAATCTTCAAATGCACAAAATCCATATTTCCTGCCATGTTGTGTTTCATGAAAATCATTTTCCATATCATAATTCTATCCCATCTCAATCTGACAACATCACCCCAACTTCTACTTCTCCTCTACTATTAATTCCCACCTCCACCATTCCTCATAACTCATCTAATAATGCCACTCTACCTGAATCAATCTCTTCTCGTACACCTCCACCGTCCCAACCACCCAGTTCCCCTTCCACTTCTTCCACTACATCCGTCCCAGCTCCTACTTCAATTTAGTTACATCCTCCAACCTCTACGCTTCACCAAATGCAAACCCGTTTCAAGACTGGCAATCTCAAACCCAAAATCATTTTTGACTTATCTTCCATCACTCCTACCCATTTCACTCCCCTTACATATGCTCAGGCAAGTAAATACCCCCACTGGCGGGCTGCCATGTCCAAAGAATTTATTGCTCTTCAACAACAGTCCACTTGGTCTCTAACCCTCCCCCCCCCCCCCCCCTAGTAACAGTCCTGTTCTTGATTGTAAATGGCTCTTTAAAACTAAATTGCTTCCAACTGGCCAAGTATCAACTCACAAAGCTCGGCTGGTAGCTAAAGGATTTGCTCAAGAATATGGGATAAATTACAAAGAGACCTTTAGTCCAGTCGCCAAAATGCCAACTGTTCGTCTTCTTCTAACCATTACACTTACCAGAGGATGGCCGGTGCTACAGTTTGACATCTCCAATGCCTTTTTACATAGGGATCTACCTGACACCGTGTATATGGAGCAACCACAAGGATTTGTTGATGAACAATTCCCACACTATGTATGTAAATTACATAAGTCCTTATATGGACTCAAATAGGCCCCGCGGAAGTGGTTTGATAAACTCACTTCCTCTCTTAAAGATTTCGGGTTCACTATCAGCAAATCAGATCCAGTACTGCTAATCTATACCAGGGATCACATGACATTATATATGTTGATTTATGTTGATGATTTCCTATTGACCGGAAATGATTCATCAACTATTCAAGCTCTTCTCCAATGACTCAAAGCTGAATTCTCTCTAAAAGAACTCGGCTCCATCTCCACGTTTCTCGGGATTCAAGTTCAGAAAATAGTTCACGGTCTGTTTCTTCATTAGACCCAGTATGCCGAAAATCTACTGCATACATTCGGCTACACCGACTGCAGACCTGTATCAACACCCATTGCTCTCAAACTACCATCTGTTTCTGATGCTGATCAATCCTACTCTAATCCCACTAGGGGTGTAAACGAGTCGAGTCGAGTCGAGTTTTGGTCCTTATCGAGCTCGGCTCGTTAGATAGAAACCGAGCTCGACAGTCGAGCTCGACAGTCGAGCTCGTGTCACTGTTAACGAGCTCGAACCGGCTCGCGAGCCGGCTCGCCAGCCATGGGTGGGAATTTTTAAATTTAGGCGGGATTTTTAAAAAATTTTAAAATTAGGCGGGATTTTTAAACTTTAAGCGAGATTTTTAAAACTTAAACAAAACTTTTATAAAAATATGAAATATTTCACTTTTAAATTAAATTTAGGTGATTATTATTATAATTTTTTAATATTTAAATTTAATAAATAAAATAAAATTATTTTAAAAATATTAATATTTAATCGAGCCGGCTCGCGAGCTCACGAGCCAAGCCGGCTCGAGCTCGAGCTCGAGCTCGTTTACTAAACGAGCTCGAGCTTGACTCGTGAGCTCGATAAGCTCGGCTCGCGAGCCCATAAACGAGTCGAGCTCGAGCCGGCTCGCGAGCCGGCTCGGCTCACTTACACCCCTAAATCCCACATTGTATCGTAAACTTGCTGGTTCTCTTATGTACCTCACTGTCACACGGCCGAATATAGCTTTTGCTACAAATCATATTTGTCAGTTCATGCATAATCCCACCAATCAGCATTTTCTTCTCCTTAAGCGCCTACTTCGGTATATTAAGGGAACTATACACCTCAGGCTACCCATTTGCACAGGCGATTTGCAACTTCATACATATGTCGATTCCGATTGGGCTGCTGACAAACTGGATCGTAAATCTGTTACGGTTATTTGCTCATTCCTTGGTCCAAATCTAATTTCTTGGCAAGCTAAGAAACAAACAACTGTTGCAAAGTCATCCATGGAGGCTGAATATCTTGCTCTGTCCGCCGCCACCTCTGACGTTCTATGGCTGCGACAGCTACTCAATGAGTTTCAAGCACCTCAATTAGCTCCAACACCCATTTGCTGTGATAATACCTCTGCCATTGCTCAAGCTCATAATCCTATTTTTCATGCCTGGATGAAGCATATTGAGCTAGATTATCACTTTATTAGTGATCACCTTCTGTCCTCTGCAATTCAAGTGCTTCACATTCATTCACTTGACCAGCCCGCATATATTTTAACTAAGCCCTTGCCTACTTCCAGATTTCATCTATTAAGAACCAAGTTAACCATCCAACCTTTGGATGATCAACTTGAGGGGGGCTGTTAGCACTCATGTGTTCGGTCTCCACTACCGTGAGGACCACTGGCAACAACTGATATGTTGTCTGCCTCATTCTCTATAGCCAACGGCTGCTACAGACATTGTCTCCTCCTTCACTTTATATGTGTATTCACTAGTATGAAATATTATGAAGGAAGAGATCATTTCTACAGTAAAATTCCTCTTCTCCTTCCTCTCTATTTTCCTTCTCTGCTTTTCTTCCCTTGCAGGTTTCCCGGCTCAAGCTGCTCTTCAATAACCACAAAATAGAAAGGGAAGCACCAAATCCATAACATAAGCTCCACATAACCATAGAACATCACCCCACACTCCATACAGATCTTTAAGAACCAATGATTAGTCAAAACCTTGATCACAGAAAAAATAGCAGAATATAATAGTAAGTAAAAAAAGAGACCCAATAAAGGAGACATCCAAATAACCCACCTGAAAAGCCAAAGAATATCAAATTAGGGAGTAGACAAGCAATAAGGAGGGTATTGATCAGCATGAACATTTGTCCAATCATTGCTCAAATCAATCCCATCAAAATAGATAACAACAAGAAGGAAAACCTGAATCATGTTAGAATGATAGCAAAACAAATATTGATAAGAATCCTTATAAATCATACTATTACTAATTATATTAGTGGCAACACAAAGGTTCTTCCCAATCAACAAATATGAACACTAGAGACAAGCAACCGCAAAACTAAAAGTCACAACCAGAAAAAAACCTACCAAAATTAAGACAATAGAACAGCTAAGCCAATCACGATGAAAAAATAACAAAAAATTAAGTTCTAACATAATGAAGACCAAAGTTTATCTAACCTAATGATGTCTTTAACTAAGGAAGGCAACAAGATTTCTAGAGTAATTATTAATTATTATTTTTTTTAGAAAGTCCTAGTTTTCTAACAAGGCACCAAGATTTCCAGAGTGAGAAAGTTCTAGTTTTCTAGAGTGAGAAAGTCCTTGATTTTTTGAATTTCTATTTATTTCAGTTTCGGTGGGGGATGATCCACGGTGTTTGCCGATGGTCGTTCCTTCCTCTTCGACTTCTCCTATTTGCATTTTGTCAAGAGGATCTCCTTTGATCATTAAGGATGTTCCTGAGGTTGCTATTTCATCTACTTTTCTTATTAACAATACTTACTCGGGTAAGGGTAAGGAGATTATCGCTGCTGTGAATATTCTCTCATCAAAGAAATGTAATTTAGATGATTCAATGCTTCAATTTAATGATTATGAGGCTTCTTATTAATTCGGTGTGATATTATTCATTAATAGATTCTCAAACAAATTCAAGGAGGTATTGTTGATAATAAGATTTCTTCTACTTATGTACAAATTGTTCAAAATTCTAATTCTGATGTTATCAATGTTGGTTTGGTGGATTCTTCATATAGTAAGAATCCAATTTCCTCTTCTGTGGATAATACCCCGCTGATTAATGCTGTGGAAAAGTTTATTAAAGATTATTCAAGTAATTATAGTGTAGTTCCTAATAGCAGGACGAGGAAAGCCAATATCAAGATAACAAACCCTAAAAATAATGTTCTATGTCTGATGATGGTATTGTGGTCAAGCTACATATAAAAAATGAAAAATCTAACATCCATAGACTTTAAAATTCTATTGTGATTAAAGTTTTTGGAGATGTTAATCCCTTCTCAGCTATTAATTTCAACTAAGAAAGCAATGGAGTCAATTGGGTAATTTCCACCTTACCAATTTAGGAAACGACAAATGATGTGTTCATTTCCTTCCTTTGATGTTAAAGAAGCTGTGCTTAGTAGAGGATCGTGGTTTGTAGGAGGCCACATTATTGGGATGGAAAACTGGAGCACTGAATTTTCCCCATTAATTATGAAGAAATTATTCTCTCCTCTATGGTTCAGATTTCCATATCTTCCATTATTCTGTTAGGATGATATTAATATTACTAGAAGAGCTTCTATGGTGGGTACACCGATGTATTTAGATGGCAATAAGTTTAACTGGGGAAGAAGAGAATTTGTCAGGATTTGTGTTTGTATTAAACTTGATGCAAAACTATCCTATGGTGTTTGGGTGGAAGGTAGTTCGGGAAGATTTTTTTCAAAAAAGTCAATGTGAAAAAGTTTCATCATTTTGTTATAAATGTTGTAGAGTGGGACATGATCTACAAATATGTAAGAAGAATGACTTTTCAACTAGTGAAAATGCTTCTATCTCGGGGAAGAAGGTGGCGAATGAAAGTTTCAATGGAAAATCTAATTAAGAAAATATTTTGAAGGGAGCTGGAGTAATCAAGTCCTGTTCTTTTAATGATTCTAGTAATGGTTATGAAGAATATGACCCCTGGATTCATGTTAATTATAGAAGAAGAAGCCCCAATGTAGTTTATAAATTAAGAAACAATGGTAATACATTTGGTGGGAAAGTCATACAGAAGACTAAAGCTAATTCAATAAATCTAGTTAATAATAAGAATGAGAGTATTGCGGTGTCTGATGATAATAATATTTCAAATATGAGTAAAATTCAAATTAATTCTAATAATGCTTCTTACAGTGAAACAAATGTGTTGAATATGGTTGTAATGCATAATGTTGGTAATGAGGAAGATGCTAAAATAGTTGGTGATAGCCTTGTGAAAGAAGCTATGATTGATGTTCCGGTTGATTTTGGAAAGTCTTTGGATATGGAGAAAGGTTACATTGATTGTAGTAAAGAAATTATAGTACTTTTCATAGAATATTTAGAAAATAATAATGAAGGGGAGCTTCAAGATACTATTGGAAAAGTTGACAGAAGTAATTCCAATTTGAATTCATTTATTCTTAGAAAAGATTGTATTACTGGAAGACAATCAGAATATGGTGTTGCTGATAGAGAAGAAGGTTTGGGAAAATTTGTCTCGCAATTAAGTTCTGCAAAAGAAGTTAATGTTGTAGGGATTCCTAGTAAAGTGAAGACAGCTGGCATGAAAAATTTCTTATCTTCAAGTTCTGGTAATCAGAAAAATAAAATGAAAAAAGAAGCTGGTAGTTTTGGTCCTCTTAAAGATAACCTAAGAGGTAGAAGAGGTGAATGTAATCTGTATGGTGTTAAGAGCTCTTCCCCATTTGTTTCTTAATGTCTTTGATTTTTTTTAGAATTATAGGGGAGCTAAGAAAATTGAAGCTTCCCATTACCTACAGTGTGGTGAATGATATTGGGGTTTTCTTTATTGGTCTTTTGGAAACTAAACTAGATTATATAGATTATAAAGAGGTTAAAAGGTTTATTGGTAGTGAGTGAGATTTTTTTCATGTGGATTCTTAAAGGACTTCAGGTGGTATTCTTGCTTTATTGAGAACTAAGAATTCTTCTTTTACTATCTTAAATTCATCCAATTAATGTATTATTGGCTTCTTAAAAGCACTTAATGATGTTTTATGGAATGTAGCCATTTTTTATACCAATAAGGATAAGTTTGAAAGGATAAATTTGTGGGATTTGATAGAAGAATACACCTCTATTGATAAGCTTTGTATTATAGGAAGGGATTTTAAATATATCCTTTCTAAGGATGTAAAAAAAGGAGGAAAGTGATTTATGTTCTCTAAAGGTTCTCAAGAGATGAAAGATTTTCTTACAAGGAATGATTATCATGATATTGGTTCATTTGGACAAAAATATATGTGGTGCAATAATAAAGAAGGTCTTGCTAGGATTTTGGAAAGATTGGATAGAATTTGCCTTAAGTCCATTACTCTTTGCCTGATTCCGTATGCTGTAATAAAACATTTGCCTAGAGTGGCATCTAACCATTGTCCTATTGTCATTAATCTTCTCAGTTTAAGTGCTTCCAATCATAAATCAATCAAATTTAAAATATTTGGTGCTCTTATGAGGGCTCAAGGGGAGTGTTTAAAAATGCATGGAAGAAACATGATTTCGGTGGTGCTTCAGATATTCTCCAGAGGAAATTAAATAGATATCTTAAAAATCTATTCTATTGGAGTAAAAACAAGCAAAGAGAGTTGAATGAGTCTAAATATGTTTTGCAAAATGGCATTTTATCATTACAAGAAGAAGAGAGCCATAGTGGTGTAAACCCGATAAAACTGCTGGAGTTAAGGAGAAAAATTCATGAGCTGAATGTTACTCTTGCAAGACTCTCTACTTGGTGAAAACAACATTGTAAGATACATTCTAGATTCTTTCATGCTTTTGTTTCAGTAAGGAGAAATGGGAATATGATTACTCAACTAAATGGAGTGGACGGAAGCTTTGTTACAGATCTTGAAGATTTTCATTCTACTGTTGAAAGTTTATTTATGAATAAATGGAACAATTAGCTCTGCTCACTTGATAATTGGCCTGAATTTGTTCATGAAGTTAAGTTGAATGAAGTAAAAAAAAGAGGCATTAAATGCAATTTTTACAAAGTAGGAGCTATTTTTTATTGTAATAAAAATGAATAAAAACAAGTCTCTAGGTAATGATGGGCTAAATTCTTATTTCTTTAAGTTTTTTTAGAGCATTGTCGCTGTTGAGTTGTGGAATGCAATAAAGAACTTCTTTTTTACTGGAGTGATGTCTGATAGCTGAAGGAAATAGTTGTAATATTGATTCCTAAAGTTCCTAATGTGGCTGATGTGAATAAATTTAGACCCATTAGCTTATGTCAAACAATTTATAAAACTGTTGCTGCTATGATGTTGAATAGATTGAAGATTTGTTTTTTTTTTTTGAGTGGAAATGCAATAGCATTAAAAATGAAAAAGGAAGAAACAAACAACTCAAGACAATCCTAAAGCATCACATTCCTCCTTCAAGCAATACAAGAATGAAGGAGGAATGTCTTTGTCCAAAAGATCTGACCAAATAAAGGAATTAAAGACTCCCAAATTAGCACAAATATCCACTAATTTGTTACAATTTCTACTAAAAAAGAAAATAAAACTTGGTTGAAGTCATTAAGAAAAGCCAATCTATCCTCTTTTATTTCTTTGATCTTCCATTTCTTCAACCCAGTTTGGAGTGCTTTGATAATATTTGAATTATCACCTTCAATCATCACACCTTGATATTCAAACATCCAATCTTTCAATATGTTTTTAAGGTAGTAGATTGCCATTAATTCCACTTGGGAAATATCCCAATGCACATACTCAGCTCCGAAAGCTAGTAAAAACCGACCTTTATCATCCCTTACAACTCCACCAACTCCTGCCATATTGTTGCATTTCAGTGCAGCATCTACATTAATCTTAATCCACCAGGGAGGAGGACGATGCCAAGTGTTAGACAGCTTTAGCTGGTTAACATCCCAGTTGCACGAATGAATATTTATAAAGTTACTCACCGAAGTTAAAGAGATTGAATTGGATGCTATATAAATCTCCGAGTCCTCCACTCCTTCATGTATAAGTTTACATCTACTTTTCCAAACTAGAAAAATAGTTGTACAATAAAGATTAGCTGTAAAAGAATTTTGCTTTGCATACCTCTCAAGCTCCTCCAAACATGAGTTGAAGTTACTGAATAATGGGACATGGAATCCCCAAATGTTAAGCAAATTTATCACCTTCTGAATTTTTATACAGCTACCTGCAATATGCCAATTATTTTCTTCTTCCTGACAGCCTCTCGGACATTCTGCATTTCCTCGCAGTTTCCTTTTCATCTGGAAAGCATTTGAAGGAAGAGTTTCATTATAAAGCCTCCACCAAAAGAGTTCAATTCTAGGTCTCAGTTTTAAATTTTTCATCCATGTCCAAAGGTTCTTCTCTGTTTTCCGATCCAACTTGGCTTCAAATGACAGTGCAGCAATCGATTTCCCAGAATTTTTTGTTTTAAGTTCCAATTGATCGCTGCAACAATCTGTTATGATTGCAATTTTTCTGATAAGTTCCACTAGTTGTTCTCCAAAAAAAACTTGCAAGAGATTTAAATTCCATCTTCCATCCACAATAAAATTGCATAAACTGTAGTTGGACGGTTCTAACATATTTATGAATGTAGGCCATTTAGAGAAGCTTTTGTCAAGGATCCAAGCATCGAGCATCCAGTTAATAGACTGTCCATTGTAAATATTCCATCTCACAATGTTTTTAAGAGAGACAGCTCCTGTTGTAATAATCTTCCAAGTAGTTGAAGTAGCAATCTTCACCGGTTCACTCCAAATATTCATACCATATTTGCTTCTAAGTATCTTGTAAAGCAACGAGTCCTTCTTCATGAGGAAATCCCAAGCAAATTTTGCACGAAGAGGTCCAACCTTTGAGACTGCTGAATAAAGTCCACGACCTCCTTCACCTTTAGGCTTGCAAAGCTGCTCCCATGAGGCATAGTGCAATCCAGTATTACCATTTTTCTTATTCCACAAGAACCCTCTACACATCTTGTCAAATTCTTTGAGAATACTTATAGGAACCAGTGTAAGAGATGATAAGAACATTGGAAGAGCTAGGAAAGAAGATTTAACCAGAATTAATTTTCCCTCCAAAGACATACAATGCTTTCCCCAAGTGTTCAGCTTATTGGCCGCAGATTCCAACAAGATATGAAAATCGGAAGCTTTAAGTCTTCTAACCGTAAGCTTTACTCCAAGATACATTATCTCGTTCACAATTTTATAATTGAGTATTCTACCAATTTTCTTCTTCATCCCAATTCTAGTGTGTTTACTAAAGATAACCATGGATTTGGATTGGTTTACTCTTTGACCTGTCCCTTGTAGTATAATGAAATAATATTCTTCAAATCCTTAATTATTTTCACATTGGCTTCCGAGAAGATTAATACATCATCGGCATAAAGCAAGTGGGAAATCTTGTGTTCTTTAGGAGCAATAGAAATACCAAAATAGTTCCTCTTTTGGTTTAAAGCATCCGACAAAATTTGAGAACAAAGGATAAATAAATATGGAGACAAAGGACATCCTTGTCTAAATCCACATTTACCATTGATCCAAACCGATTTCTTCCCATTAATAAGAATGCAATATTTTGGATCACAATGCATTGCATTAAAAGGTCCCTAAACTTGTTAGGAAAATTGAAATTGGTAAGTACTTGCCTTAATGTAAGCCACCCCATGCTATCATAGGCTTGCTCCATATCCAACTTGATTGCCAAGAGACCTTTTTTAGCTTTAGAGTATCTGAATTTGTTGAAGACTTCTTGAGCTAAAAGTACATGTTTTGAAAGTGATTTACCTCTAATGAATGCAGCTTGTTCCTCAGAAATAATTTTATGAATAGCTCCTTCCATTCAATTCAAAAGCATTTTTTCTACCACTTTGTAAATAGTCATGCAAAGACTAATTGGCCTAAAGTTGGAAACCTCATGGGGATTTTTGACTTTAGGAATTAAAAAAATTAATGTTTCTTTCCATGAGTGATGCATAATACCGGAGGATAGGAAATGGCTAACAGCTCTCCAAACATCTTCTTCAATAATTAACCAGAAATCTTTGATAAATGAGAAAGTGATACCGTCCAAGCCTGGAGAAATATTTGAACCAGAATTTTTCACCACCTCCTGCATATCTCTCATAGTGAACTCTGTTTCAAGATATTTGAATTCATCATCTCCCAAGGTAGTAACAGGATTTGGCCAGCCTTCCAAAAGACAGTCCCTAAACTTCCATTTCTGAGAAAAAAAATCTGTGAAAGTATCCTGGATTTCGGCTAATACTTCAGTAGTTGAACCATCTTTTTTCTTGATATGATTGATCCAATTCTGATTCCTTCTGGAGTTTGCAAATGAATGAAAAAAGGAAGAATTGGTATCGCAAAACTCCATCCACTTTGCCTTAGCACGTTGCCTCCACCAAGAATTGAGCCTAGACAATGTAACATTGAGTTCATTGACTTTGAACCTAAGCAATTGCAGCTTTTCTGTGGATAAACCTCTGTCTGCTTCTTCCACTTGGATCTCCAAAATTTTCTCCTTCAACTTATCCCTTATTAAGTTCAAATTTTTGAACTTTGCTCTACTCCAGAAGAAAAGAGCTCTATGGGTTCTTTTAAATTTTAAGTTGAGAGAAGTGGCAGGTTCCGGATCACCTTTCTTATTCCATACATTTTTCACCAAAGCAGCAGCTCCATAGTAGGAAGCCCATACATCTTCATAGCGAATCTCTCTACTAAAAGACTCCAAAGGCTTGAAGATTTCCAAAAGGATTGGGCAATGATCCGATGCTAACCTTGAAAGATGTTTAACCTGAGCCAAATGAATAGCATTCAAAGTCGTAGAGTTGATAAGACATCTGTCCAATTTCTCTAAAATTCGTGCACCTCCATCATTGTTGTTGCACCAAGTGTATTTGGGTCCCATAGATTTAACTTCATGGAGATCATTATGAATCATGAAATTATTCATATCCAAAGCTCCTTGGGACATTATAAATTTCTTTCCTCCTCTTTTTTCTTCCTGAGAAAGCACACAGTTAAAGTCTCCTCCAACCACCATGTGATCGTCAACAGAGCAGTGTTTCTCCAAACATTCCCATAAATGTTTCCTTATAACCGCTTTTGGGCTTGCATAAACCGATGCCACCTTCCAACAACCCTTATTAAGGATTGTTAAATTACCAATGATTGCTTGTGAAGAGTGTTCTATGATCAAGAATTCTGATATATCCTTCCTCCGTAAAACCATCAATCAGCCTGAATGACCTTCAGAAGGTACCACAAAAGATTCCCAATTTTTTTCCAAAAGGTTTAAAATTTGGGATTTCTCTATCGAGTTTAACTTTGTTTCCAACAAGCCTATAAACAATGTATTGTTGTCTTTTACCAATTCTTTGAGATATAGAGCGGCCTCAACTTTCTTGGCCCCTCTACAGTTCCAAAAAATCAAGGAAGTCATTGTAAAAGAGTGAGGGTAGCACCCCCAATCTTCTTAACTTTTCCTCCTTCCAACTTCCTATTTTGAGCAATGATGTTTGAAGAACCCAAGGATTTAAGTTCTTTAAGCAATTTAACCTTTTTTTAACCAGAAGATTCTGTAGAAGGATCCTTCTTGGCTTTCTGCTTCATTAGCATCCTATCATCTGCTGGATTGTCTAATAGACCAATGCTGTCCCAATCTTTTTCCAGAATTTCTCCTTCCTCAGTACAAGTATCTTTCCTTGTTGCCTCTGATATTGAATTGTTTTTCTCCATAATCTCAGCCTCCACCTTCTTCATGCTATCTGAAATAGAAAAGGGAATACCTGAGTTCGCAAGCAATTCTTCCGGAATTGCTAGAGTTCGCATGCAACCCATCATAGCCTTGTTAGGATCTGGGATTTGGTTACCGTCCAAGGTAACAAAAGTCTTGGCTGAAATGCATCCAGATTTCTCCATTTTCAGATTGTCTTGATTCTCCACCACAGCCTCTCCTTGAGATGATTTGAACTCCAGCTCTATTATTTTGTTAGGTACATCTTCCTTCTTGTTAATAGCCTTCTGATTAGCTTCTCCATTCATTATCTGGATATATTTGTTCCCTGTATCCATATCAGCTTTCTCCGGGTTTCCCAACTTCTGAACAGGCTGATAAGTTTTTTTGAGAGGAAATTTAATCTTTGCAATATTTCTATTAGAAGCTTCATCATAAAATTTAATTTGATTGACTCCTTTGCCCTTCTTACGATTTACCATGACCCAAGGTCCATAAGAAGAAGTTTTCAACACTTCATCCTCATTAGCAAAATTACCTCCCTTTCCACTTTCATTACTATCCTCATTTGTCTTCTGATTCTCATAATTGAACTTATTGCAATCCTCTTCTCCATGAACAATCCTCCCACAATGGAAGCAAAAGGAAGAAATTTTTTCGTATTCAACTCTTTGAAAAAATCTTCCTGAAATACTATCCACCCAAACACCAACCGGAAGCTTCTTGTCAATCTTCACTCTTACACATATTCTAGCAAATTCTCTTCTTCCCCATTGGAATAAATTACCATCTAACATAAGCGGAGTGCCGATCCTGGAAGCAATAATTGATATATTCTGTTTATCCCAGCACTGTAGAGGAAGGTGTGGCATTCTGATCCAGATTGGTGAAGTCAAACCCTTTAAAGATGATGTTGAGAAATCTGGATTCCATTTTTCCATGCCTATTATGTGATCATTGACGAACCAGGGACCCCCTGATAGCACTGCCTCCATCGAATCATGATCATCGAATGAGCATAAAAACCACCCTTCACCAATTGTTGTAAAATGGAATTTGCCCAGCTTATTCCATTGTTTTCTAATTTCCCATGCCACCACATGTGGAGGCAACTCCTTGCCAAATATTTTTATTACCAATGATTTCAGCAATCTATTAGCATTGGTCTTTTCAGCTGCTTCACAAAGCTTCACTGCCTTACCATCTTCAGACATGAAAACATCTTCCTCTTTGAAATTCAACTTGATGTAAGGTTTAGTCATTCCATTACTGGATTTTTGTTCAAGGGCTGTCTTCTTAGGCAATACACCAATTACCTTGTCCGCAAATGAAATTTCCTTGTCAATCAATGATGATTTGATCTGCTGTGTATTACTCCCTTCCCTACCAGCCTGTAGGGGATTATCAGTGCAACCACCTAAATCAGCTGAAGTACATTTCCTGACTTCCCTTAAGTCCGAATTAGAATTATTCTGAAATTGTCTTTCCACCAGATCTTCTCTGCAGAGATGCGTGGTAGTAATTTTCTCTGAAGATCCAGGTGACTTGATAGGAAAATGAATTTCTCTGTTTACCGAATTTAAGGAATTCGCGTTTATCTTGCTGCCAGGGACAGAGATTGCACTTGAATTCCCAAACCGATTCACAAAAATTTTCATTCCTAAAGAGGAAGCCTCCTGGACTGGAGAGAAATTTTGAGCTATCACATCTACCTTTTTACCTTTACCTTCCACCAGAGCTGACTTACCCTGTTTCTCAGGCATCCTTTCTGAAATGACTAGTTCTCCTCTTGATCGACGAAGACGATCGATTTCAATTTGACATTCCATTGCTGATTGAAGATGTCAGAGTTCGGAAGACTCCGACGATGTCAAAGATGTCCGGCGGCCATCTGCCGCCATGGTTGCCTCCTTCCTCAAAATGAGACGGAAAAACCGCGAGCGAGAAAATTTGAAAAATAACGGAAATTCTCTCTCTAGAAAACTCCGATTGAAGATTTGTTTACAAGACTGATTTTTAATTAGCAAGGAGCATTTTTTCCAGGTAGGGCAATTTTGGATAATTCCTTATTATCTCATGAGGTTGTTAATAAATTGATATTCTCAAAAGCAAAGCTAGGTTTTTTGTTGCTTAAACTTGATATGGAGCAAGCTTTTGATAGTATGTGTTGGGATACATTAAATAAAATACTTAGGACTTGGGATTTTTAATGATGTTTAGAAAGCTTATAATGCAAGAAATTAGCAACCTAAAATTTTCTATTATTATTAATGGGTGGAGAAGTAAATGGGTTGATGCAGAATGTGGGTTCAGACAAAGTTGTTCTTTATCTTCAAGCCTTTTATTCTCTGTTCTGAGTTGTTTTCTAAGTCTATTCTGGATAGAGGTAGTGAACTTAGAATAAGAATTGCTCTGAGAACGCCTAAGGTTACCCATTTTTTATATGCGAATGATGTTATGTTAGCATCAAAAGTTAGTAGGTTAAATGCCAAGATCATCATCAAAATCCTTAAATATTACTGTAATTGGACTAGTCAAAGGATTAACAAGGAGAAATTGATGGTGATGTATGGTAAAGCTATTTCTCAAAGAAGAAGAAGAAAATTGGATTAAATTCTTGGTTTCAGAGCTATTGATGAACTTAAGTATCTTGGAGTAAAGATGGCACTTAAAAGACTAAAAGTGAATGATTTTAATTTTATTCTTCATAAGTATCTTGATGAACTTAAGTAGCTTAGGGCTCTTTCTCTTTGTCAGTTACAGGAAAAAAATTGTTGATAATCCAATTATTCTTCTATTGCTTCTTTCAATATGACCCACTCACTGGTTCAAAAAATTATTTTACATGATTTGTATAAGCTTAGTAGAAATATTCTATGGTAGAAGGATCAAGGTAAGAGGGGATTGCATTATATTTCCTGGGAATTGATGTGTAATATTTCCTAGGAATTGATGTGTAAACCTATTAAACAGGGAGGTCTTGGTATTCAAGGTGTAGCTGAGAGACAGGGACCATTAAGGGCTTGTATTGCTTGGTATTTCATCGATAATCAGAATGTTCTCCTTAATGAGATATTGTCATCAAAATATAGTGTTAATATATGAAATAATGAAGCTAAAAGATGGTCATCTCCAACATGGAGAATTATTATAGATGGACCTTGGGACTTAAAGTTAATTACTAGATGAAAAGTTTTAAATGGGATGAATATTAATATCTTAAATGATAACTTGATTCTTGATAGAAATTTGAGTAAGTGGCCAATGATGTGTAATGTGAGGGATCTAGAGAACAAAATGGCTTCAATCCTTCTAAATGATGATGGGAGCTAGAATAGTTCTGTCATGCTTAATCTATTCTCTAAAGATTTGTTGAATCTTTTTTCTAATATATCAATTGTGCTAATGATGAAGATGATACGATGTAGTTGTTAGCTAGTAATTATGATAGTTCCGTTACAACATTAGCTTTTTAGGCTTCGTACGACCTGTGTACTGATTATAAACATCAAAAGTGGATTAAGAAGCTAAAAGTTACTCCTAAGGAAGCATTATTTTTGTGGAGATTGATTAATAAATTTATTCCAATGCAATGTTGGTTGCATTATAGGAAACTTCAGGACTACTGTTCTTGTTCGAGAGGATGTTCTGAGAATGAAGATAATAACTATATTGTTGTTCATTGTAAAAAATTCACTGAGATTTTTAATACGTTGAATAAGTGGGGGATCTATCTACCTAAGTTTAATAATTTTTTCTCTTTTTTTGAACAAGCTGGAGAACCTAGTCGTGATGAAGCCTGGAGCTGTTAAAGTGTATTTATCTTTGGTATATCAGAATTGGAAAGCAAGGAATTGTGTTACTCATGGGAGTAATTCTCCTAATCCGTCAACTATTGTTGCTCAAGTTTTTTCTTATTCAGTGTATCCTTTATTTCTTCCTATTTGTAATAACTAGGAAACTAACTGGCATTTGGTGCTGTCTAAAAATTGGATCCCCTCTCCTACAAAATTGGATTAAGTTGAATGTTGATGCATCTTTATTACATTCTAATGAAGCAAGTATAACAGGAGTTTTAAGAGACCAGAAGGGCATTTTTTGCTTACGTATGGAAGGAAGTTATTGAAATGGGATATATAACTTTTAGATCTAATTACTGTGCTCAATTTTAAGGATGTAATGAAACATTGGATGTTAGAGAAGCAAGGCATCATTATTGAAGGAGATAACATCAATGTGATAAATCTTTTATAAAAGTCAGTGTTGAAGAATAATTAGAAGAGCAGAGTCAATAATATTAATTTATCATTTTTTAAAGCTTTTAATAATGTAAATTTTCATTTTCTTTCTAGAGAGGGCAATAGTGTGGCGGATGCTTGTGCTCACTGTACCCTATGTGCTGACTTTTTTGGAGAGAGCTTCCATCATGTATTTTTGACTTGATCAGGAAGGATTGTGATATATTAGATATCACTTAGGTCTCTTCGTATCTTTTTTTTTCATTATTGCTTTAATTCTAAATGCATATCTTAAAAAAATATAAAAAAATAAGGAAGGCAACAAATTGTTATATAGTTTAGTATGAAATGGTGTTTGAAACCATGATTGGTGAGCAAATCAGCACAAGCATTGCCTTCTCTATGAATATGAGTCAATTTCACATTAAAGAAAATGAAAATTTATTTTTTTTAATAAAAAATTATTTAATTTCCCTAATGAGATAAAATAAATCAAGACTACAACTATTTTAAGCATTACCTTTGAGACAAATGTGCATGTGTAAAGCATCTACTTTAATCCTTATATTAATCATCCAAAAGAAAGACATAATTGCAAACAAAAGAGCATAGCAAAAAGTTTAGAAAAAAAAAATAGAGCATTTATGAAGTGGGCTAGCATAAACAGAAACAAAATTACCATTAGAATCTCTAATGATACCACCACAATCACATGATGCATATTCTCAGTATAGTAGCAACATTGACACTTAGAAGCCAAAATAAAGCCTCTTTTATTAAAAGCTCATAAGTAGGCAGAAAATTATGCATGATATTCCAAATGAAAGTAGAAATAGTAGTAGGAATTCTTTTATGCCATAACATAATAAAGAATTTTTAGTTGAAAGTTTAGTTCTAAAATTATTCCAGGCATCCTTAATACTAAAGGTTCCATTTTTAGCTATATTACACAACAAAAGGTCCTCATCATCAAAATTTAAAGGAATTTAAAAGATCTCAGTAATAATAGGTTTAGGAATAACTTGAGCTAATTTTGGATAATCCTAATAATTATTAGCAATAAGCTAGTTTACCTAGGTAGCAGAAGTAGTGAATGAATTAAGCATATGATCAATAGAAGTTTAATTCAACCACTGGTCCTGCCAAAAGAAGATGTTAGCATGACAAATGACCCATTTAATATGGGGTTCCACTTCCCATTTGATATTGCAAATAATTTTCCAAATTCTAGAATCCCCCTTTTTATAAGTACAAACAGTAAGATGATTACCAACATTATATTTAGAAAACATAAATTTGGACCAAAGACTAGTTTTAACATGAAAATTAAACCAATGTTTAAAAGAAAAAGCATGGGCTAAATCCATCATGTTCTTACACCCCAAAGCACTTTACTCCAAAACACCACAACAATTCTTCCAAGAAGTCCATAGGATTTAAGAACCACAACTTTTACCTTTCCAAAAAATCTTGTTGATCAAATTTTCAAGTCTATCACAAACAGCTTTAGTAGGCTGAATAGATTGAAAGATATAAACAGGTAAGGAACATATAACACTTTTGACCAACACCAATCTACCACCAAACTTAAAAAATTAAATTCCCAAAAATTAAGTCTATACTACACAACAGTAATGAGATCATCAAAAAGAGAAGATTTTTTATGACCTTTAAAAATAGGGCCCAAATAATTTAAAGGAAGAGAACCTTGCAAAAAAAAAGAAATGCTTTTAATAGCATTAATGCGATCACTAGGAAAATTCTTAGTCATGATAAAATAAAATTTATTTCTATTAAGATTTAAGCCACTCAAAAGCTCAAAATTATTCAAGAAACAGATAAGCATACTAACATAATTCACAGAGCCGTTGGAAAAAATAATGACATCATCGACAAAACATAAATAGGAAATAGGTAAGCCACCTAACGTTCTAAAGTAAAGGTTCAGGTAAGTTTTGTAGAGGTGGGTAATTCCTATAGAAAGGTACTTAACTACTATTATGGAAAGAGCAGGAGAGATAGGATCACCTTTTATAATACCATGAGCGGGCCCTAATTACAGTTTTCTAATTAAATGATTGTTTGGTACAATATAAATTCTACTATACAATTAGTTCAAAAAATTAAAATTTTTCTAACTCACCAACTTACTCCCTTGAGTGCGTGTGTGCAAGGCTACTCAACTTAGTATCCACCATATACATTACGTAACTCAAGAAAAGTAAATGTATATTGAAGTTGAAATTACAAATAGACTCAACCCTAGTCCACCCAATCTTAAGCTGATTGAAGTTATAAGTGAACTATGGACTTGAAATCTTAATGCGTAGGGTAACCAAATAGATATTCAATAATAAAAATTAATAGAATATAACAATAAGGAAATAATAATATTTGTTGTCATCAAAATTACCGTGCTTCGGTTCATATTTGCAGCACTCAGCCCCTCGATGTTTATGGAAGAGGATATGGAATGAAATATCAATATATAAAATGGAAAAGATGTCAGCCGATTATGGATACATGAATAAGTATTTTGTTCTTAGTACAAAGGAAACAAGGTGTCCTAAAGCTAAATTAAACCTGCATTGAGCTCCCTATCTTTTAATATAGGTGAGATTTAGAAATACCTTATAATCATGTGAGTAGCATCAAAATGTTTTTTGGACATGATTAAGTTGGTAACAACTAATTGGAGTGGGGTTATATTGTCTCTATCCCCAGCCTTAGGTAAGATTGAGGCATAAAGGACATTGTTGCAAATCTGGACCCAAGTAATGTGATTTTGATGATAACAAACATTATTATCTTCTTACTACTATTTATTGTATATCTATTTTATTTCCTGCTCATTGTTATTTCAAGTCAACTTTTCACTTACAACTTTAATAAACTCAAGATTGCGTAGAGTAGGGTTTAGTATGTTTGAAATTTTAAATTTATTATACCTTTACCTTTCTTGAGTCAAGTCATATATATGGTGGATACTAAGCTAAGTAACCTAGCACAAACACACTTAAGGGAGTGAGTTGGTGAGTTAGAAAAACTTTTATTTTTTGGATTAATCAAACAATACATTTTGTATCATACTAGACAAACTGTTAAAATAGAAAACCCTTATTAGGGTATCTCAGTTAATTAAGAGTGATGAAACTCATCATATTGTATGATCAAGATCATATAAGATGATTATACAAGATGTTCAACTATAACTAGCAAAATAGCCACATATCATAATTTAGGTAATATTTTTATATTCAAAATTTGTGTCTAATCATATCATACAATCTTTGTCGTACTATACGATTAATGATAATCATGCTTAAATTAATCCCATGATTGAGTGTTTAATTATGGTTAAACTATTCAATCAAATCATACAAGATTATTAGAGATGTTCATATTATACGATCTAATTCCTACATGGGATCATAATTCAACACCGCCTATCATTCAAGATGAAAAATCATAATTTTTCACTTATAGTACTGGACGACCCCCAAACTTCGTATGGTATAAACTAATCTCTATATGGGATGATATTTAATTGTGATTTATAATACTGCTTATCAGTTCAGTCTCTTGAACTAATCATATAGGATGATTAGTATAATCTATTGAATATATCATCTAGACTAATGTAGTTCGTACTAGATGAAAGTGCCATTTTGAACTAATCTTATAGGATGATATTGGATTATGCTAGATGATTAGAAGTGCCATATTGAAATTTAGGGCTTCTTTGGAGGCTCTCTATTTAAACTCTCATATTGTCTTGTAAGATAATCTTTAACTATTAAGTTGTTTTAGACGGAGCTAAGAGAATGAGAGAGAGTTGAGGAGAACTTTAGGAGGAAAGAGAGCAAGAGTTCTTGTGAGGGAGAGTTGTGTGAGCTTTATAAGGTTACTCCAATCAAAGTGCTTTCCAATTTCTTCAAGTTTTTTCTTTGACTCTTAGGTGGCTCCGAGCATACATTATTTATCACTAGATCATGGTTCTCTGCCAACTCTAGGAGGGAGTAAAAGGATTCATGGTTCTCTACCAACTTTAGGAAGGAGTAAAAGGATTCTTGGTTCTCTATCATCTCCAAGAGGGAGAAAACATATTTCAAGTTCTCTACCTTTATAAGGAGGGTGAAAAGATTGAAGGTACTCTGCCGTATCAGGTTGGTGAAAAAGATTTTGTAAGGGCTTCTCCGCCTAGTTGTGGGGGTTAAAGATGAGACACTAAAATGTTTAGTCAAATACTTAGAGCGTAGGCCTTCGGGGAGTGGATGTCAGTTAGATTTGACTTATCCACTATAAAATCTGGTGTGATTGTTCTTTTACTTTTACATATTTTAAGTTCCACACTTTTCTATTTTTATGTATGGTTGGAAACTCTGATTTAGTTGATATTATGAAATTAATCTGCTTCCACATCAAGGGATAAAATTGATATTTTTAGATATTTTAAAAAGGATTTAAAAAGGGGATTTTCTTTTTTGCTTAAAGAAGTTTTAAATTACCAATTCACCCCCTCTTGGTTAGCCTTGGGCTAGTTCTTAGAGTTTTAATAACTTTCAGGAACTTTCAAGTAGTATCAAAGCAGGATTCAAAAACTAAGTTTTAAATAACTTTTGAAAAAATCATAATATCGTGGAAGGATATTCAATCGCATGACCACCTTTATTTGATAATATTTCTTTTGACTTTTTGAAATTTTGCATGTTTACTTTCTTGTAATATATAGACTATCATATGTGGATATTAGTTCAAGAAGGATATTCTACAACTTCACATTTTGTTAATGGCATAAAAAATGAACTGCACTTTTTTTGAATGGAGCATAGATGATAGAGATTTATCCCAATTGAATGCTAAATGTTTAAACTATTTTTTGGTGCAATAAAATTTAAAGATTACATGTGTGTTTCTATGTACAGAATTGGTAAAGAATTTTGGGATAAACTTAGTAGGGGTGTCAATTTCGGGTCACGGGTCGGGTTTGATCAAACCCGAAACTGACCTGGCACTGTTCGGGTCAACCCTAACCTGACCCATTTTTGCAAATGGGTCAGAAAATACAACCTGGACCCAACCCGCCGGGTAGTCGGGTTGACACGACCCGACCCAGAAACAGGAATGCGAACTGAGCAGACAGACTTGGGCGCGTGCGCGTGAGCTTGGGACTTGGGCGTTGGCGCGCTGCAAGCGTGCCATCCTGTGGTTGTGCCACTTGGCCCACATGGGCATGGCGTGGTCTGCGTGGACCTGACGTTGGTCCGTTAGTGACTCAGTGGATCGGGAGTTGGGACACGGTCCATTGGGACTTGGGGCTTTCGCGCATGCGGAATAGCTCAGCTGCTCAACAGCGGAAGCAGGAAGGAGGGAAGCAGACTAGGCGCCTAGGGGCTAGAGCGGCTGGGCGGGAAGCCTGAATTTTTGATTGCGGAAGAGGGAACCTAAGAGACTGAGCCCGGATTGCTGTACTGATCCCGGATTGCGGAAGTGGGAAGCAGGCTAGGGCGGCTAGACTAGGAAAACGGACTCGAACCCGAGTGAACTTTGGGTTGATTTTGGGTTTCCGGGCAACCCGAACCCGACCCGTTTTTGCAAACGGGTCAAAAATATGAACCCGAACCTGACCCGTTTGATAACTAGGTCAACCCGAACCCAGATTTTTCCGGGTCGGGTTTTGGGTCGTGTCATAAATTGACACCCCTAAAACTTAGCTTAAATTATGAAGAAACAAATGAAGTAAAATAATCTTGGTTGAATGTTCTGTTCCATGACTATTAACTTTTTTGCATGAAACCTAGTGAATAAATCTCTAAATATATATTAGGTTCACTCAAATTCTTACTTCCCTTCATGCATTAGGAGGAGAACTTACTAACTATAAAAAAGTTAATAAGGTCTTACGTTGTCTACCTACTTCCTATAATGAAAGAATCACATCTATTATTAAATCTAAGGATCTTAATGTTCACTCCATTGATAACTTTGATCACACATCGCCTAAGAGTAAGGAGTGAGTCAAAGACAACTTGATGTAGGTGAAAAGAGAAAGGTGAAAAATGTAGCCTTAAAGGGTAATGATTCTAATAGTGACGATTCTGCACTTAAGGATAACGATTACATAACATTGATAAAAAGGTAATTCAAGAGCTTTCTAAAGAAAAAGCAAAAGCATCGTCAGTAATGAAGAAAAGATAAAGCTAATAAAAATTCTAAGGTTTCAACTGATGTTATCTATTTTGAATGTAGGAAACTAGGGAACTTTAAGCTAGATTTTCCAAATTTAAAACTCACCCAATCAAAGAGAAAGGGGAAAGTAAAGGACTCTGAAGGCTTTCTAGGTAGACTCTACTTAAGACTCATCTGAAATAAAAGCAGAAAAGGTGGTAACCAACTTGTGCTTAATGGCAAATAATCAACTTGATCATTCTGATTAAGGGGAGGTATGGGAGCTTTGCTATGATGAACTATTTAAAGCTTTAAAAAAATATATATAATTCATATAGGAAGGTCAAAAAAATGTATGCAAGCTTGAATTCTAATTTTTTAAAACTAAAAAAAAAAGCCTTAGGAAAGATCATTCTACTTTAGATAGTAATTATATGGCGTTATATGATAAATTTGATACTTTAAAAAAGAAGCATATTGATTTAACCATTGAACATAATTCCTTGAAAACATCACATGTTGAATTAGAAAATGCAATTAGAGAACTTAAGACTCTTACATCTTAATTAAATAGTAGTGAGCATACTTTAAAATTTGAAAATCCAATTTTTGATAGTGCAAATAAATCAATAAAAGTGGAATTAACTGCTTTTAAAGAAAATAAAACATCACCTGCACTTGTAGAATTTTATAAACCATCAACACATCATGCATTTAAAACTAGGAAGAAGCACCATAACTCATATATATATTAGTAAATCCTTTCATAGTATTAGATTTTTTTGTTGTGGCATGCTAGAACACATCTCACACACGTGCACTATTGGCTATAGAAAACATTTGGTGTAGAGACAAAAATTTGAATAAACCATAACATAGAATGCATGTATCTCATTTTTTAATTCATATGGTAGAACCCAAACCTGTTTGGGTTTCTAAATCTAACCTTTGATGATTTTGTAAGGATGCTCTCATAAAAGACCTCATGAGAGCATGTAATACCTAGATAGTGTATTTTCAAGGCACATGACTGGAGATGCAAATCAATTCTTTTTGCTAGAGGCCAGGGAAGGAGGCAGTGTGACACTTGGAGATAACACCACTAGGAGAGTGGCGGGCTCATGTATAATTGAGAACTCAAAAAATTTTCTCATTGAAAATATTTTACTTGTAAATGGCTTAAAAAATAATCTTCTTAGCATAAGGCAGCTCTGTGATATAGGATTCATCATTAAATTTTTGTCTACCAGATTCATTATAGGCTTAAATGGAAATAATGTGTTGTAAGAAAAAAAGAATCAATAATGTCTGCATGCTTTATTTAAACTATGGTGAACTTGCTAATTTTCTTTGCCTAAAAATTATTGCTGATGAATCCTAGTTGTGGCATAAAAGACTTTGTCATCCAAGTATGAAAAATCTTTAAAAAATCACCCAAAAAGACTCAGAGAGAGGCATACCAAAACTAGAAATCACTAAGGACCGCTTATGTGATGCTTGTTTTTTAAGAAAATAAGCCAAATCCTCCTTCCACTAAATTAAGTACATTAACATTAGAAATCTTTTAGAAGTCTTTCACATAGATCTTTTTGCACCAATTAGCACTACAAGCCTAGTAGGGAAAGTCTTTGGGTATGTAATTGTTGATGAGTACTCAAGGTTTACTTGGGTTAGATTATTGTCCCATTAAAGTGAATGATTCAAGGAATTTAGGACATTCTCCACTTGGATTCAAAGGAAGCTAGGTTGTGAAAATCTGACAATTCACAATGATCATGACGGAGAGTTTAAAAATAAAAAATTCAAAACTTATTGAAAGGGGCAAGGGATAGATCAAAACCTATTAGCTCCTAGAATTCCTCATTAGAATGGGATAGATGAAACAAAGAACAAGATTTTGTTAGAAGTTGATAAAGCTATTTTAGTTGAATATTCCCTTCCTAAATACTTATGGACAGAAGTGGTAAACACAATCTATTATGTTATGAATAGGGTAATTATTATATTGAAGATGAACAAGACACCCTATGAAATCTTTAAGAGTAAATAACCCAACCATTCTTACCTTCATGTCTTTGGAGCTAAAGTGTTTATTCTAAATAATGGGATATTTCTGGTAGGAAAGTTTGACCCAAAATCTGATGTAGGAGAAGAACTATTCATTGTTTAATCATGTGTTTAAAAATTCATAATTTCTCAATCATGTGTTTAAATTAGAAAAAAATGACATTATATGTAGTGAAACAAGCACCAAGAGCATGGTATGAAAGACAAAACACCTTCCTACTATATAGAACCTTTGTTAAGGGAAGTATAGATACCACCCTTTTTCATAAAAAATAGGAGAAGAACTATTCATTGTCTAGATCTATGTTAATGATATTTTGTTTGGATCTTTTGAGAAAAAGCTATGTGATGAATTTTCTAACAAAATGAGTAAGGAATTTGAGATGAGTATGATGGGAGATCTGACATACTTTCTTGGATTTAGTATAAGAGATAAGGATGATAGAATTTTTTTAGTCAATCAAAAGATATTAAGGCCATCCATAAGAAGTATGAAATTGATAAGACTGAGGTAATAAACACTCCCATGAGTTCTTCTACTCAGTTACATAAGGATTAAACTAGAAAATCAGTTGATCAGAAAATATACAAAAGAATTATTGGATCTCTTCTTTACTTGACTGCCAGCATACCTGATATTATGTTTAGTGTTTATCTTCATGTCAGATTTTAGGCTGATCAAAAAGAGTCCTGCTTGAGTGTTGTTTATAGAATCCTTATATCTTTTAGGAACCCAAAACTTGGGAATTTGGTATCCTAGGCACAACACTTCCTTTAAAATCATAGGATATTCTAATTAAGAATTTGCCTAATGTAGGGTTGATAGGAAAATAATTTTTGGAACCTTCCAATTCATAAGATAATCTTTAGTATCTTGGTCCACTAGAAAATAGAACTCAATAGCCCTGTCCATTAAAGAAGATGAATACATAGTCTTAGGAAGTTGTGTGGCATAGGACCTCTGGTTAATACAACAAATTCTAGATTTAGGACTACCTATAGGCACCATTCCAATCTTATGTGATAACAATCATGCTATATACATTTCAAAGAATCAAATCCAACACTCCAGGACCAAACACATAGACATAAGGCACCAATTCATTAAGGACCATGTCACCAAGGTAGACGTAGAGCTACATCGTATAGCAACTAAAAATTAGCTTGCAGATATCTTTTAAAAACCACTGGCTTTTGAAACCTCTACCACCTTAAGAACCAAAATTATTGTCATAGATATTCATGCTAAAAATTGAATGCTTTGAACTTCTAATATCTGATTGATGTTTTCTTATTTTGTTTTCTTTATGTTTTAAGTTTTTTTATCTATTTTTTTTTAATATTTTATGATTTTGTATGCATATATTGTTTATTTCTTTTAAAAATTTAAGAATCCAATTACTACTCACTTCAGTAGCTAAACTCTTTTTTAAATAAAAAACTTACCAATTTTTATAAACAGTGTTTGACTCCTCTAAAAATAGTTATGGGAAGTAAAATAGAGATTATCTCTCTACCTCTAACTCCTTCAGGGGTGTAATTTCTTTTTGAATCTAAATCTATATCAAAATAAAAAATTTGACCAAGAAATAAAGAATTGTTTCATCTTCCTAGAGTTCACTATCTCATTTGAATATTTTTGCAAATTTATGAATTTATTTCAAATTTTCTTAATCAAGATGTTTATTTATATCAGATGGATAAGGATTTTGGTTTGTGGTTTACTCTTCCTTTTATAAGCAAGTGACTCCTTCTTCTCTTATATTTGGAACATAATCTCACAATTGAGAGTCTTTAATGACCAATAAAGGAAGCAAAGTTGAAAAAGTTAAAAAAGAGGTACAAAATGAGCCAAAAATTGGAAAGTTATGCAATAATCACAAAAAATTGAAAGAAACACAAGGTGTATCAAGAATCAAAAGATAAACAAAGTGCACCAAATAATGATAAATGAGGTACAAAATGAGCCTACAATGAGTTTACTTCCCTTCCTTTCAAATATTTAAATCTTAGACAAATCTGTGTGCCAATTGATATCGTCTACACATGAATTTGAAAGTCATGATTTGTAATTCATCACTTTGTAATGCTATTATCTTTGAAATATATCTAAAAATAAGTTTGAAGAGATCACATTTCCTTTCTAATTTATTTTTTGAATTAGCTTTTTATTTAAAAAGGACCTTTAGCCAGTAAGGAGCCTGAGCTAGGGATGATAAAATTCAATTATCTAAACTTTATGAATTTTAGCATTATCAATGCATTTCTTACTAATATAATCATTATGAAGAATTCTAAATGGTACTTTTGATCGATTCTTAAAAAACTTTATTCTTTATTTTATGGTTGTTTGTATCTTATGTTTTTAATTTATTTTATGTTATTCATATTTTTTCCTTCCTGATCATAACAATCCATCGCATAACTTTTCCTTTTATTTAGATCATCCAGTATGATTCATATGGTACTGTACAATCTAAATAAAATATGAAATTTATGATCACATTGTATCCAATGACCAATAACAATCTATTATTGGTGATCATACTATGTAATATCCACTTCGTACTGTATAATCCATGTGGAAGGAACTATTGGTTGAACTAAATTTGACCGATATGATCATTAACACCACATCATGCTGTACGATCCACCTGTTCGTAATGTAAGAGCTCAAAAGTTCATAATATATGAACTCAAAAGTCTGAGATTGTATAGGCTGACTCCTCAGGTTGATCATTCTATCTTTAATCATCCAGTATAGTGTCTGATTGTATTGTATGGTAAGAGTACCTTTTGACTAATCGTCTGAATGAATTGATTTCACTAGATCATCTAGTATGATTGTCAATTTTATTAAAGAACAATAATCATTTCAATTTCTTCACACCATTCCAATATTATAATCATTGACATCCCTCTTAAACTCTCCTACCTTGTAATGGCTAGTTAAAAATGATCCGAACATTATTGGTTAGTTCCTCTAGATGAGCTATCGATCATAGGTTCACTGAGACTGTTGATGAAGAAGTCTATCAGCAATACAAAATAGCTAGAATCACATTGTCTAAAATTGTTAACGAGGAGATTCTAAACTTTTAGGTGCTTCATCTCTTTTACCATACCACTCTTGGCTTCATCCTCACCCTTGGCTTTCCTTTTCATTCTAAACTTTTATTTGAATTATTTTCAAGCCCTCACATTAATAATGAAAGTCATTGCCTTACAATCCTATATTAATAGGAGGCCTATAAAAATCACTAACCAGGACTTTCATGACTTTCTTCATCTTTCCATTACTAGTGTCAAAATTCACATTTTAGCCTCGGATCCTGACTAAAGATGGACCCCTTCCAACACTTTCCTTAGGGAGTCGAATGTTAACTATCATATCATACAAGTCAATTCTTTAGTCTTGGTGTGGGCTCCAAAAATTTGGCCCCAGCCTCCGCCCACTTTGCTTTTTCTTTTCGAAGGAGTTTTAATGAATTTAAGTTCTGGGGTAAATTTTGAGATGGCATCTGAGTTTGTAGATAAGACACTACCAAGAGATTTTATCCTCATTTTGCAAGGACTTTATGATTTGAGTTCTGGTTTCATATAGGTGCAAGCCCCTGTAGTTAATTACCCCTCTCGATCATGAGAGAGAACTTTTGATAAATGCTAGTCATTAATCATATACATTATATCCGTAGATACATAGTATCAAGTGTATAGTAGCACCATTTGGCATAGGAAATTTGAGTGATTGATATTTAAAATTGGAAATTTCACCATCTTGCACTTAAAGCGGATGGTGGGGGAATGGATGATGAACCCGATCAAGATCCCATGGTTTCATCATTCTGGGTCATCGTGATTCTTGGTTTACTTAGTCAGAGAAGGAAGTCGACCCAATCTGACAGAAGGATCCTTGTCAGCAGTCATGGGTTGCTTCTTCTAAGGGGACCTTATAGACATAGGGTGAATATTTTTCTAGGAGGATAAATTTGAATCCATCTTAGCTAATAAAGGGCTTTATGCCCTATTGATTAATATCTAAACGATTTGATGCCACTAATAAGCATATTAGCTTGGGCCAAAACTGGTATTTTGTGGTGCCATTTGGCGACAAAATAACTCGATTCAGAGAGCCCTGAGTCATAACTGTTTATCCTGCGGTGCCATTTGATAGCAAAACTATCGATCAGAGGACACGTACCTTGTCCATACTGGCAGGAGATTTTTTGAGAATGGATCATAGTGATATTTTTAACTAGGCATTAGGTTAATGTGGTTTAAGTAAATTACAATTTGTCTACCTTGCCAAACTATTGTAGAGGGTGGATATATTTTGCTTTTAGTAATTTGATGGATTGATTTTTAATTTTAAATATTTTGAGTTTGGAATGACTTTAGAATTTTTAAACTTTTTGGCATTTAGGTGGCATTTGAAATTATTCATAAATATCTCCTTCGGTTGAGATGTACATTCAACACAACCATCATTGGGGTGTTTGGGGATATTTCCCTTTGTTGGTTGAACCCTGTCGACCCTATCAACTTGCCAATAGGGGATCGATTTCATAGGCTTTGTGGTTTTATTTATAAATTTTCTTTGTTGAAGTCTTTGAAGGCTAATATAAATATATTAAATAAATATCCTGATCGACTTCACAATCATATATTTATTTAATGGTCTAAGCCGTGTCGACTCCTATCTACCTGCATAGAAGGATCAGGCTTGAACTTGGGTTCATTTTTTGACCCACGCAGTATTCCTAAACACCACGTGTGTTCCCACAATATGCTTGCTGGAGCCCATGCGGGTATTTGGGGGCATTTTATAATTATTTAATGAATCTTATTGACACTTATTTACCCACTTAGGAGGATCATGTTCAAATTTATTGACCCATATATCATCACTAGATATCATGTGTATTCCTACAGCATGCTCACTAGGGCCCATGTGAGTATTTGGGGGTATTTTATAATTATTTATTGAACCTTATCAAAAAAACTCCTTTTTTACCTACTTTGGAGGATCAGGTTTTGTATGATTTATGATTTTATTAGTGAATTCTCATTATTATAGGCCTTGAAGGCCAAATATGGTCCTAATATGAATGTATTAAGACAAATATATCGATCGCCACCACTATATATTTATTTAATGATTCAAACCCAGTTAACTCCTATTGATCCGCATAGAAGGATTGGGTCTGAACTTGAATTCATTTATTGACCAAAGCAACATCCTTAGACATTTTGTGTGTACTTATGACATGCTCGCCATGGCCCATGCCGGTATTTGGGGTCATTTCCATTTATAGCCTAAACTTGTTGACCCTATCAACTTGTTAATAGAGGATCAAGTTTTATATACTTTATGCATATATTAGTGAATTCTTATTGTTATAGGCCTTGAAGGCCTAATATGAATATATTAAGACAAATATACTAGTTGCCACAACTGTATATTTGTTTGATGGTTCAAACTCTATCGACTCCTATTTAATTACTTAGGAGGAACGGGTTTCATAGGTTTTATGCCTTTATTAGTGAATTCTCATTATTATAAGCCTTAAAGGCCTAATATGAATTTATTAAGACAAATAAATCAGTCTCCATAATTATGCATTTATTTGATGGTTCGAACTCCTTTGACTCCTATTGATCATAAGGGGATCGGGTTCAAACTTGAATTCACTTATTGACCATCGCAACATCTCTAGATGTCACGTGTGTTACCACAACACGCTCACCAGTGCCCATGCGGGTTTTGTTATTGTATTTCCACTTTAGTGTACCGATGTGCATACATATTATAGTGTATGTGTGGGGTATTTTAGAATATTTCAATTATGCGGGCAACTATCATTTGAATGTAAGCAACATTCCATTTGAGAGTTTGAACATGCCTTCTATCCGCTTGTATGAGTGTTGCAGATCTGGTGGCAGTATTTTTTGGATGTCATGAGGCACCTCATCATCCTGATGTTGGCTCCCCTTTTCTCAATCACCAGGAGGCCCTTCTTAAAATTCATAACTGCTACCTTAACAAGAACTCTTTTTAAGGTCTATAATATATCAAACTTTTAAGGATGTAACATCCATAATTAGATAATTGGTCTTCAAAATAAATAGAGGTATCTGGGCGGACTTATCATTTCCAGTGTTCATGGGTGCCAAAACAGTTTTCTTCCAAAGTATAGGATCAAAAAGAAATTTTGAAACACCAAAAAATTTAGTTCAAATTTACTGAAACATCCCTTCCGTTCTGCCAGGTGGTGTCGTTCTCCATACATCAAGTTGTCTTCATACCCAATATACTTGCAAATCTAAATCCCCACTATTGTAGGTGATATATGTATTTGTGTCCACAAGGGTACATTATACTTGTTATATTCCCACTATTGTTATCCATAAGTACTATATCAAGTATTACTACTTGCATATAGTGTTATATATATGACAAATTTCCTACAATAATAGTGGGGACTAGCATTTGTTGTATTCCTTTGGTATTTATCTTATGGATAATGTTTTTGGTATACCACAGACTTTCTATAATCACCCATAGATAGTTGCATTTACTTCATATCATCTACTTCCACTTGTACTAGATGAACGTATTTATTGGTTATTAATAGAGCATTGATTGCAACGGTGTTATAACATCCATTTCTTATTCCTGATTAGCACTCATAAGCCCATTGTGATTATGGCGTATCTCCGTTCACCGCCAACAAGTGTTCATATCTACAATAGATTTTCTTGGATTTGCTTGTATTCCTCCTTCATACATATTAGCCAATGAGCATCATATCCATCGTACATATTAACTTGTAGGAGAGTAGGGTACTCACTCATAATCAAGTTATATTGATTACATCAGAACTACATTTGCTTTAGACTCTTTGAATACACCTTCATTATTAGCTTGCTATATGTTAAATTCTTTTTTCGCTCATAGATGAGCCACATTGAATGTGACAAGTCCTTTGTTGTTCGTGTTTGATTCAAGTCTAGGTGTTCAAGTAAAGTTTTGATTTGCAAGTCTTGGCACAAATTCTTGCATATTTGTTTGAGTTTGCTCCCTTGTATATGATTCTGTATTATGCATGTGTTTAAGCCCAAGTTTGGTTTGATATCATTTTCTCAAGCTTATTTTGAGTTTGATTTTATATTCAAGACACGGTTCGTTGAGGTTCAATCTCTGATTTCAATTTCATTTTGATTAAGTTCAAAATCTTTATTATTAGTTATTTGCATTTTGTCTACAAGTTCAAGTATAAGTCCCTTGCTGTACTTTGAATTCAAACTTTGGTCCTCAACTTGTTCATTTAATTTAAAAGAAGGTGTCATGTTCACCCGAAATTTTGGTAGCCTCCCAGTATCTCCCTCATTTAGGGGAAACTACGAGAAATTGGGCCTTCCTAACATTTGCAATAAATGCATATATGGTAGGTTTCCTTAGACACCATTGCCGTGGTCTTCATTCCCACCATGCACAATAAAGGTGTGTTTTGGGTCTTCGAATATACCTGTTTAAAACAATTGGCATATAGTAGCAGCATGGGCTTAGATATTGGATTTTGAATATTTGATATTTAAAATAAAAACTTTCACCATCTTTCACTTAAAATGGATGGTGGGGGAATGGATGATGGACCCGATCAAGATTCTATGGTTCCATCATAATGAGTTAGTAATAATGATAATAGGGAACAACATCATTATTATTAGGGAACAACATCATTATTATAAACCTTAGAGGATACTTTGGAAACAAATTTAAGAAAAGAAGATGAAGCTCACAAGTCAACATCCAAGTACAGTGCAAAGTGACCGCCTCCACCCAGGAACTTAACCAAGTTCCTGGAACTTAACCAAGTTCCTGGAACTTAACCCAGGAACACCTGAAATTTTAGCCAAGTAATCCGGAGAGCAGAGAGTGAAATAATGATTAGCACCTGAAATTTAGGCATTTAGATGTATTTTCCAGGAACTTAACAGATTTTTAGGGAGCTGGGATAAATAATGACTTCCTGGTTTTAAAAGTTCAATTTTTGGAGGAGAAAGTAATGCGTTTCATTTGAGAAATCAAAACATAATTTCATTTGATTGGAAGAAAACTACATCAAAATTGGTAGACAAATGAAGCAAGTTAGGAAAGAGAAGGATACTCTGACTACCTGTAGGATGAAATATGACAGGGCTGTCATAAATATTTGTTAAAACGAAGCTACTATTCGTGCCCTGCTTGAGTAACAAACAAACAAAAAAAATGTGACTTCAACATGAAAAGGGAATGGAATAACGTAAGTCTACGATTTATTATTCTGTGCGGAGTCCGGAAGGCGTTCGGAGACCGATAAAAATGCGTCAAGTCACCCAAAAAATGCACCGCACTTCTGCGCTCTGTACCGAACACATAACCAGATGGGAGAACCATCCGGTATCCGCATAGGATAATAGCCCCAAGTCTACAGCTGATGGTCCATGTTATTCTAAAAATCAAATGAAAAAAGAACTTGATCTTTCCTTACAAGGTATGCAGAATAAATAAATGTAATGTGCCAGCCACCTGGTATTTTTTATTATAAGGTCGTAATGGTGCTTCGGCTAAACCACCAAACACAGCTCCTTTCTCATCCCCAACAACCTACGAAGAACCCATGAATAAAAAACAGCATCAAGATTGATTAAGCTCATACGTGAGCCGCAGATTGACTGTAAAAATAAAATATAATTCCTTCAATAGAGCATCAATGAGTATGTGCCAATAATTAGGCGATAGTAATGAAATAGTATTGATTATACAGCATATGGTCAAAGTATGCATTTGCACATGATGTCATAACACTCGAAATGCAGTTTAATAAATCGATATGCAAATAACAGATCCCAATTCTATGCAGCGAAGACAGATTTATGTGCTTTTATAAAATCAAAACGGTGGTTCTTACAATCTAACATGAATAGAATTTGAGGTCCTGCACCCATAAATATATATTTGGGATGAAGAGATTCACAGATTTATAAGCTTCTATAAAAATAACCATGCAAACAAAATTAAAACGCGGTTCTTACAACAAACAATAAATAGAAATCACCTCTCTCTCTCTCTCTCTCTCTCTCTCTCTCTCTCTCTCATAATATTAGAGCCCAACAAATATATATTCAGGATGGAGAGATTCAAAAACCCTGGTTTCGGGCCATTCTATTATTTAAAAAGATAGATGCGGTATCCCATCTATCTCAATTTGCTGCAGTAACAAGCATTTGCTTCACTACTTGTTGGCCACATTGGTGCGGGTTTAGCCACTGATGGGGAGCCCTGAAACATCGATGACCCTTCATGAAGCATGCTGGCAAGCAACGTGTGCGCCACCTCCACGACCTCCTAACACCTCATAAGAAATATAATCTCATATAAATTTGCGCTACCTACAATACTCTCACATTTAACTTTGAACTTTATGTGGGCTCCAAAAATTCGGTCCTGGCCTCCCTGTTATTTTTTAGGGGAGTTTTAGTGGATTAAGTTCCGGGGTAAAATTTGGGAAGGTAGATTGGGTTTGCAAGTAAAAAACTACCCAAAGATTTCACCCTCATTTTGCAAGGACTTTCTGATCTGAGTTCTGGTTTCCTATAGGCTCAAGCTGCTATAGTTAATTACCCCTCCCGATAACGATAGAGAACTTTCGATTAAGGCTAGTCGTCGATCAGATACATAAAGATACGCATTATCTAGCCTATAGTAGCAGCATGGGCTTGGATATTGGATTTTGAATATTTGATATTTAAAATAAAAACTTTCACCATCTTTCACTTAAAATGGATGGTGGGGGAATGGATGATGGACCCAATCAAGATTCCATGGTTCCATCGTCCCGGGCCATCGTGGTCTCTGGTCTACTTAGTCAGAGGAGGTAGTCGACCCAACCTGACTGAAGGATCCTTATCAGCAGTTATGGATTGCTTCGTCCAAGGGGACCATGTAGACCTGAGATAGATGTTTGTCTAAGGGAACAAATTTGAATCAACCTTAACTAACAGAGGGCTTTGTATCCTATTGATTCATATCTCAAAGATTTAGTGTCATTTGGGAGCACGGGAGCATATGGGCTCTGGCCATAATCGTAATTTAGTGGTGTCATTTGACCCTGATCATAACCGTTTACTTGCGGTGCCATTTGGCGACAAAACCTTCGATTAGAGGACACGTGTCACATCCTTGTTGGCAAGAGATTGTTTCAGAATGAATCCTAGTGATATTCTCGACCAGACACTAGCTCTTTGTGAGCAGAAGTGTATTTTAAAATTTGTCCACCTCAGCAAATTATTGCGGAGGGTGGATGGTTTTTGCTTTAAGTGTTTAATGGTTTGCTTCAATTTTAAATATTTAAATTTGGGGTGATTTTTTTGGAATTTTGATTTTAGTGGGCATTTGGGTGGCACTTTGAATTTTTGGAATTGACCCATCCGGTTGAGATCTAAGCTCAACACGATCATTACGAGGTGTATGGGGTCATTTATGTTTGAAGATTGAACCTTGTTGACTCTATCAAGTTGTCAACAAAGGATCGAATTTTGTAGGCCTCAAGCCTTTGTCAATGAATTTTCCTTATTATGGACCTTGAAGGCCTAAAATGAACGCATTAAAATAAATATTTCGATCGACATCGTAATCATATATTTATTTGATAGTTTGAACCGTGTCGACTTCTATTGACCCTTATAGAAGGAACAGTTCGAACTTAAATTCATTCAACCCACACAGCATCCCTAGATATCACGTGTGTACTCTATGGTGCTGCTCCTGATAAGGAGATATGCTAAGATGATGGAAATTCCATAAAAGAAAGAGAGAAGCTTGATGAAGGTTGAAGCGATATGCCTTCCTTTTTTTTCTTTGTTGATTGTTGAGAAGATTTATGAGAAGGGCTACAACTTTGATCTTTTATAAAAAATCTCTTTCATCTTTTTCTTTGGTAAGCACCTTGGGATTCAAATAACATTAGGATATCATCCCAAACAATGTTTTATGTTTAAAATAGATGTCAACAACTAATCAAATCAAGAAAGATTTACAAGGGAGAAATACTACAATACAAGTTGTATGTGGTGAACAAATCGGTTGAAGTTGAACAGAATTGCTTTGCTTTGGCAGCCTCCCTGCGTTTTTCTCGTCTAGGAAAAATTTTTGGAATCTAGGCCTGCCAACTGCATGAAGAAAGATGTGCATGGTCAGTGTCCGGTGACACCGTGGTCGTGTTTTTCTACCCCACCACACTAAGAAAGGCGTGCATGGGTTGCAACGATACCTGTACGAAAATGTGCAAATTTTTCCTGTCGGCCTGAAAGCACGTACGAGTACTTAAATTTTACCCTGTTGCACTAAGAAAAACATGTACAAGGCTTTCCCGCCTTGCCGCAAGCATCGCACCGACATCGCACCGAGCTTCTTCCCATCAAGCTAAAAAAAGCGTTATAGGTGGTCCATCTGTTGCGCCGCAAACACCGAAAATAGAATTTTGAATTTTTTTTTTTGAGTTTGGCAAGCCTTTATACCTTAGTGAGCAAGGGTGGCGACAACGATGTCGATGTCGAGAGTGTCGGTGTTGAAGCGATCGATGAGAGATCAAACACACAATTTCTTTTTTTTTTACTCTTTTTTATTTTTTTTATATTGATACTAACGATAATATTACTAATACTAATAATAGTAGTGATATTAGTAATAGGAAGTAATAGGGAACTTAACAGTTATGTTAGAGAAAAGATAAAGGAGGAAGAGAGCTATACAAAATACATTAAATAATAATACTAATAATATTATTGTTATCATCATTAATAATAATAATATTTAAATAAAAAAATGGAAAAAAGTATAACGTATACCTATTGTTGTTCAACAGCGACGTTGTTAGTAATTTCTGCTCAAATTGCTCGATCGTTAATTAATTCCAAATTAATTTTAATTAATTATACATTTTTTGGAATTAGGTATAATTAATTAATTCCAAATTAATTTTAATTAATTAGGTATAATTATGATTAACTTATTTTATATATATAATAATTAGTTATTATTAATCGTTAATTAATCATAATTAATTAAATTTAATTATGATTAATTTTCTTTAATATAATTAATTATTATTTAATCATAAACTAATCATAATTAACAAAATCTAATTATAATTAATTATTCTTAATTGTAATTAATTATTATTAATTATAATCTAATCATAATTAATTTAGCTTAATTATGATTAATTATCTTTAATTATGATTAATTATTAATTAATTATTAATTGATTATAATTATTTAAATCTTATTATAATTGATTTAATTAATAAAAAAAATGCTTCCCCCCACTTTCTTTCCTCGATGTCCGCGTCGGACCGGCAAACCACCTAAGCACGCCTTTGGTGCGCGTGGTAGGAGGGAACTTGGAGCGACGCCTACGGCGAGGTAAGTGAGTGACCCCTCGATCCACATGTCAACCCCGACAACCCCACAAAGGTATGAAATTTTCTAAACTCAAAACTCTGTTTCAATGTTCGTGGCGAACCGGAAAACCGCCCCAAGCACACATTTGGTGCGCGTGGTGGGATGGGACCCCGGTGCGGCACCTACGGCGAGGCGGGGTCGCTCATAAGTACCCCCGAGCGGGGGGAAATGTCAAAAATTGCTATCTTTTCATAAAATACTTTTTAAAACGTCATGCATGCCTTTGTTGGCCGTGGTGGGAGAAAAATAAATAATACAACCGCCGTGGTGTCTCACAAACACCAACCGTGCACGCCTTTGGTGGCGTGGCGGGTAAGCGGCCTCTTGGTTTTTTCCCCTTAACGGGGGAGACACCGGGAGGCTGCCGAAATTTGGATTGAAAATCCAAGGACTTGGAACAATTTGGGACCTGGACTTGATTGAACTGAAAGGACATGCAAGAGCTATATTGAACAAAGATCCGGACTTGAACTTGGTTGGACCAAATCTACTTAATTGAACTCAAAACTGAATGAATCATAACTTAAGCATAATGAACATAGAGGACTTGTGTAAGACTTAAGCTGAACTTGAACTCAAACGAACTTGGTAAAGAGGACAATTGAACTCGGACTTATACTTTGAAAGAAATTGAACTATGAAATATTTGAGCCTAAATCAAACTTGAATCTGATTTTGACTTGACTATAACTTGCAAGTGAACATAAAAGACTTGGACAATTATCAAAGACTTAACTTGAACATGAGCTTGGACATTTGAGCTCTACAAGAATAACAGAAGACTTGATTGAACTCAGAATGGTAGAGGCTCACTTCGAGTCTGAAACTATGCTTGAACAAAACTTTGCACACAAAGAAACTTTGACATCAAAGTTAATATACAAGTTGGATATATGGGACTATGCTCAGAATTTGAATCAAGTGGAAAAGGCATGAACACTTGAATCCCAAATTTGAATGAATCATAAAATGATTGATCAAACATAAAAATGCAAGTGCTCAATTCCAAATTATTTGATCATGAACTAACAATCACAAGTGGCTTAAACTTGAAGTTTGAGTGATTAGGAGGAAGAGCCACGAGCTAAACTATGAAATGTTGAGCCTCACTCACAATATGCAAATGGGATCATGATTCTCAAAATGCATTAGAAGATGCATGATTCTTAAATATATGAAATGATTCATTCAAGAATAATGGAGTGAAATACTCATGAACCAAACTTTAGAGATCTAACAACATCTCTATAATGAGTATGGTGAACATAGAAGCCTGCAATGGTTTTTCATATCACATGTGCTAATACCGTGACAGGTATACATTCCCATTCCCTACAAGCAAAAATGACAAATGTATCGAAAGAGACACAAGTGAATGGACTAAATCCCAGTAAGTTATGGTGGTGTATTAATTGCATAAATGTGCTCATAATCAATATGTTGGTAGAGATAGATGACAGATGAGAAGCTCCTATGAGTTAACGTACACTCGAGTGGTATGTAATTATGGTTGTGATATCACCACAATTGAGGTCGGCTCATTTGTACACAAACGCAACTATTCCTTGGGAGCTATGATGATCGACAAAATTATTTGTGGATAATACTAGCGATTATGTAGAAGTCTCTCATGTATGCAAAATGTCATCTACAAGCAAATATATAATTCCTTCGACAAACACCAGAGCATAAACAAATACAAGGCAGGAGATTCGTTAGTGAATATCAATCCGCCTGCAGAAATCAACAGATAGTGCACGACAGTCTACCTGTACGAAGCAGCGAACAATTCTATTCAGAAGTTGCTACGCCACCGGATTTGCAACATTTGTACGAGCAGACATAAGGTATCTATTCCAAAATTACCCCTGCACGTGCACTATAAATTGTATACACATAGGTACACTAAAAGGGGTAAAAATAATTATAAAACCCGCATGGGCCCCGGCGAGCGTGTTATTGGTACACACGTGACGTCTAGGGATGCTGCGCGGGTTGACAAGTGAATTCAGGTTCGAAACCGATCTTTCTATACGGGTCAATAGAAGTCGATAGGTTTCGAACCATTAAACAAATATACGGTTGTGGCGACCGTTATATTTGTCCTAATACATTCATATTAGGCCTTCAATGCCTATAATAATGAGAATTCACTATCAAGGGCATAAAGCCTACGAAACCCGATCCTCTGTCGATAGCCGAACAGAGTTGACAAGGTTCAATCCATAAAAAGAAATGACCCCCAAACACCCCGATGATGGCCGTGTTGAATGCAGATCTCAACCGGAGGGGTCCATTCCAAATATTTTTTTAAATGCCGTTCCAAATATCCAAAAATCCAAAAAAATCTTAAAATGTCAAAATCCCAAAAATATTTAAAATTTGAAATTCAACCATAAAACGCTTAAAGAAAAATCCATCCACCATCCGCAACAATCTTCCTGGGTGGACAAATTCAAATAAACTCTAGCTCACAAAGAGCCAAATGCCTAGTCGAAAATATTACTAGGATCCATTCTCAAATAATCTCTTGCCAGTAAGGACGTGGTACGTGTCCTCTAACCGGCAGTTTCTCCGCCAAATGGCACTGCAGGTAAACGGTTATGAATCGGGGCCCTCTGAACTGAGTGGTTTTGCCGCCAAACGGCACCACAGATAGCGTTTATGGCCAAAACCAATACGATCCTTAATGGCGTTAAATCCTTGAGATATGAATCAATAGGATATGATCGATAGGGCACAAATCCCTTTGTTAGCTAAGGTGGATTCAAATTTGTCCCCTTAGACAAACATTTAACCCCGGTCTACAAGGTACCCTTAGACGAAGCAACCTATGGCTGCCGACAAGGATCCTTCTATCAGGTTGGGTCGACTACCTCCTCTGACTAAGTAGACCAGGGTCCACGATGGCCCGGGACGACAGAACCATGGGATCTTAATCGGGTCTATCATCCATTCCCCCACCATCCGCTTTAAGTGCTAGATGGTGAAATTTGTATTTTAAATATCAAACTTTTCAAACCTTTCCAAATACCCAAATCCAAACCCAATTTCCAAAATTCCATACCCATGCTGCTACTATATGCCAGATAACATGTATCTCTACGTATCTGATTGACGACTAGCCTTAATCGAAAGTTCTCTCTCGTGATCGGGAGGGGTAATTAACTATAGGGGCTTGCGCCTATAGGAAACCAGAACTCAGATTATAAAGTCCTCACAAAATGATGGCGAAATCTCTGGATAGTGTCTTATCTACAAACCCATCTGCCTTCCAAAATTTACCTCGAAACTTATTCGTTAAACCTACCTCGCCGAATAAAAAAGAAAAGCGTGGCGAGCGGAGGCCGGGGCCGAATTTTTGGAGCCCACAGATTTCTGGCGACTCCACTGGGGTCTGGTTTCTCTTTCCATCTTTGGCTAGTCGTGTCAGTGCTATAGTAGTAGTTATATCAAATCTTACTTAAAGTTCTGAGTCTTTCAAAATGATCATTCACCAAGTTTATATGGCATTTAGCATTTTTTTAAAAATTATATTATTTTAATCGCTTGCTAATGTTTATTTGCTTTTGTTTTGTGTTCAGTGCAAGTCTCTGCATTTTGAAAGTGCGGGGTGATGTATCAGATTCGGATTACTAACCCTTGCCTTTCATTTATGCAGATGGATCTACAGAACACCCCGATGACTGTCTAGCTGGGATAAGGAGCCAGGATCCAGCTGGCTAATGCTATTATTGAGACCGGAAACACCGGAGCTACCATCCAGTTTTGTAGCGTTGACTTCCCGGAGATTGCTGCAAGGAATGCCGCCATTCCTGTGAATGGTAGGAATGTTGAGAAGTCTGACAGAAAACTCAATGTTGATGAAGCTGTCACCCGTCGTGTGCATCTGCCGGAACAATGACTTGTTGCTGAAAATTCTCGTGGGAGAATTTCTGTATTCGAGAGGCTATCACAGCCTGAGGCCCTGACCACCAGGAGAATTATGAATGGTGGAAGAATCTCTGTGGTGACTGCAAATACCACCACTCTGTCAACCAGATTATCTGCACCTGGAAAATACGATGCTGAGGCCTCCTCATCCGGAGGAAGGCCTACAAGGAGGCAAAGAAGGAAGATGAATGCTGAACTCCGAGCTCAGCAATAATAACTCCCTGTTCAACCTTCCAATCTGCCGGCCCGAGAGCTAGAAGCGACCATTCCTACCCGGAATGGATATGCAAATTTAAAATGGGTGAAGAAGAATAGCTCCACCAGTGAGCTGAAGAAATCTTTCTGGGAGCAACGTCCTGAAGTTCCAACTCCTCCAAAGAGAAAGGAGCCTGAAACTCTCTCGGCCCGGGTTTATCGGGTCCTGAAGACTGTAAAGGATAATGGTCTGAAAAAAAAGTTTCAACAACCTTTAGTGATCGAGACTAAAAGAACCCCGCCAAGGGAGCGTCTGTCCTTTGCTACAGAAGGAAGAGAAAGAAGATATACCCCACGCGGTGAACATCCGGGTGTGACACCTGAACCATATGTTCAGGGATCCACTGTTGAAAGGTCCCGGTGGAAAGGAAAACAAGTCTGGAGGACAAAGCCTCGGAGAAATGAAAAATAAAAAGAAAGAAGAACTGAGTTGGGCATGACATCCGATGAGGCTTCCCGGAGATCCGCCCCCATCTACAAACAACGTCAGAAGTGGGCCCCAAAAAGGACCCATAATGATATTCCTCCAGACGTTAGACACCTTGGAGAATCCTCCAGGGGATCCCGTCGCCCTCCATCCCCTCCAAAAGAAGAAACCAACTTTAACCGCAGTCCACTGGTTGAAGAAGTCCCCGTGCCTAACCAAGAATCGGAAATCCAGTGGCGGCGCTGCTCAGAGATCCGAGTACTAGAAGAGAAAGGAAATTTTCAAGGGGGAGACAACATTGAAGAAGAGGAATTCCTTGAAGAGGATGAAAATTTACAAGAATACCTTGAAGGGGACGAAAATATTGAAGAAAACATTGATGAATTTATGGAGAAAAACCTAGAAGAAGAATTGATAGAAATTAATGACACATTAGACATGGAGGTAGTCTACATGGTGAGACACACCAATACTAATGATGAAACCTACTATGATGATATTGAAGATGATGACGATCAACAACCACCGGTTAGGCAAATTTATCAACGTCGTCGTGAAGCTGGGTCCACCACTGGCAGAGGTGGTCATTCACAAGTTGAAGAAGAAAGAAAAGAGGCCGAGGAGAATCCCTTCGCTGACGAGAATGTCACACTTGCAGACATACAAAGACATATGAGGCGACAAATGAGAGCCAAAGATAGAGAAATTTCTCAGTTGAATGAGAAGATGACTGAGATGATGACTCAAATGGGGGAAATGATGTAGATGATATAGAGAACTGTTGCTGTTGGTGCTATGCCCAATCCTCCTACGGATCCTCCAAACTTTTAAATGCCTCAAGTCTCAGGAGTACGGGGCACTCTTGAAGGTGGCAATGAAGTTCATAATATTATCTGTCAGCCCACCCCACAAAATGTTGCAAGTACTTCCGAACCTGTGACAGCTGCGCAACTCGAAGGAATTATTACTAAAAGATCAAAGCCATTATAGCTGTTGACCAAGCAAAAAAGTTGGTGGGCAAAGGTCGTCTGTACCCTGCTGAGTACGACCAAGTACCATACCCGAAAGGATATTCAGTCCCAAAATTCTACACTTTCAACGGTAATAACAACCCCAGGCAGCACCTGGCACAGTTTAAAGCCACCTGTGGGATTACAGGAGGAAATGACGCCCTACTCTTCCGACAATTCGTCAGCAGTTTGACAGTAATTTCTTTCGAATGGTATGCTGAACTGCCGAATGATTCTGTGAAGACCTTAACAGAATTGGAAAATATGTTCATGAAGAGGTTTGCTAGTACAACTGAGAAGATCACGATCGCTGACCTCTCTCTAGATTAGAGAAAAAGAGAAGAGTTAGTGACCAAATATATCACTCGCTGGCGCAACCTCAGTATGAAGTGTGAGCAACAACTTAAAGAAGAGCATGTCGTACAGTTGTTAATGGGCAACATTGATGATAAGATGCAACCCTTCCTGTACATGGCTACAATCAACACATTTCAAGACTTGCTTGACAGAGTGGCCAAATTTGAGAAACTGAATTTGTCCAGGTCAGAAAATCACGCTGATAAGTCTAAGAAGGCTAAGGCCCCGGGTGCTAGAAGGGGTGATGCCGACTCTACGTTCTTCTCTAGAGCTGATAGAGAAAAACAAGTGATTTACAACGTAGATAAAGACAAACAGCTGATGCAATGTCAAGAAAAGCCCAAACAGGCCTATAACCCTTACCCCCAGCCGAAGTTGATACTCAGAGGCAATGATAAGCCACGAACTTATCAAGGTGGAGGAGAACGCCAGAGACAGATAATGGGAACAGGTGATAGAACGTTCTAATCCCTCAAACATAAAATGAATAAAGAATATTCATTCAAGAGGGAGAGTGTCACCAAATTATTTCTACAAGTGTTGAAATCGGGTTTAAAACTGCCTGAATGCAAGAGACCCGAAGAGTCGAAGCACACTGGTGACCCAAATTATTGTCCATATCATCGGGTACTCAACCATCCTATTGAAGATTGCTACATCTTCAAGGATTTGCTTGAAAGAAAATATCAGAAAGGGGAACTCACATTGTCCGACAATGTGTTGACTCACCCTAAAAAGGAATCAGCTCGGGTAGTTACGTCCTCTTCCGTACCCCTGGTTAAAGAAAGAAGAACAGAAAGGGAGCCAGTTCAAGAAGAGCAATGGGAGACTGCGGTCTCCAAGAAGACTGTGAAAATGTTGAAGTAGTTTGAAGGAATTCCAAGTGTAAAGTGGAAGTCTCCTATTGAGCCTATGATAAATTTGAAGGCACTGCCTATGGTACGACCTTCTACTTCTAAACAATTTTCCAATCAAGTTGGTTCTTCAAAGACTGGATAGATGAAATCATCCAAGAAGAAGACCAAGCTGAAGAAGCCTAAGGAGAAAAAGACTGCAACTCAAAGGGTTATTGACAGTTTGGATGAGTACTACCAGACTGTGAGACGACCTATCAAGCTCGCTGACTTCATATCGGAGCTTAAGATAGACAAAGCCGGAGAAGATGATGAGAATTCTCTTCCAATAAAAATATGTCGGATCATCTCGGTGACACCGAGTACTTTGACAGAAGAGGAATACACAGAAGAAGTACCCTCTGAATCCTGTATGATGGTTTTGCCAATGGAATACAGTTCGGAGGAGAATTTGTATTTTCCAGAGGAAGATGAATCAGACCCTAGCATAGCATCTCGGATGAGACATGTAAACTTGGGTGATGATTCTGAATCAACAGATGAGTCCCTAGACGCAACGATGGCTGACTCTGAAGAAAATATACAGTTAAATGACTCTGAACCGGAGGAGATTGCTCAAGTGCAGTTAAGAAGCGGCAAGATACTACCGCCTCCACCGAAGAAAGGGGTCTCCAATAAAGACAAGGAGAACGAGATAGTCATAAATGACGATATTATCCCTGAAGATCCTAAGAAAAAGAACACTTCATCCAAGGGGATAGATTCTAATATCTTATCCCATTTGAAAAAAATTCCAGCACAACTCAACATATACGATACTTTGATGATGTCTAAAGACCTTCGGGAGACTCTGATTCAGGCTTTCAAAGATCCCGAAAGATACGAGACGTATTTCGCTGAACGTAGTTTGACTGAGATTCTGCAAGCTCGAAATGAGCCATTCATTACTTTCTCCAAAGAGGACATGATGCTCGGAACTGCTGACCATAATCGTCCTCTATATGTTATTGCAGTGAGAGATAAGCTGATCATCAGTCGAATCCTGATCGATCCTGGATCTTCCGTGAATCTGATAAGTTTGAAAGCACTAAGATCTCCATGCCTTGATGTGGAACACCTTGGACCAGATAAGTTGATGGTGCATGGTTTCAATGAGAAAGGGCAGAAGACCCTTGGATCATTTATGCTGCCTCTTGTATTTAGAGAGCTCCACACAGAAGCTAAGTTCCATGTGATTGATGCGGATACTTCATTCAAGGCACTACTAGGTCATCCTTGGTTGCATGAATATGGCATTGTCCCGTCAACACTACACCAATGTATGAAATATCTCAAAGATGGAGAAGAATTCAGGATCTCTGGTGACATTCAGCCCTTTACAGTTCATGAAGCAATAGTCTATGAAGATGCACGGTACTTCATGCCGAAGAAACAAAAGTCTTCGAGTTCTCTTGAAGCTAAAGCATCAAATTTAAAGACTACAAAGCGACCTGAACGAGAAGGTCAGAAGGAGCAGGTGGGGAGAAAGAAGGTAATGCCGACTCTTCCAAAAGCATCGATCATTCCAAAAGAAAAGAAGCATGTACCTCATCTGGGGAGTGACACAGATGAAGATGATGTTACTCCTACTAAATCTCGAAGAGTATGCCAGTCGACGGATGAATGGAGTAGGCAGGTTGAATTTTTAAATGATGATTATGACTACGATTCTATTTATATGAACACGGTGCAGAATGTGTTCTCGAGAAGAATAGACAGCCTGTCAATTTCAGATAGTGTGCTCGTAGTCATGCGTGTTTCCTTACAATATTTCAAAGAAATTATTCCGCGTGAGGTGCATAAAGTTGAAGAACTCGCCACTCTCTATCTGCCTCCCCATAAAAATGGGACTGTGCCAAAGAATGTGCTATATTCCACGGAAGTTTGCGAAGAGGAGAATCATGACTGGGATTGCATGATCCTCGATTCTGAAGAGTTATTTCATACAAGACTACCCAGGTTCAATACCAAGAATATTCAAAGAATGCTATAAAAATAAATCAATATTCCTACTACCAAATGACAGCTTCATACAAGCTTAGGCCTCTAGTATGGAAGGAATCCACGTCCACTACGATGGAAGGATACAAATGCATATAAAGGTATCAGATTCATCAAACAAAAATTCCTCCGGAAAGAAATTTATCATGCAATCACATGCATGGAAATTGAATCCGAGAATGATGGTGCCGAAGAGACATACGAGGCTGATGATTATGATGAGCAGCCCGTAGAAGCCGAACCTGCACCAGAAGAACTTGAAGATGGTGGACAGGCAGCCACTATGGATGATCTAAAAGAAGTCAACTTGGGAACTGAGGAAGACCCTCGCACAACCTTCATTAGTTCTCTCCTACCCGAAGAACAAATAGAAGAAATAAAAGAACTTCTTTGTGAATTCAGGGACTGTTTTGCTTGGACATATGCTGAGATGCCTAGCTTATCCCCTGACGTAGCAGTTCACAGATTAGCAATCAAGCTGGATGTAGCACCCATCAAGCAAGCTCCAAGGAGAATGAGATTGGAGATTGAAGAACATGTGATCGCAGAAACGAAGAAGCTAATAGATGCAGGATTCATCCAAGAAGAAAAATACGCCGACTGGATTTCAAATATTGTCCCAGTGAAGAAGAAAAACGGGCAGATTTGTATCTTTATTGACTTCCGGGATCTTAATAAGGCGTGCCCAAAAGATGATTTTCCACTCCCTGTATCAGAACTACTAGTGGACAACACGTCCAACTACGACATGTTCTCCTTCATGGATGGATCGTCAAGATAAAATAAAATTAAAATGGCGCCCGAAGATGAAAAACACACGTCGTTCAGGACGCCCATTGGGATTTTCTGCTATACGGTCATGCCCTTTGGCCTAAAGAATGCTGGTGCCACCTATCAGCGGGCAATGACTCACATATTTGATGATCTAATACATCAGAAGGTCGAGTGCTATGTAGACGACCTTGTTATCAAGAGCATGGATCGAAGAAATCACCTAGATGACTTGAGGATTATATTTGAAAGGATCAGGAAGTATGATCTAAAATTGAATCCTCTCAAATGTGCTTTTGCAGTCTCTTCTGGCAAGTTTCTGGGCTACGTCGTTCGTCATCAAGGTATCGAAGTTGACCCCAACAAGATCAAGATGATCATGGAGATGCCACCTCCAAAGAACCTTCGCCAGCTTCGCTCACTGCAAGGACAACTAGCTTTTATTCGAAGATTCATATCAAATCTATCAGGTAGGTGCCATCCATTTTCAAAGCTAATGAAGAAAGATGTCCGTTTCAAATGGGATGCAGAATGTCAGGAGGCATTTGACAGCATCAAAAGTTATCTATTGAATCTACCCATTCTCGCAGTGCCAATTCCAAGGAAGCCTCTTATACTGTATACGGCTGCACAAGAAGAGTCCCTTGGAGCACTATTGACCCAGAATAATGAAGAAGGAAAAGAAAACGTGCTCTATTATATCAGTCGGAGGTTGGTTGGTGCCGAAAGCTGTTATTCTCCTATTGAGAAGCATTGTTTGTCGCTAATTTTTGCAGTTCAGAAGCTTCATCACTATATGCTTTCTCACAAAATCACCCTGATATCGAAGATCGATCCGCTGAAGTTCTTGATGACAAGACCAGCGTTGACAGGTCGCCTAGCCAGGTGGGCAGTACTATTACTGCAGTTTGATATCACGTATATGCCACAGAAGGCGGTGAAAGGACAAGCCTTGGAAGACTTTCTTGCCGCACATCCTATCCCAACAAACTCTCTGCTAAATGATGATTTGCCTGATGAGCAAATAATGCAGGTCGAGGAGAATGAAAAGCTACCGTTCTGGGAGATATACTTTGATGGGGCATCATCTATTAGACCTGTCCGACCTCCAAATATTGCAAGAGCCCGAGCCGGCATCGGTCTCATTTTTGTAGCACCCGAGGGAGGTATAATGAGATTTTCATTCAGTTTGACTGAACCTCGGACCAACAACGAAGCCGAGTACGAAGCTCTATTAGCGGGGCTGGAGATTGCGATCGATGTCAGAATCCAACATCTCCAAATCTTTGGTGATTCTCAGCTCGTGATAAATCAGGTCCTTGGCATTTATAAAGTTGGCAAAGTTGAATTAGCCCATTACCATCGGCGAGCCCTCGAGCTTCTGAAGCAAGTGCCAAATGTCAAAATGGCTCGAGTTCCTTGAGGACAGAATGCTAAAGCAGATTGTCTAGCCAAATTAGCCAAAGAAATGGCAAACATTAATGAGGAGCAGCCTATATTCATTGGAGTTTATACTCGTAGAGTATTAGAACCTGCTCTATTACAATTTTTGAGGGCAGAAGAAGTACCGGATTCAAGTCAGCAAGATAAAATGCCAATCGACTCTCAACCCCTCCATCAGATTGTTATGGAGAATTATCCAGAAGAGAATCATGTGGCCAAGAGACGTAAAGCTAGTCAAGATTCAGAATCGTGGTGGCATTGTTTAGATATTGAATTCAAAAATGATTGGAGGCAGCCATTCATTGACTACTTCAAAGAAAACAAACTCCCGACAGAAAAGTCTATGGCAGCACAGATTCGAAAAAGGGTGTTGCGATACGCATTTGTCAATAACACATTATATAAACAAGCTTTTGATCAATGTGGCTAAGGTGCCTAGGGACCAAGGAAGCTGATAAAGTGGTGATAGAAGTCCACAAAGGGCTTTGCGGAGCACATCAGTCAGGTCCCAAAATGGCCACTAAAATCAAGAGGATGGGATATTATTGGCCAACTATGGTCAGAGATTGTATTGACCACGATAAAAGATTCCATGAGTGTCAAATCCACGGTGATGTTATACATCAACCGCCAAATCCTCTGCATCCAACAGTAGCATCCTGGCCATTTGAATGCTGGGGCACAGACATAATCGGACTAATAGATCCGCCGTCATCAGCCGGACACCGTTTTATTCTAGTAGTGACGGACTACTTTTCCAAGTGGGTAGAAGCGGCTCCATTCAGAGAAGTCACATCCGAGCATGTGATCAATTTCTTTACCCACAATGTTGTTTACATATTCGATGTGCCACGCCGCATAATCTCAGATAACGGTACTACATTTAAAAGTACAAAAATCTACAAGTTCGTCGATCGTCATAAAATCGATTAGCGATATTCATCTATATACAATCCAAGGGCAAATGGATTGGCAGAAGCATTCAACAAAACACTGGTGAAATTATTAAAGAAGATTCTCACCAGGAACAAATGAGAGTGGCATACGAAGATGACAGAAGCTCTATGGGCCTATCGTACAACCTACAAAATACCAACTAAAGCCACTCCTTACTCTCTGGTATTCAGAGTTGAAGCCATATTACCATTGGAGATCGAACTACCGTCACTCCGGGTAGCAATTCAGAATGATCTCACTCAAGAGCAAAATGCCCGCCTCAGAATGGAAGAGCTCGATGCACTTGATGAACTAAGGTTACAAGCTTAACAAAATCTAGAAATCTACCGGGGAAGAATGACAAAGTCCTTTGATCGAATGGTGCGTCCTCGATCATTTCAAGAAGGAGAATTGGTCATGATGCTGAGAAGACCAATCATCCCACACAGAAAAATTGGTGGCAAATTTGTATCCAATTGGGAAGGTCCCTTCGTCATCGAGAAAGTATACTAGGGAGGAGCGTATCAGTTGATCGATCTGAACGGTAAGAGGCCTATGCCACCTATCAACGGTCGACATTTAAAGAAATATCATTCCTGAAAAAGTTTCATGTTTGATGTATTTTGTGATGATCAAAATTTTATATGCATATTTATTAATGCATGTTTGCTCATATTTTGAAATTCTCTTGTATAGAAAGAATGCATTTCAAAATTCCCCATCAAACTGGGGGCATTTTAAATATTTATTTGGGACGACAATCGCGCTGCGTGCCGAGATCCCCAAATAAATATTTAAAATCTCAAAGATACAAAGCCTATCCAAGATGTCCCTACGAGACAGGGGGCATTTTAAATATTCATTTGGGTCGACATCGTGCTATACGTCGAGATTTCCAAATGAATATTTAAATTTTTATATTCTAAATCTATTTCATTCTAAAATGTCCCTGCGAGATAGGGGCATTTTAAATATTTATTCGGGTCAACATCGCGCTGCATGTCGAGATCCCCGAATAAATATTTAAAATTATCAATTCGAATATTCTTTTGTGCTAAAGAATACACATACTTATTTTTTAAAGTATATGCAGGTGATCTTTCAAGAATTAGAGACACCGTCTTCTCCAACAAACCAAGACTCAAAGGTCAAGAAAGTGACTTTTGTGGCTACACACTCCTACAAAATTGAGCCAAAGAAGCTTGAAGTCTTTCAACAACCAGAAGCTTAAGGTTCGAATGGGTGTAAAAGGTCGGATCCAACACGCCCAAATATGGCCGGATTACTGGCAGCTTCGTCTACTCAACAAGCCATAAGAAAGGCCGTAGTAGCGGAACCCCCACTTCGTCAACCTGTCAGTAGGGACTGTAGGAAGTACGAAGGCAAATTTGACTCGATAAGTTTAAGTGATCGTAGTCTACAAAATTCTCCCAAATGATTGAAGAATCAAAGTTCTACTGGAAGGATAAGTCTCAAATAACCACCTAATTTTCGTAGGCTCTAAAATCTGCAACCACAAAGGATGACTCCAAATCTACCAACTTAAGCAAAATCAGCATTGGGGAGCGCAATTCCCATAACTCAAGTCTGAAGCCTGAATGGGTGTAAGAGATTGGATCCAACAAGCCCAAATATGGCCGGATCGCTGGCAGCTCCATCTACTCAACAAGCCATAAGAAAGGCCGCAGTAGAGGAACCCCCATATCAGCAACCAGAGGACAAAGAGCTATCAAATTCTAGCTCTCCCGATCTGATGAACTCAAGTGATTTAGATTAAATTCTTCTCAAGTGGTTAAGGATCAGGATACTACCTACGTTCGGTACTATAAACTGAATCCAGAACCTGCAAATCCTTCAACAAATTCGTAAAGCACAAAGCGAGGATCGAAGAAATTTTTCTTCAACAAATCCGTCAAAGCAGAAAGCAAAGGACCGAAGAAAATTATCCCAAAGTTTGTAAAAAGCCCAAGGCCGAACTAAAAGGATTCTGTCATCAATAAGTCCATTACGCACAAAGCTCTGGACCGATGACTTATCGCCATCCACCTAATGCAAACCTAAGGGTTTAGGTCATCAGCATCTACTCCTTCATCAAGCCCGCCAAAGCTAGAAGCATAGGGCCGAAGGTACAAAAATCACCTGACAAGTCATCAAAGACAACAAATAAGGTAATCCTCCATCAATGTCCGCAGCATAAAGCACAGGACAAAAGAAATCAGTATCTCAACCATCTGCTGATATATCTAAAAGCTCTATGGAGAAGGAAAGTTTTAGTGTGACATCCAAGCAAAATTTTGGAGATTCATTTAAAGAAAATCTTAGTGTGACATCTAAGAAAATTCTTGGAGATCCACTAAATGAAAGCCTTAGTGTGACATCTAGAATAAATATCTAGAGATCCACAAGGCAAACAGCTTGCAACAAACGTAATTGGCTCTAGACGCGTACCACATTTGTTGGGGGGCATTTGTTGACTCTCATGTTATAACCAAAGGAAACAGATGAAGAAGGAAGCACAGTAGAAATCCCGTATGAATCTCACACCCATCGGATCCTCAAAATCATGCTGAAATCCAGCTGAATCCCTATGTACGCGGTGCCATTTGAGTCGCATCCCGAAATCCCGCCCGAAATCCTGCTAGAGCCACTGGACTAGCGTCTCTTCCCAAATTTCCTGCGATGTCGCCTTGATCGAATGACCACGGGCATCGTTAAATAGAAGCCGCGGGCTCTCTCACACGGCTGCTTCTTCCATTCGCACTCCAGCTTCCACGACATCTCCCCCTCACACACGCAAGATCCCGAGCTCCTCTTCCACTCTCAAAGACCGACCTCCACATCCCACGATACTCCCGCATCCACCTCCTCCTTTGTCTCCGATTCTCGAAACCAGGCCGGACCCTCCAGTCCTCAAGCCTCCCGTGGCCGACTGCACGTCCCGATCCTCCCATCCGAACCCCAGTCCTCCCGATTCCTTCGCATAGAGAGAAAGTGAGATAGGGAGAGAGAGATCCCTACCTGAAGCCGACCGATCCCCTCACCTCCTGCTCTCTGTCGAGCCCTTCTCCGCCTCCCTCCACGACATTTTGCTCCCATCGGATCGGGAGACATGACATTTTGATCGGAAGCTACAACTGGAGCTCATTGACCGTGAGGTTAACCATCTCTACCGCGCCCCTCTTCGGCCAAATCCCGTTGCCGAGAAGCCCATTGGGCATTTTTTTTTTCTTTTTTTATTATATATAAGTTATAATTACTATTTTTTTTAATTAATTAGTTTTAATCATAAATTAGTAGTAATTAATTAAATTTAATTTCAATTAATTATGTTAATTATAATTAATACCTTTTAATCATAATTAATTAAAATTAATTATGTTTAATTAGATTTAATTATGATTAATAATTAATTAATTCCAAATTAATTTTAATTAATTAGGTATAATTATGATTAACTTATTTTTATATATAATAATTAGTTATTATTAATCGTTAATTAATCATAACTAATTAAATTTAATTATGATTAATTTTCTTTAATATAATTAATTATTATTTAATCATAAATTAATCATAATAAACAAAATCTAATTATAAGTAATTATTCTTAATTGTAATTAATTATTATTAATTATAATCTAATCATGATTAATTTAGCTTAATTGTGATTAATTATCTTTAATTATGATTACTTATTAATTAATTATTAATTGATTATAATTATTTAAATCTAATTATAATTGATTCTAACTAATAAAAAAATGCTTCCCCCCACTCTCTTTCCTCGATAATCGCGTCGGACCGGCAAACCACCTAAGCACGCCTTTGGTGCGCGTGGTAGGAGGGAACCCGGTGCGACGCCTACGGCGAGGTAGCGAGTGATCTCTCAATCCACGTGTCAACCCCGACAACCCCACGAAGGTATAAAATTTTCTAAACTCAAAACTCTGTTTCAATGTTCGTGGCGAATTAGAAAACTGCCCCAAGCACGCCTTTGGTGCACGTGGTGGGATGGGACCCCGGTGCAGCACCTACGGCGAGGCGGGGTCGCTCATAAGTACCCCTGAGCGGGGGGAAATGTCAAAAATTGCTATCTTTTAATAAAATACTTTTTAAAACCCCATGCACGTTTTTGTTGGTCGTGGTGGGAGAAAAATAAATAATACAACCGCCGCGGTGTCTCACAAACACCAACCGTGCACGCCTTTGGTTGCGTGGCGGGTAAGCATCCTCTTGGTTTTTTCCCCTTAACGGGGGAGTCGCCAGGAGGCTGCCGAAATTTGGATTAAATATCCAAGGACTTGGAATAATTTGGTACCTGGACTTGATTGAACTGAAAGGACATGCAAGAGCTATATTGAACAAAGATCCGGACTTGAACTTGGTTGGACCAAATCTACTTAATTGAACTCAAAATTGAATGAATCATAACTTAAGCATAATGAACATAGAGGACTTGTGTAAGACTTAAGCTGAACTTGAACTCAAACGAACTTGGTAAAGAGGACAATTGAACTCGGACTTATACTTTGAAAGAAATTGAACTATGAAATATTTGAGCCTAAATCAAACTTGAATCCGATTTTGACTTGACTATAACTAGCAAGTGAACATAAAAGACTTGGACAATTATCAAAGACTTAACTTGAACATGAGCTTGGACATTTGAGCTCTACAAGAACAACATAAGACTTGATTGAACTCAGAAGGGAAGAGGCTCACTTCGAGTCTGAAACTATGCTTGAACAAAACTTTGCACACAAAGAAACTTTGACATCAAAGTTAATATACAAGTTGGCTATATGGGACTATGCTCAGAATTTGAATCAAGTGGAAAAGGCATGAACACTTGAATCCTAAATTTGAATGAATCATAAAATGATTGATCAAACATAAAAATGCAAGTGCTAAATTCCAAATTATTTGATCATGAACTAACAATCACAAGTGGCTTAAACTTGAAGTTTGAGTGATTAGAAGGAAGAGCCACGAGCTAAACTATGAAATGTTGAGCCTCACTCGCAATATGCAAATGGGGTCATGATTCTCAAAATGCATTAGAAGATGCATGATTCTCAAATATATGAAAAATGATTCATTCATGAATAATGGAGTGAAATACTCATGAACCAAACTTTAGAGATCTAACAACATCTCTATAATGAGTATGGTGAACATAGAAGCCTGCAATGGTTTTTCATATCACATGTGCTAATACCGTGACAGGTATACATTCCCATTCCCAACAAGCAAAAATGACAAATGTATCGAAAGAGACACAAGTGAATGGACTAAATCCTAGTAAGTTATGGTGGTGCATTAATTGCATAAATGTGCTCATAATCAATATGTTGGTAGAGATAGATGACAGATGAGAAGCTCCTATGAGTTAACGTACACTCAAGTGGTATGCAATTAAGGTTGTGATATCACCACAATTGAGGTCGGCTCATTTGTACGCAAACGCAACTATTCCTTGGGAGCTATGATGATCGACAAAATTATTTGTGGATAATACTAGCGATTATGTAGAAGTCTCTCATGTATGCAAAATGTCATCTACAAGCAAATATATAATTCCTTCGACAAATACCAGAGCATAAACAAATACAAGGTAGGAGATTCGTTAGTGCATATCAATCCGCCTGCAGAAATCAATAAATAGTGCACGACAGTCTACCTGTACGAAGCAGCGAACAATTCTATTCAGAAGCTGCTACGCCACCGGATCTGCAACATTCGTACGAGCAGACAGAAGACATCTATTCCAAAAGTACCCCTGCACGTGCACTATAAATTGTATACACATAGGTACACTAAAAGGGGTAAAAATAATTATAAAACCCGCATGGGCCCCGGCGAGCGTGTTATTGGTACACACGTGACGTCTAGGGATGCTGCGCGGGTTGACAAGTGAATTCAGGTTCAAAACCGATCTTTCTATACGGGTCAATAGAAGTCGACAGGTTTCAAACCATTAAACAAATATACGGTTGTGGCGATCGTTATATTTGCCTTAATGTATTCATATTAGGCCTTCAATGCCTTTAACAATGAGAATTCACTATCAAGGGCATAAAGCCTACGAAACTCGATCCTCTGTCGATAGCCCGACAGAGTTGACAAGGTTCAATCCATAAAAAGAAATGATCCCCAAACACCCTGATGATGGCCGTGTTGAATGCAGATCTCAACTGGAGGGGTCCATTCAAAATATTTTTTAAAATGCCGTTCCAAATATCCAAAAATCCAAAAAAATCTTAAAATCTCAAAATCCCAAAAATATTTAAAATTTGAAATTCAACCATGAAACGCTTAAAGCAAAATCTATCCACCATCCCAATAGTCTGTCGGGGTGGAAAAATTCAAATAAACTCTAGCTCACAAAGAGCCAAATGCCTAGTCGAAAATATTACTAGGATCCATTCTCAAACAATCTCTTGCCAGTAAGGACGTGGTACGTGTCCTCTAACCGACAATTTCGCCGCCAAATGGCACTGCAGGTAAACGATTATGACCCGGGGCCCTTTGAACCGAGTGGTTTTGCCGCCAAATGGCACCACAGATAGCGGTTGTTACCAGAGCCAATACGCTCCTTAATGGCGTTAAATCCTTGAGATATGAATCAATAGGAATTGATCGATAGGGTACAAAACCCTCTGTTAGCTAAGGTGAATTCAAATTTGTCCCCTTAGACAAACATTCAACCCCGGTCTACAAGGTACCCTTGGACGAAGCAACCCATGGCTGCCTACAAGGATCCTTCTATCAGGTTGGGTCGACTACCTCCTCTGACTAAGTAGACCAGGGTCCACGATGGCCCGGGACGACGGAACCATGGGATCTTGATCGGGTCTATCATCCATTCCCCCACCATCCCCTTTAAGTACTAGATGGTGAAATTTGTATTTTAAATATCAAACTTTTCAAACCTTTCCAAATACCCAAATCCAAACCCAATTTCCAAAATTCCATACCCATGCTGCTTCTATATGCCAGATAACATGTATCTCTACATATCTGATTGATGATTAGCCTTAATCGAAAGTTCTCTCTCATGATCGGGAGGGGTAATTAACTATAGAGGCTTGCGCCTATAGGAAACCAAAACTCAGATCATAAAGTCCTCACAAAATGAGGGCGAAATCTTTGGGTAGTGTCTTATCTACAAACCCATCTACCTTCCAAAATTTACCTCAGAACTTATTCGTTAAAACTCCCTCGCCGAATAAAAAATAAAAGCGCAGCGAGCGGAGGCCGGGGCCGAATTTTTGGAGCCCACAGCGAACAAGCTAAATCCCTTTCACCTTCTCAGTGTGGTGAAGTATCCGAAGCACTTTCACCTCATCGGTGCAGTAGAGTAGCCGAATCCCTTTCACCTTCCACGATATGGTGAAGTAACTTGATCTTTCCTATGAAGAGAATCTTCCTAGAGTTTCCTTCAAGTAAAGACACTGACCTTGGAGGAAGAAGGTGCATGATCACTAAGCAGCCTTATGTAGAAACCCTTCTCACGCACTCTCTCATCTCCTGAAGAATTTTCTCCTTCAAGACCTCTCATCTCTCTCTCTGCAAAAATAAGGATCCATCTTCAAACCCTTCTCACAAAATATCTCCCTCATGAAAAGTGGCAAAAGTTTCACTAAAATGAATTTTGGGATGATGTTTAAATAAGGAATAAAATAACAATAAAATTCAAGTTAGTTGACTTTATTCGATTAGTTCAAATATCCCTTTGGTATTGTATGGTAAGTGTTGCCTTATATGATTAATTTAACTTAATTAATTGATCATCCAATATGATCTGAGGATTATATAATACGATTAGTTCAAACGAATCATAGTTGACCTAGTACAAACCTTTGGGTGATTAAAAATTATCTCTGTTGATTGTTCAATATGATCAAAATTGTAAAGTATGAATAATTCAATAAAATTATAGTTCATCCAGTATGAACCCTTGGATGATTGAAAATCATCTTTGTCGATCATTCTATACAGCCTACATCATATCGTAGGATCTACATTATATTGTACAGTCTATAATAGCTAATTAACTTTTATTAGATTAACTAATTGTTTGGGCTTGATTTAGGTAATAAATTAGACATCTTATAGTACAAACATGTTCATTACATAAATTATGATTGGTGGGAGTGTTTTTAATTTCAACTGATTCTCCTGTATGATATGGATCATACAGTATGATAAGTACAAATTCAAAATTTCTTATTTAAATGTTTCAATCAATCCCTTTTTTATCCAAATCATATGGTATGATATAGATTTTATAGTATGAATATCTCAAAAATTAAAATAATATATTTTCCTCTCTAGTGCATGTGTGCATGGACACTAAGCTAAAATAAACGTTTTAAAAGACATTTACTTAAGAGACATAAAAATAAATAAATGAAAATATTGACTTTTGTAAGACATCACATATTCTACTAAGTATGGAGTCATTATCCTTTAATGCATTAGGTATTGTGTACTTTAAATTTTAGTGCATATAAGAGAAATATGCAATAGAAATACTAGGAGAAACTAAGTAGAAAACCAATTAAGTTTTTTATCATCAAAATCATTAGCTTGGGAAGCTGGATTTCAACATATAACTTAGTAAAGGTTCCTTAATTTTATTATAATGCTAATTTATGATTGATTTGTTAATTATGTTGATGTAGATTTGGTGTAAAAAAATTTATTAAGAATTAGATTGTTATTAATTCCTCATCTCTATTTAGCTTGTAAAAATCCTTGTAAAGTTATGACTAGACATACTACATGCTAATCACTTGCTTCGATGCATGAACAACAACTCCTTATTTCTTTCAAAACCCTACAAATTTATATGCCTATATTTTTAATAATCTCTATTGAGCTTGTAAAAATCTTAGTAAAGTTATGATTAGAGATACTACATTCTAATAACTTGATCATTGCATGAACAACACCTCCTTGCTTTCAAAACCATAAGAATTCATATGCCTATATTATTAATATTTTTTTTAAGTTTCATTATAAGTTCCACTATACCTTCATCAAGGAAATATATCACACTAAAATTTAAGTTTTTGAATGTCCAAAAAAAAAAAACTCAAGGATGTTTGAAGTATTATGATATAATTATTTACAAAATAAGAGTGTTGACCTACTCTAAATTGTACAAAACACCAAAATCAAATCATAAATCTATAACAATAAAAAGACACAAATATGCATATTTAACAGAACAATGATCACTTCTTCTATTAAAAATTTAGAAATAAAAGTACATAAGTTTGGAAAGATCAAACCAAGCTAATAATTGAATTCAAGACCTATGTCTCATCAAAGAATTCACTCTCGATCCTTTTTGCCAACCCCCACATTCTCAGACACTAAAATATTTTAAGAAAGAAGGAAAAGAAAAACCCATCTAAAATCCCCCCAAAACTCTTCTTTTTTAGATCGTTTAAAATAACTACCATCATGACTTTATAGGACTACAGTGATGTGGCACTATGCTAGTTGTGCTGCAAAACTCTAAGTGAATCATCACATCTTTTTAGAAACATAACAGCCTAATCCTAGACTACCACAATACTAAGATGATTCAACATTAATGCACTATTTCTTACAAATTTGACATAATGATATTAGGAGATTAGGGTTAAGCTCTTTATCATGATCCTCAAAATCCCCTCTATAGAGCACTATATCATTAAATTATTTTCTCTTGAGTTCTTTATTTAAGGCTTTGTGGTACAAATTTCTCTACATTCAATACAAAAATATTCTTGCCAGGGGCATTGCAGTGTTGTGCTTTCTATTTGAACATAATATTTCTTCCTAGAGTGTTGTAATACTGAGTTTTATGGTGCAATGGCATTGTACAAAATTTGCTTAAATTAGGCTTAATTTTGAGAAATTTTTGTGTAAAATAATAAATAAAATAGCTTTGAAATGAAAGGCATAATCATAGAAGGGTTTAATGTGAATGTCATAATCCTCCTTGAAAAATTAATGGACAATATTAAGTGGAATTATGTAGATGGGAAGTGTCCCAAGATATTTATCTAATAGCTCTATATGATTTAGAAACAAGCATCAATCTTATAACCATTTTAATATTCAAGAGACTTCACTTATAAGAGGTTCAACTCACCACTATTAAAATACGGATCCTATTGAGTAGACTTGAAGAGCTTTCAAGGTGTAAACTCCCTTCTATTGTGGGTGGGGATTTCTATTGCATCTTATCTAAAGAAGAGAAAAGAGGGGGAAAAAGTTTATTCTCTCTCAAGGAACCCATGACATGAATATGCTTATGAACATTTGTGACTTTTATTACTTAGGAGTAATAGGTCCCAAACATACTTGGTGCAACAATAAGAAAGGTGGAACTCATATTTTGGAAAGGTTGGATCATTGCCTTTTAAATACGGCTTCTTTGCAGGCTCTCCAAACATCATATGTTCTTCATCTTGCTAGAATAGCTTTAGACCATTGTCTAATTTTGGTTAAGCTGTTCTCTACTAGTTTTCAAAAAAAAAATAATTTTTTGAGGATTGAGGAAGTTTGGTCTTTGTTTCCAGCTTTAATAGTTATTATTTCCAAATCTTGGGTGAAGAAAGTTCAAGGAGATGATGCTAATTCTCTTAATATGAAATTCAAAAGAGCTTTAAGGGCATTATTTTTTTGGAACAAATCAAAACACCAAAATCTTTCATCCTTGAAATATAACTTGAAGAAAGAAATCTATGAGCTTCAAAATGAGGAAGCTAAAAGTGGCGGGTTTTCAGAAGACAAGATGTTATTATTGAAAGCTAAGGTGCATGAGTTGAATTGTACCCTTGGCCGTCTTAACACCTTGTGGAGGCAAAGGGCTAAAGTGAAATCGATTACTAATGGGGACTCCAACTCCAATTTTTTCCATGCATTTGCTATGGGCAGTTGCAATAGTAATTGGATCAATCAAATAAAAGACAGTAACGATTTGTGAGTTGAAGACCAAAAACTGGTTGAAGAAATTTTAGTTGAATTCTTGAAAGGAAAATGGAAAGAAATAAAGTGCAAACTTAAGTGGTGGCTATCCCCTGATCACGTGTTGAATGATGATGATATAAACTTCTTGCTAGCTGATTTCAAAATGGAGGACTTGGAAAAAGTTATTGTTCAATTGGAAGCTAACATTTCTCCAAGTATTGATGTTATTTATTGCTCCTTCATTAAAACTTATTGGTCTATCATTAAATAAGATATGTGGAAGGCTATTAATTCCTTTTTTTATGACTGAATTCATGTGTCCCAATTGGAAGGAAACTTTAGTGGTTCTTATCCCCAAAGTTAAAAATCTTGTTTCTCCTTCTAACTTTAGACCTATTAGCCTTTGCTTGTCAATGTACAAGATTGTGGCTAAGATGTTACTAAATAGACTAATTTGTTTCATCCCTAAAATTATTTCTGAGGAACATGTGGCTTTGTGAAAGTTCATTCTATTTCTGGCCATGTTTTACTTATAGAAAAAGTGTTTAACATGTTTAGATTTTCTAAGTCTTCTAAAGGGCTAATGGCGATCAAAATTGATATGGAACAAGCCTATGATAACATGGGGTGGTCTACTCTCAATCAAGTGTTAGACGTTGTGGGATTTCCAAGTAAATTCTCCAATCTTCTTCTTCAGTGTATTAATGGTCCAAAATTCTGTATCTTGATTAATGGAAATAATTCAAATTGGATTTAGGCTAGGAGTGGATTTAGACAAGGCTGTCCCTTGTCTCCTTATCTATTCATTTTATGTTCTCAATTGCTTTCTGATGCATTTGCTCAAACACGGTCAAACATTGGTATTAAAGTGGCTCCAGATGCAGAAAGATTATCCCATTTATTATATGCATATGACATAATTATCTTTTTGGAGGCTAAAAATAATTGTGTGAAAAAAATCATCAAGTTATTGAAAGATTACAGTAGTTGGTCTAGTCAGAAGTTGAATCTTTAAAGTCCTCTATTTTTTTTTTTTGTAAATTAATCAAAAGATCAAGAAGGAATTCACTTTTTAGGATCTTGAGGTTTAAATTAGTGAAGATATGATGTACCTTGTATTGCGGATCTATGGTTTATGATTTTGATGATAGAAAACATTTCTTATTTCTCTACAATCGCCTTATGTACTGACTTTTCAGGTTCACACGATCGGACTGCAATTCAGAATCAGCTCAAGATTGGGTAGACTAGGTCTTAGTCAGTTTGTACACTTTTTCCTTTCTTGAGTCTATTGTATTTGGTGTGGGTCCTGATACTTTGTAACTTGGAAGAGTTTTTAACGGGACCCTAAAGTTTTCTATTTTTGTTAATATCATCCTGGACAATATTTATATCGGCTTGGACGATCTATCCAAAAGCAGAAACTCTAATTAGGGCATCCTCATTAAAGCAGCCGTCATTGTGCAAAACACATCATCCTGGACGATTTTATATCGACTAGGACGATAGGCTCAATTCAGCAAGAATCCACCGCCAAATCTATTTAGAAAGAACCTATTTTTGGACATCATCCAGAGGATCGACCTGGACTATAAAATATCATCTCGGCCGATCCAGGACAAATTTTCCATAATTTCTCTGGAATTTAAGGAAAACAATTAGTCATGGACGATCACAGAATCGTCCAGGCCGATGTGCTGGACGATTGACATCGTCCAGCTTCATTTCAGGGTGATGTTTAGGACAATTTTCCTCATATTTGAACTAATCGGCCAGGACGATATGCCTATCGTCCTGGACGATATGCCTATCGTCCTGGACGATAATGTCGGCAACTTGCATTAATGAGCTCGTTTTGAGAGCTTCTATTTAAGCTATGGCATGAAAACTTTTGTAAGGGTCTTTGGCAGCCATTGGAGCTTCGTTCTTGTGGGGGAAACATGAAGAGAGAGCTTGAAAGAGAGAGAGGAAAGGGTGGAGTTTAAGAGGGAGAAGATCCTGTGAGGGGGGGGGGACTCAAGGGAGTGTGGAGGGGATTCCACACGGTTGCTCCAGCAAACTCACACCTTAGTACCATCGGATTCAAGGCTTGTCTCGAGGAAAGTTCACCAAAGAAGAAGATCCCTTTGGTGTCAAAGGACCCGGCGACTCCGCCGCACCGGGGAGGTGGAAGTGATTTTATAAGGGCTTCTCCGCCTAGCTGTCGGGGCTAAAGGAGAGACACTTATTTTAGTGCAATACTTGGAGGGTGCCTCCAAGGAGTGGACGTAGGTCAAGGTTTGACCGAACTACTATAAATATGGTGTGTTCTTTCTTATTATTGCTTCCGCATTTAATTTCCGCACTTATTGTTTCTTGTGGTGTTATTTGGTTTGTGATATTTCTTTTGTTGAAAAGAATTTTTAAAATACCAATTCACCCCCCCCTCTTGGTTAGCTTGGGACTAAGTTCATAGAGCTTAACATCCCTAATGAACTTTCAAGTGGTATCAGAACGATTTTCATAAAATAAGTTTTTAAAAGCTTTTGAATTTTTGATCCATGGTTAATCGTAATGTTGCAGAAGGTTATTCAATCACCAGACCTCCTTTATTTGAAAATATGTCATTTGATTTTTGAAAAACTCGCATGTCTATTTTCTTGCAATCAATTGATTTTTGTATGTGGCATATGATTTTAACTGGTTATTCATCACCGTCACGTATTATTAATGGAATTAAAATTGACATTCTTTTTAATCAATGGAATAAAGAAGAAAAACTCAATGCTCAATGGAATGCAAAATCATTAAATTGCTTTTTCTGTTCTTTAACTTCTGATAATTTTATGGTAGTTTCCACTTGCACTACTGGTAAGGAAGTTTGGGATAAACTACATATCATATACAAAGGCACGAATGAAATCAAGCAATCCAAGTTAAATTTTTTAATGCATGATTTTGAATTATTTTCCATGAAACCTTTTGAAACGATCTTAGACATGTATATCATATTCATTCAAATTGTAAACTCATTGCTTGCTTTAGAAAAAGATTTTTCAAATTTTTAAAAAGTTAACAAAATTCTTCGATGTCTACTAGATAAATTTGATCCTAAAGTTGTTGCTATTTGTGAATCTAAAGATTTAAATGTATATTCTATTGATAATTTGATTGGCTCACTCATTGCCTACGAGCAAGATTTGGGTCAAAGACTTTTAAATACAGGTGAAACAATTATTCTAAAAGCTAAAGATACGAAAAGAGGAAGCTTAGTTGGTGACGATAGCAATGAGTTGTCAAGAAAATCACAAACCTCGCCAAAGCATAAGCACAAATGGAAAAAAGGTAAAAGTGGTAAGGATGTCCATATTTCTTCTGACGTTATTTGCTTTTGATGCAGGAAGCCTGGACATATGAAAAATTAGTGCCCTAATTTAAGAATTCTTCCTACGAAAAAAAAGGGCAAGGCGGAGCAAAATTTAAACTGGGGAAATAATGAAAGGCAAAAAATCTCATGGGCATATCTTGTTTCTGAAGCATCACGGTTGCTCCGGCAAACTCACACCTTAGTACCATCGGATTCAAGGCTTGTCTCGAGGAAAGTTCACTAAGGAAGAAGATCCCTTTGGTGTCAAAGGACCCGGCGACTCCGCCGCACCGGGGAGGTGGAAGTGATTTTGTAAGGGCTTCTCCGCCTAGTTCTCGGGGCTAAAGGAGAGACACTTATTTTAGTGCAATACTTGGAGGGTGCCTCCAAGGAGTGGACGTAGGTCAAGGTTTGACCGAACTACTATAAATCTGATGTGTTCTTTCTTATTATTGCTTCCGCATTTAATTTCCGCACTTATTGTTTCTTGTGGTGTTATTTGGTTTGTGATATTTCTTTTGTTGAAAAGAATTTTTAAAATATCATTTCACCCCCCCCCTCTTGGTTAGCTTGGGACTAAGTTCATAGAGCTTAACATCCCTAACCAACTTTCAAGTTGTATCAGAGCGATTTTCATAAAATAAGTTTTTAAAAGCTTTTGAATTTTCGATCCATGGCTAATCGTAATGTTGCGAAAGGTTATTCAATCACCAGACCTCCTTTATTTGAAAATATGTCATTTGATTTTTGGAAAACTCGCATGTCTATTTTCTTGCAATCAATTGATTTTCGTATGTGGCATATGATTTTAACTGGTTATTCATCACCGTCACGTATTGTAAATGGAATTAAAATTGACATTCCTTTTATTCAATGGAATAAAGAAGAAAAACTCAATGCTCAATGGAATGCAAAATCATTAAATTTCTTTTTCTGTTCTTTAACTTCTGATGATTTTATGGTAGTTTCCACTTTTACTACTGGTAAGGAAGTTTGGGATAAACTACATACCATATACGAAGGCACGAATGAGATCAAGCAATCCAAGTTAAATTTTTTAATGCATGATTTTGAATTATTTTTCATGAAACCTTTTGAAACGATCTTAGACATGTATATCAGATTCATTCAAATTGTAAACTCATTGCATGCTTTAGAAAAAGATTTTTTAAATTTTGAAAAAGTTAACAAAATTCTTCGATGTCTACTAGATAAATTTGATCCTAAAGTTGTTGCTATTTGTGAATCTAAAGATTTAAATGTATATTCTATTGATAATTTGATTGGCTCACTCATTGCCTACGAGCAAGGTTTGGGTCAAAGACTTTTAAATGCAGGTGAAACAATCGTTCTAAAAGCTAAAGATAGGGAAAGAGGAAGCTTAGTTGGTGACGATAGCAATGACTTGTCAAGAAAATCACAAACCTCGCCAAAGCATAATCAAAAATGGAAAAAAGGTAAAAGTGGTAAGGATGTCCATATTTCTTTTGACGTTATTTGCTTTTGATGCAGGAAGCCTGGACATATGAAAAATCAGTGCCCTAATTTAAGAATTCTTCCTACGAAAAAAAAGGGCAAGGCAGAGCAAAATTTAAACTGGGGAAATAATGAAAGGCAAAAAATCTCATGGGCATATCTGGTTTCTGAAGCATCACGGTTGCTCCGGCAAACTCACACCTTAGTACCATCGGATTCAAGGCTTGTCTCGAGGAAAGTTCACCAAAGAAGAAGATCCCTTTGGTGTCCCTTTGGTGTCAAAGGACCCGGCGACTTCGCCGCACCGGGGAGGTGGAAGTGATTTTGTAAGGGCTTCTCCGCCTAGCTGTCGGGGCTAAAGGAGAGACACTTATTTTAGTGCAATACTTGGAGGGTGCCTCCAAGGAGTGGACGTAGGTCAAGGTTTGACCGAACTACTATAAATCTGGTGTGTTCTTTCTTATTATTGCTTCCGCATTTAATTTCCGCACTTATTGTTTCTTGTGGTGTTATTTGGTTTGTGATATTTCTTTTGTTGAAAAGAATTTTTAAAATACCAATTCACCCCCCCTCTTGGTTAGCTTGGGACTAAGTTCATAGAGCTTAACATTCCTAACAAACTTTCAAGTGGTATCAGAGCGATTTTCATAAAATAAGTTTTTAAAAGCTTTTGAATTTTCGATCCATGGCTAATCGTAATGTTGTGAAAGGTTATTCAATTACCAGACCTCCTTTATTTGAAAATATGTCATTTGATTTTTGGAAAACTCGCATGTCTATTTTCTTGCAATCAATTGATTTTCGTATGTGGCATATGATTTTAACTGGTTATTCATCACCGTCACGTATTGTTAATGGAATTAAAATTGACATTCCTTTTAATCAATGGAATAAAGAAGAAAAACTCAATGCTCAATGGAATGCAAAATCATTAAATTGCTTTTTCTGTTCTTTAACTTCTGATGATTTTATGGTAGTTTCCACTTGCACTACTGGTAAGGAAGTTTGTGAAAAACTACATACCATATACGAAGGCACGAATGAAATCAAGCAATCCAAGTTAAATTTTTTAATGCATGATTTTGAATTATTTTCCATGAAACCTTTTAAAACGATCTTAGACATGTATATCAGATTCATTCAAATTGTAAACTCATTGCATGCTTTAGAAAAAGATTTTTCAAATTTTGAAAAAGTTAACAAAATTCTTCGATGTCTACTAGATAAATTTGATCCTAAAGTTGTTGCTATTTGTGAATCTAAAGATTTAAATGTATATTCTATTGATAATTTGATTGGCTCACTCATTGCCTACGAGCAAGGTTTGGGTCAAAGACTTTTAAATGCAGGTGAAACAATCGTTCTAAAAGCTAAAGATACGGAAAGAGGAAGCATAGTTGGTGACGATAGCAATGACTTGTCAAGAAAATCACAAACCTCGCCAAAGCATAATCAAAAATAGAAAAAAGGTAAAAGTGGTAAGGATGTTCATATTTCTTCTAACGTTATTTGCTTTTGATGCAGGAAGCCTGGACATATGAAAAATCAGTGCCCTAATTTAAGAATTCTTCCTACAAAAAAAAAAGGGCAAGGCGGAGCAAAATTTAAACTGGGGAAATAATGAAAGGCAAAAAATCTTATGGGCATATCTGGTTTCTGAAGCATCAGACCAGGAGAGAGAAAATGGATAAAAGCCTTTTTATGTTTTTGTTTTTATATTTTTTGCTTTTTGTTTTTCTTAATTCTTTGATTTTTTGTTTTTGTTTCTCATGGATGTTTTCTCTAATCAACACACATTCATATTTCTAAAAATGAAAAATCTACTTCTTATTTTTTCTTGAAATCTTTGATAAATTTTGTTTGACTTCTCTAAAACAATCGAAGGATGGAAATTCATTATGTTTTTTACTCTCAATCTTTATTTCCCAAAAGAGGTTATCCTACTTTTGATTTAAAATCTTTTTCATCTTTTAAATTAGTTTTTCAAACAAATTTTTTTATCTCCCTACATTTTATTTATCGAATAGAAATCTTTTACAAGTTGTTGAATCTAATTCAAAATTTTCTTAATCATGAAATTCGCTTTATCAATAGTATGGGTTTACTTTTGGTATTTAAGATTTCAGAAAGGTAGCATAGTCAAAAAATTGGCCAATGATGCCAAAAATAAAAGATGCACAAAGCGCCAAATTGAAAATATAGAATACACAAAGTGTGTCAAAAGATGCGTAGGGCGCCAACCAATTGTCATGAGGCATAAAATGAGCCCATAAAAAGTTAATGCTTACCATTCTTGTACTTCTTAAAAAGCTTAAGAAAACCCTTGATACTTTCGATACTTGACTTTGAAAATCTTGATTCTTGATTCAATAATTCGTGCATTGATCTTCTATTAGATATATTTTATGGAACGAGTTTTTGAAAAATGATTGTTTCTTTCTCTAATTTATTTTATGATTTAGATATTGAATTAAAAAGTTTTTGAGCCTTTTTAAAGAACTTGAGTTTGGATTATCAAATTATGAATTTCTAACATTTTCTGGGCTATGCATTGTCAATCCAATTCTACTAAGTTTTTGATTAAAACCAAGAGGTAACTTTCTCATTTTAAGAATATTTGTTTTTTTCAGTAGATCAGGGAATGTTTTTGTTAGTTTTGTTTTTTATTTGTGCCTCCTCTCTTTTTGATAATGTCAAAGGGGGAGAACATATTTGAATCTTTTCTTTCTTTTCAAAAAAATTTAAAACAACAAAAATATTTTTATCTCCCCTATTTTTTTAAAGTGTTATTCTAGTGAGGGGGAGATTAGGAGAAAATAGTCCTTTTTGAAAACTCAAATTGAAATTGTTTGTCATCATCAAGAATGAGGAGATTATTGCGGATCTATGGTTTATGATTTTGATGATAGCAAACATTTCTTATTTCTCTACAATCGCCTTATGTACTAACTTTTCAGGTACACACGATCGGACTGCAATTTGGAATCAGCTCAAGATTGGGTAGACTATGTCTGAGTCAGTTTGTACACTTTTTTCTTTTCTGAGTCTATTGTATTTGGTGTGGGTCCTGATACTTTGTAACTTGAAAGAGTTTCTAATGGGACCCTAAAGTTTTCTATTTTTGGTAATATCATCCTGGACTATATTTATATTAGCTTGGATGATCTGTCCAAAAGCAGAAACCCTAATTAGGGCATCCTCATTAAAGCAGCCGTCATTGTGAAAAACACATCGTCCTGGACGATTTTATATCGGCCAGGACGATAGGCTCAATTCAGTAAGAATCCGCTGCCAAATCTATTTAGAAAGAACCTATTTTTTGACATCGTACAGAGGATCGGCCTGGACTATAAAATATCGTCCCGACCGATCCAGGACAAATTTTCCATAATTTCTCTGGAATTTAAAGAAAGCAATTAGTCCTGGACGATCGCAGAATCGTCCAGGCCGATGTGCTGGACGATTGACATCGTCCAGCTTCATTTCAGGGTGAAGGTCAAGACGATTGCCCTCATATTTGAACTAATCGGCCATGACGATATGCCTATCATCCTAGACGATAATGTTGGAAACTTGCATTAATGAGCTCATTTTGAGAGCTTCTATTTAAGGTATGGCTTGGAAACTTTTGTAAGGGTCTTTGGAAGCCATTGGAGCTTCCTTCTTGTAGGGGAAACTTGAAGAGAGAGCTTGAAAGGGAGAGAGGAAAGGGTGGAGTTTGAGAGGGAGAAGATCCTGTGAGGGGGGGGAACTCAAGGGACTGTGGAGGGGATTCCACACGGTTGCTCTGGCGTCGCACCTTAGTACCATTGGATTCAAGGCTTGTCTCGAGGTAAGTTCACCAAAGAAGAAGATCCCTTTGGTGTCAAACGACCCGGCGCTCCGCCGCACCGGGGAAGGTGGAAGTGATTTTGTATGGGCTTCTCCGCCTAGCTGTGGGGGGCTAAAGGAGAGACACTTGTTTTAGTGCAATACTTGGAGGGTGCCTCCAAGGAGTGGACGTAGGTCAAGGTTTGACCAAACCACTATAAATCCGGTGTGTTCTTTTCTTATTATTGCTTCCGCATTTAATTTCCGCACTTATTGTTTCTTGTGATGTGATTTGGTTTATAATATTGCTTTTGTTGAAAAGAATTTTTAAAATACCAGCTTAACATCCCTAATGAACTTTCACCTTGGTATCAAGATTGCAATAAGATGATGGTATGTTTCAGATTTTTATTTGCTTTTGGAAAAAGCGATTGGTAAATTGAATTTGTGGCAAAATCATTTTATTTCCCTTACAAGAAGATTACTTCTCATTAAGTTGGTTTTCCTTTCTCTACGTACCAACTTATCTACTTATTCTTTAGTCCCTATGGGAGTGTTGAATGATTTTGATAGAATGTGAAGGGATTTTTTATGGAACAAGCACGATGGAAGTAAAGGTCTTCATTATGTCTCATGTGAAAATCTATGTAATCCTAGAAGAATGGGTGGCCAAGGTGTCCAATCGCTGGCTAATAAAGTTGGTCCTTTGAGAGCTAAATTTTATTGGAATCTCATCTCAAAGCCTACTTCTCTTCTCAATAGGATGCTTGTTTCAAAGTATGGTAAGAACATGTGGAGTTATGGAATTGTTCTCCTACGTGGACACATGACTTGACTCAAGAAAGGTAAAAAGTATATTGAAAATGAAATTATAGATAGAATGAACCCTAATCTATTAGATCTTGAGCTAATTTACATTGCAATTGAAATTGTGGACCTGAAAAGTTAGTAAGCAGGGTAATAAAAAAGGATATGCAAGAATAGAAACATTAAATAAATAATAATGTTTGTTATCATCAAAATCACTATGCTTGGGCTCGAATTTGCAACAATCTCCATCTTTTTGATGAAGTCAAATATTGTTGATAAAAAATTTTCAAAGCAAGGAAATTTTTGATTTTTTTTCTTTTTTATTTTATTATTTTTAAGTAATAATGAGACATAAAAAGAATAGAAATGGAACAAGGTGAATTCCACTAAAACAAAAGCAAACAACACATTACTCCCACTTTTGACATCATAAAAAGGAGGAAAAAAGAAAAACACTAAATAGAACAAAGTATAGAAAGGAAGACCAATATAAACACAATAACAAATGTATAGAAAAACTAGAAAAAAGAAGAACCCTGATCAGGTGAAGGTGATGGTGGTGGATGCTGAAAGTAACGGTGAAGAGAATTAAATTGCTCGCCAAGTTAGGCCATATTTTGGTCATGCTACTGGTACAGACCTATTTTTGGATTATGATTTTGATGATAGCAAACAAATCTTGTTTCACTACAACTATCATTTTCTCTTTTCACTTTTCAGGATCCAAAGATCGGACGAAAATCAGAATTAGCTACAAATTTGGTAGATTAGGGTTGAGTCAGTCTGTAATCTTCTATTTTCCTTTTCTTGAGTCAATTGTAAATATTTGAAGTGTCTGATGCTAAGTAACCCTACACACACACACTTGAGAGATTTAGAATCTCTATTTTTACTCACATCGACCAGGATGATATCATTATCATCTTGGACGATCTAGTTTAAAACAGAAGTTCTAAATAGGATTTCTTGTTAAGGCAGCCATAATTAACTGATCGTCCTGGACGATAGGCTCAAAACATAAAGAAATTGCCACCATAAATAATTAAGGTATTCTGTACTTTTGGTAATCGGTCAGGACGATCTCTGATCGGCCTGGATGATATTCACAATTATGCCTTAATTGATCAGACAATCAAGGAGATAATTAAGGATGATTGATACGATCATATCGTCCTGGACGATCTCAAGATTATCCGAAATGAACTATTCTAAAATCCTTAGTTTCTCCTGGATGATAAATATCAGCCAGCACAAATTTAGGACGATGTGCTGGACGATTGGGATCGGATAGCTTGAATTCAGGGCGATGCTCTGGATGATTTTCCTCTAATTTGAACTTATCGGCCGGGACAATCATGAGATCATCCTGGACGATCAAGCCAATTTTTAATCGTCCAGTTTGCATTCAAGGCGTTGCTCTTGACGATCTCATGGGATTTGTACTTATCGGCCAGGACGATTTCCATATCGTCTTGGACGATATAGTCAGCAACTTGCAATTAATGAGCTCTTTTGAAGCTCTTCTATTTAAGAGCTCTTGTTCAATATTTTTGATCATCCTTGGCTGCTGTCTTGACCTGAGAAAACCTAAAGGAGAGAGAGAGAGAGAGGGAGAGAGAATCTTGTGAGGGGATTCACAAGGGTTGCTCCAAGCATTATTCCACTTCTTCTTCCCTAGAGTCTCTTGTTCTTGGAAGGGTTGGGAGAGGTAAGTTCCTGCAAGCGATCGAGGTTCTCTGCCTTCTTTAGGAGGAAGCAAAAGGAGGAAGGTTCTCTGCCTTGTCGGGTGTGGCAAAAAGAGGTGTTTGTAAAGGCTTCTCCACCTAGATGTGGGGGCTAAAGGAGATTCACAATTGTAGTGCAATACTCGAAGGGCGCCTCCAGGGAGTGGACGTAGGTCAAGTTGACTGAACCACTATAAACCCTTCTGTTCTTGTTTTTTACTGCTTCCGTATTTATTATCTTCCGCACTTAATTTTTGTGGTGATTTGGTTTATATTTGTGCTTTGCTTAGAGAAATTTTTTAAATACCAATTCACCCCCTCCTCTTGGTTAGCCTTGGGCTAGTTCTATAGGGCTTAACATCCCTAACTAACTTTCAAGTTGTATCAGAGCGGGATTCATAAAAACTAAGTTTGAAAACTTTTTGAATTTTGATCTATGGCTAACTTTGGGAATAGTAATACAAAGGAAGGGTACTCTTTTACCCGACCACCTCTGTTTAATAATATCCCATTTGATTTTTGAAAAATTCGCATGTCTACATTTTTACAATCTATTGATTATCGCATGTGGATGCTTATTACGGATGGTTATACACCTCCAACTGATAAACTTAACGGCAATACTATTCCACTTCCTTTTCTTGAATGGACATTAGATGATAGGGATTTGGCTCAATTAAATGCAAAATGTCTTAACTATTTTTTATGTGCTTTAAAATCAGAAGACTACATGCGTGTTTCCAGTTATAAAACTGGTAAAGAAATTTGGGATAAATTGTGTATCACTTATGAAGGCACTAATGAAGTTAAACAATCTCGTTTGAACATTCTCTTACATGACTATGAACTTTTTCGTATGAAACCTCATGAATCAATTTCTGAAATGTATACGAGATTTACTCAGATTGTTACTTCTTTGCATGCCTTAGGAAGAGAACTTTCAAACTTTGAAAAAGTAAACAAGATTTTACGATGCTTGTTGTCCTCTTTTGTTGCTAAAATCACTGTTATAACTGAATCTAAGGATTTGAACACGTATTCGATTGACAACTTACTTGGCTCACTCATTGCTTACGAGCAAGGGGTGAATCAAATAAATCTTGATCCAGGTGAGAAAAAGAAAGAGAAAATCATGGCACTGAAGGCACACAAATCTGACTCCGATTCTTTCGGGTCTGAGAGCAATGAAGTTTCCTTCAACTCAAGGAAATTTAGAAACTTTCTAAGGAAGAAGTAAAAGCATGATTGGAGAAAAGGTAAGGATAACAAATATTCTAAAGGATCTTTTGATGTTGTTTGTTATGAATGTAGGAAGCCTGGACATGTGAAAGTCAATTGTCCTACACTTCAAGATCACTCAAGCAAAGAAAAGGAAAAGGGTGAGGAGAAATCCAAGTTCAGGAAGGATAAGAAAAAGATTCAAAAAGCATTCTGGGCAGAATCTGCATCAGATTCCTCTGAGACTGAACCTGAGGAAGAGACAACAAACCTGTGCTTAATGAGGGAAGATCATCTTGAGAAAAGCGATGATGAAGAGGTATGTAAACCAACTTATGATCAATTGTTTGAAATTTGTGAGAAAATTCATACATCATACGAAAAACTCAAGAATACTCATGCTAGTTTAAAGTTAAAGCTTTTGAATTTTCAAAAAAGAATATGAAATTTTTCTCAAAGATCATTCTATGATTGATTCAATTCAAATGGCTCTACTTAATGAATTTGATGATTTAAATAAAAAGCATTTGGAATTAATTGATGAGCATGATGCATTAAAAGTTTCACACACCTCACTTAAATCTGATTTTAAGAAATCTAAGGAGATAGAAAAAGATTTGAGGGTTGATAATGATGTCTTAAAAAATAATAACTTGAGGCTTAAAAATGATTTGGACTCAATTAAGGGAAATTGGAAGACTCCCACTTTAAATCCAAAGCCAAGACCTAGGAAGAGGCATTATAACCCAAGTCAGTTAAGAAATCCTTTTCCTGGAGTTAGAAGTTTTTCATGTGGTATGCTAGGACACATTTCACACACTTGCACTGTTCACCGTAGTACACATTAGGTGTGGAGACCAAAATTGCATAATTCACAGCATAACACACATGCATTACACTCTACTTTTTATGAGAAGGGACCCAAACCTATTTGGGTTCCTAAGTCTGACAGCCATTGATTCTTGCAGGATTGCTCTCACCAAACTTCTCATGAGAGCATAGGATACTTGGACAAACGGAGGCTCGCAACTTCTTAAATTTGCTGCTTAACAAATTCTTGAATATTGCTATGTTTTGTTTTTGTGATAATTTTTGTTTAGTTGTTCTAGTCATTTTTACTTATGTTTTCTTTATGATGATTTTTCCTTGTTCTTAAACTTTGGAGATTTATGGATAATGATTAGCATTTCTAAATCGGTAAATGGGAGAAAACACCATTGATGGTTTCCCTCCCTCTAACCTCTTTTGGTGATATAATTTTCTTTTCTAAAACAAAAAGACTATCTCATTTAAACAAATGGTTTTTGAAATTAAGATCCTTTTTTCTTCTTGTTACAATAGTCTATCCTATATATATGATCCAAAGTTCTTATATATCCTTCAAGTTAATTGAAATCTTGTCGTTGCACTTATCATATGATTTTGATTTTTATTTTGTGGCTTGTTCTTCTCTATGTTAGAAAGAGAGCCCTTTTTCTCTAATATCTAGAAGATATAATCACAACTAAGAACATTTTTAAAATGTTTGTTAAAGAGTTTTTAGCTTGTAAAAAATTAAAAAGGGAAGAGGCCAATGACGCCAAATTGAAAAGAAAACTATATACACAAAAGTGTATCAAAAATCAAAAGATGCTCAAAGAGCCAATCAAAGTGACAAGAGGCATAAAATGAGCCCACTAAATGCAAGCTATCCTCTCTTTTTAAAACTTTTTAAACTTAAAAGGACTCATGGGTTATTTGATATTTTCAAAGACTTGATTTCAAATTCTATAAAAGAGACAAATTACTTTGGTATACTATTTTATAAGATATTTTGTTTGTAACCAAGTTTTGAACGGATCTTCTTTTTATCCAATTTATTCTGAGTTAGACCTCTTGTTTTCAAAAGACAATTTTTATCCTGGAAGAAGTCCGAGGTAGGATAAACTAGATCAGATTTTCTACCGTTTTCAGATTGTGACATTGTTAACTCATTAATCTTTAAAATCTTTAAAATTTAATTATTAAGAAAATTTGTCATATGCTTGCTTTGCTAAAAACAAAAAAAAATAGAAAAATTAAAAACCAAAATCTTCATTTTTTTGTATTTGTTTTTTAGTTTGTTTTCATTTTCGTTTAGGGTTTTCTCTGATCATCTCCTTCTTTCCTTGACTTTCAAATTCTTGTCACATCGTCCTGGCCGATTACTATATCGTCCTGGACGATAGGACAATTTCTCTTCAAATTCCTTCCGTTGAACCTTTCTCTAAGCTTTCTGTAACTCATCATCTCCCGGACGATCCCTTATCGTCCTAGCTGATATGATCGAACTCTATTACAATCTTTTTTGATCGTCTTGGCCATTACCATTGTCATCATGGCCGATGTATTTATGGTCATCATCCTGGCTTATACACTAGATCGTCCTGGATAATCCACATGTCAGTACGTTTAAATCCTTAAAATCGGCCCCAGACGATCCATTATTGGACAATCGTCCTCGCCGATTCACTGTTCATCCTGGACGATACATGTGGCACAGATTTAAAATGTTTTAACTTTGGCCGGTATGATCAATTATTGTGCATTGTCCAGGATGATACACCTAATCGGCCCAGATGATCTACTTTTTAAACGGTCGTCCGGCTTGACTCCTCAGGACGATTGCCTATGTCTAATCGTCCTGGCTGATATCTGATCGGCCAGGACGATCAGACCGCCTTTTTGACCAATCAGCTTGTACACAATAATTGAACCAAATCATCCTGGACGATTCTGCGATCGTCCTGTACGATATGGCTGTTTCTTTAAATACAGGCCATTCCAACCATTGTTTTCACCTCAACCTACTTCTTCTCTTGTGTTTTCTTACTGATTTCTTGCTATGGCTGGTGGGAAGTGAGTCCAATAAGCTTCTGGAAGTTCCTTGAGGGCCACTTTGGACCCTCGATTCAGGGAAGTGGAGGATCAAGCAGCTTACCATCGTTACAAAGAATATGGCATCACCCTTTCCAGAACCATCAATCCTGCCCACCTTTCATATCCGGTAATAGATCTCTTTGCTCACACTTCTTTCTGTTTCATTCTTACTCTCGCTATCCCTTTTTTCCTCAAAACTTCTATTAGAATTTTATGCAAATCTTCGTATAAATTCTACTTTCACATCCCTGACCTCCTATGTGAATCGATGCCCGGTCGAGATCACATATCAGGACTGTGCTGAACTATTGCAGCTATCCACCACTGGGGATAAGCTGTATATAATCATTTCAGATATTGATTTTGACTGGTCCACGGCAAATCATTTTCTTTGCCAAACGAACACACCCTTTCATGTTGGAGAGACTAGATCTTTAGTCAAAGATGCTAGGATAATTCAGTATGTCCTTCGTACCTCCATTATTCCAAAAGCCCGGGACCGAATCCACATCACTCCTCTACTTTCTCTAACTACCTTTTTTATCATGGTCCGGAGAGAATTTAATGATATTGATCTAATCTTTTGATACATTGATCATTTAATAACTATTCGTGATCCAGGCCATAGGAGGAAACCCAACCTTGCTTTAGGACATCTCATAGCCTATATTTTTGATACCAAATACAATCTTCAATATCCTGATCGACATGACCTTCAACCTCCTTGCTACTCAAATAGCTCTTTCAATATCCTTCACAGTACTCGTCTCCACCCAGGGGATGGGGAACCTTAGGGGGCTGAGGAGGAGGAGGCTCCCGCTCCTGTTCTTGATCCTGCTCCTCTTCACCAGCACTCATTTTTTGACCAGTTAGTGGAGAGATTTGATCGTTGGAAGACCCGTTTCGATGCTTACGTTGTCGCATAGGAGCAACAATATTCTGAGAACATGGCTCGCTACGAGCAGCACCGCACAGAGGACTTAACCCATTTTGACTGCTATATTACTCACCAGCAGCAGCAGCACGATCAGGACATAACCTAGTTCAATGCTCAGTTTACTATGCTAGCTGACTACTTTCAGCAGGCTCCACCACCTCCACCTCCATTTGATGATCAGGATCCCTCGTTCTTTTAGATTTAGTTCTTTTTTTAGAATGCTTTTATTTTATGGTTTTTTAGTTGGTTGCTTTAGTTTGAAGTTTCCTCCTCCTTTTTGAGATGTCAAAAGGGGGAGTAGTATGTTTGTACTTGTTTAGTATGTTTGTACTTATTTTGTTATGTTTGTACTTGTTCTGGTAAAAAATTTAAAAGCTTGTTTAGTTTTTGCATTACTTTTTAGAATTTATTTTTGATATGTTTGCCATCAACAAAAAGGGGGAGATTATTACAAACCTATTTTTGGATTATGATTTTGATGATAGAAAACAAATCTTGTTTCACTACAACTACCATTTTCTCTATTGACTTTTCAGGACCAAAAGATCGGACAAAAATCAGAATCAGCTACAGATTGGATAGATTAGGGTTGAGTCAGTCTGTAATCTTATGTTTTCCTTTTCTTGAGTCAATTGTAAATGTTTGAAGTGACTGATGTTAAGTAACCCTACACACACACACTTGAGAGATTTAGAATCTCTGTTTTTACTCACATCGGCCAGGATGATATCATTATCGTCCTGGACGATCGAGTTTAAAACAAAAGTTCTAAACAGGATTTCTTGTTAAGGCAGCCATAATTAACTGATCATTCTGGATGATACTTGTATCGGCCAGGATGATAGGCTCAAAATAGAAAGAAATTTTCACCATAAATAATTAAGGTATTCTATAATTTTGGTAATCGGCCAGGACGATCTCTGATCGTCCTGGACGATATTCACAATTATGCCTTAATTGATCAGATAATTAAGGAGGTAATTAAGAATGATTGATATGATCATATCATCCTGGATGATCTCAAGATCGTCCAGAATGATCTATTCTAAAATCCTTAGTTGCTCCTGGACGATAAATATCGGCCAGCACAAATTTAGGGCGATGTGCTGGACGATAGGGATCGGACGGCTTGAATTCAAGGCGATGCTCTGGATGATTTTTCTCTGATTTGAACTGATCGGCCAGGATGATCGTGAGATAGTCCTGGACAATCAAACCAATTTTCAATCATCCAGTTTGCATTCAGGGTGATGCTCTGGCCGATCTCATGGGATTTCTACTGATCGGCTAGGACGATTTCCATATCGTCCTGGACGATATAGTCGGCAACTTGCAATTAATGAGCTCCTTTGAAGCTCTTCTATTTAAGGCTCTTATTCAACATTTTTGGTCATCCTTGGTTGCTGTCTTGACCTGAGAAAACCTAAAGGAGAGAGAGAGAGAGAGGGAGAGAGAGAGAGAGGATCTTGTGAGAGGGAGCTTATGAGGGGATTCACAAGCGTTGCTCCAAGCATTGTTCCACTTCTTCTTCCCTAGAGTCTCTTGTCCTTGGAAGGGTTGAGAGAGGTAAGTTCCAGCAAGCGATCGAGGTTCTCTGCCTACTTCAGGAGGAAGGTTCTCTGCCTTGCCGGGTGTGGCAAAAAGAGGTGTTTGTATATGCTTCTCCTCCTAGCTGTGGGGGCTAAAGGAGAGTCACGATTGTAGTGCAATACTCGGAGGGCACCTCGAGGGAGTGGACGTAGGTCGAGTTGATCGAACCACTATAAACCCTTGTATTGTTGTTTTTTACTGCTTCCACATTTATTATTTTTCACACTTATTTTTTGTGGTGATTTGGTTTGTATTCGTGCTTTGCTTAGAAAAATATTTTAAATACCAATTCACCCCCCCTCTTGGTTAGCCTTGGGCCAGTTCTATAGGGCTTAACATCCCTAACGAACTTTCAGCTACTACTACTACAGGGCTACATATGGATCAAACCAAACTAAGTCTCGATCATGCTGTTGTTGTTGCTTGACTACATAGGATTTAAACATGGATTTCCACTGGTCAAACCTTTGAACCAATTAATCTATTTGAGAGTGCTAGTGGATAGGGTTAGGTACAAGAATAGGCCCTTCCTCTTCTACAACAACCTCCTTATGTATAGGGTGATGATAAGTACTGTGAGAATATAGAAGGGGCTAATTGAGTAGAAAACATGGAGGTGATCAGGTGGGCTTGGGTATTGAAGGTTATATTTAGATTCAAGGACATATGCAATGATATGTCATAAGTTTAGATTTAGCTTTTTTATGGCCGGGATCCCTCATATTGGTTAGATGTTCAATGTAGCGGATTAAAAGATGATTGATATTAAAATCTTGATGAGCCATTATGAAGTAAGTGGTGAGTGATAGGATAGGAGTAATATGAATCTTATACCCAGCTTTAGGAATAATGGAGGTGTGAAAAATATGATGGATAGTTCAAGCATCGTTCATTAAGGTATTGGTTATAAAGTCATGGTTAGGGGCATTAGTTTCTCTAAAAAGGGTATTAGCAGGGCCCCAATTAAAATCAAGATATCAAGCCAAAAATAGTTTTTTTCTCTAGTGGTGGATAGGTGAAGAAATTAATAAAAATCCTAATGAGTGGTTTCAACAGGGAATCTATTAACGTAATATTGGAGAGCCGTAAAGTCAGAATTGAAGCAGAGACTAGAAAAGAATTCAAAAAGTAGTTTAGAATTGAAAGGAAAAGTAAGTGTTAAAATAAAGCCTAAAGTGGTGTAGCCAAATAGATCTAGTACCTGATAAGTCAAAGCCTCCTGATTAACAACTTTTGAGAGGTTGATCCCAACAGATTTCAGCAAGAGTAAGCAATTTCTTTAACTACTTTAGTAAATCTTGAATTGACAACACTCCTAGAAGAGCTTCCTATGAGCGCACAAGATCTTCTTCCCCTAGCCATTATGAAAAATCAAATTTTAAAGAAGAATGATGAAGTATTGAAGAATTAGAGTGAAGAAGACCGTGAAGTTGGGAAGTTTATATAGATTTGGGAAAATCATTCAGGATGATCTTGAGATCGTACAGGATGATCAGGTGAAATAATTTTATCTATACGATCGATTAAAAAAGTTGGTCTTATCATCTAGGATGACCAGACATTATATTGGACGATTAGACATAGGATGATCATCCTGAGGAGTTATTATGCATGACCATTAAATAATTGGATTGTACAAGACAAACACGTGTATCATCCGGGATGATGTGTAATAATGGATTGGCCTAATAGTATTCAAATTATCTAACCATTTTTACCATGTGGATTGTACAGGACGAAATGGGAATCATGTAGTACGATCACCAATAATTGGTTAAAATCAGTCATTGGATGTGTTGTGATCAGAAAGGTGTATTTTTCTTCAGATCATATTGGATGATGTGGATCATCCTAGACGGTGTGAACAAAATTAAAAAAAATTCAAGACATGGAATATGATGATCAGAAGGATTTTAAAACTAAAAGTAAAGATAATAAAAAGCATAAAATAACACCAAAAACCAAACACAAACTAGCAATAAATCAAAATAAAAGAACATAATTTTTTTTTGAATCGATCAACTCTAGTTAATGATAAATTTCCTTGTGAGTAGATTAAAAATTAGTAAAAAATAAATTAATAATGCTGAAATCCAGAAAGGGTAGAAAATTGATCTTGGGTACTCTAGCTTAGACTCCATACATGTTTAAAATCTTTTTAAGGAAAAAATCTATTTCAAAAAAGAAGTTAGATAATAAGAGTGGTCTTTTCAAACTTCTCTTCAAAAAAACATCTGATATAATAATATTGCAAAGTAATTGCCCAAAAATTATGATTTTCAAAATTAATGTGTTTAAAATATCAAGTGGCACATAGATTCTTCTATGATTTAAAGATTTGAAAGATAAAGAAGCTTATTTCTTTATGGCACATTTTGTGCCTCTATTTTAGTTATCTAGCACACTTCACGCATATTTTTATTTTTGATATACTTTATGTATCTTGCAATTATTTGGTGGTCATTGCGCACCTTTTAAATTTTCTTTCAGGCTCATTTTGCTCCTCTTGTCATTTTTGCGAGCTAGGTTCCTTTATAAATCTTTAAAGACTCTCAGTTGTGAGATTATCTTCCAGATATAAGGGAAGAAGAACTCATTCTCAAATATAAGGAAGAGTAAACCACAAAATAAAACATATCCATAAGATAGATGCAACAACTTGATCATGAAAACGTGAAAAAGTGATTCAATGACTTTGAACAACAGTAATATTAGATAGATTACTGTAGGAAGATAAAAAATAGATCTCAATTACCAAATCAAACTTTTAATTTGAAATAGGTTTTGGTTCAAAAAGAAAAATAGACCACTAAAGATGTCATAGGAAGAGAGATAATCATTGATGTTTCTTCCTTTAATTGATTTAGGGAAGGCAATCATTGCTTACTAATTTCTAAAACCAAACACACGGCAAAAAGATATCATTTAAGAAATCAATATTAGAAGTGAATATTGATTTGATTCTTAAAAAAACACTGAAGGATAAACAATAAAAAAATGAGAAACATAAAATAAAAATATATAAAGAGAAACATACATAAAAATTAAATAAAAATAAAACATTAGAAAATAGAAAGCAATAATTTCAAGTATTAATATCTATTATAACTAATCTGGTTTATAAGATGCAGAAAGTTTCAAAGGCCAGTGGTTTTATAAGGATATTAGTAAGTTAGTTTTCAATGGCTACATGGTGTAGCTTTATGTCTCCTTTAGTAATTTGGTCCCTAATGAACTGGTGCCTTATATCAATTTGTTTGGACCTAGAGTGTTGGATTGGGTTCTTTGAATTGAAGATGGAAGTAGTGTTATCATATAAGATATATAAATTATGCCTATAGGTAATTTTAAATCTAAATTTTATTGCTTTAACCAGAGGACTTGGTCCACACAACTTCCAGAGGCTATGTACTCAACTTTAGTAATGGACATGACAACTAAGCTCTATTATTTACTGGACTACGAGACTAAGGATTTTCCTATAAATTAATAAGTTTTAGAAATACTTTTTCTATCAACTTGGCATCCCATAAAATTTGAATCAGAATATCCTATGATTTCAAAGGAGATGTTATGCCTAAGATACTAGATTCCTAACTCAAGGGTTCCTAAGAGATACCCAAGAGATACCCTAGAGTTTTATTAATAGTAGCCAAGTGGGACTCTTTTGGATCAACCTAAAATCTAACATAAAGGCAAACACTAAACATAATATCAGGTCTACTATTAGTGAAGTAAAGAAGTGATCCAATTTTTCCTATATAATTCTTTTGATCAATAAATTTTCCATTTGAATCCTTGTATAACTGAATAGTGAAACTCATGGGAGTGTTGATCGGCTTGGATTTATCCATTTCAAATTTCTTAAGGATATCCTTAATGTATTTTGATAGACTAAGGAAAGTTCCTTCACCCTTCTATCTTATGTTAAATCCCAAAAAGTAACTTAGTTCTTCCACCATACTCATCTCAAATTCCTTACTCATTATTTTTGAGAATTCATCACATAGATTTTTATCAGAAGAACCAAACAAAGTTTCATCAACATAAATTTAGATAATGAGTAGTTCAACTCCAACCTTTTTAAGAAGCTGAGTGTTATAAAGAGGTTCTTTCTAGTAGGAACGTGCTTAGTGTTTTATACCATGTCATAGGTGCTTGTTTTAGTCCATATAATTGCTTTTTAATTTGAATACTTGATTAGGAAATTATGAATTTTCAAAGCTTGGGGGTTGTTCAACATACACATCTTCTTTTATCACTCAATTCAGAAATGCACTCTTAACATCTAGTTGGTACAGTTTGAATCCCTTAAAATAAGCAAAGGCTAATAGCACCCTAGTGGCTTCCAATGAAGTTATAGGGGAAAAGATCTTTTCAAAGTCAATCCCTTCAATTTGGTTATAGACAACAATCTTGCCTTATTCCTCACAACTACATCAAAATCATTTATTTTATTTTTGAAAACCTATTTTGTTCCAACTATAGTATGGTCCGTAGGTCTTTTAACTAGCTCCCAAATATCATTCCTTACAAATTAATTTAAGAATTCTTGCATGGCTAGTATCCAGAATTCATCAGATAGAGCTTGATTTAGGTTGGTGGGTTCAGTAATTGAAATGAATATATAGTGGTTTACTTCTTTTCTATGTCTATACTTTTCTAACAACTTCAGATTGGTCTCCTATGATTTTTTTTTAGGAAGACTTGAAGAATATTTCCATTCTCTAGGCAAAGTATTTTTAGGTTCTACCCTTTCCTCCAATTTTGTAGATTTTAATCTTTGGGTGACTTTTACAACATCTTCTTCTTCTACCCTCAACCCTCCAAAATTATTAGATTCATTAAATAAAATATGAGTGGTCTCCTCAACTACAAGTGTTATTTTATTGAAAAATCTATAGGATTTCCCAACACTAGAGTAACCTAGGAACACTCCTTCATCAGACTTCGAATCAAAATTTACTTGTAGAGATTTCCCATTATTCTGAATGAACACTTTACATCCAAAGACATGAAGGTGAGATAGGTTGGGTTTCCTATCCTTCATAATTTAATAGGGTGTCTTATTTAGCTTGGATCTGATAGTCACCCTATTCAGAACATAACATGTTATTTTCATCGCTGCAGCCCAAAAGGATTTAAGAAGTGAGTATTCAGCTAATATGGCTCTAATGGATTCTACCATAATCCTATTCTTTCATTTAGCTACCCGTTCCACTGAGGGGTTCTCCTTACAGAAAGATTAAAATTTTTCATTCTTAAATTCTCCATCTTGATCACCATAAATTGTCAGAATTTCATAACTTAGCTTCCTCTTAATTCAAGTGGAGAATAATCTAAATTTATTAATGATTCACTTTTATGAGATAAGAATCTAACCTAAGTTAACCTCAATTAATCATCAATAATTACATACCTAAAGACTTTCGCTCCTAAGCTTGTAGCGCTGAGAGGTCCAAAGTGATCCATGTGTAGAAATTCTAAGGGTTTACTAGTGTTTATGTCTTTGATTGAGTGGAAAGAGGATTTGACTTCTTTTTCAAATTATCAGGCATTACACAAGTGGTCGTTTGTGAACTTTAGTTTGGGAATTCCTCTTAGAAAGTCTTTTTGGGTGATTTTCCTAAGGTTTTACATGCTTGCATGAAATAATCTCCTACACCATAATAGAGATTCATCAGTAATAATTTTTAAGCAAAGAGTAGTGTCAGATTTAATGCAATTTAGATCAAGAAAGTAGACATTATTGATTCTCCTTCCTTGCATGACAATTTTGTCATTTAAGCTTATTATAGAGCTGGTAGATAAGAATTTGATGTTGAAGCCTTTATCAGAGAGCTAGCTTATGCTAAGTGGGTTATATTTCAAGTCATCTACTAGTAATATATTTTTAATAATAAAATTCTTATAGTTGCTAATTATACATGATCCAATCACTTTTCTAGTGGTGTTATATCCAAGTGTTACTTTCTCCTACCCTGGCCTCCAGCAAAATGAATTGATATACATCTCTAGTCATATGTCTTGAATATCTACTATCAAGGTACCACATGCTCTCATGAGGCCTTATATGAGAGTACATCTATAAAATATCCGATGTTAAATTTGAGAATCCAACTAGGTTTGGGTCCCATCTTATGGAAAGAAGAATGAAATACATGCATGTAATGCTGTGAATTTTGAAGTTTTGGTCTCCACACTTAATGTGTTCTACGGTGAATGGTGTAATTATGGGAGATATTTCCTAGCATGCCACAAGAAAAATATCTAACAACAGGAAAAGGATTTACTAATCTATTTAGATTATAGAGCCTCTTCCTAGGTTTGAATGATGCATGCTGAGGTGAGGATTATAAAACTCTTCAAGTGAAGGTGATTTTTTATTTTCCTTGAAAGCATTTATTTTTATTTATAAAAATTGGGTTGCACTTTTAATATTTGAATTTTTAACTTTTAATGCATGCTCACTTCTATCTAAATTAAATGTAAGAGTATCTAAGTTCTTATAAACTTTTTCTAATTCAACATATAAATTTTTCAAGGAATCATGCTCTTTGATAATGCTTTTTATTTAAATAGTCAAATTCATCTAACAAGGTCATATGATTGTTACTAGAGTGGATAAATATTTCCATACAATTTTATGCTCTTTTTGTAGATTTAAAAAATCTATTTTGAGGCTAGCATGTAATTTTTTGAGCTTCCTATATGAATAATGAATTTTTTTAGAAACTTTAAGTAATTGTTCATAGTTAAGCTCATATACCCCTTCTTGATCAGAGTGATTAAGATGATCATCAGCTATTAAACATAGGTTTGTTTCCTCCTCTTCTTCTTTAGTTTTAGAGGAATCTTATACAAAGTTTGCCTAGAAAGCCTTTTGGGTTCTTTGCTTACCCTTCTTAAACTTAGGATTTTATTCAAACTTCTCCTTGCTTGGGTGATCTTTAAGAGTTGGGCAATTAGACTTTAGATGCTCTAGCTTCCAACATTAAAAATAAATAACATTAGAAAAAACTTTATAATTTTTATTATTCATACCATTATTCCATTTCTGATGATGCTTTTGCTTTTTCCTTAAGAAGCTATTGAATTTCCTAGTTATTAAAGTGATGTCATCATTTTCAAAACCAGAAGAATTGAATTTCCTAGTTATTAAAGTGATGTCATCATTTTCAAAACCAGAAGAATAAGTATTAGAATCATTATCCCTTAAGGCTATAGATTTTTCCTTTTTCTTCTCACATGTATCAAGCTGCCTTTGGTTCATTCCTTGCTCATAAGAAATTAGTGATTCAAGTAAGTTATCAATTGAATAAACATTCAAATCCTTAAATTTAGTAATGAAAGAAATTTTTCAAAGGAAGAAGGTAAATATCTCAAAATCTTGTTAACTTTTTATAATTTGTGAGTTCTCTTCCTAAGGCATACAGAGTTGTAATAATATGTTTAAACCTAGTATAAATTTCAGAAATAGATTTGCTAGGTTTCATGCAGAAAAGTTCATAATCATGCATAAGAATGTTCAATTTAGACTGTTTAACTTTATTTCCATATAAGTAATGTACAGTTTATCTTAAATCTCTTTACCAGTTGTACAAGTAGAAATACCCATATAATTCTCAATTTTTAAGGTACAAGAAAAACTTCAAAAATTAACATTCAGTTGTAGCAAATCTTTATCATCAATTGTCTATTCAGAAAAAGGATTTCAGTTTTAACACCATTTACTAATCTAAAGGGTGCAGAATAACAATATTGAACTTGCATCCATATACGATAACCAATTAATTGTAAAAAGGTGGACATGCAAGTTTTCCAAAAATCAAAAGGAATGTTATAAAAAAGAGGTGGTCTAGTAATTGAATATCATTTTGCAGTGTTTTATTTCCAAAGTTAGCCATGCATTTTAATCCAAAAGTTTTCTAAAACTTGATCTTATGAATTTGGCTCTGAAACCACTTGAAAGTTTTTGAAGGGTGTTAAACCCTAAAGAACTAGTCTTGAGGTTAAGCAAGAGAGGAGGGGTGAATTTGTTATTTAAAAAAATTCTTAACAAAGTAGAAAATTTAAAAAACAAATGATTTATATAGAAGAAAAAACTAATTTATCAATTACAAAGATTAAAGATTTCGACACAAATCAAATAATAGAAATATGTGAAAATTAAAATGCAGAGAAATTGAAAGAACACACCAAGATTTATAGTTGTTATATCAAATTGACCTACATATGCTCCTTGGAGACTCCATCTCTAAGTATTGCACAAAAAGAAGTGACTCTCCTTTTCTCCCACAATAAGGTGGAGAAGCCCTTACAAATTATTTCCATCGACTCAATGAGGCAGAGAACCTTGAATCAGTTTACTCCCTCTTTGAGAAAGTAGAGAACATAGAAATCCTTTCCACCAACATGTTTAAGGCAGAGAACCAAAAATCCTTTTACTCCCAATTGGAGTAGGTAGGGGAAAATGATAGGTTTAAATCTTTCTGTCATGAGATAGGAATAAAATATAATTTCTTTGACCTTAGGACCCCCCAGCTGAAGAAAATAGCTGAAAGGAAAAATAGAACCTTCTTGGAAGAGTTAGGATAATGTTAGCTGAGTATTCACTCCCTAGGTATTTTTTAGTAGAAGTAGTGAACACTGCTTGCTATGTTTTGTATAGGGTGAATATTAAATCAAATTTGAATAAAATACCATATGAACTCCTTAAGGGTAGGATACCAAATTTCTATCACTTATATATTTTTTTGATGTAAATGCTTTATCTTAATCAATGGAAAGTCACCCTTAGAAAAATTTGACCCTAAATCTATTGAAGGCGTGTTCTTAGGTTATTTTATTATAGGTAAAGCCTACAGAATCTTTACTAAGACAACCTTAGTAGTAGAAGAGTCTACTTTGATGAATAAGATAAGACCTCTAAATTTAAACCTAACAAAGAAGAGGTGGAAAACATTCATGGGGTAGAAACCATTGCCATAGGAGAAGGATTAAAACCTCATTAGCGATTGCCAAGAGATTGGATATATTCTTCTAGTCATCCTAAGGAATTGATCCTAGGAGACCCATCTAAAGGTGTAATAACTAGGCATGGACTTAGGAAGTAGGTTAGTCATTATGTACTTATCTTTATGATAGAACCCACCAATATAAATCAAGCCTTAGGTGATAAATTCTGGATCCTAGTAATGCAAGAAGGGCTAAACCAATTTGTTAGGAATTATGTGTGGGAATCAGTCAAGATACCTTAGGAGCAAAGTGTGGTTGGAATAAAGTGGGTCTTCAAAGATAAGATGAATGACTCTAGAATATTAGTGAGAAATATGGCCAGATTAGTAGCTAAGGGGTATAACCAAAATGAGGGAATAGACTTTGAGGAAGCCATTTCTGGAGTAGCTAGACTAGAAGGTATAAGGGTGCTCTTAGCCTTTGCTTACTTCAAGAGATTTAAATTGTTTCAAATAGACATTAATAGTGCCTTCCTAAATGGGGTAATCAAAGAGGATCTTTATATTAGCAACCCCCAAATTTGAGAATTCATAATTTCCAAACCATGTGCTTAAACTAAAAAGTCATTGCATGTATTAAATCAAGCACTTAGTGCCTAGTTTGAAAGGTTGAGTTCATTCCTTTAGATAGAGGTTTTGTTAAGGGTAGTGTAGGCACCGCCCTCTTCCTAAAGAAAGAAGGAGAAGAATTAGTCATCTTTCAAATATATTTTGATGACATTTTTTTTAGATCATCAAATAAAACTTTTTGTTGAATTTGAAAAAAAAATGAACAAAGAGTTTGAAAAGAACATGATGGGAGAACTTAAATTTTGTTTGGATTTTGTATAAAATAGTTTGATGATGGAACCTTCCTTAGCCAAAATAAGTAAATCAAGAAAATTTTTAAAAAATATGAAATGGATAATGCTAAGTCCATAAATATTTGCATAAGCTCCACTATTCAATTAGACAAGGACCCAAATAGAAAATCAGTGGATCAGAAAAAATATAGGGGAGTTATTGGATCACTTTTGTACTTAACTACTTGTGTACAAGATATAATGTTCGGTGTTTGCCTTTGTGCTAGATTGTAAGTAGATCCAAAAGAATCACACATGAAAGCTATTAAAAGAATCCTTAGATTTTTGTTAAGCACTCAGAACCTAAGAATCTAGTATCCTAGATATAGTACTTCTTTTGAAATTCTAGGATATTCAAATTTTGATTTTATAGGATGTAGGGTGGGTAGAAAAAGTACTTCTAGAACTTATCAATTCATAGGATAATTCTTAGTTTCATGGTCTAGTTGAAATCAAAATTCAGTAGCCCTCTCCATAACTGAGGTAGAATATATAGCAATAGGGACTTATGTTGCTCAAGTCTTATGGCTAAAGCTACAACTCTTAGATGTTAGACTACCTGTATAAACCATTCAAATTATGAGTGACAACACTAGTGTAATTTGCATATCTAAAAATCTAATTCAGCACTCTCACACAAAGCATATAGATATTAGGCATCATTTCATAAGAGATTATGAAACCAATGGAGATATAGAATTGCACCATATAGCTAAAAGAGATTAATTTGCAGGCATATTCACAAAGCCATTAGCCTACACCTTTAGCACCTTGAGAACAAAACTAGGTGTTATAGACATTCATGGTTAATCAAAGAAAAATAAAAACTATAATAATTTTCGTTTGAAAGTATTCATTCATATGTGTTTAAATTGTTTGTTGTAATTCATGTACCTGTTCATATTTTATTTCTTGTTGTTTGTTAAAAAAAATTGGTCTAAGATGTTTCCTTATCATTCAATGTGCACTTCACAGAATCACAACAATCATTTCAAAATTTTTTTGATCGTACTGTACAATTCACATTTGTACTATATGATATACATAGATGCACAGATCATAACCCTTTATTGCAGCCATAGTCCAATATAAATCACTGTTATACACATGAAACTGTACAAAGCTATATTCATACTGTATGATCCACATGTCACTAACCATTGAGGAATTTAGACCATTTGGTATGAAATTATTTCCATTCATATTGTATAATACCTCCCTTTATACTATAAGATGCACATGTCAAAATGGATTTGGATGAACATATTTTGGCTAGTAAGATAATAATTAAAGTTTATACTATACAAACACCTAATCATACTGTATGATGCTTTTTCATCAATGTTGTACCGATGACACCTCTGAATGAATGAAAATCCTTAATATCATCTAGTATGATACTAATCATACTGTATTTTTGACCACTTTTTTTGATAGGAAATCCAAACAAAGTAAGTCACTGATCTTACTGTATGATACCTCAATCATACTATATGAATGGCCAAAATTTCTATTAATTGGGGGGGTTAAATTAGTTCAATTCACTCGAACCTTCTTCACACTTCTACTTTCTAATCCTTCCTACTCCGTGGTCGGTGGACGATAATGTGGAAGAATGACTCAGGGAGCTCATCCTCATCTAATCATTTTAATGATCGTTCCCTCTCTACATGGGATGGAGATGTATATTAGAAATATAAAGAGGTGAAAGTTACCCCCTCCTGAATGTTAAACCAACCTGCCCAAAATTTTTAGGTAATGAGCCTTTTGGCCTCCACAATGCTTTAATTCCTCCTTACACTGGCTTTTTGTTTCAGTTGTAAACTTGTGTATAAATTCATATAAAATATTAGGATAAACCTAGAAGTCTCTACCATGACCTCCTTTGTTTGTCATCAAAACGTAGAGATTACTAAAGCTGATTTAGTAGAATACTTAGGTCTTTCTACTGAAGAACCTCGCCCTCAATCCTTAATTTCCCATGAGTTTGGCTAGACTACTGTTAACTTAACTATTAGGAATTTATGTTCAAACCAACACCTACCCCTTGTCCAAATATTAAATCAAAATTCCAATATAATCCATCATGTAGTTAGCACTTCTACTATACCTAAAGCTAGAGATTAGGTTAATATAACCCCACTTCTCTCTTATTATCACTTACCTCATAATGTCAAATACACAATTCAATGAAGCCTAACTAATCCTCGACTATTTCCAAATCATGACATATATTTGACATCCAAACACCTATAGAGAACAAAATGTTGCCATAGGACGTCATAGTCTATATCCTTAACCATAAATACCAAATCACCTTTCCTCCTCCACCTGATAATGTCCATATTTTCTAATGGATGCCTCTTTTCATATCCTTTTTCATCAGGGGCAAGAGCACGCCGAGATGGATTTTGATGAAGAAGGGGAAACCGCTCCTATAAGTGGACCTCCACCACCACAAATACCACCACCTACACCTGCCTACCCTACCTACCCTCAAGATGATATCATTCAATAGCTCGAGTGACTAGAAACTCAACTTGATTATATATCCAATAATAACACTAGTAGCTCAAGGATGACAAGCGATGGTTTGGAGAAATATTTTCCTTGATAGATAATCAATTTGCCTCTATCCATCAGTTCTTTCAGCCACCACCACCTCCACCTGATCAGGATCCACCTTTCCAATAGTTTGTATCTGTTGTATCTTTCCTTTTTGTGTTCTCCTTTCTTTATTTTTGTGTGCCTCTTCCTCTTTTTTGATGATGTAAAAAGAGGGAGAACATGTTTTGTTGTTTAGCTTTTGTTTTATGTTTGTTGTACCTATTTTTACTTAATAGAAATTCTTATTTTGTATATTTTGTATTTTTCTTTTCAGTCATTAAATAAATAAATAAATAAAGGCAAGCATCCCTCTATTTTCTAGCATCTTCTACTTAGTAAGGGAGAGCTTAGGATTAAAAATCTTTTAAGCTACATTTCAACCTAATTTGTTTGCCTTGATTTAAAATGGGAGATAATTACAAATCAAGGATCCCTAGCCTGTGATTTTGATGATAATAAACCTTAATGATTGAATTATACATTCTCAGGAAATATGTTGGATATTATTTATATCTTGTGTATTAACAATTGCAAGTATAATACTCAAGAAGACTTAAGACTAAAGATTGGGTAGGTTAGGATGTTAAGCCAAAAGAGTCTATATTTTTATTTTATTTCATTTTTCTACTTCCTTAAGTCCGGCCACATTAGAGTGTATGCAATTGGTTGACTATGCATACGTACACAAGGAGAGATAAATTTTTTAAAAAATTAAAGTTTTTGAACTAATCATACTATATGATCATTTGATTTAAAGATTTGTTAAACTGCTAATTAAAAACTCATTTTCAATTAAATAATCATATTGTATGATTAAAAATCATATTATATAATCAATTGATTTAAAGATTGGTTTAATGACTAATTACAAACTCATGTTATGTCAACTAATTATATTGTACGATATATATATATATATATATATATATATATATATATATATATATATATATATATATATATATATATATATATATATATATATCATATTGTATGATTCATTTCATTGTTAAAACCCTAGCTGCTAGATTAATTTAAGTAAGATTTTAAATTGTTACTTTAAACTGATTGTATTGTACGATGCAAATTATATTGTATGAAAATTTGAAATCTTGAAAAAATGATATCTTGTGATTAGATAATTAAATCATGTTTTAATTAATGATAGTCAATTATATTATACGATGTCAATCGTATGAGATGATTGAAAGAGATGAAATCTTGTCATCCTAGAGTTTGTACCGAATGAAACCATGACTTTTGACCTAATCATATTGTATAATTATGATCATACTAAATGAATGGCAGAGGAAAATTTGGTTATCCAGGAAATTGTACTAGACGAAGCTATGATTTTTGAACTAATCATATTATACCATAGTTATATCATATTGGATGATATATCTAAAAATAACTATCTAAATTATATGATGATAACAATAGAGGATGAGTGGCAGAAATGACTTTCAATCATCTCAGGAATCACCTTGTATGAATAAAGGAAATTAAACATATCATATGGGATAATCTCTGGATCATACTTTACGTTGTGTTCATAAAATTTAAATAGTTCATTAGAATGAATGTTTATGTCATACTGGACAAGACTAGTTTTGAACTGATCGTACTATACGAACATGGATGTATTGTACGAACAATGACGACCAACTTAAATTTCTCGGGGTTCTTGAAGCTTATTATAAAAGCAATGTTTTAACCTTTTTCCTAAGAAGGTTAAGAGAGGAACATGACTAAATGGGGAACTCTAAGAGGGAGATTTTGAAGAAAATTAGGATTATGAGAGGACATAGAAGGTGAGATTGAGCATGAGGGAGAAGTAGTGTGAGGGGATCACACGGTTACTCTGAGCTATCTACATGCTTTCTCCTCCTACGGTCTTAGTGAGTCTTATGGGAGCTCTCTATGGAGGGAGGATTATTAGTCTAGTCCTCAAGATTATCTATCTTATCTAGGAGGGAGAAAAAGGGTCAAGGTTCTCTCCCTGTGAAAAGAGCTTTAGTCCTCTATCGCATCGGGTTGGTGGAAGAGAGTTTATAAAAAGGAGAGTCACTTTGTCTTAGTGTAATACTCAGAGTGGAGGACTCTAAGGATTGCATGTAGGTCAAGGTTGATCGAACCACTATAAAAAATTTTGGTGTAATTTTTTAATTTTTTGTATTTTACTTTTTGCACTTCATTTTTATTATAACTTCTTGGTGAATTTCTGAGATCAATGTTCTATTATGGAATTTAAAATTTCATCATCATCAGTGAAATTGTTATTACAATTGTTAGCTTCCACATTATAAAATTAAATTGCTTATTTCAAAAGTTTGAAAAATCTATAAGAAGTTAATACTCATGTTTAGGATTATTTTTTAAAAGTACCAATTCACCCCCCTTTTGGCGCATCTTGAACTTTTAATAAGAGCTCACAAGTGAACCTGTCTAAAATATTATTAGGCAGTGTTCCCCATGGCTTATTAAGAAGCTTACCCAATATAGGGCTGACTAAGACCACTACATCAAAAATTAAACACCCACTAATTTCCTAGTAACCACATCCAATAGTCATTTCTTCAAAGGCAAAGAGCCCCTCATCCAAACTTACCAATAAGAAAATGCCTATTCAAGGAACCCTTAACTCACCCAATAATGATTGGCCAATCATTGAGCCTATCTTATACATGATCGTAGATCACCCACTATCTCATCCATGAAATCCAAGGCATAATAGGATCCACAAGAAACTTATATAGCATTCATATACCTCATCCTTCAAACTTGCTTTTATGATCACTCACTCTTACTTCACACTAAAGATCTCACATTTAATATGGGGAACACTCAATGTGCACTTAGAACTACTAATCTCACCTAAATATAGATTGATGAAGCTCCAAAAACCCTAGTTTTGCATAATTAATCAGGGAGCAGCATATGTCAATGATATAGTGTAACAATATATAGATGATCTAAATTTATATTTTTTGTTTATAGGACATTTTTATATCTCTCATAACCCTATAAATAAATGGTCGTCTGGAATAATTATGGGGAACTTTTGATTGAAATAGTAGATAATATTCCAATGTGAAACATATAACTACTTAAAGTGTTTAGTAGAATTTTCATCTATTCTCTCTGCTCTCAATACTCATAAGACCTATCTTACTGAAGTTAAGTCTCATCCATAAATAAATTTAGATCTAATAGCTAATTGTAAAAGCTAGTCATCATGTAAGGAACTTGATAATAAACTTAAGTATAGCTACTCTTTCTATGAAATAATGTTTAATTCCACTGAGATAAAGATAGTATGATCAATAATTTAGCTCACTCATTTTAAATTCTTCTTCCTTTCTTTTCTTTTCATTTTATTTCTTTCTTATAACTTGAAAATGTATCAATGAAAGAAAAAAGTTTTTTTACTCATTTTTTTTTATTTTTTTATGTGTTCCTTTATCTTAAGTTATGAAATGGATATAATAATAACAACTTATTGATAACCATTCTTTAAATTCTCTAAATTTTATCTCCACTAGATCTTTAATGAATAGAGTAATGGAAACAACATATAAATACACACTCACTGGTTATATCCCCTTAGATAGAATCCTACTCACTAATTAACCTTATTAAAAATTCTTTGAACCTTTTGACTCAAAAATATATTACCTTAGAAAAGCCTCACCTTTTGTTATATATTTCATCTTTAGGAAGGTAGCTCTTTGGACTCCCCTATCAGAAGGGATTCATATGCTACTAAATGTTGATCTTATCATAAGGGGCGACAACATTTAAAGATTATTGGACTCACCATTGCCTTAAATGTAACTTCTTTATTTTTCTAAAGGAGATTGATTTTGAGCTTATTATTAATTTCAACCTAATCATTAGTTTGAGGGTGATGGATTGATATGAGCTTGAGGATAATGCCTTAGAATTCATAAAACACTTTAAGGTTCTTGTCAAAATTTTGTGGTTTTTTATTTGTAATGATAGTGAAAGCAACTCCGTGTTGGCATATGATGTCTTTTCAGTTAAATTTTAGATCAAGATGGAAGTTATGCAAGTAAGCACTTTGGTTTCTATCCAGTTAAAAAGTAGTTGATAATTACTAACATCAACTTCTTTTTTTCCAGTTGATGGCAGGATCAAACCTAGTAAGTTCATTCCTCACATAGTGAATGGCAAGGAACTTGTTATCAAAAATAATTTGTAAGAAGGTTATAAATGTATTGGATCAAACTTCTAACACTATATGCATCGTATGGATAATTTTTTAACCTTTTTTTTAGAGTAGGTTAGAAGTATCCTTGCCTAAGGATATGGTTAACATAAGGGTATATACTAAATGGTTTCAACATTTCCCTAAATAGATTTCAGTTATTATTGATTACTTTTGATTTTTTTATATACATTAGAGGTTGAGGGGAGACAGATCAAATGAATAAGTGATCTCTTATCAATAGGTAGTTGGATACCTTGGTTTTAAATAATTAAGATTATTAGCTTTGGGATTGAATAATTCATTTATGTGGTAGTTGATGTAAGGATGCATCCAGCTTGTAGAGCATGTAGATGAGGCTAGCTTCTACTTGTGTTGCTTCTTCTTCCATGATGGTGGTTGTAGAGACCCATATGTCTCACTACTCTACATATCTTTCCTTTTTTGAGAGAAGGTTGGTAAGCTTATTTTGGCTCTTAGGAATTTGAATGATTCTTAAAAAATTGAAATTTGTTGGTTCTAGCCTTAATCCTGAGTTAGTAATTTATGAGTGTTCTATGTCTAACTTCATATTCTCTATTGATCTGGTTTACAATGTTATGGGAGTCTACATAAGACCTAAGGTGAGTGATACCTAATATAGAGGTGAATTATATTTCTACGTGTAAGGCTTTATGCTCAACTTGATTGTTGGTAACTAGGAATTTAATGATGATGCTTTGTATAATGATAACTTAACAGGGACTTTTTAGGATGATGCCTACACCAACTTTTTACTTGTCTGAGGAGATATCCATATATAATATGGAAAAGCTAAGCTACTCCTAAAATTTCATCTATGTTGGGGTAGCCATAATGAAGTTAATGAGTGCTTTCACTTTTATGGATATTCTTATTTAGTATGTAATACTAAATATGTTGAGTTTGATCAAACATTTAAGCAATCAACAAGAATGATCAAGCTAGGTAAGAAAATATTTGTGAGGGTGGTCAATCAAAACATAGATGTGAGAGTTTGTTAAGGATGTTAATCCATTATGAACTAGCCTAAACCTAACCAAGAGGGGGGTTAATTAGTATTTTAAAAATTTCTCAATAAAAAATACAATCTTAAACCAAACCAAAATTCACCACAAGAAAAACTAAGTGTGGAAATTAAATGTGGAAAATAGTAAGAAAGAACACACATAAATTTATAGTGGTGGTCAACCTAACCTACGTCCACTCCCCAGAACCTCTTCTCCAAGTATTGCACTAAACTCAGTGACTCTCCTTTTGCTCCCACAACAAGGCGGAGAAGCCTGTACAAACCTCCTTTCCACTGACACTGGTGAGGATGAGAACCCAACTACTTTTGCTTCCTTCTGAAGTAGGCAAAGAACCTGACTTCTTTTGCTTCCTCCTGAAGCAAGTAGAGAACCTTGATCAATTGCTAAAGTAGACGTCTCTAGAACCACCAAGGAATAAGGGACGATGACTGGAGAAGATGACTCAAATTCTTGCTTGGAGCAACCTTTGTCAAACCCCTCACAAACTTCCCTTCATAAGATCCTCTCTCTCTCTCTCTCTCTCTCTCTCTCTCTCTCTCTCTCTCCCTTACTCTCCCTCTCCTCTTGGCTCTCTCAGGTCAAGAAAGCAGCAAAAGATATAATCTTGGATAAATAAGATGCCTTATATAGATGAGATTTGGATTTGATCTTACTTACAACAAACTGATATAATCATCTTGTACAATTAGTTCAAATTATTTAGTATCATCTAGAACATCACCCTGAATGCATGTCAGGATGATGGAAAATTAAATTAATCATCCAGGATGATTTCACAATTGTCCCAAATGATTATTTCAAAAATATAAATATCGTCGAGCAATTACCTTGAATGCATGTCTGGATGATGGAAAAATAATTGTTCGTTCAGGACGATTTTGTATCATCCCATATAATTAGTACAAAAATAATACACATCGTCCAGAATATCATTCTAGTCATCCAGGAAGAAACTAAGGTTTGTTTAACTGATCATCCCAGATGATCATGCAATCATCCCAAATAATATAATTAAGCAATTAAATCTTAATTGCTTTCCTTAATCACCAAACTAATTTAGGCATAATTATAATGCATCATCCAAGATGATGTCCTAGATCATGTCAAAAAATAAAATATGCCAAAACTAATCTAGCAGTTGATTCTTTTTATTTGAGCCTAGAATTCCAAACGATGCTAATATCATCCATAATGATGTGCTTAATTGTGACTGCCCTAATTAGGGTTTTTATTTTTAACTGATCGTCCATGATGATTTTAGGATCATCTCAGATGATGTGATAAAAAACAAAAAAATCTAAAAATAGATATAATTTTTCCCTTAGTGTATGTTTGTAAGGGTAAAAAATACTTAACGATGGTTTACAGTTTGATTCAGTCCTAATCTATCCAATCTTGAGCTGACTTGATTTATAATTGACCTTGTGGACCTAAAACGTTAGTAGGCAAGGCAGTCATTAAAAAATAGAAGTGTCAAAAATATTTGCTATCATCAAAATTATAATTCTTAAAATTAGATTCACAATAATTTCACTCTTTTTTATGATGGCAAACAAAGAAAATTTAAAAAATTTTAAACCAAAATTCAAATTTTACTTAAAAGAAAACTAATAGTACAAACATGATATGGAATCATACTGTGTGATAGTAATGGGTACTTTAAAAAATTTAAGGGTTTTTAGAGCCCGTTTTAAGTATCAAAAAGTAATTTTTTGGTGAGAGAAAAAAAGAGAGAGGAACGTGATTAGAGAGGGTTTCCTTGGGAGTGAGATCTTGAGGAGATTTTAGGGTTTATGAGAGGAAGGAGAAGGTGGGCTTGGTGAGGGAGAAGGAGTGTGAGGGAGATCACACAGTTACTCCGAGCTTGCTTCACTTTGCTCTTCCTGTGGCCCAAAAAGATATTGTGGGAGGCTTTCTTAGGGGGAGACTCTTCTACATTCGTGTTCTCTAAGGCACTCTGTCTTCTCCAGGAGGGAGAAAAATGAAAAGGTACGCTGTCGTCGCCAGGAGGGTGAGAAAAGCGCTTGGCACTCTGCCACACCGGGTTGGTGAAAGTGAGGTTTATAAGGGCTTCTCTGCCTTGCCGAGGGGGGAAAAAGGAGAACTATTATTTAGTAGTGAAATTCCTGGAGTGGAGGACTCTAGGGAGTGGACGTAGGTCAAGTGACCTAACCACTATAAAAACTCTGGTGTGCTTTTTTCCTTTACCATTTTTATTTTTGTTTGCATTTTTTTTATTATATTTTCTTGGTGATAATCGTGGTGAAAAATCATTATTGCAAATTGTGTTCAAGTACATGCTTTTGCATTAGTTAAATTTTTTGTTAAAAATTTAAAAACACAAAAAATTTAATAGAACTCATGTTTAGGATTTTTTTTGCAACAAGTTAAGCATAAAAGTCTATATTAGTACTTACCATGAATTCAAATCATTAGCCCAAAATTAAAAATTTTTGTAGCCATAGAAATAAAATTCTATAACCATATTTCATTGCTTGTATATAAGATAAAAAAACATGAGTATAAGTTAAATAAAATATTACTCATATATTACAACACACTTCACACTCCTTTCTCCTATAAATGTCTGATTAATTACAAATAGATAGGATGATGATCTCCTTAATAGAGTACCTTTTTTTTCTTTTTTGGCCTCTCAATTACTTACCTCTAAGGGGGAACTACATAGAACTCACTCAAAATATCAAAACTCTAATTAAAAATGTCTAAAAAAAACTATTTATATTAGTGCAAGAATAAACTTAGGTGTCCTAGTGCTTTATATCGTGGCATCGCAAAATTATAAAGTGAACTAGCACCTAAATGCTGCTGAGCTTACTCCACTAGGATGTTGGATTTGTATGTCTAATAGTTGAATTGATGAATATTTTTAGTTGATTCGGTGTGGCTCCATCTTTCATCGATAGCTCCTCCTTGATGCATTAGGAGTTGAGCACTATAATGATTGAATGTGTATTCTGATGGTTGGATGTTTTAAGGTTTGGTGCTTTGGAGCTCAAATTCCTGAGAATTAAGTGCTATGGTGATGATTTCTGGCACCGTGGAGCTAACCTTGGCTCCATTCAGGTGCTAACTTAATTATCATTTTTTCCTGAAGCTCTAGTATTGTGATTTCTTGATCTGGCATTGGGGCATTATAAATGTTGCGGTGTTGGTTGTGTGAGCATTGTGATACTAGTTTAACACTTATGAATTTCTCTCCTTCTTCATAAAACATTCTTTCATAAAATAAAAAAACTAACATTTTATTAATATAAGAGATATTAAATCTCTGCAAAATTTACACTTAATATGAGTTTTTTCTAAATATACATCAAAGTTTCTTCTAATTTGATCTTTGAAGATTTTGTCCATTATTCTCTAATTAGTTGCTCCAGCATACTTTAGGCCAAAAGTCATGACCAAGTATAAATATAGACCTTATGCGGAGATGAATGGAGTCTTTCTACAGTCTTCTGGATACATCTTGATTTGCTGATAGCCTGAGAAGGCATGTAGGAAGCTAATAATGAGATAACCTTAGAGTTTATTAGGGCATCAATTTATGGGAGTGTTAACCATCATTGGGACATATTGAGTTTAGATTGGTAAAGGTTATGCTAAGACAACCATCCTAATCCACTTTCATGTTAATTTTTGAACCATTACCACTTTGGAGACCCAAGCTGAATAATAGACTTCACTAGTGAATTGAGCAGCAAAGTAGCTTTCCTACTTCCTCTTGGATTAGATCTGTGAGTAATGCAATAGTTGTTTTTTTATCTGCTATTTGATTTGTTGAGCACCCTGGTGGACTCTTAGTTGATTGAATGCTACTTTTATGTTGATGCCTAATATATTTGAAGTTGTTCATATGAATACTTTAAGGTTATGATGGAGAGTTTGTACTAACTTGCTTTGATGCTTTGCTAAAAGAGGTCTTGACTCTAAAAAAATGTTCTTGGTTGATCTCTACTTTCTAGTATTTCTTATATAACATCAGTTGCTCCAAATCATGGATTTCATTTTATGTCAAGCTGAATAATTTCTTTGGAAGTCTCAGCTAACATACAAACTGTAGGTAAAAAGTGCATGACTACTTTTGGCCACAAATATGGGATGCAAAGGTTACATTCAATGTGTGAACTATATTTATTCTATGGGCTAAAATATACATAGTTTTTCTTTTATTAAATATGCACTAAATATGTAAGTGCACATATTGATCAAGTAATAATGTGATTAAGAGAGTGTTGAAATCACAAGGTAGTGTTCTGCTAATATGCACATGAATTAGTACTATCTATGATAGCTATAATGTTTATCTTACTAAATAAAGAAATAGGTTATGCTTCTAGCATTATATATGATTTTGAAAGAAAATATAAGATATCAGATGATAAAATGTTTTGTATTTTTTTTTTCTTTTTATGAACTACAAAAAGCATTAAAATTAAAGAAACCTGATACAAACTACTAAGTGATAGAAAATCTATCACTTTCCTCGTTTAACCAAGAAAAGAAAATAGGAAGAACCTTATTACAATCTAATTCTTCCCATAAAAAATCTCCTTTCAAAGAAAAGTTAGCACAAAAGTTAGTTAAGTTATTACATTCTCTATTTGGAAAATGAAAGAAAAAATCTCCAGAATCTTGAGAAAAGAAAAGTCTTCCCATCCAAACTGGTTAGCCACCCGATCATCTTTGGTGACCGAGTTTGGTAAATGTTTTATGATATTCAAGTTATCTCCCTCTATAATGATACCTTTAACATCCATCATCCATTCCTTGATAATTCTTCTAATCGAACGAAAAGCCAACAACTCCAAATATTCATTATCCCAATGCAAATATATGAACCCAAAAGCTAACAAAAATCTTCCTTTATGATCTCTGAAAATACCCCCAACTCCAACTTCATTAGAACAAAGCAAATTTGCATCGATATTAATTTTTATCCATCCGGGTGGAGGGGGATGCCAAAAAGAGGAAATCAGCTACGTATGCTGCTTAACACACTAGTGGTCTGAATATATCTCATGCCCTTCATGTTTTTTTCTACTCTTCGAAGAGTGAAAAACTATAGAATAATAAAAATTAAAAATAAAAGGATTCACCTTCACTAACTTTCTAAAAAATCCAAACAATCTTGAAATGTTGTAAACAGTGGAATGTGGATGCCCCATTGATTAACCAGCTTAATAGCTTGAATTAACTTTGAGCATTTAAATACAACATGTTCCTCATCTTCCATCATCTCACAACCTCTTGGTCATAGGTTGGTATTTATAAATCTCCTATACATTAGGAAATTAGTATTAGGAATAGCATTTTCTAAAGATGCCACCAGAAGAAAGCAATACAAGGATAAAGCTTTAAATCCTTTAACCATTTCCAATTTTGTATTAAAACAGGGTCTTCCGCCTTAGATTTTGCCTTCAAAAACTTGGCCAAAGTTGTAATTTATTTACCACAGAAGTTACATAAAAGTTCCAATTCATCATTTATAAACTTTGAATTAATCCTGACGTGAAGAATAACTTCAATCCAAGCAGTTCCAAAAAATTCATCAAGCTCTACCTGATTCCAAGATCCATTAGAAATAAAATTAACTAAAGGATGAAACTCTCCCTCTACCACTGCAATAAATGTTGGCCACCTAACAAAGCTTCTATCTAATACCCATATATCATTTAAAATATTAACTGAAGACCCAGAAGCAATTTTTTACCTTACGATTGGTTTAAGGGCATTCGCTCTACTAAGCAGTAATTTCCACATCAAAGAAACATTAAATCTTGCCACATCACACTAAACATTTTTTCCAGACTTTGCATATGAGGATTTATTGAGAATAGAATTTGGTTTGTTAAAAAAATCCCAAACAAGCCTTTCACTCAAAGGTTCCATAGAAGAAACCATTGAATGAATGCCCTGTTCTCCATTTAAAACTGGTTCACAAATCTCCTTCCAAGAAACAAAGTGTAAACCATGACCTCCATCTTTTTTATTCCTTAAGATCTCCCTACACATCTTTTCAAACTTCTTCAAAATACTCAAAGGAACTAAAGAAAGAGAAGAATAAAACACTGGAATTCAGAGCATCACCGTCTTAATAAGCACCAATCTCCCAGAAAAGGAGATGAATTTATTTCCCCACACCTCCAATTTTGAAGCTAATTTCTCCAAATGGTTCAAGAAGACTGCAGCAACAAGCTTTTGTAAAGCAATTTTGATGCCTAAGTAATGTATCTCTTTAACTTCAACAAAACCCATAATCTTGGAAATGGCTCTCCTACTCCTCTCCATAGAATTGCTAAAGAGAATAGAAGATTTAGAAAAGTTAACCTATTGTCCCATCTGTTAAGAGAGTTGTTATTTGCATGTTTTACATTCTTGCAACTTGTATAGTTTTTGATGATTCCAAATATTATTCTTTTATGTGTAGTTATCTCCTAACACTTTTTTTGGAATATTTTTTTTGCTCTTACATGTACTAACATTTCAGGCAATTCGAACTCCAAACTATGAATACTTCAAATCAAATTCAACATACAATCCTTTGTAAATTGAAGCCTTAAAATTATTATTTGAATTGAGAGGGAGTGATTGTAATTGAGTGAATAAAAACACACACACACACACTTAAGGAGATCTTACAAAATTTATACTGATCGTACGGGATGAACCTAGTTCGTACGGGACGATCAGGTCAGTTATCTCCTTGTAGGAGCAATAGAACGAATAGGAGTTGAGAAAATTTTTTTAAGTCCTGATCATCCAGGACGAAATTAATTTCAACCCAGGACGAGTTAGGCTCTATAAAAATTTCGTTCAGACGAAATCTATAATCGTGACTTGGACTCTATAAAAATTTTGCCCAGACGAAATCCAAATCATCCCAGGATGAATTCTTCTCTATAAAAATTTTGTTTAGATAAAATTCATTATCGTTCCAGGACGAGTTGCTCTTTGTAAAAAAAAATTTCGGATGAAGTCCTGTTTGTCCCAGGAAGATGTGAACCTACTTACCATAGTTGGTTACGTCATGCAGTTATTAGGGAACTGACCTATGGTATAACTGATCGTATCGGACGAACCTAGTTCGTACGGGACGATGATCATGTACGAACATATTTTGTACCAATATACATAAGGATCAATTCTGACACTTTAAGTAAAAATGTCCAGGATGATTTACAATCGTACGGGATGATCCATTTCATATTGACTTGAAAATTTGTAGTTTTGGACAGTTTTTCTTGTCTCTCCTATATATAGTCCAATTTAGTCTGCCACCAGATCTTTTTTCCATTTGATCTTTGTGCCTATTGAAAGAAGAGTCAAGGAGAGAGTGTGAGAGAGCATTCAAAGGAGGATTCGTACCACTGGAGCGTGAAGGCTTTGCTTGGTGTTCAAAGGTAAGAATCTCTACTTGTGATTTAGGATTAATTCACTCTTTTCTTTCTTCCTTCAAGATTTCTTGTGAGGAGATCTGTCAAGGAGATCCAGTTCTCTGCCGACACTTGGAGAGTGTGAACAGCCGAAGGGTTCTCTGCCCACACTAGGAGAGTGTGAACAGCCGAAGGGTTCTTTGCCCACACTAGGAGAGTGTGAAAGGACGGACGGTTCTCTGCCAACACTAGGGATAAGTGTAAAAGGAAGACGGTTCTCTGCCCCACAAGGTAGTGGTGAAAAGAGTTTTATAAAGGCTTCTCCGCCTTATTGTGGGTGCAAAAGGAGAGTCACTAGTGGTATTAGTGCAATACTCTGAGGGTGCCTCTAGGGAGTGGATGTAGGTCTGGTTTTGACCGAACCACTATAAATCTGGTGTCTTTATTTTTTTGCTACTTTTTATTTTTGTGATTTACTATTTTAAAAATGTGGTTGAAACCTATTTCTACAAAAAATCACTAAAATTTAATTTCAGTTTAAAATACTCAAATGAGGGATTAATTTTTAAAATACAAATTAACCCCCCCCCCCCCTCTTGGTTAGCCGTGGGCCATAAACTTAGGCTTAACAACCTAATTTATAGTGAACGAGTTTCAATAAGTGGTATCAGAGCTTTGTTTCAAAATCATAAGTTTAGACTACTTTTTGATTAACGTAGATGGCTATATTTGGAAACCGAAACACACCTGAGGGTTGTTTGAATAGTTGCTATTTGAATGAGTTATATTTATGCAACTTATGTAGTTTTGATGATTCCAAACATTATTGTTCAAATGTATAGTTATCTCCTAACAATTTCAGAAGATTTGCACTTGCTCTTGTGTGTACTAACATTTCAGGAAAATCAGACTCCAGACTACGAAAACTTCAATTCAAATTCAACATGAGATATTATGTATAATTGATGTTTATCTTTTCTTTGAATTAACTTTGAAAGGGAGTGATTGTAATTGAGTGAATAAAATCTCACACACACACACAAATAAGGAGATCTTGAAATTCTATACTGATCGTACAGGACGATATTTATCGTACTGGACGATCTGTCAGTTATCTCCTATAGAGCACTTGGAACGAATAGGAACTTGCCTTGAAAAATTTTCTAAGTCCTATTCGTCCAGGACGAAATTTATCATCGTCCCAGGCGATGGGTTCTCTGCAAAATTTTCGTCCAGACGAATTTTACCATCGTACGAGGCGACCAGTCCTCTGGAAAATTTTCGTCCCGACGAAAATAAATATCGTACAGGACGATCAGCTCTCTGGAACTTTCCTCCTAGACTAACCGTGCTTACAGGTCCAAAAAGATCCATGTGAAGAATTTCTAAAGGTTTATGGATTTGTAATAGTAGATGATTTTTCAAGATTCACCTGGGTTAAATTTCTTTTTCATAAGAGTGAATCATTTGAGGAATTCAGAAATTTTTCAACTTGGATACAAAGAAAACTAGGATGTGAAATAATTTCTATACAAAGTGATCATGGAGGAGAATTTGAAAATGAAAGATTTGAAGATTTCTGTAAAGAAAAGGGGATTGATCACAACTTTTCTGCACCTAGAACTCCTCAACAAAATGGAGTAGTTGAAAGAAAGAACAGAACATTAATAGAAGCCGCCCGAGCAATGTTAGCAGAATACTCTCTTCCTAGATATTTTTGGGCTGAGGCGGTTAGCACTGCATGCTATGTTCTGAATAGGGTAAATGTGAGATCAAATTTGAATAAAACACCCTATGAATTGGTAAAAGGTAGAACACCAAATTTGTCTCATTTACATGTATTTGGTTGCAAGGTGTTCATACATAATAATGGAAAATCTGCCTTAGGAAAATTTGATCCAAAATCAGATGAAGGAATTTTTGTTGGATATTCAAGTGTTGGAAAATCTTATAGAGTATTCAACAAAAGAACTTTAGTCATTGAAGAAACCACACATGTTGTTTTTGATGAAAATGGAAACATAGAAGAGCCAAAAGTTGTTGAAGAAGAAATTGAAGAAAACTCCCAAAAGATTGATAGATTAAATTTGGAAGAAAATGTGGAAGAAAATATAGAAAGAGAAGACCCTTTGCCTAGAGATTTGAGATTCTCTAAAAATCACCCAAAGGAATTAATTATAGGTGAACCAAGTGAGGGTGTTAGAACTAGGCGTGGATTAAACAAGGAAGTCAATCATTCAGCCTTCATTTCAACTATTGAACCCACTAACATTGATCAAGCACTTTCAGATGAATTTTGGATATTGGCCATGCAAGAAGAGTTAAATCAATTTGTAAGAAATAAAGTTTGGGAACTAACTACAAGGCCAAAAGATCAAAGTGTTGTTGGAACCAAGTGGGTGTTCAAAAATAAAATGAATGACTCAGGAGTAGTCATTAGAAATAAGGCTAGATTAGTAGCTAAGGGGTATAATCAAATTGAAGGAATTGATTTTGAGGAAACTTTTGCCCCTGTAGCTAGACTTGAAGCAATTAGGGTTTTACTAGCCTTTGCCTGTTTTAAAGGTTTTAAATTGTTTCAAATGGATGTTAAAAGTGCCTTTTTAAATGGAGTAATTGAAGAAGATGTTTTTGTAGAACAACCTCCAGGTTTTGAAAATTCAAAATTTCCAAATCATGTTTTCAAATTAAAAAAGGCATTATATGGATTGAAACAGGCACCTAGGGCTTGGTATGAGAGGTTAAGCACCTTCCTACTTGAAAGATCTTTTGAAAAAGGAAGTGTGGATACAACTCTCTTTTTAAGAAAAATTGGAAAGGATATACTTATTGTTCAAATTTATGTGGATGACATCATCTTTGGATCTTCAAATAAACATCTTTGTGATGATTTTTCTAAAACAATGAGTAATGAATTCGAAATGAGTCTAATGGGAGATTTAAATTACTTTCTAGGATTTAGCATTAAGCAACTTGAGGAAGGTACTTTTCTTAGTCAAAACAAATATATTAAGGACATCCTCAAAAAATATGAAATGGACAATGCTAAACCTGTTAGTACACCAATGAGTTCTTCAGTTCAGTTGGATAAGGACCTTAAGGGAAAATCTGTTGATCAAAAGAAATTTAGAGGGATAATTGGATCTTTACTTTACTTGACTGCTAGCCGACCAGATATTATGTTTAGTGTTTGCCTATGTGCTAGATTTCAATCAGATCCAAAAGAATCACATTTGACAGCAGTAAAAAGGATTTTAAGATATCTACTAGGAACTCAAAACTTAGGAATTTGGTATCCTAAGTTTAGCTCTTCATTTGAAATTATTGGTTACTCAGATTCTGACTTTGCAGGCTGTAGAGTGGATAGGAAAAGCACTTCTGGAACATGTCAATTCATTGGAAATTCATTAGTTTCATGGTCTAGTAGAAAACAAAATTCAGTGGCACTATCTACTGCAGAAGCAGAATACATTGCATTAGGAAGTTGTGTGGCACAAGTACTTTGGTTAAAACAACAGTTGATTGACTTAGGATTAACTATAGGCACTATTCCAATTTATTGTGACAATACTAGTGCTATTTGTATTTCAAAAAATCCTATTCAACATTCTAGAACCAAACACATCGATATAAGGCATCATTTCATAAGGGATCACGTATCCAAAGGAGAAATTGAACTCATACATGTTTCAACTGAAAATCAACTTGCAGACATTTTTACAAAACCTTTAGCCTTTGATACCTTCAGTACTTTAAGAACAAGGCTTGGTGTTATTGATTTGAATGCTTAACTCAAATGTCTTTGCAAACATTGATACTTGTTATGTTTTGTTTTTGAAATTTTGTGAATTTTTGTGTGTTTTTTAATGAATTGTTTTTGGATTTATGATTTTGTTTTATGTTTTCTGTGTTTCTGATTGTTTTTGTTGATTTTGTTAATTTAAAAATTTAAAAAATCAAAATTAATTTTTGGAGGAAATCGTCCAGGACGAAATATTTTCGTACGGGACGATGTGTAAAGGAACAGTTTGCGAAAATTTAAACCGTTTTAGAGCAGTTTTTTATTGGATCGTCTGTACGATCTGTGATCGTCCAGGACGAAATTTTTTTTCTCTCAAACGTCGGGACGATTGAATGCAGCGGTTGAATGGATAAGATAGTTTTTAATACGAACTTCGTCTGTACGAAATTTTCGTTCGTCCAGACGAACATGTGTCGTTTCATTGTAGGGGACGGTTTTCAAGAGTCATCAAAACGAAATACTTTTCGATCGTCTGTACGAAATTTTTTTTGTCTGTACGATCGGTCAAGTCAAAAAGCCTGTACGAAGAGACGCATCGTAAGTTGTGTTGAATACGAAAAGCCGTTACATTTTGGACGAATTGGATCGTCTGTACGAACATGCTTCGTCCAGACGAATTATTATGTTCGTCCAGGACGAATATTTTCGTCCAGGACGAAAGTATCGTTTTTCCTTTAAATATGAAGGCTTTTCAAACTTGAAAATCACACTTTCAAATTTCTTTTTCAATCCCTTTCAACATCAAATCAACAATGGCCTCCTCTAGCAAAAGACAAAAGGTTTTGGTGAAGAAACCAAACAGGAATGCCCCAGACAACTTTCTTTCTAAGGAAAATGAGGAATCTTTTCCTCGTTTTGCCTCAGCAAAAATCACTCCGTCTCGCATTCTTATCCCAGCAGAGTTGAAATATCGGGTAATGCACCTCTTCGCCTCAACCCAATTTCAGTTCATTCTTTCTCTCGTTTACCTCTACAACAAACAAACCTACCATTACTTCCTTGCCAACATGAGTTTCAATTCTGACCACTCTATCATTAGTTCTTTTGTTTTTAAGAAAAAAGTTGAGATCACCAAGCACGATCTTGGTGCATTTTTAAACTTAAGAACTGAGGGATATAGAGCCCACACCCTAATGTCAGAAAACTCCTTCAAATGGTTTGAAATCAATAGGGTAATTAGAGGAAATGCAATTGACAATCATGTTGCTAGAGTCTCAGGTATGACCCAAGATGCCCGAATCATCCAGCATATCCTTAGATCCTCAATTATTCCTAAAGCTGGTGATAGGATTAACATCACTCCTCTCCTTTCTTGTCTAACTTTTTTAATCATGTCAAGACATCCTATTGATGAAGCTCAACTCATCATAGATCATATCTATAGGCTTTCAGAAATAGGACATGCTGATCAGAAGAAAAAGAAAAACATTTCATTAGGGCACTTAATTACCTATATTTTGGAGAAGAAATACAATATAGTGCATCCTGATGAAGAATATGAAGAGCCAGTTTACTATAACAATACATCATTCAGACTGCTCTTCAAGGAAGAAAAAGAAAAAGGGAAAGCACATGACAGTGCTTCAGAAGAAGAAGAAAGAGAAGAAGGAGAACATACCTCTGCACCTCAGTCAGATTATCAGAATCTGATTGAGAGATTCGATCGTTTAGAGACTCATATTGATCAAAGATTTGATCAATTTGATGCTCAACTTGTGCAGCAACAACATGACATTGGTGTTATTAGAAATGAAGTACATGATATCAATACCAATGTAATGTTGATGGCCTCCTACTTTAACCTTTTCGGTGGCATTCCTCCTCCTCCTCCTCCAGAACAGTAGAGATGATTTTAATGTGTTTTTGTAGTACTTGTGTTGTATTTTTTGTTGTGTTGTTGTGATTGTTACTCATTTTTTTCTTGTTATGTTAATGTTTTTGTTAAATGTAGGTATTTGTCTTTTATTTTATGTTGTGTTTAGCTTTTGTGAAATGTAATCTTTTCATATAAATCAATGCATTTCACACTTGTTTCAGTATTGATTTGTTATTGAAATGTGGTTAATTTTTTATGAATTCCATTAGTATTATTTAATCTTCATAGTGCTTAAATTAGATTGTAATTGGAGATTATCTACATTAGAAAATCTAGTCTTTCAAAATTTAAAAGTTGTTTATAACTTGTTGTAATTAGAATTTTTAAATTCATGTCTATTCATTTAGACTACATAAAAGTTAAAATTATTATTGCAATTTAGATGTTTACTTATTTTGTATTTCTTTGTTCAAATAATATTTATGTACTTAGAAATATTTGAAATTTTAGATTATTGATTTTGGAAAGAATTGGTGTAAAGTACTCTTGAAAATTGTACAAAAAGTACAAAAAATCAAAAGAAATGCGCAATGGTTCGCAAATATGAAAAAGAGGCACAAAATCAGCTCAATATCAATAGATGCACAAAAATGTGCTCAAAAAGTTGAAAAAGATGCGCAAAGCGCCACATGTGGTAATTCTCTTCTTTCCAAATTCTTTCAATCTCTTAATTCAAATTGATCTTATGTTCATTTATATTCTATTGAATTTTGAAATATAGAATTTTTCCTTCATCTCTCTTGTAATGATTTTCTATATTCAAATGTCTAAATTGAATCATGTCTTTGCTAAATTCTTCTTACTTACAAAGTTATATCACTTTTTAAATCTCCTGAATTTCTATGATTGACCTAATGTTTTTAGTTTAAAATTGCATACCCTATGTCAATCACCATTTAGATTAAATTTTAACAATGAATTTCATATAATTATTTACATTTCTGGTCTTTTTCTTCTTCACTTTTTGTTGCTGTCAAAAAGGGGGAGAAATTATTAGTTTGTGTATGTTTGTGTTTTATCTTTTTTAGTTGTTCTCTGTTTGCAATTTTTTAAAAAAAAAAAAAAAAAAAAAAAAAAAAAAAAAAAAAAAAATATTGTTCTTTAATGCCTCCTTATTTTAATGTACTCATAAATTCAGGGGGAGTTTAGGAGATAAAAAATGTGTTTTAACTTGAAACCATACTAATAATAATTGTTTTGCCATCATCAAAAAGGGGGAGATTGTTTGAATAGTTGCTATTTGAATGAGTTATATTTATGCAACTTATGTAGTTTTGATGATTCCAAACATTATTGTTCAAATGTATAGTTATCTCCTAACAATTTCAGAAGATTTGCACTTGCTCTTGTGTGTACTAACATTTCAGGAAAATCAGACTCCAGACTACGAAAACTTCAATTCAAATTCAACATGAGATATTATGTATAATTGATGTTTATCTTTTCTTTGAATTAACTTTGAAAGGGAGTGATTGTAATTGAGTGAATAAAATCTCACACACACACACAAATAAGGAGATCTTGAAATTCTATACTGATCGTACAGGACGATATTTATCGTACTGGACGATCTGTCAGTTATCTCCTATAGAGCACTTGGAACGAATAGGAACTTGCCTTGAAAAATTTTCTAAGTCCTATTCGTCCAGGACGAAATTTATCATCGTCCCAGGCGATGGGTTCTCTGCAAAATTTTCGTCCAGACGAATTTTACCATCGTACGAGGCGACCAGTCCTCTGGAAAATTTTCGTCCCGACGAAAATAAATATCGTACAGGACGATCAGCTCTCTGGAACTTTTTTCGTACAGACGAAAACAAGTTATCGTCCGCGGCGATAGGTTCTCTGGAAAATTTTCGTCCAGACGAAATAAATAATCGTCCAGGACGATCGGCTCTCTGGAAAATTTTCGTCCAGACGACCACATTTTCGTTCAAACGACAAACCGACTTAGAACAGTTTTCAGCAGTTTCTAGAACCGACCTTGTAATAACCGTTCGTACTGGACGAACCAAGTTCGTACAGGACGATCAGATGTACGAAGTCAGTTCGTACACATATACAAATTGGGTCGTTTCAGATCGTTTAAGTAAAATCGTCCAGGACGATCCAGAATCGTACAGGACGATCCACTGCGTACAGAATTGAAAATTTGCAGTTTTTGGGCGGTTTCACTTGTCTTTTATATAAATAGTCCAAATTAGACTGCCACCCAATCTTTTTGTCATTTGATCTTCGTGCCTTTTGAGAGAATAGCCAAGGAGAGAGTGGAAGAGAGCATTCAAAGGAGGATTCCTACCACTGGAGCTAGAAGGCTTCACTTGGATTGCTAAGGTAAGAGTCTCTACTTGTGAAATTGGATTTCTTCACTCTTTTTCTTTCTTCCTTCTAGATTCTTGTGAGAAGATCATTCAAGAAGGTCCGGTTCTCTGCCGACACTTGGAGAGTGTGAACAGACGAAGGGTTCTCTGCCCACACTAGGAGAGTGTGAAAGGACGAAGGGTTCTCTGCCCACACTAGGAGAGTGTGAAAGGACGAAGGGTTCTCTGCCTACACTTGGAGGGTGTGAAAGGACGACGGTTCTCTGCCAACACTGGGTTTTGTGTAAAAGGACGGACGGTTCTCTACCGCACCGGGGAGTGGTGAAAAGAGTGTGTTGTAAGGGCTTCTCCGCCTTGCTGTGGGTGCAAAAGGAGAGTCACTATTGGTATTAGTGCAATACTCAGAGGGTGCCTCTGAGGAGTGGATGTAGGTCTGGTTATAGACCGAACCACTATAAATCTGGTGTCATTTACTTTATAGCTTTTACGTTTCCGCACTTTTAAAATTCAGTTTTAACAACTCTGTGGTTGAAAAATATTTTTCTACTAACTTTAAAAAAGAAAATTTTATTTCGGTTCAACTTTATTTTTAAGAGGGTTTAAAATTTTAAAAACTACCAATTCACCCCCCTCTTGGTAGCCTTGGGACACTTACTTAGGCTTAACAACCTAATTACTGGACTCAACAAGGGTTACTCTATTACTAGACCTCCACTGTTTGACAATATACCTTTTGATTTTTCGAAAACACGCATGTCTACTTTTTTACAATCACTTGATTATCATATGTAGATCTTAGCCCAAGAAGGATATACAAAACCAACTAGATTAGTTGATGGAGTTAGAGTTGAAACACCTTTTATAGACTGGATAGTAGAAGAACGTGACTTAGCACAATGCCAAATGCTTGAATAGTTTCTTTTGTGCTTTAAAATCAGAAGACTACATGCGGGTTTCCACTTGCAAAAGTGGAAAGGAGATATGGGATATACTTTGTATAATATATGAGGGGACTAATGAGGTTAAACAATCTAGACTCAATATATTATTGCATGATTATGAATTGTTTCACATGAAACCTAATGAATCCATTTCTGACATATACACAAGATTCATACAAATAGTCACCTCTTTGCATGCACTTGGTAGGGAACTAATAAAAATTGAAATGGTTAATAAGATTCTTCGTTTTTTACCTACTGCTTATGATGCTAAAATTACAGCAATTACAGAGTCTAAGGATTTAAATATTTTTTGTATTGACAATCTTCTTGGTTTGCTTATTGCTTACGAGCAAGATGTTAGCCAAAGAAAGATTAATGCAGGTGAACCACGAAGGGAGAAGAACATAGCACTGAATGTGGAAGAGTCTGAGAGTGACCACTCACAACCTAAGGATGAAGAAGACATCGCATTGATGACTAGACAATTCAGAAGCTTTCTAAAGAGGAAGCAGAAGAGATGCCAGCAGTGGAATAGAAGTAAATTCAATAGAAATGCCAAGGTTTAAAATGAAATTATTTGCTATGAGTGTAGAAAACCTGGACATATAAAGATGGATTTCCCAAAACTCAAAGCCAATCCTAGCAAGGAGAAGGTAGAGGAGAAACCATTTATGAAGAAGGGCAAGAAGAAGTTCCAACAAGCCTTTTGGGCGGAATCATCTTTGAACTCGTTAGAAATAGAAAAGGAAGAGGAAGTCAATAATCTATGCTTAATGGCCGACTATCTTGATCAGTCAGACAAAGAAGAGGTATGTGACTTAACTTATGACAAACTTTTTGAAGTTTCTGAACACATGCATGAATCATATAGAAAAATGAAGAAAATGTATGATAGCCTTAGTTTAGAATTGGAAGAGCTTAACAAGGAACATGAAATTCTTAGGAAAGAAAATACTATGATTGATAACAACCACATGAAATTACTTGATGAGTTTGATGACTTGAATAAAAATCATGAGAATTTAAAATCATCATATGTAGAACTCGAGAAAGATTTTAAGAATTTTAAGGATGAATTAGAGAGCAAATTATATAAAATTAATTATTTAAATCAAATTTTGGAAGATATGAATTCATTTTATAAATTAACGATAAAAGCTCTCGAGGATAATAGGATATCCACCAGACTTGAAGATTTTACTAATCCTATTTTGTATCCTAAATTTATGCAATCCCTAAATAGATAGATAAATGGTAGAAGACTTAGGAATCTATTTCCTAATGTCAAATATAATAATTGTGGATTGCTTGGATATATAACTCACACCTGTACTTTGAAGATGAAAACTAATTTGGTGTGGAGAACTAAAATGCATAAACCTAGACATATCATACATGCAAAATTATAAATTGCTAAAAGGCTTGTTTGGGTTCCCAGGTCTAACATTTGATAATTTTGCAAGGTTTCTCTCACACAAGATCTCGTGAGAGCATATGGTACCTGGACAGCGGATGTTCAAAGCACATGACTGGAGATACTACTCAATTCATAACGCTGGAAGCCAGGAGTGGAGGCAAGGTTACACTTGGAGATAACACCACAAGGAAGGTGGTTGGGTCAAATATGATTAGAAATTTAAAGAATTTTTCATAGACAATGCATTATTTGTTGAAGGACTAAAACATAATTTGTTAAGTATAAGTCAGCTATGTGATAAGGGTTACTATGTAAAATTTTTTCCTACTAGCTGCATATTAAGCCTAAATGGTAAAGATGTTTAGAATGGAAAAAGGGTAAATAATATTTATATGCTAGATTTAAATTGCATTCAAACTCCTACTGCTTTTTGTTTGAAAATTGTATCTGATGAGTCATGGCTTTGGCATAAGAGACTTTGTCATTCTAGCATGAAAAACCTTAGAAGGATTACCCAAAAGAACTTTGTGAGAGGTATACCAAAACTAGACTTTACTAAGGACCACCTTTGTGATGCATGTCAATTAAGAAAGTAGGTGAAGTACTCTTTTCAATCCAATAAGGATCTTAGAACTAGTAAACCATTGAAAATTTTACACATGGATCTTTTTGGACCAGTTGGAGCTGTGAGTCTAGGAGGGAAAGTATACAAATTTGTGATTGTGGATGATTACTCAAGATTCACATGGGTTAGATTTCTATTTCATAAGAGTGAATCGTTTGAGGAATTTAGAAAATTTTTGACTTGGATTCAAAGGAAATTAGGGTGTGAAATTATTTCTATTCAAAGTGATCATGGAGGAGAATTTGAGAATGAGAGATTTGAAGAATTTTGTAAGGAGAAAGGAATTGATCACAATTTTTCTACACCTAGAACCCCTCAGCAGAATGGGATAGTCGAAAGGAAAAACATAACATTAATAGAAGCCGCCTGAGCAATGTTGGCAGAATACTCACTTCCTTAATATTTTTGGGCTGAGGTGGTTAGCACTACATGTTATGTTCTGAATAGGGTGAATGTGAGATTTAAATTAAATAAAACACCCTATGAGTTGCTAAAAGGAAGAACACCTAATTTGTCTCATTGCATGTTTTTGGTTGCAAGGTGTTCATTCATAACAATAGAAAATCTGCCTTAGGAAAATTTGATCCAAAATCAGATGAAGAAATTTTTGTTGGATACTCAAGTGTTGGAAAATCTTATAGAGTATTCAATAGAAGAACTTTGGTAATTGAGGAGACCACACATGTTGTATTTGATGAATCTGGAAATATGGAAGAGCCAAATATTGTAGAAGATGAAATTGATATTAACTCCTAAAAGATTGATAAATTGAACTTGGAAGAAAACTTGGAAGAAAATATGGAAGAAAATTTGGAGATAGTAAACCCTTTGTCTAGAGATTTGAGATTTTCTAAAAATCACCCAAGGGAATTGATCATAGGTGAACCAAGTGAGGGTGTAAGGACTATGCGTGGATTAAATAAGGAAGTCAATCATTCAGCCTTCATTTCAACTATTGAACCCACTAATATTGATCAAGCACTTTTTGATGAATTTTGTATTTTGGCCATGCAAGAAGAGTTGAATCAATTTGTAAGAAATAAAGTTTGGGAATTAACTATAATGCCAAAAGATCAAAGTGTAGTTGGAACTAAGTGGGTATTCAAAAATAAAATGAATGACTCATGAGTAGTCATTAGAAATAAGGCTAGATTAGTTGCAAAGGGGTATAATCAAATTGAAGGGATTGATTTTGAGGAGACTTTTGCCCCTATAGCTAGACTTGAAGCAATTAGAGTTTTGCTAGCTTTTGCCTATTTTAGAGGTTTCAAATTATTTCAAATGGAGGTGAAAAGTGCCTTTTTAAATGGGGTAATTAAAGATGATGTTTTTGTAGAACAACCTCCAGGTTTTGAAAATTCTAAATACCCAAATCTTGTTTTCAAGTTGAAAAAGGTATTATATGGATTAAAATAGGCACCTAGGGCTTGGTATGAGAGATTGAGCACCTTCCTACTTGAAAGATCATTTGAAAAAAGATGTGTGGATACAACTATCTTTTTGAAGAAATATGGAAAGGATATACTCATTATTCAAATTTATGTGGATGATATCAATTTTGGATCTTCAAATAAAAATCTTTGTGATGATTTTTCTAAAACAATGAGTAGTGAATTTGAGATGAGTCTAATGGGAAATTTAAGTTGCTTTCTAGGTTTTAGCATTAAGCAAATTGAGAAAGGAACATTTCTAAGTCAATCAAAGTATGTTTAGGACATCTTTAAAAAGTATGAAATGGATAATGCTAAACCTATAAGTACACCAATGAGTTCCTCAGTTCAGTTGGATAAGGACCCTAAGGGAAAATCTGTTGATCAAAAGAAATTTAGAGGGATAATGGGATCATTGCTTTACTTGACAGCTAGCTGCCCTGATATCATGTTTAGTGTTTGCTTGTGTGTTAGATTTCCATCAGATCCAAAAGAATCATATTTGACAGCAGTGAAAAGGATTTTAAGATATCTGTTAGAAATCAAAACTTAGGAATTTGGTATTCTAAGTTTAGCTCTTCATTTGAAATAATTGGTTATTCAGATTCTGACTTCGCAGCCTGTAGGGTGGATAGAAAAAGCACTTTTGGAATATGTCAATTCATTGAAAATTCATTAGTTTCATGGTCCAGTAAAAACAAAATTCAGTAGCCCTATCTACTGCAGAAGTTGAATACATTGCATTAGGAAGTTGTGTGGCACAAGTACTTTGGTTGAAACAACAATTGATTGATTTAGGATTAACTATAGGCACTATACCAATTTATTATGATAATACTAGTGCTATTTGCATTTCAAAAAATCTGATTCAACATTCAAGAACCAAACACATAGACATAAGACATCATTTCATAAGGGATCATGTATCCAAGGGAGAAATTGAACTCATTCATGTTCCAACTGAAAATCAACTTGCAGACATTTTTACAAAACCTTTAGCCTTTGATACTTTCAGTTCATTAAGAACAAGGCTTAGTGTGATTGATTTAAATGCTTAAATAAAATTGTTTTCTGCAACATTGATGTTTGTTTTCTAGTTTTTGTGTTCGTTATGAGTTTTTGATCTTGTTTTTAAGTGATTTTTTTTAAGTCTACGTTGTTTTGTTATACATGGTGTTGTTGATGTGTTTTTTGAATTTTAGTTTTGTTTATGTGCAAAATCAAAAAAAAAATTTGTAACAATCGTCCAGGACAAAAAAATTTCGTACGGGACGATTTGTCTAATGTATCAAAGTGTAAGATTTTGAACCGTTTACATGCAGTTTTTCAGTGTTTAATGATCACTTCGTTTGGACGATCGTTATGATCGTACAGGACGATTTGTTTTTCAATCGACGGGACGAATGAATGAAGCGGTTGAATGGATAAGGTAGTTTTTAATACGAACTTTGTAAGTACGAACCTTTGGTTCGTCTGGACGAACACATGTCGGTTCCATATAGGGGACGGTTTCAACTGCCATTAAAATAATATAAGTTCTGATCATCCCGGGACGAACACGTGTTCGTTTGTACGATCAGACTGGTCAAAAGTTTGTATGAAAGGATGCTTCATAAGTCATGTTGATTACGAAAAGCCATTTCATTTTGGACGAATTAGATCGTCTGCACAAAATTTTTTTCGTGCAGGACGAACGAAATTTCGTACGGGACGAAAATTTTTCGTCTGGTACAAACATGTCATTTTCAATAAATAGGCAGGCTTTTTAACTTAATAGTCACACGCTAAACATCACTTTCAACTCCTTTCTTACTCTAGATCATTTTCGAATGGCTAGTTCAAGTAAGCGTCAAAAGGTCTTAGCGAAGAAGCCACATAGGAATTCATCCGAAAACTTTCCGTCCAAAGCAAATGAGGATTCTTTTCTTAGATTTGCTTCTGCCAAAATCACTCTTCAAATTTTAATTCAAGAAGATATTACCTTTCAGGTAATGCCTTTATTTGCTTCGACTTAGTTTCACTTTATCCTTACTCTGGTCCACCTCTATAACAAAAAAACCTTCCACTACTTTCTAGCCAATATGTCCTTCAATTCTGACCACTCTGTGATTTGCTCATTTATTTTTAAACAAAAAGTTGAAATCACTAAACATGACTTAGGAGCTTTTCTAAATTTAAGGACTAAGGGAGGTAGAGCCCATACCTTAATCACCAATGATACATATAAATGGTATGAAATCAATAGGGTGATTAGAGGAAATGGTTTAACTGAGCATGTGGCTAGGGTATCCGGTCTTGTTCGGAATGCACGTATCATCCAGCACGTTCTTAGAACTTCAATCATTCCAAAAGCTAGTGATAGAGTCAATATTACTCCCCTTCTTTCCATGGTGACCTTCTTAATCATGAGCAATAAGCCTATATATGAAGCCCAACTTATCCTCGACTATCTTTATGAGTTGTCTGAAATTGGCCATGCAGATCAGAAAAGGAAGAGGAATATTGCTTTAGGACACTTAGTTTCCCATGTTCTGGAAAACAAGTATAACTTGGTTTATCCTGATCAAGAATATGAAGAACCGCTCTATTATAATGATGGATCATTTAGAGCGATCTTTAAGGAAGAATCAGATTAAGCACATGTCATCAGTGATACAGAAGAAGAGCCTGAAGGTGCACCTACTCCTAGAAATGAACCAAATTATCAGAATTTGGTTCAAAGATTTGATCAGCTAGAGACTCATTTTGATCAACGCTTTGATCAAATTGAGACTCATCTTCAATAGCAAAATGCTCAATATCAACATGATATGGGTTATTTGAGGGGACAAATGAATGATATTAGTACCGATGTACTTATGTTGAATACATACTTTAATCTCTTTGGTACTGCTTCTCTTCCTCCTCCTCCAGATCAGGGACCGTCTGAGTGATTGTTGCACTTGATGTTTTGTGTTTGTATTATTATTGTTTATGTGTTAGTTGTTGTTTGCTTTTAGTAGTTTAATGTATTTCTTCTTTATTTTAGTTGTTGTATTGATATCTTGATGAATCCTTGTAATATTTAAAATGATATCAATATAAGTTCTTGTGTTTTGATTTGAATTTACTTTTGAAATGTTTGTTAGACTTTATGTAAATCATCAGATTTTTAATCTTAATCGTGCTATAACCTGAATTGCAAGAAAAATTAAATTCATTAGAAAATCTAATTATTCTAAGTTTAAGTTTTGCTTATAACTTGATATTATTAGGATTTTCAATTTCATGTCTCTTCTTTAGACTGTATTATTGTTAATATTATTATTGCAATTGCGATGTTTTCTTATTTTATATTTCACTTATCAATCATTATTTATGCACTTAGAAAGATTTGAAATTTTAGATTATTGTTTTTGGAAAGAATAAATTACTCTTGCAAATTATGTAAAAGTACAATAAAAAATCAAAAGGAATGCGCAAAGGTTCGCAATGTGAAAAAGAGGCACAAAATAAGCCCAAAGTAAAAATGATGCATAAAAATATGGCACAACTATAAAAAAGATGCGTAAAGCGCCACATGTGATAGTTATTTTTTTCCAAACTCTTTTAATCTCTTAATTCAAATTGATCTTATGTTCGTTTATAATTGATATTGAAATTTGAAATATACAATTTTTTATTCATCCTTATTGCAATGATTTTATCTATCTTAGTGTCTAAACTGACTCATATATTTGATAAATTCTTTTTATTATCTATGTTATATCACTTCTTAAATTATATGAATTTCTATTATTTGCCTAATTTTTTAATTTTATTTGCATAACTTATTTCAATCACTGTTAAGATTATATTATCAAATAATTTTCATATCTCTGCTTACATTTCAAGTCTTTTTTTTCTTCTTCACTTTTTGCTATTGTCAAAAAGGGGGAGAAATTATTTGTTGAATTGTATCTTGTGTCTTATGAGTCTTGTAAATTATTTGTTGAATTGTGTCTTGTGTCTTGTGAGTCTTGTATCTTGTGTTAGTATTTGTGTTTATTTTGTTTTTGTGATTATGTTGTTGTTTTGTTTTGTATAAAATTTTTGAAAAATAAAAATAATTTTTGAATCAATGCCTCCTTATTTTCATGCATTCATCAATTCAGGGGGAGTTTAGGAGATTCTTAGCATTTGCAATCCTACAAATAATAATTGTTTTGCCATCATCAAAAAGGGGGAGATTGTTAAGAGAGTTGCTATTTGCATGTTTTACATTCCTGCAACTTGTATAGTTTTTGATGATTCCAAATATTATTGTTTTATGTGTAGTTATCTCCTAACACTTTTTTTTGGAAGATTTATTTTTGCTCTTGTGTGTACTAATATTTCAAGCAATTCGAACTCCAAACTATGAAAACTTCAAATCAAATTCAACATACACTCCTTTGTAAATTGAAGCCTTAAAATTATTCTTTTAATTGAGAGGGAGTGATTGTAATTAAGTGAATAAAGACACACACACACACACACTTAAGGAGATCTTACAAAATTTGTACTGATCGTACGGGATGAACCTAGTTCGTACAGGACGATCAGGTTAGTTATCTCCTCGTAGGAGCAATGGAACGAACAGGAGTTGGGGAAATTTTTCTAAGTCCTGATCGTTTAGGATGAAATTAATTTCATCCCAGGATGAGTTGGGCTCTGTAAAAATTTCGTTCAAAAGAAATCTATAATCGTGCCAGGACGACTTGGGCTCTGTAAAAATTTCGTCCAGATGAAATCTAAATCGTCCTAGGACGAATTCTTGTCTGTAAAAATTTCATTCAGATGAAATTCATTATCATGCCAAGACGAGTTGCTCTCTGTAAAAATTTCGTCCGAATGAAGTCCTGTTCGTCCCAAGATGATGTGAACTGACTTACCACAGTTGGTTACGTCATGCAGTTATTAGGGAACCGACTTATGGTATAACTGATCGTACCGATCAAACCTAGTTCGTACGGGACGATGATCGTGTACGAACATAGTTCGTACCAATATACATAAGGATCATTTCTGATACTTTAAGTAAAATTGTCCAGGACGATTTACGATTGTACGGGACGATCCATTTCGTGTTGACTTAAAAATTTGCATTTTTGGACAATTTTTCTTGTCTCTCCTATATATAGTCCAATTTAGACTGCCACCAAATCTTTTTGCCATTTGATTTTCATGCCTATTGAAAGAAGAGTCAAGGAGAGAGTGTGAGAAGCATTCAAAGGAGGATTCCTACCACTGGATTGTGAAAGCTTTGCTTGGTGTTCAAAGGTAAGAATCTCTACTTGTGATTTGGGATTACTTCACTCTTTTCTTTCTTCCTTTTAGATTTCTTGTGAGGAGATCTGTCAAGGAGATTCGGTTCTTTGTCGACACTTGGAGAGTGTGAACCGCTGAAGGGTTCTCTGCCCACACTAGGAGAGTGTGAACAGCCAAAGGATTCTCTGCCCATAGTAGGAGAGTGTGAATAGCCGAAGGGTTCTCTGCCCACACTAGGAGAGTGTGAAAGGACATACGGTTCTCTTCCAACACTGGGGATAAGTGTAAAAGGAAGACGGTTCCCTGCTACACCGGGTAGTGGTGAAAAGAGTTTTGTAAAGGCTTCTCCGCCTTGCTATTGGTGCAAAAGGAGAGTCTCTAGTGGTATTAGTGCAATACTCGGAGAGTGCCTCCGGGGAGTGGATGTAGGTCTGGTTTTGACCGAACCACTATAAATCTGGTGTCTTTATTTTTTTACTACTTTTTTATTTTTGTGATTTACTGTTTTAAAATAGTGGTTGAAAAACTATTTCTACAAAAAATCACTAAAATTTAATTTCGGTTTAAAATACTCAAAAGAGGGATTAATTTTTAAAATACTAATTCACCCCCCTCTTGGTTAGCCGTGGGACCTAAACTTAGGCTTAACAACCTAATTTATAGTGAACGAGTTTCAACACCATCCGCCGGCAATAATCAGAGGTAATTTTCTTAATTCTCTTAAATTTCCAAGTTTGGCATCCAAGAACATAGGGATGTCATCAGCAAATAGAAGATGTGAAATTTTTGGAGCCGGTGAAGCAACTTTCAAGCCCAAATTTCACCCCTTTGTTAAAAATGCATTAGTAAGAAGTTGAGAGCATAAATTGAACAAATAAGGTGATAATGGACATCCTTGTCTAAAACTGCTCTTAGCTTCAATTTACTTCGAAAAAACCCCATTAACTGTAACCGAGAAAATTGGGTCAACCACACACTATAATAAGAGGTTAGAAAATCTATTCAGGTACCCAAAGTAATTCAAAACTTGCCTAAGAGTATCCCATGCCATGCTATCATGAGCTTGTTCCATGTCCACTTTAATTACAACCAACCCTTTTTTAGATTTATAAAATCTAAATTTAAAAGTTCTTTGGTAAGAAGAACATGATCCAATAAAGACCTCCCATTGATGAAATCTACTTGAACATCAGATACCAAGTAATGGATCACCTTCAACAATCTATTTAAAAGGAATTTCACAAAAATCTTATAAATCTAAAGACATAGGCTAAAGGGATGAACGTTAGAAGGAACTAAAGGATTGCTCACTTTAGGAATAAGCACCACCAAAGTTTCCTTCCATTTAGTGCTCATCTTAGTCGAAGATAAGAAGAGACGAGTAGAATTCCACACATCCGAGCCAATTATCTTCTAATATGCCTTGATGAAAGAGTAAGATATTCCATCCACACCAGGAGAAATATTCTTGCAAAGATCTTTGACCACAACCTCTACTTCTTCTAACAAGAAATCAACATTATGGATATAATAATTCCCTAGACTTAACAAGTTCAGACTCAATGGCCAACCATCTAAACAATAATCTCTAAGCCTCCATTTGCTGCTAAAAAATCTGAAGAAGACTTCCTTAATAGCCTTGAGATCCTCCACCAGCTAGCCCATATCATTCTTCACTTGCTTAATATGGTTACCATTCCTACGACCATTTGCAAAAGCATGAAAAAAACTTGAGTTTATATCACCTTCACCTAACCACTTAGCCTTTGCCCTTTGCTTCCACCATGTACTCAATCGAACAAGAGTACAATTGATTACATTAACTTTGGACCTGAGAAAAAGAGCTTTATCATCAGGAAAAATCTAAACCAACGACTCTTCCAATTGAAGATCATCAATCTCTTTCATCAGTTTATCTTTTAAATCAACCAAATTTTGATGATTTTCTTTGCTCAAAAAGTACAAGGATTTTGGAACTCTTGAGAATTTCTTATTTAAGATTTCCATAGCATCTCCACTAATAGGTTTAGCCCAAGACCTTCTGAGCACCGAAGATGCAGCCGGATAAGATAGATATACATCTTTAAATCTCTTAAGTCTACTACTACAATTTACCTGATTAAGAATTTTCAAAATAATGGGGTAGTGGTTAGAAGCGATCCTAGCCAAGTGCATGACTGAAGCCTGATGGACCAATTCCAATGCCTTCGAATTCAACAAACACCTATAAAGCCTTTCATGAATGCGAGCACTGCCATTTTTATTATTGCACCAAGTATACTTTGATCCAAGAATCCCAACATCATGTAGGTCACTTTTATTCATAAAAGCTTTCATCTCTAAAGGCTGTTGGGAAAAAGAGAACTTCTTTCCTCCTTTCTTATCTTCTTGAGAAATAATGTAATTAAAATCTCCCCCACCACAGAAGGTACCTCAGACCTCAAGTGATGCTCCAAACAATCCCACAACTCCTTCTTCCATACAAGTCTCAGCTACCATAAATAGTAGAGACCACCCACACACCATCATTAAAAATTTTCAACTCCCCAACCACACACTGAGCAGAAGCTTACAATAAAGAAAATTAGGCCAAATTAGACCTCCATAACACTAAGATCCCTCCAGACATCCACTAGATGGGAAAAGAAGAAAGTCCCAACCTGCTCCCATGAATTTTTCAAAATCATCTCTAGAAATAGTTAAAATTTTAGTCTCCATAATTCCAAAAAAAAAAAAAAAAACATCCCACTCTTCTACAAATTCCTTTAAATACAAGGAGGCCTCCTTATTGGCCCCCCTATAGTTCCAAAAGGCTAAGGAACTCATTTTGTCGAGATGGGGGAAAGACCCCCACTTCTCTTTTTGTTCAGATTAACCTTGCTTTATCTAAAAGATGAATTCAAAGGCCCAAGAGACCTAAGTTCCTTAAAAAGACTAGGTTTATCCACACTAGACATAACATTGCTCAAGTAAGCATTCGCATCATCCGTATTCTCCAAAGCATCTTCTTTGCTTAAAATAGCCAAATCATCCTTTCTCATTTGATAGATAGGATCCACAGATTCGACCAATTCACCTTCTTCCAATTCAACTCTATTATAAACATCAACCTTGTCTAAATTAATTTCCTCATCACATATTAAATTCAGCACTTCAAAGTGGTTTTCTCCAGAAAAATGTAGTTTGGGCTTAGTAATAGATGAAAGTTGCATACTAGGTCTTATAAGAAAATCTTGAGCAGAATCACCATTAGGATTTCCAAAGTCTTCTGTGTTATCCTTTCTGTTCAGAGCAGGTCCATCAACATTTTCTATCTTGATAGAAGGCATACAAGCATCTCCAATCTTACCAAAATTATTCAAACCGGACAACAAAATAACATCATCTTGTGCCTTTAAAACTACATAATTCATAGAGTCAGCTTCAACTTGAGCCTCAATCCCATTTCAAGTTGTTTCCATACCCGCAACCTTAAGGTCTTTGTCTATCCCAGCAAGAACATTTTTATTGATTCAGGATTTGGAAATCCCTCCATTCTTTGGTACAAATTCCTTCCTCAAATACCCCAAATTTCTTCTTCTATTCCTTCTGTTATTAACCAATACCCAAGGACCCAAAGTAGAATCCTCCATAGTGCCTTTAGCTTCAGCTCCTCTAACAACTTTCTATTGAACAGAAATATTCATCAATCCCCCCTACACCTTCCTCTTTCCCCTTCAACTTGAAAGCATCAATCAAATGACCAATCTTTCCACATTTGAAGCAAAAGAATGAATTTTTTTCATACTCCAGCTTTTGGAAAAAAATTACATTCATCCCATCCACCCAAACACCTGAAGGAAGTTGTCTGTCAAGTTCATCTCGAACGCATACTCTAGCAAACTCCCTTCTCCCCCAATAAAACATATCTCCATCAATCAAAATTTGTTTACCAAAAAGAGAAGCTATTCTTGATACATTTATTTCATCCCAACAATAAAGCAGAAGATTGGGCTTCCTGATCTAGATTGGAGAGGATAGTCTCTTAAGAGAATCAGGAATGAAATTAGGATTCCACTTATCAAGCCCAATAATATGCCCATTCATAAACCATGGGCCACCAGATAAAATGCTCTCTAAAGATTCAATGAAAAAAAAAAGAACAAAGCAGCCAACCGTAACCAAGAACAATTAGATGAAACTTGCCAAATTGCGACCATTGGTGTCTTAATTCATCAGCAATCATCTATATGGGGACACATCTTTCAAATACTTTCATGACAACAGAACATTGCAGCTTCATAGAATTAGCCTTAACATTAGGCTCAAACAGCTTAACAGCTAACCCATCTTCCGACATGAATGATTCATTGCTCGGTATAATGACTTTCATATATAAACGTTTTGACCAAGGATTCCCAGGACTTTGCTTAATCGCTTATCTACCACCAGAATGATTTGCCACCATCAGAATAGAATGTAACCCATTCTCTGTGGTATTACAACAAACATTTAATGGATCCCCACTATTCTCTTGAATAGAAGGAATGCCTCCAGAAATAGGAATAAGTTTAAAGTTGGCAAACCTACTAACAAATAAATTCATATCAGATGAAGAAGATTCAATTTTATCAATTCTAGGAACTTCTTGAGAAGTAGTCGCTTAAATTCTTCCATCATTTGTTTGCCTTTCCCAATATCCAGAGATGATGATTGATTTTTGTCACCAATTGGTTCTCTAATAACCAGAGCAGCATTAGACCGAATAAGCTTAAGAGAAACCACAATTTGAGCAGGGACAGATGAACCAGACATGCCACCAATTATAGTTGAAGAATTCTGGCCATCAAAGATGGCCGACGGCCGCTCCTCCATGGCCAGTAAAAAAACATGCCAACAAAATGCCGAAGGAGATATTTGAAAAAGAAATTCAAATTTCGGGAGCTTCTCTCACTAACTTTCTCTCATTATGGAATGTTTAAATCTTAAAGGCCTTAAGCACATAAAATGATTTGTATTAACAAATGAAAATTTTCAAAGTTTCTTAATAAGACTCTCTTTTGTTAATGCAGATCAAACCATAGGCATCTGTAGATCTCTATCAAGCTTGAAGGTAAGTAAAGGAAGGTTTATGGCTTTTCATATGGTGATTGTATCTTCATAGAACCTTAAAGGTTAAGCATTCTATGTCTAGGAATGTAAACATTCCATTCCAATACTCCTATATAATATTCCTCCCTTAAATCACACTAGTCTTTAATTATACACATAACCATCAAATGCATTAAATTAAGATCAACAGACATTAAAAATATCAATTTCTTATTCAAAGCATAATATTTTGCTTTTTTACAAACATTGGATTCACGTTATTATCCCAAAACCATGGAATTAGCCAGTTATCATATATAAAGTAAATAAATAAGATTTTATTACAAGCATAAAAGAGAAAATATATAAATAAAAGTTGCTCTACATGTCACTTGAATAGTATATATGTACTGTCCACACTATTTTCTCCACCAAATATCTAATTTATTGTAAAGAGATTCTAAAAATTCCTAAATATTGTATCCCTCTCTCCCCTAGCCTCCCTTACATTAATCTAAGGGGGCACCCTAATCTAGATTGAACTAGAAAAAATTTATGATAGAACTCTCTTCTAAAATAAACTAAGAAATTATTTACAATTGCACCAAAATGGACTCTTGTGTCATGGCACTCGACATGGTGGTACCATGGTGTTATGGAATAAACTAGTGCTTCGACACTATTGAGCTTGCTTTGCTACAGTGTTTGGCTAATTTTTTGCATATATAACTAACCTAGTAAATCACATACTAATTTGAGGTTGTTATAACTTGTTTCAACTGCTCTATTATAATACTCCAAAAGTTGAACACTATAACAATTAAATGTGCAGTTCAATGCTGGATATTATTAAGTTTGATGCTCTGGCACTCAAATTCTTGAGACATAGGTTTTATGGTACTAATTTCAAGCATTGTAGCATTGTGAAGCACTGCATTGCTAATCTTGGCTCCACTAGGGTGCTAAATTAATATCCATTTTCCTAAGGCCCTAGTGATGTAATTTCCTAATTTGGTGCAAGGGCAATGTGGATGCTGCTGTGTTGGTTGATGGAATGTTGCGGCTCTGGTTCAATACTACTAAATTTTTCTCATTTTTTCCTAAGACATTCATGCATAACAATAACTAACAATAATATCTTTACTCATATTTTAGATTGGAAAATACACAAAATTTACTTAATTTCCACCTCTTATAGTAATTTATTTTTCCCCAGCTAGAAATTTTATTGTGACCACGTTAGGTTGATACCATAGCTCATAAAGTATTCAAAAGTGTTATGTTGAATATTGCATTTTATGTAAATGGAGCACTGGCTATGATGAAATCTATCATGATGGTGTATTGATGAGTTATTTCACCCCATGTCACTAGTAAGGCAATTATACCTTTGGTCTCCCTATGCTCTCTTAATAATCTATAGAGGTCCCATAATAAGGGATAGTTTAGAGGTGATCATGCCCATCTTAATGAAGATGGAGTTTAAAATTATATTCACTGAACTCCTTGTATTCATCAGGATGCTACTGATATGATAGTTATTCATTAGGGGGCAATAATGATATATTCATTGAGGGTGTTTCCCGTGGTTAGCTTATCCCTGCTACTAAATGTGATTGATGTGTCAGTGGCGAGCTGTAAACTTGAGGAACTTGAGGCAATGTTAACTTTATTGATACAAAGCATATTTGGAAGGTGTATGGATGCTTATATTATTGCCTCACATGATTATAGGAACTACACTTGTAATATAAATAAATTAAGCCAAACAATGCTCACTGGTAGCCTCCTCGAGTGAAGTCTTTCTTGGTCGTCACTCCCGATTAGCAAGAGTAAATTTTAAGTTTTCCTTTTTTTTAGTTATTTAACAAACTTTCACAAATTTAGGCACTCTTTAGTGATCTTTATGGAATACATAGTATTAGGGCATGTCATGAGCATTGCCAATGTTTAAAATGTTAGTCACCTAGAGATTTTCTTATTATGAATTGAAAGTAATTAGGGATGTTAAGCCCTTAAGAACTAGCCCAAGGCTAACCAAGAGAGGAGGTGAATTAGTATTTTAAAAAATTTCCTTTAGGTAAAGCACAAAAATCATAAACCAAAATCACCACAGAAATTAGAGTGCAAAAATAAATAAACGCGAAAGCAAAACAAAGAAAGATTACACCGGATTTATAGTAGTTTGGTCAATCATTGACCTACGTCTACTCCTCGGAGGCACCCTTAGAGTATTGCACTAATTAAGTGTCTCTCCTTTAGCTCCCACAGCTAGGCGGAGAAGCCTTTACAATAGACTCCTTTTCACCAACCCTGGTGCGGTAAAGAACTGGCTCCTTTTGCTTCCTCCTGAAGCGGGCATAGAACCCAGACCTTTTGCTGAAGTAGACCTCTCAAGAACCTCCCAAGGATGAAGGATGAAGAACGGACACGATGACTTGGAACCTTGCTTGGAGAAACCTTTGTGAACCCTCTCACAAACTCCCCCTCACAAGTTCCTCTCTCTCTCTCCCTCTCCCTCTCCGAAGGCTCTCTCAGGTCATGACAGCTGCACTCAAGGTCTTGTTGCATGAGAAAATTTGGGTCCTTTAAATAGAATTTCAAGAACCAACTTTATCGACCAGTACGATAGGAATATTGTCCTGGACGATCAGTACAAAATAAGCTCAATCAGCTAGGACGATTTGGGATGATCAAAAGAAAATTGGTTACATCGTCCTGGACGATACAATATCATTCTAGCTGATTAGTTCAAATCCGAGTACAATCATCATGAACATCACCCAAAATATATGCTAGCCGATGTCAATTGTCCAGGACATCGTCCTGGCTGATTCTGCGATCGGCCTGGCTGATGTGATCGTGTCAATCAGCCTTAATTACTTTCCATAATTGCCAGATTAATTTAGGCATAATTGTGTTGTATCATCCAGGCCGATATGGAGATCGTCTTGGCCGATAATTTAAAATAAAGAATACCTAAATTTATCATGGCGGCTGATTCTTCTGATTTGAGCCTATCATTCTGGCCGATACGTATATCATCCAGGATGATTTGCTTAATGATGGCTGCTTAACCAGGATGCCCTAATTAGGGTTTCTATTTTTAGTTGGATCGTCCTGGCTGATATGAATATTGTCCAGGCCAATGTACTTAAAATAGAAAACTCAGAAAATCCCTCAAGTGTGTGTATGCAAGGTTACTTAGTATCAGGAACCACTTTTACAATTGACTCAAGAAAGAAAAAATTACAGACATGACTCAACCTAAATCTACCCGATTATGAGCTGGCTTGAGTTGTATTCGATTTGTGGACCTAAAAATTTAGTAGGTAAGGCAGTCGTAGGAAATCATGAATGTTTGCTATCATCAAAAGTCTAATCCATAAACTCAGATTTGTAACATGAATGACCTAAACCAACTCAACCAAGGATATTCATAATACAATATAAATTAGATACTCCTAAAGTTGGTGAATAATCATTCTTCATTCCTCTTTAGATCTTTACACAGGTGGCATTTTAGCTCTTGGAAATGTTGAAAATAGATGTACATCATAGAGGTTGAGATGCCTTCTATCACACTAGAAGCTTGGTGCTTAGCTCTTTTTGACCTAATGCAAGACTCTTACTCTAATTTTTCTAAGTGGAAAGCTTCTTCTCATAGTGAGATTACAACACCAAGCAGATGTAATGGATTTGACTACATGATTGTACTCCTCAGCATTGATGTGGATGTTGGAGAATTCAAGTAGCTTTACCAGTATTCATGGTTACTATAGGCTGAATTTGTGTTTGAAGGGGTAGTCTCTTTTCCCTTGAGATAGGGCTACCTTAGCAACTACCAATTCAAGGTCTTTAATATTGAGCATTTCTCTCTAGAATTCTAGTACAAAGCTCTTTAGGGACTCATCTTGTTCTTATCAAAATTTTAGTGAGAACTTTGAGCTTTGTCGAGGTCTCCATTATGTGACAAATTTTTTCTTGAATTTGGAGATGGAGGTGATCACCCCACTGGGTCAGCGAATGAACCACCTTAAGTCAAATCTTATAGAGTTTGTAAAAAACATAACATTAAAGGGCATTGTCGATGTCAAGGAGGGAATTTATGCACTCAAAATTCACCACATGATCTGTGGGATGTCCTTAGGTAACCTCAAGGTGAGGTACCTTTCACTTGGTGGGTACCCTTTCTTTGAAGATTAGTCTACAAATAGTGTTGCTCAACCTTGATTTGATTTTTTTGGTCTGTCTTATTATTGGATTGGAGTTATTGTCTCTCAATTAAAGGTGAGTTTGATTACAAATTGGATCCAAAGTATGATCTTCTTCAAGTAGCTTTTGGCAAGTATTGGGGTTGGATGGTGCTTTAGGCATGCTAACCGCTATCAGCGGATGGTTTGTTACAACGAAGTTATCATGAATAAAATTTAAGATATGCTTATCCATAGCTTATAACTCATAATGAGTTGTGTACTTATGATTTATTATATTCTTTAGGGTTTCAGGATGGCTGGTATACAACAATTTTCTTTCCTTTGTTATTGATTCATGTTCATCAAACCTAAGAGGATGTTAAATTATAATTTTTCATTGGATTATACCGAGTGGTATATACATGACGTGTCAGCTTAGAGCCATTAGAGAGAATGTCCTGAAGTTTGAGTATAGAAGAAGTAGAATGATGGTAAATATAATTTATAAATATTATTTATTATCCAAGCCATAGATACAATAGTGATAAAAAAAAATCAGAGCTTTGAACTAGGAAGCCTGAGTTATACATGAGAAAATAATATAAGGCTTTGGGAAAATATTGCAGGTTAAAATTCTTAAGTTTTCTTTCCCTCCTTTGATTTGTAAGTTGATGAAGTGATATGAGAAAAAAAGAGTAACTTTTTTATTGAAGAATCTGAGACTAGAATCACAATCTAGGATCTAAATCTAGAATCTATGTTTAAAACCCTAATGAAGGATATAAATCCTTTTTCATCACCTCCCTCCTCTTTATAGGGTTTAAAAGGGTTGAGTAGTTATGTTGTGATATGTAGTTATCCCATCAATCTATAATAATAGCTAGATAATAAACTACCAGAAGAGGAGAGCGGGTTTAAGTCAAAGGATGATCTATAGTCACCCTACCAAGACGGAATAGGGTATGTATTATCTAGCCTCTGTTAATGAGAGATGGTAGAGTGATCAGGGTCTCCCTAATAATTTTGAAAGATGAGTAACATCTGAATGCAATCTTTAACCATGTGGAAGAGAGAAATCTTTGGGAAGCGCAATGTGTGTTAGTAGCTTTTTGGTGTAATGAGTATTAAAGTCTTGGTTTTGGCTTAGATGAATAAATATTTATGTGGCTGGTAGAGGAAATTCTGAAGTTTCCATTTCACTAGATGTAGATGAGTACCTAGAGGATGTGACCAATCTTGGCCAACTATGCTACAATGTTAAGCTCCTTCTCTCTCCTAATCGAGTCCCTCAAAAGAGTTAGTCAGGGAGTGGAGTGTATCCTCTTATCGCTCGACCTGAATGTAACCTATAAGGTACTTATGAATGGGTTCCATCATAGGTATTTATAAGTGTATAGCTAGGGTTATAGGGTCTTAAGGCGATAGTTTAACTATAGTTTGCATTGATCCATGCTTAGTATCCAATGAACTTGAAAGAGAAGAGGATAGCACTTGCTCTGATCCACAATAATCATAGGAAATAATCCTCTATAGTGTAATTATGTTCTTTAAAGATTCATAGGTTTGGAACTTTATCAACACTAGAAAACTTTTATTCTTACATTTTGTTGCTTTTTCTTTTATAATTAACATCACCTTTTCTATTTTCCCATAAAATAGTCCACCAAGAAATAGTTAATTATTAGTAAATTAATTCTAATATTTTTCCTTATGAGATTAACACTGTATTCACCACTTTATTATATAATGCGATAAAGTACACTTATTCATGTGGTGTTGGAATGAGGGTGAGTAATGCATGCTTATTACACTAGTGAACAATGTATGTATAAATATGAATATACATAGGTTTAATTTGATATGAATTACACACTATATATGCAATTATATTTGTCAATCATGTAATAAAGTGATTGAGAAAGTATCGATCCAATGAGAAAGTACTCTGCTTGATTACAATACAACTAGTACTATCTACTGTAGATGCAATGTTTGTCCTACAAAATAAAATTTAATGGTTTTTGAGTTTCTACCACTTACAAAGAATGCAAAAGATGATTAGATACCAATATATTAAATAATTTTTGGAAAATTACTTATAAAATAATAATGTTTTCCTAATTGAACTCATAATTTCTTTTGTGGATTAAAGAATATGCATCCCTAGATCTCTGTTGAGCTTGTAGGGGTGAAAAGGGAGATTTATAATCTTCCTACAATTCTAATGTCTCTATAAAACCTAGAAGTTTTAACATCCTATGCCTAGATGTGCCAACACTCCATTCCAATACTTCTATTTGTTCCAATATTCCTCGGTCAAGATAATATATCACCCTAGATATTAACATCACACATGGCTATTATATGCATTAAATTAGAATGACATATATTAAAACTATCCATGATTTTATCTAAGGTAGAAGAGTCTAAACTAGTACTTGCATTGTGTTCACATAATTAGCCCAAAACTCAGAACTTAGAAACACTTTGGTATAATAAAAAGCAAACACGTCTTCACTTCACTCATTGAAGAAAAGATGCAGGAGAAATAATAAAGAAAATTTCACCATGATAATATGAATAAGTTTTCCATACTCCTTCCTCCTCGAATGGTAGGATTACTTACACAAGATAGGCTAAGATATCCAATTAAAGTGTCTTGCATTTCCTTAGCTTTTCTTCAACTTTTCTCTAAGGGGACACTAATGAACTACACTAAAATTATAGAATTTTATTGAAAGTGATAACTCCTAAAAAATTTGAAAAACTATTTGTAGAATGCACAAAAGTGGCCTTAGGCACCGTAACGATTGAAATGGCGGCACCACAAGATTATAAGGTAAATGTGCACCTCAATATAGTTGGGCCTGCTCCACTACTCGACATGCCTATTGGTTGAACTAGTATGGCTTTTGATGAAATAAGTGTGGTTACTTAGTTTGGCAACTTCTTCACCACAGTGTTATTAAGCTTGAGATCTATGACACTTGAATGTATAATTTGACACAACATTATAGTGAAGCTTAGTGCTCTAGCGCTCAATTTCCTATGACTGAGGTGCTATAATGATTTTTTATGAAGTAGCAGTGCTGTAAAGCACTATGGAGCTAACCTTAGCCTTATTGTCGTACTAATCTTCATAAATTATAGAGTAGTCAATGCTATAATTTCTTAATAAGGTACTGGGGCATTGTGAATGATGACCTTGCGGAACTATAATTGTGGATGTTGTGGCATTTCTTTAGCACTTATGGATTTTGCCTTTTCTTGAGATTGTTTACACAAAAATAACTAAAATTATGTATTTTAACTAAATTTAAATACAAAAAATAGTACAAAATTTTCAATAACACTTATGTAAATAGCTACGCAAGTGCACATGCCAATAAAATAATAAAGTAAATGAGAAGAGTGTAAATCACTCAGGAAGCTAGTGCACCCTACAAATGTCTATAGTATTGCCTACTCAAGCCACAAAGTTAACCTAGTTAGAGAAACAAAGATAAGGTTCTAAAACTATAGAAAATACAAAAAAAAAAAATTGATGATAATTTGAATAAAGTATGTTATGTACTTTTTGTTAATGATCTAGATATGTTTCCTAAATAAATTGATTAAAATTAATTGTGAATAAGAGCATATGCACCCTTAGTTCTCCGTTAATCTTGTAAGGGTGTGAAGATCGTCGATCACCTCTCAACTTTGATTATATCTCCAAAGACATTAAAATCATATTCATCCTATGTATAGACATGAAAATTTTCTATCTCAATACTCCTATTTGTTCCAACATTCCTCCATCGAGGCAAGTACCACACTAGGTTTTAAATTTCATACATGGCCATGAATAAATTAAATAAAGCATTAAAGTAATTGAGAACATCCAAATAAATTAACATGAAAGACTCTATATCTGAAAATACAAATTATTCACATCAAAGCCCAAAATAATCATTTTAGCCAACAATAAAAATTAATTGGAACAAAAAAAAATTATTACATTTTTACAAGAAATACAAAAGATCGTGAAGAAAAAATCAGCCCGATAAGCATTTACAAATAATTCCAACAAATGGGCAATTCTCGAAGTGATTCCCTTTTCATAGTTTTGCTCTCCACCCTACCTTCTACTCCTAAATAGTATTTTTCCCCTCTACGGATGACCAACCACACCACGAAACATCACTTCCAACTCTCACTCAGAAGAAAAAAAGAATTTTATTTATATTTACTCACACAATCTAACTCAGCCACTACAGTGCTAGACATGGTGGCACCAAGACATTATATTAATGAACTAGTACCTCAACACTATTAAGTTGACTCCACCGTGGTGTTAGGCTAACAAAATTTGATGTTTCCCCAACAACCCACTATTATCTTGCCCGATGTGACAATGTAGATGATTTGGTGTCGTGATGCATGGACTCATCAATTAGCATTGTGGTGCTCTAGATATTAGCATTTGGTGCAAATTTATTTGCAAAAAGATAGAGCGTAGTGCATAACAGTGTTCCTTATGTGTCATCGAGGTGCCCAAAGAGTTGGGTAACTAGTTGATGTTTTGTCAAGGCATTGACTAAAACAGAAAATGTTCGAGACTGGTGCTGGAATGTTCTATCGATGCTATGATGTTTAAGGAGCTGTGACATAGGCGTCTGGGGCACTGTAACACTTCTGCAACTTTACAATTTTGAAGGATTTTCCCTGAAACATCCTTGCATGATATTAACTAAAGAACTTATTTTTGTTATAATTTTAAATATGAAAATAAACAAAATTTTTACTTGATAAATTCCATGTAGCTTAAGTTATTGCTTGTCCTCAAGCAATGTAATTGTACCTATGATCAATTCATTATTTAAAGATTTACAAGATTATAAAGATTAAAATGTAAGAAAGTACTTCACTATTTTGATGTCAATTAGAATGAATCAAAGTTTAATAGTTTCAATTCAAGTAATCATGAACTAATCATCCTAAGAAATTCTGCTCATTAAAATCCAAACAGAATTTTTCTACTACCATTGTAAGTGCATAGTTGATTATTAATTTAGATTTAATGATTTATCATATATGAAATGTTCATACTTCACTTAACTTTGGAATTCATTTATAAACATCAATATGTATTATATTACTTACACTTCCCTTCCCTTTTCAAATTAAGTATTAGTATCCTCTATGAATTTAGTTTTATTAAATACCAATTTTTTATGTTCAAGCACTCATCATGCTTTTTATTCTTTTCTTTATTCTTCTATTTTCACTTTTTTATTTTTATATTTGTGAGTAATTAAGTAATTATTTTCAATACCTCATACTTTTCTCCTTAAAGTGATCCTAAATTGAAGTAATGAAAGATTTGTAATTGGTTCACTAATGCCATACTTTAATTTATAATGAATTTAGTAAATTAATCTATGTACTGCCTTTTTATAAACTTAGTTATTCAATCTAAACCAGTGGTCATGTGCTTTGGTGTTATATTAGTTAAATTTCAGACAAAAGTTTTAGTTTAGATTATTTTCTTATTTGATTATTATGATTGTCAAATTAATAATTATTTTCCTTTGCTCATTCAATTAAGAACCTATGATGTTGTATCAGAAGGAATTTTAAGTCATTCTTATTTAGTAATTTTATATGGGTCAAGTGAAAAACAAAGTGCATTTGAAGTTATAAGAGATACAATCAATAATTAAGCATGTAGAAAATTAACACAATAAAAAACTGAAAAACATAAACAAACCTAACATATTGAAGTAGTACATGTAATAAAACAAACCAATGTACTAAAGAGGCTTTAATATTAAACAGTATGCATTCTTCAAACCAAAGATTTAACAATCCTAATAATAAACTAACAAGATAAACTTTATGCTCACATTCCATTAGTTCATCATAGGTAACACTTTCTACAACATCAACATCCAGAACTCCCCATGAAAAAGAAAAAAAAAATTAATGAAAATTTAAATAAATAAATAAATAAAACAACAACAACCAAAATCATCACATCACCACTCTTCTTCCTCTTCCACCTCCTCCTTGTCTCATCATCTGCTGATGTTATTAGTGGTTATAGTGATGTAGGCTCCTGCTAGATATAGGGATACTAAGTAGAGGAAAGCAAGAACTAGTGTTGGTCAGGGTTTTCCATAAAAGTGCTCCTCCAAACATTCCAACCAATGCTTCATTGAATTGACAAGCATATGTGCACTGACACTATTACATATCTATTATGTAATCTATCAAATTCATCATTCCCTACTACAATGCTAGTTCTCCTTAAAATATTTGTTCAAACCAACCATCTACTCCCTATGGATTAAAACCTAATCACCAAGTGTCCTGGTGGAGTAGGAGCTCTACTGGCTGAGCTGACCAGACAATCTGGGCTTACTAGGTCTTGCTTCCTCCTCTACTCCACTCATCTTAAAATTGTCAATTATTTGTTTGGTGAGAGAAAACTGAAAAAGTTTCTCCTAGCTAGAATCACCTAGTACATAAGTGGAAATATAAAGGCAATGCATAAGAGAAAGATGGACCAACATCGATAGAATGACCCACCAAGATTACATGATTTAAGACTATTCATTTGTGGGTCACCTCACTTATATCATACTTCATAATAAACAGGATAAAATAAAATATTTTCATAATTTTAACACTTTTATGAAATAGGATACCTAAAAATTAATTATCTTTCTTTCTCGCTCCTTCCAAACTAGTCCACTATTGTGTATAGTTAAAAATCTTAAAATATCTAGAGGGTTGACAGGGGCGAGACTAAAGGTAGAATAATCATCAAATTCTACATCCCTAGTTTAATAGAATTTATTGATACTAGTAGGGTCAAACGGAACCCACTTATCTCTCACATAACACTGATTATTTTGAGTCTATGTTTCATTCACAAAGAATTTTCAAACAACATTCTTATTACAGGCTATAACCTCCTCATAGAAGGTTTCCCAACCTCTATGAACAAAATTAGACCAAATAATGCACTCCCCATCCCCCTCCCCCTCCAAGATTTTAAAAACATCTTTTAGGAGTTTGCTACTCACTTATAAAATAATTGGGCTTATCTATCCTCTGCTTCAACAAAAATAAATTGCTATTTTATCACAAGAGTAGGAGGCTCTATTCTTGCTGGATTGAACCATTAGATACATAAAATATGAAAGAATGCTATAGAGCATGAAAATCGTGTCATACATGGAGAATTTAGAAATGCAAGGCAAGGTGAAAGAAATGAATACATAGCCCCTCCTATTTATAGAAATCAATGAGTGATGTGATGCTAGACAGTGAGGTGTTATGACACTATAAAATGTTAAATGACAAAATGGTCCAATTGATTCTAGCACCGTAGCATGAAATGCTTGTAACATCATGGCACTAGTGTCGGAACTCAAAATACTAGTCTTTTGTCTAACAAAATGTCACAGCATTGAACACATACAAGCACTACGACATTGGCAAATACTTACACCACTGTTCTCCAAAAACATCATTATAGTTTTGAATTAATGTTATGGCACTTAAGCTAGTTTTGTGACACACAATAAATTTCAAAAATAAAAACTGAGCTGTTGTAGAAGCACTAAACGTAATGATTAATTACTGTATACAGTGTGATTTGGCACTACGGTGCTTAAGAGTACAACACCGTGGTATTGCACTAAAAATAATTTTGTCAAGACTGATGTATTGTGGTGCTAAATGAAAATGCTATAATGCTTGAAACAATAGTATTGTGGTGTTCATTGACGTGATGCTTTGGTGTTAGTTAATTTTTAGCACAAATTTATAGTTCAAAAAAAATTTAACATGTTAATTAAAAAACCATAAACAGTAAATCATGAAACGCATACATATTAATTTCATAATATACACCAAAATATTCAACACAACAAAACACTCTTTACACAAATAGAATTGGGTTGCCTCCCAAGCCGCACTGTAGTCTTTAGCCAAACATGCCAAGATTTTTCATTTGGGAAAAATTACATCAATAATATTCCTCAACTAATACAAAATTTATAATTTTCCTTTTTCCTTGTGATTAACTTTAGTTATACTATGTAATTTACCATGAGGTCTAATATTAAATGAAATTGCTAACTACCATATTTGATTCTCAAAATTTCTAATGGCAGCAGTTTGATTCTATAATTAATTTCCCATGTAAAGCACTAAATCCTCTAAAGGTGAACCTATCTTTTAATTGATTATTCTAACTCTAATATAGGGTATAAGAAGGAATAGAGTTAACTACAGGCTATTGAGGATTATTCCAAGTTCCTACAGGATTAGAGTGATTTGTATTCCAATGATTTCTATCATTATTATGATCTAACTAAAATTAGTGTGATTTTTCCAACCTGGAATGAATATATTTTAATAGGGGTTATTTTGTCTTCCAATAAAATTAACATTCTCTACATCTTGAGCATTAGAATTACTAGTAGAGTTTAAAATATTACCATCTAAATACATAAGTGATCTAGAGGTTTTACTAACTCCATCATTATCGTTCTTAAAAATGCACTACTTCAGCAGTTAAAATAGAAAGAGCTTCAAACTTCTTAGACAAGGACGAAGGAAGTTGTTTGTTTCCATTTCCTATATCAAAGAATACGCCTCTTTAAATGGTTTTGACATTAAAGATCCTCTAGCTATCATATCAATTATAGAGCTAAGGTATCCTACAAGCCCATTGTAAAAAGTTTGAATCAATAACCCCCACATAAAGCAATGATGTGGGAACTTTCTATGCTTCTCCTTAAGCCTTTCCAAGCTTTCATGAAGTGACTCTCCATTAAAATGAGAAAATAAGGTAATATCATTTCTAAGCTTTGTAGTTTTTGAAGGTGAAAAGTACTTTGCTTGGAACTTGTGCCAACACATTCCAAGCGGTTATGGAGCCTAAAGGCATGAAATCCAATCATGTTTTTTCTATGCTTCTTGGAGCAAAAGAGGCCAAATGAAGTCTAATGGCATCATCACTAACTGCACTGTACTTATATGTTATATTTCAAAGGAACTTGTTAAATATAAGTTGGGATCCTCAACTTTGGTTCCCCCAAACTAAGAATTATAAATCATTTGCATAATGATAATTTTCATCATAATAGCGAGAATAGTTGGTTTATTAATACTCTGATGAATTCCATCTACTAAAAGATTAGCATAATCCCTAAGAGGCCTAGGTTAGTCCTGCTCTAGCTTTGGTTCGGCCATCTTTCATGTTAAAGTATTTTTTATTTTAAAAATTTTCATAAGGGTCCCTTTTGTTTCTAGATAAAACAACAAGCTCTCTTACTGAATCGAGTGCATACATGATGGGCGCAGTTGAGTAATCTATAGAATTATGAAATATACCATGGCTTTATTAATCCCCAGCAATGCTTAGGTTTTCTTTGACATATAAAATTTGTAAAATCCACACTTAATATATGGAAGAATATGAGTTGAATCAAGTAATATAGTGATATAGTAGAGTATCAATCTCATGAGAAAGATATACTCACTTTCAAGCACTAGTACTATTTGCTAAAATTAAAATAATTATCCTACTCAATAAAGATAATGGTTGTAGAGATTCAACCACTTAAATAAAATTAGATAAAGATATTTAATACACTATATGGATATAATTATTGAATGTAAATATCATATTTTTCTAAATGAATCTCTTTAATAATGATGTTATTCAAAACATAGGCATCCCTAGATCCTATCGAGCTTATAGGAACAAAAGATAACAATCGACTTCCTATAGTTATATCATCTTCTTAAGGACTTAATATGTTTCATATCATATGCCTAAGCATGATGCATACTAATTCAATATTTCTTATTATGCTTGCTTCCCCAGATTGAGGCCCCACATTACACGTAGTTTTAACTATACATATGGATATTATACACATTAAATAAAGATCAGGTAATATTGAAAACATCATTTTAATCATTTAAGAGATAAAATAATTTATTAGAACTATATAAGATAATTTTATCATCAATCTAAAATAAGACAATTTAGCTAGACATGGAGTAAAATTGAAGCAAACTCATTTTCATTGATAGCATGATAGAAAGAAAATACAAGAGATAGATATAACTAGAATGGTTCAATTGATCTCCTCTACACTCATCTTTACTTATAGATTTGCTTCCATAAACATAAGCAATATAGTCTAATGATGGTGTGAAGTACTTCTTTAATTTCCCTTAGTTTTCACCCTAAGGGAGTTTTAGAGAAGCACTCGGAATTAGATTGAAATTATCTAAGTGACTGAACCCTCTTACAAATATAAAATAATGAATGTTTATAGGAAAATACAAAATAGGCATCTGGTGCTACAGTGCTAGAAAGATCGGCACTGCTATGCATAATAAATGAACTAACACATATGCACTTTTTTTGTTCCATCATAACGCTTGCTAACACAGCTCAATTACTTTATGAACAAGCACATTCATTTGCTAACAAATGATTTCCTTAGGAAGTTGCAACTGTTATTCCATGGTATAACATACTTTCGCATGTTCTAAAGCTAGGAGGCAAATTTGGGCAATAAGGCTTTATGGATTGTAATGCAGTGGGGATTGACAAAAGAGAACTCGACACGATAAAGTTGAGATAATTTACCGCTATGGTGCTGCTCGAAGAGAACTCAGCACTGCAATGCTGATATTTAGGCCCTCCATTGGTGTCTTTGAAGGTATTGTAATGTTATTTATTCCGACAATACAACGCTACATGAAACTTAGAATTTATGCTTTTTTTGAATTTTTTCCTCCACAATACAACTAAAACAACACATAATAACATATATAATAACACATTATTTATACTTCTTAAAACCCCAGGTTAAACTCCTCAAGAAAATATAAATGTTATAATTCTGTTTAAATGATTAACCAAAGTAAAAATTGATAATTTAGAATTATTAAAATATAGGATAATATAACACGGTCTAGAAGCAGAAAAATGAAAGAGATTAAATTCAAGTTTATAAAAAATACTAATAATAACATTAATAAGTCATCCTTTTTACTGCTTAATTTGAATTTACAAGTTATTGTTTTAATTAACAATTTTTTGAATTTTAAAGTGAATAATGTGGCTTAATAATTAGATATGTTTGTAGTGAAAATTGAAATTTCATTAGTTCACTATCACTTGTATTTATTTTCTTAATCTATCCTTTATGAATTTAGGTATTAGATTGAAATCAAATTCGAAGCTTTTAACAGATGCCAATTTTTGAATACTTATCTCTTTTCCCTTTTTTTTTCTTCTATTTTTATTTTAATTTTTAAAACTATTTTTATAGTTATTTTTAAACTTTTAATTTATGAAGAACATAGTTAATGATTTTAAATATTAGTTTTTTACTTTAAACCTTTTTTATGATCTTAAAGAATTTTATGTAAGGTTTTAATAAGATTACCAATTCCAAATTTAAATTACCTATGATTTCCAATTTTAATCTACTCATATCAAATCATTAATACTAATTATTCATCTTTATTTCAAAATTTTAAAATTAAAAGTATACTATATTATTTCAAATTAAAGCAATAATGTAAATGATCAAGGTTAGATACGAAGTATAAATAGTTTTCGTTCAAATTATGATCTAGGGTTTTATTATTATCCTAATTTCACAAAATTTTAATTTTTCATTTTTAGTATGGTTAATTAATTAATAAGAATAACAAAGAAATTATATTAAACATGAGGAGAATTTCAGTGAAATTTAAATACAAGATACATAAGCAGCAGTTAACACTTCACATGCTTTCATATAAATTATGATAAAATATGTACAAAACATGTTTTAATAGAATATAATAAAACATGATATAACATAACATCAACTATAAGACAGCTAGTGCACTAAGCACCATGCAAAGCATATTAATTGGGTTGCCTCCCTTAAGCATTAAGTTCATAGTCTTCAGCCAGACTATCAAATTATTTTGTTTCAGTATGAATAAATTAAGTTATATTTTTTACTCCATCAATGTCTCCCTCTACATAAGGTTTCAATCTATAACTGTTTACTTTAAAAGTATTTAAACTTTTCTTATCCTTAATTTCCATAGTTTCATAAAGAAATATTTTTACCAAAGTGAATGATCTAGACCATTTTGATTTCAATTTTCCAGGTAATAACTTAAGTTTTTAATTAAATAATAAAACTTCATGTCAATGAGTAAATTCCATTTTAAGAAGCTTTCTGTCATGCCATTTCTAAACCTTTTCTATATAAATTCTTTCATTTTATAAGCTTCATTTCTAATTTCTTCCGGTTCACTCAACTCTATCAAACCTTTTCTTTTTCCATTTTAAAATTATAACTCAATTCTTCAACTGCCCAAAAAGCTTTATGTTTTAATTCCATAGGAAGGTGGCAAGCCTTTCCATAAATTAAATTATAGGGAGTCATACCAAAAGGAGTTTTATAAGTAGTTCTATATTCCCATAATGAAAGTTTGTTAGGGTTGTTAAGCCCTTAGAACTAGCCTGAGGCTAACAAAGAGGGGGGGGGGTGAATTGGTAGTTTTAAAAATTCTTAAACACAAAGTAAAAAACTTTCTGAAAGCTTTCAAATATTTTAAAACAAATGCAATCAACCATAGAAATTAATATGCAGAAAAAAAGTGCATGAATAACAGAGAAAGAATGCACCAGATTTTTTAGTGGATCTGACTACTTGGCCTATACCCACTCCCTAAAGCCTCTCTACTAGGTATTGCACTAAAACATAGTGACCCTCCTACTCCCACAGCAAGGCGGAGAAGTCTTTATAAACTCCTTTCTAATGACCCCGATGAGGTACAGAACACAAACTACTTTTGGTTCCTCCTAAAGAAGGTGGCCTTGATCGATTGCTGAAGAAGACCTTCCTAGATCCACCAAGGAGGCAAGGATGACAAATGGAGAAGACGACTCAAATCTTTTCTTGGAGTAACCTTTGTGAACACCTCATAAACTCTCCCTCACAAGATTCTCTTTCTCTCTCCCAATTTCTCATTCTCCTTTGCTAAGCTCTCTCAGGTCATGAAAGTAGTAAAATATGCTCTCAATAATAATTAAGAGATATTATAAAGAAGGGCTTAAATTTTTCTCTAATTTGTAGCTTGCCGTCAAAGATTGACCTATACGATCAGTGTATTGCAGCCCTTTCTGTTAGGACGATCTGGGTAGGCTGGACAATTAGAACTCATTATTTATTCTGATCATCCAGGAACATGTGTACATCATTCTGTATGATTAGTTCAAAATCATACAAATTTTCTAACACATAATTATGGTCATCTAAGATACATGTTGGATGATGAAGAAATATAATGTGTCACCCAGCATGATTCTTGGATCGTCCTATACGATTAGTTTAAAATAAGGCATCCAGGAGATACATGTTATATGATGAAGAAATATAACTTCTGGGAAGATACTAGGATCGTCATATACTATTAGTTAAAAGTTAGTGAATATCGTCCAACAAATCGTTCTAGTCATCTGGGAGATTCACCAGGACTATGATGAATTTCAACTGATTGTCTTGCATATCGCTCTAGTCGTCCAGGTGATTCAGAAAAAATCTAAGGTTTTTCTAACTAATCATCAAGGATGATTTGATTGATTAATCTAACCTTTATTATTTTCCTTAATCACCTTACTAATTAAGGCATAACTATAATGAATCATCCAGGATGATATAGGATCTTCCTATATGATTAAAACAAAATTCTAAATACAAAACCTTGCTTAAATGAGTTTGGCAGCTAAGATTTTCTAATTTGAGTATATCATCTAGGATGAAGTAAAGATCGTCTAGGACGATTTGCTTAATTCAGCTGACTTAGCACATATGCCTTAATTAGGGTTTCTCATTTTAACTATCATCCAAGATGATTTTGGATCATTCTGTACTATATAATCAAAAATAGAAAACTCTTAATCCTAAAGAATTTCTCCCCCTTAATGTGTATGTGCAAGATTACTTAGCATCAGGATCAACCTTATAACATTTGACTCAAGAAATGGTAAAAACCATTGGAATGACACTTACAAACTAACTCAACCCTAATTTACCCAATCTTGAGTTGGCTTGATTTACAATTGACCTTATGGACCTGAAAAGTTAGTAGGCAGGGCAACCAAAATAGATGTGTAGAAATAATAGTAGCAGAGAAATAAGAATACCAGGAATATTTGTTATCATCAAAATTATAATCCTTGAATCCAGGTATGAAACACATAATGTATCATCTAATTTCATTGCCCAATCTTTTCTATTTGAATTGACTTTTTTTCTATTTTTTTTTAATTTACCTATTAATAATCTCAGCCTGATTAGTAGTTTTTGGATGATAAGTAGTTGCTACCCTATGATAAATTTCACATTTCTTTATAATTTTTTTTATTTTTATTATAGAAATAACTTTCTCAATTACTTATTAAAATTCTTGGCGTTCCAAATCCTGAGAAAATATTTTTCATTCAAAACTTAATCACAGTTTGAGCAATAGTTTTAGAAGTTTCCACACCTTCACTCCACTTTGAAACATAGTCAACAACAATAAGAATATATTGATTTTCATAAGATGACACAGAAGGTCCCATGAAATCCTACCCCAAATATCAAATATTTCTATTTCTAGAACATAATTCAATGGCATTTCATTTCTTTTATAAAGTTTCTAATTCTTTTGCACTGATCATGTATTCATTTACATATTTAAATAAAATAAGACAAAAGAGTCCTTAAGGGATTTTAGAAACAAATCTAAATTTTCCAAAATGTCCTCCATAATGCAAATTATGACACTCCTTAAGGATTGATTCTATATCTTCTTCAGGAACACATCTTCTCATAATTTGATCATTGTAAGATTTAAATAAATAAGGTTCATTCAAAAAATAAAATTTGGAATAATGTAAAAATTTCTTTTTTGTACTAGGGTTTAAATTATAAGGAAGTATACCATTGACAATAAAATTGATAATGTTTGCATACTAAGGTGAAATGTTTGCATGAAGTGCAAATAATTATTCAATAGAAAATTTTCATTAATGTCATCTTATCTTAATATATATTTTTCAATAGTAAGTCTAAAAAGATGACCAGCAACTTAATTTTCATTACCCTTTCTATAAAAATTTTTAGCATCAAATTCATGTAATTGATCGAAGAATCCATCTTACAACCTTAGTTTAGTGTCTTTCTTTATAATAAGATATTTGAAAGAAACATAATCAATATAAAAATTTACTTTAGTGTTGATCAAATATGATCTAACATGAAATTTATTATCTTTCTTTTGTCCTAGAACACTATCTATAGCAATATCAATAGCATCACACATTACTATAAAAGGTGAGGACCAATCAAGAGCAATAATCACTAGAGCTGTAAATAAATGTTGTTTAGTGCATTAATAGCTTCAAGACAAGAAAAATTAAATTTAAAGGAACATCCTTCTCTAAGTATTGACAAAAGGGTTTAGAAATTTTAGAGAAGTCTTTAATAAATCTTCTATAAAATCCTACAGGACCTAAAAAACTTAAAATGCCTTTAACTGAATTAGGAGAGGTAACTTTTCTATTACCTAAATCTTTGCAACATCTACTTCAATTCCCTTATTTTAAACTTTATGCCCTAAGATAATGCCCTCGATCACTATAATTTACACTTCTACCAATTTAACACTAGATTTATTTCAACACATCATTTCAAAAAAGTAGTCAAATGTTCAAGATAAGAATCCAATGTAGTTCCAAAAATCGAGAATTTGTCCATGAAATTTCAATACACTACTCAATTAAGTTTGAAATAATAAACATCATACAACTTTCAAAAGTAGCAGGATCATTGCACATACCAAAAGGCAATCTCCTAAAAGCAAAGGTTCCATAAGGGTTAATAAAAGTAGCTTTATCTTGATCTTTAGGCACAATAGGAATTTGATAATATCCTCAGTATCCATCTAGAAAATAATAAAATGAATGTCCTGCTATCATATGATTGAGAAAATGACAAGAAAATTGATCTTTTTAGTGGGTTTATTTAATTTCCTATAATCTATGCAAATCCTCCATCCCGAAATAGATTTAGAGGGTATAAAATCATTGTGTTCATTTGTTATAATAATTAATCCTCCTTTTTTAGGAACATAATGAATAAGACTAACCAAAGAACTATTAGAAATAAGATAAATAATCCTATCATCCATCCATTTAAGAATCTATTTTTTTAACAACATCTTGCAAAGAAGGGTTAAGTTCTTTTTTAGGGTCAGCTTTAGGTGAATTAGCTTCCATTAATTCTATAAATATAAATTAAGGGACTAATCCCCTTAATATCAATAATTTTCCACCCAAAAGAACTTTTAAAATTACTGAACACCTTAATCAATTCACTTGATGTGGTTTTAATTTTGTAGAAATAATTACAAGGAGAGCAAAATTATTTTCAAAGAATAATACATGAGATGATATGGTAAATCCTTAAGTTCTAGGATAGGAACTTTCTCAATGGATGGTTTTAAAGTTTTTTAGAAAGAGAATGTTGCTAAATTTTTATTGGTTATATTTTTATTCTTTTTGACAACTTCTCCTACATTTATTTATTTTTTTCCACTTCTTCCTCTTTAAAAAATTCCCCTTTTAATAATTCTTTCTCAAGATCCTCTATTACCTTATCTTTTAAATCCACCCTGAAACATTCTTTATTCTTCTCTAGAGGGAATTTTACTAATTTAAGAACATCAATTTTTACTTCCTAATGTTGAACCCTAATAGTTAATTCACCTTATTGTACATCAATCATTGCCTTTTAGTGGCTAAAAGGGTCTTCCTTAGATGAGAGGTATTTCCTTATCTTCTTCCATATCTAAAATATTAAAAACAATAGAAAAAAATTTAATTTATAATATTTAATTAATACATCTTCTATTACTCCTCTAAGGTAAGTGAAAGATCTATCAGCCAATTAAGGAGTAACTGATGGACTAACTAGAAGTGATGTTTTAATAGTAAACCACTATTAACTTCCATGTCATAGTTCTATAAAAAATTTGGCACTGTGACACTTGGACATATCAATTGGTGATGTAGTGCTCTAAATTTTAGCCTCAAACACATATTTATTTGTAAAATGATAGAGCACATAGCAAAATGACATTCCTCTTTTGGTACTAAGGCACCCATAGCATTGCGGCGCTTATTCATTTTCGACCAAGGCGCTCACTAAAATAAAATTAATGCCAAGATAAAAGAATTGTGATTATCTATTCTTATGTGGGACATTGAAGGCGCTATTGCATAAGTGTTTGGGGCATTATGATAATGGTGCCAAATTTAAAATTTAAAGGCTTTTCTCTGAGATATTCCAACATAATATCAACTAAAACACACAATTTTATTGAAATTTAACTTAAGAAAAATAAATATTATTTTCACTTAACAAAAATTAAATCCTTAGTTTTTATGTGTGTGAACATAAAAGCACCCAAAATCCATGACTCATCAAGTTTTTGGCACACACTCTACAAAACTACCCATCAATGCATCCACCATAATAAAGTTGTCCATTAATGTGTATTGTCACTCACCCTTATCTAGGTTTTTGGGAGGGTAATAATTTATTTAGTATCTCACAGCTTAAATTTTAAATAATAGACTCAACCTATTATTATGGTGAGTTGGGAAGAATGCATGCTTATCTTATACATATAAAAAAGATGTTAAAAAAACCATTGAATCCAATATGGCTGATATGTTAGTTGGCGACTAGCATGATGGCTGCTACAACATCATTAAGGGGTTCTCACTTGACGGCTTATCATATGTAGTGTAAGCAATTAGGATTACTTCAATTATTAACATTATAAGCAAGACTGTGGAGATGGTTCTCTTTTATAATGTGTCTTATTAATTACCTACTCCCCCCCCCCCCTGAGAAGTCTCAAATTCATCTCAACTAAGGCTAACGGATACTACCTAGGTGATATGAATGGCAAAAGTGTGAAATAACTTATTCTTCTAATTTTCTATGGGCATCTTTCTCACTCACCTACTTGGTTTTATTAAGATAAATGATTATAAAAGTTTTTTTTTAATTAAATTATCCATGATGCTTCAAAGGAATTTCCATTCCTTTGTTATATGTATATGGTCCTTATGGGGTGTTTTATTATGTTAAATTCTAGTAAACAAATATATTTAGTTGATTTTGTGCATGAATGTCTCAAGAAAGGAGAAAAATTTATAAAGTTAAAAATGATAACCATCAATGACATAGCATGTTCAATGCAGCATTGGTGAAACTAGACAATGTAGTGCTAGAGCCTTGGGAAAAGTTCACTCAAGCCAGCACCACAACAAAATAAAGGTCAATGTCACAGTGCTACACAACACCATAACATAATAAAGTGAACATTACAATGCTCTATTCTTAATCATTTTTGGCATAATTCAATGCCAAAGTTCTAACCTTTAAAACATCATAGTGTTAAAAGACTCAATCAGGAATCACATCTCTTATATTTTACAGCACTACAATGGAACCGTTAAATAAAAGAAGAGTCCCATCGAGTCAGTCAATCATCACACTTGGTCAGCCAACTACTATCTTGAGTTAGCACAATATCATAGTTTAGCCAATCAATTAGCAATAAGGTGTTGGTTCAATATTTAAATGTCGTAGTGCTACCAAGTGGTGCACTACAACACTCGAGCAAAGTTTTGTAATAAAAAATATAAAGAGATTTGGTGTTTTATTTTGAGTGGAGCCTGGAGGAGTCAGAGAGAGATCAAGAGATAGTGAGATATATTTAGTAGAGTGGCTAGTTAAAATTATAGAGATCCAAACACCACTTGGGAGTGGAAAAGAATGTGCAGAGTGAAGGCGTAAGGAGAGGATCACTCTAAGAAGAGTCCATCTGTAGGATCTATTTAGTATTCTCCAATCCGGGTGATATATTCTTCATCTTTTCTATTTGTACATTTTGTTTAATTGGTAATGGAATGTATTTTTTTCCAGTTTATTTTTATAGTTGCGTAAACTACTTATTTTGGGAAAAATGATGTAAAAACCTTTCCATATCCTAATGTAAACTCTTTTATGTAATTATGAATAATTGTTTTCAATTGTTTCATCCATCATTTAATTTATGCAATGGCTATATATGAATTTAAAATATAGTATTATAGATTTTTTTTATGGAGGAATGTTAGAATAATTATAGGTATTGAGATGGAATGCTTTCATGCCTAGATATAGGATGAACAGGATTCTAGGGTCTATGAAGATAAAATCAGTATAGAGATGTCATAAACCTTTTTATATGCCTTTACAAGCTCGATGGATATCCAAAGGTGCATATACTCATATTCATAACTAATATAGATGAGTTTTCTTTAGAGAACATAGATTAATTCACCATCGTTAGTCTAGAATATCTTTATCCTTTTGTTATATTTACTATTTTTTATATTTTTAGTAGTTATAGTAATTACCCTTTATTTTAATATATAGTATAAATTTAGTTGCTTGAATAGGTAGTACTAGAATTAGTTGGATCACCATATTTCCTCATGAGATCAATACTCTCTCATAAAAAATTTTATTACTTGATTGTCACGTACACTTGCATTATTTGGGAACATACAGTACATACATTTTTAGGCTAGCAAATACATTAGCATTTAAAGTATCTACTTAAAATTAAAAATACCCGTCAAGGTTTCCCATTAATTTATTGGCACCATTGATGGGGAAGTAATGTGTGGTTTTATAACTATTTATATATTTTCCTAAATGCTACATATTTAATCTTACTTTATTATTAGTTATATGGTTTATTTTATTTTATTATTATTGTCATTTATGAATTTGTTAACTTGTGACTATTAGTTTTTATAATTGTTTTGTTTTTGTTCACTATTTATTCTTGGTGTATGCATAGTAGAGTTGGTAAGGGACCCTTATTGTTTGACCTAGAAATAGAAAGTGCCCTTACAAAAACTAAAAAACTAAAAATACTTTAGCATAAGGAATGGCCAAGCCAAATCAAGATCAAGACAATCCTAGACCTCTTAGGGAGTATGCTAATCCCTTAGTAGATGGAATTTATTAGAGCATCAACCCATCTATTGTCCAAACCAATAAAATTTAGCAAAAACTTGCCATTATTCTGAAGATTCAGAACTCTCTATTTAGAGGAACTCCTGTTGAGGATCTAAACTTATATTTAGTTCTTAAAAAATTTGTAATATTCAAGTATAATTGAGTTAATAATAATGTTGTTAGACTTCCTTTATTCCCATTTTCTCTAAGGGACAAAGCTAAAATGTGGTTGAATTCCTTACCCCTAGGCTTTATAACAACTTAGAATGAGAAAGAACATAAGTTCCTAGCAAAAAACTTTTTTCCTTAATAAATTGGTAAAGTTTAGAATGATATGAAATTCAATTTCTCAGTATGATAGAGAGTCAATTTATGAGAGAAGGGAAAGATTAAAGGAGATGCTTAGAAAGCATCATCAACATGATCTTCCTAATTGGTTGGTGATTTAGTTTTTAATATTCTTATAGGATTCCTTTGGTCTATAATTGATGCAGTAGTTTGATTGCGGTTAGCTAGGATGTGACTTATTTAATTGAAATATGCTTAGATTTTCTTTGATATAAAATTAATGAAAACTTAATAAAATGCATAAGTTTTCATTCCAAATTAAGTAATCAAGTGATAGAGTAGAATGTCGATCCAATGAGAAAACATTTTTCTTGATTGCAACTAAACTACTATTATTTAATATAAATGCACAATTTATCCAATTAAAAGTAAAAATAATATTTTTGAGTTTTTTTTTTTACTGAAAGAAAATTTTACAAGGAGGGTTTAATACTTATGTAAATAAAGTGTTTTGGATTAAAGTGTATAAATAACATTGTTTTCCTAATGAAACTCTCAATTTTTAGATGTGAATCAGAGCATATGCATCCCTAGATCTCGATCAATCTTGTAGGGGAAAAAAAGAAAGGTCTAAGACCTTCCTACAATTTTCCTTTCTCCATATATACTAGAATATTAAATATCCTATGTTTAGGAATGCCAACATTCCAGTTTAATATTCTTCATTATTCTAGCATTCCTTTGTTGAGGCTACACACCACACTAGAGTTTAATTAAACACATGCTCATTATATGCATTAAAAGAAGAACAAGATATAGTAAAAACATCAATGTCTCATTCAAGGTATAAGATTTTACATTAGTACTTATTATATTTCTTACATCATTAGCCCAAAATTAAAGAGTTAACCATGCATCAAATATTAAATAAGAAAACTCATTTTATTTTATTCATGAAAAGAAGTGATACAAGAGAAGTAATAAGAAAGTTATCACCCAGATGGATCAAATTATCTTCTTTACACCCTTTCCACCAACAACAAAGTTGCTTACTCAAATAGGCTAAGATCTTCATAATAAAAGTAGTGTGCACTTTTATATCCTCCCTTAGACTTTACTTTAAGGGACACTAAAGAAACACACTTAAAATTAAAAAGGGTATTCGATCACTAGACCACCAATATTTGATAACATCCCTTTTGATTGTTGGAAAACACATATGTCTACTTTTCTTTAATCGGATGACTATCGCATGTCGATGTTAGTACAGGAAGAATACACTCAGCCAACTAGACTTGTAGATGGCTTTAGAATTGAAACACCATTTGCTAATTGGACCGTAAAAGAAAAAGACTTAGTTTAGCTAAACACTAAATGTTTGAACAATTTTTTCTGTTCACTTAAATCTGAAGACTACATGCGAGTCTCTACCTATAAAAGTAGAAAAGAAATTTGAGATAGACTTTGTATCACATATGAAGGGACAAACAAAGTGAAAAAAATATAGATTAAATATATTGCTACTTGAATATAAACTGTTTTATATGAAACCAAATGAATCAATCGCTGACATGTATATATGTTCCACTCAAATATTCAACTCATTGAATGCTTTAGGTAGGGAACTAATAAATACTAAGAAAGTAAATAAGATTCTTCGTTGTTTGCCTACTGCTTAAGGTGCAAATATCATTGCTATAATTGAATCAAAAGATTTAAATGTTTAACATATTGATAAACTTCTTGGATCATAAATTTCTTATGAACAAGGAGTGACTCAAAGACAGAATGATGCATGTGAGAAGTGAAAGGAGAAGAACATAGTGTTGAAAGTGGATGACTTGAAAGTCATTAGTCTTGGCCTGAAGATGAAGATGACATTGCCTTGATCGTAAGGAAATTTAGGAGTTTTTTAAAAATGAAGCAAAGGCGATGTTTGTAGTGAAATAAAGGTAAGTTTTAAAAAAAATGCTAAGGCTTCTAATGAAGTTATTTGCTATGAATATACGAAGCCTGGACACATCAAATTGGATTGCTAGAATCTTAAAGCCAATCCTATCAAGAAAAAGGTCAAGGAGAAAAGCAATGTAAGGAAGGGAAAAATGAGATTGAAGAGAGCATTTTTTGGTGGACTTGGCTTCAGATTCCATAAAAATAAAAGTAGAGGAGGAAGTCACTAACCTGTATTTGATGGCTGACAGGCTTGATCAATCAGATCAAGAAGAGATATGTGACTTAACCTATGAAGAGTTATTTTATGTTTCTAAAAAAAATGTATACTGCACATTAAAATTTGAAAAAGATGCATGTTAAGATAAATTTACATTTTTTAGAATTAAAAAAAGAGCATGAAATTCTTAGAAAAGATCACGCACAGATTAATAGCAAACACATCAAAGTATTAGATGAGTTTGATGAATTGAATAAATAGCATGAACTATTGAAATCATCCCATACTAAATTTGAAAGATATTTTAAACATTTATAGATGAATCTGATAGTAGAAAGCATTATTTAAAAGTTGACAATGCTGTGTTAGAAAATGCAAACTCATTCTTGAAAGTTGAACTGAAAGTACTTGAGAAAAATAAGATTCCACACTCACCTGAATAACTTCTTAAACATTATAAGAAGCCTAAAATTTTAAAACCTAGGAAAAGATAGTTTTACTCATGTAGATTGAAAAATCCTTTTCCTAGAGTTATTTTTTTTCTTACGGAATGATTGGCCATATATCTCACATTTGTAGTATTTATAATAAATCATATGTAGTGTGGAGACCAAAGATGCAAAAAATAAAGCATATCAAATATGCATCTAGATAAACTTTGCCAAGAGGTGAACCCAAACTTTTTTAGGTTCCCAAGACTAACATTTGATTATCTTGTAGAAATGCTCTCATAAGAGGCCTCATTAGAGCATTTGGTACCTGGACAGTAGAGTTGCTAAGCATATGACTGGAGAAACTATATAATTCATATCGTTGGAAGCTATGAATGGAGGCAAGGTTATACTAGAAGATAACACCACTAGGAAAGTGGTATGCACATGTATGATTGGAAACTTGAATATTTTTTTATTGAGAATGTTTTACTTGTAGAAGGCTTAAAGCATAATCTGTTGAGTAATAGTAAACTATGTGATAAGGGTTATAGTGTAAAAAAATTTTTCTACTAGCTGCATAATAAGCCAAAATAGAATTAATGTTTTGAATGAAATTAGGGCAAATAATGTATACATGTTTGATTTAAATTTTATTAAATCTCCTAATGTTTTTTGTCAAAAAATAATTTCTAATGAATCATGATTATGGCATAGGAAACATTGTCATGCTAGCATGAAAAATCTTAGGAAAATTACCCAAAAAAACATATTATAGGAATACCAAAAGTTGACTTTACTAAGAATCACCTGTGTGATGCATGTCAACTAGAAAAATAGGTGAGGTCCACCTTTTATTCTAATAAGGATTTTAGAACTAGCAAACCATTGGAAATTATTCACATTGATCTTTTTGGACCGGTTAGCACTGTAAGTCTAGGAGGTAAAGTATTTGAATTTGTTCTTGTTGATGATTTTTCTAGAATTTCTTGTGTTAAATTTTTATTTCATTAGAGTGAATCATTTGAGTAATTTAAAAATTTGTTTACTTGGATTCAGAGGAAATTAGAATACGAGATTTTATCAATCAAAGTGATTATATAAGTGAATTTAAAAATGAGAAATTTGAATTTTTTTATAAAGAGAAATGAACTGAACACAATTTTTTAGCACCTAAAACCCCTAAGCAAAATGAGATAGTAGAAAGAAAGAAAAAAATTTTAATTGAAGCCGCTATAGCCATGTTGGCAGAATATTCACTTCCAAAATATTTTTGGGCTGAAGCGGTTTATACATCTTGTATGTTCTGAATAAGGTGAACATTAGATCCAAATTAAATAAGACACCATATAAACATCTTAAGTGGAAGAATACCAAATTTTTCACATTTGCATATTTTTGGATGTAAGGTATTTATTCATAATGATGGAAAAACTCCTTTAGGAAAATTTGATCCAAAATCTAATAAAGGAATTTTTCTTGGATACTCTAGTGTTGGAAAATCTTATAGAGTTTTTAACGAGTGTACTTTGGTAGTGCAGGTGAACCATTGTTCAAATATATATTGATGACATCTTATTTGGATCTACAAATAAAAATCTTTATGATAATTTTTTAAAAATAAAGAGTAGTAAATTTTAGATGAGTTTGATGGAAGATTTTAGTTATTTTCTTAGTTTTAGCATAAAGTAAAATGAGAAGGAACTTTTCTTAGTCAGTCGAAGTATATTAAGGACATCCTCAAGAAATATGAAATGGATAATACTAAACTAGTGACTACACCTTTGACTTCCTCAGTTCAATTTGGTAAGGACCCTAAGGGAAAATCTATTTATATAAAAAAATTTAGAGGTATAATTGGATCATTGCTTTACTTGACTACTAGCAGACTAGATATAACATTTAATGCTTTTTTGTGAGCTAGATTACAATCTAATCCAAAATAATCACATTTGATAGTAGTAAAAAAAATTCTGAAATATTTTTTGGGAACTCAAAACTTAGGAATTTGGTATCCTAAGAATATTTCTTCATTTCAAATTATTAGATATTATGATTCAAATTTTATAAGTTTTAGGGTTAATTGAAAAAGTACATCTAGAACATCTCAATTATAGGAAACTCTTTAGTTTCTTAGTCTAGTAGAAAGCAGAATTCAATAGCCCTATCAACTACTGAAGTATAATGTATTTCCTTAGACAGTTATGTGGCACAAGTTATTTGGTTGAAATAATAATTGATTGATTTAGTATTTTTAATTGGTACAATTTCAATTTTTTTGTGATAATATTAGTGTTATATGCATTTCAAAAAATCATATTCAACATTCTAGAACCAAGCATATAGACATAAGGTATCACTTTATTAGAGATCATGTAGCTAATGGAGAGATTGAATTGAATCACATTACTACGAAAAGTTAACTTGCAGATATTTTTACAATACCATTGGCATTTGACACTTTTAACACCTTTAGAACCAAGTTATGCCGGATTGATCTTAATACTTAATTTGAAATTTTTTCAAACTTGATGTGTTATAAATAAGTGTTTGTTTAGTTTATTTCTATTTATTTATTTTATTTTATTTTTTTTCATATTTATCTTTAAATTTTCATTTTTAGTTTTTTTTATTGTGAAACATGTCACTTGATGAAAAATGATTGGTTTTGAGAAGATTTTTTTATTATAATGTCTTATTTTCTAAGTGTTATGTTTATAATGAATGAAATTTTTCGTCCAGTAGAAATTATGTTGCTTGTGCATAGTAGGTTTCGGAGTTGAGCATACGAAACTTAGTTTTTCATAGAGTTTATATTGTATAATGATGTCATCATACTATACGATTTGTGTAGTTTTGTCTCTACGCTTGGCAATGGTTTATCTGTTGAAGATAGTTATTAATTTCTTGATCATACGTACGAAATCATATTTTATATGTATGATCTAGTTGTCAGTTTTTGTGGGGGATGAACCTAAACAACTTTAAAATGATATTTAATATTATGATCATCGCGGATGAACAACTATTTGTCTGTACGATCGTATGGTCAAAAATCATATATGAAAGGATGCCTAGGAAATGGCATTTTACGAAAGCCATTTCATTTTTGGCTATTTTTATTCGTATGTACAAAAATATTTTTGTCCCGTATGATTTTAAAATTGTACGTACAATCCATACTTCATACAGAATGATTGGTCATTTTCCTTCAAATAGAAGAGTCTTTGAAATCATTTTCATTCACTTTCATATCCATTTCAAAACCCTCTAGTGCCCTCATCTTAGGAATGGCAAGTTCTAGCAAACATCCACATCTTTCTATGGATTCTTCTTCTAGTAGTGATAGGGATGATAAATTTTTATCTAAGGAGAATGAGGATGCCTATTTTAGGTATTATGCTGCCAAAATCACCCCTTCTTGACTTCTCATTCAGGGTAATATTCAATTTTCTATCATGCCCTTGTTTGCTTTGACTCAACTTTCTTTCATGCTTACTCTCATATATGCCTACAACAAAGACACTTTCCAATACTTCTTGGTGAACATGAGAGTTATGAGGACAACTCTTGGATTACTTCCTATGTTTAGAAATAACGAGTGGAAATTACAAAGGAATATTTAGGAAACTTTCTTTGTCTAAGAACCCAAGGGATTCGAGCCCACACTTTAACCTCAAGAGCCGATTTTGATTGGATTGAAATTAATCAAAATCTTATAGGTGTCTCTCAAGTGTGTCATTTTCTAGGGTCCACATTCTAAATCAAAATGCCTGGGTCATCCAACATGTTTTGAGAACTTCAATTATCTCTAAAGCTGGTGATCGTATAAATATGACTCCACTTTTATCTACAGTCGCCTATCTAATTATGACTTAAAAATCCTTTGATGAAGCCCAACTCATTATGGACTATATTTACAATCTTTATAAAATTGAACTTCCACATCATAAAAGAAAGAAAAATGTGGATTTAGGACATTTAGTTGCATACATCCTAGAAAAGAAGTACAATCTGATCCATCCTGATCCTCGCACAGAACTTCCTATTTACTTCACTAATACCTCTTTGCAAACACTTTTTGCTTGGAATCAAAGTTCTGAGAGTGTTGATTTAGAGGAAGAAGGGGGAGCTCCAGCTCCAGCACCTGCATCTAGATCTGACCAGAATTTTAACCAGGAAATGGTCTAGCACTTTGATAGAATGGAGACTCATTTTGATCAACACTTTGATCAAATTGAGAATCACTTAAATCAATAGGATGCGAGATATTAGGAAGACATGGGTTAGATCCATAGTTAATTTGATATGGTCAACATGAATGTAGCTATGATAAATAGCTACTTTTCAATATTCAACTAACCACCTCCTCCAAATCAAAGCCCCTCATATTTATAGTTATACTTCTATGTTATTTTTGCTTCTGAGTAGTTATGTCTGCTATTGAGATGTATTTCTTTTGATTTCAATATTGTCATATGTTATTGTTGACATGTGTTGATCTTGCTTTCGTATGAACTTAAAAAATCAATGCAATGTGATATTTTTTGTTGATGTGTATTATTTCTTGAAATATTTATGTCTTTAACAAGAAAATCTTTTGTAGTTAAAAAATTTAATTTGGAGTTAAAAAGCAAAACTTCTTATCTAGTGATAAATTCTTTCTTAAAAAGATTACAATCTTGCAAATTTTTTATTGTATTAGTATAAATATTAGCATTTTTATAAACTTCATTTCTAAATTCCTCTAACTCATTCAACTGTATTTGACTTTTTTTTTCTTCTTCTTTAAGATTTAAGTTTAACTCTTTCACAACCCAAAATTCTTAATGTTTTAATTCTACAAGAAGGTGGAAAAATTTTCCAAATAATAATTGATAGGGAGAAATTCTAATAGGTGTTTCAAAATTAGTTATATAAGTTCATGATGCATCATCTAGTTTAATAGCTCAATCTTATACTTATAATTTTTTATAAGATTCTTTTAATCTCCCTATAACTAATTTAGCATGGCGACTAGTTTTGGGATAATAAGATGCTCCAATCCTATGATGAATACAATATTTAACAAGTGTTTCTTCTATTTTCTTATTATATAAACAACTTCCCTGAAAGTGATTCTTATCAAAAGTAAAGCTCTGATACCACTTGAAAGTGCTCTGAAAGCACTTGAAAGTTCGTTAGGGATGTTAAGCCCTTATGAATTGGCCCAAGGCTAACAAAAGAGAGTGGTGAATTGGTAAAGAAGAATCTTTAAACAAAGTACAAACCAAAATCACCACAAATAAAATAAATGCGGAAATTAAATGCGGCAGCAATAATAAAAAAGAACACACCGGATTTATAGTGGTTCGGTCAAACCTTGACCTACGTCCACTCCTTGGAGGCACCCTCCAAGTATTGCACTAAAACAAGTGTCTCTCCTTTAGCCCCCACAGCTAGGCGGAGAAACCCTTACAAAATCACTTCCACCTTCCCCGGTGCGACGGAGTCGCCGGGTCCTTTGACACCAAAGAGATCTTCTTCTTTGGTGAACTTACCTCGAGACAAGCCTTGAATTCGATGGTACTAAGGTGCGAGTTCGCCGGAGCAACCGTGTGGAATCCCCACCACACTCCCTTGACTTTGCCCCCTCACAGGATCTTCTCCCTCTCAAACTCCACCCTTTCCTCTCTCCCTTTCAGGCTCTCTCTTTAAGTTTCCCCCACAAGAATGAAGCTACAATGGCTGCCAAAGACACTTACAAAGTGCCTTGTGAAAGCTTAAATATAAGAGCTAAAAAATGAGCTCATTAATGCAAGCTGCCGACTTTATCATCCAGGACGATTAGTTCAAATATGAGGAAAATCATCCTGAACATCACCCTGAAATGAAGCTGGACGATGTCTAATTATCCCGGACGATCTTGCGATTGTCCCGGACGAAATTACCATTAATTGCTTTCCAAAATTGCCAGAGAAATTTTGGAAAAATTGTCTTGGATCGTCCTGGACGATATTTTATAGTCCAGGCCGATATCCAAAAATAAGAATTTCCTAAGTAGATTTGGCGGCAGATTCTTTCTGAATTGAGCCTATCATCCTGGACAATACAAAATCATCCAGGATGATGTGTTTTGCATAATGACGACGGCTTTAATGAGGATGCCCTAATTAGGGTTTTTGCTTTTGGACAGATCGTCCAAGATGATATAAATATCGTCCCGGTCGATGTTACCAAAAACAAAAATCTTTAGGGAACAGTCAAAAACTCTTATAAGTTACAAAGCATCAGGAGCCACCAAAAATACAATAGACTCAAGAAAGGAAAAAGTGTACAAACTGACTCAGACCTAGTCTACCCAATCTTGAGCTGGTTCCAAATTGCAGTCCGATCGGGTGAACCTGAAATGTCAGTACATAAGACAGTCGTAGAGAAATAAAAATGTTTGCTATCATCAAAATTATAAACCATTGATCTGCAATAATCTCCCCTTTTTTGATGATGGCAAACAATTCAATTTGAATTTTCAAAAAAAAAAATTCTCCTAATCTCCCCCTCACTAGAATAAACCTTTTTTAAAAAAAAGGGGAGATAAAAATATTTTTGTTGTTTTAAATTTTTTGAAAAGAAAAAAAGGATAAAAATTCAACAGTACGTTCTCCCCCTTTGACATTATCAGAAAGAGAGGAGGCACAAACAAAAACCCAAACAAACAGAAGACCAAAACGTTCTCTGATCTAGTGAAAAAAAAATAAATATTCTTAAAATGAGAAAGTTACCTCTTAGTTTTAATCAAAAACTTAGTAGAATTGGATTGACAACACATAATCCAGAAAAAGTAAGAAATTCATAAATTGTTAATCCCAACTCAAGTTCTTTTAAAGGCTCAAAAACTTTTTAATCTAATATCCAAATCAAGGAATAAACGGGAAAAAGAAACATTAATTTTTCAAAACTCCTTTCATAAAACATATCTAATAGAAGATCAATGCATGAATTGCTGAATCAGGAACCAAAATTTTCAAGCACAAGTTTTGAACATATCAAGGATTTTCTTATATTTTTAGTAGTACAAGAAAAAAATAAGCATATTTTTTTGTGGGCTCAATTTATGCCCTTTATCATTTGAATTGCTTTTTGAGCATCTTTTGATTTTAATACACTTTGTGTATTATTTTTTTTCAATTTGGCGTCATTCCGCATCTTTTGGTTTTGCATCATTGGCCACTTTTTTTTTATTATTTTTTTTAAAAAATATGCTTTCTTTCTTTTATTTTCAAAACAAAAGTAAACCCAAATTATTGACACCATGAATACTTGATTAAGCAAATTTTAAGGTGGATTCAATAATCTTGCAAAAGATTTCTATGCGATTGAAAAAATGTAGGGAGATGAAAAAAATCAGTTTCAAAATCCAATTTAAAATATGATGAAGATTTTAAATCAAAAGTAGAATAACCTCTTTTAGGAAATAGAGATTGAGAATAAAAAACATGGGTTTCCTTCCTTCGACTGTTTTAGAGAAGTCAAACACAACTTACCAAAGATTTCAAGAAAAAATAGGAAGTAGATTTTTCATTTTTAGAAAAGTGAATATGTGTGTTGATCAGAGAAAAAACTTTCACAAAAAATTTCAAAGAATAAACAAAAAAAATTAAAAACATAAAAACAAAAACACAACACAAAAACACGAAAGGCTTTTAACCATTATCACTCTCCTGGTCCGATGCTTCAGAAACCAGATCTGCCCATGAGATTTTCTATCTTTCATTATTTCCCCAGTTTAAATTTTGCTGCGCCTTACCCTTTTCTTTCATAGAAAGAATTCTTAAAATAGGGCACTGATTTTTCATATGTCCAGGCTTCCTGCATCGAAAGCAAATAACATTAGAAGAAATATGGACATCCTTACCACTTTTATCTTTTTTCCAATTTTGCTTATGCTTTGGTGAGCTTTGTGATTTGCTTGACAAGTCATTGCATTCGTCACCAACTAAGCAATCTTTTTTCGTATCTTCAATTTTTAGAACAATCGTTTCACCTGCATCCAAAAGTCTTTGACCCAAACCTTCCTCGTAGGCAATGAGTGAGCCAATCAAATTATAAATAGAATAATCATTTAAATCTTTTGATTCAAAAATAGCAACAACTTTAGCATCAAAATTTTCAAGTAAACAATGAAGAATTTTATTGACTTTTTCAAAATTTGAAAACTCTTTTCCTAAGGCATGCAATGATGTTACAATTTGAATGAACCTAGTATACATGTCTAAGATTATCTCATAAGGTTTCATGGAAAACAGTTCAAAATCATGCATTAAAAAATTCAACTTGGATTGCTTGATTTCACTAGTGCCTTCGTATATGGTGTGTAGTTTATCCCAAACTTCCTTACCAGTAGTGCACGTGGATATTAACATAAAATCTTCAGAATTTAAAGCACAAAAAAAATAATTTAAAGATTTCGCATTCAATTGAGCATTGATTTGTTCTTCCTTACTCCATTGATTAAAAGGAATATCAATTTTAATTCCATCTAAAACTCGTGACGGTGAAGAATAACCATTTAAAATCATATGCCACATGCGAAAATCAATCGATTGCACGAAAATAGACATGCGAGTTTTCCAAAAATCAAATGACATATTTTCAAATAAAGGAGGTCTGGTGATTGAATAACCTTTTGCAACATTATGATTAGCCATGGATCGAAATTCAAAAGCTTTTAAAAATTTATTTTTTGAAAATGGCTCTGATACCACTTGAAAGTGATTCTTATCAAAAGCAAAGCTCTGATACCACTTGAAAGTGCTCTGAAAGCACTTGAAAGTTCATTAGGGATGTTAAGAAGAGAGTGGTGAATTGGTAAAGAAGAATCTTTAAACAAAGTACAAACCAAAATCACCATAAATAAAATAAATGCGAAAATTAAATGCGGAAGCAATAATAAGAAAGAACACACCAGATTTATAGTGGTTAGGTCAAACCTTGACCTACGTCCACTCCTTGGAGTCACCCTCCAAGTATTGCACTAAAACAAGTGTCTCTCCTTTAGCCCCCACAGCTAAGCGGAGAAGCCCTTACAAAATCACTTCCACCTTCCCCGGTGCGGCGGAGTCGCCGGGTCCTTTGACACTAAAGAGATCTTCTTCTTTGGTGAACTTACCTCGAGACAAGCCTTGAATCTGATGGTACTAAGGTGCGAGTTCGCCAGACCAACTGTGTGGAATCCCCTCCACACTCCCTTGAGCTCCCCCCCCCACACACAGGATCTTCTCCCTCTCAAACTCCACCCTTTCCTCTCTCCCTTTCAAGCTCTCTCTTCAAGTTTCCCCCATAAGAACAAAGCTACAATGTCTGTCAAAGACACTTACAAAGTGCCTTGTCAAAGCTTAAATAGAAGAGCTAAAAATGAGCTCATTAATGCAAGCTACCGACTTTATCATCCAGGATGATAGACATATCGTCCTGGCTGATTAGTTTAAATATGAGGAAAATCATCCTGAACATCGCCTTGAAACGAAGCTGGACGATGTCTAATCGTCCCGGATGATCTTGCGATCGTTCCGGATGAAATCACCATTAATTGCTTTCCAAAATTGCCAGAGAAATTTTGAAAAAATTGTCCTGGATCGTCCTGGATGATATTTTATAGTCCAGGCCAATCTACCAGGCCGATATCCAAAAATAAGAATTTCCTAAGTAGATTTGGCGGCAAATTCTTTCTGAATTGAGCCTATCATCCTAGCCGATACAAAATCATCCAGGACGATGTGTTTTACATAATGACGATTGCTTTAATGAGGATGCCCTAATTAGGGTTTCTGCTTTTGGACAGATTGTCTAGGACGATATAAATATTGTCCCGGACGTTGTTACCAAAAATAGAAATCTTTAGGGAACAGTCAGAAACTCATATACATTACAAAGCATCAGGAGCCACAACAAATACAATAGACTCAAGAAATGAAAAATTGTACAAACTGACTCAGACCTAGTCTACCCAATCTTGAGCTGGTTCCATATTGCAATCTGATCGGGTGAACCTGAAATATCAGTACATAAGACAGTCGTAGAGAAATAAAAATGTTTGCTATCATCAAAATCATAAACCATTGATCCAAAACATTCCACCATCACTAATTAAAACTTTAGTAATTCCAAATATTGAAAAAATTCATGTATTTTTTTAATTTAAGCACAATCTTGACTTACAAGGTAGATTGATCTCGATATGATTTATTATTGATCAAACTAGCATGTTGTTCTGTTTAGTTTTCTATATATCTGAGGGTACTCAGAATTTGAATTCCCATCTGAATTATACCAATTCATCTAAAGATGTCTTCGAATCTCTAGGTGAACAATTTTGCTTATAAGTAGAGGAAAAATATTGTGGCACTAAGATGATGGGCATCGCAATGCTAGACTATCTAGGGTTTACTAAAGGTTGTCATGATTATTCCATGTTTCTCCTTGATTTGATTAACCTAAATTCCACTGACTGTTGACACCAATATTTTTATTAGACCAAGTAAGATTAGGATGGTTCCTCCAACATGGATTATAAGTATTAGAATAGGGATTTTTTTATCTTCCAATTAAATTTACATTCTGAATCTCTTGAATATTTTTATCACCAATAGAAGTTAACCATGCTTTTCCAATTTCATAGGTGAACCTGGTCCTAAACTAACTCAAATAATATCCAAATTTTTATAAATAGTAGTTATTGAGTATTAGATTGATAAAATAACTTATTCCTAAATGTTGGCTACTCTCTTAGGATTAACCTTATTATAAGACCACTAAAAGTTATTATCATTTCCTTATTTAATTCGTAAGCTTCCTCAAATGGCTTAGACGTTAAAGATTTTATAGTTGCATCATTAATAATCAACCTAAGGGGTCCTACTAGTCTATTTTAGAAAGTTTGAATAACCAACCAATCTGGCAAAGTATGGTGAGGGCATTTCTTAAGCATTTCCTTAATCTCTTGCAACTTTAATAAATTTACACTCCTTCAAACTGGGCAATAGATGTGATGTCATTCCTAAGCTTGGCCATTTTTGAAGGTCGGAAATACTTAGCTAAATATTTATGTACCAACTCTTTCCAAGTGATTATAGAGCCATAGGGTAAGGAATTCAACCATATATGAGTTTTATCTCATAGTGAAAATGGAAACAAATGAGTCCTAATAGCATGATCATTAACATCATTATACTTAAATATTACACAAATTTCTAAGAAGTTAACTAAATGTAGGTTGGGATCCTCAATAGGAGTTCTCCCAAATTAAAAGTTTTGAACTATCTAAATTATGTTGGGTTTCAAGTCAAAGTTATTAGCCTAGATGGTAGGTTTATTAATACTTTAGTAGATTTCATTTACTACAAGATTGGCATGCTCCCTAAGAAATCTAGGATGGTCCTAATCTTGAATTGGTTCATCCATTCCTAATCTTTTTTTTTTCTTCTAATTTTTATAAGGGTCCTCTCAATTTCTAAGTCAAACATCAAGGGCTCATTACTAGATCATCTATGCATACAACAATAATTTAATAATTCAATAAACAAAAATAAATCTCAACAACAAGTAAAGATTTTTTTTCTTTTTTAATATTTTCAAAATAAAAATAATAACATGATACAAGATATAAGTAGGATTAAATATGCAACTTGTTCAACAATATAGCTCAACTTGCAATACGCATGTTATTTCCTTGATGACACCAAAAACTTAATGTGCGAGTGTGGCATGCACATATAAGGTGCTATAAATGCTTGTACATGTTATGCTTTTGGTTGAAATATGATTATGTTTTTATTGATATGAATCACCCACTAAATATGCAAGTGCACATGTCGATCAAGTAATAAAGTGAAATGAGAGAGTGTCAATCTCATGAGAAAGCATTCTATTAACATAAAATTAAACTAATACTACCTATTATAGATATAATGCTTATCTTACTAAATAAAAGTTGGGTTTTGGTTTTCTCACTATAATGAATTAAAAAATAAATGATAAGATAGCAAATGATAAAAATATTTTGGACTAATGAATATGAATTATCCAAGTTTTTCTAATAGGACTCTAATTTATTGATGTGGATCAGAGTATGTGTATCCCTATATCTTTGTCAAGCTTATAGGAATAAAAATGGAGGTTTATGGCCTTCCTAGTTGATTATATCTCCATATAATCTACAAAGTTAAACATCCTATATCTAAGCAAGAAAACATTCTATTTCAATAATCCTATTTATTTCAATATTCCTCGAGCGAGGTAATATATCACACTAATTTTTAACTACACTTGTCTGCATTAAATTATGAATGATAAATATTGAAAACATTCATTATACATGTTAAAGTATAAGAGTGTACATCATTAGTAGCATTAAGATCACACCATTAGTCCAAAATTATAAAATTAGCCAAAAATTATAAAGAAAGGAACTATACTAATTTCCATTCCTTGCATAAAAGAAGATACATGAGACAAAGTAAAGTAAAATAAAATATCACCCGAATAATGCAATGCACTCTCCACACTCCTTTCTTCTCTAAATGTAAAATTGCTTACAACAAGATAGGCTAAGATCTTCAAAGAGAGTATCATTCTCTCCCCTAGCCTCCCTTAGTCTAAGGAGAAACTAAAGAAAAAACAACATAAGACTAAAAATAAGATGTTGTTTTATTATTCTAAATTCAACTAAAGATGTGATTTTGTTGATGTTGTGCAAGAATGTCTCAAGAAAAGGATCCAATTTTATAATTCTAAGAACTAGCATTGTAACATAATACCTAGTAGTGTCACAATGTTTTTATTGCATAGAATTGGACATTACAGTACCAAAGCCTTGAGAAAAGTTTATTCAAGTCAATGCCCCGATGGAATAAAGGTCAGCACCACACTGCTATACATTTCTACAATGGCACAAAATGTCATAGCGACATAAGTGAACACAATAATGCTCTATTCTTTATCATTTTGCGCATAAGTTAATACTAAAGTGCCGACTTTTGGAGTACCTTAATGTTGAAAGACCCAATCATGTGCAAAAATGCTTATCTTTTATAATTCCACAATGAAATAGTAAAAAAAAAGAAATAAATGACACAGTAAGTCATCCAATCATCACACCACTTCAGCCAACCTCCACGCTGGTTAATCCAGCACTACAGCAGAGCCAATCAAGAAGTGACTAAGAGCTAGTTCATTATTTCAACACCGCAGCACCACCCTATTGAGTACCATAATGCTTCAGTTAGTTTTTGTTAAAAATATATATAAGTAGTTTTTTTTTTTTTTTTGAGAGGATTTAAAGAAAGATAAAGGGATATTGAGATATGTTTAGAGTAGTTGGTCGACATTGTAGTGAGCCAAACACGACTTGGGAGTGGAAATGAGTTTGGAGAGTGAAGGTGTTAGAAGAGAATCACTCCTGCAAGAGTCCATCTATTGAATTTATTTGGGATTCTACAATATGAGTGTTATTTCTTCATATTTTCTATTTGTTCCTTTTCTTAAGCAAGTCCTTATGAAACATATAATATTTCATGGTGTTCCTAGCATTGACACTAGTACTTAATGAAAAAAAAATTAATGGCCTCAACCAACTTAGCCATAAGCACATGTAGCGTAGTGATGATTGAAAATTAGTGGGTGACACTCCATAATTTTTATGGGTAAGCTATGTATGGTGCTTACTCTATTCATATTTGTAGGCATTGTCACAATTATCAATGGTTTTGTTTAGAGGGAGTCATTTACTAAAGTTAGTAGCATCATTCCTAGTACATGTTTTACCTCCTTTCCACCTTCTGGGCCACAGGGTGGCGCATATCATGCTTATAAATTTTGTATTAATCATGCATTGATGGTAGCTTAATGGGGAAAGTGGTCACAAAAAACTCAACCACACTATTATATTCTTAAATGTTTGTATGGCTATTAGTGAGTTCCAACAACTCAGCCAATGTTTATGGTTACTATTATCATAGGGAATACTGGAATTATCCTTTCCACAATCCTTAACATAATGTAGCCTATGCGACTATCGATTATATGCCTTTTACTTCCAAAATGCCTATCTAGAAACTTGACTATGAACACTACAGGAAAACCATGAGTTACTGGCGGCCAAAATAATTATCAGAAATGCTTTCCGGCCAGAATATTATGTCAGTACAATTTTTGACGGGATTTGTCTGCCAAAGAAAATTAAGAAAAAGATTTAAAATGTTGTTGCACAATCAGGACACCAGGCCCAGCCCTAGCCCCAATTCGTGTGCAACCTACAACCCAGACCCAACCACCAGCCCCAGTCCACGCTCCCCCTAGCCCGAGCCCAGCCCCAATCACCCCAGCCTTGCTCAGCCCAAACCCGCGCCCACCTCCCCCCCCCCGGTCCGCCGCCACCGCCGCCGCTCAAACTCCCAACCATCATGCTTCAATTGAAAAATTGTTATGTAAGCTTTTTTTTATATTTTCTTTACAACTTATAAAATATAAACAATAACAATGAATTATTAATTTAAATTAAATTAATTTAATAATGAATTATTAAATTAGTTAATTTAATTTTAAAATATTTTTTAAACTAATTTAATTTTACAATAAGTTATAAAAAATAAATATTTCTAATTATTTATTATAGTCATTTTTTAGAAAAAAAAATACTTTTCATCGAAAATTCCATAAAAAATAATTCCGCCGGAATGCTAATCAAAAAATCTGTCAACAAACCATCAAAAAATCCACTAGAAAATAACCATCGGTAATCCGCTAGAAAATCCGTTAGAATTGGTGTTGAATTTATTTTTGATAGAAATAAGTTGTTTTCATGTAGTGGAAACTCCTTAGCTACACATTAGGCTACCTTCTTATATTTAAAAGAGCTTGCATGCTCTTTAATGGCCTTTAAGTCTTCATGATTTATGTGTGAACATCATTTTAAATTCAAAGAAGGATGAGATGATACCTAATGGTTGGCAAGAAAACTCTCAAAAGGGTGGATTCTTTAAAGGTGTGGAAGAATAATTAACATTTCAATGCATAATTAAAATCAATCAGTGATGTTGATGACTCAAAATACACATCTTGGTTGGTGGGATCTGACCATCCTCGATATGATTCCATGTTGGGCATCTTAAACATGGCAAGTAACTTTGTATTTGTGATCTCTCTAGAAAAGCAATTGCTTGGATCTTGCTCCATTTTCATTACTATCCTGGGGGAGGGATCTATTCTTCATCACTTGTGATTATGGCTATGGTTAATGGCAAGTGTTGAAGTCATGCTCATGGAGTTGATTCATCTTTCATGGGCCACTGAGGTAGAGGATCCTTCAGAGGTACCATCCATTAGCATTTCCCTAATTTCACCCCACCACATCATGTATCATCATTGTAATTCTCTCTTCCATCTCCACTAAATTTGGGTGGGTTGCCAAGTTGTAGGTCCTTATGTTCACTTACAAATTCTAGTTTTATTGCACTTTGTGTACTACTTATTTTCTAATCACTAGCATTAATACATGCTCACCACACCTTATAGAATGTTGGATCCAATTTTTTTCATGGGTAACACATGACCTCACTTATAGGTTTAGGAAGCAGAAGTAAGAGAATCAAGTGAGGGACTCGACAAATATCGAGAGAAAAATGAAAGGGTAAGAGATTTTAATGAATAATTAAATTCATATGAAGTCCAAAATATATCCCTTATTTATAAAGTTATAAGTGATGCAATCAAGGTCGCACACAAAAAAAATGGGAAAATAACACATGATGTGATAGGTAAAAATGGATTTTGATTAAGCTGGAAGGTACGCATGTACCCTCTCCCTTAGATGTGGCTTGGTAAAGCCCTACATATACCTTGAAAAAATTCTCTTGGATGAGTTCTTTGGGTATGTCTTCACGAGCAAGTGTATGTGGTGATTTTTTTAGGATTATGTTCTTTAGGCAAGTCTATGAAGGCAAGTCCCTCGGGATGAAGTGATGAGTCTTTTGGATGATCATGATTGTGAGCAAAGGATGAATATAGTCAATAGATTTATAACTATAGGCTTCATAGGTGCATCTTCTTATATCTTAGATGTAAAAATTCATGGAAGGTGGATGGTCTTTGTTGTGGAAAACTACTAAGAGGAGTGATGCTTTTTGGGGCAACTGCCCCTTAGGGCGAAGTCTTGTATAGGCAAATCCTCTTGAATGACCTGCCAGGATATTCCACTTCTTTCATTTGATCATGATCCTCAAGTGAAGATCCCTTAAGTTGCGAGATCCATTGGGATGAGTACCTACCTGCTTTTCTCAAAAGATAGGTGCCTATGACTACTTCCCTAATGCAAAGCTCTTGTTGAATGGATATTGCTTTAAACGAGTATTCTTTTTTACTGTACAACTTAGACATAAATCTGTTTAGCTACCCCTAAGTTACCTATGAGGTCATCTATAAACATACAAATTTAGTGATTGAGAGTGGCATTAATAGTTTAGTAAATTATAATATTCTATAATAAAAAAAATAAATATTTAAAATATTATTCATTTTTAGCTAAATCACTCTACATAATGAAAAGATAAATAATATTTGAATTTTTAGGATAAGCTAGAGCATTTACCAAGTTTTACAAAAGATGCCAAATTTACCTCACCCACAAACAAGTTGGTAGACTAGGGCAAATTATTAGGTCCGGACATCCAATGAAAACTTGTCACATGGACTGTGCTTATTGACTGCGCTTTAGAAGTGCTTTGACTGTATTTTACCTGCACTTTGACTGCACTTTTTAACTGCACTTTGATTGTGCTTTACCTGCACTTTTCCTGCACTTTACATGTGCTTTACATGAACTTTACCTGCTCTTTTGATGTGCTTGACTTAAAATTCCCTCGAACACGTGTACATTCCACATGTTAATATTTTATTGGTGTTCGGACATATCTCTACGTCAGGTGTTATGTTATCAATCTACAAGTTTGGAGAGTAACAACATATTTAAGTGTTGTTCAGTTCAATATTACTTATGTAGGTATCAATGCTGTTGTTGACCCCTATAGCTCAAACCATGCAAGAAAAGACCCAAACTAGTGAATAAAGCAATATGCGCCTTGGCATCATACATCACTTTAAGGGTCAAATGACCTCTAATTGCCAAATGAATGAGGTCGTTAAGGTTAGGATATTGAATTCTACTAGATCAAGGCACTTCACAGTCGGGTCGGATGAGAACGATCAAAAGGGACGACCGACACCCAAAATTAAAATACGATGCTGATCAAATGACGTCAGATAGATGAACAGACTTTGTTTCTGCGTCGAGAACTTTTAAAACCTTTAAAAATTGCATTTTGTTTATTCAATTTGGGTAATCTGGATCGGTGGAACAAATTTCAAGATAAAACATACATATCAAGAAGAATTGGCCTCGGCGTTGTCAAAACAAAGTCGGATCACAAAGTGGACTTTGCCACTATGTTCAGAACATCCCAAATACTTAAGGACTATAGCAAATTTGTGCAAATTAAAACATGCAAAGTGGTTGACACGCATCTGTAGGCAAAGTATGAATTTTAAGGAAAAGGTCGCTTGGCACTATCCAAAAGATGTCTGATTTATGAACGAACTGCATCATTGTGTCCAGAACATCAGCAATATCCTAAATACACTACCAATTCATATAGTTTCTATATTTGACAAATTTCACACATTAAACGAGTTGAAATACCACAAATTTCGAGGCAATTGCATATTACTTGAGACCTTTTGGTGGGCAATTATCACACTTTCACCAGTTTAATTTATAAATAAATTAAATAAAAATAATTTATTATTTAATATTATTATTAAATCTAATAAAATCCGAAGTTAAAATGACATTTCTAATCAAAGTTAATGCAATTAAATGCAAACCTTGTCTGTGTCGAAGGCTCTGCACAAATCGTCAGCTAAATCCTGGAAATCCCGTAGAATTTGCTGAACACCTCATTGGAGCACAAGGCCTCCTCGTTAAAATGGAGTCGTGAGTTTTGTTCGTCTTCTTCCGAATCTGAGATGCTCGTACACCAAAGCACTCCAAGAACTTATCTTTTCGCTATTTTCCAACTTCATACCACTGTTCCTCCAAAAAGGATGTTTCTATTTCTCTTATTCAGCTTTCCATCTCTAACGTGCCAATTCTTTCTTCCTTAGCTCCTTTTCCCCCTTTCGGTCACGACCGGATTCATCACATCAAAGCTCGAGCGGTCGAGTTCACCATCCAGTAATCCACATTAAGCCTTCCCCTCTCCGAACACCTGAAGTCTTGCCATTTACCAAAAATCTTGTCCGATTGTTGAGTAGGAGCAGTCCCGCGCTTGTTTCAAAGGGAGACACTTACTAGAAAGCTTCTCAGGTTCGACCCCAATAGCAAGAAGCTGCATACAATCTCCACACTAACCTACACTTGTTGGACTATTTCGGTCCTTTTTTCTTCCTCCAATCCACTTCTCTCGCCAATCTCCAAAAGCTGAAGTCTTCCCACATGAAAGCTCCCCACTTCTAGTGTACTTCAGGTATCTTCTTCCTCCCAGAGCTCTCCAACAGTAGATATGAGCAGCACTGTCGCCTCCAGTCATCAATTCTCTTGCTGCAAACAACTCTCAACCCCTTCCAATATCATGCTGTCCTTTTCCTTTTACATTAACAGTAGATGTCTTCCATGAATCTTTCAAACAGCAGCTGATTTCATCCTCAAAAGATGGAGAAAACCTGTACAACTCTTATTTCTACCCAAGTAAAAGCCTGCAACAGTTTTCCTTTACTCCTACATCAGCTGAAATCATCCTAACAGCTCTCCAGCAATCTAATATTCCTAACTCCCCATCCAAATCAAGCTATAACTGCAACCCGTTTCCTAAGTTTCAGCCCACTTCAGACTAAAATGGCCCATCAGCTTTTGTTGCAAGAAAACATTGCCTAGTTTATTAATCACCAAAAGACCAACACTTTCTTTATAAAACCTGTAGTTTCATTTCACAACATCCACAAACTTCAGTTCCTTTAATACCTAAACAGCCCATTCTATCAACTTTTGCAAAAGCCCACATCTCATCCATATCTCTTTTTCCACAAACGACAACTCCACATACAAAACAATGAAATCCACTTACAAATTTCCTTGGCCCATTTACCCAACCTGAAGGCTTTAAACAGTAAGTTTCACTTGTTGGATGTTAGTTGTTATCATTGAGTAGTATGTTTATTGACAGTGTTAAACTAGTGTTGTTAGCTAATATTGTCAAGTATTTGAATTATCATTTATGATGTATTATCATTGTTGTCGGGGCTACCTATGCACATGTGTATGTGCTCATTTATATATATATATATATATATATATATATATATATATATATATATATATATATATATATATATATATATATATATATGTGTGTGTGTGTGTGTGTACTCACAAAAAGAGAAAATGTGAGACAAAAAAAGATGTTTCAAAAAGAAAGAAAAAAAAAAAAGACAGACTGTCTATGCATTCTATACATTTCTTTTGCCACTCCGTCGCCATTAGAATACAAAGGTATAACTCTTTGATCCCTAAAACTCCGAGAGCTCAATTTCGATGCATGCAGTGATAAAATAACCACCTATACACGCTTTTCTTAACATGGTGGGAGGCAGTGCGTCACGACGCTTGCGACGAAGCAGGTAATCACCTAAAATCATTTTTTTGGCATTCATGGCGCACCATAAAACTGCATATACACACTTTTCTTAGCGTGGTGGGATAGGAACCCAATGCGATGCGTACGACAAAGTGGGGATAACCATAAGTACCTATTGCAGCTAAATAACTTCCTTTCTTTTGCAATAGGTACCGAAGACTCATACACGCTTTTCTTAACATAGTGGGGACAAAAATAATATACGACCGTAGTGTCTGAGGATACCTACCATACACGCTTTTCTTAGCGTGCTGGGAAGGCCCAGTTTCTCATAGTTTCCCCTAAACAAGGGAGACGCCGGAAGGCTGGCAAACTTTTCGGTAATATGACCGCCGGTTAGCCGTCGGTCAACTAACCGACGGCGTGACGGCCGGAAAACCGCCGGTTGAAAATCCGGTTGTCACCGGCGGTATAAGCCGCCGAAAAACTGCCGCATAAATAAACCACCGGTAAAAGACCGCCGGTATTAGTTTCCTACGCCATTTTTACTAACAGCCTGAGTGCCGCCGGTAAATAGGAAAACCGCCGGTTTAGCCATAGTAACCGCCGGTTTTTAGCGATTTTCCTGTAGTGACACGAGGCTAAATTTGGACTTGCATTTGGACACAAAATGATTTATAAAAATACTTGAACCTAACTAAATTGAAATTGAATATGAACTTGAAGTTGCATTTGATTTGAATATCAAATGATATGAATAAAGATTTGAACATTTGAACAAAGTGCAAAAAGACTTGAGTTGGATTACAGAGGACTTGAACAAGACTTTGGACACAAAGAACTTTGACATTGAACTTGAGCCATACAACATTAAGTGGAACTTGAACTTGCATAGATTGTAGAGAACTAGAATTTTAATTGAAAAGATATGCAACCATAATAAAAACATAAATGATGACTATTAGTTATGATCATCTATGTGAACAAACAAGAGATTGATTTTAAACAAAGTTCTAAGCATAATTTACTTGGAAGGATCAATCAATAACAAATGAGAAAATTATGATTCATGCATAATTTGATTACAAGCTTCAATATAGAGTGTCTTTGTGGACAACAATAATGAACTTTTAAGCAATCATTCACATGGAGCAAATGGAGTACAATGACATGTTCATAAGCAATAATGCAAACTCTCAATGACATCAAGAGACCACATACAAGAAATATAGTATGCTTGCAAGTGACAATGAAAAGGTTGTACTGAATACAAACTCATGTGGTGCTAGAAGATATGTGATTGTATAATGCTGCATTCACAAACAAAAGAACGAACCATTATGTATACCACAACCTGCTTATGGCCAATATTTGTTAACTTATAATCCATCAATGAATGATATCAAGTGGCATACAACAAGCACAAAAAGCATATAATGATTATGATAATACATTTTTGGGCAGTATCAAAATAAAGGCAACTATGTTCGATCCTTACAGTCAACCACCGTGTAGTGTTTCGTAAATATATTAATTCTTTGCAAGCAAGAATATATGGGCATATAGCAAATGCAAGTAACCTTCAAATTCTTATAAGATACCCATTATAAACAGCAAATGGCATCTACGAGCAAAATGCCTGACGACCATAATAAATATAGATGCCTATGAACCAATGAAAAAAAGGTCGGTTATACATTTAGTATGTTGTCTATGGGCAGACGTAAAAGACTCCTTACAGATATTGAGGATAAGGAGTAATGAGCTTTGTGAATGAAGATATATACACAAGATGTTACTTATAATCAAAATGCAGAAGAGTCAAAGTGAAGGAAAACACTAGTAGATTGTATGAAAAATGCATATCTAATGCAGCTCATTCAACCGACTAAATTGCAAGTAAACACTATAGAGTCATTGCAAGTCCTCAACACGTAAAGATAGTCATTATGCAACTGATGCAGATATCTAATGTACTCGCTATAACCTGCCCATATAAGATAGTTGAAGAATTATTGCATACACAATGGGATACCTACTAATGAAAATTAACTTATAGATGAAAGTTTGTCAGGGATGTTAGGCCCTTATGAACTAGCACAAGGCTAATTAAGAGAGAGTTAAATAGGTATTTTAAAAACTTTTTATGATCAAAACACAAACCAAACTGAAATTCACCACAAAGAAAACACAATGCGGAAATTAAATGCGGAAATAATAAAGGAAAGAACACACCAGATTTATAGTGGTTCGGTCAAACCTTGACCTACGTCCACTCCTCAGAGGCATCCTCCGAGTATTGCACTAAACTCAGTGTCTCTCCTTTAGCCCTCACACCTAGGCGGAGAAGCCCTTACAAAATCACTTCACCTTCCCGGTGCGGTGGAGTAGCCGGGTCCTTTGACACCAAAGAGATCTTCTTCTTCCCAGAACTTCCCTTAAGACAAGCCTTGAATCTGATGGTAATAAGGTGCAAGCGCACAGGAGCAACCATGTGGAATTCCCTTCCACACTCCCTTGAAACCCCCTCCAAGGATCTTCTCCCTCTCTCAAACTCCACCATTTCCTCTCTCCCTTTCAAGCTCTCTTTTCAAGTTCCCTCCAAAAGAATGAAGCTACAATGGCTGCCAAAGACACTCTTCATGAGAAAGTAAAAGGTCTTTAAATAGATTTGCAAAATCAACATTATCATCCAGAATGATCACCAGATCGTCCCATACGATATGCATAAAAAGAGAGCTTCCAAAAATCCTAAAAAGTCAATTTTAGCGCCAAACATCGTTTAGGACGATCGCAGGATTGTCCCGTATGATGAGCTTAAAAAGAGGGCTTCAGAAAACTGTAAAAACTCAATTTTGGTGCCTGGAATTGTCCTGGACGATCTCAGGATCGTCCAGTACGATGTGCAGAATTTGACCTGATAGTTCTGGACGATATTAGGATAGTCTAGGATAATTAGTACCAAAATTGTACAAATCATCCTGGACGATGTTGTGGATCGTCCACGATGATTTGAAGAAAAATTATGGTATTTCAGCTAGGACGATTTAGGAAAATCAAGTATGTTGGTAAACATCGTCCTGTATGATATACAGATCATTCAGGACGATCGGATTGAAAAATTTAACCATAATTAGTCCCCAAATCACAGGATCAACTTAGGCATGATTTGTATTGATCATCCGGGATGATCTGATCATCCGGGGCGATCTGAACAAAAATTTAAACTTAAATCCTTGCCTAAATTGTCATTGGTGGGTCTTTTTCAAGATCATAAAGGATCATCCTAGAAGATCCAAAATTGTTCAATACGATTAGTTCAAAACTTGATCTTCTAGATTTGACTATATCTCACTCCCTTGAGTGTGTGTGTGTGTGCATGGTCACCAAGCAAGCACACGGCCTTACAAGACTTGACTAAAGAAATCAAAAATTACATCAATGAATATTACAAACCCTTTTACAATATAACATTATTCAACCCAATCTTGAGCTCTGATTATTTGTTTGATGTTGCATGGTATTCCTTAAATATTAGTATACACACAAACAAACATATATTACAAATACAAGTAGACAACAGAAAGTGAGCAATAATATTTGTTATCATTAAAAACATAAACATATAAGCTCGAGTTGCAACAATCTCCCCTTTTTAATGATGGCAAATATCACTGGTTGAATTTGCAAAATTAAAAACATTTTCTCCTAATCTCCCCCTCACTAGAATAAAAATTTAAAAATAGGGGAAAAATTTTTTTTGTTATTTTATTTTTATATTTTTTAAAAATAGAAAATATATACAAATACAATAGTACGTTTTTCTCCTTTAACATTATTAAAAAGAGGAGGGGCACAAAATAATCAGAATAATAAAAATAAATAAAAACCAAAACGATCCCTAATCTAGTGAAAAGAAAAAAAATCAAATATTATTAAAATGAGAAAGTTACATTTTTATTTTATTCAAAAACTTAATAAGGAATGGATTGACAACGCATAATCTAAAAAAGGTTATAAATTCAGAAATTGTTAATCTAAGCTTAAGTTCTTTTAAAGGCTCAAAAATTTTTTAATCCAATATCTAAATCAATGAATAAATTAGAAGAAGAAACACTAATTTTTTAAAACACCTTTCATAAAATATATCAAATAGAAGATTAATATAAAAATTTGTGAATCAAGAATCATGATTTTCAAGATCAAGTATAAAAAATATCATGGATTTTCTTAAGCTTTTTAAGTAATACATAAAAAGTAAGCATACTCTTTGTGGGCTCATTTTATGCCTCTTATCAGTTTTTGGTGAACTTTGTGCATCTTTTACTTTTTGATACACTTTATGTATCTTTCTCAATTTGGCGTCATTGCGCATCTTTTGATTTGGCATCATTGATCACTTTTTTAATTTGGCATCATTGGACATTTTTTTAATTATATATGCTACCTTTTTGAATTTTTTAAAAACAAAAGTAAATCTATTATATTGATAAGGCGAACTACTTGATTAAGAAAATTATGAGATAGATTCAACAACTTGTAAAGGATATCTATGCGATAAACAAAATGTAGGGAGATGAAAAAGATCAATTTCAAAATCCAATTTATAATATGATGAAGATTTTGAATCAAAAGTATAATAACCTTTTTAAGAAAGACAAAATCATGAGTTTCCTTCCTTTGACTATTTTTAGAGAAGTCTACCATAACTTACATAAGAATTCAAGAAAAATAGAAGGTAGGTTTTTCATTTTTAGAATGATGACCGTGTGTGTTGATCAAAGAGAACTTCATAAAAAAAAGAGTAGACAAATTAAAAAAAAAAATTTAATGAAAAGAGAAGAAAAGAAAAAAGAAAGAAAAATAAATACAAAGAAACAATATAAAAAAGCACCAAAATGAACAAAACATGCATACAAAGAAAAATAAATACCCAAACAGTGGTTTAAATATCATCTTGCTCCTGGTCTGATGATTTAGAAGCTAAGTCTGCCTAGAAGATTTTTTGCTTTTCATTATTTGCCATTTTTACAATTTGCTTAGCTTTGCCCTTTTCTTTTGCATGAAGAGTTCTCAAATTAGGGTACTAATTTTTCACGTTTCCAGGCTTCCAACATCCAAAGTAAACAATGTCAGAAGAAATCTTAACATTCTTAACATTTTTACCTTTGTTCCACTTTTGTTGATGCTTATGCTTTAGTGGGCTTTTTAATTTGCTTGATAAGTCATCGCTTTCATCACCAACTAAGCCAATTTTCTCCGAGTCTTCAGTGTTTATCACTATCATCTCACCTGCATCCACTAAAGGTTTTTAGAAGTTTGATACCACTTGAAAGATTGTCAGGAATGTTAGGCCCTTATTAACTAGCCCAAGGCTAATTAAGAGAGAGGTGAATTGGTATTTTAAAAACTTTTTACGATCAAAATACAAACCAAACCAAAATTCACCAAAAATAAAACACAATGCAAAAAGTAAATACAAAAATAATAAATGAAAGAACATACAATATTTATAGTGGTTCAGTCAAACCTTGACCTACGTCCACTCCTCAGAGGCACCCTCCGAGTAATGCACTAAACTCAGTGTTTCTCATTTAGCCCCTACAGTTAGGCGGAGAAGCCCTTACAAAATCACTTCCACCTTCCTCGGTATGGCAGAGTAGCCAAGTCCTTTGCACCAAAGAGATCTTCTTCTTCCCAGAACTTCCCTTAACACAAGCCTTGAATCCGATGGTACTAAGGTGCAAGCTCGTCGGAGCAATCGTGTGGAATCCCCTTCCACACTCCCTTGAAACCCCCTCCAAGAATCTTCTCCCTCTCTCAAACTCCACCCTTTCCTCTCTCCCTTTCAAGCTCTCTCTTCAAGTTCCCTCCAAAACAATGAAGCTACAATGGCTGCCAAAGACACTCTTTATTAGAAAGCAAGAGGTCTTTAAATAGATTTGCAAAATCGACATTATCGTCCAGGATGATCTCCGAATCATCCCGTACGATATGCATAAAAAGAGAGCTTCCAAAAACCCTAAAAATTCAATTTCGGTGCCAAACATCATCCAGGACGATCGCAGGATCGTCCCGTACGATGTGCTTAAACGAGGGCTTCAAAAAACCCTAAAAACTCAATTTTGTCGCCCAGAATTATCCTGGACGATCGCAGGATTGTCCAGTACGATGTGCATAATTTAACCTAATTGTCTTGGATGATATTAGGATAGTCCTGGATGATTAGTACAAAAAATGTAAAAATCGACCATGAAGATGTTGTGGATCACCCAGGATGATTAGAAGAAAAATTATGGTATTTTGGCTAGGACGATTTATGAAAATCAAGTATGTCGGCAAACATCATCCTGTACGATATGGAGATCGTCCAGGACGATCGGATTAAAAAATTTAATCATAATCAGTCCCCTAATCACATGGTCAATTTAGGCATAATTTTTATTGATCATCCAGGACGATCTGATCATCCGGGATGATTGGAACAAAAATTTAAACTTAAATCCTTGCCTAAATTATCATTTGCAGCTCTTTTCTAAGATCATAAAGGATCATCCTACGATCCAAAATCATCCAGTATGATTAGTTTAAAACTTTATCTTCTGGATTTGACTAGGTCTCACTCCCTTGAGTGTGTGTGTGCATGGTCACCAAACAAGCATACACCCTTACATGACTTGACTCAAGAAATCAAAAATTACATCAATGAATATTACAAACTCTTTTACAACATAACAGTATTCAACCCAATCTTAAGCTCTGATTCTTTGTTTAATGTTGTATGGTATTCCTGAAATGTTAGTATACACACAAACAAACATATATTGCAAATATAAGTAGACAACAGAAAGTGAGCAATAATATTTGTTATCATCAAAAATATAAACTCATAAGCTCGAGTTATAATAGTAGATGGATATAATAGTCATCTACTAATGCTAAAAGTTAACACATGATGAACAGGGAGACTTCTAATGAGTACAATTCTAAATGATCGTAGTAAATGTGAACTCCTACGAGCTGTTGTAGGAGATTCATTATACATCAAATATATTGAGCATTTGCAAGCAGAGACAAATACCAAACAATAAATACAAGCACCTACAAGTTAAAGCAGGAGATTCATTAGTGCACTACAATCTACCTATAGAAAACAATAAGTAGTGCATGATAGTCTACATGTATAATACAACAAATAATTCAATCTAAAAGGTGCTACAACACGCCATCAGATCTGCAACATCTATATAAGTGGATAAAAGGCATTTACAAATATTTTAAAGTACCGCTGCACATGCACCGTAATATATATACACATAGGTACACAAAAGGGGTAAACTCAATCACAACACCCTCATGGGCCCCGACGAGTGTGTTATTGGTACACATGTGGATGCTACGTGGGTTATTAAATTTAGACTTGATCCTCCTAAGTAGGTAAATAGGAGTTGACAATGCCCAATAAATAATTATAAAATACCCCCAAATACTCGCATGGGCCCCGGCGAGCGTGTTATTGGTACATGCGTGATGTCTAGGGATGCTGCGCGGGTTATTAAATTTAAACTTAATCCTCCTAAGTACATAAATAGGAGTTAACAAGGTCAGATAAATAATTATAAAATGCCCCTAAATACTTGTATGGGCCCCGACGAGCATGTTATTGGTACACACGTGACTTCTAAGGGTGCTGCACAGGTTCATAAATAAGCCCAAGTTCAATCCCAATCCTCTTATATTGGTAGATAGGGTAAACCAAGATATTTATTTTAATCTTAATATTAGGCCTTCAAGGCCTTCAATAAACATAATTCACTAACAAATGCATAAATCTTATGAAACCCGATCCTCCTAAGAAGGTAAATAGGAGTCGATAGGGCTTGAATCATCAGACAAATATGCTATTATAGGGAGCAATATATTTGTCCTAATACATTCATATTAGGACTTCAAACCCTATAACAATAAAAATTCACTAACAAAGGCATAAAGCCTACAAAACTCAATCATCTATCGATAACTTGACAGAGTTGATACGGCTCATCCACAAAATACAAATATCTTCAAATGAAAATGACCCCAAAAACCTTAATGATGGCCATGTTGAATGAAAATCTCAATCGAAGGAGTTCATAAATAATTTCAAATGCCAGCCAAAATCCAAATCCCATAAAAATCCAAAATCATCCAAAATCCAAAGATATTTAAAATTAAATAATACATCAAACCTCTTAAAGCAAAATCCATCCACCCTCCGCAACAGTTTGTCAATGGATAAATTAAAATTTACTTTAGCTCACATAGAGCTAATGCCTAGTCAAAAATATCACTAGGATCCATTCTCAAAATAGTCTCTTGCCAGTAGGATGTGGTACGTGTCCTCTAACTGAAAGTTTTGCCTCCAAATGGCATCGCCGGAAAAATAATTATGATTCAGGGCCCTCTGAACCAAGTGGTTTTCCTACCAAATTGTACCACAAAATACTGATTATAGCCAGAGCCAATACGTTCCTTACTAGCATCAAATCCTTTTTTTTTTTTGCTATATTTGGTTGAGCTTAATTACTAGCACCAAATCCTTGAGATATGAATTAATAGGATATTATCGATAGGACATAAAGCCCTCTGTTAGTTAAGGTGGATTCAAATTTATCCCCTTTGATAAACATTCACCCAAGGTCTAGAAGGTACTGTTGGATGAAATAAGCAATGGCTGCAGATAAGGATTCTCCTGTTAGGTTGGGTCGACTACCTCATCTGACTAAGTACCAGGGACCATGATATCCCTGGACATCGGAACCATAGGATCTTGATCGGGTCAATCATCTATTTTCCCACCATCCGCTTTAAGTGCAAGATGGTGAAAATTTCTATTTTAAATATCAAACCTATAAATTCTCTAATATCCATGCCCATGCTGCTACTATATGCCGGATACCACGTATCTACGGGTATATGTATTTATCGACAACTAGCCTTAATTAAAAGTTCTCTCTTATGATCGGGAGGGGTAATTAACTATAGGATCTTGCGCTTATGGGAACCAAAACTCATATTATAAAGTCCTCGCAAAATGAGGGCAAACTCTCTGGGTAGTGTCTTATTTATAAATCCATTTGCCTTCTAAAATTTACCCAGGAACATAATCCATTAAAACTCCCCCCGAAGAAGAAAAGCACAGTGGGCGGAGGCCGGGGCTGAATTTTTGGAGCCCACACCTTTTGAGATATAAATGTTATGAATCAAATGCTACGTGTTTGTTGAAACTAAATGCTACTTGTTTGGTTAAATATATTTTTACTCAAATAATTAAATGTTAATTACAATGATCGATATTGATTTTGATTTTTTTGTTTTATTTTAATTTCATCTTTTGATAGTCTAATATCTTCATGTCAGTAGATTTGATAGACATATAGATTTTCTTCAAATAAGGCTTAATTATCATTTATAAAATATTTATTCAAACTATCAATGAATTAAATTGTTGACATATGCTGATAAACACGTTACATGATTGTTTCATTACGTATGTTCACATCCTTCTTATTTACTTCTTAGCAAAATATTTATTGTCTAGTTGTTATACTGGTCATCTCCATTTGCTACTTTTTTAAGTTTCTTACATTGTTATCAATTAGTCATAAGAATAAAATGTTAGTCTGCTTCAAGGTTCAAAGTGGTTTATTAATCTTATTTAACTATATAGTTCTTCGAACATGTTAATATAGTTCCCATCATTTATCACCTTTCATCAAATATAATGCTACTTATTGTCTTCAAAGAAGAAATACTGGTGGGCAAGCTGGATAACACTACATTTGATAAATGTTTGGCTTCCTTGCTTATTTATCTGTGTGATACAAGTCCTGCATAAACAGCATAGTTTTTTGATGTAGTTACCTTTTATAGTTCATATCAAGCCTTATTTTTCATTTTGATGTAAACAAAAGTAACATTCTATTCTGGTACATGAATATTATTGATACATCATCAAAATATTATCTTGATCGGGCACGAAATCTTGATGCAAAATTAAGTTGGAAACTTCCAAAATTAAAATAGGGACCCAACGACATCATCCGAACTCTGATTTCAGTGAATTTACAATCGAATTAAATGTCTCGAGAATATGAACCCAACGACACAAAATCCAACCCAATCCGAGCCCAAATGGGTCCAAATCAAGGGTTAGAAGAGCTATTGGGAGGTTCAAACAACCATTTGGATTACCAAACGATTTCCAAACATAATATGCTTATTGTCGAATAGAGCGACTTGACAAGATGAATCCAATGAGCTCAAGATCATTGAATTCTGACATCACTAAGACAATCAAATGTCTATCAAACTGTCCATGATCAAGGGATTCAACATCGGCCATCCATCCAACCACTCCGCATTTGTCATTAATCTTCCACCTATTGATGGGTTATGCCCCCTTTCCTCTTGGAAAGGAACCCAAAGAAAAAGGATTCAAGAGAGAGATTGGAGAACGCTCTTGCCTCCTTGCTCCTCCTTGACCATCGCTTGAGTCTCTCCAGACTACCACCTGAGGCCCTGAGTTCCGTTGGGCCACCACCTGAGGCCCTGAGTTTTGGTGAACCACCACCTGGGCCCTGAACTCTGCCAAACATCCACCTAAGGCCCTGAGTTCTGCCTAACCACCACCTTAGGCCCTAAGTTTTGATGGACCACCACCTGAGGCCCTGAGTTTCATCGAACCACCACTTGAGGCCCTGAGCTCCGCCGAACCACCACCTGACACCCAGATTTCTACCAAACAACCACCTAAGACCTAGACTTCCATTGGACCACTACCTGAGCCCATAGTTCTGCCAGACCACCACCTAATGCCAAAAGTTTTATAGGACCTCCACTTGACTCCAGAAGTTCTAGTGGATCATCACTTGATGCCAGGAGTTCCCCTGGACTATCATTTGATGTCAAACTACCACCGGACCATGACTGGATGTTGAAGTTCTATAAACTCACTACTAGGCTACCAACTAAAGTCTGAACATTCAAGTAGCACTAGACTTCTACTAGACCTCCAAGTGGAACTAGACCTTCATCTTCTTAGGTCGCTAGAATTCAACCACATGATTGATATTTCTAATATGATCACCCTCGAAGACAAGTTAGCCCACTGTAACCTACTTAAGTTTTAGTGAAATCATTTTCAACTGGGCCAAGCCCCATGGTTTTTCCCATTCCCAGGGTTTTCCGCATAAAAAATCTTATGTTCTATATCTGTGAGCTAAATATTCATGCAATGCTAAGACGTAAGACTACAATTATATCGGCATGTATATTCTAACCCGCAATAATTATAATTCTCTATCTGCTGACAATTTATCTATTGTAATTATCCGAGCATTTTTGGCTAGTTTTTCTTAAGGCTCCCTAACAATCTACTTTCCCACTTCCGCCCCTGACAACTTGCATATTTGTCATTTGATTATGGCCCCTACATAATGCATTAATCATCTAGCCTTGGCCCCTTAGTTTGTCACATTGAAAACTACAACTTCCCATATGTACAAGTGTATGGTTGACATTTATTTTCCTTTGAAATAGGTTATTTGCAATTAACATCTCCATATTCCTCTCATCCCTTCTAACATTCAACTACTATATATTGTCATGTCACCATGCATGACTGCCTTTGCTAGACCTATCTCTTCTCGACTAGTAGAACTAAGCCACATGACACTTCATGCCCTGCTAATTCAATAAGTATCATTCACTCGTTGGATCCCTTAGCCTTTTTTTAATGCATGCTCAAAGAAGATCCTTATTTCATGGTCTTCACATATAAATAAGCCTACTTGAAGCCATTATAATGGCTTCAAGCCTAACAATTTGTTGAGATTGAAGTCTTGTAATTCTTCTCTTCACTCATTGCATTCCTTATTCTATTTATAAGGAATAGCTCACAAGCTTTAGAACTTCTTTTGATTATGAGTTATTTTGTTGGAAGTATTAGGAGTATTAAGTAACATAGATGCAATGATTTGAATATTTTGCCTTATGGTTTCATGTAAATCAAATGCAAAATATTTGGGTATAAATTTTGGAATACCCCATAATGCTTATTATTAATGAATAAGGAATTTGCCTAAATTGAGAAAATACTAAATGCAAAGAAAATTCATAGCCCATGACATCGTCCTCCCTACCTACTATCTGTCACCAACGCTTCCATTAATTAGCATCGCTATTGTCCATCATATTTTAATGCATTTATAATAGATCATTAAAAAAATATTTCAATGCTTTTGATTTACATTCAACCAAACAATATGTATTTATAAATTGCTTGCATTACAATTATTAAGTATTTTGAAAATGCCTTTTTTTAATTTCCAATCAATTAACCTCTATGGTAAATCAATTTCCCCTTTGCATATTTAATTTAGGCTACAAAGTCATTCCACTTAATAATTTTTTTAAATTATATAGTGATATTATCTGTCCCTTAATCATCCATCTTTGTTCTCTACTCCCTCTAGCAAAAAGTAGCTTGGTTATATAATGCTATCGCCTCTCTGAACACTCTTCTCACCACATGTTGCTTATGTAGCAAGTGACTCGTCGGTCACGTGTACTGGTAACTTTTCAGGTGTCAATTTTGTCGTAAACTTTTCTTAACTCGAAACAAACTTAAAGGGATTTTTTATTATAACCAAAGATTTTATTTTTTTTAATAGCTATTAGCAGGCATTTTAATTTCCTATTGTTTATGTTTTGAAATATTAAAAATATGTTAATAGTAATTATATTCAGATTGGATGATTTTTTTTTTCAAACTAGTTCTATAAACTAGCTATGAACAATTTATTTCATATAATTAGACTATGTCACCACATGACGACATTAACCTATTTTTTTCCTGAATTACTAATTCAAAAAAACAATTAGCCAACCACTTAATAATATTCCATTTTGGTGTTGTGTGTAAAATTTAATTTTTTAGATTTTAAATTTCTTATTTAATTTAACATTTTCATTCATTTGTTTTTCAAAATATTCATTTAAGTTTACAAACAAGCTCAATAATTAGGGTAATTTGACATCCTAAGAATCCAGTGTAATTTATTCAAATTAATCCAAATTAATCATATGTTTTTGCATGTTTATTATGAAAGTTCGTTGCAGGAAGAGTACTCATACAGATGCTTCAGAAACCATGTCTGCCTAAGAAATTTTTTACTTTTCATTATTTGACCAGGTTTATAATTTGCTTTGTTTTACCCTTTTCTTTTGCAGGAAGAGTACTCAAATTAGGGCACTGATTTTTTATATGTCCAAGCTTCCTACATCCAAAGCAAATAACATTAGAAGAAATCTTGACATTCTTACCATTTTTACATTTATTCCACTTTTGTTGATGCTTATGCTTGTGCTTTAGTGAGCTTGATAACTCATCACTTTCATCATTTATTAAGTCACTTTTCTCCATGTCTTCAACTTTTAGTACTATCATTTCACCTGCATCCAAAAGTCCTTGACCCAAACTTTGCTCGTAGGCAATGAGTGAGCCAATCAAATTATCAATAGAATACTCATTCAAATTCTTTGATTCACAAATAGCAAAAACTTTAACATTAAACTTATCTAGTAGACAATGAAGAATTTTATTAACTTTTTCAGAATTTAAAAATTCTTTATCTAAAGCATGCATTGATGTAACAATTTGAATAAACCTAGTATACATGTCTAAGATCGTTTCATAAGGTTTCATGGAAAACATTTCATAATCAAGCATTAACATATTCAACCTTGATTGCTTGATTTCACTAGTGCTTTCGTATATGGTGTGTAATTTATTCCAAATTTCCTTACTAGTTGTGTATGTGGATACTAACATAAAATCTTCAGAATTTAAAGCACAGAAAAAGCAATTTAAAGATTTTGCATTCAATTGAGCATTGATTTGTTCTTCCCTATTCCATTGATTAAAAGGAATATTAATTTTAACTCCATCTAAAACTCGTGACGGTAATGAATAACCAATTAAAATCATATGCCACATACGAAAATCAATCGGTTACAAGAAAGTAGACATGCGAATTTTCCAAAAATCAAATGTAATATTTTCAAACAAAGGTGGTCTGGTGATTGAATAACCTTTCGCAATATTACGATTAGAAAAATTAGCCATAGATCAAAAATTCAAAAGTTTTCAAAAACTTATTTTTATGAATTTCGCTCTGATTGCACTTAAAAGTTCGTTAGGGATGTTAAGCCCTATGAACCGGCCCAAGGCTAATTAAGAGAGAGAGGTGAATCGGTATTTAAAACAAAACTCAAACTCAAAACCAAAACTAAGATTCACCATAATGAAAAACACAATGCGGAAAAATAAATGCGGAAGTAATAAAGAAAAGAACACACCATATTTATAGTGGTTCGATCAAACCTTGACCTACGTCCACTCCTTGGAGGCACCCTCCAAGTATTGCACTAAACTAAGTGTCTCTCCTTTATCCCCCACAGCTAAGCGAAGAAGCCCTTTCAAAATCACTTCCACCTTCCCCGATGCGATAGAGTCGCTGGATCCTTTGACACCAAGGAGATGTTCTTCTTTGGTGAACTTTCCTCATGACAAGCCTTGAATCCGACGGTATTCAGGTGCGAGCTTGCCGGAGCAACCGTGTGGAACCCCCTCAACACTCCCTTGAGTCACCCATCACAGGATCTTCTTCCTCTCAAACTCCACCCTTTCCTCACTCCCTTTCATGCTCTCTCTTTAAGTTTCCTCAAAAGAACGAAGCTGGAATGACTGCCAAGGACCCTTACAAAAAGTGTCATGCAAAAGCTTAAATAGAAGATCTCAAAACGACCTCAATAATGCAAGTTGCCGATATTATCATCCAGCATGATAGGCATATCATCTAGGATGATAGGCATATCATTCTGGACGATTAGTATAAATTAAGCTCAATCAGCCTGGGATGATTTGGGATGATCAGAAGAAAATTGGTTACATCGTCCAGGATGATAAGATATCATCCTGGCCGATTAGTTTAAAACTGATTTCAATCGTCCTGATCATCGCTCGGAATAGATGCTGGCCGATGTAAATCATCCAGGTCATCATCCCAGCCGATCCTGTGATCGGCCCAGCCAATATGATCTTATCAATCAGCCTTTAATGCTTTGCAAAGATACTAGATTAATTTAGGCATAATTGAGTTAGATCATCCTGGACAATGGGTATATCGTCATGGCCGATTTCCTAAAATAAAGAATAACTAAACAAATCATGGCAGCTGATTCTTTCTTAATTTAGCTTATCATCCTGGCTGATACAAGTATCGTCCAGGCTGATCCGCTTAATGATGATGCCTTAATGAGGAGGATGTCCTAATTAGGGTTTCTATTTTTGAACCGATCGTCCATGCCGATATAAATATCATCCTGGATGATGTTACCAAGAATAGAAAAGTCTAGGGAACAGTCAGAAAATCTTCCAAGTTACAAAGCATTAGGAGCCACACCAAATACAATAGACTCAAGAAAGGAAAAAGGGTATAAACTAACTCAGACTAGTCTACCCAATCTTGAGCTGGTTCAAAATTGCAATATGATTGTGTGGACCTGAAATGTCAGTAGGTAAGGCAGACGTAGAGAAATAAGAGTGTTTGCAATAAGAGTGTTTGTCATCATCAAAATCATAATCCATGAAAATAGATCCGCAACATATTACACCATCATGAAGCATAACGAAATAAATATATCATTATATCCCACTTATCACATCATACCTATGATGATCATGAGACTCTTTATCATAATAAAGATAGAAAATCATGTTACATTGGTACAACTAAATATGCAAGGAAAAGCATGAAATTAACCTTTCAGTAGTTCTTGAGATTAAGGTCATTTGCATATTTTCATTTGAGGTTTAGGTAATTTTTTTCCAATCATTTGTTTCTTTTGCATTTCATTTGCTTGTAGTAATATTTTGGTATTGGTGAATAATTTTTTTTAGAATTCATAGTGATGAAATGAAAGGGCAGTTTCTCTTCTGTTATTTACTCTGTTATATATATGTTAGTATTTATTTATGTACTTTCTTTTTCAAGTAGAAAACATATCTTTTTATCCTTTCATCACATCCCATGTGCTTGGGTGTACAGTCTTCAAAACACAAGGTGTGATATAGTGGTATCAGAGCTGCACTTGTTGTGTATTCAATATCCCTTGGTTACTAAGGATTGGGTTGTGGGGTAGATTATCTTATATTATCCTTGATGATTAATAATAAATTTTGAAATATTATGTTTAAGTCATTTTTTATGTATTTTATTTTGATATACTTGTTTCCTTGTTTAGAATTGACATTAGGAGAAGGAATGTTGCATTGCCCATGAAACTGAGGAAGTTGTTCCTATTCCATGAGGACCCCTTCCTAATTATTGTCAAGGTGTTGTTGTCCAAACCCCAGGCATCAACACATTAATCACGATGATGATGAACATGACCACTCAGATCACTCAAGTGGTGCAGGAAATTCTTTAAGTTTCTCAGCAAGTGTCGCAACCAACTAACCAGCACCGCCATTAATGCAACAATATATAAGAGTGCCAGTTGCAGGCTCAACTCAAGTTATTCGACTAATTGAAGGGTGATAGATCCAGTAATGGATTAGCTCTTCAAGAATTATCATCTAATATTCAATAGTACAGTGTAGCCAATCAAGTTAGATATATATCATCATGATATAAAAAGACTTCAAGATATGCCCTGAAGGGTAGAAAGTGGATATGAATCCAACTATGAGAAGGTGTTGATGATTGGTGGGGGAGCTAATGATGCAATAGTTTTGGAGCACTTGTAGCAATTCTCAAAGAAAAATTTAGAAGGTTTTTTTTTAGCAATATTCCACCATGGAGAACTTTGCAAAGCTAATGAATAATTTGAGGAAGCTAGAATAAGAAGGTAAAATTGTTCAGGAGTATCAAATTGCTTGTAAGGATTGTTAGATTAGTCCCATCTAGTGACCAAGACAAAGACCAAAAAATCTACAACTTTATTTTTGTCCTAAGAAATGATATAAGAAAATGCTTATCTATACTCAAGTGCACCACCTTCAGAGAATTGGTTGACAGAGCTATTTAGGATTAGCTAGAGATAAATGCCTATGAAGAGAAAGCTACTTATCATAGAGATTCGTAGAAGAAGCAATATAAGAATCATCAATGATAGAAGTAAAAAATAATCCTCCTTGTATTCACTATGGCAAATGGCATTTAGGGACTTGCAATTTGACAGTTGAAAATTATTTCAATTGCTACAATACTAAGCTTAAGGCTCTAGATTTCCCACGTAAGAATCAAGATTAGTCAAATCCTATAGCTGCATGATATAATTGCAAACATACACATAATAATGAGTGGTATAAATCACAATATAACAAAAGAAGAATGGTAAAGGGCAAGGCAAACATTATTATGATCAGCCTCGATAACAATCACAGCAAATTTTGACATCTCAATTTTACCAGGAACGTCCTTTCTCTCAATACTAATAGCAACATCCTTTGATGTTATATCAACAATAGCAGCAAATGATGCAGTATCAGATAATACGCCTCAAGTGGAGCAACCTAGAAAGATAATTCCACCTCGTGTATTTACAATGATTCAATAGGAGGCTCGCAAAGCTCATGATGTGGTTATATGTATTACTTATGTTTATAAGCAATTGTAAAAGTTTTATTTAATTTTGGAGCATCACATTCATTCGTATAAAATAAGTTTGTATTGAATGCATTAATATCTCAGTTGGAATCTCTTTTGTCTATTAATATTCCATCTACAGCATCCAAGATAGTTACTCAATGTGTTTTTTATTATGATATTATTATTAACATTGTGCTTATGTAGCAACACATTGTATTTTTACTATGTGACTTTGATGTAATACTAGGATCAGACTATTTAAATATTATACTATAATAGATAATCATAAGAGAAGGGTGAACCTTTATATACCAGTTTGTGATAGCTGATGGGGGTACTGTGGAGTGCAATTTTGAATTATAAAAAATATTTAAGATTTTATTTGCCCTAAATAATGCTTAGATTTTTTTATATATATAAATAATAAATCTCACTATATATATAAATATACGTACTGAATCAAGTAATAAAGTGGTAGAGTATAGTGTTGAACTCACGAGGAAGAATACTTTTCGACAGTCAACTACCACTGTTTACTCTAATTATGAAATTATCCTACTAAAATAAAATTATTAGTTGTGGAGATTCAATCACTAAATAAAAATAATAAAATAATGGATATAATATCTAAATACAGTGTTTTGGAATGATGAATGTAAATTACATATCTTTCCTAATGAAATTCTTATTTTTAATGTGATTTCGAGCATATGCATCTCTAGATCTCTATTGAGCTTGTAGCGGTCAAAAAGATATATGTTGACCTCCTATAGTTATTTGATCTCCTTCAAAATCTAACATATTTTACATCATATATGTAGGTATACAAACATACTACTTTAATATTCTTAGTTGTTCTTGTATTCCTCAATCGAGGCTATAATTACACTAGATTTTAACTACATATATAATCACTATGTATATTAAATAAAGAACGAGATAATGTTGAAAACATCATTTCACTTTTAGAGCATAAGAATCTTCATTAGTTCTTAATTTATATTGCACCGATACAAATACGATGACACAGATATGACATGATACAGATACGGGACATGCAAATTCTTAAAAATATAAGATATGGGTATGGTGCGTATATGACATTATAATATATAAATAATACATAAAAAATAAGAAATTAATCAAAGCGTAATATTTGAAATGACAAAAAAAATGAGAGCAACATCATTTGTGGCATTGTAGCTTATAATATCAAAATAAAAGTAAGCATTAAATGTCTAGTACAATAACAAAAATATAAACATAAATTGTCTAGCACATAAAGTTTTAACTATTCAATAGAAGGAATGATGGGATTAGCTTCTTCAATGGTTTTTCTTTGAACTTCTATATCAACTTTAATAAATATAATAGTTTCCAATCCAGACTCATCAAATGAAATACTTGCAATTTCTAATATTCCCATATCCTCAAGTGATTCAAGTTCATCTCCAACAACATCCCACATCATATTATCTCCTTCGGTATAAGTTGAAGATTTCCTTGATAGAAGCTGAAGATTTGTATGCACACAAACAAAATCTTCAGCCTACTGTGATGTTATTTTATTTCTTTTTATTTATTGAAAGAAAGAGTATGTGCTCCAATTTCTTTCACAATAAGATGAAGATGAAACTTGGCCAAGTAATTTTATGGTGATTATTTTAAGTAGAGGTGCTGAAGCTCCATGTATCAACCATAACATTTTTTGATCCATTCTCCACCTATCATGTAATGACTCTTGGTCACCAAAGTCCTCTAAATAATAAAAAAATTTAGCAACCTCAATATTGACACTTCTTCTCTCCTCATTTTAAAAATAATGTTACAAATATATCTTCCTTATATTTGAAATTTATATATCTTTCTATGAAGAAACTCTTTAAGGATCATCTTGAAGTCATTCTTTACTTGAATATCTTCAAATAACATTAAAAACAAATAGTATTAGATAATTACTAAATAATAAATTATGAATTATTAATGAAAATATATTGAAATTTACTTGGGATTTAGTGAGTGAGTCAATCAATGTAAAGATGTATTACTTTTGCTCAACCTATCTTCTAGAATAGCATAAATAACATTCCAAAAACTTGAGTCTTAATGAAGTATTTTCCTCTCATGTCTATATATAATTTCTTTTACCTTGGCTAGCATTGAATCCTACATCTCATAAATGAGATGTAAACAAGACTTATCCGTGTCAAGAACTCTCAACATCTCATAAATTTGATATGTGAAATTTAAGATGTATTCAATCTCATCCCACCATAAGTCATTTAAAAGCTTCTCCTTTATATACATAGCCTTTCCAACATCATCTTTCCTATAACATGATCATTTTCACAGATCAACATAGCTTGAAGTGCATTTTTAATTTTCTTGAACCTTCTCAACATCATTGTAATTGAGGGAAATCAAGTTTCAGCAACTGCAAGCATCTTCAAATTAGAGAAAACATTGAACATAATACTCGTTTGTGGGGAAACAACTGTTTTTCCATTGCTACAGGTACCGAAGACCCATACATGCTTTTCTTAGCATGGCGGGGAACAAAAAAATATGGCGGTGGTGTCCTTGTCTGAGGAAACCTACCATACACACTTTTCTTAGCCTGGTAGGAAAGGCCCAGTTTCCCATAGTTTTCCCTTAAACGGGGGAGACGTGGGGAGGCTATTGAAATTTTGGGTAAAAGTATGATCTCACTTGGACTTGATTGAACTCAAAGAACTTGAAGTCCAACTTGAACAAATTCAAATGATTATGACTTGAATAGAACATCTAACAAAATCAAGCATAATTAAATAATGTTGGATGAACAATGACTTGTACTTAAACTAAATTGAGAATTCAAACTGAATCCAAACAAGTTGATCTCAAAGAACTTAGTGTGGACTCGAATGAACATGAAGGATTTGTGTAAGACATGAGTTGGACTCAAGCTAAATTGAACTCAAACTAGAACTTGAACTCAAGTTGAACCATGGAAGGCTGAATGAACTTGAATATGAAGCAAGGAACTCGAACCGAGTAGGGGACTTTGATTTGAACGATCAAAAGGACCAAAACTTTGAATATTAAATGTTTAATCAAACAAAAAGAAATACAAATGCTAATTAAGACTTTGAATTGTTCAGATCAACATCAACAATCAAATAGATGACTTATGAAATTCAACATAACTTGAAACATATTTGCAAGCAAGGATCGAATGATAAATGACATTAATATGCACTAGAGCTTGAATGATTGAACCTGGACTCAAGCTAAGCTTGAGCATGAAGCACAATATAAGATGAAGAAGCAATAATGAAACTTCATTTGAGAAACAACATAATCAAATCTCATGACATAATATGATGCTCTCAATGGATAACACAACTTACTTGCAAAGAGAGATCAATAAGACCTCTACTTATAAGCTATGGCATGAAATCTCCAATGAACATCAAAGAGGATTCCTAACCATATGCAAATGTCATCAAGCAAGCTCATCATACATGATTTAAGTCATCTTCATATGATAGTGGAAGACTTATAACATTCAATATGGCTTCTTTATATGCAAATAACTATGCTCATCTGTTATGAATACAAGAGCAAAATGAAGTCAAATATATTGAATCTTACAAACATAGGGGATTCGATATGCAATAAGTGCAAATGGATATGAGCATACAAACTCCTATGAACTATTGTAAAAAATTCGTTGTACACCTAATGTGTTGTCCACAAGCAAACCTAAAGGAGTTCTAAATATGCTTACAATCAGTAGCATAGAGTTTCCTACAATTGAACTTAGTGATGTGTATGATGAACGTGAACATTCACAAATGAATGTAGAAGAGTCCTCATCCATATAGCAGTCCACCCACTGGTAATAATGAATGATGTGCAGCGGATGCTAAATCATCCATACAGTTGATAATTACTCAATACTAGACAATTATACTAAACCCTGTACAAACATATGCAGAAGTATACAACAAACGCTAGGGTATCCGTACAATCAAGATCAGAATACAAGCAAGCATATTTGACCTTTCAAGCTACAAGCAACAATGGTTAGTGAAGATGTATTCAAAAAGTTCAAGTGACCTTCTTGCTAGTAGAGAGAGATAGCAAGAATATTACAACACACCAACAATCTACACCAATATACAAACAAGCACACTGATCTACATGCAAGTAAGGACAAAAGATTTATAATACATATAATCTCTCTATGAATACAGATGTATATATAACATGCCACTTATGGGTAGATGCAGAAAGACTTTAGTAAATATAGTATTCTGAAATCAATTTTAGTCTATGAAGGAATACATCTACCTATGTTAGCGACGTATGTACTATATGAACCAAAGACCACAGCAAAATGCAAGACAAATGCAAGTTCCCATGAGTTGCTGTAGGAAACCTATTATACACTTAATATGTCATCTATAAGAATGATGTAAGGAAACTATAGTAGATAGAAACATCTATTAGCAAAATCATGAGATTCTTTAGTGCACTATGATCCACCTATAGAAAGCAAGTAGTGCATGACAGTCTACCTATATAAAGCAGTGAACAATTCAATTCAGAAGTTACAATGTAACACCACCGAATTTGTGATGTCCTTACAAGCGAATAGAAGGCGTTTACAAATATTTCAAGAAATACCCCTGTGCATACACTATAATTTGTATACACATAGGTACACAAAAGGGATAAATGTAATCAAACACCCGCATGGGCCCTGACGAGCATATTATAACTATACACGTGATGTCTAGGGATGTTGCGCAGGTCAACAAGTGAATTCAGATTTGAACCCAATCCTCCAATGTGGATCAATATGAGTCGATATGGTTCAAACCATCAAATAAATATATGAATGTGGTCATCAATATATTTATTTTAATACAATCATATTAGGCCTTCAAGGCCTATAATCAAGAAAATTCTCTAATAAAGGCATAAAACATATGAAATCCGATCATCGGTCAACAGCTTGGTTAAGTTAATAGGGTTCAATCAACAAAATAAAATAACCCCAAATAACTCGATGATGGCTGTGTTGAACAACGATCTCAACCTGAGGGTTTCACAAATATTTTCAAATGCCGTCCCAAACATCCCCAAATTCTCAAAAAAAATCAAAAAATTCAAAAATTCAAAATATTTAAAATTGAAATTAAACCATAAGTCACTTAAAGAAAAATTCATCCACTCTCCACAATAGTTTGTCAAGGAAGAAAAATTAAAGTTTACTTCAGCTCACATAGAGCTAGTGCCTAGTTGAAAATATCACTATGATCCATTCTCAAACAATTTTCTACCATTAAGGATGTGATACGTGTCCTCTAACTAGTACTTTTATCACCAAATGACACTACATGATAAATGGTTATTATGATCAGGACCCTCTGAACCAAGTGGTTTTGCCGCTAAATAGCACCACAAAATATCAGTTATGGCCAAAGCTAATACATTCCTTAGTGGCATCAAATCCTTGTGAAATAAATCAATATGATATTATCAATAGGCACAAAGCCCTCTGTTAGCTAAGGTGGATTCAAATTTGTCCCCTTAGGTAAATACTTACCCTAGGTCTATAACGTCCTCTTAGACGAAGTAACCCATGGCTGTCGACAGGGATCCTTCTGTCAGGTTCGGTCGACTACCTCCTCTAACTAAGTAAACCATGGATCACGATGGCTCGGGATGATGGAACCATGGGATCTTGATTGGGTCCATCATCCATTCCCTTTAAGTACAAGATTGTGAATTTTTTTCAATTTTTAAATATCAAACTTCCCAAATATTTCATTCTAAATTTCCAAACATCCAAACTTTTCAAATATCTATGCCCATGCTGCTACTATATGCTAGATAACACATATTCTCTATATATTTGATTGACGACTAGCCTTAATCGAAAGTTCTCTCTCATGGTCGGGAAGGGTAATCAACTATAGGGGCTTGCACCTGTAGGAAACAAGAATTTTGATCATAAAGTCCTCACAAAATGAGGGAGAAATCTCTAAGTAGTGTCTTATCCACAAACCCATCTGCCTTCCCAAAATTTACCCTAGAACTTAATCCGTTAAAACTCCCCCAAAAAAAAGCAAATAATCAGGCGGAGGCTGAGGTTGAATTTTTTGCGCCCACAGATTTCTGGCGATTTCACTGGGGATTGGTTTCTCTTTCCATCTTTGGCTAGTCTTCTAAGTATTATAGTAGTAACTATTTCATTCTGTATTCAAGATTTTGAATCTTTTAAAATGAGTATTTAACAAAACAAAATCCTGAATTTTTTAAAATGATCATTCAACAAATTCATATGGCATTCAACATAGTTTTTTTTAAAAAAAATTTATTACTTTCTTATGCTAATCATTTTTATCTATTTTTATTTTTGTGTTCTGTGTAAGTCTCTATATTTTAAAAGTGCGGGGTGATGTATCAGATTCTAATTACTAACCCTTGCCTTTCATTTATATAGATGGATTTAAAAAACACACCAATCACCATATAACTAGGGCGTGGTGCCAGTATTCAGTTGGCCAATGCAATAATTAACACCAAAAATACTAGAGTTACCATCTAGTTTGGTAGTGTTGATTTCCCTAAAGTTTTTACAAGAACTACTAGAGCTCGTACCCATTGCGCGCATCTACCGGCGTAGCGACCCACTACTGAAGTTGTTACATGCCAAATGTATCTGCCAGCATCACAGGCTAATACTGCTACTAAAAAATCCTTATAAGAGGGTTTCCATGTTCAAAAGGTTATCGCAACCTGAAGCCCCAGCTACTAAGACGTTTGTAGTCTGAGGAAGAATATCAATAGTGATCGCCAACACCACTACTTTGTCAATTAGATTATCTGCACCTGGAAAGTATGATGCTGCTCATTTGGAGGAAGTCTTACAAGAAGGAAGTGAAGGAAGATGAATGCTGAACTCCGAGCTCAGCAGCAATTAATGTCTATTCACCCTTCAAACCTACCTGCCCAAGAGCCTGAGGAAACCATTCCCACCTGGAATGGGTTTGCAAGTTTGAAATGGGTAAAGAGAAATAGCTCGACTAGGGAGATTAAAAATTTTTTTTGGGATCATCGGCCTGAAGCCCCAATCCCTCCAAAGAAGAAGGAGCCTAAAACGCTATCGTCTTGAGTATACAGAGTCCTAAAAATAGTGAAGGAGAAGGGACTAAAGAAGAAGAACTTCCAACGACCTTTGGTGATCGAGGCCAGGAGAACCACACCGAGGAAGCGCCTATCTATTATGGCAAAAAGAAGAGAAAGGAAGTATATTCCATGCAGTTAACATCGGGACGTGACACCTAAACCATACGTCAATGGATCTGCTGATGAAAGGTCCCAGCCAAAAGGAAAACAAATCTGGAGTCCAAGGCCCCATAGAGAAGAAAGAAAAGAAAGAAGAACTGATCTGGCTATGACATCCTGTATGGTTTCTAAGAGATCCGCCCCTATCTATAAAGAACATTAGAAATGGGTCCCAAAAAGGATCCACAATGATACTCCTCTCGATGGTCGACACCTTGGAGAATCCTCCAGGGGATCCCGTCGCACGACATCCCCTCTAGAAGAAGAGACTAACATTGACCGCAATCCACTAGTCAAAGAAATCTCCTTACCTAACCAAGAACTAGAGATCCATAGGTGTCACCTCTCAAAGATCTGAGTACTAGAAGAAAACATAAAAGAATAATAATAAAATATAGGAGTAGAATACCTCAAAGGGGAAGAAAATATCGAAGAATATATGGAGGAAAACCTAGAAGAAGAAATGCAAGATATAAATAACGACTTGTATATGGAAGTGGACTATATGGTGATACATATAGACATTGATGATGGAACCTATTATGATGATGATGAAGATGACGATCATTGGCAACTGCCACCTAGAGAGGTATACCAGCATCTCTTTAGGGATGGGTGCGCCACTAGCAAAAGTGGCCATTCTCAAGGAGAAGAGGAAGTGGAGGAAGTGAAAGAAAATCCTTTTAATGATGAGAACACTATGCTTGGTGATATGCGGCGATAAATGAGATGGAAAATGATGGCAAAAGATAGAAAAATCTCTCAGTTGAATGAGAAAATGACTGAGATGATGGCTCAAATGATAATGATGATGTAGATGATATAGGGAAATGCTGCAATTGGTCCAATGTCCAACCCTACTTCGGATCCTCCAAACTTCTAAGTGTCATTCAGAAATAAGAGGAGTTCTTGAAGGTGGTCACGAAGTCCATAATATCGTCCACCAACTCACACCATAGAATATTGTAAGTACTTCTAAGCTTGTGATGACTGCACACCTGGAAGGAATAATCACAAAAAAGATCAAGGCTATCATAGTCGTTGATCAAGCAGAAAAGTCAGTGGGCAAGGGTCATCCGTACCCTGCTGAATACGACCAAGTATCGTACCTGAAAGGGTATTTAGTTCCAAAATTTAATTCTTTTAATGGTACTAACAACCCTAACAACATTTGGCACAATTTAAGGCTACATGTGGGAATACAGGGGGAAATGATGCCTTACTCTTTTGATAATTCATCAGCAGTTTGACAGCAACTATTTTTGAATGATACGCTGAATTGATAAATGATTCTATGAAGACCTTCACGGAATTAAAAACTATGTTTGTGAAGTGATTTGCCAGTACAACCGAGAAGATAACAATAGCTGATCTTGCTCTGGATAAGAGAAGAAAGGATGAATCAGTGACTAAATACATCATTCGATGGAATAACTTAAGTATGAAATGTGAGCAACAACTTGAAGAAGAGCATGTCATGCAGTTGTTAATGGGCAACATTGATGATAAGATGCAACTTTTTTTATGCAAGGCTACAATTACCACATTTCAAGATATGTTGGACAGAGTGGCTAAGTTTGAGAAATTGAACTTGTCCAGATTAGAAAATCATTCTGATATGCCCAAGAAAGCTAAAGTCTCAGGTGCTAGAAGAGGTGAGGCTGACTCTATATTTTTCTCCCAAACCAATAAGGAAAAATAGGTGATTTATAATATAGACAATGGCAAGCAGTCAATGCAGTATGAAGAAAAACCAAAATAAGTTTACAATCCTAACCCACCAGCCAAAGCTGATACTCAGAGGCAACGATAAGCCACGAACTTACTAGGGTGAAAGAGAATACCCAAGGCAAGCAATGAGAACTGATGATAGAACATTCCAATCTTTCAAGGAAAAAATGAATAAAGAATATTTATTTAAGAGGGATAACATCTCCAAGTTGTTTTGATAGGAAGTGAAAACGGGCTTGGAAATGCTAGAATGTAAGAGACCTGAGGAGTCAAAACATGCTGGTGATCCAAATTATTGCCCATACCACCAGGTACTTAACCATCCTATTGAAGATTACTACATCTTCAAAGATTGGCTTGAAAGAAAATATTGAAAGGGGGAACTCATATTGTCTGGCAATGTGCTATCTCACTCTAGAAAGGAATCAACTCGGGTAGTTACGACTTCCTCCGTACCCCTGATTGAGGAAAGAACAATACAAAAGACGCTGATTGAAGAAGAATAGTGGGAGACTACGGTCTCCAAGAAGACTGTAAAAATGCTAAAATAATTGGAAGGAGCTCTAGGGGTGAATTGAAAGTCTCCTACATAGCCGGTGATAGATCCCAAAGCTCTGCCTATGACACGGGCTTCTACTTCTAAATAATTCCCCAACCAGGCTAGCACTTCAAAGCCTGAAAGGATGAAATCCTCCAAGAAGAAAACTAAGTTGAAGAAGCCCAAGGACTAAATGATTGCAACTTAGAGAGGTATCAACAATTTGGTTGAATATTATCAAACTGTGAAGTAACCTATCAAGCTCGCTAACTTCATGTCAGAGCTTAAGATAGATGAAGCTGAAGAAGGTGGTGAGAATTACCTTCGTGTAGAAGTGTGTCAGGTCATCTCAATGGCACCAAACATAATGATAAAATAAAAATATACTGAGTGAGTCACTTCTAAATCCTATATGATGGTGACATCAATAGATTATAGCTTAAAAGAGAACTTGTATTTTCCATAGGAAGATGAATCAGACCCGAGCATAGCATCACAGATAGGACATGTGAACTTGGGTGGTGACTATAAATCAACAAATGAATCCCTAGACTCAATAATGACTAACTTAGAAGAAAATTTACTGTTAAATGACTCTAAAGCAGAGGAGATCGCTCAAGTGCAATTGAGAAGTGGCAAGATACTGCCATCTCAGCCGAAGAAAGGGGTCTCCAACAAAGACAAGGAAAAAGAGATAGTCATCAATGATGATATTATCCCTAAAGATCCTAAGAAAAAGAACACTTCAATAAAGGGGGATAGATTACAATATCTTATCCCTTCTGAGGAAGATACCTACATAATTAAGCATATACGATGCTCTTTTAATGTCTAAGGAGCTTCAGGAGACTTTGATTCAGGCTCTCAAAGATCCCAGAAGATATGAGTTATATTTTGCTGAACGTAATTTAATTGAGATTCTACAATCTCATAATGAATCATTCATTACCTTCTCCGAATGGGACTTGATGCTTGGGACTATAAACCATAATCGACCTCTATATGTTACTGTAGAGAGTGATTAGAAGATAATTAGTTGAATATTGATCAATCCCGGATCTTCCATAAATCTAATAAGCTTGAAAGCACTAAGATCACCCTTGATGTGGAACACCTCAGGCCAGATAAATTGATTAAGCATGGTTTCAACTAAAAAGGGTAGACGACCATTAGATCATTCATGCTCCCTCTTGTATTTAGAGAGCTCTATATAGAAGCCAAATTCTATATGATTGATGAGGATACTTCATTCAAGGTGCTACTAGATCATCCCTAGTTATATGAATATGGTGTTGTCCCGTCAACATTACATCAGTGTATAAAATAACTCAAAGATGAAGAGGAATTCAGGATCTCTAGAGATATTCAACCCTTTATAGTATATGAAGCAACAGTATATGAAGATTCCAGATACTTCATGCCAAAGAGGCAAAAGTCTTTAAGTTCTCTTGAGACTAAAGCATCAAACTCAAAGGCTGCAACAACCTGAATGGGAAGGTTAGAAAAAGCATGTGGGGAGAAAGAAGGAAATGCCGACTCTTCTCAAGACACTGACTATTCCCAAAGAAAAGAAATATATACCTCACATTGGGAGTGATACTAATGAAGTTGATCCCACCCCTATAAAATCCCAAAGAGTATACTAGTACACGGACGAATAGAGTAGGGAGGTTGAATTTTCAAATGATGATTATGATTACGACTCTATCTACATGAATATGATGCAGAGTGTGTTCTTCAGAAGAATAAGCAGCCTATCAATCTCAGATAGCATACTCGTGGTCATGTGTATCCCCCTACAACACTATAAGGAAATCATTCTACGTGAGGTGTATAAAGTTGAAGAACTCGCCACCCTTTATCTGCAACCCCTTAAAAATGGAACTACACTAAGGAATGTACTATATTATGCTGGAATATGAGAAGAGGAGAATAATAACTAGTCTTGTATGCTCATCGATTCCAAATAGTTGCTACCTAGATTTAATACTAAAAATATTCAGAGAATGCTACGAAAGTAAATCAATATTCCTACCACCAAATGAAAACTTCATACAAGCTTGGGCCTCTATTATGGAAGGAATCCATGTCTATTATGACAAAAGGATATAACTGTATATAAGGGTATCAGATTCATCAAGCGAAAATTCCTTTGGAAAGAGACTTGCCGAGCCATCACATACAGAAAATTGAATCTGATGACGTTGACGTTGAGAAGATGTACAAAGTAGATGATTATGATGATCAATCTGTAAAGGCCAAGCCTGCACCAAAAGAACTTGAAGATGGTGGACAGGCAGCCTCTATGAATGAGCTAAAAGAAGTCAACTTGGGAACTAAGGAGGATCCTCGTCCAACCTTTATTAGCTTCCTTCTACCAGAAGAGCAAGCAGAAGAAATAAAAGAACTTCTTTATCAATTCAAGAATTGCTTTTCTTAAATATATGCTGAGATGCTAGGTTTATCCCCTGATGTGGTAGTTCACAAATTAGCCATCAAGCCTGACGCAGCACCCGTCAAGCAAGCTCTAAGAAGAATGATATTAGAGATTAAATAACAGGTGATTGCATAAACCAAGAATCTTATGGAGGCAGGCTTCATCCGAGAAGAAAAATATGCCGATTGGATTACCAATATTGTCTCTCTACAAAAGAAGATCGGACAGATTCGTGTATATATTAACTTTAGAGACCTCAATAAGGCATGCCTAAAAGATGATTATTTTCTCCCGATATTAGAGCTACTAGAGGATAACACGTTCAACTATGACATGTTCTCATTTATGGATGGGTCATCAGGCTATAATCAGATTAAGATGGCTCTTAAAGATGAAAAACACACTTTATTTAGAACGCCCATCAGCATTTTCTGCTACACGAACATACTTTTCAGCCTGAAGAATGCTGGTGCCACCTATCAGTGGGTGATGACTCGTATATTTGATGATTTGATACATCAGAAGGTTGAGTGCTATAAGGATGACCTTGTCGTTTAAAGCCTTAGCCAAAATGATCACTTAAAAGACCTAAAAATTATATTTGAGAGGATCAAAAAATATGATCTAAAGATGATCCCCCTTAAGTGTATATTTGGGGCCTCCTCCGGCAAATTCTTAGGAAATGTGGTTTGTCATCGAGGAATCGATATTGACCCTAATAAAATTAAGGCAATCACGGAGATGCCACCATCAAGGAACCTTTGACAATTTCGCTCGTTATAAGGACAGATGGCTTTCATTCAAAGATTCATATCAAATCTGTTAGAAAGGTGCTAACCATTTTCAAAATTAATGAAGAAGGATGTTCATTTCAAGTGGGATAAAGAGTGTCAGGATGCATTCAATAGTATCAAAACTTATTTATTAAATCAACCCATTCTCATAGCGTCAATTTCAGGGAAGCCTCTTACAGTGTACACGGCAACACTAGAAGAGTCCCTCGGAGAAATATTAGCCCAAAATACTAAAGAAGAAAATAAAATGAACTTTACTACATCAGTCGAAGGTTGATTGGAGCAAAAATTTATTATTGTTCTATTGAAAAGCATTGCCTGTCACTGATTTTTGCAGTTCAGAAACTTCATCACAATATATTGTCTCATAAAATCACCCTAATATCAAAGATCAATCCGCTGAAGTTCTTGATGACAAGACCAGCATTTACAGGTCATTTAGCCAGGTGGCAGTACTATTACTACAATTTGATATCACATACATGCCACAAAAGGTGAAAAAAGGGCAAGCCATAACAGATTTTCTTGTCGTGCATCCTATCTCGATAGACTCTCAACTTAATGATGATCTGCCTAATGAGCAAATCATACAAGTCAAGAAGAATGAAAAGCTACCATTCTGGGAGATGTAATTCAATGGGGCATCATCAATTAAACTTCCCTGACCACTAAATATTGTGAGAGCCCGAGCCGGCATCGTTCTTATTCTCATACCACCTAAAGGAGGCATAATGAGGATTTCATTTAGTTTGACTGAACCTCGAACCAGTAATGAAGATGAATATGAAGCTCTAATAGTAGGGTTGGATATTATGTTAAAATTCAAAATCTTCAAATCTTCAGTGACTCTCAACTTGTGATAAATCAAATCTTGGATTTTTAAAAGATTTGCAAGGTTGAGTTGGCTCATTACCACTAGTGGACCCTTGAACTCTTGAAGCAGGTGCCAAATATTAAAATAGTTCAAGTTCCCCAAAGATAGAACACCAAAGAAGATTGCTTAGCCAAACTGACCAAGGAGATGACAAACACCAATAAGGAGAAACCTATATTCATCAGAGTTTACAACTGTCGAATCTTGGAGCCTGCTCTGTTACAATTCCAGAAGACAGAGGAATTCCAAATTCAAGTCAGGAGGATGAAATCCCAGTTGACCCTCAACCTCTCCATCATATCATTATGAAAAATTATCTGAAGGAATATCATGTGGCTAAGAGACATAAAGCTAGCCAAATTTCAAAATCATTGTTATATTATTTAGATGTTGAGGTAGAGGATGATTGGAGGTAACCCTTTATTGACTATTTCAAAGAAAGTAAACTCCCAAAGGATAAATCTCTCACCATGCAGATTCGAAAGAGAGCAATATGATATGCATTATTCAATGATATGATATATCATTGGGCTTTCGATCAAATGTGGCTAAGGTGCCTAGGGACCATGGAAGATGATAAAGTAGTAGAAGAAGTCTATGAAGAACTTTGTGGAGCACATCAGTCAGGTCTCAAAATGGCCACTAAAATCAAAAGAATGGTTACTATTGGTCAATAATGGTAATACACTATATTGACCACATCAAGAGGTGTCATAAATGTTCAATCCACGATGATGTTATTCATCAACCACCAAATTCACTTCACCCAACAGTAGCATCCTGACCATTTGAATGTTGGGGCACTGATATAATTTGGCCAATAGATCCACCATCATTAGTTGGACAACGCTTTATTCTAGCAGAAACAAACTACTTTTTAAAGTGGGCAGAAGCAGCACCATTCAAAGAGGTCACATCTGAGCATGTGAACAATTTCTTTTCCCACAATATTGTCTATATGTTTAATGTGCCACACTGTATAATCTCATATAATGGTACTATATTTAAAAGTATAAAAAATTACAAGTTCATTGAGCGGTATAAACTTTATTGGCGGTATTGATTAATATATAATCCAAGAGCAAATGACTTGGCTGAGGCCTTCATTACAATGCTGGTGAAGTTGTTAAAGAAGATCCTTACTAAAAACAAAAGAGAGTGGCATACGAATATGGTAGAAGCGCTATGGGCATACCGTACCACCTACAAGACTCCAACTAAAGCCACTTCTTATTCACTAGTGTTCAGAGTTGAAGCAATATTGCCACTGGAGGTTGAACTACCATCACTACAGGTAGCAATCTAGAATGATCTCACTCAAGAGCAAAGTGTACACTTAAGAATGGAAGATCTCAATGTGCTTGATGAACTTAGTTAACAAGATCAAATAAACCAAGAAATCTATCGAGGAAGAATGACAAAATCTTTCGATCATATGGTGCATTCTCGGGCACTTCAAGAAGGGGAATTGGTCCTAGTACTGAGAAGACCAATCATTCCACACAAAAAAATTGGTGGCAAGTTCATATCAAATAGGGAAGGTCCCTTCATCACTGAGAAGATGTACCAAGGAGGATCATATCAATTGATTGATCTGAACGGTCAGAGGCCTATACCGAATATCAACGATCGGCATTTAAAGAAGTATATGCATAAAAATTCCATGTCTAATATATTTTATAATGGCCAAAGTACTATATGCATATTTATCAAAGCATGATTACATTTATATTTTGAAATTCACTTGTATAGCAAGAATGCATTTCAAAATTCTTCATCAAACTGGAGGCATTTTAAAAATTTATTTAGATTGACATCATGCCACGTGTCGAGATCCCCGAATAAATATTTAAAATCTAAAATATACAAAACCTATCCAAAATTTCTCTACGAGATAGGGGCATTTTAAATATTTATTCGGATCTACATCACACTGATCCTCGAATAAATATTTAAAATTATTAATTCAAATATTATTTATGATGAAGAATATAATGAACTCTTTTCAAAGTATATGCAGATAACCTTTCAAAAGTTTGAGGTATCACCTTCTCCAACGTACTAAAGATTCGAAAGTCAAAAAAGAGACTTTTCTGACTACACACTCCAACAAATTAGGCCAGAACAGCTTGAAGTCTTTCAACAGCCTGAAACTTAAGATTCAAATGGGTGTAAAAGGTCAGATTTAACATGCCCAAAAATGGTCGGATCGCTGGCAGCTCTGTCTACTCCATACGCCATAAGAACAGCCATAGTAGCAAAACTCCAACTTCATCAACCCGTCAGTAGGGAATGTAGAAAGTACAAAGGCTAATCCAACTTTACAAGTTCAAGTGATCGTAGTCTATGAAATTCTCCTAATTGACCGGAGAGTCAAAGTTCTAATGGAAAGGAAGAGTTGCGAACAATTATCAAATATATATAGGCTCTAAATCTTCAACCATAAAGAAGACCTCCAAATCTACCAACTTCAATAAAATTAGTATAAGGAAGTGCATTTCTCATAGCTCAAATTTGAAGTCTAAATGGGATTAAAAAGTTGGATCCAACATACTCAAATATGGTCGGATCGTTGGCAGCTCCATCTACTCAACACGCCATAAGAAAGGCTGTAGTAGAGGAACCCCCATCTCAGTAACTAGAGGATGAAGAGCTATCAAATTCTAGCTCTCCTAATCTGATGAACTCAAGTGACTCAGATTAAAGTCTCCTCAAGTGGTTAAGGATCAAGATACTACCAACATTTGGTACTAACAACCAAATCCAAAACCTACAAATCCTTCAATAATTCTATAAAGCACAAAGCGATGATCAAAAGAACTTTTTTTTAACAAGTCCATCAAAGTACAAAGCAAATGATGAAGAAAATATCCTAAAGTTCACATAAAGCTTAAGGCTAAACTAAGAGGATTCTATCATCAATAAGTTTGTTATGCACAAGGCCTGGACAAATGACTTTTTGTTATTGACCTAATATAAACCTAAGGGTTTAGGTCATCGGCATCTACTCCTTCAATAAGCCCACCAAAGCAAAAAAGCATAGGGTCGAAGGTACAAAAACCACCTGGTAAGTCAATAAAGATAAATCAGACAACCCTTTATTAAGTATTCCACTTGGAGCACTGGGTAGAAGGAATCAAAATGTTAGGACTCAAGCCAAAGCTATGGAATGAACACCTTAGATGATATCTAAAAATATCCCTAAAGACTGTGGGCATTTTAAATAATTATTTGGGTCGACATCACGATGCATGCCGAGATTCCCAAATAAATATTTAAAATTTTTCTAACATACAACTAGATGATAGAAGAATGTTGAGCATATATAGAGAGGCTATAAACTAAAGTGACAGTGGTGTCAAAAGAAGAATAGAAAGTGGTAGTGATATATACTATCATTAATCTACGGAGTAACACTCTAGGGATCTGAGTATGAAGTACTCTATCACTATCATATGAATCTCCACTTAGCCAAGAGAAAATATATCAACTATACTGAAGATTACAACAACATCTAAAGATCCATGAAAGCACAGAGATAGACTCTTGAAAATCTACATAATAAAAAAATCTTTGTGTGACATTCTAGTAAATTTTTGGAGATCCACTAAATGGAAGCCCTAGTATGACATCCAAAGCAAATATCTTGAGATCTACAGGGTCAATCAGCATACAACAAATGTGGCTCGCTCTAGATGTGTACTATATTTGTTGGGGGGCATCTGTTAACCTCTATGTTAACCATAAAAAAGTGGAAAGAAACCATGAATCCCACATACATATCCTGTACCTGTCAGATCCATAATTTTTGCTAAAATCTTTGCTCAAATCCCACTGAAATCAACATCATTAGCGTCACATCCCCATGAATCTTGTGAACTCTCCTCAATCATTACCCCATTTGGGTTTATAAAACACGAATAAAGCTCAGCTCATTTAGTGATACTCTATAGCTAATCTCCCGCAAGCTCGCGACCCCCTTGCTTCTTCAGCTCAAAGAGACATCTATATATATATATATATATATATATATATATATATATATATATATATATATATATATATATATATATATACAGAGAGAGAGAGAGAGAGAGAGAGAGAGAGAGAGAGCTTCTTCCGTATACCTCTCCTTCCAGAATCATTCTCAAGCCCGATCTCCGTTTATTGTAGACCAAGCCACTAAACCTTGCCCTAACTCTGACTATGCCTCCCTCCGAAGGCATTCCTTCATGTTCGAATCGAAAGTTATGTCATTTTAAATAGAAATAGCACAGGAGCTCGCTAGCTGGGAAGGTAACTTTCTCCCTTATGCGCGCTTCTTCAACCAAAATCTATAAATCCATCGAACTCTAAGATTTATGGTAAAAAGAGGGGAATGGAGGATTTATTCCTTTATGAGATTAATGGGTTTGGCAAGATTTAGCATAAATCCTGCATAAATCATACTGCCAAATTGCCCTGTTTAAGTAAAAAGAGGAAACAAGGATTTAATCTATTTTGATTATAATTAATTATAATTTTTGTTATTTATAATTAATCATAATTAATAAATTAATTATAATTAATTATAGTTAATTACTATTAATTATGGTTTTTATTAATTAACTAAATATAATTAATTAATAATTAGTAACTAATTATTAATTATAGTTATTTAATTAATTATTAGTAATTATAATTAATTATTAATTATAATTTTAATTAATTAACTAGAGATAATTAATTAAAAATTAGTAATTAATTATTGATCATAATTATTTAATTATTCATTATTAATCAAAGTTAGTTATTACCTAATTATAATTATTATTAATTAATTATTATTAATTAATTGGTAATTACAATTTGTTAATAAACTATAATTATTTATAATTATTTATCATTAAATATATTTAATTATTGTTAATTATAATTATTTATGATGAGAAAAATGCCTCTCTTGCCTTGGCCCTAAGCCAACACCTCGCCGGAATACCAAGGTATAATTCCAAAGCCCTAAAACTCTGAGAACCCGCTTTCAATGCTCGCAACGTGATAAAATGACCACCTATATATGCTTTGCTTAGCGTGGTGGGATGAAGTTCTTCGCGGTGCTCTTGTCGAATTGGGTGATCACCTAAAGTCCCTTCTTCGGAGTTCGTGGCGCACCAAAAAATTGCCTATACATGCTTTTCTTAGCATGGTGGGATGGGAACCCGGTGCGATACGTATGACGAATTCGGGATACCTTTAAGTGTTAAAACTTATTATTTCTAGAATATGTTGTTAGACCTAAACTAATGTCCCAAGGCTAACCAAGAGGGGGGTGAATTGGTAATTTTAAAATTTTAAACCCTCGCATTTAAATATGAAACTGATTAATTATACGTAGCAAGTTGATTTTAAATTATGTTTAAATAATTTTTTAACCACAGAAAAATAAAACTTATAGAATTTAAATCAGCAAAATAAAAAGACACAAAGGTTTATAGTGGTTCGATCAAACATGAACTACATCCACTCCCTGAAGTCTCCCACTTCAGGTATCCTACTATTACCAAAGTGACTCTCTTTTTGCCACCACAACAAGGTAAAGAAGCCTTTACAAAACTCTCTTCCACCAATCCCCAGTGTGGTAGAGAATCATCATCATTTTACACCCTCTTAGTGTAGGCAAAGAACCTTCATCCTTTCATACCCACCAAGTATAGGTAGAGAACCTTCGGTTGTTTACACTCTCCAAGTGTAGGTAGAGAATCCTTGGTTGTTCACACTCTCCAAGTGTCAGCAGAGAATTAGATCTTCTTAAACGATCTTCACACGAACAATCTAAAAAGATAAGAGAAACAGTGAAGAAAAATAAATCACTTATAGAGATCCTTACCCTTGAGTAACCTTGTGAACCCTTCACGCTCAACTAGAAAGAAATCTCTCTTAATCACTCTCTCACACTCTCTCCTTCAATTTTCCTTTTCAAATCACGAACATCAGATGACAAAAAAATTAAATGGCAGTTTTTAGTGGACCTTTTATAAAAAAGACATGAAAAATCGTCCAAAAAACTAAAAATTTCAAATTTTGACCCTCCACGCTTGTCCAATACGACCGTATTTTGTACGTACGAATAGCACTAAAATTATTGCGTATAAACTCAATGTGAATCGGTACGAACTCACTTCGTACATGATCATCGTCTGGTACAAACTGTGTTTGTCCAGTACAAACTGTGTTTGTTCGGTACGAACAGAAGAAATGTCAAAGTGCATATGTACAAACCAGAAGGATAAAATGAACGAAAGCACACCAGAGGGCATCATCCCGGTACGATCAAGAATGATCGTCCGTATGATCTTCATTAGTGCTTGATCCAGAGCCTATCATCTTGGTACGATCAAGGATAATCGTCTATATGATCCTCATTAGTGCACAATCCAGAGCCCATCATCCCAGTATGATCAAGGATGATCGTCTGTACAATCTTCATTGGTGCATGATTCAGAGCCCATCATCTTGGTACGATCAAGGATGATCATTCGTACGATCCTCATTCTTGCATGATCCAGAGCACATCATCCCAGTATGATTAGATGATCATTTGTATGATCTTCATTAGTGTATGATCCAGAGCCCATCATCCCAGTATGATCCAAGATTATCATTCGTATGATCTATACTTAAAAAAAATTGACATTTTTCATTCGCTCCATTACTCGTTAGGGAAAATAACTGACCAGATCGTCCTGTACAAACTAGTTTTGTACTGTACGATCAGTTTAAAAATATAAATTTTAAGACTCTCCCCTAGTGTGTGTGCTCAGTTACTTTATTACAATCACACTCTCTCAGACTCAATAAAATGAAAAATACATACTTCAATTTATAATATACTCTAAACTATTCTTGATTTGAAGTCTTCAACAATCTAGAGTATGATTTCCCTAAAATGTTAGTACACACAAGAGAAAAATAATTCTTCCAAATTGTGTTAGGAGAAATAATCAAAATAATGATGTTTGGAATCATAAAAAACATGCAAGTTGCAAGAATGTCAAACATGCAAAGGTAAGTAGCAACTATCTCAACAATCTCCCCTATTTTGATGATGGCCAAATAATTATTGTTTAAGTAAAATTGAAAATCCTAAATTTCTCCTTAACTCCCCCTGAATGAATAAGCATGTGAATATTAAGAAATTTCTATTATGAACAAATCAATTTTTTAAATTTTTAAGTTTTTAAGACACAAATTAAAATGACACTAAAATGAGAAACAAAACATAAAACACGAACAAAACACTTAAAACACGAACAAAACATTCAAATGTCAAACAATATTTCTCCCCCTTTTTGACAACATTAAAAAGAGAAGAAGAAATGAATTACATAAATGTAAGATATCATATGAGAAGCCTTTGATAATTGATCCTGAAAGAGATTGAGTTATAATTGCAACAACAAGATTAATGTTCATTAGAAAAAAAATAAAGATTTATATCATTTAAATTAAGATATAACATGGATAAGATAAATATATCGAGGTCATGAATCATTCTAGATAATTGGATAAGGAAAATTATTGCAAAGGTGATGAAATGAAAATTAATGTAAGTTAATTTCCAATACAAGATATAATTGAACATTAGATTGATTTCAAATTGAAGACTAAAAGATAGAGGAAAGAACATATACTTGTGGCGACATTGTGCATCTTTTCAGTAGTTGTGGCACACTTTGTGAATTTTTTTTATTTGGGCAAATTTTGTACCTCTTTTCAAATTGCGATCCATTGCGCAATCTTTTGATTTATTAACATTTATACATTTCTCAATTTTTAATTGATCTTTCTAAAATCAATAATCTAAAAGCTCAAATTTCTCTAAGTACAAAGATACTTATATTGAAAAAAGAAATAAAAAATAATAAGACATAAAAAATTGCAATAATAATATTAAAAATTTTATATGTCTAAAAAGAACATGAGATTGATAGTCATAACTTGATCGAGTTATAAGCTAACTTAAATTTTTGAAAAATTAAATTTTCTAATGAATTTTAATTTTTGTATTGCTTTTCAAATTATACCACTTTTTAGATCAATTAAGTTAGGATTATCATATAGATAAATTGACGTTTCAAAACAATAAATAAAATTAACTAAAATAAAAACAGGACATGTTTTATTGATATCAAAATAAAGGATAATACATTGAAGTTCAATTGATATCAATACACAATTGATCATTAAACATAAAAACAAAAACTAAACAAAGTCACAAAAAATCACAAAAGTCGTCACATCATATTAGAAATACTAGCAAAGACAATCATAAAAGAAACACGTCTATCACTCTGAGTGTCCATGATTTGAAGTTGGCTAGTTGAAGAGATTAAAATAGCTATTCATCATAGCCATGTTGGTGTTGACCAAGTCAAACTGACCTCGTATCTAGCCCATATCCAGCTGGAATTGCACAACCTGCTGTTGTAGGTGAGCCTCAATTTTATCAAAGCATTGATCAAAATGACTCTCAAGATGATCAAAGCGATGGACCATGTCCTGAAAGTTAGGCCCATAAGTAGGTGTAGGAGTAGATACAGGATCTCTCCTTTCTCCCTTAGAATCCTCACTTCAATCATCTCTTATAAAGATTGCTCAGAATGAAGCATTAGTAAAGTATGTAGGCTCTTCTAGATGTAGATCAGGATGAACTAGATCATACTTCTTCTCAAGAATGTATGTCACAATGTATCTTAAGGCTATGTTATTCTTTCTCTTATGAGAGGCATGGCCAATTTCAGAAAGCCCATAAATATAATTAATTATGAGTTGGGCTTTATCTATAGGTTTATCATTCATGATCAAGTAAGTTACAGCGGAAAGAAGTGGTATAATATTGATACGATCACCAGCTTTAGGAATCATAGAAGCCTAAGAACATGCTGGATCATCCCAACAATTTTGGTTTAAAGTGGATACCTTAGGCAAACGACACACTTCTCTAATCTCTCAATCACTTGGTTTATTTCAGTCTAGCCATAATTTGAAGCAGGGGTCAAAGTATAGGCTCTAAATCCTTTGGTCCTTAAATTCAAAATATCCCCAAATCCTCCTTAATTATTTCAACCTTTTCCTTCAAAATATAGGATCTAATTCTACTTTGGTCAGTACTTAAAGCCATGTTGGCAAGAAAGTAGTGAAAAGTGTTCTTATTGAAGGAATGGATTAGGGTCATAATGAAAACAAACTGGGTAAAAGCAAAAAGATGTATTACTTTAAAGTTTAAGTTTTCCTGGAGAAGAACTCTAGAAGGTGTGATTTTTGTAGAAATAAAGCTAGGATATGATTCCTCATTAGTTTTGGACAGAAAGTTTTCTTCATCATTCCTAGAAGATGGACTCTTAGCCAGTCTACCCCTCTTGCTAGAGCTTACCATTGAAAGATTGAAAGATGAGAAGGACTTGAAAGGCTATTAAAGTGAATGAAATTTGAGTTCTAAAGCCTTCTATTTAAAGAAAAAATGATCTTTCATACATACAAAAAGAGGTTCGTACAGTACGATGCTTGAGTTCATACGTACGAAATAAAATTTTGAATGTACGAATAAATGCTTTCAAAATAAAGTGACTTTTTGTAATAACACAAGTTATGAGGTATCCTTTCATACAAACTTTTTGACCATCCAATCGTATAAACGAACATGTGTTCGTTTGGGACGACCAGTGATTTAAGATCATTTTAATGACAGTTTGAATCATCCCCCCACATCGAATGCCACGTGTTAGTATGTACGAACATTCATTTTATACGTATGATTAGAAATAATAACTGCCTCTGTCCGTATAACCATCTACATGTGAACATATGAATGAATACACATCGTCCGAATGATCTATGGATCATATAGATGAATTTTATTGAAAACAAAAATAATACATAATCTGTCCTACCCAATGATCGATACGCTATAGAATTCGTCCAGTACGAAATAAATTTCATATAGTCTGAATAAAACATTTAGAAAATTTTACACGATCGATCAAAAATATGAAATTTGATGTGAAAATATTTTGAAATCACACAAAACACTAAAACACTAAAATAAACACCAAAATGCACATATAAATCAAAAATAAAAAATACACAAACAAAAACATCAAGTTTGTAGAAAATTTTAATTAATCATTCAGGTAAATTATACCAAGCCTTGTTCTTAAAGTGCTAAAGGTATCAAAGGCTAGTGAATTATATAAAAATATCTACAAGTTAATTTTTTAGTTGAAACATGATTTAGTTCAATTTTTCCATTGGATACATGATCCCGTATGAAATGATGCCTTATGTCAATATGTTTGGTTCTAGAATGTTGAATAGGATTCTTTGAAATGTGAATGGCACTAGTGTAATCACAATAAATTAGAATAGTGCATATTATTAATCCTAAATCAATTAACTATTGTTTCAACCAAAGAACTTGTGTCGCATAACTTCCTAAGGCAATGTATTCAGCTTCAGCAGTAGAGAGGGCTATGGAATTCTATTTTCTACTAGACCAAGAGAATAAAGAATTTCCAATGAATTAACAAGTTCCATAAGTACTCTTTCTATCAACCCTATAACCTACAAAGTCCAAATCTGAATATCTGATTATTTTAAATGAAGAGTTGAACTTAGGATACCAAATCCCTAAGTTCTGAGTTCCTAAGAGATACCTTAAAATCCTTTTTACTGCTGTCAAATGTGATTCTTTTGGATCTGATTGAAATCTAGCACACAATTACATATTAAACATAATATCGAATCTACTAATAGTCAAGTAAAGAAAATATCTAATAATCCCTCTAAATTCCTTTTGATCAACAAATTTTTCTTTTGGGTCCTTATCCAACTGAACTGACGAACTCATAGGTGTACTAATAGGTTTAGTATTATTCATTTCATACTTTCTGAGGATGTCCTTAACATACTTCGACTGACTAAGAAATGTTCCTTTCTAATCTGCTTAATGCTAAAACCTAAAAAGTAATTCAAATCTCTTATTAGACTCATCTCAAATTCACTACTCATTATTTTAGAAAAATCATCACAAAGATTTCTATTTGTAGATCCAAAGATGATATCATCAATATAAATTTATACAATGAGTATATCCTCTTCTAATTTCTTCAAAAAAAAAAAAATTGTGTCCACACTTCCTTTTTCAAAAGATCTCTCAAGTAGGAAGGTGTTCAACCTCTCATACCAAATCCTAGGTGCCCATTTTAATCGATACAATGCCTTTTTTAATTTAAAAACATGATTTTGATATTTTGAATTTTTAAAACCAAGAAGTTGCTCAACATAAACATCCTCTTAAATTAACTCATTCAAAAAGACACTTTTAACATCCATTTGAAATAGTTTAAATCTTTTAAAATATGCAAAGGCTAATAAAACCCTTATTGCTTCAAGTCTCTCTACAGGGGCAAAAGTCTCCTCAAAATTATTCCCTTCAATCTGATTATACCCCTTAACCACCAATCTAGCCTTATTTCTAATGACAACTCTTGAGTCATTCATTTTATTCTTGAAAACCCACTTAGTTCCAACTACACTTTGATCCTTTAGCCTTGCAATTAATTCCCAGATATTATTCCTTACAAATTGATTCAATTCTTCTTGCGTTGCCAAAATCCAAAACTCATTCGAAATTGCTTGATTTATATGGGTGGGTTTTATTATAAAAATAAAGGCAAAATGATTGACTTCTTTGTTCAGTCCACGCCTAATCCTAACACCCTCACTAGGTTCACCTAAAATCAATTCCTTAGGGTGGTTTTTAGAAAATCTCAATTCTCTAGGCAACGGATTTTTTATTTCCAAATTTTCATCCAAATTAACTTTTATTAATATTTTGGGAGTTTATTTCAATCTCATCCTCTTCAACATTTGACTCTTCCAAAATTTTAGATTCATCAAATACAACATATGTGGTCTTCTCAACTACCAAAATTCTTTTGTTGAATACTCTATAAATTTTACAACACTCGAGTATCCAAGAAAAACTCTATCATCTAATTTTGGATAATATTTTTCTAAGGTAGATTTTCCATTATTGTGTATGAACATCTTACATCCAAAAACATGCAAATGTGATAAATTAGGTGTTCTTTCCTTTAGAAGCTTATAGGGTGTTTTATTCAATTTTGTCCTAATGTTCACCCTATTCAGAACATAACATGTCGTACTAATCGCTTCAGCCCAAAAATATTTAGGAAGTGAATATTCTGCCAACATGGCTTGAGCAGCTTCTATTAATGTTTTATTCTTCTTTTTGACTACCCAATTCTACTAAGGCGATCTAGGCGAAGAAAAATTATGGTCAATTCCTTTCTCCTTACAAAGATCCTCAAATTTTTCATTTTTAAATTCATCGTCATGATCACTTTGAATCGTTAAAATCTCACATCTTAGTTTTCTTTGAATCCAAGTCAAAAAATCTTTAAAATTCTCAAATGATTCACTCTTATGAAATAAAAATTTAACCCAAGTGAATCTTGAAAATCATCTATAATCATAAATTTGCATATCTTCCCTTCTAGACTCATAGTTCCAACCGATCCAAAAAGATCCATATGTAAAATCTCCAAAGGCTTACTAGTTCTAAGATCTTTATTAGACTGAAAAAAGGACTTCACCTATTTTCTTGAATGTCAAGCATCGCAAAGTTGGTCCTTAGTAAAGTCTAGTTTTGGTATACCTCTAACCAAATCTTTTTGGGTAATTTTTTTAAGGTTTTTCATGCTAGAGTGATAAAGTCTCATATGTCAAAGCCATGATTCATTAGAAACAATTTTCAAACAAAAGGCATTAGGAACAAAAATACAATTTAAATCTAGCATATAAATATTATTTACCCTTTTCCCATACAAAACATCATTTCCATTTTGGCTTAATATATAACTAGTAGGAAAAAAATTAACACTATATCATTTATCACATAGCTGACTAATACTCAACAGATTATACTTTAAGCCTTCTACAAGTAGTATATTTTCAATAAAAAAAATTTGCAAGTTTCAAATCATACATGATCCAACTACCTTCCTTGTGGTGTTATCTCAAAGTGTAACCCTGCCTCCACTTCTAACTTCCAGCAATATAAATTCTTAGTACCTCTAGTCATATACTTTGAGCAACTGTTGTCCATGTACCATATGCTCTCACGAGGCCTTCTATGAGAGTGTGCCTGTAAAATCATCAAATGTTAGACCTGGGAACCCAAACTAGTTTTTGTTCACCTTTTGGAAAATTTAAAATAGATGCATGTATCATATGTCTAGGTTTATGCATCTTTGGTCTCCACACTAAAGGAGTTTTTTACCTAAAGTACAAGTGTGTGAGATATGTCCAAACAATCCAAAACTATAACATTTAACTCTAGAAAATGGATTTTTCAATCTTCTATAACTATTTTGATTCTTCCTAGGTTGTAAGAATTTGGGATACAAAATAAGATTAGTAAAATCTTTAAGTTTTGGGGATATCATATTTCCTAAAGAGCTTATACTTTCAATTTCAAAAATGCATTTACATCTTCTAACACATGATTGGAAAAATTCAAATGATGCTCTCTATTTGTTGATTCATCCTTAAAATTTTTAAAGACTTTTTCCAATTGAGCATTGCATGTTTTCAAAATCTCATTCTCTTTATTCAAATAGTCAAATTCATCAAGTAAGCTCATATGGTTGTTATCAATCAATGCATGATCTTTCCTAAGAATTTTGTGTTCTCTATGCAGTTCTTGTAACTCTAAGTTAAGACTAGCATGTATTTTCTTTAGCTTCCAATATGCATCATGTATTCTTTCAAAAACTTCTAAAAGGTCAGCATATATTAAGTCACATACCTCTTCTTGATCTGACTGATCAAGATTCTCTGCCATCAAGCATAAGTTGGTGACTTCCTCCTCCTTTTTAGTTTCTATCAAGTCTAAAGCTGAGTCCTCCTAAAAAGCTCTTTGGAGTCTCTTCTTGCACTTCTTCTCTTTTGGTTTCTCCTCTGACTTCTTCTTGCAAGGAGTGGTCTCAAGATTTGGGCATTCTGACTTTATGTGTCAAGGTTTCCTGAACTCATAGTAAATCACATCATTAGAAACCTTGACATTCCTATTGAACTTAACTCTGTTCCATTATTGGCGTCTCTTCTGCTTCCTCTTTAGAATGCTCCTAAATTGCCTAGTCATTAAGGCAATGTCATCCTTATCCTCAAGTTGTGATAGATCACTCTCTGACTCCTCCACTATTAGTACTATGTTCTTCTCCTTTCGTGTTTCTCCTGAATCAATCTTTCTTTGACTCACTCCTTGCTCATAAGCAATTAGTGATCCAAGAAGATTGTTAATAGAGTAAACATTTAAGTCTTTAGACTCTGTAATAATAATTATTTTTGCATCATAAGTAGTAGGCAAACAACGGAGAATCTTATTAACCATTTCAGCATTTATTAATTCCCTACTTGGTGCATGCAAAGAAGTGATTATTTAAGTGAATCTTGTGTGCATGTCAGAAATAGATTCATTTGATTTCAAGTGAAATAATTCATAGTAATGTAACAAGATATTTAGTATAGATTGCTAATAAAAAAATTTTATTTAAAAAAATTTTATTACAAAAACTTTTAAATTTTTATTCTAATAAAATTTTGATTAAAAAATAAATTTAAAATATAATAAAATATTATTTATAACTTAGTCCCTTCATAAGTTATACAAAGTATATCACATATGTCCTTTCAACTTTTGCAAATGAAACCCGCATGTAGTCTTCTGACTTAAGTGCACAAAAGAAATAATTTAAATATTTTGTGTTGAGTTGTGCTAAGTCATGTTGTTCTACAATCCATTCTGCAAAGGGAATTTTAACTCTAATGCCATCAACTAATCTAGTTGGTTGTGTATACCCTTCTTATACTAAGATCCACATACAATAATCAAGTGACTGTAAAAATGTAGACATGCGTGTTTTCCAAAAATCGAAAGAGTTGTTACCAAACAAAGGAGGTTTAGTGATCGAATACCCTTCAGGTGTGTTCCAGTTTCGAAAAATAGATATGTTATTAATCAAAAAGTAGTTTAAACTTATGATTTTGAAACAAAGCTCTGATACCACTTATTGAAACTTATTGCTTCTAGAATAGGTTGTTAGACCTAAAATAATGTCCTAAGCTAACTAAGAGGGGGGGGGGTGAATTGGTAATTTTAAAATTTTTAACCCTTATTGGATTTAAATATGAAACTGATTAATTATATGTAGCAAGTTGATTTTAAATTATGTTAAAATAATTTTTCAACGACAAAAAAATAAAACTTGCAAAATTTAAAATAGTGATAATAAAAGGACATAAAGGTTTATAGCAGTTCGGTCAAACACGACCTACATCCACTCCCTGAAGTCTCCCACGTCAGGTATTGCACCATTACCAAAGTGACTCTCCTTTCGCACCCACAGTAAGGCGGAGAAGCCTTTACAAAACTCTCTTCCACCAATCCCTGGTGCGATAGAGAACCATCGTCCTTTTACACCGTCTAAGTGTAGGCAGAGTGTAATATCAAAATCTGCTCCAGTATCGTCCAGGACGATCTGGGATCGTCCTGGGACGATCAGTGAAAATTCAGCTCCAGATTTTGCCCAGTTTTGCTCCAGGTGATTTTCTGCATGCATCGGCCAGGCCGATTGGAGACATCGGCCAGGCCGATTGGCACTGTAGAAAATATCGTCCATGCAATAGCCCTGAAGGGAGACCAGGCCGATCTTCTTGGTCAGATCGTCCCGGGACGATGCTGCGATCGGCCGGGCCGATCTGTGTAGTATAAGGCTGATTTCAGTCGTTTTGAAGAGAGAGAAAAATCAGAAATTAAAAATTAAATATCTGAGGAGAGAGAAAGTCGTGGGATTTTGGAGAAAAGTGGATTTTCGGACGACGCGGAGCCGTTTTCGATCGAAGTGACTGTTGAGGAATTTGCTGTACTCGAGGTAAGGCACATTCTACCTTTCTCAATTTTCAGTTCCGTCGTGTTTGGCGGTATATTCTGTCCGGGTTTTGTTTCCGTTAGCGAATTTCGTCCGTATCTTTTGATCGGTTCAGTTTTTACCGCGTAACTTTCTGTATATCGTTGCCGTGCCGGGTGTGCACGTTTTGACTATATTTTGAAGATTTTCGTCCGGGTATTTTTGTTTCGACTGTGTTTTTAGTCGACCGGATTTTTCTGTGAAATTGGAATTTATCTGTGCAGTAGAATAAAGGTTTTGAAATGTTGATATCTGTATTCTGTGCGAATTCGGTAAATTTTCTTTGCAGGAATTTTTGTGTAAATTCCGTATACTGCCGTTGTGCTGCCCGATTTTTGGGTAATTTCTGAATTGTCCGGATTTCTTCTGAATTGAAATGCTATGTGTATAAGCTATAAAAAGGGAGTTATAAGGGGCCTGGATCCTATGAGATTCAGTTAGTGAAACGGGAAATCTGAAATGAGCTCAATCTGAAATCTGATATCTGTTCTGTTCCGGATCCGATGAATTCTGTTTTGGTGCTATAAGCACATCTGTTTTGGTGCCGTGAGCACAAAGGGAGACATAAGGGGCCTGAATCCTATGAGATTCAGTCAGTGTCTGGGAAGGGAGGCATAAGGGGCCGGAATCCGTAGAGATTCCGTCAGTGTCAGGGCATTTAGCTATATGTATCTGTACTACTTTCTGTATCTGTTCTGTTCTGTACGAAATTGTGATTATGATATGATATGATCCGTACGATTCTGATTTCTGTTTCCGACTCTGCTGAGTTTATTCTGTTCTGTGATCTGATCTGTACGATTCTATTTCTGCTTTGATATCTGTCCGTATAAGTTCTGATTTCCGATTCTGTTCCGACTTCTGATCTGATTTCTGTCTGATAAGTTTGGTTTTGTTTTCTGAGAATTTAGATTGGTGGTTTGTTGCTTTGCTGAGCTGTTGAGCTCACCCTTGCTTTCTGGTGGTTTTCAGGTTCTGGGAAGGGCAAGGAGGTCCAGGATTAGATTTCGGAGTCTGATCAGATTAGGCACTTTTGTACTTTTGATTTTTGTACAGTCATGGCTTTCCTGTTCTGTCTTTCTTTCTGTTGAAAGCCTTGTACTGTTCTGTAGATGATTATTTTGAGGAAATGAAAAGATAGATGTTTTGTTCCGCTGCATTTGATGTTTTTAGTAGCTCTGTTGTTCTGTGTGCTTCTGTTGAGTTAAGAATTTGGAAGATCAGTTCAGTAACCTAATCCAAAGCCAGATCCTGGTTAGCTATTCTCTCCGTCGCGATCCGGCGCGGGCGGGATCCGTCTCGTCTCGGGTCGGGTCGTGACAAGTTTTTTTGGTATCAGAGCACTGGTTTTGGAAACAGGTTGGATTGTAAAACAGAGCTCTAGGAAGTGATCAGTGAGTCTGTCTGGGAGGTAGTTTTGGTCGTTTGGCTTTTTATTGTGTTATTTTGTGTTGTTTTGTGATAGTTTTCCGGATTTTCTGGATTTTTCTGTATGGATCAGCCAGACCCAGACATGACAGACGGTCAGAGTGACGATCAGGCAGCACCAGTGGGGAGTACAGCCCCAGTGGTCGGTGCTGATACGCTTTCACAGTTTGCTTCACTTGTTGCTCAGATGATGAGCGAGACTCAGAGCAGAGCTTCGACTGTTAGATCTGAGGACATTGATCGACACCTGCAGTTATTTCTGAGGTTGAAACCTCCGAGGTTTGAGGGCGCTGTTGAGCCCAGAGCAGCCGAGGAGTGGCTGAGGAGATTGGAGAAGACTTTTGACGGGATGCAGTGTCCTGCAGACAGGAAAGTTCCGTTAGCTGTTTTTCTGTTGGACGGAGAGGCTGAGCACTGGTGGGATGGCCAGCAAGCAGCCAGATTTCAGGGCAGATTGAACTCTTTGATCACTTGGGAGGAGTTCACTGAGGTATTCAGAGACTGGTTTGTTCCCCCTTCTGCACGACAGCAGATGCAGGAGAGTTTTCTGAGACTTGTTCAGGGGAGCAAGACGGTGATGCAGTACGAGGCTGAGTTTACTGCATTAGCCAGGTACGCTCCGCAGCTGGTTAGCACGTCTGCTGAGAGGTGCTACAGATTTCTGAGGGGATTGCGAGATACTTTGAGGCAGCCTCTGATACCGTTCCGGATTACTGATTTCTCTGAGCTTGTGGAGCGAGCTCGTCTGATTGAGAATGACATGACGGCTACTCAGCAGCGGTGGACTGCGAGTAGGAAGAGGTTTGGAGGAGATACATCTGGCAGTGGTTCCTCTGGGAAGAGGAGATTTGTTCCTGGATCTGGATCTGGAGATTCCAGGAAGAGCGGAGGATCGTCTGGTACTGCTACCAGTACGACTAGTTCTGGATCTGTCAGTACGGCACCTGTGTGCCAGAGTTGTGGACGACGACACCATGGCCAGTGCTACAGGATAGCTGGTCTTTGTTTCAGATGTGGTCAGCCGGGACATAGGATTGCAGAATGTCCACAGATGGGATATGAGCAGCGATCTGAGAGCTTTGTCAGACCTGTTGGTTCAGCAGCAGGAAGACCGAGGACTGTTCCTCCACGCCCTGAGGGATTTGCTGGTAGAGGTAGTGGTTCTAGTTCTGCACCACGGAGACCACCTACGATTCAGAGGGAGCAGAGTAGTTCTGTCGCTTCAGTTCCTGCTCCAGTTCAGCCACGAGTTTACAGTTTGAGTCAGCAGGAGGCTCGTGATGCTCCGGATGTTGTGACAGGTACGGTTTACATTTCTGATCAGCCCTGTCGTGTTTTGTTTGACTCTGGAGCGAGTCATTCTTTTCTGTCCGAGCATTGTTTTGAGATTTTACATTTGGATTCGATGGTTTTACCGGTTTCTTTGTCTGTGATTTTACCGGCTGGGAATCCATTGATTGCTCGACAGTTTTGTTTGTGTGAAATCGAGATTTCTGGCAAGAAGTGGAAATCGAGTCTGATTCGATTGCCGATTTCTTCGTATGATGTGATTCTGGGCATGGATTGGCTGAGTCAGTATGAGGCCCAGATAGACTGTCTGAAGAAGCAAGTGAGTTTGCTTGTGGCTGGAGAGAGAGTTGTATTTCAGGGATTACGAGGTGTTCTCTCCAGTCTGATTTCTGCGTTGGAGGTAAGCAGGATGTGGAAGAAAGGATGCCCAGTATTTTTGGCTTCGGTGCGGGATCTGAACCTAGAAGTTGGTTCTGTTTCTGAGATCCCTGTGGTACGGGAGTTTGCCGATGTTTTTCCTGAGGAGTTGGTTGGTTTACCTCCGGATAGAGATGTGGAGTTCTCTATCGATGTTTTTCCGGGTACCGCTCCGATATCGAAAGCTCCGTACAGGATGGCACCGAAAGAACTTTCTGAGTTGAAAGTTCAGCTTCAGGAGTTGGTTGACAGAGGGTTTGTACGTCCTAGTGTTTCGCCCTGGGGAGCACCTGTTCTGTTTGTAAAGAAGAAGGACGGTACACTCCGTATGTGTATTGATTACAGAGATTTGAACAAGGTCACGATCAAGAACAAGTATCCTTTGCCTCGGATTGACGACTTGTTTGATCAGCTTTCCGGATCTTCGGTATTTTCGAAGATTGATTTGAGATCCGGATATTATCAGGTGAAGGTGAAGGAAACTGATGTGGTGAAGACTGCTTTCAGTACTCGGTACGGGCACTACGAGTTTTTGGTTATGCCTTTTGGGGTAACCAATGCGCCTGCGATTTTCATGGATCTAATGAACCGAATATTCAGGGAGTATTTGGATCAGTTTGTGATCGTCTTCATTGACGATATTCTGGTATATTCTGCATCTGAGGATGAGCATGCCAGACATTTGAGGATTGTGTTGGAGACTTTGAGGAGGCATCAGTTGTATGCCAAGTTCTCCAAGTGTGAATTCTGGCTGAAGAGCATTTCATTTCTGGGGCATGTGGTTAGCGGAGAAGGCATTTCTGTAGATCCCCAGAAGATTCAGGCTGTTGCTGATTGGCCAAGGCCGACTACGGTATTTGAGGTACGTAGTTTCTTGGGCATGGCCGGGTATTATAGGAAGTTTGTGAAAGGATTTTCACAGATTTCGACTCCTCTGACGAGACTGACTCAGAAGTCAGTTCCTTTTGTTTGGACACCGGAGTGTGAAGCTAGTTTTCAGAGATTGAAGGATTGTCTGACTTCAGCTCCAGTGTTGGCACTTCCGTCAGGTACGGAGGGTTTCCAGGTGTTCAGTGATGCTTCACTGAAAGGATTGGGTTGTGTTCTGATGCAGCATGGTCAGGTAATTGCTTATGCTTCGAGACAGTTAAAACCACATGAGAAGAATTACCCGACGCATGATCTGGAGTTAGCTGCAGTTGTTTTTGCTTTGAAGATTTGGCGTCATTACCTGTATGGCGTCAGGTGTGAGATTTTTACTGATCATAAGAGCCTGAAGTACATTTTTACTCAGAAGGATCTGAATCTGAGACAGAGGAGGTGGCTCGAGTTGATCAAGGACTACGATTTGACTATTCAGTATCAGCCTGGGAAGGCGAATGTGGTAGCGGACGCTCTGAGCAGGAAGTCTTCTGGATTCTCAGGTATTCAGCTTACCTGTGATGACTTTCTGATTCGTGATTTGGAGAGATTGCAGTTGGAGGTGGTTTCCTCCAGTGATTTGGAGTTGGCTCAGATGAGTATTCAGTCTTCTTTGGAAGCACGGATTCAAGAAGCCCAGAAGTCAGATTCTGACTATTCGAAGTTGATAGCTCAGATTGGATCTGGTAAGACTCCTGAACTTCGAATTTCTGATTCTGGTGTTATTTTCTGTAAGAACAGGTTGTGGGTACCTGTGTCTGGAGACTTGAGGCAGGAGATTCTGTACGAATCTCATCATTCTGGCTACACTGTTCATCCAGGCAGTGGTAAGATGTATGCTGACATGAAGCTTTTGTTTTGGTGGCCTGGGATGAAGAAGGATGTGGCAGAGTTTGTGTCGAGATGCGAAGCCTGTCAGTTGGTGAAGGCAGAGCATCAGCGACCAGGTGGACTGTTGCAGTCGTTGCCTATCCCTGAGTGGAAATGGGAGGAGGTAACGATGGATTTTGCGATGGGTTTTCCTCGATCTAGACAAGGACATGATGCCATTTGGGTGGTTGTAGATCGATTGACCAAGTCAGCCCATTTTCTTCCGATCAGACAGACGGATTCAGTTGATCGCTTGGCACAGATTTATGTGAAGGAGATAGTCAGATTGCACGGTGTGCCTCGTGTGATCGTATCTGATCGAGATGGACGTTTTACTTCCAGACTTTGGAAAGGCATTCAGCAAGGCTTGGGTACGAAACTGCATTTCAGTACAGCCTTTCATCCTCAGACCGACGGACAGTCTGAGAGGACGATTCAGGTACTGGAAGATCTGTTGAGGCTTTGTGTTCTGGACTTTAGCGGAAGTTGGGAGGATCATATTCCGTTGATTGAATTTGCCTATAACAACAGTTTTCAGTCCAGTATCGGTATGGCACCGTACGAGGCTTTGTATGGCAGGAAGTGTCGTACTCCTTTGACTCCGACCTCCTTCGGAGATAGACAGGCTTTGGGGGCCACTTTTGCTGATGAAACTGCTCAGAAGATCAATTTGATAAGAGAAAGATTGAAAGCCGCTCAAGATCGACAGCAGAAGTATTACAATCAGAAGCACAGATTTGTCGAATTTCAGGTCGGTGACTTTGTGTACGTCAAAGTCAGCCCGATGAAAGGTGTGAGCAGATTTGGTCAGGTAAGCAAGCTTAGTCCAAGGTATGTTGGACCATTTGAGATTTTGGAAAGAATTGGAAAAGCTGCTTACAAGTTATTGCTTTCTGAATCTATGCCGGATGTGCATAATGTGTTTCACGTATCCACTCTGAGGAAGTGGGTTTCAGACTCTGGGAAGAAGTTGTCAGCTGATGAGGTGGAGATTCAGGAGAATCTGGTGTACAAGGAAGAGCCAGAGCTTATTTTGGCGTACGACGTCCGAAAGTTAAGGAATAAAGAGATTCCGATGGTTAAAGTCCAGTGGAAGCACCGGACTGCACGGGAAGCAACTTGGGAGAAGGAGTCTGATATGAGACGGTCGTACCCGTACTTGTTTTGACTGAGTTTGGACTGGATAATGTCGAGGACGACATTTTTCTGAGTTGGGGAGATTGTAATATCAAAATCTGCTCCAGTATCGTCCAGGACGATCTGGGATCGTCCTGGGACGATCAGTGAAAATTCAGCTCCAGATTTTGCCCAGTTTTGCTCCAGGTGATTTTCTGCATGCATCGGCCAGGCCGATTGGAGACATCGGCCAGGCCGATTGGCACTGTAGAAAATATCGTCCATGCAATAGCCCTGAAGGGAGACCAGGCCGATCTTCTTGGTCAGATCGTCCCGGGACGATGCTGCGATCGGCCGGGCCGATCTGTGTAGTATAAGGCTGATTTCAGTCGTTTTGAAGAGAGAGAAAAATCAGAAATTAAAAATTAAATATCTGAGGAGAGAGAAAGTCGTGGGATTTTGGAGAAAAGTGGATTTTCGGACGACGCGGAGCCGTTTTCGATCGAAGTGACTGTTGAGGAATTTGCTGTACTCGAGGTAAGGCACATTCTACCTTTCTCAATTTTCAGTTCCGTCGTGTTTGGCGGTATATTCTGTCCGGGTTTTGTTTCCGTTAGCGAATTTCGTCCGTATCTTTTGATCGGTTCAGTTTTTACCGCGTAACTTTCTGTATATCGTTGCCGTGCCGGGTGTGCACGTTTTGACTATATTTTGAAGATTTTCGTCGGGTATTTTTGTTTCGACTGTGTTTTTAGTCGACCGGATTTTTCTGTGAAATTGGAATTTATCTGTGCAGTAGAATAAAGGTTTTGAAATGTTGATATCTGTATTCTGTGCGAATTCGGTAAATTTTCTTTGCAGGAATTTTTGTGTAAATTCCGTATACTGCCGTTGTGCTGCCCGATTTTTGGGTAATTTCTGAATTGTCCGGATTTCTTCTGAATTGAAATGCTATGTGTATAAGCTATAAAAAGGGAGTTATAAGGGGCCTGGATCCTATGAGATTCAGTTAGTGAAACGGAAATCTGAAATGAGCTCAATCTGAAATCTGATATCTGTTCTGTTCCGGATCCGATGAATTCTGTTTTGGTGCTATAAGCACATCTGTTTTGGTGCCGTGAGCACAAAGGGAGACATAAGGGGCCTGAATCCTATGAGATTCAGTCAGTGTCTGGGAAGGGAGGCATAAGGGGCCGGAATCCGTAGAGATTCCGTCAGTGTCAGGGCATTTAGCTATATGTATCTGTACTACTTTCTGTATCTGTTCTGTTCTGTACGAAATTGTGATTATGATATGATATGATCCGTACGATTCTGATTTCTGTTTCCGACTCTGCTGAGTTTATTCTGTTCTGTGATCTGATCTGTACGATTCTATTTCTGCTTTGATATCTGTCCGTATAAGTTCTGATTTCCGATTCTGTTCCGACTTCTGATCTGATTTCTGTCTGATAAGTTTGGTTTTGTTTTCTGAGAATTTAGATTGGTGGTTTGTTGCTTTGCTGAGCTGTTGAGCTCACCCTTGCTTTCTGGTGGTTTTCAGGTTCTGGGAAGGGCAAGGAGGTCCAGGATTAGATTTCGGAGTCTGATCAGATTAGGCACTTTTGTACTTTTGATTTTTGTACAGTCATGGCTTTCCTGTTCTGTCTTTCTTTCTGTTGAAAGCCTTGTACTGTTCTGTAGATGATTATTTTGAGGAAATGAAAAGATAGATGTTTTGTTCCGCTGCATTTGATGTTTTTAGTAGCTCTGTTGTTCTGTGTGCTTCTGTTGAGTTAAGAATTTGGAAGATCAGTTCAGTAACCTAATCCAAAGCCAGATCCTGGTTAGCTATTCTCTCCGTCGCGATCCGGCGCGGGCGGGATCCGTCTCGTCTCGGGTCGGGTCGTGACACAGAGAACCTTCATCCTTTCACACCCTCCTAGTGTAGGAAGAGAACCTTTGGCTATTCACACTATCCAAGTGTAGGCAGAGAAGCCTCAGTTATTCACACTCTCCAAGTATCATCAGTGAACCAGATCTTCTTGAAAAATCTTTACACGAGCAATCTAGAAAGACAAGAGAAAGAGTGAAGAAACACAAATCACTTACAGAGATCCTTACCCTTGAGTAACCTTGTGAACCCTTCATGCTCAACTAGGAAGAAATCTCTCTCAATCACTCTCTCACACTCTCTCCTTCAATTGCCCTTTACAAATCATGAAGAACAGATGACAAAAAGATTAAAAGGCAATTTTTAGTGGACCTTTAATAGAAAAGACACAAAAAATTGTCCAGAAAACTAAATTTTTCAAATTTTAACCGTCCACAATCATCCCGTATGAACTTTTTTTGTACGTATGAACAGTACAAAAATTATTGCATACGAACTAGAACTTGAACTTGAACTAGAACTTGAACTCAAGTTGAACCATGGAAGGCTGAATAATCTTGAACATGAAGCAAGGAACTCTAACTAAGCAGGGGGCTTTGATTTGAACGATCAAAAGGACCTTTGAATTGTTCAGATTAACATCAACAATCAAATAGATGACTTATGGAATTCAACATTACTTAAAGCATATTTGCAAGCAAAGATTGAATGAGAAAAAACATTGATGTGCACTTGAGTTTGAATGATTGAATCTGGACTCGAGCTAAGCATGAGCTTGAAGCACAATATAAGATGAAGAAGCAATAATGAAACTTCAATTGAGCAATAACACAATCAAATCTCATGACATAATGAAATGCTCTCAATGGATAACACAACTTGCTTGCAAAGAGAGATCAATAAGATATTTATCTATAAGCTATGGCATTAAATCTCCAATGAACGTCAAAGAGGATTCCTAACCAAATGCAAATGGCATCAAGCAAGCTCATCAAGCAGAATTTAAGTCATCTTCATATGATAGTAGAAGACTTGTAACATTCAATATGGCTTATTTATATGCAAATAATTATGCTCATCTGTTACGAACACAAGAGAAAAATAAAGTCAAATATGTTGAACCTTACAAACAGAGGGGATTCAATATGCAACAAGTGTAAAGGGATACGAGCATACAAACTCCTATGAACTATTATAAAAGATCCGTTGCACACCTAATGTGTTATCCACATGCAAACCTGAAGGAGTTCTAAATATGCCTTTAATCAATAACGTAGAGTTTCCTACAAATAAACATTGTGATGTGTATGATGAACGTGAACATTCACAAATGAACATAGAAGAGTCCTCATTAATATAGCAGTCCACCCATGGGTAATGATGAATGATGTGCAGCGGATGTTAAATCATCCCTACAATTAATAACTACTCAATATTAGACAATTTTACTAAACCTTCTATAAGCATATGTAGAAGTATACAACAAATGCTAGGGTATCCGTACAATCAAGATTAGAATACAAGCAAGCATATTCGACCTTGCAAGCTACATGCATCAATGGTTAGCGAAGATGTATTCAAAAAGTTCAAGTGACCTTCTTGCAAGTAGAGATCAAATTAGAGAGATAACAAGAATAATATAACACTCCAGTAATCTACATCAATATACAAACAAGCACACTAATCTACATGCAAATAAGGATAAAAGCTATGTAATACATATAATCTCTCTATAAATATAGATGTATGTATAACATGCCACTTATGGGTAGATGCATAAATACTTTAATAAATGTAATATCCTGAAGTCAATTTCAGCCTGTGAAGGAATACATCTACCTGTCTACATATGGTAGTGAGAGATATACTATATGAACCAAAGACTAGGGCTACAAATGAACCAAGCGTTCGATGAGCTACTCGTGGCTCAGGTCAATAATGGCTCATTCATGTTCATTTGATAAGGTAAATGAACAAGCTTGAACAATTTTGATAATACTCGATAGCTAAATAAACAAGCTTAAATACCATGACATTTGACTCATTTATGTTCACAAATAAGATCATTTAGAGCTCCTGAACATGCTCGTTAAGAAACTCGATTATAATGCTTGATTATATCGTATTTAATTAAAAAAAATATTTAACTATTAACTAAAAAGATATTTAATATTTATAACTAAGCTCATTTATATTAATGTTTAACTAAAAATATATTTATTATTATTTAACTATTATATCATTATTTAATTAAAAAGATATTTATATGCATATATATTATATATATATATATATATATATTATATATATATATATATATATATATTAAAATTTTAACCCCCTATGCAATCACCCGCCTCACTCTCTCTCTTAATTTTGCTATTTTAATTAATGCCCGCCTACTGCCTCTCTCTCTCTCTCCTCCGTAGATTATAGGAAAAAAAAAACTAAAGGGTAGGCTTTAGTCCCACACCACTTGGAGCTCAAAAATTTTTCTACATAAAAATAAATAGAACTGCAGCTCATTCGAAGTGTAATTTGCAGAAGGCGGGTGGTTCATCTTGTGCTTTGTTGTATTGTAGATAGCTAATCAACTTAAAATAATTAAATTTATTTTGTTAATTATAGTCAGCTCAGCTGGCTCGTTCATGAGCCACTCGATAAGTGTGAAACAAACCAAACTCGAACATGAACCAAACTGAGCTCGAACATGGAAGTTTTAAACGAACCAAACTTGAACACGAACTCGAACCAAGCTCGAATTACTATCCAAGAAGCTCTAAGAGCTTTGAGCTGAGCTTGAACTCGATTCTTATGGATGTGCCCGAACTTAAACAGGCCAAAGCTCGGCTCATCTCAGTTCATTTACAGCCCTACCAAAGACCACAGTAAAATGCATAAAGAATGTGACAAATGCAAGTTCCCACGAGGTGCTGTAGGAAACCTATTATACACTTAATATGTCATCTACAAGAATTATGCAAGGAAACTACAGTAGATAGCCACATATATTAGCAAAAGCATGAGATTTATTAGTGTACTATGATCCACCTATAGAAAGCAAGTAGTGCGTAACAGTCTTTCTGTATAAAGCAGTGAATAATTAAATTCAGAAGCTACTATGCAACGCCACCGGATCCGTGATGTCCTTGCAAGTGGATAGAAGGCGTTTACAAATATTTCAAGAAATACCCCTGTATATGCATTATAATTTGTATACACATAGGTACATAAAGGGGTTAAATATAATCAAACTCCCGCATGGGCCTCAGCAAGTGTGTTATAAGTATACCCGTGACGTCTAAGGATGTTGCACGAGTCAATAAGTGAATTCAGATTCGAACCCAATCCTCCTATACAGATTAATAGGAGTTGATAGAGTTCGAACCATTAAATAAATATACAATTATGGTGATCAGTATATTTATTTTAATACATTCATATTAGGCCATAATCAAGAGAATTCACTAATAAAGGCATAAAACATATGAAACTCGATCCTTGATCAACAGCATGGTTAAGTTGACAGGGTTCAATCATCAAAAGAAAATAACCCCAAATAGGCTGATGATGGTCATGTTGAACAACGATCTCAAATGGAGGGGTTCACAAATATTTTCAAATGCCATCCCAAACATTCCCAAATTCTAAAAAAAACTAAAAAAATTCAAAAAATTCCAAAATCCAAAAAATTTAAAATTGAAATTCAACCATAAGTCACTTAAAGCAAAATTCATCCACTCTCCATAATAGATTGTTGAGGTGGACAAATTAAAGCTTACTTCATCTCACATAGAGCTAGTACCTAGTCAAAAATATCACTAGGATCCTTTCTCAAATAATCTCCTACCATTAAGGATGTGGTATATGTCCTCTAACCGATAGTTTTGCCACCAAATGGCACCACAGGATAAATGGTTATCATGATCAAGGCCCTCTGAATTGAGTGATTTTGCCGCCAAATGACACCACAAAATACCGATTATGGCCAGAGTCAATACGTTCCTTATTAGCATCAAATCCTTGAGATATAAATAAATAGGATATGATCAATAGGGCACAAAGCCCTCTGTTAGCTAAGGTGGATTCAAATTTGTCCTCTTAGGCAAATACTCACTCTAGGTCTACAAGGTCCCCTTGGACGAAGCATCCCATTGCTGCCGACAAGGATCCTTCTATCAGGTTAGGTCGACTACCTCCTCTGACTAAGTAGACCATGGATCATGATGGCCCGGGACGACGGAACCTTAGGATCTTGATCGGCTCCATCATCCATTTCCCCACCATCTACTTTAAGTGTAAGATGGTGAATTTTTTTTAATTTTTAAATATCAAACTTCCCAAATATTTCAACCCAAATTTTTATACATCCAAACCTTTCAAATCTCTATGCCCATGCTGCTACTATATGTCAGATAACACATATTCTCTACGTATTTAATTAATGACTAGCCTTAATCAAAAGTTCTCTCTCATAGTCGGGAGGGGTAATTAATTATAGGGGCTTGCGCCTATAGGAAACTAGAACTCAGATCATAAAGTCCTCACAAAATGAAGGCAAAATCTCTGGTAGTGTCTTGTCTACAAACCCATCTACCTTCCTAAAATTTACCCCGAAACTTAATCCGTTAAAACTCCCCTAAAAAAAAAGCAAACAGTTGGGTAGAGGCCGGGGTCGAATTTTTGGAGCCCACACACTTCATTAAGGATCACGTTATTAAAGGAGACATAGAGCTACATAATATAACCACTGAAAACCAACTTGCTGATATTTTTATTAAACCACTAGCTTTGAATTTTTCAGTATCCTAAGAACCATATTAGATGTAATAAATATTAATGCTTGAAATTATTATTTTTATTTTATTATATTTATATTTATGTTTTATTTATGTGTATGTTTTTGCTTATGTATTTCTATTTTATTTGTTTTTATTTTTCTATTTTTATTTTTCTTTTCCTTAAGTGTTTTAAAAAAAATTAAATCAATGGTTACTAATGATATTGATTTCTTAAATGACATCCTATCTTGCTTTCAATTTTAAAAATTAGTAGGCAGTGTTTGACTTCCCTAAATCAGATAAGAGAAGAAATATCGATGATTGTCTCTTCCTCTTGTTGAAACTAGTTAAATATGAGTTAGGTTGTTAAACCTAAGCTTATGTCTCAATAGCTAACCAAGAGGGCGGTGAATTGGTAATTTAAAATTTTTACCTCTTGTTAAATGGAATTTTTAAGTGTTTAAAATAATGAAATTTTTTAGTAATTTTAAAAATAATTTTTCAACCACAGATAATATCAAAACAAAAAAATAAAAAGTAGCAGAAAATAACAAGACATAAGATTTATAGTGGTTCGGTCAAACATGACCTACATCCACTCCCTAAAGTCTCCCACTTTAGGTATTGCACTATTACCACTAGTATCTCTCCTTTTGCCCCCACAGTACGACAGAGAAGACTTCACAAAAACTCTATTCCACCACTATCCAGTGCGGCAGAGAACTATCGTCCTTTTATACCCTCCAAGTGTAGGATGAGTACCATCATCCTTTTACACGCTCCAAGTGTAGACAAAGTACCTTCTGTTGTTCACACTCTCAAAGTATAGGCAGAGAACCTTCGGCTGCTCACACTCCTCGAGTGTCGGAAGAGAACCGGAACTTCTTGAAAGATCCTCTCACGATAAATCTAAAAAGATAAGAGAAAAGAGTGAAGTAATCAAAAATTACACACAGAGATCCTTACCTTTGAGTAACAAGGCGAACCCTTCATGCTCCAATAGAAAGTAATATCCTTCAAACACTCTCTCTCACTCTCGCTTTCAAAATCCCTTAGGTATGCATGAAGATCAAGTGATAAAAAAATTTTTAAGTCGGTTTAAAATGGACCTTATATAGAAAGACATGAAAAACCATTCAAAAACTATAATTTTCAATTTCTGACCATCCACAATCATCTCGTATGATCTAATTTCATACGTACGAATAGTGTAAAAACTGTTGCATATGAACTTATTGTGAACTTATACGAACTGCCTTCGTACCTGATCATTGTCCCATACGAACATGGTTCGTCCAGTACGAATAGTTATTCTCAAAGTTCATTGGTACGAAAAAGCAAGATGAATTCCAAGTTTCTTGAATAGAGAAGATCATCATGGGATGAACCATAAATATCATCTGGACGAATAGTTCATTTTGGAAAATCCAAAGTCCATCATCCTGGGATGAATGATAAATATTGTCTGGACGAACGCATCTAGAGAACATCATCCCGGGATGAATGATAAATATCGTTTGGATGAACACATCCAGAGAGTACCGTCCTGGAATGAATGATAAATATCATTTGAACAAATGCATCCAGAGAGCATCATCCTGGGATGAATGATAAATATCGTCTGGATGAACGCATCCAGAGAGCATCGTCATGAAACGAATGATAAATATCATCTAGATGAATGCATCTAAAGAGCATCATCCTGGGATGAACGATGAATATTGTTTAAATGAACGCATCTAGATAGCATCATCCTGGGATGAATGATAAATTTTGTCTGGACGAACGCATCTAGATAGCATCATCCTGGGATGAATGATAAATTTTGTCTGGACGAACGCATCTAGAGAGCATCATCCTAAAATGAATGATAAATATCATCTGGATGAACTATACTTAGAAAAAATTTTGCCAACCTCTATTCGTTCCATTGCTCGTTTAGGAGTATAACTGACCAGATCGTCCCATACGAATATGGTTCATATTGTACGATCAGTTTTAAAAATTGTGAATTTTAAAGCTCTCCCCCGATGTGTGTGCTAAGTTACTCAATTACAATCACACTCTCTTAGACTCAAATAAAATGAAAAAATATAGACTCTAATTTTATAAAAAATTCTAAGTACATCTTGATTTAAATTCTTCAATAATCTGGAGTATGATTTCCCTAAAATGTTAGTACACACAAGAGCAAAAACAAATATTCCAAAAATGTGTTAGGAGAAAATAATAATATTTAGAATCATAAAAAATATACAAGTTGCAAGTGTGTAAAATATGCAAAGCTAAGTAGCAACTTTCTTGACAATCTCTCCCTTTTTGATGATGGTAAAATAATTATTATTTGTGTATATTTGAAAATCCTAAGTTTCTCCTAAACTCCCCCTGAATTAATAAGCATGTGAGTATGAGGGGTATGCAATATTTTTTTTAAGTTTTTTCACACACAAAGACTAGCACATAAAAAATAATACTGAAATAAAAGAGTAAAAAAGAAAAGCTTAAACAACCCTAAAAACAAGAAATACATAAAAATAAAAAAAATAAAAAAAAATACAAGATAAATAATATTTCTCTCCATTTTTGACAATAGTAAAAAGAGAGTAAGAAACATACAATAGAAATGTAAGAAGCCATATGAGAAAAACTTTAATAATTAACCCTAAAAGAGATGAAGGTATAATAGCAATGATAAAAGTAAGGTTCATTAAAAAAATAAAAATTCATATTATTTAAATTAATATGTAACAAAAACAAGATAAATATATCAAAATCATGAATCAATCTAGATAATGTGATAAGGAGAATTATTGTAAAATTGATGAAATGAAAATAACTGTAAGTCAAGTTCTAATATTAATTATAATTGAACATTAGATTGATTTGAAATTAAAGATTAAAAGATAGAGGAAAGAACATATACTTGTGACGACATTACGCATCTTTTCAATATTTGTTGCACACTTTATGCTTCTTTTTACTTTTGGGCTAATTTTGTGCCTCTTTTTCAATTGGCAAATTATTGCGCATTCTTTTGATTTTTGTACCTTTATACAGTTTTCAAACTTTCAAGTTGTTCTTTAAAATATCAATAATCTAAAAGTTCAAAATTTTTTAAGTACAAAAATTATTATATTGAGAAATGAAATAAATAATAATAAGAATTCAAGAATGCAATAATAATGTTACAATTTTGTATGCCTAAAAAGAATATGAGAATGATATCCTTAACTTGATTAAGTTATAAGCTAATTTAAATTTATGGAAAATTATATTTTCTAATCATATGAATTTTTGCATTGCCTTTCAAAATATACCACTTTTTAGATCACTTATCTGAAGATAATCATATAAGCTATCAAACATTTCCAAAAATTATCAAAATAAACTAAAACAAGACCAGAAGGTTTTTTTTTATATCAAAGTAAATGATATTACAATTCAACTTGATTGATATCAATTTAGAACAACTAAGAAAAAATAACAAACATAAAAACCCATATCAAATATAGTTACAGAAATTCTAAACAAAAACATATTACATCACATTACATCATCAGCACTGATGAAGAAAAACACAAAAGAAGTAAAGTCATCACTCAAAGTGGCCCTGATCTGGAGGAGATTGCTGGTTTAAGAAATTAAAATAGCTACTCATCATAGCCATATTTGATCTCATAGAGTCATATTGACCTCTTATCCAATCCATGTCCTGTTGGTACTACGCATCATGCTACTGTAAATGAGTCTTAATTTGATCAAAGCGTCAATTAAAGTGACTCTCGAGATGATTAAAATGATGAACCAACTCATGAAGATTTGGTCCACTAGCAGGCATAGGTGTAGGTCCTCTCTCCTCTCCCTCAGTGTCAGCACCTTCATCATGTTTTGTAAAGATAGCTCAAAATGAACAATCAATGTAGTACAAAGGCTCTTCTAGATGAGACAGATCAGGATGAACTAATTCATACTTCTTCTCAAGAATATATACTACAAGGTGTCCTAAGGCTATGTCCTTCTTTCTCATATGGGATACATGGCCAATTTCAGAAAACCCATAAAGGTAGTCAAGAATGAGTTGGGCTTCATCAATGGGTTGACTAGTAAAGATCAGATAAGTGATAGTGGAAAGAAGATGAGTTATATTAATTCTATCACCAGCTTTTGGAATGATAAAAGTTTTAAGAACATGCTAAATGATTCTAACATCTTGGTGTAGAGTGTTTACCTTGGGCAAATAAAATTCTTATCTAATCCCTCTAAGTACCCAGTTTATTTCAGTCCAATCAAAATTAGAAGCAGAAGTCAAGGTGTGGGCTCTTATTCCTTCAATCCTCAAGTTTAAGAAAACTCCCAGATCTTCCTTGGTTTTTTCTATATTATTTCCTAGAATATAGGATCTAATCCTATATTGATCAAAATTAAAGGTCATGTTTGCTATGAAATAATGAAATGTAGATATGTTGAAGGAGTAAATCAGAGTAAGGATAAAATCAAATTGGGTAGAGGCAAAGAGTGGCAGTATCTGATAGATTGTATTTTCTTGAATCAGAACTCTGGAAGGGGTTATGTTTTGCAGATACAAACCTAGGGTAGGATTCCTCATTTGCTTTGGACAAAAAGTTTTCATTGGTATTCATAGGCGAAGGTCCCCTAGTTAGTTCCTTAGCATGCCTAACCCTCTTGCTTGAGCTCGCCATAGAAAGATCAAAGGGAAAGAAGGTTGGAAAAGGTTTTTGAAGAGAATGAAGTTTGAATTCTAAACCCTTTCAATTTAAAGAAAAAAATGATATTTTGTACAGATGAAAATGAGTTCGTCCTGTATGATGCATGGGTTCGTATGTACGAAGCAACATTTCGTATGTACGAATGAATATGGTTAAAATGAAACAACTTTTTGTAATCATACGAGTTACAAGGAATCCTTTCATACAGACTTTTTGACCAGACGATTGTACAGACGAACAGATGTTTGACTAGGACGATCGATTATTTTAAATTGTTTTTATTACAGTTTGAATCATCCCCTATTCAGAATGACAGATGGTTCGTATGAACAAATTCCAAGTTTGTACGTACAATTTGAAATAATAACTGCTTATGTTCGTATAATCGTCTAGATGCGTACATACGATTGAATACACATCATCTAGACGATCATGATGATCATACAGACAAACTGTATTAAAAATTGAAAAACTATATGCATTCTATTCTACCCATTGATTAATACGCTATAGGATTTGTCCAGTATAAAAATATTTCATACAGACAAAAGTCACACTTAGAAACTTTTATATGATTTCTTTAAAACATGAATTTTGAATGTGAAAATATTTTTGAAAATACACCAAACACACTGACAAAAATAACAAAAGCAAACATGCACGAAAACTAAAAAACACATAAGGAAAATTACAAAACCAAAAAGCACACTTACAAAAACACATATCAATGTTGTAGAAATCTTTATTTAAGCATTCAAATCAATCACACAAAACATTGTTCTTAATGTACTAAAAGTATCAAAGGCAAGTGGTTTTATAAAAATGTCTCCAAGTTGATTTTCAGTTGAAACATGATTGAGTTCAATTTCTTCTTTGGATACATGATCCCTTATAAAATGATGCCTGATATAAATATATTTGGTTCTTGAATGTTGAATAGGATTTTTAGAAATGTAAATGGCACTAGTATAACAATAAATGGAAATTATGCCAATTGTTAATCCTAAATCAATAAACTATTGTTTCAACCAAAGTACTTGTGTCACACAACTTCCTAAGGTAATGTATTCAGCTTCAGCAGTAGATAGGGCTAAGGAATTCTATTTTTTTACTAGAACAAGAGACTAAAGAATTTCTAATAAATTGACATGTTCCAGAAGTACTCTTTCTATCAATCATACAACCTACAAAGTTAGAATCTGAATATCTAATTATTTTAAATGAAGCGTTATACTTAGGATGCCAAATCCCTAAATTCTGAGTTCCCAAGAGATATCTCAAAATCCTTTTCCCTGTTGTCAAATGTGATTCTTTTGGATTTGATTGAAATCTAACACACAAACAAATGCTAAATATAATATCGGGTCTGCTAGCTATCAAGTAAAATAAAGATCCAATAATTCTCCTAAATTTCTTTTGATCAACAAATTTTCCCTTAGGTCCTTATCCAATTGAACTAAGAAACTCATAGGTGTACTAATAGGTTTAACATTGTCCATTTCATACTTTTTGAGGATATCCTTAACATACTTTGGCTGACTAAGAATTGTTCCTTCCTCAAGTTGCTTAATGCTAAAACCTAGAAAGTAATTCAAATCTCACATTAGGCTAATCTCAAATTCACTACTCATTATTTTAGAAAATCATCACAAAGATTTTTATTAGTAGATCCAAAGATGATATCATCAATATAAATTTGTACAATGAGTACGTCATCTCCTAATTTCTTCAAAAATAGAGTTGTGTCCACACTTCCTTTTTCAAAAGATCTCTCAAGTAGGAAGGTGCTCAACCTCTCATACCAAGCCCTAGGTGCCTGTTTCAATCCGTATAATGCCTTTTTAAATTTGAAAACATGATTTGGGTGTTTAGAATTTTTAAAGCCTAGATGTTGTTCTACATAAACATCCTCTCGAATCACCCCATTTAAGAAGGCATTTTTAACATCCATTTGATACAATTTAAATCTCTAAAATAGGAAAAGGCTAACAAAACCCTGATTGCTTCAAGTCTAATTACAGGGGAAAAAGTCTCTTTAAAATCAATTCCTTCAATTTAACTATACCCCTTAGCCATCAATCTAGCCTTAGTTCTAATGAATACTCCTGAGTCATTCATGTTGTTCTTGAATATCCACTTAGTTCCTACTACACTTTTATCCTTTAGCCTTGCAGTTAATTCCCAAACTTTATTTCTTATAAATTGATTTAATTCATCTTACATAGCTAATATCCACAATTCATCCGAAAGTGCTTAATAAATATTTGTGGGTTCTATCATTGAAATAAAGCCTGAATGATTGACTTCTTTGTTCAACCCACGCCTAGTCCTAACACCCTCACTAGGTTCACCTATAATTAATTCTTTTGGATGGGTTTTTGAAAATTTCAAATTTCTAGGCAAAGAGTTTTCTATCTCCAAATTTTCATTCAAATTTATTTTCTCAATCTTTTGAAAGTCAATCTCTATCTCATCCTCTTCAATAATTTGCTCTTCCAAAATTTTAGATTCATCAAATATAATATTTGTGGTCTCCTCAATTGCCAAAGTTATTTTATTGAATACTCTATAAGATTTTCTAACACTCGAGTATCCTAGAAAAATTCCTTCATCTAATTTTGGATCAAATTTTCCTAAGGAAGATTTTCCATTGTTATGTATAAACACCTTATATCCAAAAACATGCAAATGTGACAAATTAGGTGTTCTCCCCTTAAGTAACTCATAGGGTATTTTATTCAAGTTTGATCTGTGATTCACCCTATTTAAAACATAATATGTCGTGCTAACTGCCTCAATCAAAAAATATTTAAGATCTGAATATTTTGCCAACATGGCTCGGGCAACTTCTATTAATAATCTATTTTTCCTTTTGACTACCCCATTCTGCTGAGGGGTTCTAGGTGTAGAAAAATTGTGATCAATCCCTTTTGCTTTACAAAAATCTTCAATTTTTTTATTTTCAAGTTCTCCTTCATGATCACTTTGAATTGACAAAATCTCATATCCTAGTTTCCTCTTAATCCAAGTAAAAAAATTTTTAAACTCCTCAAATGATTCACTCTTATGATATAAAAATCTAACTTATCTGAATCTAGAGAAATCATCCACAATCACAAATCTGTATACCTTTCCTCTTAGACTTACAATTCAAACTGGTCCAAAAAGGTCCATATGTAAAATCTCTAATGGTTTACTATTTCTAAGATCCTTATTGGACTGAAAAGATGACTTCATATATTTTCCTAATTGACTTGCATCGCAAAGGTGATCCTTAATAAAGTCTAGTTTTGGTATACCTCTCATTAAGTTCTTTTGAGTAATCCTCTTAAGATTTTTTATGCTAGAGTGACAAAGTCTTCTATGCCAAAACCATGACTTATCAAAAATAGTTTTTAAACAAAAACCAGGAGTTTTGATACAATTCAAATCTAGCATATAAACATTATTTACTAGTATACCATGCAAAACATCATTACCATTCAGGCTTAATATGCAGCTAATAGGGAAAACTTTAACATAATATCATTTATCACATAGCTGACTAATACTTAGAAGATCATGCTTTAAGCCTTCTACTAACAAAATATTTTCTAAAAAAAAAAATTTTAAGTTCCCTATCATACCTGATCCTATCACCTTCCTTGTGGTGTTATCTCCAAGTGTAACCCTGCCTCCACTCCTAGCTTCCAGCAATATGAATTGTGTAGTATCTCCAGTCATATACTTTGAGCAACCACTATCCAGGTACCATATGCTCTCACGAGGCCTTGTGTGAGAGCTATCTTATAAAATCATCAAATGTTAAACCTAGGAACCCAAATAAGTTTGGGTTCACCTCTTGGAAAATTATAAATAGATGCATGTATGTTATGTCTAGGTTTATGCATCGTAGGCTTCCACACCAAATGAATTTTTCTTTCCAATGTATAGGTGTGTGTTTTATGTCCAAATAATCCATAATTATAACATTTAACTCCGGGAAATGGATTTCTCATTCTTCTATAATTATTTTGTTTCCTGCTGAGTTTTAAAAATTTCGGATATAAAATAAAATTTGTAAAATCTTCAAGTGTTGGGGGTTTCCTATTTTTCTCAAGAGCTTTAACTTCCAATTTCAAAAATGCATTTACATCTTCTAATACATGATTGGTATATTCTAATCAATATTCTCTTCTCTCTGATTCATCCTTAAGACATTTAAACTATTTTTCTAATTTTGTATATGATGATTTTAAATTTTTATGGTTATTATTCAAATTGTCGAACTCATCAAGTAATTTTATGTAGTTGTTATCAATTAATGCATGATCTTTCCTAAGGATTACTTGTTCTCTTTGTAGTTCTTATAACTCTAAATTCAGACTAGCATGCATTTTCTTTAACTTCCTATATGCATCTATATGTGTTCAAAGATTTCTAAAAGTTTATAGTAAGTCAAGTCACAAATCTCTTCTTGATCTGACTGATCAAGATTACCAGCCATTAAGCATAGATTTGTGACTTCTTCTTCCTTTTTAGTCTCTGACGAGTCTGAAGCTGAGTCCGCCCAGAAAGCTCTTTAAAATTTCTTCTTGCCCTTCTTCACAATTGGTTTCTCCTCTACCTTCTCCATGCTATGAGTGGCTTTGAGTTTTGGGTACTCTGACTTAATGTGTCCAGATTTCTTGCACTCATAGCAAATCACATTATTTGAAACATTAACATTCCTATTGAACTTACCTTGATTCCATTGCTAGCATCTCTTTTGCTTCCTCTTCAAAAAGCTTTTGAACTGTCTAGTCATCAACGCGATGTCATCCTCATCCTCAAGTTGTGATAGATCACTCTCTGACTCCTCCACTTTTAGTGCTATATTCTTCTCCCTTCGTGGTTCACCTACATTAATCTTTCTTTGACTCACTCCTTGCTCGCAAGCAATTAGTGATCCAAGAAAATTGTCAATAGAGTAAACATTTAAATCTTTAGACTCTGATATAGCAGTAATTTTTGCATCATAAGTAGTAGGAAAACAACGGAGAATCTTATTTACCATTTCAGCATTTGTTAATTCTCTATCTTGTGCATGCAAAGAAGTGACTATCTGAGTGCATCTTGTGTACATGTCAAAAATGGATTCATTTGATTTCATGCAAAATAATTCATAGTCATGCAACAAGATGTTTAATCTAGACTGTTTAACTTCATTAGTCCCTTCATAAGTTATACAGAGTCTGTCGCATATGTCATTTTCACTCTTATAAGTGGAAACCCACATATAGTCCTCTGACTTAAGTGCACAAAAAAACTATTTAAATATTTAGCATTAAGTTATGCTAAGTCATGTTCTTCTACATCTAATCCATAAAGGTTATTTTTACTCTAATGCCATCAACTAATCTAGTTGGTTTTGTATACCCTTCTTGTACTAAGATCTACATGCAATAATTAAGTGACTGTAAAAATGTAGACATACGTGTTTTCCAAAAATCAAAAGGGATATTATCAAACAAAGGAGGTCTAGTGATTGAATACCCTTGAGATGTGTTTTATTTTCGAATGTAGCCATGATCATTAATCAAAAAGCAGTCTAAATTTATGATTTTGAAACTAAGCTCTGATACCACTTGTTGAAACTAGTTAAATATGAGTTAGGTTGTTAAACCTAAGCTTATGTACCAATGGCTAACCAAGAGGGGGGAGAATTGGTAATTTAAAAATTTTATCTCTTGTTAACTGGAATTTTAAGTGTTTAAAATAATGAAATTTTTTAGTCATTTTAAAAACAATTTTTCAACCACAGATAATATCAAAACAAAAAAAAATAAAAAGTAACGAAAAATAAAAAGACAAAAGATTTATAGTGGTTAGGTCAAACACGACCTACATCCACTCCCTGAAGTCTCCCACTTCAGGTATTACACTATTACCACTAGTGTCTCTCCTTTTTCCCCCACAATAAGGTGGAGAAGCCTTCACAAAAATTCTCTTCCACCACTACTCAGTGCGGTAGAGAACCGTCATCCTTTTACACCCTCCAAGTGTAGGCAGAGTACCGTCATCCTTTTACACTCTCCAACTATAGGCAGAGTACCTTCCGCTGTTCACACTCTCCAAGTGTAGGTAGAGAACCTTCGGATGTTCATACTCGAGTGTCAGCAGAGAATCAAAACTTATTGAAAGATCTTCTCAGAAGAAATCTAGAAAGACAAGAGAAAAGAGTGAAGTAATTATTAATTACACACAGAGATCCTTACCTTTGAGTAACCAAGTGCCCTTGACACTGTAATAGTAAAAACTCTCCTTCAAACACTCTCTCTTTCAAAATCTCTTAGGTATGGATGAAGATCAAGTGACAAAAAGATTTTAAGTCTGTTTAAAAGGGACCTTATATAGAAAAAACACAAAAATTCATCCAAAAATTGCAATTTTCAATTTCTGACCATCCACGATCATCCCATACGATCCAATTTCGTACTTACGAATAGTATAAAAACTGTTGCGTACAAACTTAATCTGAACTGGTATGAATTGCCTTCATACCTGATCATCATCTCATACGAACATGGTTTGTCTAATACGAATAATTATTCTTAAAGTTTGTTGGTACAAAAAAGCAGGATGAATTCCAAGTTTCTAGAATATAGAAGATCATCCTAGGATGAACCATAAATATTGTCTAGACGAATAGTTCACTTTGGCAAATCCAAAGTCCATCATCCTTGAATGAACGATAAATATCGTCTAGACGAATGCATCCAGAGAGCATCATCCTGGGGTGAACAATAAATATCATCTAGATGAACGCATCCAGAGAGCATCATCCTAGGCTGAATGATAAATATCATCCAGATGAATGCATCCAGATAGCATCTTCTTGGGACGAACGATAAATATCGTTTGGATAAATGCATCTAGAGAGCATCATCCTGGGATGAACGATAAATATCATTTGAACAAACGCATCCAAAGAGCATCGTCCTTGGACAAACGATAAATATCATTTGGATGAATGCATCAAGAGAGCATCGTCCTGGGATGAACGATAAATATCATCTGGATGAACTATACTTAGAAAAAAAATTTGCCAACCTCTATTCGTTCCATTGCTCGTTTGGGAGTATAACTGACCAGATCGTCCCATACGAATATGGTTCGTACTGTACAATCAGTTTTAAATTTTTTGAATTTTAAAGCTCTCCCCTGGTGTGTGTGTGCTAAGTTACTCAATTACAATCACATTCTCTTGGACTCAAATAAAATAAAAAAATACATACTCCAATTTTACAAAATATTCTAAGTAGATCTTGATTTAAAGTCTTCAATAATCAAGAGTATGATTTCCTTGAAATGTTAGTACACACAAGAGCAAAAACAAATATTCCAAAAATGTGTTAGGAAAAAATAATAATCAAAACAATAATATTTGGAATCATCAAAAATATACAAGTTGCAAGTATGTAAAACATGCAAAGCTAAGTAGCGACTTTCTCAACACCTCTAACTCCTTTAATGGTTTATTGTTCTTTTTGAAGAAAAATCTATTTCAAATTAAAAGTTGGACTTTGAAATTGAGATCTTTCCATCTTCTTACAATAATCTATCTCATATGAATAATGTTCAAAGTCATTAAATCACTTTCAAGTTTTCTTTATTAGGTTATTGCATTTATCATATGGATATGATTATAATTTATGGTTTATTCTTTTTAATATTAGAGAGTGAGTTTTCTTCTTTTATATCTGAAATATAATCTCATAACTGAGAGTTTGTAAAGGTTTTGAAAGCAAGTCAGGTTGCAAAAAAATTGATAAGAGGTACCAAATGAGACCAAAAGAAAAATGAAAAGATACATAATGACTGCCAAGTAATTACAAGATACATCAAAATGTGTTACAATTCAAAAGATGCACAAAGTGTGATATAATAATTAGAAAAAAGGCACAAAAAGAGCCCACAAAAATAAGCTTCTTTATGTTTAATATTTTTCAATCTTAAAAGAATTCATGTACCATTTGATATCTTTAAATACTTGATTTTTAAAACTCATGATTTTGATTGATTACTTTGTTATATCATTCTATCAAATAATTTTTTCTAAAGCAAAATTTGAACATATCACTTTTCTTATCTGATTTTTTTTAATTAAATTTTTATTTTAAAAAGATTTTGAACCTGTAAGGAGTCCAAGCTAGGGTTAATAAGATCAATTTTCTACATTTTTTAGATTTCACCATTGTTAATTCATTTCTTATTAATTTTTAATCCACTCATAAGGAAATTTCCTATTTATTAGAGTTGTTTAATTCAAAAACAATAATGTTTTTTTGTTTTAATTTATGAATGATTTTTATTTTTTTAGTGTTATTTTATGTTTTTTCTATGTTTTTTATTTTTATTTATAAAAATTCTTGATCATCACTTTCCATATCTTGATTTTTTTCAATTTAGTTCACATCATCAAAAATGATCCACATTATCTTGTATGGCATGACCAAAATACACCTCTCTGATTAAAACACATCTAACGGCTAATTTAAACCAATTATTAGTGATCATACTAGATGATTCTTGGTTTGTCCTATATGATACATATGGTAAAAATAGTTAGACGATTTCAAAGTTGTTAGGCCAATCCATTATTACACATCCCAAACGATACACATATTCATCCTTTATGATCCCTTTATTCAACGGTCGTATAGGCTGACCCCTCGGTACGATCGCTTTCTGCCAAATCATCCAATATGATATCCGATTGTCCTGGATGATAAGATCAACTTTTTTGACTGATCATTTGGATGAAATTATTGCACTTGATCATCCTAGATGATCTCACGATCATCCTGGATGATTTTCCCTATCATATATAAACAACCAATCTCAAGACTTGTTCTTCACTCCAAACATTCCAATCTATTTTCTCTCATTCAAGCTTTTAATTCTGGAATATGGCTAGTGATAAATGATCTCATGCCCACACAGGCAGCTCTTCCATGAGTGCTATTGATTCTCACTTTACTAAAGCAGCTGATGAATTTTAGTCGCCACTCCTTCTTGTTGCAATCCACAACCCCTTGTCTTAGATTTTGATGATGACAAATAATGTCATCTAATTTATTATTTATTGCATATCTTTTATTTCTACTATTATTTGTGAGTACTAAAATTTTAGGAAGATCACAAGTTACTCAGGACAATAAGAAGACTCAAGATAGGGTAGAGTAGGAGTGTGAGTTTATAACATTATAATTTTTCATTCATTTTATTTTCTCTTTTATTGAGTCTGGCCATAAATTATATGTAAATCTGAGCAACCCTACACACACACATAGGGGGTGAGGGTTTTTAAAATGTAGAATTTTTTTTCTCTATTAATCATACTGTAAATGCTTTTTTGTGAACAGGACATACTGTACAATTTATATTATACTATATGATATATTACTAATCCAAAACCCTAGCCGCCATATTAATTTAAGTAAGTTTATTAGCCATTCGTACTGTATGATTTATTTTAAATACTTACTTAAATCAACCCATTATTAGTGGGAAAAATCAAGGATTAATTTCTGATTGGTCATCGTACTATACGAACCAGTTCGTACTATACAATGAACTGAGGATGTTTTTTATCATCCCTGGGTTCGTCTTGGATAATCCCTTGATTTTGCCTAATCATACTGTATGAAGTAGATCGTACCCTATGATGTACATAGATAAGTTTTGATCATCTCAGACTTCGTCCTGGATGATAACTTGATTTTAACTAATCGTATTGTACAAAGTAGGTCATACCCTACGATGTACAGAGATGAGTTTTGATTGTCTCAGCTATCATCCTGTACGAACAGAAGAGTTTTCCCTATCATACCGTATGAGTTTATATTATACTGTACGAACTTATTCATAAATTTTGACCTATTCATAAACCTTCGTACTAAGATGAAGCTCATTTATACTAATCATACTATACGATTAACGGCTACTTTGAAAAAATTTAGGGTTTTTGGAGCCAATTTTAAGTATCAAAAAGTAATGTTTTTGGTGAGAGAAAAAAAAAGAGAGAGGAACGTGATTACAGAGGGTTTCCTTGGGAGTAGCTCTTGAGGAGATTTTAGGGTTTGTGAGAGGAAGGAGAAGGTAGGCTTAGTGAGGGAAAAGGAGTCCGAGCTTACTGCACTTTATTTCTCCTATGGCCTGAGAAGATCATGTGGGAGGCTTTCTTAAGGGAAGACTCTTCAACATTCGTGTCCTCTAAGGTACTCTGCCTTCTCCAGGAGGGAGAAAAATGAGAAGGTACACTGTCGTCGTTAGGAGGGTGAGAAAAGTGCTTGGCACTCCGCCATGCACGGTTGGTGAAAGTGAGGTTTCTAAGGGCTTCTCTACCTTGCCGAGGGGGGAAAAAGGAGAGCTATTGTTTAGTAGTGAAATTCCCATAGTTGAGGACTCCGGGGAGTGGATGTAGGTCAAGTGATCGAACCACTATAAAAACTCTTGTGTGCTTTTTCCTTTACCATTTTTATTTTTGTTTGCATTTTATTTTCATGATATTTACTTGGTGATAATTGTGATAAAAAAAACATTGTTGCAAATTGTGTTCAAGTACTTTCTTTCACATTAGTTAAATTTTTTTGTGAAAATTTTAAAAACACAAAAAATTTATTAGAACTCCTGTTTAGGATTTTATTACAACAAGTTTTTTGTAATTCAACCCCCCCCCCCCCCCCCCCCCCCTCTTAGCGCATCTAGTAATTTCACTTCTTCCTCTAGGAATAAAGTTGAGTATTCCTCCTCTATCCTTCCCATTAATTGAGATCATTCAAATGAGAATAAGTTATTGCTATTATTTTTCGGTGTTTAGATTGGATCAATGGCTTTACATCTCAATTGATTATGCTTATATGATTATATATTTTTATTCGTGATTGTAGTTTCTCATTCTATGTTGTAATTTAATTCATAAATTATAGAATCTATATTATTTTAGATGCATTCAACATTATCATTCTATGACGTGAATTTTCTAAGTTTGATTATTAATATTCAATGTATATAATTAGATTCGAGTTATAGAAGCTTTTTTTTTTTCAATTGAGTCCTTTAGTGTTATCTTGAATATAAAATTATAATTTTTGTTTGTAGGACCTTTGAGTTGTTATCATGATATTGTTGTTGATTGAACATCTTTCTAGCTTAAGGTCTTGTCACTTGTGTAGAGGTATCTTACTATTATTAATTTTGGTATAAACATACCCTTCTCTATTAATGACTTAAATCAATGTTAATTTAATTCGCTTTTAGATAATTAATTATATTGTCAGCGCTATCATCATTGAAAAAAATCTCAATTTATATGCATATGCTTGTTGATATGTTTTCATGTTTATAATAAACTAGAAGGTCTGATAGGTAGATCATTCTTGATTTATTATTGCTTAATCACCTATGTATTAATTTCTTTAAAAGTTATATTTTTCTTACTTTTGCTTCTATGAGGTCAAAATAAATCCTTAAATTCCTTCATCATCTCTTATTTTTGGGGGATTTATCATCTTCCAAACTCAGGATGTGACAATATCTCTATTAAAATTATCAAATGTTGTGTACATGCTAGAAATTCAAACAAATAATACTATAACAACATTAACTTTTATCCCACTATGCTGGGTCGACTACATGAATCCTTTTCCTCCATTGTGTCATGTTAAAAGTCAAATCTCGCTTAAATCTAATAAAGAAAGATCATTTCTAATACTTTCTAACTAATTCTTTTTTAGGTCTACATCTACCTTTCTTAACATAAGTCAAATATAATACCTCTACGTTCCTAATCGGGTCATCGGAAGGCTGCCATTTTATGTGACCAAACCATCTAAGGCGACTCTTTCTAATTTTATCTTCCACTGGTGCTACTCCATCCTCTTCACATATATGCTCATTTTGTATCCTATCTATAAGGGTAAAGCCACTCATCCACTTGAGTATCCACATCTTTGCAACACTTAACTTAGCATTATGCTTCCCTTTTAATAGCCAACATTTAACACCATAAAGCATTGCAGGTTTCACCACCATCTTATAGAATTTTCCCTTAAGCTAGAGGGTGGTTTTATTATCACATAACAAGCCAGATGCATTCCTCCACTTCAATCATCCAACTTCAATTATATTGATAATATCCCCATATATTTCACCATCACTATGAGGAATAGATCCAAGATAATCTAAATATGTACTCTTATTAATGATTTGATCGCCTAAAGTCACAATCTCATCACTACGTCAATTACTACTAAAATTACACTCTATATATTCAGTTTTAGATCTACTCAAGTGAAAACCTTTAGACACTAAGGTTGACCTCCATAATTCAAATTTGCCTTCAACCCCTCTCTAGTCTTATCAACAAGAAGAATATCATAAGCAAAAAAGCATACACCAAGGTATAACCTCTTGCAAATGTCTAGTGAGAACATTCGTAACTAAAGCAAAAGACGTGGGCTTAAGGCTAATCCTTAATCTAATCCAACCAAAATAGAAAAGACACTTGGTCAAACCACCTTGTGTTTGAACACAAGTAATAGCTCCTATATATGTATTTTTAATGATTTGAATATAAGAATTATTAACTCATTTCTTTTCAAGAACTCCCCATCGCACTTCTCTTAGAACTTTATCATATGCTTTCTCTAAATTAATAAATATTATATGTAGATCCTCCTTATTCTCTCTATATTTTTCCATCAAATCTCTCAATAAATGTATGGCTACCATAGTAGATCTACCCGACATGAATCCAAGTTGATTTTGAGAAACATTAGTATCATGCTGTAACTTACACTCCATAACTAGCTCCCATATTTTTAAAATATGACACATTAACTTGATTTCTCTGTAATTTGCATAATCTTATGCATCACCTTTATTCTTAAAGATAGGAATTAACACACTTATTCTCCACTCATCTGGCATCTTTTTAGTCTTCAAAATAGTATTAAAAAGTTTAGTAAGATAAGAAATTCCTTCATCTCCTAAGCATTTCTACACCTCTATTGGAATATCATCAGGCCCAATAGCTTATCCACACTTCATTTTCTTTAAAGCTTATCTAACTTCGATATTACTAATACGTCGATAAATAAAGAAATTTTTATTTTTATTTAGGGTACTAAGATCACTAAAGTCAATCATATTTTCACATTCTACATTAAAAAGTTTAGGAAAATATCTCATCCACCTTTATTGAATATCATCTTCTAAGAAAAGTACTTTTTGATCTTCATTCTTAATACACTTCACTTGAACTAAATCCTTACTTCTCCTATCTCTTTATTTTTCTAACTTATACATATATCTTTCTTCCTCCTTAGTATCTAATCTATTATATAAATTATTAAAGCTAAGATCTTCGTCGGGCAATCCAAATAAATAATACTAAAAACATGAAAATAATAGTACACATACATGCTTATATTGCAAATGAATAACAAAATCTCCAAATTGATGGACGTGATCCCTAATGAGAAAAAAAAATTGAACAAAATTTTTGTGATGATAACATCGAATGAATAAAACTAAAGTGGAGATGATGTCAACGCCTTTTTTCTTCTGTACAAAGGAATATATTTATAATAGGAGGATTTAGTTTTATTTTATTTTATTTTTTAAAGTAGTATTTGAACAAAATGGAATTATTTTCAATTTTGAGTATGATAATGGACATAAAATTAAGAATGTAAATATCAGATTCGAGATAGAGCCGGAAAAGAGAGAGGCTTAAGGTAAGGTCGAATCGGATGATGTAATAAATATTATAAATTTTTAAATGATATTTAAATAATAAGATAACTTTGTAATAATTTTGAAATAATATAATTTTTTACTAATAAATAAATAAAATTTATAAACAAATAATTTATTTCATTATTTTAAAGTTAATTAAAAATAATTAATAATTTATAATATATATTTAAAAATAAATAAATTCTTAATAGAATTCTAAATTTAAATATCTCTAATTTTTATTTTTTAATTAATATTTAATAAAAATTTAGTGTATATATTAATTTATAAATTTAATATAAATAATTGTTAATTTATGTTATATATTTAGGTAAACTTTTGACCTATAAATTATTTATATAAAAACTTATATTTATAAAGTCATACATTATTATTTACTTGATTTTTTTATCTTTCTTATTATTATTTAATTTCATATTCTGAAAGAAATTAGGTAAAAAATATTTATTAGTATATTCTAATTAACATTATGCTAAAAATATATCTTAAATTTTTTTATATTTATTTTAACATAATTATAATACATAAATAATTATAAATATAAGAAATTTAAAAATTATTTTATTCATTTTTTTATTTGAATATTCTGGACAAATGTTTTTAAAAATTATCATGAAAATAATACATAATGCATATGTAAAGTCTGTATAGGTTGTTAAACCTATGCCAATGTCCCAAGGCTAACCAAGAGGGGAGGGGGTGAATTGATATTTTAAAAATTCACTTGGTAATTAAGGAAAAACAATTTTTTGTATTTTTTGAAAAAATAAATTTTAACCACAAATATTAAACTGCTGAAAAATAAAAATGAGGAAATAAAAATGAACACGAGAATTTTTAGTGGTTCAATCCAACAAGACCTATGTCCACTCCCTAAAGACTTCATCTTAAGGTATTGCACTATTACCCAAAGTGACTCTCTTTTTACCCCCACAGAATGGTGGAGAAGCCTTTACAATTTTTCTCTCTTCCAACTATCCCTGACGCGGAAGAGTACCATCATCCTTTCATATCCTCCAAGTGTAGATAGAGTACCATTATCCTTTCACACCCTCCAAGTGTCGGTAGAGTACCTTCGTCAATTCACAACCTTTAAGTGTCGGCAGAGTACCAGATCTTTTTCAAAGATCTTCTCTCAAGCAACTAGAAAGAAGAAATGAAGAGTAGGAACAAAAAAAATAAAAGATATTCTTACCTTTGAGTAACCTTATGATCCCTTTACACTCCACTTGCAAGAACTCTCTCAAACACTATCCCAAAAATACTATTTCACTTGGCCTAAAAAAACTCATGAAGAACAACACGTCAAAGTAAGTTTCAATGGACTTTTAATATGAAAGATATAAAAGAACATCCAAAATATTAAAAACTGCCATTTTTAGCGTATACTATCGTATAGTATAATCGTACTTCATACATACGAATAGTTCAAAAAATGCTACGTACAAACTTGTATGAAATATTTTCTAACATGCTATTCATCCTGTATAAAACCTATTTGTATTGTACGAACTGTTAAGAAAATTTTATAATTCATCGGGATGAAAGGGTTCCTCAAATTTTTGTTCTCTGGATGTCGTCTATACGAACAAGACATCATACAGTATGATCCTTTCAGAAAAATTTGGTGTTCATTGGGATAAAAAGTGACTCATCTATTTTTTACTCTGGACATCGTCTGTACGGACAAGGCATCGTATAGTATTGTTAGTTAAGAAAAATTTAGGATTCATCGGAACGAAAAGGGACCCACCATTTCATACTCTGGATGTCATCTATACGAAGAAGGCATCGTACAGAATAATCAGTTAAGAAAAAGATTTGAATTCATTGGGGAGAAAAGGGACCCATCCATTTCGTACTCTAGACATCATCTGTACGAAGAACCCTTCATACAGTATGATCAATACTTAGAAAAAGTTTCTTCCAACAGTTCATTTAACTACTCGTATGAGAGAATAACTAAAAAAATCATCCCGTATAAAATGAATTTGTACAGTATGATTAGTTTGAAAATTTGTAAATTTTAAATACTCCCCCAATGTGTGTGTGCATGGTTACTTAATTACATTCACACTCTCTCTGACTCAATAAAAGTGCAAAATGCATACTCTATTTATAATGAACCCTAATCTAATCTAATTTCAAGTCTTCAATAATCTGGAGTAGGATTTCTCTAAAATGTTAATACACATAAATAACAAAAATAATATATCCGAAATATGTTTGAAGAAATTAAAATTAAAATAATAATATTTGGAATAATAAAAAATACACATGTTGCAATAATCTCAACAATCCAAAAACTAAGTTGCAATAATCTCAACAATCTCCCTCTTTTTTATGATGGAAAAATAATTATTATTTGATTTAATATTTATAACCTAAATTTCTCCTTAGCTCCCCCTAAAAGATTTTTTTTAAAAACATATAAATAAACAACAAAATAAAAAATTTCAAACAAACACAAAAACACAAACAATAAACAAAAGCAAATAGTATTATTAGTCCCCCTTTGGACAACAACAAAAAGGGAAGAAAATTTTTGAAATAAAATATGTCAAACGATAAACAAATAATTGATCTTGAAAATTATTTTAAAATTAATTGCAACTAATAAATATCAATTTCATAAGAATAAAAAGAAAGATTCGAAATTTTAAATTAAAGAAGAACTAAAATAAGAAAACTTAATCAAGATCATGAGTCAGTCTAGACAAAATAAATAAGGATTATTATTATAAAAATGATGAAATGAAGATTAGTTAACTTCAATTTCAACATAGAGTATAATTGAAAATTAAATTAATTTGAATTAGTGATTAATTGATAGTGGAAAGAACACAATAAAGATAAATTTTAATTTGCGACATTATGCATCATTTTAAAATATGTATGACATACTTTGTGCATCTTTTTCTACTTGAGCTAATTTTGTGCCTCTTTTTACTTTGCGAACCATTGTGGAAACTTTTGATTTTTACACACATTGTGTATTTCCCCTTTTTTTATTATACTTTTTTAGTCTTTCTAAAATCAGTAATCAAAAAAATAAACTCCTCTAATAACAAAAATAATCATATTAAAAAAGAAAATAAAAATCTAATAAGACATCAATATTGTAATAATGATATTCAAGTTAAGTTTGCCTAAAAGAACATGAAATTGATCTCCTTAACATAATTCAGTTATAATTTAATTTAAATTTTTTGAAAAATTAGATTTTGTAATGAAATTAAATTTGTAATGCAAGTTAATTTATAACACATTTTTGGATTAATCATAAAAGGTTTTTCGTATAGACAAATTCACATTTCAAAATAGAAAACAAAAACAAATTCACAAAAATATGACATTTTTCATTAATATAAAAAGGATTTTCTATATTGGTACAAAGATATCAATTGATAAAACTTCAAACTAACACACATAACCATCATAACAAAAAGCACAACTATCATCAATAGAAGTAAAATACAACATCACATCACAAGCAAAAAGTCATCACATGTAAAGGACAAGCAGAGCCAATGACAAAGAAGTACATCTAAAAGTCAAAGGTGCCCTAATATGGGGGAGGTGGCTGGTTGAACTCTGAAAAATAGTTATTCATCATAGATACATTGGTACTAATTGTGTCAAATTGACCACAAATCCACCCCATGTCCTCCTAGTACCTTACATCCTGCTGGTTTAAACGTGTCTCAATTTTATCAAAATGTTGATCATAGTGAGTTTTTATATAATCAAAATGCTAAACCAACTCCTGAAAGTATTGTTGATCAGGTGCAGGTGCAGTAGCTCCCCCTTTTTTTTTAGAATCTCCACTAAAATTGTGATCTCTCCCAAACAAAGATTGAAATGAAGCATCAATAAAAAAGATTGGCACATTAGGGGGAGGATCATGATGAAAAATATGGTACTTCTTATCTAAAATGTATGTCACTAAGTATCCTAGAGCAATATTCTTCTTCCTCTTGTGATGATGAAGCCCAATTTTAGAAAAATTATTAATGTAATCCAAGATGAGTTGGGCTTCATCAATACGTTGTCTAGTCATGATCAAATATATGACGGTGGATAATAGAGGAGTCATATTTATACGATCACCAGTCTTAGGAATAATTGAAGTTTTTAAGACATGTTAGATGGCCTGGGCATTCTGGTTTAATGTGTAGACTCTAGCTAAGTGACATACTTGATTTACACCTCTAAGAAATTTATTGATCTCATACCAGTCATAGTGATATTTAGAGGACAAGTTGTGAGCTCTAGTGTCATGAGTCCTTAAGTGAAGGAAGGTTCCTAAATTTTCCTTTGTGATTTCCACATGCTATTTTTTAACAAAAGAAGTTATCCTAGTTTCATCCTCACTGAACCTCAAGTTTACTAGGAAATAATGAAAGGTCTCTATGTGGTAGGCGTAGATTAAGGTCAGAATAAAAGATAATTGAGTTGAAGCAAAGAGTGGCATGACAGAAAAATGAATTTCATCTTAGATGAAGAGTCTTGGAGTAATTTTGGTGGCTATAAACCTATAGAATGCATCCTCATTATCCCTAAACAAGAAGTCATCCCCACCCCTAGATGACGATCCCTCAATAACACGAGAGTGTTTGGTGGAGCTTGACATTCCTACATCAGAGACTAGAGAGAGTTTAGAGAACGGTTCGAAAGTGAATAAAAATGAATTTTATGTCCCTTCTATATAAAGAAAAATAACCATCCACATGTGTATAGAAAAATCTGCACAATTTGTATGGTAAGATGATGTCATCATACAGTACAAAATATATAAAAAAACTCTAAATTTTTTCTTGTTCAGTTCCAAAAACAAACAAACATGCTATAGAATTTGTACAGTATGAAAATAATTTCGTACAATATGAATTAAACACTTAGAAAATAAAGCAATAAAACCAGAAATTTTTTTTCAAAAACCATCATCCTTCGATAAGTGATAAATGTTTAAACTAAAAACACATAAAAACAAAAACAAAAATAAAAACACTCACAAACAAAAACAACAACAAACATAAACAGAAAAACTAAATCAAACACACATAAAAAAATATATCAAGTTTGCAAAAAATTTTATTTAATTATTAAGATCAATCACACATAACCTTATTCTTAAGGTGCTAAAAGTATCAAAGGCTAGTAGTTTTGTAAAAATATCTACAAATTGACTTTCTATAGAAACATGATTCAATTCAATTTAAATTTTGGCTACATAATCTCTAATAAAATGATGTTATATCTATATGTTTGGTTCTAGAATGTTGAATAGAATTCTTTGAAATGCAAATGGCACTAGTATTATCACAATAAATTAAAATTGTGCCTATTATAAATCTTAAATCAATCAACTATTATTTTAACCTAAGACCTTATGCCACATAACTTCCTAAGGTAATGTATTTAGCTTTAGCAGTAGATAGGGCGACAAAATTTTGTTTTCTACTAGTCCAAGAAACTAATGAATTTCCTATGAATTGACAAGTTTCATATATACTCTTTCGATCAACCCTACAACACATAAAGTTTGAATTAGAATATATAATAATTTCAAATAAAGTATTATACTTAGGATATCAAATTCTTAAGTTTTGAGTTTCCAAAAGATATTTTAAAATTATTTTCACTGTTGTTAAATATAATTATTTTGGATTAAAACGAAATATAACACATAAACAAACACTAAACATTATATCTGGTCTACTAGCTATCAAATAAAGCAAAGATCCAATTATACCTCTAAATCTTTTTTGATCAATAGATTTTCCCTTTGGGTCCTTATCCAACTAAACTAAAGAACTAATTATAGTAGTTATTAGTTTAGCATTGTCCATTTTATACTTTTTGATTATATCCTTAATATACTTTAACTAAATAAGAAATGTTGCCTCCTCATTTTGCTTAACACTAAAACTAAAAAATAACTTAGATCTTCTATTAAATTCCTTTCAAATTTACTAATTATTTTAGAAAAATTATCATAGAAATTCTTATTTGTAGATCAAAAAATGATATCATCAATATATATCTGAATAATGAGTATATTATCTCCAAATTTCTAAATAATGAGTTTATTATCTCCTAATTTCTTCAAAAAGAGAGTGGTGTTCACACTTCCTTTTACAAAAGTTCTCTCTAATAGGAAAGTGTTTAACCTCACATACCAAGCCCTAGGTGTATATTTCAATCCATATTATAATTTTTTTATTTTATACACATGATTAAGGAATTCAGAATTTTTTAAAACTAAAGGTTGCTCAACATAAACATTCTTTTGTATCACCCTATTCTAAAGGCATTTTTAACATCCATTTAAAATAATTTAAATCCTCTAAAATAGGAAAATGCTAACAAAACCCTAATTGCTTCAGGTCTTTCTATAGGGGCAAAAGTATCTTCAAAATTAATACCTTCAATTTGATTATACCCCTTAGCCACCAATCTAGCCTTATTTCTAGTCACAACTCATATATTATTAATTTTATTTTTAAACACCCACTTAGTTCCAACTACACTTTGATCCATTGGCCTTTCAATCAGTTCTTAAAAATCATTCCTTATAAATTGATTCAACTCCTCTTGTATGGCAAAAATCTAAAATTCCTTCGAAAGTGCTTTATTAAATAAAAGCATATTGATTAATCTCTCTTCTAAGTCCATGTCTAGTCCTAACGCCCTTACTAGGTTCACCTAAAATCAATTCCTTAGGGTTATTTTTTAAAAAATTTAATTTTCTAGGCAAAGGGTTCTCTATCTCTAAATTTTCTTTCAAATTCATCTTTTCAATTCCTTTGGAGTTATTTTCTAAAAGATCCTCTTCCAAATTTGACTCTTTCAAATCTCATATTCATCAAATACAACATGTGTTATCTCCTCATTTATCAAAGTTCTTTTGTTAAACACTCTATATGATTTTCCAACACTAGAGTATCCAAGAAAAATTCTTTTATCTGATTTTGGATCAAAGTTTCCTAAAGGAGATTTTCCATTATTATGTATGAACACCTTACATATAAAAACATGCAAATATGACAAATTAGGTGTTCTACCCTTTAGAAGCTCATATAGGATTTTATTCAATTTTGATTTAATGTTCACCCTATTTAGAACATAGCATGGTACGACCCGCTTCAGCCCAAAAATATTTTGAAAGAGAATATTTTACTAATATGGTTTTAAGGGCTTCAATTAATGTTATATTCTTTCTTTCAACTATCCCATTCTGCAGAGGGATCTTAGGTACAGAAAAATTGTGATCAATTCGTTTCTCCTTATAAAATTCTTCAAATTTTTTATTTTCAAATTCACCTTTGTGGTCACTTTGAATTGTTAAAATTTTATATCCTAGTTTTCTCTAAATTCAAGTTGAAAAGTCTCTAAATTTCCCAAATTATTCACTCTTATGAAATAAAAATTTAATCCACATAAATATTAAAAAATCATCAACAATCATAAATCTGTATACATTTCCTCCTAAACTTATAGTGCTAACTGATCCAAAAAGATTCATATGAATAATCTCCAATGATTTATTAGTTCTAAGATCCTTAGTGGAATGAAATGAGGACTTTATTGATTCCTTATATGTTGTTAAACCTAAGCAATTGTCTCAAGGCTAATCAAGAGGGGGGTGAATTGGTAATTTAAAAATTCTCTCAAATTTTTTAATAGAAAACCATTTTAAGAAATTTCTAAATTTGATTATCTTTTGAAATGAGCTTTTCAATCACAATAACAAAATTATAGAAAATAAAATGATATAAAGATTTATAGTGGTTTGGTCAAACATGACCTATATCCACTCCCTGAAGATTCCTCTTCAGGTATTACACTATTACCAAAGTGACTCTCATTTTTCTCCCACAATAAGGTGGAGAAGCCTTTACAATTTCTCTCTTCCACCAATCCTTTGTGTGGTAGAGAATCATCATCCTTTCACACCCTCTAAGTGTTAGTAGAGAACCGTCATTTATTCACACTTTTCAAGTGTTGGTAGAGAACCGTCGTCCTTTCACACCCTCCAAGTGTTGGCAGAGAACTATCATCTGTTCATACTCTCCAAGTATTAGCAGAGAACAGAATCTTCTTCAAAGATCTTCTCTCAAGCAACTAGAAAGAAGAAAAAGGAAGAATAAAACCAAAAACCAAAAGAGATTCTCGTTTAACTAAGCTTATGAACCCTTCATACACCACTTACAAGAACTCTCTCTCAAACACTCTCCCAAACTCATTCTTTCACCTGCTCTTAAAAAGTCATGAAGTACAACATTTTTCACGTCAATTTTTAAGGACCTTTTATATGTAAGACATAAAAACCCGTCTAAAAAACTTAAATTTTACATTTTTGAGCATGTACGATTGTACAATATGATAGTTATTTGAATATACGAACATTTCAAAAACTATTGCGTATGAATCTTTTGTGAATTTATTTAAAATAATTTTGTACATGATGATCATCCAGAATAAACTAAGTTTGTACTGTACGAATAATTAGAAAATTTTTCATCTTCGTTGGGATGAATAGGACCCCACATTTTGTACTCTGGACATCATCTGCATGAATGGGATATCATACAGTACAATCCATTCAAAAAATTTTCATGTTTGTCGGGATGAAAAGGGACCCATCCAATTTATAATCTACACAACATTTATATGAACATAACATCATACAGTACTATCCATTCAGAAAAACTTTGAATTTTTTAGGATGAAAAGGGACCCGTCCAATTTGTACTCTGGATGGCATCTATATGAAGGAAGCTTCATATAGTACGAGTAGCACATAGAAAAATTTTCTAACTGTAGTTCATTTGACAGCTCATAGGAAAAAATAACTGAACAAATTATCCCGTACAAAATAAATTCATACAGTACGATTAGTTTAAATAATTATAATTTTAAACACTCCCCCAGTGTGTGTATGCATAGTTATTCAATTATAATCACACTCTCTCAGATTTAATAAAATGAAAAAAATACAAACTTGATTTATAATGAACCCTAATCTAATCTGATTTAAAGTCTTCAATAATCTGGAGTATGACTTTCTTGAAATATTAGTACACACAAATAACAAAAATAATACATCCAAAATATGTTAGGAGAAATTGTAATTAAAATAATAATATTTAGAATCATCAAAAATAAACATGTTGCTTGAATCTCAACAATCAAAAAACTAAGTTGCAACAATCTTAACAATCTCCCTCGTTTTTATGATGGTAAAATAATTATTGTTTAAGTTAACATGTAAACCTTAAATTTTTCTATAGCTCCCCCTAAAAGAATAAAATATGTGAATATAGGAAATTCCCATAAAGAGCTCTCAAATTTTTTTTTAATTTTAAATATATAAAACACAAACAACAAACACAAATACAATGTTTAAAAACACAAACACACGAAACACAAAACACAAAATAATATAACTTCCCCTTTTGATAACAACAAACAGGAAATAAGAAAGTTGAAATGAAAGAAGTCAAATGAGAAACCATAATAATTGATCTTGAAAGATATTGAAATATAATTGCAATAATAAAATTAATTACATAAGATGAAAAAGAAAGATTTAAAAAGTTTAAATTAAGGAACAACTTAGATAAAAAAAATTTATCAAGGTCATGAAGCATTATAGATAATAAGATAAGGAGGATTATTACAAAAGTGATGAAATGAAGTTTAGTTAATTTCAATTTTCAATATAAAATATAATTAAAAATTAGACTGGTTTGAATTAAAAATTAAATGATAGAGGAAACAAGATATTCAATTGGTGATATTACGCATCTTTTCAAATATTTGTGGCATATTTTTTGCATCTTTTTCAACTTGGGCTAATTTTGTGCCTCTTTTCATTTTGCGAATCATTACGCGTTTTTCAATTTTTGTACACACTGTATATTTTTTTATTTAATCTTTTCAAAATCAATAATCTAAAAATTAAATTTCTCTAATTACAAAAATAATTATATTAAAAAAGGAAAAATAAAAAATAATAAGACATCAAAATTATAATAATAATATTCAAATAATATTTGCCTAAAAAGAACTTAAGATTGATATGCTTAACTTGATCGAGTTATAAGTTAACTTAAATTTTTGAAAAATTAGATTTCATAATAAAATTAATTTTGTAATGCATGTTAATATATAACACTTCTTAGATCAATTAAAAACAGGCTTTTCATATAGGCAAACTCATTTTTCAAACAAAAAATAAAAGAAACTAAACAAAACATGACATTTTTATTAACATCAAAAAAATCTGATACATAAAAGCCATTGATATCAATAAATATAACTTCTAAATATCATAACATCAACACAAATCTAAACACAAAAATAAGTACTATAGAAAGAAATAAACACAAACATCATCACATCATCAGAAAACCACTGCAAAAATAAATATAAGGAAGCACATCTAAAACTCTTAAAGGACCCTAATCTAGAGGAGGAGGTTGGTTCAAGACTGAAATAGCTATTCATCATAGCTACATTCGTGTTCATCAAGTCAAACTAACCTTAGATCCACCCCATATCTTGTTGGTATTGTGCATGCTGCTGATTTAAATGAGTCTGAATTTGATTAAAATGTTGATCAAAATGACTCTCCATCCAATCAAATTACTAGACCATCTCTTAAAATTTGTTCTGATTAGGTCCCAGAGCAGGTGCAGGTGCTCCCCCTTCTCCCTCATTATTCTCAATTGAATTCTCATTCCACCTAAACAGAGACTAAAAAGAAGCATCGGTAAAGTAAATTGGCATATCAGTTGGAGAATTAGAATGAGTAATATTATACTTATTTTTTAAAAAGTAGGTCACTAAATGTCCTAGAGCAATATTTTTCTCTCTTATGAGAAGGAAACCCAATTTCAGAAAGTTTATAAATGTAATCCAAGATGAGTTGGGCCTCATTATTTGGTTATCTAGTCATGATCAAATAGATAATGGTGGATAGAAGAGGAGTCATGTTTATTTGATCACCAGCTTTAGAAATGATTGAAGTTCTTAAGACATGCTGGATGACCTTAGCATTTTGATTTAAAGTGTAGACTCTAGTAGTGTGACCAACTTGAGTTACACCTCTAAGAGTTTTATTTATTTCAGACTAGTCATAATCAAATTTAGAGGTTAAAGTGTGTGCTCTAGTCCCACGAGTCCTTAAATGAAGAAAGGTTCATAGAGTTTCCTTAGTGATTTCAACCTGCTATTTTCAACAAATGATATTATCATACTCTCATCCTCACTAAACCTCATATTTATTAAAAAAATAGTAAAAAGTTTCTCTATAATAAGCATAAATTAGAGTTAAAATTAAAGAGAACTATGTTGATACGAAGGGAGGCATAATAGAAAAGTGGATATTATCTTGAATCAGTAGTCTTGAAGGAGTGATTTTAGAGGCTATATACCTATAGAAGGAATCATCATTATCTCTAGACAGGAAGTTGTCATCCACCTAAAATGCTTGCTAAACTTGACATTCCTAGGTTGGTGCCTCTAGAAGGATTCAAGAAGGGTTTGGAAGTGAATGAAAATAAATTCCATAACCCTCCTATTTAAAGAAAAATGACCCATCATACAGTATGAAAATATATTCGTACATACGATATTGGGATCGTACAAGACAAAAAAAATTGTATAAACGAATGATAACATCCAAAATGAAATGACTTTACATAAATACATAATTTACGAGGCATCCTTTCATATAGACTTTTTGACCATACGATCGTACATACAAACATTGTGTTCATCTTGGATGATTAGTTATTTAAGATCATTTTAATGATGGTTAGGTTTATCCCATACAAAAAATGATATGTGGATCATACATACGAAGTTTACATTCATACGTTTGATCAGTTATAATAACTGAGTCTACCCAGATAACCATCTACATGAGAATAGACAAATATATATAGATTATATGGGATGATGAACTTATTGTATAGTACGATCCATAAAGAAAAATCAAGCTTCATGCATTCAACTCTAAAAATAACGATTGATATGCTACAGAATTCGTACAATATGAAAAGAATTTATTACAGTACTAATTAAACACTTGGAAAATAAAATCTAGAAAAGCTTCTCAAATTCTATCAACCTTACACAAGTGACAAATGTCTAAATTCAAAAACTCTCAAAACAAAAATCAAAATAAAAACACTTACCACAAAAATAAAAATAACACAAAAACAAAATAAACACACATTAAAACATATTAAGTTTGCAGAAGATTTTATCCAAGCATTAAGATCAATCACACCTAAACTTATTCTTAATGTGCTAAAAATATCAAAGGCTTGTGGTTTTGTAAAAATGTCTGCAAGTTGATTTTCAATTGAAATATGATTCAATTCAATTTCTCCTTTGGTTACATGATCCCTAATAAAATGATGCCTTATGTCTATATGTTTGGTTCTATAATGTTGAATAGGATTCTTTGAAATACAAATCACACTAGTGTTATTATAATAAATTGAGATTGTGCATATTATAAATCCTAAATCAATCAATTGTTGTTTCAACTAAAGAACTTATGCCACACAACTTTCTAAGATAATGTATTTAGCTTCAGTAGTAGATCAGGCTATAGAATTCTATTTTCTATTAGACCAAAAAACTAAAGAATTTCCTATAAATTAATAAGTTCCAGATGTACTCTTTCGATTAACCATACATCCTGTAAAGTTAGAATCAGAATATCTAATAATTTCAAGTGAATTTCCATACTTCAGATACCAAATCCCTATGTTCTGGGTTCCTAAAGATATCACAAAATCTTTTTTATGTTGTCAAATGTGATTTATTTCAATCTAATTAAAATCTAGCACATAGACAAACACTAAATATAATATCTGGTCTGCTAACTATCAAATAAAATAAAGATTCAATAATTCCTCTAAATTTCTTTTGATCAACAGATTTTTCCTTTGGATCCTTATCTAATTAAACTGAGGAACTCATTAGAGTAGTTATTGGTTTAGCATTGTCCATTTCATACTTCTTGAGAATGTCCTTAATATACTTTGAATGACTAAGAAATGTTCCCCCCTCAATTTGCTTAATGCTAAAATCAAAAAAATAACTTAAATCTCACATCAAGCTCATCTCAAATTTACTACTCATTATTTTAGAAAAAATATCACAAAGATTTTTATTTGTAGATCCAAAAATGATGTCATCAACATAAATTTAAACAATGAGTATATCTTCTCCTAATTTTTTTAAAAAGAGAGTGGTGTCCACACTTTATTTTACAAAAGATCTCTCTAATAAAAAAGTGCTTAACCTCCCACACCAAGCTTTAGGTGCATATTTCAATCCATACAATACCTTTTTCAATTTATACACATGATTAGGGAATTTAGAACTTTTAAAGCCTAGAGGTTGTTCAACATAAACATCCTCCTGTATCACCCTATTAAAAAAGTCTCTTTTAACATCCATTTGAAATAATTTAAATCCCTTAAAACAAGCAAATGTTAACAAAACCCTAATTGCTTCAAATCTTGCTATAAGGGCAAAAGTATCCTCAAAATCAATCTCTTCAATTTGATTATACCCCTTAGCTACCAATCTAACCTTAATTCTAATAATAACTCCTAAGTCATTCATTTTATTTTTAAATACCAATTTAGTTATAACTACACTTTGATCCTTTGGCCTGCAATCAATTCCCAAACATCATTTCTTAAAAAAATGATTTAATTCTACTTGTATACCAAAATTCAAAATTCATCCGAAAGTATTTGATTTATATTTGTGGGTTCTATCATTAAAATAAAGGCAAAATTATCAACTTCTTTGCTAAGGCCACGTTATTGAAACTTGAATAGATTGTTAAACCTAAGCTAATATCCCAAGGCTAACCAAGAGGAAAAGTGAATTGGTAATTTTAAAAATACTCTTAGATTTAAAATTTTGAAACCAGTTAATGATTCGTAGCAAGTTAATTGAAGTTTTGAAAGTAAAATTTTTAACCATGAAATTTAAAACTTGCAGTAAGCAAGCAGCAGAAAATTAAATGATACAAAGATTTATAATGGTTCGGTCAAACATGACCTACCCTACATCCACTCCCTGAAGACTCCCTCTTCAGGTATTGCACTATTACCAAAAGTGACTCTCCTTTTGCCCCCACAGTAAGGCGAAGAAGCCTTTACAAAACTATCTTCCACCAATCCCTGGTGCGGTAGAGAACCATCGTTCTTTCACACCCTCCAAGTGTAGGAAAAGAACCTTCATCCTTTTACACCCTCCAAGTATAGGCAGAGTACCATCAGTTTTTCACACTCTCCAAGTGTCGGCAAAGAACTGTCATCCTTCCACACCTTCCAAGTGTCGATAAAGAACCATCGTATGTTCACACTCTCTAAGTGTTGGTTAGAATCGAATTTTATCCGAAGATCTTCTCACGAGTAATCTAAAAAGATAAGAGGAAGAATGATAACCACAATTACAAAGAGATTCATACCTTTGAGTAACCTTATGAACCCTTCACACTCCACTTACAAGAAATCTCTCTCAAACTTTCTCTCACACTCTCTCCATCAATTTCCCTAGAAAAATCACATAAACAAGACATTTTATGTCAGTTCTTAATGGACCTTCTATATAAACGACATGAAAAACCCATCTAGAAAACTAAATTTTTCAAATTTTGAGCATACACGATCATGTAGTATGATCTTATTTCATACATATGAATAGTTCAAATAAGGTTGTGTACGAACCAATTATGAATCTATATGAAATCATTTCATACCCGATCATCATTCGGTATGAACCAAATTCATTTGGGATGAACAATATGAAACGTTTCAAATTTTGTCTGAATGAAATGGTGGGATGAAATGGGGCCTCACATTTTTGTACTCTAGAAAGAATGTATGAACTCGGTTCGTATAGTATAATTCATACTTAGAAAAAATATTTTTGAGCAAGATCAGGCCCGAGAAGATCGAACTCATGAAAACATGTACGAATATGGTTTGTATAGTACGATCGTAATTTAGAAAAAAAAAATTTAGTGAGAACGGGCACAAGATGTTCGTACTCATGAAAGCATGTATGAACTGGGATCGTCCCGTATGATCCATACTTAGAAAAAATATTTTTTGACGAGAACAAACCTGAGACGTTCATACTCATGAAAATATGTATGAACTAGGATCGTCCAGTACGATCCATACTTAGAAAAAATATTTTTTAGCGAGAATGGACCCGAGACATTCATACTCATAAAAGCATGTATAAATTGGGATCGTCCCATATGATCCATACTTAAAAAAAAATTATTCATATCCGTTCAACTGCTCATTGGGAAAATAACTGACCAAATTATCCCGTACGAAGTGATATCATACAGTACGATTAGTTTAAAATATATGAATTTTAAACTATCCCCTGATGTGTGTATGTTCAGTTACTATTACAATCACACTCTTTCAGACTCAATAAAATGGAAATTATAGACTTCAATCACAATAAACTCTAAATGAATATTGATTTGAAATCTTTAACAATCTAGAGTATGATTTATCTGAGTGTTAGTACACACAAGAGAAAAATAATTCTTCAACATAATATTAGAAGAAATACTAATCAAAGCAATAATATTTGGAATCATCAAAAACATACAAATTGCAAGAATAATAAACAGGAAAAACTAAGTAGCAACTATCTCAATAATCTTCCCCTTTTTTATGATGATAAAATAATTATTGTTTGAATAAATTTAAATACTATAAATTTATCCTTAACTTCTTCTAAATGAATAAGCATGTGAATATAAGGGAAGTTCTATTAAGAATAATTTTTTTTTTTAATTTTCATAGATTAATAAAAAACTTCAAATAGAAAAATAAAACAACTCTAATGAACACTAAAATAAAAAAAATCAAATGCAAACAAATAATAAATCTGCTCTCGCCCTTTTTGATAAAAATAATAAGGAAGAAGAAAAATAAAAGAAAAGTAAGAAGACATATAAGAAATCTTTAATAATTGATCTTAAAAAGATTGAATTATAACTGCAATAATAAGATTAATGTTTAGTAAAGAAAAATAAAGATTCATAATATTTAAATTAAAATACAACATAGACAAGATAAATATATCAAGTTCATGAAATAATCTAGACAAATAGATAAAGAGAATTATTGCAAAAGTGATGAAACAAAGATTAATTTAAGTTAGTTTCTAATACAAAATATAATTGAACATTAGATTGATTTGAAATTAAAGATTAAAAGATAGAGAAAAGAACATTATCAATAAACTTATTTAGTGACATTGCGCTTCTTTTCAAATATTTGTGCCACACTTTGTGCATCTTTTTGTATTTGGGCTAATTTTGTGCCTCTTTTCAATTTACAAATCATAGCGCATTCTTTAAATTTTTGTACATTTATATATTTCTTTAATTTTTTAATTGATCTATCCAAAATCAATAATCTAAAAAGTCAAAATTCTTTAAGTACAAAGATAATTATAATGAAAAGATAAATAAATAATAATAAGACATCAAATATAATAATAATATTAAAATTATATATGTCTAAAAAGAACATGAGATTGATAGCCTTAACTTAATTCAATTATAATTTAAATTATTTTTTTGATAAATTAGATTTTCTAATGAAATTAATTTTTGTATTATTGTTCATATTATAACAATTTTTAAATCAATTAAGTCAGGATTATCATATAGGCAAACTAACATTTCAAATAAAGAATAAAATCAGGTAAACAAAAAGATATTTTTTATTGATATCAATATAAAGATCTAATACAATAAAGCACATCTGATATCAATATTCTCTATCTCAAAATGAGATAAAGTAACAACATCAAAAATCTAAAACAAGATAAGTATTGAAAATATTAAACAAACACAAGTATAGAAACTATAGAAATCATCACATCACATCTCTAAGGACTGGCAAAGAAAACACATAGGAGGTACATCTAAAAATATGAGGGGCCCTGGTCTGGAGGAGGAGGCTGGTTGAACACAGAAAAATAGCTATTCATAATAGCCACATTGGTGTTCAACGATTCGAACTGACTTCAAATCCAACCCATGTCATGCTGGTATTGAGCATCTTGCTGGTTTAGGTGAGTCTAAATTTGATCAAAGCACTGATCAAAATGACTCTCTAATCGGTTAAAGCACTAGACCATCTCCTGAAAGTAAGGTCCATAAGAAGGTGCAGGTGCTGGTTCTCCCCCTTCTCCCTCAAAATCTTTACTTTTATTATCACCTTTCCCAAAGAGTGCTTGAAATAAAGCATCAGTGAAGTAGATAGACAATTCAAGTTACGAGTCAGGATGAACAAGATTGTACTTCTTCTCAAGGATATAGGTTAATAGGTATCCTAAAGTAATGTTCTTCTTCCTCTTATGAGAGACATACCAATTTCAGAAAGGCCATGAATATAATCAAGAATAAGCTGGGCTTCATCTATAGGTTGTTCAATCATGATAAGATAGGTAACAGTGGACAAAAGAGGAATAATGTTAATACGATCACTAGCTTTAGGAATAATAGAAGTTCTAAGGACATGATGAATGACCCTTGTATTTTGATTTAAGGTATAGACTCTATGTAAATGACATGCTTGTTCAATCCCTCTAATAACTTTATTTATTTCAGTCCAGTCAAAATTAGATGTAGAAGTCATTGTGTGGGCTCTAATTCCTTGAGTTCTTAAATGCAAAATGATTCCCAAATATTCCTTACTAATTTCTACATTTTTCTTCAAAATATAAGATCTGATCTTACTTTCATTAGAACTAAAGGACATGTTTGCTAGAAAGTAATAAAAGGTTTCTTTATTGTATCCATGAATTAAACTTAGGATAAAGGCAAATTGAGTGGTAACAAAAAGGGGCATGACTTGAAAATGAATCTTCTTAAAGCAGGATCCTAAAAGGAGTAATTTTGGCAAAGGAAAAATTATAGTAAGACACCTCATTTACTTTAGATAGAAAGTCTTCATCTACAATCACAAATCCGTATAACTTTCCTCCTTGACTTACAGTTCCAACTGGTCCAAAAAGATTAATATGCAAAATCTCCAAAGGTTTACTAGTTCTAAGATCCTTATTCGACTGAAAAAAGGACTTCAACTATTTTTCTAAATGACATGCATTGGAAAGGTGATCCTTAGTAAAGTCTAGTTTTGGTATACCTCTAACTAAATTTTTTTTGGGTAATTTTCCTAAGGTTTTTCATGCTAGAGTGACAGAGTCTCCAATGCCATAATCATGAATCATCAGAAATAGTTTTCAAGCAAAAAAGCATTAAGAGTTTTAATATTAATTTAAATCTAGCATTGAAATATTATTTACCCTTAGTCCATGCAAAATATCATTACCATTTAGGCTTAATATACAGTTAGTAGGAAAAAATTTTATACTATATCCTTTATCACATAGTTGGCTAATAATAAATTATATTTTAAGTCTTCTATGAGTAGGGCATTTTTAATGAAAAAATTTTGTAAGTTTTCAATCATACATGATCCAACCACTTTCATAGTAGTGTTATTTCCAAGTGTAACTTTGCCTCTACTTTTAGCTTCCAGCGATATAAATTGCTTAGTGTCTCCAATTATGTGCTTTGAGCAACCATTGTCCAAGTACCAAATGCTCTCACGAGGCCTTGTATGAGAGCATGCCTGCAAAACTATCAAATATTAGACCTGGAACCCAAACAAGTTTGGGTCCTCCTTTTGGCAAATTAAAAATAGATGCATGTATGATATGTCTAGATTTATGCATCTTTGGTTTCCACACTAAATGAGTTTTTTTATGTATAGTACAAGTGTGTGCAATATGTCCAATTAGTCCACAAGAAAAATATTTTACTCTAGGAAAAGGTTTTCTTAATTTTTTATAATAACTTTGATTTTTCCTGGGTTTTAAAAATTTTGGATACAAAATAGGATTAATAAAATCTTCAAGTTTTGGTGGTTTCCTATTTTCCTCGAGAGCTTTACTTTTAACTTAAGAAATGTGTTTAAATCTTCTAACACATGTTTATCAAAATTCAAATAATGCTCTCTATTCTCTGATTCATCCTTAAATTTTTTGAAATCTTTTTCCAATTGAGCATAGGATGATTTTAAAATTTTATTCTTCTTATTCAAGCATCAAATTCATCAAGTAAGCTCATGTGGTTATTATCTATCAATGCATGATCTTTCCTAAGAAATTCATATTCTCTTTGCAGTTCTTATAATTCTAAATTCAGACTAGCATATATTTTCTTTAGCTTCTTATATACATCATGAATTCTTTCAGAAACTTCTAATAGTTCAGCATAGGTTAAGTCACATACCTCTTCTTGATCTTACTTATCAAGATTATTATCCATTAAGTACAAGTTGGTGACTTCCTCCTCCTTTTTTATTTCTGATGAATTCAAAGCCGATTTCACCCAAAAAGCTCTTTCGAATCTCTTCTTGCCCTTCTTCACAATTGGTTTCTCCTCTACCTTCTCCTTGCTAGGAGTGGCTTTTAGGTTTGGGCAATCCAATTTTACATGTCTAGGTTTCCTGTACTAATAGCAAATTACATCATCATAAACCTTAATATTCTTATTAAACTTACTTTTGTTCCACTGCTAGTTTCTCCTCTGCTTCCTTTTAAGAAAGCTCCTGAATTGCCTAGTCATCAAGGCAATGTCATCATCATTCTTATACTGTGCTAGATCACTCTCCAACTCCTCCACTTTTAGTACAATATTCTTCTCCTTTCATTATTCTCCTGCATCAATGTTTCTTTGACTCACTCTTTGCTCGTAAACAATAAGTGATCCAAGAAGATTATAAATAGAGTAAACATTTAAATCTTTAGACTCTGTAATAGTAGTTATTTTTGTATTATAAGTAGAAGGCAAATAAAGAAAAATTTTATTAACCATTTCAGCATTTGTTAGTTCCCTACTTAATGCTTGCAAAGAAGTGACAATCTGAGTGAATCTTGTGTACATGTCAGAAATAGATTCATTAGGTTTCATGCAAAATAATTTATAGTCATGTAACAAGATTTTTAGTCTCGATTACTTTATTTCATTAGTCCCTTCATAAGTAATACAAAGTCTATCCCATATGTCCTTTCCCTTTTGCAAGTGAAAATCCGCATGTAGTCTTCAAACTCAAGTGCACAAAAGAAACTATTCTTAACATTTTGCATTAAGTTATGCTAAGTCATATTCTTCTACAGTCCAATCTGTAAAGGGTATTTCAAATCTAATACCATCAACTAATCTAGTTGGTTTTATATACCCTTCTTAAACTAAGATCCACATATGATAATCTAGTGTCTATAAAAATGTAGACATGCGTGTTTTTCAAAAATCGAAAGTGATGTTATCAAACAAAGGAGGTTTAGTGATCAAGTAACCTTCTGGTGCATTCCAGTTTCTAAATATAGCCATGCTTATTTTTCAAAAAGTAGTCTAAACTTATGGTTTTGAAACAAAGATCTGACACTACTTATTAAAACTTGAATAAGTTATAAAACCTAAGCTAATGTCCCAAGGCTAACCAAGAGGGGGGTGAATTGATAATTTTAAAAATTCTTTTGAATTTAAATTTTTGAAACCAACTGATGATTCGTAATAAGTTAATTGAAGTTTTGAAATTTAATTTTTCAACCATGAAATTAAAAAACTTATAGTAAGTAAGCAGCAAAAAATTAAATGACACAACGATTTATAATGGTTAGGTCAAACATGACTTATATCCACTCCCTGAAGACTCCTCTTCAAGTATTACACTATTACCAAAAGTGACTCTCCTTTTGCCCCCATAATAAGGCAGAGAAGCCTTTACAAAACTCTCTTCCACCAATCCCCGGTGCGGCAGAGAACCATCGTCCTTTCACACCCTCCAAGAGTAGGTAGAGAACCTTCATCCTTTTACACCCTCAAAGTGTAGGCAGAGTACCCTCGGTTGTTTATACTCTCCAAGTGTCGGCAAAGAATGGTCATCATTTCACACCTTCCAAGTGTTGGTAGAGAACCGTCATCTGTTCACACTCTCCATGTGTCGGCAGAGAATTAGATCTTATCTGAAGATCTTCTCATGAGCAATCTAGAAAGATAAGAGGAGGAGTGATAACTATAGTTACGAAGAGATCTTTATCTTTGAGTAACCTTATGAACCCTTCACACTCCACTTGCAAGAGATCTCTCTCAAACACTCTCTCACACTCTCTCCTTTAATTGCCCTTGAAAAATCATGTAGATAAGATATTTTACGTCAGTTCTTAATAGACCTTTTATACAAATGACACGAAAAAATCATCCAGAAACTAAATTTTTCAATTTTTGAGCGTACACATTCATACAGTACAATCGTATTTCATATGTACGAACATTTCAAAACTATTGCGTATGAATCTATTGTGAATCCGTACAAAATCATTTTGTACCCGATCATCGTTTAGTATGAACCAAGTTCGTCTGGGATGAACAATATGAAACTTTTTAAATTTCATCTGAATGAAACATCAGGACAAAATACGATATCAAATTTTCATACTCTTGAAGGCATGTACAAACTGGGTTCATACTATACGATCCATACTTAGAAAAAATATTTTTGAGCAAGATCATACCCGAGAAGATCATAATCATGAAAGCATGTACGAACATGATTCGTGCAGTATGATCGTAACTTAGAAAAAATATTTTTCGGCGAGAACAGACCAGAGACATTCGTACTCATGAAAACATGTACGAACTGGGGATGTCCTGTATGATCCATACTTAGAAAAAATATTTTTCATCTAGAATGGACCTGAGATGTTCATACTCGTGAAAGCATGTATGAATATGGATCATCCCGTATGATCCATATTTAGAAAAAAAATTTGGCGAGAATGGATCCACGACGTTCGTACTCATGAAAGCATGTATGAACTAGGATTGTCCCGTACCATCCATACTTAAATTTTTTTTTTATTTATGTTCGTTCAACTACTCATTGGGTAAATAATTGACTAGATCATCCAGTATAAAGTAATATCATACAGTATGATTAGTTTAAAAAATATGAATTTTAAACTCTCTCCCGGTGTGTATGTTCTCTATTACTCAACTATAATCACATTCTCTTAGACTCAATAAAATGGAAAATACAGACTTCAATCATAATAAACTCTAAACTGATAATGATTTGAAGTCTTCAATAATCTAGAGTATGATTTCTCTGAAATGTTAGTACACACAAGAGCAAAACAATTCTTTCAAAATATGTTGAAACAAATAATAATCAAAGCAGTAATATTTGGAATCTTCAAAAACATACAAGTTACAATAATACCAAACAGGAAAAACTAAGTAGCAACAATCTCAACACACGCCTAGTCCTAACACTCTCACTAGGTTCACTTAAAATCAATTTCTTGGGATAGTTTTTAGAAATTTCAAATCATTAGGAAAATGGTTTTCTTGTTCAAAATTTTCATCTAAATTAATCTTCTCAATCCTTTGAGAGTTATTTTCTATATCAACCTCTTCCAAACTTGGCTCTTCCAAAATGCCAGAATCATCAAATACAACAAGCGCAATCTCCTCAACTATCAAAGTTCTTTTGTTAAATACTTTATATGATTTTCCAACACTAGACTATCCAAGAAAAATTTCTTCATCCAATTTTGTATAAAATTTTTTTAATGGAGATTTTTCATTATTATGAATGAACACCTTACATCCAAAAACATACAAAAATGACAAATTATGTGTTCTCCCTTTAAGAAGCTCATAGGGTGTTTTATTTAATTTCAACCTTATGTTCACCCTATTCAGAATTTAGCCTGCAGTACTAACCGCTTCAGCCCAAAAGAATTTAGGAAGTAAATATTCTGCCAACATGGCTCTAGCGGCTTCAATTAACATTTTATTCTTTCTTTCAACATCCCATTCTGTTGAGGGGTTATAGGTGTAGAAAAATTATGATCAATTCCATATTCTTTATAAAAATTCTCAATTTTTTTGTTCTTAAATTCACCTCTATAATCACTTTGAATTGTAAGAATTTGACATCCTAGTTTTCTCGAAGGGGCTATTTGGTTGTCTAAAAAAGAAATGCAGTGTAAAGTAAATGTAATGTAAAGTAAATGTAATATATTCTGAATACTTTGAGTCTGTTTGGTTGTCTATAAAATAAACGGAGGAGAATTGTTACCTTGTTTGGTTAGGTATATCCAGAGTAAAGTAAAAGCATTTTTTTAATAATTTATTTTTGCATTAAAATAAGTATATTTATAAAAGCAGTGTATTTATAATAATTAATATTATTTGGTGTTATAAAATTTTTTTATTTAATTCAATTTATTTAAACCTAAATTGAATTAAGTTAAAATTTACTTCAATCAATTTAAAATAAATCAAGCTTAATTTAGTTTGGGTAAAATAATTTATTATTTTTTTAAAATAGTATTTATTTATTTCATAATAAATCAATCCCCATCCTTCTTGCTACAGATTATGACCAATTGTAACTTGTCAAAGCTCCGAATAGCAAGACTATGACGGCTACTATGACTTACGAGGAGTTATTCCCAAGTGCACGGCTTGCTCTTAATTATAATTTTATATGGGAAAAAGATTACAGTGAAAATCTTCCTTTTTTTTGTTTTTTGCAGAGGGAAAATTCAGATAATGTTGTACAAATATCTTTGTATTTTGCTTTTTTACTTATAGAAATGCAACAGGCACTCAACAAAAAAAATGAGTAAAAAATAAAATCATTATATTTTTGAATCTCAAGATTGTTTTTTATAAATGCAAGCAAGACGGAATGTAGATGTACAATGTTCTAAATAAAATTGCAGGCTTATTTCTCTGTTCTGCTGATTTCAATACAACAACTAGAAACTAAAATCTACATTTCTGGAAGCTTTATTTGCTGAAATTATGGATGGCAGAAATATGTAATTTAAAAAAAAATCAATTGTGAGAAGGATAGGATTGTGGTAATTCTATCTAAAATTAGTTTTGGCAAATTAAAAGAAATTCTTGAAAATCAACTGCAGTTGTTGACGACAGTAAAGAAATAGAGAGGAAAGATATGACAGTCCAAGATATTTGCAATACCAAAAGAATAAAATTCTCCAGCCTATCTTGCAGAAACAGGTGTATACAAAATCACCTTGCCAAAAAAAAGAAATTCAAACGTTATTGAAACAAGATGGCCCAAACAGTGAGTTGACTCCATGCTAAATTAGTGTAAACCTACTTCTAAAGGACATAACGTGACAGAAAGTTGCCAATACAATCGTTCCTGCACATAGCAGTCATGCATATACTGATAAAATTGACCCCAAAGAAAACTAAAAATTGATTGTATCACAAACCTATGCAGTCCAAACAACGTCCAAAAAGCTATTCAAATTCATTAGAATGATCATGAAAACTAAAATACAGTCAGAACATTGTCTATACTTGGTCTTGCATTTAAAACTTATGATATTAGGATTGGATAAGATGTCGTGAAGCATGCCATTTTTTTTTTTGTTTTCTGTAGAAATAAAAAAGGCAACACTTTTTTTATAATTAACGTAAGGTAACATGAAAAGATGTTCAAAATGATCTGCAAATAATAGATCTTAGACACACTTCATAGAAATGAATGGAAAATGAAGCTTCATAAAACTAGTCCCAAGTATTTCAAATTAAAGCTAATGATTAACCAATAAGAGAAAATTGGAGAAAAGCAAAACTGTCGTATGCATAACAATCAAACTAGTTGAGAAAAACACAATTTTGTGGAACTTTACTATAATGCACATGCTAATCTGAAATTGCCACTATAAGTAGCCATAGTTGGTACTATTGATCCCTGAACTATTGTTGTCATTAGGTTCATGTTGTCACCACCTCTAAGTCTACCATAATACTCATCATCTTTGTCAGCTACAACCACCATTCTTAAACTTGTTCATATTTTTCTCCATCAATAAGATCAACTACATCTTGACATCATAATTGTCAAAGTCCCCACCTCAACTTAAAAAATCTTATCTCTCTTCCTCCTTTATTTATATGATTGTAGGCTTGAGATTGAAAGAAACAAAAGCACATGAAAATCAATCATTAATCTTTGCCTCAAATTTTTGAATATAACAAGGATAGATGCAACGAATATTTAACTTTTACATAATAGTGCAGAAATCTATACAAAAAAAAGAAACAAAAGAAAATTAAAAAAGGTGATAGAAGAATTCGTAAGATCCTACTACCAAATATTCTAAAATAAGCAACCACACTTTATTTCTTTCAAATAGCACTGTACCTAAAAAACCTTCAGAGAGTACCTGAACTTCGACATGCTGCAGATGCATTTGTCCACCAACTAGAAGACCTTTTTCACTCTGCATATTCTTCAATCACTGTTTGAACAAAGCCAATTCGATGCCAATTTTGTGATCATTAAACAAAAATCAAAGAATATAATATTTATATCTCAAATAAACAAGCTTAGGAATATATAAAGCTACCCACTAAGAAATATGAATTAGAATCAATGTCTTTAATCTACTATTCTAATATTTTGGCAGCTATTCTATGGCAAAACTCTCAAAACAAAATTAAACGGAAGCCATTTGGAATAAAGTATCTGTAGAAACGCATAAACCGACAGTACAGAGGAAGAAGAAGAACAAATGAAAAACTTTATTTATCTTTTTCTTTCTTGTTTACAGATGTACAGTTGTATTTATAGAGCTGCTTATAAGATAGGTACACGTGTCGGTTAGTGATAGGATAGCAATGTGAATTAAACCATTGGGTCTTAACATGCCCCCGCAAGCTGAGTATTGGGTCCAATGGTCAGTTTGTTGCGAAGTAATTTGTACCGTGGAGTATTCAAAGGTTTGGTGAGAATGTCCGCCTTTTGATCCACGGTATTGATTGGAAGCAGGCGAATTGTGTTGTTTTGAATGTTATCCCGCACAAACCTTTGATCGATTTCGATGTGTTTAGTGCGAGCATGAAAGACAGGATTGTTTGCGAGGGCAATCGTGGATGTGTTGTCGCAGAAGACGTCGACTGGCTGAGTGTGAGAAACCTGAAAATCTGCAAGAAGACGCTTGATCCAAATTGTGTCCGCGGTAGCCGATGCAAGCGCTCTGTATTCCGATTCCGTGGAAGAACGGGATACGGTGGTTTGTTTCTTAACTGTCCAAGAGATTAAAGTTTCGCCAAGAAAGGTACAGAAGCCTGAAGTAGATCGACGGGTGATTGGGTCTGATGCCCAATCAGCGTCTGAATACGTAGTTAGATTAAGGTTTGAACGTGTGAGTGGTAGTCCAAAATCCACTGTCCCTTGTATGTACCGCAGAAGTTTCTTTAGCATGACTGTATGAAGCGGTTCGGGGCTGTGCATGTGTTGGGAAAGGGCGTTGACAGCATACGATATATCAGGGCGCGTCAGTGTCAAATATTGTAAAGCTCCGATTAATCTTCTGTATAAAACAGCGTCGAAGATCGGAGTTGGTGGAGGAGACAAAGCTGCGGGTTTGGTAATTGAAGGATTAGCGACCGAGTTACATTTAGGTAACTCGGCCATTTGAAGAATAGATTTAGCATATAGAGATTGAGATAGAAAAAACTTATCTGGATATCGATCAATTTTGATGCCCAGAAATTGGTGTGCCAAACCGAGATGCTTCATTGTGAATTTGGATTTGAGTTTACCGACCAGGTCATTCATGGCTTGAGTGTTATTTTCGGTGAGTAGAATGTCGTCCACATAGACGAGTAAATAAATACGAACTTTGTTTTGGTGAAAAATCATGAGCGACGGATCTGCCTGGCTTAGAGAAAAACCAATTTGAAGAAGATAGGATGTGAAGGTAGTATACCATTGTCTGGGAGCTTGGCGAAGACCGTATATCGCTTTTTTTAACTTACAGACATAATGCGGATGGGAGTTATCTTCAAATCCTTTAGGTTGGCGCATAAAGATTGTTTCTTGAATGTCGCCGTGCAAAAAGGCATTGGCCACGTCCAGTTGATGTATTTCCCAACGGTGAAACAGGGCGATAGTAAGTAGAATCCGTATAGTGGGTAGTTTTGCGACCGGGCTGAAGGTTTCGTGAAAGTCAAGTCCATATTCTTGTTGATTACCTAATGCCACAAGTCGTGCTTTGAAACGTGCGATAGATCCGTCCGAATTATATTTTGTTCTATATGTCCATTTAGAACCAAGAATGGATCCGTGAATGGGTGGCGGAACAAGTGTCCAAGTTCCCTGCCTTTGGAGTGCGTAGAATTCTTGAGCCATAGCTTGACGCCATTCGAACTTCTTGCTTGCTTCGGTATATGAAGTCGGATCTAAATTGTTCTGATTGTGATGTATCAGATTAAGCTTGTTAACCGGCTTCAAAGATCCTGTTTTGGTTCTGGTCGTCATGGGATGTGTTGAAGTATTGAATTGATTTGTAGATGGAGCCTGGGCAGAGATGATCTCGGGAGCTTGTAGGCGCCGTAGAGAAGTATCGGCAGAGATAGGCGCTGTGGGCGTCTTTAGTTGAGATGGTTGTGTTGTATCGTTGGTAGATTGCACAGGTAAGATAGTCGAGGGAATTAAGAGTGGAAACGGTACATCAGACGCAACAGAGGGAGGTTGATTTTGCCTGTTTTTGAAGGGAAAAAGAGATTCGTCAAAAGTAACGTTTCGAGAAATAGTAATTTTGTTTGTTACCATGTCGAGACATCTATAGCCTTTGGATGTATCAGAGTAGCCCAAGAAGATACTCGGTGGTGAATTGGGCTGAAGTTTCATATGCCGGGCGGAAGGTAGAAGCGGAAAACAGGCACAACCAAATGTGCGAAGGTGTTTGTAGGAGGGTTGGATGTTAAACATCTTGGTAAGTGGAGCAGTGTTCTCGGTCGTAGCAGACGGCAGACGATTTATGAGGTATGTAGCCGTTAGAGCTGCATCAAGCCAGTATGTAAACGGTATACCTGCCGCTTGTAGAAGAGTCCTTGTAGTAGAAATTATGTGGCGATGCTTGCGCTCCGCTATCCCGTTTTGCTCGGGAGTATATGGACACGAGGTTTGGTGCTTAATACCTGCATTTTGAGTAAAGGCTTTAAACCGAGAATTGACGAACTCGCCGCCTCCGTCGGTTCTGATGGTTTTAATTTTATGATTTGTATGACGTTCAATAAACGTAGTGAAATGAATAAAAATGTTAGTAACATCGAATTTGTGCAAGATGGGAAACAACCAAACGTAACGCGAAAAATCATCGACAAAAATGACGTAGTATTTGAATCCTTGGTGAGACGAAACCGGCGACGGACCCCATACATCGGAGTGAACTAATTGCAACGGAGCAGTAGTTTTGCTAATAGATCGATCAAATACAATTTTATGACCTTTACAGGACATACACGAACTACACGGAAGTTTACAAAGCTTAACACGTAAATCAGGATTATTATTAGCAATCTGAGTGAGCACCCGTTGATGAGGATGACCCAGCCGCATATGCCAAATGTTCGAAGAAGCGGAGGTTGCCGAGAGAGCGGAAGAACTATTTCTGGATCTGCGATTTGCGATCTTGTAGACGCCTTGATCACATGGTCCTTTAAGAGGGATTTGATTTGTTGTCCGATCCTTAAATACAAATCCGTTAGAGTCAAAGGTAATAGAGATATTGTTGTCTTTAACAAGATTGGATATTGATAAAAGATTGTAAGACAGTGAAGGAATATGTAAAAGTTGTGATAAAATAAGCTTACTCGACGGGGTTGGAAGGATGCCCGAGCCCGTATGTGCAATAGGGACGGATCTCCCATCCCCGAGAATTACCGTATCAACACCATTGTAGGTGTTGTAGAAGTCCATGTTTTCAGTGTTGTTTGTCATATGAGATGAGGCACCGGAGTCGATAAACCAATCGGTGTTCGATGTGGTATCTTGATTCGCAGTGAGAGCGGTATTGGTCTTAGCAGCGACCGGAGTTGGCTTGTAATTGATGTTGAGCCTATGCCAGCACGCATCCGCAGCATGCCCTCTCTTTTTGCATATTTGACAGGTGATAGCAGACTGTGAGTTGCTGTTCGGCCCTGTCGCCGATCCAGATGAGGATCGACCCCGGCCATGTTTGCCGCGACCACGCATCGAGTAGAGGGCAGACTGATTATCCTGCATTTTTGGAAACTTCTGTGCAATATTCCTGAGGTGAATTTCCTCACTTGCAAGAAGCGCATAAAGGTTGTCCAGCGACAGAGATCCTTGCATTGTGCGGATGGTTGTCGTGAAGGCGTGATATTCCGGAGGAAGGCCATTGAGTATGTAGAGTATTACGTCTTCTTGATCGACCGAAGAGCCGACAGAGGAAATTTGATCAACGATTTTCTTGATCTCAGTAAGGTACTGAGTCATGTTCATGGACTGCATTGAAACGTTGTGAAGCTCGTTTTTAAGCTGTATTACTTTGGAACGGTTCGAGGATTGAAATCTGGTATGAAGAGTTGTCCAGATGGTATGAGTTGATTCAAGATGAATCACATAAGGAAGAAGTGCTGGCGAGATGGTAGAACACATAGCGGTCGCCAGATTTTGATCGGTAATCTGCCAAGAACGCGTATCGTGATTTGGATCAAGATTTTCGGTGTCCGGTTTTGAATCAAGAAACTCGGCAAACCCATTTGCCCGAAACAACTTGGCAATCTGGGTACTCCAAATAGGAAAGTTATCTGCCGTAAGAGCGTGCGGAACAAGGAGTTTGAGATTTGAAATCACGAACTTGAGGGAGGGAGAAATAGCAGTGGTAGAGGAGTTTGCTCCCGTCGCAACGCCCGTGGAGGAAGAAGTGGAGGACTAAACCGCCATGGAGAAGGTCCTCAAGATCTTGAGCCTCGTGATACCATGTAGAAACGCATAAACCGACAGTACAGAGGAAGAAGAAGAACAAATGAAAAACTTTATTTATCTTTTTCTTTCTTGTTTACAGATGTACAGTTGTATTTATAGAGCTGCTTATAAGATAGGTACACGTGTCGGTTAGTGATAGGATAGCAATGTGAATTAAACCATTGGGTCTTAACAGTATCCAATACTACAGCCCAAATTTCGCATCAGACTGCAAATTATTCATGCGTCATAACCTAACTCAGCTTCGAGTTCAAAAATCGTTTGAAATAACAAAGCATTCACCTATCTAAGAGACGCACATCAACTGCTCGATAAAAGTCCTCAAACGTATTTTAACCCATTACGAAACCCTAGTTACATTTATAAAAAGGCCATCTAAATGAACTGGAACGGAACTAAGATCATTAAAAACTAAGGCAACATATAATCTCCATAGCACTGGAAAACATAAGAAACAATAGACAACAAGACAATATAATTCAAACTAAGACAAAAACATAATTTCTCTTCCGCAAGCACGATTAGAACAAACGGCAATATCTCGATGAATTTAAAATGGCCACCATTTTAGCTATGAAAAAGGTCCATGTTCCTCAAAGAACATTAACTAAAAAAATGAAAAACAAAACCTATCTAACTAGCGATTTCACACATCTGTACATGTAACAAAATTTGAGAATCGAAATCTGATTAGTAGCGGCGCTAATGAGGTAGAGTGCGTTGTAAGAGGCATCACACTGGCGTATCAATCGTACCAAGGAAGTCAGGGGTGTTCTCATAGTCAGAGATAACTTCATTTCAGATCTCACCAAATGCTTGAAGAATTATTCCATGGTATCTCGGTGAATTTAGAGCTAAGAATTGCTGGAAAAGCTCCTGTAACTCCTGTATGCCGGCAATCTCCTTCTCCGCCATCATCTGAAGCATCGATTGCCTGAAATCACCCAACGGATCTATCAAATCCTTCATCACTGCGACGCTCTCTGCCACTCGTCCCTCGCTGCGACTCCTTGCGCGAGGCTGGTTCGTAGTAATTTACTCCAGAGGTTTTATAACCCATTCATTTTAAGCGGGTTTTGAATTTGCTTGAGTGGCCCTTCATAATACACAGCTGATGCTTCATAGTGTTTTCTTATGTTCCGCTCAAAACCATTCAAATAACCTAATTTATCAAATGCATGTATTTAAATTACTTTACCCTCCTAATTCTGCATACCAAACAGCTCCTAAATCAAACTCAAAAAAATATTTAAATTCTTCAAAATATTTATTATTATGAAATAAAACTTTAACCCACATGAATCTAAAGAAATCATCAACTATCATAAATTCATATACCTTCACTCATAGACTTATAGTGCTAGCCGGTCCAAAAAGATTCATATGAATTATTTCTAATGGTTTGCTTATTTTAAAATCCTTAGTGAAATGAAATGAAGACATCACTTATTTTCCTTATTGACATGCATCACAAAGGTGATCCTTAGTAAAGTCTAGTTTTGGTATACCTCTAACCAGTTCCTTTTGGGTAATTTTCCTAAGATTTTTCATGCTAACATGACAAAGTCTCCTATGTCATAACCATGATTCATCAGAAATTATTTTTAAACAAAAAGTATTATGAGTTTTAATATAGTTCAAATCTAGCATATAAATATTATTTACCCTTGTTCCATGCAATGCATCATTTCCATTTAGGCTTAATATGTAGCTAGTGGGAAAAAATTTAACGCTATACACTTTGTTACATAGTTGGTTAATACTTAACAAATTATATTATAAACGTTCTACAAGTAATACATTCTCAATAAAAAGTTATTCAAGTTTTTTATTATACATATGCCAACCACTTTCCTAGTGGTATTATCTCCTAGTATAACCTTGCCTCTATTCCTAGCTTCCAGCGATATGAATTATGTGGTATCTCCAGTCATATGCTTCGAGCAACCGCTGTCCAGGTATCAAATGCCCTCATGAGGTCTTATATGAGAGCATACCTACAAAATAATCAAATATTAGACTTGGAAACCCAAACAAATATGGATTCTCCTCTTGGCAAAATTAAACTAGATTCATGTATGATATGACTTATTTTATGAATCTTAGGTTTCTACATAAATGAGTTTTTCTATGTAAAGTATAAGTGTGTGAAATATGTCCAAATATCTCACAAGTAAAATATTTAACTCCATAAAAAGGATTTTTTAATCTCTGATAATAAATCTATCTCTTCCTAGGTTTTAAAATTTTGCCTTTAAAATACGATCAGTAAATTCTTTAAGTGTAGGGGGGTCATATTTTCCTCAAGAGCTTTCATCTTAATTCTAAGAAATGAATTAGCATCCTCTAACACATTAATATCATATTTCAAATAATGCTCTCTATTTTCAGATTCATCCTTAAAATTCTTAAAATCTTTTTTCAATTTAATGTAGGATGATTTTAGTAATTCATTTTTCTTATCGAATTCATCAAGTAAGTTCAAGTGGTTGTTATCAATCATTATGTGATCTTTCCTAAGGATTTTATGCTCTTTTTATAATTCTTATAATTCTAAGTTTAATTTAGCATGCATTTTTTTTAATTTTCTATATGGAGTATATATTCTTTCAAAAACTTCAAACAATTCATTGTAGGTTAAGTTACATACCTCTTCTTGATCTGACTGATCAAGATTATTGACCATTAAACATAAGTTAATGACTTCTTCTTCCTTTTTTATTTTTAACAAATCTGTACCTACGTCCTAGAAAGCTCTCTGAAATATCTTCTTTCCCTTTCTCACATTCACTTTCTCCTCCACTTTCTCTTTATTAGGAGTGGCTTTGAGATTGTGGCATACCGATTTTACATGTTCTGGTTTCATGCATTCATAGCAAATAACATCATTAAAAACCTTAATATTTTTGTGAAACTTACCTTTGTTTTACTGCTAGAGTCTCCTTAGCTTCCTTTTAAGAAAACTTTTAAATTGCCTTATCTTCAAGGCAATGTCATCCTCATCCTTAGGTTATGATTGATCACTCTCCGAGTTATCCACTTTTAGTGTTATATTCTTCTCCTTTTATTATTCTCCTACAATAATCTTTCTTTGATTCACTCTTTGCTCATAAACAATTAGTGATTCAAGAAGATTATCAATAGAATAAACATTTAAGTCTTTAGACTCTATAATAGCAATTATTTTACCATCATAAGCAGTAGGCAAATAACAAAGAATTTTATTAACCATTTCAGCATTCGTTAGTTCCCTAAATAATGTATGCAAAGAAGTGACTATTTGAGTAAATTTTGTGTACAAGTCAGAAATGGATTCATTGGGTTTCATATAAAATAATTCATAGTCATGTAACAATATATTTAATCTAGATTGCTTTACTTCATTAGTCCCTTCGTAAGTAATACAAAGTATATCTAAAATGTTCTTTTCACTTTTGCAAGTAGAAATCCACATGTAATCTTTAAACTTAAGTATACAAAATAAACTATTTAAATATTTTATATTTAATTATGCTAAGTCATGTTCTTTTATAGTCCAGTCAGCAAAAGGTTTTTCAACTTGAATGTCATCTATAAGTCTAGATGGCTTAGTATACCCTTCCTGAACTAAAATTCATATGTGATAATCAAGCAATTGAAGAAAAGTTGGCATGCGTGTTTTCCAAAAATTGAAAGGGATATTATCAAATAATAGATATCTAGTGATCGAATACCCTTCAGGTGTGTTTCGGTTTCCAAAAGTAGCCATTATCATTTTTCAAAAAGTAGTCTAAACTTATAAATTTAAAATAAAGCTCTGATACCACTTGTTGATTTTTTATAGATTGTTAAACCTAAGCAATTGTCCCAAGGCTAACCAAGATAGGGGTGAATTGGTAATTTAAAAATTCTATTGAATTTTTTAATAAAAAATTGTTTTAATAAATTTCCAAATATGATTATCTTTTGAAATTATCTTTTTAATCATAATAACAAAATTTCAAAAAATAAAAATGCAAAAAATAAAATAACACAAAGATTTATAGTGGTTTGGTCAAACATGACCTACATCCACTCCCTGAAGACTCCCTCTTCAGGCATTACAGTATTACCAAAGTGACTCTCTTTTTGCTCCCACAATAAGGCAAAAATCCTTTACAATTCCTCTCTTCCAGCAATCCCTGGTGTGGCAGAGAACCATCATCCTTTCACACCCTCTAAGTGTCGACAGAGAATCATCATCTGTTCACACTCTCCAAGTGTCGGTAGAGAACTGCCGTTTGTTCACACTCCAAGTGTCGACAGAGAATCATCATCCTTTCACACCCTCCAAGTGTTGGTAGAGAACCATCGTCTATTCACACTCTCCAAATATTGGCAGAGAACTAGATCTTCTTCAATGATCTTCTCTCGAGCAACTAGAAAAAAGAAAAAAAAGAGTATAATTAAAAACCAAAAGAGATTTTTACCTTTAAGTAACCTTATGAAACCTTCACACTCCACTAGTACGAACTTTTTCTCAAACACTCTTCAAAACTTACTCTTTCACTTACTCATGAAAAATCATGAAGAACAACAATTTTCATGTTAGTTTTTACAAACCTTTTATATGAAAGACATAAAAAATCATTCAGAAAACTAAAATTTTCATTTTGAGTATGTACGATAATACAGTATGATTGTATGTTCGTACGTATGAATAATTTAAAAACTATTGCGTATGAACCTTTTATGAATATGTAAAAAATAATTTCGTATACAATGGTCGTCTAGTATGAACCAAGTTTGTACTGTACGAATAATTAGAAAAATTTTCATCTTCGTCGGGATGAAGAGGGATCCCACATTTTTATACTCTAGACATCGTCTATATGAATGGGATATCATATAATATGATCCATTCAAAAAATTTTCATGTTTATATGGATAAAAAGGGACCCATCCAATTCGTACTATGGACGCCATCTATATAAACAAGACATTATATAGTACAATCCATTCAAAAAAAATTTGAATTCATCGGGACAAAAGGGACCCATCCAATTCATACTTTGGGTGGTGTCTATACGAAGGAAGCTTTGTACAGTACGATCAGTAATTAAAAAAAAAGTTTTACCTGCAGTTCGTTTGACCGCTAGCAGGAAAAAATAACTGAACAAATCGTCCCATATGAAATGAGTTCGTAGAGTACGATTAGTTTAAAAAAATTACAATTTTAAACACTCCCTAGTATATGTGTGCATATTTACTCAATTACAATCATACTCTCTCAGACTCAATAAAAAGAAAAAAAACATACTTTATTTACAATAAACCCTAATCAAATCTAATTTGAAGTCTTTAACAATCTGGAGTATGATTTTCCTAAAATATTAGTACGCACAAACAATAAAAATAATACATCCAAAATATGTTATGAGAAATTATAATTATAATAATAATATTTGGAATCATCAAATACATATATGTTGCATGAATCTTAACAATTGAAAAATAAAGTTGTAACAATCTCCACATGCTTCACCTATTTTCCTAGTTGGCATGCATCACAAAGGTAATCATTAGTAAAGTATAGTTTTAGTATACCTCTAATAAGTTTTTCTTGGGTAATTTTTTTATGTTTTTTTATGCTAGCGTCACAAAGCCTCCTATACCATACCATGATTCATTAGAAATAATTTTTAAACAAAAAACATTAAGAGATGCAATACAATTAAAGTCTACTCTTTTGTTGCGTATTCATTGTCTAAACTGTGCGTATTGATTGAGTATTTATTACGTATTAGCTGCATATTCATTGCATATTTATTATGCATTTTTCTACTTAATTACTACTTATTTATTGCGTATTTATTGCTTAATTACTATTTATTTATTGCATATTTATCAGGATATTTATGTTAATGAGAAAGAGGCATACGAGGCTTATTATAATTATAGCCAAAATCTTGGTTTTAGTGTTCGTATAGATCTTCACAATTACTGGCCAAGTTCTAGAAAAAAAAAATCCAAGGACTTTATTTGTTCAAAAGTTGGTTTCAAGAAGTTGCCTGATCTCAATATCCAAAGAAATATCAGAAATCAGACACCCAAACTGGTTGTCTAGCTATGATTAGGTTTACTGTAAATGAAGCTGGATATTAGAAGGTGAAAAAATTTATTGAAAATCAGAATCATGATTTGCCTAGGGCAAAAGACCGGCATCTACTTAGATCATACAGGAATGTGTGTGATGAAAAAGCTTCAGTTCTTTAATCAATGATATAAGTCGAGATAAGAACCATTAATTCATTTCCCTTCCTTGCTGATGAAGTTGGAGATATCAAAAATATTGGATTCACAAGGATGGATGCATACAACTTTATTCAAAAAATAAAAGAGCAAAGATTGAATTTGGGGACAAAAATACTTTGATTCAATTATTTAAAGAATGTCAACTTAATGACAACATATTCACTTGGGATGTCCAGAAGGATGAATTTGATAGATTGCTAAATTTTGTTGGGTTGATGGGATTGGTAGGATAGATTATGACTACTTTGGTGATGTGGTAATTTTTTATACAAGTTATAGGCTTAATAAGTATAATTTGGTATGCGTACCATTTGTTGGGATTAATAATTATTGGCAAAACATTTTGCTTGGGTGACCTTCTTGTTAGAAGAGACGATTGAATCATTTACGTGGCTGTTTACAACTTTCATGTGAATGATGGGTGATAAACATCCAAAAACAATATATACAGATTAAGACCAAGCAATGCCTAGGGTCATAGAAGTTACATTACCTCATAGTCGTCATAGACTGTGCCAATGGCATATCCGTAAAAAGGCTCCATCAAAACTATCGTGCTACAATACCAAAGGCCTCTTACATAAGTGTTTGAGCAAATGTGACTCTGAGGAGGAGTTTGAGAATACATGGGCTGAAATGATCATATAAGGAAACCTCCACGATCATATTTGGTTGGAGGATCTTTATAGGTTAAGGAATAAGAGGTTGACAGCCTTCAATAAGGATTATTTTGGTATGGACATTCTATCCACACAATAAAGCGAGCCTACTAATAATGTGTGTCTTGGCATTTCTAAAACCACAAGTTCTATAACTGATTATTTTCTGAATTTAGAGAAGATGATGAGGAATTAGCGCTAAAATGAACAGGATGAGGATTATAGATGCAGTCAGATTGAAATAGAACATGTAATAAAAAATTGCTCAATATTAAAACAAGATGCTCAATTTTATTCAAAAAAATTATATTCATTTTTTGAATAAGAATATTTATAAGGTGTGGGTGTAATGAGTGTAGAGCTTGTGTCCTGTGATTCTTCAAATTTTTTTTGTCTATTACACAAAGAAAAAGGATCATTCTAAACTATGGGTTATTGATTTTGTTGCATAGAATGGTAACATTAAATGTTCATGTTGGAAGTTTGAAATGATGGGTTTATTTTGTTCTTACTGCATAATAGTTTTGAGGCAGATGACTATTGGGAAAATCCCCGAGAAGTACCTACTGTTGCGATAGTCAGCACGAGCTTAAAAAGATATATATTCTGGTCAAAATTTGAAATAATCTTCTTAGAATAACTTTGAAGCTAGTAGCGGATTCATATTCAAAAATTATATCAACAGGTTTGCAAATGAAATGAGCACACAAGCACAGCTGATTGAGGAGACTTGACAATTCCTATTGGCTATGATGAAGGATATGTCTAAAAATCTCGATTTCATTATTTATGAGAAGAGAAAGAACAACAAGTTTATATAGGGTAGTAGTGAAAAATTGAACGATCCTCTAAAGCGTAGGCTTAAAGGCATATCCAATGCTACACTGAGAAGCCACTGGGAAAAGAAGCCAAAGAGTATGATTTTATTTCTTGATTAATTTATTTATTGCTTATTATGACATATTGTTATTAAAATTTTTAACAGGGAAACCACCAGTAAAGAAAAACACAACAAAAATTTCTACTCTTTCAAATCAGTGTAATTTCACAAGCATGCCCGAATGCTTAACGGAGGATTTTATAAATGGCACACACTCCAATCAACCATCAGCTAAGTAGTTTAATTTCATAAGCATGCCCAAATGCTTCACCGAGGACTTCATAAATTCTATACACTCCAGTCAACCATCAGCTAAGTAGTGTAATTTCACAAGCATGCCCGAATGCTTCACTGAGGACTTCATATCCAGCATACCATCCAGTCAAGCATCAGTAAAGCACTCACAAGCATACCCGAGTGCTTAACCGAGGAATTCATAGCCGAGGAACCGTCCAGTCAGCCATTAGTAAAGTGAGTAAAGCATTCTAATTTTACAAGCACTCCCAAATGCTTCATTGATGAATACATAAAAAGGCATACCTTCCAATAAGCCATCAGCAATGTACCTAAAGTTGATGATGAATATCATTAAATTAGAAAATTAAATGTAATAAGAATATTTATGAGCTGATAGTTAATTTAGAAACTTGGATATGAATATTGTATGCATAACTTGTATTGATACAATCAAGTAATTTGAGTTGCGTATGAACTATGTATATAATGCGTCCTAGATGAGTATAGATGGTGTATCTTGTCCGTATTTTCTCTAGCCAAGAAAAAATCACTTTTGATCACAAAGAATCATGATTTAATTGTGAAAAACTCAAAATTTAATGTTTCCTGGTTCAAATATACATAAGATGAAGAATATCAAACTCCTTTGATTGTCGATATAATTCTATAGAATGTAAAACCATTGAAACATACCCCTACAATCTAGAACTATAACTTATATAGCATAAGTGTTTATACATATACTATGTTCACTTAAGAAATTTTTTATAATGATTGCTGTGATCCTAAAATATATATTTAAAGGATTTATATTAAAGGAATATATTGATACAATTATCCTCTTATTAAATAAAATAATTTAAAAAATTAAGTAATTTGAGTTGCGCATAGACTGCGTATATAATGCATCCCGGATGCATATAGAAGACGTGTCTTGTGCGTATTTTCTTAAGCCAAGAAAAAACCACTTTTGATCATAAGAAATCATGATTTAATTGTGAAAAGCTCAAAATTTAATGTTTTCTGCTTCTAATATACACGAGATGAAGAATTTCAAACTCCTTTTATTGTCCATATAACTTTATAGAATGCTAAACCATTGAAAACATACCCCTACTCTATATAACTATAACTTATGTAGGATAAGGATCTAGATATATACTATGTTCACTTAAGAAAATTTTTATAATGATTGCTATGATCCTAAAATACATATTTAAAGTATTCATATTAAAGGAATGTATTGATATAATTATTCTCTAAATAAAATAATTTTGAAAAATTAAGTAATTTGAGTTACGCATGGACTGTGTATACAATGCATCCCGGATGCGTATAGATGGCGTATCTTGTGCTTATTTTCTCTAGCCAAGAAAAAAACCACTTTTGATCACAAGGAATCATGGTTCAATTGTGAAAAACTCAAAATTCAATATTTCATGCTTCTAATATGCATGAGATGAAGAATTTCAAACTCATTTGATTATCCATATAACTCTATAGAATGCTAAACCATTGAAACATACCCATATTATCTAGAACTATAACTTATGTAGCATAAGGGTTTAGACATATACTATGTTCACTTAAGAAATTTTTTTTAAGGATTGCTATGATCCTAAAATATGTATTTAAATGATTCATATTAAAGGAATGTATTGATATAATTATCCTCTTATCAAATAAAATAATTTTGAAAAATCAAGTAATTTGAATTGTGCATGGACTACGTATACAATGCATCCTAGATGAGTATAGAAGGCGTATCTTATGCGTATTTTCTCTAACCAAGAAAAAACCACTTTTGATCACAAGGAATCATATATCAATGTGCAAAACTCAAAATTCAATGTTTTGTGCTTCTATTATATACGAGACGAAGAATTTCAAACTCCTTTAATTGTCCATATAACTCTATAGAATGCTAAACTATTGAAACATACCCCTACTCTCTAGAACTATAACTTATGTAGCATAAGGGTTTAAACACATATTATGTTCACTTAAGAAACTTTTTATATTGATTGTTATGATCCTAAAATATGTATTTAAATGATTCATATTAAAGAAATGTATTGATACAATTATCCTCTTATTAAATAAAATAATTTTAAAAAATTAAGTAATTTGAATTGCACATAGACTACGTATACAATGCATCCTAGATGTGTATAGAGGACGTATCTTGTGCATATTTTCACTAGCCAAGAAAAAACCACTTTTGATCACAAGGAATCATATATCAATTATGAAAACTCAAAATTCAGTATTTTCTACTTCTATTATACACGAAACGAAGAATTTCAAACTTTTATGATTCTCCATATAACTCTATAGAATGCTAAAGATATTTATTAATAAAGAATGTTAACCCATTATGAATTTTTGAACTTCATTATCGCATTCATTATGTTGTTACCTGTTCTTTTATTGTTGTTTGCTAGGCATTTATTATTTCAGTTGGTTGAGGTGGTTGACATAGCCGCTTTAATATCTACTAGTATTGATGACATTCATTATTGTTTTGACCTAATTTATTATTCTCTATTATTTGCTTGACCATCTTCTCTATATAAGAAGTTTACCTCTTCCATTGCCTTTTAATATAATGTTGTGTGAGGTTTTTACAAAAATTTCAACTGGGTTTTTGCATTGCCACATCTTCATGTAAATATATAGTTAACATTTTTCATTTTACCAAATAAAAAAAAAAAGATTGCCTAAACCTTCAACACAGGGATTGAAGAGGCGACATGCAAATATATAGTTAACATTTTTCTAAAAAATCATACAATAATTGTCATTATGGGTTCTTTTATCAACGACTTACCTAAGGATAAAGATTTTTTTTTAGAAGAAAAGACCATCGACAAATAGATTTTTATTTCTTGATTTATTTTTTAGCTCTTTCAAGTAGTTGTGAGCTGATGGTACCTTAAGGAGTTTTGTATATTGTTTTTAATGCTTAACTACTATGCATTTGATACATATTTACTGCTTAATTATTGTGTATTGTGTGTGCATTTTTTGTGAAAAATTTATCAAAATAATGTACATATTGATCTGACCTTGAAAAAATCTCTAAAAATAACAAGTTCCTTTTAACCCTCCACAGAACAATGCATATGAAAATTCTGCCCTAAATTTTGGCATTTTAGCCTGCTAATCTTTACTATCTTTCCAGTTGGCATTGTTTTGTAGAATAATATTTTCCATATATTTGCAAACAAAAATTTTGCAATCTACATTGTTTGTCTGAGTTGGCACCTTCTTGATAGTCTTGAACTTCCATTTGTTGATATCGTTATCAAAAGATTCTTTGCAATCCTTATATAAGCTTCTAATCTATGCAATATAAGGAACAGACTTTAGTTCACTGTAAATTAATTTTAAAATTTTTTAACAAATGATCTTAAACTTACTATATTTGTAGCAATATTTCTATGCATAGGATTGGGAACATAATCATAAAATTTCCACTTTTTTTCATTTTGGAACCCAACCAGAAGTATCCAGTGCAAACCGTTAATAATTGGCTGAATTAGAATGTTGCATGAATGAATAGAGTCATAGTTTATGTGTTCGATAAACAATTTTAATTCACAATTCTTCAGCTTGTAATGCTGCAATAATTAAATATAAGAATTAAATATAAGAAATATAAAATTATATATAAATTAAACATGTATACTAACCCAATACATTGGTGAGATGTATAGAAATTTATGGTACTTGTTAGAAAAAAGTTTACTCTTCTCATGCAATAAAATAACGAAGGAATCTACATGATCATTGTCAAGGTAACTATCGGATAATATTTCGTCCATGCCACATCTAGAAATTATAATATTCCCAGCTTCAAATATTGAATCATTCCTGAAAAAAATTATGCAAAAATTATGCATAGATTACAAATAAATTATGAAATACAATATGCATACAATACATATACAATACGCATATAATATGCATTAGTTATGCATATAATATGCATGTAATACGCATGCATAACGCAGTAAATATGCAGCATATAAATAAAAATTAAACACACTAAAAAAGCTACAGTTTAATAATATAGTGAGAATGTTTACTTGTCGGTGTACTTCTTAATGTTTTCCATAATAAAATGTTTCTTCTCAGGACTCAACATCTCTATGCCAATGTAGTTCACTGTTGGACTTATAGGTTTAGGATTTATCCTAACATTATCAACGTTGTTTAGTTCTTCTGGGGATGAAACTTTTTGGGATGGTTCTTTTTAGGAAGGTTCTTTTGGGGATGGAGCTTTTTAGGATGGTTCTTTTTGAGAAGGTTCTTTTGGGGATGGAACTTTTTATGATTATTCTTTTTGGGATTGAACTTTTTGTGATAATTCTTTTTGGGATGGTTCTTTTTGGGAGGGTGTAGGAATATCTAATTTCTGCTTCTTATACAGCCTTTGAATTTTTATAAAACTGACATCCTCATTTAAGTCACCAGCTTCTTCATCATTAAAAGCCTTAGTTATCTCTAGGACATTGATTTTCTCTGGGACATTGGACTGCTTTCGGACTTTGGACCTCTCTAGGACATTGGACTTCTTTGGAAAATTAGACTTCTCTAGAGCTTTGGTTTCGGCTGGGGGTTTGGTATCGTCTAGGGCTTGGGTCTTTGTATATTCAGAAGATATCCCTATATTTTTTATTGGGTGATTGCATGATGAGGAGGAGGGAGCAGGTTGTTGATCAAGATTAAGAGTGTCATGAATAATGCAATTATGAATCTTATAATCAATTAAATCCACTCTTTTTACTATTTGCTCAAACTTCCTGCTTAGCCTACCTTCAAATTCTTGGAAGAGGTTTGTGCAGGTATCTTGGACTATTTTGATTATTTTTCTTGGAGAAAATCGAATAATTGAGGTTATTTAGGTGATTGGGGTTGGGATAGGGGTTGTTGGGCATATTAGGGTTGGGGTTGCTGGGCAGATTGGGGTTGGGATTGCTAGGAGTGGTGGTTTAAATGGGAGAATGATGGCTTGATGTATATTTCTGGATGCTTAGAAGATTAGCTTCTTCAGGGGTAACTCCTTGGAGGTCAACAAAAATATGTGAAAATTTAATTTGTTAGCAAATGATTTGTCATCAAATAATTTCACTTTTGCGTATCTATACACAATCTATATGTAATATATACTCAATATAAACAATGTTTTCTTTAAATTAATATATACGCAATTTATACACATACGATACGCATACTATACGGGATAATGAATAATCTGCATAGCTATTGAGATTAACAGATAAATTTGTATACGTATCTATCTTTTCTTAAAATTAACAAATAATTTAGTGGTCTTCTCGGTATTATATACAATGTTATCAGCCCATCGGAGGAAACATGGTCTTTTGTTAGGGTACTTAGGGTGATGAATGAAAGTGTGCTCTAGGATATACATACATATATACAGAGAATAAGCAAAATATATGCAGAATATACATAGAATATACGCAGAAAGAACATAGAAGGTGAGAAAAATATTATCTTACGGGATGTTTTTTTATTTTTTTTATGGTTTCTTCAGCAAATACGCAGTGAATATCAAAAAAATACGGAGTTCATTTTATCTGTTTTACGCAATAACGTACCTTTTTTTTGCTGGTGACTCCTTTCCCTCCATTGGAGCAGAAGAGATTGCTGAATGTTTTTGAGAAGAAATTTTTTGCAAGAATCTCAGAGAACTGCGAATGCCGGAAATTGAAACTGTATAGGCGCTTGAAATGTGAAAATTTTTCGCCTTTTCATCTTTTTTACTTTTATGTTGATCGGACGGGTGTCTCTTCGTCTCTAATCGGTCCGAAAAGATAAATGGGTCAAGTTGAAAGCCAAATGAATACCCCGACTTTTCACCTAAGCACACAACGTATAAAAATTTTGTTGGGCTCTATGTCCGAATACCACCCACAATAATTTCTCCCGATCGACGTATCGGTTCGTCCGGTTCCGCACCAAATAATTTCTACAAAAACTCAGACCTGCTGCATCGCAAAGCGGTCGGACTCGCGGGAGAGCGAAGCGAGAGATGGATCTCGGCAGGCTACTGGAAAACGAGAGGCTTCAGATGCAGCAGATAAGAGAACTCGACATGGAGGAGCTACAAATCGAGGAGGTTGATGAATCCTCCTCCTCCGACGATGACGACAACGGTCTTGTCAGGTTAATTCGATCTCTTTAATACCTCTCCCCCCTTCCTATTTAGGCGCCTCTGATCTAATCCCACCAGTATTGAATCCCTAAGCTTTTCAAATATTAGGGCGCTGGGGCAGATGCTGGATTCTACGTTTGTATAAGCATATCAGGATGCGCTAATATGTTTGGCATGTCCTCGATTTCTTCTCCCCCCCCCCCTTTTTTTTTTAGGTGAGCGTGGCAGCAAACACTCAGGAATGTGTCATTACTACAAATATGAAGAGTGCCAAAGTATTCAAGTACTGCTTGGTTCAATGTTATTTATGTGTCCGTGCTACTGAAATAAGATCGTTATCGATCAAATGCTATGTGTTTGATTTAGTTTTATTTTACTTCAACAGTTAAATGTTAATTAGAGTGATCAATGCTGATTTTGATATTTGTTTCGTTATTTATTTTAGACTTTAGATGGCCTAATTCCTAAATTTGATTTGCATCTTGATCTTGTTAAAATAGTACTTAAATGTCGTATATGAAATTGTTATTCAAATCACGAGTGAGCAACATTTTTTGACTTATGCTAATAGATTATGGGAAAAAAAAAAGATGTTCTCACGTTGTATTTTAGCTCCAACATTTATCCATTTTTAGTTGTAGATTCCTAATTAACTTTTTTCTAATTGCATCCATTTATTGTATTTAATTTTCTTTTTTATCACTCTTATGCCTTACTATTTGATCTTTTATAGTACTATTTTGTGATTTTGTTGTAAACTTGTTGCATAGTTTCATACCATAGGGTATGTCATCATGTTCACATTTTTTCATCTTTGCTTCTTGTAAAAGATTTGATTGTCTAGCTATAATGTTGATGAACTTCTTGTGTTATATTTTGTTTCTCATAATGTTATCAAATAGTCATAAAAGTGGTAATCTGCTTCTATATTTAGAGTAGTTATATTATCTTATTCTAGTATTTAGTTCTTTTTCCCTGTTAATATTATTCTTTTCATTTATAATCTTTGATCTGATGGAGTATTTATCTACTGACGTCATACCAGACATACTGATGGGCAAGCAGGAGATCACTACTTTACCTTTGATACATGTTTGGCATCCTTGCATACCTATCTTGGCGGTAAATAACCTACATATTTATTTTATATTATTGCCTTCTTAGAACATCTGAAGCCTTATTTTTTGTTTAATGTAACAGAGGTTGATGAAACTCATTGTAGATTGGCATTCTTAGATGGAGGCGCTATTTTGAACTTGCCAATGTTCTATCTTGAAGGTAGTTTTTATTTTCTGTAGTGATTTTGTCATCTTAGGTCTTAGGATATTGCTTTATGTCCATTTGCTGTGCCATTGGAGTTGACATAATAGTTTTTTTGATTACACATTGATTAACTTTCAAATTTTTTCAAAGAAGGCCACATTTAAGTGCACCATATGAAAAATCCTTCGGTGAATGTTCTGAATCTAGAGGCATGGATTGAAAGGTTGTGCAAACTATTGTTTGATTAAGGGGTTGCTGTTTGGGTGTATTAGTAGTGTAGAGTAAATAAAATGAATAAATATTTGAAGTTTCAAGTACTTCGTTGAGAAAAAAAAAACAGGAGTAATTTGTTGCAGGATCTGAAACTACATCCGTACTTCATTATTTGTGTGGTTGGAATTCGCTTGATTCGATTGCATTCCAACTACTCAATGTAACAAAATTCATTTGATGTCGTGACCTCTCAACATGAATGATGTCGTGTCCTCCTCGCATTGTGCGATGTAGCCTTACACTTTCCTGATGATGTCTCCATCTTGAGATCACAACTCTTGACCATGAACATGACCCCCATGCGCAAACACACTCCCCTCCATGCCATACGACCACATTCACATCGTAGGTGGCTCCCTCCCTCCCTTAACGATGCTATAGGATCGCAAGCATGAGTTTGACCCGCAGCACTATGAGTGCTTCCCCTCGATCGACATCACATTGCACCTGCTCCAACAATAGCTCGCATACTAGATGCCGCTCCCAACAATTGAGTGATCGCCGATAGAGTTTACAAAAAAATTAAGAGTTTACAAGAATTGAAGCGCAAAAAGTAATGCCTTGAATTAATTCTATAAGTAACCAAACTCCAAAAAGTATTTCAAATACATTAAATTTATTTTATATTGCATTTAGAATTCACCTGAGTTCTTTGTATTGCATTTAGAATTCACTTGAGTTCTAAATATTTTTAACCAAATAGCCTCTAAAGAAAATTGCTGGTTTTACGATATATTATGTAACTGATGTAGAACTACGATGCTTGCAATGAATTTAGTAAGACCTTGCACAACTAATTGTTTAGATTAATAAAAAATAGATCTATTAGAAAATAAAACGAAGAATCAAAACGTTAGAGCAGTCACTGCGTTTAAGCTAAGTTGCACATCAAGAGATTTGCATCATCAAAATATCATAGGAGAATAACATCATGCAAACGTAGTAGCGTTCAACGTAAATCCCTAGTCTAACAATAAGAATTAGAAACAAAGAAGTGCACTCAAATTCCTACGTTTACTAAGCTTAGCAGAATCGGGTGATCACGTCCTTCATGACTACAATTAAATCACAAGAGAGGGTTAGACTTAAGAAATACGAGAAAAGGAAAAGTAGAAAACCTCCGTTAAGGATTGGCGGCAATCCTCCACTTGTTGATCTCAAGTTGTTCTTCAATAGCTTCCACCAAGGTGTCCAAGATGCGCTCTATGTAGTCCTCAACTGTATGGTCGATCCTTGGGTTGACGTCGAAGAAGGTTGAATGGAGAATGCATGAAACTGTGCTCGTTATAGGCAAGTCCGTAGTCGGTGTGAGGATCGGCCATGCAATGGCTTCATGTATGTGGTAGTATCGATGGCGTCTTCGAGGCTCTTAGGTGTTCTTGAGAGAAGAGGGATCCTCACAAGAAGTAAGTGTTGACGAATATTTTCGCATCGACTCGACCCCGATCGAGCCCGACAAAGCTCGATCGCGCTCGATCAATTCAATTGATCATCGTCGAGGCAAAATTACTTTTAATCGAGCCTCAATTGAATTAAATTAAATCCAATTTAATTTAATTTAAATCAAATTAAATCAATTCAGACCTCGTCGAGCATCGTCGAACCTAATTCGACGTGATTCGACACCGATTCGAGTTCAATTTTATGGAATTAAGTTGGTCGAACTCAATCGGACCCAAACCGACCCAAATCGGTTCGGGTCGAATCCAATCTTGACTCAATTTCAACCCTAGCTAATGAGATCATAAGCTGATTTGATTTCCAAAATCAAATTTCTTGATCTAGGGTTGAGATCTCTTCTCAAATCCCACTCAATTTCACTTCAAGTGGGCAGCCAAAATCTACTCAAGTAGATTTTCCCTCGTTACACGGAACGAGGAAGGGAGATGGGACGGAATGGGCGGCTATCCGCTCGGTGCTTGCGTCCCTAAGTGAACGAGATGGAATGGGGAGCCTCATTCGGCTCCCCTGTTTTGCTTTCCCGCTCCCGTCCCGACACAAAGAGAGAACGAGCGAGAGAGAGCGGGAGGAGGCGGTAATCGCCCTCCTTGCGTGCGTCCGACCCCATCCAGGTCATTCTCAGCGCTCTTCTTCGCTTGCGTTTGTCCCTCTGTCCCGAGAAGAGGAAGCAGAGCCGACTGGCTCTGCGTGTTCGTCCAGCCCGAGCGCAAAGAGGCCGGCCGATTCTCCCAGCCCCGACTCCTCTCAAGTCTGGATTTCTGCGACGACGACTTCTCCTCCCTCCTCCTTCGACTCCGGCAACTTTGAGGAGACAAAAAGCTGTTGGAGATTTCCAAACAGCAAAGGAAGGTTTCTAGCTCCTTCCTCTTCCAACTCCGGCGACCTCTTGACGACGAAATCAGCTTCGGGAGATTGTCGAACAGCAAAACCTGCTGTTTGGAGCGTGTAGACAGCAGCCAACAGCTTCCGGGAGCCTTCAAACAGCAATTTGGAGCCTTCGAAGCGTCCCGGACAGCAGCGGCAACGACCGGAACACCTAGGACAGCGACTTTGGAGCTTGGATTGGAGCTTGGAGCGACATTGGAGCTTGGAGCGGACCTTGGACAGCAACTTGGACAAAAATTGGAGCGCTTGGACAACCCGGGGAAGGTATACCACCAAAACTTAGGCGAAACCTTAAGGCTCCCAAGGCCAATTGCAATGTGGTTGACGATCCAAAGCCTTAGGTCCTTAGAAACTTTAATTTTTGGTCCCCCAAAACCTTTGTGTTGGCTGTCCACTTCGCAAAGACTATGGAAATTGGTCGATTGCCATTAGGTGACTCTTATGTAAGGGTCCGAAGAGGATTTTGATGCGTATGAAGATGTTGGATTGGTATCCAACACCTTTTAAATTGTATGTCTTTGCATTCATGCAACCCTTCCATTACCTATGCTTGAACTATAGGGTAAGCCTTTCTTTTCAACCTAGAAATCAAATGTTAGGATGTACACTTCTCTTTATAGTGTTGCATGCTAGGTTAGGCTCCTTAGGTCGACGCGTTATGGCAAAATTGACATATGTTTAAGGTATGTATGTTTGCTAAAGTTCAATGTTTAATAAATTTGGCGGAAACTTGTGGTGGAGTTTTGATACAAATCGTCGTGAGATTTACTACAAGTCTCCAAAGACTTATGTTGTAAACCTCACGACATTCATAACCAACTAAATTCATGACAAGTCATTCCGTCAAGTTTACTTTGCTTAGAATGATGATTGCCACTTGTTTGGAACAACCCTAACCCCTAGAGGTTTGGAAGGAGAGTAAATGGGTTCATTTAATCCTAGATGATTTTGAGATTTCATGGGCCTTCACAAGCCCATGAGTGCCCATGCCTAGAATTATCTAATCCCATTTTCGAAACTTCCAAATTGAGGGTTTATAATGAAATTATTGAAATGCATTTATGTGTTAAGGGTTGTTTGCTCGCTTTTCTTTTATACCCAAAATCTACGAATTTATAGGCATGTTTATTTAATTTCCAAATGCTTCTTGAAGCAAATGTGGTGTATTCCATGACATCCCGATGTTTATGGATCATACTCCACCAAGCATTGAAATTACCTAAGCATGATTAATCAAATTTGTAAATTAAGGGACTCAAGTGCAATGATAGTTGAACTTAGCATATATTCATCCCCTTAAACATACAAACTAGATTCACGCTTCTAGGTTTCTTAGATGATGTTAAATCCAATCGTAAGACTTCTTAGAAATCGTAGGAGATCAATTCTCTCCTCTCCAAATGAATCCAAAATGTTCATTCAAAACTTTGGGGAACTCTCTCCCCTATGTTTTTCCCATTCATACATAACATTTGGAGCATCCCCAAGGCTCCAAATGTTGGATTGTGTGAATCCTAGCTCTAACCTAGGAGCTATAAACCATCCCGTGTCTACTCTTAGGTCCTTCTTAGATCTTGCCAAAATGAATCTTTAGGAGGTTCCTAGAAACTTTGAAATCCCCAAAATCATATCAAGTTTGATTTGGGAAAACCCTCCAACGCATTAGGAAGTTTGCCTTCCCTCTTTCAAGCAAATCCAAAATATTTGTAGGAGAGTTGGAAGTCCTCTTCTTTATGTACATGTCCCTTGCACTTAATAGTTGGGACGTTCTCTAAGTCTCAATTATTATAGTGCATGAATCAAGGTTTTAGGAAAATAAATCCTAAGCCTCTCTCCCATTTCCATTTGCTAACAACACAAAGTTAGCAAATAAATGTTTCTCTCTTCATAAATGATGATTTGGAATTCTCTAAAATTCCAACCTATCATTATATGAAAATCTTGGAGCTCAGAGCCAAAAATCTAAGTTCTCCCTTTCTTTCGTTTTGAGACTAAGATCAATGAAAGAATTCCTTTTTAGGCTCTTAGGATAAAAAACTAAGTTTTCTACCCCTTAACATGTAAGCAATCTAAAAATAAAATCAAATTAGGCTCCATGTCTTTCAAGTAAGAAAAATTGCATGACTCCCTTCAAGGAGCCAAGTTTTCAAAATTAAAATTAATCATGCATAGCCCAAGCATGTTGCATGTAGAATGCCTCAACTTAATGATTAGATAACAAAAATCTTTTCTTCATGAGTCAACATTTTGCATACCATACATACTAAGGCATCTTGGCCTCAAAGCCAAGTTGTAAGGCCTATCTTCTAAATATAAACAACCCTACCACTCTACATTTACATTGAGACCGAATAACATGGTTTTAAAAGCGATTAGGGGAAGTTTAGCTGGTAATCCCTTCCAGGCGGGACAATAAATCCAGAGGTCGGGCGGGTTATGCCTCTTGTGAGGTGTAGCTTGTAAGTCCCTCTTTGCACTCGTTAGATCTAGGTTCGAGGCACTACCTATCGATAATCCTCATCTTAGTCTTAGGATCCGAGGCTTGGGTTAATTCCAAATCACCCTATAAGCCCTCAACTTTCGGGCAGTCCCTACAACAAGTGTTGTTGGGATGTAAGCCCCAATCTTCTAATAAAAATATCAACTTAAATCAAAATTAGGTTGTTAAAATATAAAGCCCAACATAGGATAGTTTGGGCACCTCTGAGTTTCATCTCAGAATCAAGTGCCCCTACTTCACCTCCTTTGGCTTTCGTTCCCAAAAATCTTATTCTAAGTTGATCAAATTCTCTTTGAAATTCCTAAAGGGCCTAAAACCCTTTTGCTAAGACTTTCATTGATTTTAAAACAAAAAAAAAATCAACTTTAGCCAATGTCTAGAATGATTTCCAAACAAGAAAACCACTAGTTTAATCAAAAGTTTTCCCAAACTAAATTTGGGATGTAATTAACCATAGGGGCTTGCCCCTATGGGACGTCTGTACCCCAGAAATAAATAAACCCCACTCAACCAAATATTGAGTGGGAGAATCTCTGTTAAATAATTGTAAATTTTATTATTGAGCCCATAAGAAAATGGTATTTTTATCCTCCGGGGTAATATATCGTATTATTATGCCGTGCCCGATCATAAAATATGCAATCCGTTTGAGGATACAAAAATTCTCCAACAGTAAGAGCTAAGTGGAGGAGAGGGTTGGCCAAAGAAGGAGAGCCACTAGTAGGGTTAGGAGTAGGTTGATGGAGGGATATCACTTCAAAATATGAAATAAATTTCAGATTTTTAAATTAAAGAGTAGAAATTTGGAGGGAAACTTTAATTTCTAAAATCCGAGGAGGGGAATTAATGAGAGAGAGAGAGAGAGTTGACAGAGAGAGGGGGCGGCTAGGTTAAGGGGGCTGGCAGTATGGTGAGAGAGGGAGGGGCTTAGGAAATTAAATATGGAGTTGCCTAATTAAGGGAGTTGTAAATTAAGCAAGAGATCTAATCAATTTCAAATAGAATTTGATTTGAAATTATTTATGAAAACTTTTCTAAAATAGAGTAGTAGAATTAGGAGAGAATTTGAATTTTAAATTTAATTAATTTGAATTCCAAATTGATCCCAAATTAATTCTAACTATATTAGAAGACTCAAAGCATGAGAAAGTGGAGTGGGGCCGGTGGTTAGGAAGGTGAGGCCGGTGGCTATAGGGAGGATGAGGAGGAAATCAAGGAGGCTTTAATGCTTCCTTAATTTGGGTGATTAGATTTAGTATCAATTAATTAATTTAAATTCTGATGGAGGGAAGGATTTAAAACATTCCTAAAATAGATTTTATAATTTAGGAAAGAATTTGAATTTCAAATTTGGGAAAATTTGAATTCAAAGGCCAATTAAATTATGACAATCCAAAATTAGGGAGTAACCAAGATGGGCAAAGGGGCTTACGCCGACGGTTTGAATGGGGTTGGGTAGGGAGGGGTGGCGGCTAGGTGAAAAGAGAGGTGGTGTGGCCGGTGATGGTAGGGGAGGGAAGAGAAAGAGATAGAAGATGGAACCACGATCCCGACTCGTCTAGGTTGGTGGGTATTACACAAGCTTCCCTCTCCTCGGGATTTCACTCCAAACTCTCAAGCTCTCATGAGAATTCAAACAAGAGAAACAAAATTTTTATTAATCATTCATTAACTTGCAAAGAGAAACATAGGGGCTATAAATAGCCTCGTACATAAGACTCAAAAATAAAAAAGACGACAATGCCCTCAGGGCTTACATATGACATCCCTTAATAAAAGGGTGCAACGGGAAACTAAAGAAAACAAATACAATACGGAATCATAAATAAGAAAATACATAAAACAAATAAAAAATACAATGACTCAATTGTGGCTGCAGATCGACGGCCACGCCTCTGATAAACCTTCCATGATCTGATGTCTCCATCATTCTCCCGGGGTGGGGGAAAGCTCGACTCCATCGAGTGTCTCTGGTGCTCTCGTAGATCTCTAGTGCATCTGGGTTAATCTGCTGCAACTCCTCGCGATCCAGTCAAGTATCATCCGACTCGTGCTTTCCTTTCCACCTGATCAAGTATCTCTTTCGTCCTCCTTCCCTTGTGGATATGATATCATAACTTATGATCATGTCTACCTTTTCTGCCATGGGTAATTTAGGAATATTTGGTAGTGGAAGTAGGTTTGGGATCTCACATGGTGGGGTCACACAAGATTTCTGTATGAGTGGATTTGGAGGGTTAAAATCAGGACCTTCATATACAACTAAATCTTCTATATTAAAAGAGGAATTAATATTGAATTATGAATGCAGATCTACTACATAACCATTATCGTTGATTTTCTTAAGTATTTTGAACGGTCCATCACTCTTAACATGCAACTTCTTAACCGTTCCCTACGGGAACTGTTCTGGACGAATCCGCACCATCACGGAGTCACCAACCTCAAAAGTTTTAAAACGCCGTTTTAAGTCTGCATATAGTTTGTATTCATTATTCCTCTTTTCAATTTGCTGTGCAATTTCTTTTATGAAGTTCATTCAAATGGGATGCAAATGATGATGCAGACTCATAAATCCTATACCTCGAACACATGGGCATAAGGTCTAGCGGCTGTCTAGGTTTGAACCCATATACAATTTCAGTAGGAGTTAGGCCAGTGGTTCGGTTAATAGAATTATTATAAGCAAATTCAGCAGTAGGCAAAATGGAATTCCAGTCCTTAACGTGCTCGCCAATCAAAGACCGCAACATATTACCCAAACTCCTATTAACTATCTCGGTCTGACCATCCATGTGTGGGTGAAAGACAGTGGAAAATTATAATTTAGTACCCATTTTTATCCACAGGGTTTTCCAAAAATAGCTAGTGAACTTCATATCCCGATCCGATACAATGGTTTTGGAAAAACCATGTAAACGGATGACCTCGTTGAAATATTTCGCAATGTGAGAGGCGTCAGATGTTTTGGAGCAAGGAAGAAAATGAGCCATTTTGGAGAACCAATCAACTACAACACAAATGACATCATTCCTACGGAGTGTCTTGGGTAAGCCTAAGATAAAGCCCATGCTAACATCCTGCTAAGGACAACTAGGGACAGGCAGAGGAGTGTAAATACCTGTGTTTTACTTACGTTGTTTGGCCAGTTGGCAGGTGTGACACCGACTGACCAACCGACTGACATCTCTCTTCAGGCTGGGCCAATAAAAGCGATACTCCACGGACTCGATATTTTTGTCCCAATCAAAGTGCCCAGCGAGGCCTCCAGCGCGGAGTTCCTAGACAAAAAATTCCCTAAGGGAGGTGCTCAGGATACAAAGCCTTTAGTCTTTGAAAAGATAACCATCCTCCAATAAGAAATCATCCACAAGGCATGTGCTGCCTATGGACAAGAGAGAGTAGGTCTCCTTAAAGTTGGGGCATTCCAAATAATCCCTCTTTATTTGGTCAAATCCCATGACTTTTGCTCTTATCTTAGTAGTAGTCATCATACGACGACTGAGAGTATCAGCAGTTTTATTTTCAACTCCTGCTTTATGTCTAAGGGTATAAGTGTACTCTTGAAGGAACTCAACCCATCGACCGTGGCATGCATTTAATTTCTTTTGGGAGTTGATATAACGCAGAGCTTCGTGATCCGAGAAAATGACAAACTCTTACGGGATCAAGTAGTATCGCCAATAACGACGAGATTGGATCACAGAGTAAAGCTCTTTGTCATACATGGAATAACGCTGCCGAATATTATTAAGTTTTTCACTGAAATAGGCTACCGGGTGACCTTCCTGGGAGAAGACTCCTCCAATTCCGATCCCCGAAGCGTCGCAGGTCACTTCGAATACTTTGGAGAAATCAGGAAGTCTCATCACTGGGGCTTCCACCATCTTTTGCTTGATCTCATCAAAAGCTCTGGTGGCTGCCGGGGTCTAGTGGAAATCACCCTTCTTAAAGCAATCAGTGATAGGAGATACAATAGTGCTAAAATTTCGAATGAATCTCCTATGGAAGGTGGCTAATCTGTGGAAGATGTGGACTTCCCGGAGGGGCAAGCCATTCCACAATGGCCCTCACCTTCTCGGGGTATGCGGAAACCCCTAGGGTTGAAACGATGAAACCCAAAAAGATGACGCGATCTACAAGGAAGGTACATTTCTTAGTATTGGCATAAAGTTGTTCCTTCATTAAGACCTCACAAACTTGTCTTAAGTGGTCCAAGTGCTGGCTAATCGACTGACTGTAAATAAGAATGTCGTCAAAGTAGACGACGACAAACTTTCTCATAAACGGGCGCAACACTTGAGTCATGATCCTTATGAAGGCACTCGGGGCGTTACTTAACCCAAAAGGCATGACTAACCACTCATAGAGACCATCCTTGGTCTTGAAGGTAGTTTTCCACTCATCTCCGGGTCGGATCCGGATCTGGTGGTATCCACTCTTGAGATTAATTTTTGAGAATAATGTGCCACCCATCATCATATCGAGCATATCGTCCAGCCTCGGAATAGGAAAACGATATTTGACGGTGATCTTATTAATAGCACGGCTATCAACACACATTTTCCAAGATCAGTCCTTCGGTGTAAGAAGAGCCAGCACCGCGCAGGGACTAAGACTCTCCTTAATGAAACCTCGCTGCAGTAACTCATCAACTTGCTTCTTAAGCTCGGCATGTTTTGTGGGGTTCATGCAATAGTGTGGCAGGTTCGGGAGGGAGGCTCCAGGGATGAAGTCTATGACACACTGAATGTCTCTAAGTGGAGGTAACTGATATGGAAGATCATCGGGGAAGACATCAGCATATTATCCCAAAATGGGTTGGACTTTCTGAGGGATAGGTTCGTCAGATTCGGTGGGAATCTCACGACCCACTAAGGCGTATAAGGGTGCGCCTTGAGCAACCTCAACGTCCAGAACCTTGGCGATAACAAGGTTCAGTCCTTTCTTGAACTTAATGGGGTTGGATTTCGAGTCATCCGTAACCTGGAGTTGCGATGACAAAAGCTTAATCTTTTTGCCCGCATGTTCGAACACGCAGGTGTTTGAATGCCCAAAAATATGGACATCATTATCATAGATCTAGGGGCGACCCAAAAGAATTTGTCGAACATTCATGATCAGTACATCACACCAAACGTTCTCCTTGTAATCAGGAAAGGAGATAGGTATGAAGCTTCATTCTTTCACCTCCAAGGCAGTGGAGTTGACCCATGCTATCTTATACGGGTTAGGGTGAGGAACGGCAGAAAGACCCAACTTGGATACCATGCTAGAAGAAACATCATTTATGCAGCTACCACTATCCACGATGACCTTATAGTTCTTGTCTTTAATTTTGGTGTAGGTGTGAAAGATTGCGGTCCTGCACCAGTCATCCGTGGGTGTCGGGTGAGATAGCGCATATCTCATCACGTAGATGAGAGATGCATCTAATTTCTAAAGGAAATGAAGGACCATAGTGTCATCATCCTCCGCGAAGTATTCGCCTTCATCCTCGACCTGGTGAATATGATCAACATCGGGCTCGAGATCATCCTCAGTAATCTCCTCGATGATCGAGACTTTATAGGGACTAGAGCACTGAGAAGCGATATGCCCATACTCCTGGCATCGAAAGCACTTGGTCCCGGGACTGGACCGAGGGGTATCCGGGGTGGGAGGTTTATTCCTAAAATCAGATCGAGGTGCAGAAGGACCCGTGGGTGGTCGGGTCGTGCTCCCAAAAATGGGTCGGCTAGCAGAAGTGTGTGGGGCGGAACTACCAGATGGTCTGTAGGAGGGCCTAGAGTCATGCGAACGGCTTGGGTGCTGTGAACGGGTCTCCTCTAAATCAAGCACTAGGCTGTAGGCATTCTCCAGTATAGTGATGTTCCAGGCAAACAGCTCATTACGAAGATCCTCTCGCAACCCGGTTCGAAACATAGACAATATCTGCGCGGGGGTGGTAGAGGTCTCCCCTTTGCAGCGAACCAGGAAGTCATCGAAAGAGATGATGTACTCCTTAACTGGTTTGTTGCCTTGAGTCAGCCTATTCCATCTATCCAATAGTTGGGGGAAGTACGAGGGAGGCAAGTACTTCTGCTTGAGTTCCCATTTCATGGACGACCAATCGGTAATGGGGTAATCATTCCTAGCTTCCCTAAGGCTCTCTAAGTTGGCCCAAAACTGACTCGCCCTACCCGTGAGCTTCATCTCCGCAAAACTGACCTTCCTAACCTCGGAGATGTTATACCATTTAAAAAACCTGTCTATACCTTTGACCCAGTCTAGGAAGAGCTGGGGATAGAGTGTGCCATCAAAGGTAGGAGCATCAACTTTAATATTTTTCATATGTGGTATATTAGGATCATGACGTGGGTCATGTCCATGGTAAGGAGCTCGATGATTGGCACGATGTTGCCTCTTATTCAGGTAAGTGTCATCCCCATACATAGAAGGTGGTCTAGATGGGGTGTAGGGAGTAGGAGGCTGTCTAGCTCGCTCTAGTGTGTCAAATCACTTAGTGGTGTTTCTACAAAGTTCAGCTAGGTCGGCTTGATTTTCTTTGAGCTGTTGGCTAATATTGTTCATTTGGCCTACCAACAAGTCTAAAGTCATTCCTAGTTGTTCTTGGTCCATTGGGATTTACTACGAGACACCTAAAGTGACTAAGATGTAAAGGATAGCAAGTTATATGATTAGAACATACTTATGCCTTGTAAAATGACTATGAGAAAAGTAAGAACAACAACCTAACAAATTCTAAATGACACAAATGCAATGGTGGAATGGATAAAATGCTGAAAGAAAATTCTACCAAGGATACTAACACATGCAAAAAGAGCATACCATGCTCTGATACCAGATGATGTAAAACTACGATGCTTGCAATAAATTTAGTAAGAGCTTGCACAACTAATTGATTAGATTAATAACAAATAGATCTATGAGCAAATAAAACGAAGAATCAAAACGTAAGAGCGGTCACCGTCGTTTAGGCTAAGTTGCACATCAAGAGATTTGCATCATCAAAATAGTGTAGGAGAATAACATCATGCAAACGTATTAACGTTCAACGAAAATCTCTAGTATAACAATAAGAATTAGAAACAAACAAGTTCATTCAAATTCCTACGTTTGCTAAGCTTAGCAGAATCAGGTGAATACATCCTTCATGACTACAATCAAATCACAAGAGAGGGTTAGACTTGAGAAATACGAGAAAAGGAAAAGTAGAAAACCTCCATCAAGGATCGGCGGCAATCCTCCACTCAACGATCTCAAGTTGTTCTTCAATAGCTTCCACCAAGGTGTCCAAGATGCGCTCTATGTAGCCCTCAACCGTATGGTCGATCCTCAGGTTGATGTCGAAGAAGGTTGAATGGAGAATGTGCACGAAGCCGTGCTCATCGAAGGCAAGTCTGTAGTCGGTGTCAGGATTGGCCATGCAATGGCTTTGTGTACATGGTAGTATCAATGGCGTCTTCAAGGCTCTTAGGTGTTCTTGAGAGAAGAGGGATTCTCACAAGAAGTAAGAGCTAAATGGAGGAGAGGGTTGGCCAAAGAAGGAGAGCCACTAGTGGGGTTAGGATTAGGTTGATGGAGAGATTTCACTTCAAAATCTGAAATAAATTTCAGATTTTGAAATTAAAGAGTAGAAAATTAGGAAGGAAAATTTAATTCCTAAAATCAGGGGAGGGGAATTAATGAGAGAGAGAGGGAGTGGAGAGTGAAAGGGGGTGGCTAGGTTAAGGGGGCTGGCGGCATGGTGAGAGAGGGAGGGGCTTAGGGAATTAAATATGGAGTTGCCTAATCAAGGGAGTTGTAAATTAAGCAAGAGATCCAGTCAATTTCAAATAGAATTTGATTTGAAATGGTTTATGTAAACTTTCTTAAAATAGAGTAGTAGAATTATGAGAGAATTTGAATTTCAAATTTAATTAATTTGAATTCCAAATTGATCCCAAATTAATTTTAACTAAATTTGGAGACTCAAAGCATGAGAAAGTGGAGTGTGGCCGGTAGTTATGAAGGCTGGGCCGGCGGTTAGGCAGGCTGGGCCGGTGGCTATAGGGAGGATGGGGAGGAAATCAAGGAGGCTTTAATGCTTCCTTAATTTGGGTGATTAGATTTAGGATGAATTAATTCATCCCAAATTAATTTAAATTCTGATGGAGGGAGGATTAAAAACTTTCCTAAAATAGATTTTATAATTTAGGAAAGAATTTAAATTTTAAATTTTGGAAAATTTGAATTCAAAGGCCAACTAAATTATGGCAATCCAAAAATAGGAAGTAACCAAGATGGGCAAAGGGGCTTAGGCCGATGGTTTGAATGGGGTTGGGTAGGGAGGGGCGGCGGCTAGGTGGAAAGAGAGGTGGTGTGTCCAGTGATGGTAGGGGAGGGAAGAGAGAAAGAGATAGAAGATGGAACCACGAACCCGACTCGTCTAGGTTGGTGGGTATTGTGCAAGCTTCCTTCTCCTCAGAATTTCACTCTAAACTCTCAAGCTCTCATGAGAATCCAAACAAGAGAAACAAAGTTTTTATTAATCATTCATTAACTTGCAAAGAGAAACATAGGGGCTATAAATAGCCTCGTACATAAGACTCAAAAATAGAAAAGACGACAATGCCCTCATGGCTTACATACGACTTCCTTTAATAAAAGGGTACAACGAGAAACTAAATAAAACAAATACAATACGACATCATAAATAAGAAAATACATAAAACAACTCAAAAATACAATGACTCAATCTTGGCCGTAGATCGGCGGCCACGCCTCTGATAAACCTTTTATGATGTGATGTCCCCATTAGTAGCGCTTTGGTTTCAATTATTGATCTTAATTTTTGTTTTTTCTTGCAAATCATTTCTTAGTATTTTTGAGGAAATTACTTGGCATAATGTAAGGCTTCCAAGGGAGTGGGCATGGAGTTAGATTAAAAAAAAACAAGGCCCTATGAAGTATTGGACATTTCTGATGATTTTGTGCTATAGAGAGGAGATAGGCAACCTTCTATGGTGTGTTTGCTTTAAGGAATGAGAGATTTTATTTATTTATTTATTTTTTTTGGAGGATTCTTAACTAGAAAGATGGAGCTACAATTATGCAGGATGGAGAAGCACTTTCAGTTGGGTGAGGAATTTTTGGAATTTTAACTTTTGTATAATTCTCTCTATTTATAAAAATACAATAATCATTTACTTAGTTGAATGCATAAGCTAAACTTGTAAAACATTCATGAGGGTCTTCTTAATGCTAATAAAAAAGTATCATAAATATAGATATGTATTTAAAAGGCATCATTATACCCGATAATGTCGCTTTTTAAAGGAGTATCATAATATGCTTTTCTAATATATTATCTTATATATTGTATCAAATTTCGCCTAATCTTGGAGATAATTCCTTATTTATCTATAACTCCTATTGAAAAAATTGGCAAATCTCATGTTACCGTCACGTTACCGTCACTTCATAACCTACAATCCAACTGATTGGCTCGCCTTCTGCTCTCTTGTGTTATTTGTTGCATTGGTTTAGCCATGGTTTTTCCGTCTACTATGAAATGGTCTAGTTTTGCTGCACCTTGAGGATAAAGGTAGGTTTTTCAGTATCTGAAGACCTTGTGGATGATTGAATCTTATACCATATTGTTTTCCATATGGCATTCTGAGTGTTAGAACCAATTTCCGTTTGTTTAAGTTGTAAGTGTATTGGGTTACTAGTTCAGCTCTTTTGTCATTTTTCCAAAGCTGGATTAGACACTTTTTGTGAATCAATCTTAATGTAATTACTTGTAATATATTGAAATAATCCTATTATGTATGATAATATGGTTATGTCATTCATGATATGATTATATATTCGAGTTGATATGTTTTTTTGTTCTAGTCAATCAATTAGGTCGTTTGTCCAACTTTCTATCCAGTTGTTTTAAAGCTGAATTATATGCTTTATGAACTGTATGAAGTCATTCCTCTTATTTATTTTTATGAGCATATTTTTTACAGCAAACTCTATGTATGATAATGCAGTTAGTTTATATGAGATGGTTATATATTAGTGTGGATATTTATTTCTTGTCATTTGATTTCTTTCTCTATATATATATATATATATAGGCTAGGTTTGGGCTGACCAGACCCAAACCGAACCTGTTTTTGCAAACGTGTTGATATTTTGGACCCAAACCCGACCCGCTTCAGGTCCGGGTCAACTCGACCCGCTTCAGGTCCGGGTCAACCCGACCCGCTTTGGTTATGTTTTACTAATTTTTTTATTTAATTCGATTTATTTGAACCTAAATTAAATTAAGATAAGATTTAGTTTAATCAATTTAAAATAAACCATGCTTAATTCAATTTGGGCAACGTGGTTTATTATTTTTTCTAAATAACATTTACTTATTTCATAACAATCTTTTAAAACCCTCCTAAAGTACTTAACAATGGGTTAAACCGAGTTGATTTCGAGTTTCCAGGTCAACCTGATCCCGCCCCAATTTTACAAAAGGGTCGAAATCCCTAACACGAACCCAAAATTTTCGGGTCAGGTAAAATATTGATATATATAAATAACGGTTTGATTTAATTCCTGCATTTGGAGTATGTGGATAGCTAACTGAATACTTTAATCCGTTATAAACAAAATAAGAATTGAAAACAAATATTAAATAGAGGCTTATATATTTACTTGTTGTACTAGTATTGGGTGAGGGAAGCGATCCACAACTTTAGAAAAACAAATGTCTGGCAAAGAATATCATAGATTAGAGCAATTTGAGAGAGAGAGAGAGAGAGAGCACTATAGAGGGAGGTTGAGTTGTCATTAATTGAAATGTAAGTGTTTTATTATTTTTTTTTGAAGAAAGCACCGAAAATGCTATATTAAGGAAAAACAGAAAAGAAAATTACAACCTAATACCATCCGATTCCTTCATTAACAAATTAATGAAGGGTGGAGGGATATTACAATTCACCACATCTTCCCAAATAAAAGAACTAAAACAAGCGCAGTTAGCACAAAGATCAGCTAACTTATTGCTTTCCCTATCCACAGAATTAAAAATAACCAAATTGAAATCTTTAATAAAAGAAAAATCAATGATATCGTTACCTCCTTTTTCCACCTTTCTCTTGATGAAATTGATAACATTCTTGTTGTCGCCTTCAATAACCAATCCTTTATAGTTCTTCATCCAATTGACCATAACCTCCTTCAGCGAGAGAATAGCCTGAAGTTCCATGGCGCCTGAATCCCAGTGAGTAAACATTTTACCAAAGGCCAGCAAAAACCTCCCAAGATGATCTCTAAAAACTCCTCCTACTCCTGCATTATAGGAGCTATGAACAAACATGTTGTCATGGTATGAATCTTGCTCGTCATCAACCAAATCAAGGAAAGTGGTGTGGCTTACGGTGTAATAAACTGAAACATGAGAGGTTAAATCGAACTGACTCAACCAACCCAACTACATCATCCTGTAATCCTATTAAGGCAATATATTGCCTCTAAGTAGATGAATCAGATCTAGGGCATCATACATTTGTTGTTGGGGGGGGGGGGGGGGGGGGGGGGATGGGGGGTTAGGGAGAGCTCGCGACCCAACGTGTGAGTGGGAAATCGAGGATGTGATGGTCGACAATAGCCTCTTGTGCAGCGCCATGTGCTTGAATGATAGAGTGGCAGTGCTTGGTGGTTTTGCTAATTGGATGGCTTTAACTACCTAATGAAATGATGGGGGGAGAGTCTAAGTGAAGGAAAAAAAATGAAGAATCACTAATATTTCATCATTCTCCCTCTTTTTTACATCATCTTCTTCTTCATCATCGTGAAGCTACATAAAAAATTAAACAAAACTATTAAATATCAGTGAGTCTTTCAGTATAATTGTTGGATTTTCAGTAGAAACTCTAAAGTTAAGTGTGCTCGCACAAAAGCAGTCAAAGGATTGATGATCTTAGGAATGTTATACTAAGGGGACATCAGACCAAAGCAGACAATATCTTGTTGATCAAAAGTTTAATCTATTATAAATGATATCGGAATAATACACTAGCTGAAAGATGAAAAATATGCATTATCCATTGTTAGATGATTATGGGCTAAGAACATTGACGAGGATGTCAGTTGTTTAAGTGGAGAATATTACAAAACCTCTCAAGAAAATTAAATTAATCTCTTAAATATTGAGGTGCCTTTTAGTGTAATGATTATTATTTCATTAGAAACTCCAATGTTAAGCATGCTACAAAGCGCTATCATTGGATGGGTGGCCTCTTGGATGTTATACGAAGTGGGCAAAATCACGAGGCATTAAGCTAAAGCTGACAATATCTCGATAGTTAAGAATTTGTATTGTTACAGCGGGTTAGACCACTAATGGGTTGCTATTTGGGCTTGAGGGGGTTCTAATGATGAATAAGGCTTGGGAATGGTTGAAGATTTGTGGTGTTTACATTCCATGCAAAAGGGATATATATGGGTGCTTGGAATCTGGTTGAATTTTCCCACTTGCACTTCAGGGTTTTAGGATTTTAAAATGGTAGAACTCTAGGAATTGGAAATTCTCAGAGATGGAAGAGGAGTGTGTCTAGATTAATTGTGAAAACTTTTATAATTTTCCAAGGAGTTTTGATGGGCCAAAAGAAGTATTGAAGCAGACTCCGTTAGATGAAAACATGGTTTGGACAAGAGCCCTTCTTAGGGTTTTGAGTAGATTTTTTTGTTGGGAAACGGATGGGAAATGAGTATGGGAATATGATGGGATAAGTGTAAAATCTCTCCAAGGAAAATAATTTTTTTTTTGGGGCGGGGCCTTGGGGTTGGGGGGGGGGGGGGTGAGAACTGCGACGAGAAAGTGAGCGGGGAGAGGTCGCATACCAACATGTGAGAGAGAAATTAAGATGGTGATGACTGATGATCGATGACAACCTCCTATGCAGCGCCATGTGCTAGAATGAGAGAGGAGTGATAGTGCTCACTGGTTTCACAACTCAGTGGTTTTGCTAATTAGATGGCTTCGAGTACTTAATGAATTGATGGGGGAGAGGCTGAGTGAAGGAATAAAAGGAAGAAGCACTAACATTTTATCTTTCTCCCTCTTTTTACATCATCTTCTTCGTCATCATTATGAAGCTTCTTTAAAAAAAAATTAAACTTTTAAACATAGATGCGTCTTTTGGTGTAATTGTTGGATTTTTAGTAGAAACTCTAAAGCTAAGTTTGCTCGTATCAAAGTAGTCCTAAGATGGGTGATCTCTTGGGAAGTTACACTAAGGGGACTTCAGACCAAAACGGATAATATCTCGTTGATTAAGAGTTTATGCTATTATAAATGATATTAGAATAATACACCAGCCTAAAGATGAGAAATGTTTCTTTAGAATCCTATCTATTTGTTGGATGATTATGGGCTAAGGACATTGACGAGGAATTAGTTATTTAAGTGGAAAATATTATGAAACCCCTCAAAAAATAAAATAAAGCTCTTAAATATTGAGTCATCTTTTAGTGTACCGGTTAAAATTTCATTAAAAACTTTAAAGTTAAGCAGCCATTGGATTGGTGACCTACTGGGAAATTATACAAAGGGGACAAAACTGTGAGGCATTAGGCTAAAATGGACAATATCTTGATAGTTAGAGCTTGGTTTGTTACATATGGTTATACCACAATGGGTTTGCTATTTTGGGCTTGATTGGGTTTTAAATAATGAATAAGGCTTTGAAATAGTTGATGATGCGTGGTGTTTAAATTCCATGAAAAGGGAATATATGGGTTCTTGGAATCTTGTTGAATTTTCCCGCTTGCACTTTAGGCTTTTTTTTCAGATTTTAAAATGTGAGAATTCTAGGAATTGGAAATTCTTAGAGATGAAAGAGGTGTGCTGATTAATTATAAATTTTTTTATAATTTTAAAAGGTGTTTTGATGGGCCAAAAGGGGTATTTAAGCAAATTGTGTCAGATGAAGTCAGGTTTTGGCCAAGAACCCTTCTTAGGGTTTTGAGTAGAATTTTTTTTTGGGAAAGGATGGGAAATGAGTGTTGGAATGTATGTGAATAAGTGTAGAAACACTCTAAGGAAAATGATTATTTTATTTAAGGAGATAGAGCACTTATTATTTACCAAAATATTAAGGTTTGAAGAGATTTTAAATTCCCTTCAAGGTTGCAGCTGGCCGCCAAGCCCCCTCTTTATGGAAGGAACTCCAAATTTAGCAACTCAACCGAGAGACCCTTTTTGTTTCATTCCATTATGTTTAAATAGTTTTAGAACACTATATTTGAATTGCACAAGAAGTGGGAAGTGGAGGGTTAGCCACCTATAGTGTAGTAGAGAGAGTATGTGGTAACTTCCAATAACAATCTCATCCTTTTTGTTAGCATTGGCCCATATTAATTTGGTTTATTTAATTAAAGAAATATCAGATTTCTTCTAAAATTTCAAAATAGAAATTTCAAAATTTCGAAATTCAAATCACATTTCAAATATAATTACAACTACATATAAAATTATAAATACATAGTCTATTATAACAATTATCATGAAAAAGAAATACAAATACGAATTAAAAAAATTTCATTAGTTTTGGGTCATAATCCTTTGTCTGTCAACAACCACATTCTTGCTTTGGTCTCAAGTTGTTGATCCACCATTTGTTGCATTGGCAGCTTGTGCCACATCAGAAAGGGCCTTTCTCTTTGGAACACCATTACCTTGATGGGGCATTGGAGTGTTAGCATGGACTCTTAGCTTAAAGAATGAAAGATAACATGTGTCTTGGAAGGAGTTGCAGTAATAGGGCAAGGCCAAGAGCTTAGAAGATTACATATGGATATGAACAAACATGGTGTCGGTCTATATCCCACCTCATCCTCAATCATGCCAAAAGGGAATGGCCTTTCCCTTTGGAATATCATAGCCATGATGTGGCATGTGTGTTTAAGACTGCTTGCATGGTTGAGAGCATCTAATGCGAGTTAATTGAATTTTGATTACAACTTCAAGAAGAATTTGAAAATATGCAACATGGACATTAACCTTAGAAAATTTTTACCTTGTGACTTAGTAATTATTATATTTACTGGTATATCATGAAATTAAACTTCTATTTATAAATAGCCAGATAGGAATATGTCAGATACATCCATATGAAGCTAACAATGATGAGTTGGTATCTATTGTAAAATTAATTTAGTATATAAGGGTGGAATTGGTTGTGTTGAATTTGAATCTAACGTGTATGGCCGTTTCGAAGTGCAAGACTAGGGTGCTCTCAATTGCATGTGGCATGGTGTTCGGTGTCTGAACATCCAGTAAAAGTGGAGTGAAAACCGAACACCATGCCTTTACTGGAGTGAAAACATGGAGTGACAACCAATGATGGTGTATGGCCGTTTCGAAGTGCCTAAGTCTGAACATTCATGGCTTAGCATGCAGTGAGAACCAATGAAGAATTGAGAGGAATAAAAGTAGTTTGAGAACCAATGAAGAATTGAGAGGAAGAAAAGTAGTTTGGGACCTTTCATTTTGTGACTTATGATTTTTCTGTCAAAAGTTTGTAAATGAAGCAAAAGATTGAACAGTATTTGGAAATCTCGAGTAGTTGTGTTTTGTCACATGAATTTATTGTGTCATCTAGGTTTTGATAAATTCCAAAAGATTAGCTAATTTTTGCATTTGCTGAATACCGCACAATTTTTTCTTTTAAGATACTAACTGGATTAGATGATTTGTTTGCCAGGCTGTGTTAGGCTAAATTTTGCAGCCTGACTGTTAATCATACTTACATTTCATATGATAAATAATCTCTAAACCGGTTATTATATCTTATATTTGGAGTTGGAGAGTTGATTTAGTTTTCTTATCTCCTTTTATTACTATCATTTTCCAGGTTACTTAGTATATCTGAAATAAGTGCTGTTGCTTATATTTAGAGAATTTTCCATGGAGTGGTAATTGTTAAACAAGTGTCTACTTAATTATGAAAATTTGCACGTGTGCTTAAAGTTTTATCTAGAGGTTTAATGCATTGTGGTTAATTTTGGAGTTTTTATGTGTAGATTGATAGATTTAGGGTAGACCTAGATTTTTGTAAAGATAATTATGAAGCTATGGTAAGAAAAAGTAACTTTTTTGAAAACAATTGAGTATTTTAGTTATAGAAGTTGAACAACATCTATCTTATATTTACCACACATTAATAGATTTAATTGTAAAAAGCAACTTCTTATCATAAAAATCTCTAAAAGCATTAGCCAAATGGAAATATTATAGCGTTTTGAAAGCGAAGTAGTGAGAAATCTGATCTGAATATACTTTTAATAGTTTGTCTGTTTGTGCTACCTTGAAGTGAATTCTAGTTCCTTTTCTCTATAAATCATGCTTAATAGTGACTTGTATGTGATAGGAAACACTAGTATTCACAAGTGTTCCTAGCCAAAATCAGTAAACTGCTGCAGTTTTATTACTGTCCACAGCAGAAATCAGCCACAAAACAGTGGAAAAATAGCAAATCGGAGAGAAAACCGTGGAGAAAAGACTTGTATTTTACTAATAGATGTAACATAATAGAAAAGATACAATTGATCCTCAATTCGAGAGGTGGATCGATCTCTCCCAAATATCTAGACGCCGCTAGAGCCCAAAGAAAACCTAAATCTAAGAGATCTCAAATTTCAGCCAAATTCAAGATACTCAAACCCTATGAAAATCAACTATTTAATGCATACAAATCAAAAGGAATTCCCTAAACAGTCCCTACATTCAAATTTCCCTCTTAACTCCCCAAAATTTCTTTCCTATTTGGCTCCCGCACACCGTGTGGCTCGCTCGGCATCCCAGCGGGCGGAAGTTTTTCCTCCCCGTTCGTGTCTGAGCCGGTCCCGCCTGGACCGGCTGGACTGGTCCACTGGACCGGTCTCGAAAAATCCACCTTGTCCTGGTGGAGATATGCTCGTGTTCCGGTGGAGTTGGCCATCCTTGAGGTGATTGAAAATCCTTACTGTATTGCGGAACCATGGGCTGCACGGAACGAGAAACATCCCCTCCCTCCTCCAAACTGATCGCATCCAACCTGTGTAGTCCCACCACATAATCTTCCCCCACCTCTTGTATTTCCCTAATCATGGTCTTAAGTGATGTGATGGCTTTGGATAGCCCTGCATCTCCCCTTATGACCACCCTTCTCCTATCCACCATTAATTCCATCGTGAGTGCTCCCCAATTGTCCTTGGTTTTCCCCAAGGTTTGTAACCACTTCATCCCCAGGATGACATCAGTGCTTCCTAACTCTAGTGGAAGAAAGTCCTCTCTTACTTGAATCCCTTGGATGGTCAACACCACTCCTTTACAGATTCCCTGGCCTTTCTCGACCTTCCCTGTACCCATCATCACTCCATGGCAACCAGTGTCCACCAACTTCACTCCCAATTGGTCAACGACCTGAGTGGAAATGAAATTATGGGTAGCCCCACTATCAATTAGCACTACCACCTCACGGTTAGCTATCTCTCCTTTCACTTTCATAGTGTGACTTGGAGTGAATCCAACTACAGAGTTCAGAGAGACTTCTGCCACATTCAGGTGCAACTTCTCCTCCTCTCTAGATCTGCTCCCACTTCCCTCCTCGTCTTCCTCGTCTTCATAGACAAGGAGAATCTGAAGAGTTCGGTCCTTGCTCCTATGCCCTGGCATGTACTTCTCATCACATTTGAAGCACAACCCCTTTGTCCTCTTATCCTGCATCTCCTTCTCTGTCAGCCTCTTGAAATTTTCCCCACTCCCTCCTCCTACTGGCTTGTCCTGGGTGGTCTCATTACTGTTGCCTGATGCAGGCCCCTTGGGTGCTAGAAGAGTGGTCGTCGTCCTGTAAGAGCCTCCTGAGCAGTTTCCTCGAGCCCCTCTTTCTGCTTTCTTCTGATCTTCTACCAACTGCGCCAGCTCCATAGCCTTTCCTAGGTTCCTCGGCTCCAGTACCCTGACTGCTGTTCGGATCTCTGATTTCAGCCCCTTCATGAAGTTCCCTTCTAAGGCTGACTTTGAAATGTGATCCAATCTGCTAGCCAAGTACTCAAACCGATCTCGATAATCTGCCACAGTCCCTTCTTGAGTCAAGGCAAAGAATTGCTCATAGAAGTCTCCTCCCCCGTCGGATTGGAAACGCTCTAATAAGCAATCCTTGAACTCTCTCCAGTTCCGGATGGGCTCCCTCCTGTCACGCCACTGATACCATGCTAGAGCTTTCCCTTCCAGACACAGACCCGCCGCTGTCAATTTTTCATCCTCTATCAACCCGTTGACAGCGAAGTAACGCTCCACTTTGTAAATCCAGCCATGGCCGTCTTCGCCCTCAAAGACGGGCATTTTCAGCTTCCTCACCCGTGGGTCTCCACCGTTTCCCCAGTACCCTCCATAACCTCCCACTCCTCGAAGGGGAAGAGTCCCCCAAGTGTCCAGATCTTCCCTCCTACGATTATATTCGAATCCCTCTTCATACTCACTTCTTCCTTCGAAATCATCACCTCGACGCTGAATTCCTTCAAATTCAGCACCTCAACGATGACGTTCCTCCATTCTTCCTTCAAAAACAGCCCCTCGACGCTGAATCCTTTCAAATTCAGCACCTCGACGATGAATTTCTTCCCTTCCCCCTTCAAATTCAGCACCTCGACGCTGGATTCTTTCAAATTCAGCACATCGGCGATTGAATTCTTCCCTCCTTCTGACCAAATCAGCCTCCCGTTGGTCATATCCCCTACTCATCTCCTCTCTAGAAAGCGGTTCTAGAGGGGGCATGTCGTTTTCCTCCTCCAGGATTTGCACCTCCGAATTTTTCCTCCCCCTCAAGGGATTCGGATTTCCTCTCATGCCATGGCCGTCGTTAGTCTCCCTTACTTCCGATGTTGCCGGATTGGTCTTCATTTCAAGTAGTTTCTTCATCATTTCCTCCAGCGCGGTGAACTTCCCCTCCAACCTTTCATTGTTGGAGGTGATTTGATTTTGAAAGTTGCAAAATCTTTTGTAAAACCCGCAAAACGTCGTTTTAGGCTTCGCACGCTTTTCAAAGCGCCGCGACGAAATTTAAGTGAAAAATTCGAGGTTGTCGGATTTCGACGGGAATAATTTTAGAAAATAGAGCGTAAAATTCTGATCGTTTTGATGTATAGAACATGTATTGTATTTTGAGTAGTTTGAGAGTTATAATTTTCGGAAGGATAGAAATGCTAAGGTTACCCCTAGGCCTTATGAAGGCCGAAATTGTTTAAGTGAGGGTAATTATGTCATTTGGACTTTCCCATTTCTCCCTTTATACTAAACCGAAATCCTTCCCTCTTCTCCCATTCTCTTGTCACGACCCAGCCCGGTTAGCTCGCAAGTACGAGGCGGGAACAGAGGTCGGACGTAAAAGTTAAAAGAAACTTAACATAACATCAATTGAAACATCAACAATAAAGAAAGAGCCACTACAATTTCTCCAAAAACTAACCTTTTCTTTTTCTTTCATTCATTAATCAAAATAATTATGTACAAAGAGAGTCATCCAAAATGGGAATCTAAACAATAGTACATCTCTCCAAAAACTTGTCTACAACTAATACCATCTATCAACAAAACAACAAAAGACAAAAGAACCTGCCGCCCGTCGTCTCCCTACGACGGTACGTGAGCGGAGGTTGGTCAGTCATTTACTCCTTCCTAGATCCTCCTGAAATGTAATCCCACAACGAGGGTGAGTCTTACTCAATAGGTGAGAATGGAAATTCAAATAAACTTAGAATCAATAGAGAAATCTATAACATGCTTTAAGTATTTTAGCATAAGAATCATTGATCATAAAACAAGTTGCTCAAAAAAAAGCATACCTTTACCTCAACTTTCAATTGCATAATCCTTCCATAACCTTTCATTTCTTTTCTTTTTTCCTTTCTTTTCTTTTTAAAACATCATGCCTCAAGTGACAGCCTCAAATGCATAAAACATGTGTATGAAACATTCATAATAATTTAATATATGCATAACTATATCACCCGTCTCAGGAGTATCACTTGTACTGATCAGGTACAAATAATTGGCCATTTCTTTTTCCATTGGTTCATAAGAACCATCCTTTTCCATAGCTCCTAAGAGCTTCCTTTTCCATGGCTCATAAGAGCCTCCTTTTCCATGGCTCATAAGAGCCTCCTTTTCCATGTGATACTCCCGCGTCAACATGCACATACATCTATTACTTAAATAATCATAAAAATGCTTCATGTAGAATTATCCATAAGCTATGCAAATGTATGTTTCCTCAAAGATGCGTATGCTTGCTATGCTTGTATGTACATTGCATGTAAAATAGAGAAAGTCATGTAGAGCAAGTGTAGGAGATGAGTATGTAATCCAATCATAAATTGAGCATTGCATAAGGGAAACATTTGTAATTTCCTCAAGTATCCATAAACTTACCAAAGAAAATATGAGTCATAAGAGTGTCATAATGAGCATAAAAGAAATTGTCATTTCTATGTAATTGCGTGAAAGTAAAGTTTTCTAAATTTAAAAGAACAACCATTCCACCTACCTCAATTCGTACACCACAAGGAGATCCTTCAAAAGTCCTCACGCCCCCCCTTTTTCCTCTTACGAAATTCAACTCTACAAGTGGCAAACATAAGGTATAAATATAAGTTTTCTCCCTCATACCTAAAAGAAAAAACCTAAGTTCAAAAAAACAAAATCCTTATTTTCATAAAAGTAACTCACATTAGGATTTTAAAAACACCTCCTTACCTCTCTCTAAGCTTAATCCAAAGAAAACTCTAATCTTAACAAAATCCTAATTTACAAAAATACAATTTATTCTTATAAAACTTAAATCAAATTCCATAATTATCTTCTAAGAAACATTAAGAAACATTTTTGTGAATGTACTTTGAAAGAAAATCATTTTTGAGTGAAACCCTAACTTCCAAAAATTCATATTTTTAAGAAATCAACTCACATTAGGGTTTAGAAACTTCATTTAATCATTCTCTAAACTTTTCTCAAAGAAAAACTAAGTTTTCTCAAAACCCTAGAAATCTTCTCATCCAAAAATCTTGAGAAAGAGAGGGGAAACCCTAGTTCTATTGCATACCTTTGCTTTCCCTTAGTCTCCCCTACAATTTTCCCTAAGTTTGGCCGCCGGAAACCGCCGCCGGAGCCGCCGCCGAAGATGTCGTCGCCGCTCCTACCCGCGCCTCACGCTCCTTGGTTCCGCTCGGTTTGGTCGTGACAAGCGAATGGGAGAAGAGGGAAGGATTTCGGTTTAGTATAAAGGGAGAAATGGGAAAGTCCAAATGACATAATTACCCTCACTTAAACAATTTCGGCCTTCATAAGGCCTAGGGGTAACCTTGGCATTTCTATCCTTCCGAAAATTATAACTCTCAAACTACTCAAAATACAATACATGTTCTATACATCAAAACGATCAGAATTTTACGCTCTATTTTCTAAAATTATTCCCGTCGAAATCCGACAACCTCGAATTTTTCACTTAAATCTCGTCGCGGCGCTTTGAAAAGCGTGCGAAGCCTAAAACGACGTTTTGCGGGTTTTACAATTCTCCCTCCCTTATAAAAATTTCGTCCTCGAAATTTAAGACAAACTTAATAAATCATACCTTAGTCAAAAAGGTGAGGGTAGCTTTCCCTCATCTCTGATTCTTTCTCCCACGTAGCATCTCTCTCAGTTCCATGCTTCCACATAACTTTGACATAAGGAATCTCTCTACTCCGAAGCTGCTTAACATCATAATCTATGATCTTTTCAGGCTCCTCTACAAAAGTCAGATCTGGTTGGATATCTATTGCTTCAGTACTGATCTTCTGAGTTTCATCTGCAATGTATTTCCTCAAGGAAGAGATATGAAATACATTATGTACTCCACTCAAGTGAGATGGCAAAATCAATCTGTAAGCCACACTGCCTACTCTCTCAGAAATTTCAAATGGGCCAACATATCTTGGACTCAGTTTCCCAACTTTGCCAAATCTCTTCACACCTTTCATAGGACTTACCTTAAGGAAAACAAACTCTCCAACCTCAAACTCAACAAATCTGTGCTTGGCATCATAATACTTCCTCTGTCTGTCCTGTACAGTCTTCAATCTATCGCGAATCAGCCTTATCTTTTCAGTAGCATCATCTACTAAATCAGCTCCAATGATCTTTCTTTCTCCTGTCTCCGCCCAACATAAAGGAGTTCTACACCTCCTTCCATACAAAGCTTCATAGGGTGCCATACCTATACTTGCTTGGAAGCTATTGTTATAGGCAAATTCAATCAAGGGAATGTGTGTCTCCCATTTGCCACCAAAGTCCAGTACACATAATCTGAGTAAATCCTCCAATGTCTGAATAGTCCTCTCTGATTGACCATCTGTTTGAGGGTGAAATGCCGTACTGAAAGTGAGTCTGGTGCCCATTGCCTCCTGAACTTTCCTCCACAATCTAGAGGTGAATCTCCCATCTCTATCTGATACTATCGATCTAGGTACACCATGAAGTCTAACAATCTCATTAACATAAACACTTGCCAACTTCTCAACAGCATCAGATTGCTTGATAGGCAAGAAGTGTGCTGACTTGGTCAATCTATCAATGATCACCCATAGAGCATCATGACCAGTTCTGGACCTAGGTAATCCAACCACAAAATCCATAGCTATGTCTTCCCATTTCCATTCTGGTATGGGTAAAGGCTGCAATAAACCTCCTGGCTTTTGATGTTCCACCTTTACCATCTGACAAATTGTACATCTAGCCACAAATTCTGCTACACTTCTTTTCATCCCTGGCCACCAAAAGTATTCCTTCAAATCTTGATACATCTTGTTACTACCTGGATGAATGGTATAACTTGAATAGTGTGCTTCCTGAAGAATGTCCTTCCTCAAATCTCCAACATCAGGGATGCAAATTCTGCCTCTATACCGTAGTAACAACACTTCATCAAACTCAAACTCCTCTACGTGACCAACCTTCACCAATTGTAGGATTTTCTCAAATTCTGCATCTTGTGGCAAGGCTTCCCTTATCCTATCCTTTAAGGTGGACTGAATGATCATCTGATTCAAAGCAACAAACTCTGCATCAACAGGCTGAACTACAGAAATCTCCAACTTCTCCAAGTCTCTAATCAATTCAAGCTGTTGTGTAATCATCCAACTGGCATTGGAAGTCTTCCTGCTTAAAGCATCTGCTACAACATTTGCCTTGCCTGGATGATATTGGATATCCAAATCATAGTCCTTGATAAGCTCCAACCACCTCCTCTGCCTCAAATTCAACTCTTTTTGTGTGAAGATGTATTTCAAACTTTGATGATCAGTAAATACTTCACACTTCACTCCATATAAGTAATGTCTCCAAATCTTCAGGGCAAAGACCACTGCCGCTAACTCCAAATCATGGGTTGGGTAGTTTCTTTCGTGGTTCTTCAGTTGCCTTGAAGCATAGGCAATGACCCTTCCGTTTTGCATCAAAACACAACCCAGTCCTTTGTGAGAGGCATCACTATAAATCTGAAATCCATCCGTCTCCGAAGGAATAGTAAGCACTGGAGCAGTCACCAAACATTGCTTCAATCTTTGAAAAGCCTCTTCACATTGATCTGTCCATACAAACTTTACTGCCTTTTGAGTCAATCTAGATAATGGCATGGCTATTCGGGAAAACCCCTCAACAAATCTTCTATAGTAACCAGCTAAACCCAAAAAGCTCCTGATCTCCGTTACAGTAGTGGGTCGTGGCCAATCTGATATAGCTTGCACCTTGTGCTGATCCACAGAGATCTCTCCATTGCCAATCACATGACCCAGAAAGTTCACACTTTTCAACCAAAACTCACATTTGGAGAACTTAGCATACAAGTCATTATCTTTTAAGGTATACAATACTGACCTTAAATGATTTGCATGCATCCTTTCATCTGGAGAGTAAACAAGTATGTCATCTATGAATACAATCACGAATAGATCCAAAGAATCCTTAAAGATTCTATTCATGAGGTCCATAAACACTGCAGGGGCATTTGTTAGGCCAAAAGGCATCACTGTAAACTCAAAATGCCCGTATCTAGTGTTGAAAGCTGTCTTTGCTATGTCCTCTTCTCTGACCTTGAGCTGATAGTATCCCGATCTCAAGTCTATCTTAGAAAATACTGAGGCACCCTCCAACTGATCAAACAAATCATCAATTCTCGGAAGAGGATACTTATTTTTTACAGTCAGTTTGTTCAATTCCCTGTAGTCTATGCAAAGTCTTAGACTTCCATCCTTCTTTTTCACAAAGAGCACAGGAGCACCCCAAGGCGAAGTGCTAGGCCTGATAAATCCTTTACTAAGCAATTCCTCCAATTGATCTTTCAGTTCCTTCAGCTCTTTTATGGCCATCCTATAAGGGGCTTTAGCAACAGGGTCTGCTCCACTAACCAGTTCAATGGTAAAATCAATCTCCCTGCTTGGAGGCATTCCAGGTAAGTCATCTGCGAACACTTCTGGATACTCTTGTACAACAGGTATCTCCTCTAACCTCCTCTCTTCTTTCTTTTCCTCCTTAACATAAGCTAGAAAGCCTTCATTACCCTTCCTCAATAATTTGTAAGCCACCAACGAAGAGACTATCATGGAAGTTAGGCCTCTTTCTCCTACAAATTTGAATTCTTTCTCCCCTGGCATACAGAATTTAAGTTCTTTCTTATTACAGTCTATAGTCACAAAGTGACTAGACAACCAATCCATCCCTAGGATCATATCAAATTCGGTCAAGGGCAATAACATAGGGTCTGCACCAAGACTTCTATCACACACAATCAACTCCACATGACACCCTTTGTTGGTTTCCAACTGACTCCCATTGGGCATCATAACAGATAAGGGTTTGAGCATAAATGAGGAAGATAAACCAACAGACTTAACAAATTCCTCCGAAATGAAAGAATGAGAGGCTCCCGTATCAAACAATACCTTAACAGGCTTGTTACAGACAAGGATCGTTCCTAAATATCATGCATGTAACATAACATAAAGCTTATTTTACTTAAACAGTATAAAGGGATTCATTAACATTAAATAAAGTCCATACCTGTGATAACATCAGGAGAGTCTTTTGCTTCAAGTTGTGATATTCCATAAACTCTTGGTTGAACCGGGGGACGAGCTTGGCCTTGTGATGGGGTAGATCCAGTAGACTCTACAGTTCTTGGCCTGCCAGCTGTCCTCTGGGGAAAAGTGTTTCCTGTTCTGGCCGCTGGGGTAGACTTCTGTCCCAAGGTAGGGCAAAACTTTGCCATGTGCCCTGGCTGATGGCACCAAAAACAGGTATTGGTGCCAGAAAGGCACTCTCCCCTATGAGCCCTTCCACACTTATTGCACATAGCAGATGGTGTGCTGCTCTCTGAAGTGTTGAGCTTGGGCTTCTTCCAACTAGGCCTTCCAGAGTGAAAAGACTGGGCAGGTCTTGATCTATCTTCATTCTTCCTCTTCTGGAAGTCTCTCTTCCTCTGAACACTCTGATAATCAAGCTCAACCTTCCGTGCTTTATCAACTAATTTAGAGTAATCTTCAATCTCCAAAGCAACCAATGGCTGTCTAATGCTATCCCTCAAGCCACAAAGGAAACGGTGGCATTTCTCTTCTGCATTAGGAATCAGATGAGAGGCATACCTAGATAGCATCGTGAATTCAGTCTCATACTCTGCAACAGTCTTATCTCCCTGTACCAATCTATTAAATTTATCTTGCATTGCTCTCCTAGCAGTCATTGGCACATACCAATCTCTAAACACTTTGACAAATTCCACCCATGAGATTTGACTGCTAGATCTCCCAGTAAAAGTTTCTTCCAATTGTCTTCTCCACCATCTGTTTGCCTCCCCTCTGAAGGCATAAGTAGCTAAGGCTATCCTCCTATCCTGAGGGCATAACATCCCCTCCAAAATCTTCTCAACTTCCATTAACCAGTCCTCTGCTTCTATAGCTCCACCTCCCACAAATGATGGTGGCTTCATGTCCTGGAATAACTTTAAATACTTGTCAATTGGAGCACTTCCACTACTTCCAGCTTGAGTCTGTGTATTCTTTATCATCCCCGTCATAGCCGCCATCATTTGGGTAAAAGAGTCCAAAGTAGCATTAATGTTACTGCCTTGAGGCTCTACTACAGATGGTAATTCCCTCCTGACCTCCCCTGTGTTGCCATCAGTGGCATCTAGTTCTGCTTCCTCAGCCCTGAGACATAAAGCAACATAGCAATCTAAGTAAATAAATACACAAGCACCTTACACCTATTCTAACCTATAAGATCTTCCTATCGGCTCTTTTATGAAAATCAATATCCTCAAATCCTTGACAATTGGAAGAAACTTTTACTGGGAGATCTAGCAGTCAAATCTCATGGGTGGAATTTGTCAAAGTGTTTAGAGATTGGTATGTGCCAATGACTGCTAGGAGAGCAATGCAAGATAAATTTAATAGATTGGTACAGGGAGATAAGACTGTTGCAGAGTATGAGACTGAATTCACGATGCTATCTAGGTATGCCTCTCATCTGATTCCTAATGCAGAAGAGAAATGCCACCGTTTCCTTTGTGGCTTGAGGGATAGCATTAGACAGCCATTGGTTGCTTTGGAGATTGAAGATTACTCTAAATTAGTTGATAAAGCACGGAAGGTTGAGCTTGATTATCAGAGTGTTCAGAGGAAGAGAGACTTCCAGAAGAGGAAGAATGAAGATAGATCAAGACCTGCCCAGTCTTTTCACTCTGGAAGGCCTAGTTGGAAGAAGCTCAAGCTCAACACTTCAGAGAGCAGCACACCATCTGCTATGTGCAATAAGTATGGAAGGGCTCATAGGGGAGAGTGCCTTTCTGGCACCAATACCTGTTTTTGGTGCCATCAGCCAGGGCACATGGCAAAGTTTTGCCCTACCTTGGGACAGAAGTCTACCCCAGCGGCCAGAACAGGAAACACTTTTCCCCAGAGGACAGCTGGCAGGCCAAGAACTGTAGAGTCTACTGGATCTACCCCATCACAAGGCCAAGCTCGTCCCCCGGTTCAACCAAGAGTTTATGGAATATCACAACTTGAAGCAAAAGACTCTCCTGATGTTATCACAGGTATGGACTTTATTTAATGTTAATGAATCCCTTTATACTGTTTAAGTAAAATAAGCTTTATGTTATGTTACATGCATGATATTTAGGAACGATCCTTGTCTGTAACAAGCCTGTTAAGGTATTGTTTGATACGAGAGCCTCTCATTCTTTCATTTCGGAGGAATTTGTTAAGTCTGTTGGTTTATCTTCCTCATTTATGCTCAAACCTTTATCTGTTATGATGCCCAATGGGAGTCAGTTGGAAACCAACAAAGGGTGTCATGTGGAGTTGATTGTGTGTGATAGAAGTCTTGGTGCAGACCCTATGTTATTGCCCTTGACCGAATTTGATATGATCCTAGGGATGGATTGGTTGTCTAGTCACTTTGTGACTATAGACTGTAATAAGAAAGAACTTAAATTCTGTATGCCAGGGGAGAAAGAATTCAAATTTGTAGGAGAAAGAGGCCTAACTTCCATGATAGTCTCTTCGTTGGTGGCTTACAAATTATTGAGGAAGGGTAATGAAGGCTTTCTAGCTTATGTTAAGGAGGAAAAGAAAGAAGAGAGGAGGTTAGAGGAGATACCTGTTGTACAAGAGTATCCAGAAGTGTTCGCAGATGACTTACCTGGAATGCCTCCAAGCAGGGAGATTGATTTTACCATTGAACTGGTTAGTGGAGCAGACCCTGTTGCTAAAGCCCCTTATAGGATGGCCATAAAAGAGCTGAAGGAACTGAAAGATCAATTGGAGGAATTGCTTAGTAAAGGATTTATTAGGCCTAGCACTTCGCCTTGGGGTGCTCCTGTGCTCTTTGTGAAAAAGAAGGATGGAAGTCTAAGACTTTGCATAGACTACAGGGAATTGAACAAACTGACTGTAAAAAATAAGTATCCTCTTCCGAGAATTGATGATTTGTTTGATCAGTTGGAGGGTGCCTCAGTATTTTCTAAGATAGACTTGAGATCGGGATACTATCAGCTCAAGGTCAGAGAAGAGGACATAGCAAAGACAGCTTTCAACACTAGATACGGGCATTTTGAGTTTACAGTGATGCCTTTTGGCCTAACAAATGCCCCTGCAGTGTTTATGGACCTCATGAATAGAATCTTTAAGGATTCTTTGGATCTATTCGTGATTGTATTCATAGATGACATACTTGTTTACTCTCCAGATGAAAGGATGCATGCAAATCATTTAAGGTCAGTATTGTATACCTTAAAAGATAATGACTTGTATGCTAAGTTCTCCAAATGTGAGTTTTGGTTGAAAAGTGTGAACTTTCTGGGTCATGTGATTGGCAATGGAGAGATCTCTGTGGATCAGCACAAGGTGCAAGCTATATCAGATTGGCCACGACCCACTACTGTAACGGAGATCAGGAGCTTTTTGGGTTTAGCTGGTTACTATAGAAGATTTGTTGAGGGGTTTTCCCGAATAGCCATGCCATTATCTAGATTGACTCAAAAGGCAGTAAAGTTTGTATGGACAGATCAATGTGAAGAGGCTTTTCAAAGATTGAAGCAATGTTTGGTGACTGCTCCAGTGCTTACTATTCCTTCGGAGACGGATGGATTTCAGATTTATAGTGATGCCTCTCACAAAGGGTTGGGTTGTGTTTTGATGCAAAACGGAAGGGTCATTGCCTATGCTTCAAGGCAACTGAAGAACCACGAAAGAAACTACCCAACCCATGATTTGGAGTTAGCGGCAGTGGTCTTTGCCCTGAAGATTTGGAGACATTACTTATATGGAGTGAAGTGTGAAGTATTTACTGATCATCAAAGTTTGAAATACATCTTCACACAAAAAGAGTTGAATTTGAGGCAGAGGAGGTGGTTGGAGCTTATCAAGGACTATGATTTGGATATCCAATATCATCCAGGCAAGGCAAATGTTGTAGCAGATGCTTTAAGCAGGAAGACTTCCAATGCCAGTTGGATGATTACACAACAGCTTGAATTGATTAGAGACTTGGAGAAGTTGGAGATTTCTGTAGTTCAGCCTGTTGATGCAGAGTTTGTTGCTTTGAATCAGATGATCATTCAGTCCACCTTAAAGGATAGGATAAGGGAAGCCTTGCCACAAGATGCAGAATTTGAGAAAATCCTACAATTGGTGAAGGTTGGTCACGTAGAGGAGTTTGAGTTTGATGAAGAGGAGTTACTACGGTATAGAGGCAGAATTTGCATCCCTGATGTTGGAGATTTGAGGAAGGACATTCTTCAGGAAGCACACTATTCAAGTTATACCATTCATCCAGGTAGTAACAAGATATATCAAGATTTGAAGGAATACTTTTGGTGGCCAGGGATGAAAAGAAGTGTAGCAGAATTTGTGGCTAGATGTACAATTTGTCAGATGGTAAAGGTGGAACATCAAAAGCCAGGAGGTTTATTGCAGCCTTTACCCATACCAGAATGGAAATGGGAAGACATAGCTATGGATTTTGTGGTTGGATTACCTAGGTCCAGAACTGGTCATGATGCTCTATGGGTGATCATTGATAGATTGACCAAGTCAGCACACTTCTTGCCTATCAAGCAATCTGATGCTGTTGAGAAGTTGGCAAGTGTTTATGTTAATGAGATTGTTAGACTTCATGGTGTACCTAGATCGATAGTATCAGATAGAGATGGGAGATTCACCTCTAGATTGTGGAGGAAAGTTCAGGAGGCAATGGGCACCAGACTCACTTTCAGTACGGCATTTCACCCTCAAACAGATGGTCAATCAGAGAGGACTATTCAGACATTGGAGGATTTACTCAGATTATGTGTACTGGACTTTGGTGGCAAATGGGAGACACACATTCCCTTGATTGAATTTGCCTATAACAATAGCTTCCAAGCAAGTATAGGTATGGCACCCTATGAAGCTTTGTATGGAAGGAGGTGTAGAACTCCTTTATGTTGGGCGGAGACAGGAGAAAGAAAGATCATTGGAGCTGATTTAGTAGATGATGCTACTGAAAAGATAAGGCTGATTCGCGATAGATTGAAGACTGTACAGGACAGACAGAGGAAGTATTATGATGCCAAGCACAGATTTGTTGAGTTTGAGGTTGGAGAGTTTGTTTTCCTTAAGGTAAGTCCTATGAAAGGTGTGAAGAGATTTGGCAAAGTTGGGAAACTGAGTCCAAGATATGTTGGCCCATTTGAAATTTCTGAGAGAGTAGGCAGTGTGGCTTACAGATTGATTTTGCCATCTCACTTGAGTGGAGTACATAATGTATTTCATATCTCTTCCTTGAGGAAATACATTGCAGATGAAACTCAGAAGATCAGTACTGAAGCAATAGATATCCAACCAGATCTGACTTTTGTAGAGGAGCCTGAAAAGATCATAGATTATGATGTTAAGCAGCTTCGGAGTAGAGAGATTCCTTATGTCAAAGTTATGTGGAAGCATGGAACTGAGAGAGATGCTACGTGGGAGAAAGAATCAGAGATGAGGGAAAGCTACCCTCACCTTTTTGACTAAGGTATGATTTATTAAGTTTGTCTTAAATTTCGAGGACGAAATTTTTATAAGGGAGGGAGAATTGTAAAACCCGCAAAACGTCGTTTTAGGCTTCGCACGCTTTTCAAAGCGCCGCGACGAGATTTAAGTGAAAAATTCGAGGTTGTCGGATTTCGACGGGAATAATTTTAGAAAATAGAGCGTAAAATTCTGATCGTTTTGATGTATAGAACATGTATTGTATTTTGAGTAGTTTGAGAGTTATAATTTTCGGAAGGATAGAAATGCCAAGGTTACCCCTAGGCCTTATGAAGGCCGAAATTGTTTAAGTGAGGGTAATTATGTCATTTGGACTTTCCCATTTCTCCCTTTATACTAAACCGAAATCCTTCCCTCTTCTCCCATTCGCTTGTCACGACCAAACCGAGCGGAACCAAGGAGCGTGAGGCGCGGGTAGGAGCGGCGACGACATCTTCGGCGGCGGCTCCGGCGGCGGTTTCCGGCGGCCAAACTTAGGGAAAATTGTAGGGGAGACTAAGGGAAAGCAAAGGTATGCAATAGAACTAGGGTTTCCCCTCTCTTTCTCAAGATTTTTGGATGAGAAGATTTCTAGGGTTTTGAGAAAACTTAGTTTTTCTTTGAGAAAAGTTTAGAGAATGATTAAATGAAGTTTCTAAACCCTAATGTGAGTTGATTTCTTAAAAATATGAATTTTTGGAAGTTAGGGTTTCACTCAAAAATGATTTTCTTTCAAAGTACATTCACAAAAATGTTTCTTAATGTTTCTTAGAAGATAATTATGGAATTTGATTTAAGTTTTATAAGAATAAATTGTATTTTTGTAAATTAGGATTTTGTTAAGATTAGAGTTTTCTTTGGATTAAGCTTAGAGAGAGGTAAGGAGGTGTTTTTAAAATCCTAATGTGAGTTACTTTTATGAAAATAAGGATTTTGTTTTTTTGAACTTAGGTTTTTTCTTTTAGGTATGAGGGAGAAAACTTATATTTATACCTTATGTTTGCCACTTGTAGAGTTGAATTTCGTAAGAGGAAAAAGGGGGGGGCGTGAGGACTTTTGAAGGATCTCCTTGTGGTGTACGAATTGAGGTAGGTGGAATGGTTGTTCTTTTAAATTTAGAAAACTTTACTTTCACGCAATTACATAGAAATGACAATTTCTTTTATGCTCATTATGACACTCTTATGACTCATATTTTCTTTGGTAAGTTTATGGATACTTGAGGAAATTACAAATGTTTCCCTTATGCAATGCTCAATTTATGATTGGATTACATACTCATCTCCTACACTTGCTCTACATGACTTTCTCTATTTTACATGCAATGTACATACAAGCATAGCAAGCATACGCATCTTTGAGGAAACATACATTTGCATAGCTTATGGATAATTCTACATGAAGCATTTTTATGATTATTTAAGTAATAGATGTATGTGCATGTTGACGCGGGAGTATCACATGGAAAAGGAGGCTCTTATGAGCCATGGAAAAGGAGGCTCTTATGAGCCATGGAAAAGGAAGCTCTTAGGAGCTATGGAAAAGGATGGTTCTTATGAACCAATGGAAAAAGAAATGGCCAATTATTTGTACCTGATCAGTACAAGTGATACTCCTGAGACGGGTGATATAGTTATGCATATATTAAATTATTATGAATGTTTCATACACATGTTTTATGCATTTGAGGCTGTCACTTGAGGCATGATGTTTTAAAAAGAAAAGAAAGGAAAAAAGAAAAGAAATGAAAGGTTATGGAAGGATTATGCAATTGAAAGTTGAGGTAAAGGTATGCTTTTTTTTGAGCAACTTGTTTTATGATCAATGATTCTTATGCTAAAATACTTAAAGCATGTTATAGATTTCTCTATTGATTCTAAGTTTATTTGAATTTCCATTCTCACCTATTGAGTAAGACTCACCCTCGTTGTGGGATTACATTTCAGGAGGATCTAGGAAGGAGTAAATGACTGACCAACCTCCGCTCACGTACCGTCGTAGGGAGACGACGGGCGGCAGGTTCTCTTGTCTTTTGTTGTTTTGTTGATAGATGGTATTAGTTGTAGACAAGTTTTTGGAGAGATGTACTATTGTTTAGATTCCCATTTTGGATGACTCTCTTTGTACATAATTATTTTGATTAATGAATGAAAGAAAAAGAAAAGGTTAGTTTTTGGAGAAATTGTAGTGGCTCTTTCTTTATTGTTGATGTTTCAATTGATGTTATGTTAAGTTTCTTTTAACTTTTACGTCCGACCTCTGTTCCCGCCTCGTACTTGCGAGCTAACCGGGCCGGGTCGTGACATCTTTCCTCCAAATCGGCTTTCAATTGGCCGACTTCGCCTTCCAAGACGTCAACCTTCTTTCCGACCACCTTTCTTCCCAACGGATCTCAAAAATATCACTTCCGAAAGCCAAAAGCTCACTGAAAAATCAGGATTTCAGCCGCCTAAGGTCCCAAAAACGACGCTCTGATACCAATTTGATAGGAAACACTAGTATTCACAAGTGTTCCTAGCCAAAATCAGTAAATTGCTGTAGTCTGTCCACAGCAGAAATCAGCCACAAAACAGTGGAAAAATAGCAAATCAGAGAGAAAACCGTGGAGAAAAGACTTGTATTTTACTAATAGATGCAACAGAATAGAATAGATACAATTGATCCTCAATTCGAGAGGAGGATCGATCTCTCCCAAATCTCTAGACGCTGCTAGAGCCCAAAGAAAACTTAAATCTAAGAGATCTCAAATTTCAGCCAAATTGAAGATACTCAAACTCTAGGAAAATCAACTATTTAATGCATACAAATCAAAAGGAATTCCCTAAACAGACCCTACATTCAAATTTCCCTCTTAACTCCCAAAAATTTCTTTCCTATTTGGCTCCCGCACACCGTGCCGCTCGCTCGGCATCCCAGCGGGCGGAAGTTTTTCCGCCTCGTTCGTGTCTGAGCCGGTCCCGCCTGGACCGGCTGGACCGGTCAACTGGACCAGTTTAATTTGATAGGAAACACTAGTATTCACAAGTGTTCCTAGCTAAAATCAGTAAACTGCTGCAGTTTTATTGCTGTCCACAGTAGAAATCAGCCACAAAACAGTGGAAAAATAGCAAATCGGAGAGAAAACCGTGGTGAAAGACTTGTATTTTACTAATAGATGCAACATAATAGAAAAGATACAATTGATCCTCAATTCGAGAGGAGGATCGATCTCTCCCAAATCTCTAGACGCCGCTAGAGCCCAAAGAAAACCTAAATCTAAGAGATCTCAAATTTCAGGCAAATTCAAGATACTCAAACCCTAGGAAAATCAACTATTTAATGCATACAAATCAAAAGGAATTCTCTAAACAGTCCCTACATTCAAATTTCCCTCTTAACTCCCTAAAATTTCTTTACTATTTGGCTCCCGCACACCGTGCGGCTCGCTCGGCATCCCAGCAGGTGGAAGTTTTTCCACCCAGTTCGTGTCTGAGCCGGTCCCGCCTGGATTGGCTGGACCGGTCCACTGGACCGGTCTAACAGTATGTTAGAGCTAAATGGTTTGTGAACTTGTTGAATTTCTCACAAAACTTGACATTTTTCTATGGCACATAGTACATGACAGTCTCTCATATTCTGTTTTAGGGTTATTCATCAGCTAATAGGAAAAGTAATCTTTATCATTATTGTGCAATATAACTATACAATCTATCAGAGCATTTTATGTTGTTTTTAGTTTATTCGTTCCTTTTGTAAGCATTTTTTTGTGTCCATCTTTAAAACTTTTTCAACCATTAGGCGTTGTTTTATTTCCCGAAGCAACTCTCCCTCTTAGAGTGATTCTTCCTAGATTCAAGGCTGCTGTTGAAAGAGCTCTGCATCAGGTTGATGCTCCGTACACTGTTGGTGTGGTATGAATTTCATGCTTGGTATTAGCATTGACTCTATTGCTAATTAGCGTTCTTCGAGAAATGTTCGGATTTAATTGAATGAATCCTTATTTCAGATGAGTGTACATTGGCATTCAGATGATGGAAGAGTGCGCATTGGTATTACTGGCACAACTGCTGAGGTAGTCTTTAGCAATTGAGAATTGAGCTTCATGTAGACAAGAATGCTATGCTTTATGTTCACTTATGAAATTTTTTAATTAATCTAATTCGCTTTAAAAGTCATGGTGCTTATTTATGCTTCATTTTGTAAGGGTTTTTTTTTCTTGAATTACACAACAAAACTTTCCGTTCACTCGTGCACCTCCTCAAAGAGTTGATGATTTATGAGAAAACAGACCTTGTAGCCCATCATAAATTAAGACTTTGCTTCATTTAGCATGCATAAACCTGCGCACTAGGCAAGGCATATTTTTGTGGTTAATGGTGATGATTGGCCTGATATACTACACGCTAGAATCGGCCAAATAATTATGGCAATCAATTGACCAGAGCAAGGCATCTTTTTTTTGGTTAATGGTCATGATTGACCTGATATACGCTATAATTGACCACATAATTAGGGCAATCAATTGTGGTCAACATGCATCTTCTTATCAAGATTATGAAGGATGAATAGTGGAATATCCTTGATAGATGGATATGAATAGTTGAATATCTTTGATAGATAGATTATAGCAGTATTAGTTTGACATTGTAGAAGAATGTGGCTCACATGGCGATGGAGAGGACCACTATGGTTTTGATGAAGTCTGTCAGATATGTCTAAGAAGTGCTTTGCATGCAACTATTTGGCATATTGTGAAAAAAAAAATGTTATCTGAAGATGGCAGAAGTTGTTTTAACGTTGAAACAAATACAACAACATAAAGCTTTCATCCCACTATGTGAGGTCGGCTACATAAATCCTTTTTCTCTATTGTGCCCTGTTAAAAGTTAAATTCTCATTTAAATCTAATAAAGAAAGGTCATTTCTAATATTTTCAATAAGTTAAATATAAATTATATGGTTGAGATTAATGTAATGTGCTAGTAAGGAAGGCTCAACAAAATGGTGTGATTGAGAGGGTGAACCAAATATTAAACAAGCATACTACGAGCTTGAGATTGCATGTTGGGTTACCAAAAATGTTCTTAGCGATGACTATTAACACTATAACATACTTGATTAATACAGGTCGCTCAATATCATTGAATTTTTTAATACTATTATAGGTTTCGAGTTGTAATGAGGTAAACCTTTATTTTTTTGGAAGTGTTTGCTTTTTTTGCCTATTTATATTCTATTGATAGAAGCAAGGCTTTGAAAACCGGACCGGTCAATGAACCGGGAGGAGGGGTTAGAGGTTTGATGGTTCGACCAGGGTCGAATCGGATGACGTAATAAATATTTATTATATTTAAATATTATAATAATGACACAATTATTTATAAATATATAACAAAAACTGAAAAAAATTATAATACTTTTACTTATATAATATTGGTGACAAAAGCCAGTAGCCCACACTTAGCCAACTATATACTTTTTTCATCCACAACAATGCAATTAAAACCAGAGAAATTTAGGGTAGATTAGTCATCCATGCACAACAATAATAAGTTCAGAAATTTTATTCACCAAATCTGCAACACAAAACAAAAGGAAATTCCACCAAAAACATTAAAATGTCTAACTTCCGATCCTACAGGTAAGGGAACGTCGCCGGAGGAAGCAGAGAAACGCGCGAAAGGATGAAAGTTACCTTCACAGTCCGGCGAGCTCACGTTGTTGCTTCCGATCAAAATGTCTAACTTCCGATCTAATGGGAAGGGCAAGCCGTCGGAAAGGCGACGTCGATCAGCCACGAAGGTGCTGGAGAAGCACACGAAAGGTGGAAAGTTACTTTCGCATTCAGCGTGCTCCCGTTCTTATTCTGATCTCCGATCAAAATGTCGTAACTTCTGTCGGACGAGCAAGGTCGGACAGCAGTGACGGAGCCGAGGAAGATGCTTGAAATGGAGAAATTTAACTTCACAGCCCTCCCGTTCTGGCTTCCGCTCAAAATGTCGAAACTTTCGACCCGGACGGTTATTCAAAATCGGAGTCGGTTTTTCGGTTCGATAGTCGAACCGGCGGTTCGACCGGTCTGAGGCCGGTTCGATGCGAAAACGGTTCTTTAGAGACCCGTAATCGGGCGGCCGGCCGGTTCGCGGTTCAACCGGTTGAACCGGCCGGTCCGGTCCGGTTTTAAAAGCCTTGGATAGAAGTAAACTTGACAAAATCTAAAATATAGTATTTTATTAGTTATGGTAATATCGAGTTTGATTATTATTATTTTTGGATTACCAAAATCAGGAGTTTATTAAGAGCAAAGATATGATATTTAATGAATATGTCTTGTATCAAGAAAAGTTGAATGGAAACTTTGAAAGCCTTGAAGCTTTGATGCCGAACGTGAGCCCATTAAGATACATTTATTTATTCGAGATTGAAAATACATGACTTTAGAGCAAGAGAATATAACCCCTTAAATAGATCTAATAATTCATATTGCTCCCATTAGGAGTTTTATTAGAATTGTCAGACGAAAAAAAATATTCTTTCACAAATTTTATTATATTTTATTGACTGATCGAGATGAACCATAGAGTTATGGTGAAGCCATGAAGAACGAAGAATTATTTTAGTTGGGGCTGTATATGAATGATGAGATTGATTCGATATTATCTAATCAAGCCTAATAGTTGATAGAATTATCAAAAGGAAATAAGGCCTTACAAAATAAGTAGGTGTATTAGAATAAAGAAGAACATGATGATAACAAGTGTTACAATACCAGATTTGTTTTTAAAGATTTTTAGTGCAATGAAGTCCTTGGTTGTGCATAAATTTCCTCTTTAATGGTGAAATAAGCCATAGTTAGGATGTTGCTCACACTAGTGGCAAAAGAAGACTTGTGCTTGGTGAAGTGGATGTAAAGACAACCTTTCTTTATGTTGACGTGAAGGAAGAAATTTACATAATGCAGCAACTATGAATCTTAGTATAGGGAAGGAAAAAATGGTATGCAAGCTTCATTAAAGCTTATATGGTCTCCAACAGACACCAAGATGGTAAAAAAAGTTTGATAGTTTCATAGAAAATGATAGTTTCATGAGGCGTTAGGTGAAGACCTTTGGTAATTCTTATTGTTGGAGAATTTTTGTAGTCTTCAAACGGATTGTATACTTTATGATTGAGCACGACATAAGAATAATGATATATTACCCCGAAGGACAAAAATATCATTTCCTTATGGACTCAATGATAAAATTAACAATTTTTTAACAGAGATTCCCCCACTTGATGCTTGGTCGAGTGGGGTTTATTTTATTTCTAGGGTACAGACATCCCATAGGGGTAAGCCCCTATGGTTAATTACATCCCAAGCTTTGGCTTGGGAAAACTTTTGATTAAACTAGTGGTTTTGCTTGGCTTGGGAGTCATTTAAACATTGACTAAAGTTTTTTTTTTTTTGAAAATCCGTTAAAGTCTTGCTTAAAGGTTTTGGCCCTTTAGGAATCTAATTTTGGTTTAAGTTGATATTTTAATTATAAAGTTATGGCTTATATTCCAACAACACATGTTGGAGGGATTGCCTGAAAGGTGAGGGCTTATAGGGTGATTTGGAATCAAGCAATGATTTGGACCATAAAACTAAGGTGAGGACTACCGATAGATAGTGCCTCAAACCTAAATCTAATAATTGCAAAGGGGCTTACAAACTACACCTCACTAGAGACATAGCTTGCCCGACCTCTGGATTTACTGTCCCGCCTGGTAGGGACTACCAGCTAAACCGTCTTAATTGCTTTTAAAATCATGTATCTTGGTCTCAATGTAAATGTAAAGTGGAAGGCTATTTTTATTTAAAAAGTAGGGCTTATAGCTTGGCTTTGAGGCCAAGATACCTAATTATGACGGGTATGCATATTGCTGACTCACAAAAGAAAGATTTTTGTTATCTAATTCTTAAGTGAAGGCTTTTTATATGCAACATACTTTGGGCTATGTATGATTGTTTTTTTAAGTTTTAGAAAACTTGGCTCCTTGAAAGAGTGCCATGCAATTTTCTTATTTAGAAAACATGAAGCCTAATTTCATTTTTAAGATTTTTTTACATATTAAGAGGTAGAAAATTTATTTTATCCTAAGAGCCTACTGCAACAAAGTCCAGGCCACACCCAAATAAAACAATAAAAGAAACCTAGGAAAAATACATGCTTTTTTAATACGCACCCAGTAAACACATCAACACATGTTTGTATATAAATAAAAAAAAAGTATAAATAATGTCCCAATTATTACAAACATGTTTGGTAGCTGAGTTGCCTGTCATTATAAAACCCAGTTAAATTTAAAAACTCTACTTATAGGGGGTCTTCAAGTCCTTAACTTCTAGACGGATGTAGGGCTTCACTTTGGCAGGTACATTCTTCTAGTCCACTCCCTTCTTTTGCTCCAAACCCCCACAAGTTTTACCTCATACTTCTATCAAATACACTTGAAAAATATAAAAGACTCAAACCTGCAAAATAGAGTTAGAAACAGTTTATATAATAATTGCATAGCATCCCAAAATTGGCCTAGCACTTAGAGTGCTAAGCACCTGCTTCTACCCTATTGGCCATGCCTTTTGGGAGGTTTTAAGCAGCGCCTGCAAGCAAACAGCATTAGTATAATCATGACATTTACCGCCTTCTTGGACATGGCCACATGCACAAAAAAAGCATATATATATTTCTAAACTAACCACTTAAGGGAAAGTGCCCACAACGTAGACAATCCAAAGGGCAATCACTCCACAACATCAATTACATGCGCACATAAAGAGAAATTCTAATCCTAGTATGCCTAAGGGGTTGTACACCTAAGTGTGTGAGGCTTGTATGATATGTCACACTAAGGGTCCTAGAATTGGAATCTAAGTAAGAAGTGTCCAACATGTAGCTTTTGAGCTCAATATTGGAGAAATTTCCCCTAGCTTTTGGAGCTAGAAAGGGAATGAACATTTCTTTTAGCTTTGAGGCTAAAGGAGGGGGAAGAAAGAGAGTCCAACACATAGCTTTTGGGCCAAATGTTGGAAGGGTTATCCTTAGCTCTTGGAGCTAAGAAGAGAAAGTAGGGATCTGACATTTAGCTTTTGGGCTAAATGTTGGAAAACTCCCTTTAGCTTTTGGAGCTAAAGAGAGGGGAAATCTCCTTCAACTTTGGAGTTGGAGGGAAAAAAAAGGATCACCTATCAATTTTGGCTCAATAGATGAGGGAGATTTGTAACTTTGAGCGTACAAATCAATAAGGGATATCATTGAACTTTTATGTTTGATGATGGGTATTTAGTTTGTTACATTTGGATTAAACAAATATAAAAGAATGATGTATAGTTTTGGCCTACGCATCAAGGATTCTTTGGACTTTCTGATGTCCAAAGAGAGGAACTCATTCACCTAGTTTGGGTTAGGAGAATGAATGAAAATTAGGGTTTTGATTCATTTGCTTGATAAGGGATTATTTGTTGAATTTGGTTCAACAAATAAGTGATTTTGGATTGAACTATTTGTTGATTTTGATTCAATAAATAGGTGATTCGGAATAAGATTGATTCACTCAACATGAGTTGAGTGAATGATACTTTCATTCAACTTTTGAGTTGTAGAAAGGAGAAGATAAGATGCAACTTTGAGTTGCAAGCTTCTAAAACCTCGTTGAACATTTGGAGTTCAAAGAGGGGAATTCATTCTCCCAACTTGGGTTTGAGAGCATGAAGTGAATTTGGAAGCTCTCCTATAATCTTGGCTTGTAGGAAAGAGAGAGGGAAATGCAACTTAGGGGTTGCAAATCATAGAAATCCTTTGAACATTTTGTGCTCGAAAGGAGATAATCGCTTTCCTAAATTTGGGCTTAGGAGAATGAGAGGGTTTTCTACAACTCTTGAGTTGTAAAATAGAGAAGCAACAAGCAACCTTTGAATTGCATGTTGAAAGGAATTCCTTGGACATTGGGTGTCCAAGGAGAAGTATTCATTTGCCTAAATAGTGGCTAAGCAAATGAGATGAAAGAACTCAATATTTGATCTCAAGTTCAAGAGCTTACAACCTTATGCATGGGAAGATTGGTGGTAGCTCCTAAGGAAAGTTAAAAATCATGCTATGATATATTTGGAACCTTGTGGAGGTTCCAAATGCAATGCATGAGGGAGGATAATTGTTTGTTGATTTTGTCTTTTCAACAAACAAAAAAAAGAAGAACTTGGGATTTGGTTCCAAGTTCAAGGTCTCCTGGCATGTGTTTTTAGGTAAATTCAAATTAACATACACAAGGAGGGATATATGATTGTTCATTGATTTTGTCTTAACAAACAAGAGGTGGGTGACTTAGAATTTGTTTCTAAGGTTTAGCATCATGTAATGATATTGGTTGGAGCCTTTGGAGACTTCAAATTATCACACTTAAAAGCGAGGGGTATCCATTTGTTGATTTTGTGACTCAACAAATGAAGGAGGGAGCTTAGTATTTGGCCCTAAGCTCCAAATGATTCATGCAATGATATGTTTGGAGACTTGAGAGGTCCCAAATAATCATACATGAAAAGGATGGATAAATGATTGTTTATTGACTTTGTCTCAACAAACAAAGGATGAAAGGAGTTTAGGATTTGGTCCTAAAATTAATGGACTCAGGCAATGATATGTTTAAAGGCTTGAGGAGCCTTAGAATATCTTTGCATGAGAAGAGATTTGTTGGTTTATGTTCCAACAACAAGGATAGGAAAACTTGAGATTTGGTTCCAAATTTCAAATGATTCATGAACTCCAACACTTGGGGCTTTGAGAACGCCCCATGCATTGTACATGGGAAAGGATGGTTCATTTGTTAATTTCATATATTAACAAAGAAAGGATTGGACTTAGGATTTGGTCCTAAAGCCTTGAAGATTCATGTGATAGAACATTTAAAGCCTGGGAAGGGCACCAAAATACTTCACATGAAGGGAAAAGAGTGCTTGGAAGCAAGCTCTTTATATTTGTTGGAACTCATGCAACATAGAACTTAGAACTTTGAGGAAGTTCTAAGCATCAAGCTTGAAAGGAGATGTGCATGAGAAAGAGAATTCCCCATTTCCCCATGAGTGTTTTGGACTCAATTCGAGGAGGGAAGATAGATTTCCTAAGGCTTTGGGAAGGTTTCTAAATCAATTTTGGCATGATTTAGAAATCCTTGGATAGGAGAGATCTATCCCTATGACTTGTAGGAGACTTAAGATCAAATTTGGTATGATCTAAAGAAGAACTTAGGAATACATGCATGTGTAGATGATTATCCAAATTAGGGAATTTGATAATTGAAGGCAATCAAGTATTTGATTTTGCAAAATGTTGTACATGAACTTAATCAACAATATATTTTGTGGGATCTACAACATAGACTTTGGAAAGTCTATAGGAGACCTCACAATGATTTGATTTTCAATAGTTGATTAAATTTATATTCAAGCACTCACAAAGAAAGATACAAAAAGAATATTTTGTAGCTAATATAAGGCCCAGCCTAGCAGCAGTCATCCCCACCACCCATTCCATCCTTCTTTTTCTTCCTTGGCTGTGTTGCAATAGGTCCGAAATGTTGAAGCTCCTTAGAACAATTAGTCTTAGAGATTCCAGCTTTTCTTGGTTGGCGTCTGGTTGAGCTCTGGATAAATGTCTCAGTAGGAGACTTCAAATGAATATTGCAAAGATCACTGTCCATGGCAGGTACTGCTTGCTTGTATGATTCACCAACATCCCAGTTTGTGTGAGGTGCATGAAAGGAAGGGGAGCAAGCATTGTTCTCTCCAATACCTTCATTGGAAATCTTCTTCCTTTGTTTCCTGATTCTTGAAGTTACTATACACCAAGACTTATAACTTTCTTAATTTTCCTCACCATCGCCAACTTCAGAAATCAGAACAGTTTTTTTTTTTTCACTTTGCTTGTTTGTAATTTGCTGAACTTGAGAGTGTTTAGGCTCCAAATGGGGTGGTTTGAAGGATGATTGAATCGTGGAAGAAGAGACCAAGTCATTGATCACCTTATGAGAGCTGCCATTTGTCATTTTAGATCTCGCATGTTTTTCGATGCGTCGTGACGAGATCTTTTACGCATTTGGAGTCCCACGATCCAAACTTCGAGAGGGAGGTTGGCAGCAAGATCCATCAAAACACAAACACGAGCAAATGAATTTCTTTCCCAAGAGTTTGTTTCGGCATTTGCCCAAAGTGGTTGCCCAAAACATGTTGCTATTTGAGTGATGCTGATATTATCATAATACATTAAGGGCAAATGCGGCCAATAGATCTATATGGGAGTTGATAGGCCCACCATTGGTTGGAGTGAGAAGGATGGAGACCAACGATCCAATCTAATAATGTGACCACCAATGACCCATGAACCCTCCCACGAGACTGGCATCCCATGCCTTTGCATTGACAAAAAGGCAAATGAAATAATCCGAAGAGATAGTAAGAAGCTGAAAATGCCCCAAAATTAGCCATTTGTGCTTATACTCGTTGTTCAACACAAAATAAGGAAACCACCTACCAATTAGCTTGCCAACCATCCGTCTTTCATGTTTTGCTAAATTGGCACGAACGTAATGCATGCAGTCACTAAATGTCACACTCCAGTTTGGCCTACCCCTTAACGGTCAATCTAGAATATAATAGAGAAGGAAAATCTAAATCGGTTCATTCATACTAACACCCATTCTGAGTCACTACTTTCAGAATGGAGTGAGTAAAAGAAATCTATTTAGTTTCTCCTATCTAATTCCATAATTAATAATGAGAAGCATATAATGTCTCTTAATGAACATCAAATATAATTGAAGTAAATACAGAGCTCTATTAAAATTTTTAATATTCATTCACATACTCAAAGGCTGTAGATTTAGCCTTCAGATCTTATTTTAGATTTCTTTGCACACCCAAAACGTATATACACCAAAAGAACGATAACCTCTTTTTATTGTCCCAAAGGTTCCTTCCCCTTTCCTGCAGTATAACCACTGCTAATGAGCTAAGCCCAATGAAATATACAAGCAATTTATAAAAAATAATAATAAACAATTAAAAAAACCTAACAATGCTAACATAGTTAAAAAACATATTGAAATGTCATATTGAGCTTGAAAGCGCCTAGCAGTATTATTTATCTTACCAAAACTGTTCCACATCCTTAAATAAGTCATATAATGACTATAAGCTTTTGCACCATTTCAACTTTCCAATTCAAGGTGGGGTCCAACTTTCCAACTTTTATAATGGAAGTTGTTCTCTCATTCAGGGTTGAGTTAAATTTCTCAACTTTTAGAATTGAGATTCGCCTTTACTTGTTCGGGCTTATCTCCCATATATAACTTATTTCACTTTCTATATAGTCATCCTTTTTAGCCCTAATGACATATGCTTTTGATGACATAGTTGCGCTTTAGCTGCCCTTTTTTTTGCCCTTTAGCTGTCCTTTAGCTGCCTTTTAGCTGTCCTTTAGCTACCCTTTTGTTGCAGTTTAGGTGAACTTTAGTTGCGCTTTAGCTGCGCTTTAATTGCGTTTTAGCTGCGCTTTAATTGCACTTTAGCTGAGTTGCACTTTAGTTGCGCTTTAGTTGCCATTTTTGCTCATTCATTAGTTTATGAATATTTACTCTTTTATGATTATGAAATCATTAACATTGCTAAAGATTAACCTTTACATAAACAATTTCATACATATAGGACCATATTCATACAAAATAACTAAAATAAATTGGAATACATGTGGTCATAAACATAATCAAGATGAAATGCAATAATAAAATATTTATTAATTCTTATAACCTTGTTTGGGTATCTCACCTCGCTAGGAATTTGTTCTCCTAGACTTTGTCTTCCTTTTCACTTGTATACAAGCTCAATTGTACTCTTTCTCATTCCATTAAATCTTTGTCTTGATGACTTAAGCAAAAACTGCACTTCAAACAGCATAACACTAATTTTAGCAATTAATTCAGCATTTAAACGGACTTCTAGAATTTCAACCGTATTGATAACCATTTCTAATTTCTTTTTTCCTTAATTTTGTTATCTTAAATTTACCTTAACAACAGCTTACAACAACCACCCCCAAGCAACAACTCCCGCTCCTTAACTTGCGGCTTGAAAACTTCTGATGTTCAATGTCCAGAGAGGGACGGGTGGGGAAAAGGAAATGTTAATGCCTCAATAGAACAGACTTAACATACTATTATTATTATATTTACATTCCTATCTCCAATAACCCTTCTATTCATTTTTAGCCATGCGATCCCATCAGCTTTATGCATGTTGATTTAAGTGGAATTACTTGTAACTCCACTAACTCTTCCATTCATTTCCAGCCATAGGATCCCATTAGCTTTATGCATGCTGATTTAAGTGGAATTGCTACAATACAGTAAGTAATAAAGATCTATATATTAAAGTTATGCTAATTAGATATTTTAACTAATACTCAATATTTAAGTTAACTATTAATTAAATTATACTTAACAACTACACAATTAATTAAATAGTTAGAGTAAGAATTTTACTTCTATATGTCAACATGTTCGAATTTAAAAGAGGACTTTTATACTTACATTCATTTTGGATATTTTGGGTATTATACTAAAGCAAAATCTGTTAGACCGGTCCAGTCGGTCCGACGGGACCGGCTTACGCGAAACTGGCGGAGAGTTCTGCCTCTTATATGCAGGAGTCGACTGCCCAGTTCACTTGTGAGGTATTTAGGAAGGTTTCTAAAGGGAGTTTAGAGGAAACTTTCAAAGTAGGGGTTGTTTAGAGAATTCCTTTTGAATTATATGCATTAAATAGTTTGTTTTCTTAGGGTTAGGGCATCTTAAATTTGGCTAAAATTTGATGTCTCTTAGATTTAGGTTTTATTTTGGGCTCTAGCGGTGTCTAGAGATTTGAGAGGTGATCCTCCTCTCGAATAGAGGATCAATTGTATCTTGCTGTTTTTCTTCTTCTTCTTCTAGTGAATTTCAAGTATTTGTCCTCAGAGTTTTCACCGTTTCTATTGATATTCTTGAGTTTTTTGCTCTGTTATTGTTGTTTTCTCTAGAAACAACAGTTTTATTGTTGTGGTTGAGTGTTTCTTATCAAATTAGTATCAGAGCTATTTTTGGGACCTTTGGTGGGCTGTTTTGGTGAATTTCAGCAACTGTTCTTAGGATCTCAAAGAAGAAAATTTCTTTTTTGAAGGTCGAAGTCAAAATTTTTATTTCTACAAAAATCCAGGCATAAGTGGTGATCCTAAGAACAATTGAAATGAAAGGCCAAAAGACACCATAGCAGCCCCCAAATTTTAAAATGAAAGTCACGGGAAATGAAAGGCCAAAAGACAAATTTTTATTTCTACAATCAGGTTTGGGGAAATGAAAGGCCAAAAGACACCATAGCAGCCCCCAAATTCTGCACAAAAAATAGGAAGAAAAGCCACGAGAAACCCTGCCAGCAAGCCACGGGAAACCCAACTAGCAAGCCACGGGAAAGCAGCTAGAGAGGGACCCAAGGAGCCAATACAGGAAACAGGGCAGAGGAGTCACGGGAAAGCAGCTAGGGAGAAGAAACGAAAAGACAACCAACCCATAGCATTGACTCATAAGGAAGAAACCAAAGTGACATAAGAATAGGAAGAGACAAGCTCCACTCCACATACATTTATGATTTTATGAGATAGGAAGTGCAATTACTCCTCCAAATAATGAGCTAAACTTTAGCTCAAGCATTAATGAGCTAGCACCAAGTAGAAAACAATTTTTTTAGCTCAAAACCAAGCAGCCAAAGCCCAACCCGAGAGCAGCCAAGGCTCCCAAACCAAGAACAGCAAGCAGCCCAAGGACAAGGAGCCAAATGCAAGCAAACCCAAGACTTGCCATACCCAAGTACTTCCTATCATGATCATTGGATGCTCTCCATCATTGGATAGCTTTTAAAAAAACATAAAACGCAACTAATATTTTTCAAATTACATCAAAACAAAATAAACTAAAAACATGAGTGCATCAAATGGCGACCAAGAAAATGGATGTGTTGGAGGAACGCATTGAAGTGGAGATTGGACAAATGAAATATGAAATTTTAGATCTCTAATCTCAAGTTTCAAATTTAAAAAAAAAAGATGTTTCATCCATCCATGATAATTTTGATTCGGAATTTTCCATCCTAGAGGTGATGTTGAAGAAAGTGCTCGAGGTCCAAACCAAAATATCACCGTCAGAGGGGAAAGAAGGCGCCGACAACCAGGGAGATGGGAAAAACCCTAAGCCAATCCAACAAAGGGGAGATCAGGAGGTGGTGACTCGAAAGGGAAGAGAGAATACCTCTCCTAGAGCTTATTCCTAGGGAGGAGCCAGACAAAGGGTATGAGGAGAGGCACGAGGAGATATGGCAAGAATGAAGATGCGCTGATTTGGAGAGGAGAGGGGCGAGATTGAAAAGGGAAATGGGTAATTATGACCAAAGGGGGGCTGAATTTGAAAGGGGAGGGTTTTGTTATGATCCAAGGGGCGCTGAATATGAGAGGAGAAGATGAGAATTTGAAGAAAGGATGGGGTATGAATGTAGAAGGGATGATTGAGACATTTGAGGGAACCACCCAGTTGGGTAAAGGGAAGTTATGAAGGTAACAGAGGGAACGAAGACGATATGAGGGTGAGGAAGCTGAAGATATCTATTTTTTGAGGGAGATGATTCCCATGGGTAGATCTACAAGGTGAAAAGGTACTTTACCATCAACAAGTTGATAGATGGGGAGAGATTGATGGAAGCCGGGATGTGCTTGGAAGGGAAAGCTTTAGCATGGTACTAATGGAGGGATACGTGGCGACCAATAAGGACTTGGAGGGAGTTTAAGGACTGCCTGTTCGAAAGTTTCCAAATCAGTAGGGAAGGGGACTTCTACGAGCAGTTCTTTACTTTGATGCAGGAGGGGATAGTGATGGAGTACTGTGAGCAATTTGAGTACCTTTACAGTCGATTGGTTCAACTTTCATAGACTGTACTTGATGCGAAATAATAGGGATTGCAAGGAAATAATAAAATTATTGTAAGCTTGCTACCGTAATATTAATGAATCACATGAATTAATTTTAGGAATTATCCATTGACATTTAGCTCTGAGGGGTTTTAGTGGAGAGATCTTCAGCAAACCAAACGATGTCACTAAGAAAGTTACGATGTCGATGGTCTTGATCCACGGGAAGGTAGTCGGAGGAGGAGGAATAGGTGGACGTCCGACGAGTTGCCACTGTCCAGATGGTCGTTGTTCGTCGATCATCTCGGCGAGATGAAATAGTATGCAGATATGCCTTGGGAGGATATGATAAATTTGAGAAAAGTTACATTATTAGTGAGGAACATACACTTCTTAGGATTAGCATATAACTACTATCTCCTCAAAACTTCACAAACTTATCTTAAATGATCTCGGTGTTGATCCACCGAATTACTATAGATCAATATATCATCAAAGTAAACCAATACAAATTTACCTAAGAAGGGTTTGAGGACTTGGATCATAACTCTCATAAATATACTTGGGGTGTTGCTCAGAATAAAAGGCATAACCATCCACTCGTATAATACATCCTTAGTTTTAAAAGCAGTCTTCTATTCGTCTCTTGTATGGATTCTAATTTGGTGATAACCTCTCTTGAGGTCAATTTTGGAAAATATGATGGCTCCGGTCATAATATCTAACATGTCATCTAGACGTGGAATAGGAAATGATATTGAACGTGATTTTGTTGATAGCGCGGCTATCAACACACATCCTACATGAGCCATCCTTCTTGGGGCTCAAGAGGGCAGGGATAGCGCAAGGGCTAAGGATTTCCTTAATAAAACCATGATGCAGGAGTTCATCTACCTGTCTCTTAAGTTCAACATGCTCCGTAGGCCGGTTCATTCGATAATGACGTAGGTTGGGAAGGGAAGCTCCATGTACTAAATCGATGACGTGTTTGATGTCCCTTAAAGGTGGGAGTTGGTTGGGTAAATCTTTTGGGAAAACGTTAGCAAAGATTTTAAGGAGGGGTTTAACCTCTTATGGGATAGGTTCTTCCAGATCTGCGATCACTTCCTGAGCTACTAAGTCGTATCGGGGTGAACATAACACTAGTTCAGTATTCAGGTCTTTAGCAGTTAACAGGTTTAGGCTTGTGCTGGGTTTAATGGGAGTGGGTTTTACATCCTCCTTGGTAGACTTGGGTTGCGAGGGTAAGAGCTTAATCTTCTCACCATCGTGCTCGAACCTGCAAGTGTTAGATCTCCCATAGATATGAACGTCATTATCGAACAGCCAGGGACATCCAAGGATGATCTGACCAACATCCATGGTTAACACATCGCACCATATCTTTTCGTTGTATCCCACAAACTCAATTGGGATAAGGCTCCTTTCTTTCTCTTCCAAAGCTGTTGAGTTGATCCAAGTGACTTGTAGGGATTCGAGTGCAGAGTTATTTTCAGGTGCAGCATAGAGATTATAGCAGATGAGACAATATTAATGCAGCTTCCACTATCGATGATAACTTTACAGTTCTTGTCAACGATTTTGGTGAAGGTATGGAAGATGGAAGTTGTACACCCATCATCACTTAGTTTATGTTGTGATAAGGCACATCTAACAACTTGCAGATCTAAATGATCAATCTTTTGCATGCAGTGGATCACGATGGTGTCTTCATCACAGAAAAAATCTTCTTCATCATCAATGTGATGAACTAGTTCGGTGTCAGGTTTATCTTCTTCATCGATAACTAACTTCTTCGATTATGGTTACCTTATAGGGACCGAAACATTGAGAGGCAATGTGCCCATACCCATGACATTTGAAGCATTTGGTTCTTGTAGGGGTTTTGGGTGTCTCACATTCAGGGGTTTTGCTTTAAAAGTTAGAATGGGGTTGGAATTGTCCAACAGTGGGTCGACCAGGACCAGTCGTCGTACCAGGTGATTTGTTTTGGGGTTGGTTGGAGGAAGGTTTAAAAGGGATAGAACAGAAGTCTTGGAATTCCGAATGGGCATGGTTCTTAGATTCTTCTAGTTCTAGCACAAGACTAAAATTCGAATAGGATTAAAATCTTTCCCAAATCAATTTGGCTATTTTGGGAAAGCAATAATGATGATTGAAATCATCATCAAGAGGATCCAAAGGAAGGGGCAGTGACTTTGGTTCGGGTAGGGTGAAGGAGGGGTCAGATTTGGGAGGGCTAGGCCAGCACTATGGTGGGGAGTAGGGAGAGGAGCCGACGGGTGAGGTGGAAGATTGGGTGGTGGCCGACAGTTAGAGTATGTGGAGGGGATAGATGGCGGCTTGGCACAAAGGGGAGGGGATGGTCGGTGGCTTGAAGCAAGGGGAAAGTCGGACCAGAAGCTCGGAGCACCTCCGTGATTGGTGGGTATTGCTTTGCCCACGCCTTTGGGACTTCACCACTCAAGAACTCACATGCTCGAGAGAAGAAAATAAAAAATTTTATGAAGCAATCATAAAAAAAACAATACAAAGTCTAGGGCCTCTATATATAGGCCTCTACAATGAAGAAAACTCAAAGACAAATCTGAGCTACAACTCACTAAACTCCCTCATAGGGGTACAAAGTTCTACTAAAATAAATAATGATAATAATACTAATACAATAACATAAAATAACTCATAAATAAATGCTCCTGATCGTGGACGTTGATCTGCGATGTCTCCTGTGATAGCGTGCTAGAATCTTCTACTGATGTCCTCATTAGTATTGGAGGGGAACTTTATGAAGGGACTGAAACCAAAGATCTGCACATCAGTTAGAGTGACGAGACCTCGGGACTTAGGAGAGTCTATGGAGCTAGCTCAGTTGGTGGAGGATCGGGGCACCTAGAAAAAGGAGCAGGAGGCAGTAGTTCAGGAGGCTCGTACAGGATGACCACCACCTTTTTTGCAAGCAAAGGGCAAACATTAGGGAGACTTTGAAATAGAAGACTGCTGGAGAAAGACCTGTGGACAACTTTAAGAAGCTCACAGAAACAGAATTATAGGAGACAAGGGCAAAGGAGATATGTTTCAGATGTGACGAGAGGTATACGCCGGGGTACAAGTGTAAGGACCGAACTCTTCAGGTTTTTACTGTTTGTGTGAAGAATGAATGGAGGAGGGTGTCGTCTTTCCACTTTGCGGACAAGGTAGATCTTTGGGAGGAGAGTATTGTTAGACCGTTCATTGGACCGGTCCAGCCTGTTTGACGGAACCGGCTTACGCGAAACTGGCTGAGAATTCCGCCTCCTATACGCAAGAGCTGACTGCCCAATTCACTTGTGAGCTGTTTAGGAAGATTTTTGAAGGAAGTTTGGAGGGAAAATACAAAGTAGGGGTTGTTTAGAGAGTCCCTTTTGAATTGTATGCATTAAATAATTTGTTTCCCTAGGGTTAGGGCAACTTGAATTTGGCTAAAATTTGAGATCTCTTAGATTGAGATCTCTTAGATTTAGGTTTTATCTAGCGGTGGCGTCTAGAGATTTGGGAGAGATCGATCCTCCTTTCAAATAGAGGATCAATTGTATCTTGTTGTTTTTCTTCTTCTACGAGTGAATTTCCAGTATTTTCCCTCAGATTTTCCACTATTTCTACTGATTTTCTTGAGTTTTCTGTTCTATTATTACTGCTGTTTCCTGGTTGAGTGTTTCCTATCACCATCTTCCAACATAACTTCTGATTTGCATAAAGCATCAATCCTGAAAGCTTCAGATTTAGTCCATGCGTTGGGGGGTTTCGGAGCATGTTTGGCAGCATTAAGCTACTTAATGGGCTGTTGAAGTGGAGCAGATTGATCTTTCCAGCTAGCAGATTTGGAAGGGGCATTTGCATAAATACCTGAAGTGCAGGTTGCTGATTTGGGGTATCATTAATGATTGCACTTAAAGGATTTACACGCCTACCGGCAAACTCAGGAGAAACAGTTGTATCCATAGCAACATACAATTCCAAATGTCCATTAGAAATTTTAGCATCACATGCGCTTCTAATCGTTGCATTACAAGCATCAGCACCATTCGTGGCCATCTACTCACAGAGATTGGTGATGTCAACGGCAACGGTTTTGTGAGGCATGATCGAACGAGATGGTGGAAGTCCCCTATCATGCACATCAATACCAATCAGCATGCATTTGGAGTTTGAATGGCCGAGCATGTCCAATTCACATGTTGAATCAGGAGGAGATGCGGACAAATCGCCCAAGGTGGGAGGCAGACGCGAGACGGTTGTGTAAGCAGAGTTCAAAACATCCAAATGCAAAGTAATTTCAGCCATATGATAACTGGAATTGGATTAATCATCGACATTTGAAGGCACATCATGCATGTGGTTCATCTTAGAAGTAATATTCAGAACATAAGCTTCCGTCGGCTAATCCCAGGTTTCAACATCCAGGAATTCTTTGTTTTCCTGCTCGGGTGGCGTACGATGAGCACAACAGAAGCTTCATATCATTCTGAGAAAGCAGAAAATTAGTTGCCTTCCCACCCGTCCTATTGATAGAGAAACAAGTACAATGCTTGCCCAGCAAACTATTAGATTTTGTCGGCCAAATTGACTAGGATGGAGTTTTCTGTTAGGACTTGAATGCCAAAATCAGTGAACAAATAGTTTCAGCAAATCAAACAAATTTTGTTGATAAGAAAACAAACAAGAACAAACAAGATATAATGGTCATCTTTCGAGATGAGGACCTTTTCTCCCAAACTTTAGATGCCATTAGAATCCCTCACAAAAATAGTGGATAGCAAGAACAATTACAAAATCTGTATTAAAAAAAAAATACAACCAAAAGGCCTAATATAACCCTCCCTATTTTTTACACCAAACCTGAATTTACTCCATGTTTTTTCCCCAGATTCTCCTTTGATAAGTAATCCACTCTTTTAGCTCTCCTTTCTTTCCAACCCCCTCCTTTAATTCTCCTCCCTTTCCAACCCCCTCCTTTTCCAACCCCTCCTTTAATTCTCCTCCCTTTCCAACCCCTCCTTTAATTCTCCTCCCTTTCCAACCAGGCAGCCACCCCCCACACCTGGGTCAACATCCTTGACTGCCTGGCCTTCCCATCCCTGTTTTTAGCTACCCGCCTGCTGGGTTGAGGTGGCCCAATTTTGGTCCAGTTGTAGTGAATGGACCGTTTCAACCATTCCATCATTTTCCTGCATTGCTGACCTTGCTCTTTTATTCCCACCACACCTTTGTTATGGCCCTTGAACTCATTGGCCACCACCTAATAAGGGGAAGGAGGTGGCCCTAGGTCACCTCCCACCATGCTAAAGCTTCTCACGCTAAACCACTCTAGAGAGAGAAAGAAAATGGAAAAAATTACCATCTCTTGAGCATTGCAAATGTCTTTCTTACTTGTCTACTACAAAAGCTTCTTTCTCTTGTCCGCATACTTGGGTGCATTCAGGAACATGAGCATTGCAATAGTTTGTTGCAACACCCCCACACAAGGCCTCAGTTTTATCTTGTTGATGAGCCAACTAGATCATCAAATTGATACCGAGTAGTAATCTCTTAAAACTAAGAAATCATGGTCTCTATGTCCATGCCCAGAAAGCTTATGAAGTAGTTTATGAACCGATGAAATGGGTGGAAGAGTTGAGGTTTGCATGGAATTTAATCGATGTTTTGCCAGGTCCACTGCCATGATTTTAGAAAGAGGCATCTTGCTAGAAATAATCTGTTAACTTTTGTGTAGTTATTGTAAAACAAGTATGACTATTTTTATTCAATGTGTGATCCATGTGGCTATGTGGTGTAGTGCACTTTTCAACTGTCGCTAAGGTGGTTAAATTCTGATATCTAGCTTTTGACAAGCTTTCTTGTTTTTGGGGAAAGTTTTGAAGATGCATATGTTGCTATATTACTGTCTCCTTGCATTTTTTTACCTTCACAGGTTTAGTAAAATGCTCAGCGTGACCTGTTGTGGTAATCATTATGGATTTATCTCGGCCATAATGTGCTCATAAGCATGTTTTTGTGATTGTGAAAGATTGATTCCTTATTCTCTTGAATTCCTATTGTACATTCTGTTTCTACAAATGTTTGCAGGCAAAATGCCGTGCTTACGGGAGAGTGCTTCCCATCAAATACTGTATAGTTGTTTCAATTGTTTATCCTAACTGAATATTTGAAATGTTTTTTTTTTTCTAGATACGACAATACCGACGTTTGGATGATGGTTCCTTAAACGTGGTTGCTCGTGGTCAGCAGCGATTCCGCATGAGGCGGTGTTGGATAGATGTGGAAGGAGTGGTGAGATTGATATTTTATTAAATATCGTTGCCATTGATTGAGATGATGTTATGCTAATAGTTATTGTATATTTTTCAATAGCCATGTGCTGAAGTCCAGATTATTAAGGAAGATATCCCTCTAAGAACACCAAAGGATGCTTTTGCAGAGTTGGCTGCTGTAACTGACTTTAGAAAACGCCACTACCCCTCTGCAAAGGTGTCAGGATTTTCTCCTTTGCAGCTACATAATAAAATGCTAACTGATAATGACTGGGAATGCATGTCCGGTACAAGCAACGGTAGTGATCATTCAGATATCGACTTGAAATTTTGTTTGTCAGGATATGATTCCTTTGGTGGATATGAGAGAATTCAAGAATGTTCAAGCAGTGATGAAGAAGAGTTTGCAAACAGACCTGGGAAGCTAAAAGGAAAATCTCGTACCAGCAAATCACATGGGTTAGACCGAAATTACAAGTCTGGCTATGTGGGCGAGCATCATAGGCCTGATTTGGATTTGGTGAAAGAGTCGACACCAGAGAAAAAATCTAGTGGAGTAAAATGTGGAGCTACTGATAGTTTAAGACGGATTCCAAAGGCCTCTTTGTCTTTCTGGCCTGGGTGGATCTACCAAATGCATGATTCTTATGCTCTTGCTCGAAGGGCAGCAGGTAATAAGACCATTCAGTAGTGTTCAAGATATGACATTTGTATTTAGAGCCAAGTCTTTACTATAAAATGATTTTTTAATATTTATTAGGACCTTTTTTTTTAAGTAGACCTTGGACGTTTGATTATTTTGCTCTCTTTATATGCATACATTGTGTTATAACAAAAAATGGCAGACCCGTTAATGTCAATGAAACAATATGGAAGCCCATCTATGTTAAGAATTACACCATCGATTTTTATTTATGCATTTTGTAAGAAAGTGATCCCTGTTTTTGAGCCTATGGTGAGAGGAAAACCTTCTCCTTTCCATTGAAACTATATTAAAAAAACCCAAACTTACAATATAAAATCGTACACTATTATTTTACCAATAAATGATTTTAGGGTGATCAAATACATACCACAAAATTCTTTTGTATTTACATATCTAATGCCTAAATCTTTATATTTACTTATATACTATTTTTGTATCTAAATTGCATCAAAGCATATGCTTGAAAGTATGTTTTCATTTTAAATAAGTTAATATTAGTGGTTTTTAGTTTAAATATTTGGGTGTTGTATAAGTAAATATGAAGATTTAGATGTTATTTATATAAATACATAAGAATTTTTTGATATATATATAAAGGTATAATAGCTTAGAGTTATTTATTATGAACAATCAATATCATTAAAATTCTATGATTTGATGTTGTAATATTTTTGGGGTTCATTTTATGTGTCTGGTCCATCAACTGAATAAGCAAATTTGATTTTGACCATCTGATCCCTGAAGTGTTTGTAAACCAGCATTCAGTTGGCAGACAAGTTTTTCAGGACTTAAGTGCAATATAGCTGCCGACTGTTATGGCTTTCTTTAATTGGGAACATTAGTATAGAAAACCAAAAAATGACTTTATTGATTGAAGACCAAGATTGATGAACAGAGATTATTGTATTTAGGCTCAATACTCAAACTAGAATGTTGAATAATTTAGCAAGATTTGCAATTCTTTCAACCTTGAGAAATCGGTTCTGTTCCTATTTCAATATCTTTTTTGTTTTTGCATTAAGAGAATGAATTCCCTTGCCTTGCTGCAGAATTGTGGAAGAAGATAGTTGGAACTCCAAAACTGGATGATTACATCAGGAAGCCAGATATTCTGTCATTTCATATTGGCAGCAAACTTCCTGTCTCAGAATCTACTAGGCAAGAACTCTTAGAGATTGATGGGATATCATATAGATTGCGCAGGGAGATTCAGTTGCTTGAGTCCTTTAATCACATACGCTGCAAAAGCTGTCGGGTAAGTACGGTCATTATTATTATTATTATTATTATTATTATTTTGGTGGTAAGTACGGTCTTTCTGAATTCAAAGTTTGTGATATGAGGGTTTGATATTGATTATTTGCATATGGATGAGGGTCAATGGTTATAACAAGACTTCATAACTGGTTTATGAATAAGGAGTAATATTACTAAAGCGATGCTTCTTAACCCCATTCATAATGAGCACCGCCCTTAGACTAACATGCATTTGAGAGTGTGTCATACATGCACCATGAGCACCAGGTGATGTTGAGGGTGAAACCCAAAATGAATTTGAAAAGCATTGCTTGTACTTCTAAAAGCTTGTAATGTGCTAATATTTCATGAAGTACTCGGATGCTCCATGTTGATGCTCACAGATCATGATTGTCCGTTCCGATACCTTACTAGGTTTATCTGATGCAATTTCATCAGCATTTTCAGAATGGAAATTGGGATATCAATACATGCTTAATGTTATGCTTAATTTCAAATATGACAAATGTGCTTCATACACTTGTTAGTTTTACAGCATGTTTACTAGTATTATTTACTGTTACAATTACTACGTGTTTACTAGTATTATTCTCTGTTTTAGCTCTTTTAAACTGTCCACATTTGTCAAATACATAATGCGACCATGTATTATGTTTTTGTGAGTGGTTTATAGCAGATTGATGGGTGTATTTGCATCTATATGGACCAAACATGTGTGAGGTTACGTTTTTATGTGCTTTAGTGCAGGCTGATGGATTCATTGCTTCTACATAAGTCTGCATAAATATTGGACATAGCATTAGCGTGATGGGTCTTATTCTAAATTTTAATTGATAATAAAAATTAGTTCAATTTGAGAAATTGATAATAAATCTAAACAATGTTTTATCATTGTGTCTAGGCGTTTATTAGTTAAAATTATGCACAAAATGCATGGGGCTCTCGTTGTTGCATGGTCGAGGCAGATGTTGATATATATAACTCTTTCTTGTGTCACGACCCGGCCTGGTTAGCTCGCAAGTGCGAGGCGGGAACGAAAGTCGGATAGTCAGAATTAATAAAAACTTTCACATTACTCAATTTACATGTCTCCAAACATACACAAAACATTCTCAATTATTGATGAAAGAGTCACTAAAGAACTCCAAGTACAATATTTTTCATTTCATTCATAAACCAAAGTCAACATATACATGGAGATTTAATTACAAAAGGAAGTGTTCAAAATAGAACTAACTATCAAGGTTATCCTATATAACCATCTATACCAAAACATCAAAAACTCAAAAAGGAACCTGCCGCCCGTCGTCTTCCTACGACGGTACGTGAGGGAAGGTCTATCCGCAATCTATCATTTACTAGATTCTCCTGAAAAGTATCCCACAACATGAGTGAGTCACAACTCAATAGATGCAAATGGAATTCGATTAAATTTAGAGTCAAGAGAAGAAAACTATAGCATGCTTTGGTATTTTAACAAAAGAATCATCAACATGTAGCAACTTTTGTTTTAAGGAGATGTATGCCTTTACCTCAACCTTTAAGTTCTTATTCCTTTTATAACATTTCCATTCTTCCTTTTAAAACATTATGCCTCAAATGATAGTTTCAAATACATATAACATGAATATGAAATGTTCATAATAGCTTAATATGTAAATATAACACCCGTCTCGGAAGTATCACTTGTACTGATTAGGTACATAAAATTGGTCATTCCTTTACCATTGGTTCATAAGAACCATCCTTTACTATGGCTCATAAGAGCCTCATTTACCATTGCTTAAAGAGCTCCTTTACCATGTGATACTTCCGCGTCAATATGCACATACACTTAATACTTACATAATCATAAGAGATGCTTTATGTAAACTATTCATAAACTATTCAAGTGTATGTTTCCATAGGGATATGCATGCTTGCTATGCTCATGTATTCATTTGCATGTAAAGAGAAAAACATGTTTAGTACAAGTAAAGAAAAGGGCATGAGATTCATTCATAAGTTGTACAATTGCATAAAAGAAACCTTTACATTTGCATCAAGTGTCAATGAACTTATACAAGGGAACATGAGTCACGAGCATATAAAGAAATTGCCATTTATATATATTTGCATGAAATTAGAGTTTTCTAAATTTAGAAGTATATCCATTCCTCCTACCTCAACTCGTGCACCTCTTTCGTTTGTCCGGTCAAATCCTTTCCTTCCACACAGTTAATATCTAAAGTGACATACAAAAATGCATAAGTAATATAGTCCTACACATTTCCTAAATCCTTAATCTAAGGTAATAAAGAGTTCTTCTTAATGTCATGTCTATGATTCAATTCAAACCTTCCCCACCATTTCATGATATCTCTCACTCACATTCTCTCTCAATTAAGGTTTAGTTAAAATCTTGGATCTTATACAAGCAAACATCCTTCCTACAACTAAACATTAATTAAAACATCATTAATTTTTCGGATTAAAGTAAACCACAATTATGAAAAACTTGCATTTCAAGTAAGAGCCATAAATCAATCTCTAAAATCCTTCTAAAAGCCTTTTAGAATTATAGGAATCAAAATTCTATTAGGGAAAAAGCCCTAAATTTTAAAATTTGCATTTTTCAAGAAAACAACATACAATTAGGTTTAAAAACATCCCCTTATCCTTCTTTAAAATTATCACAAAGAAAACTCTCATTTTCTCAAAACCCTAACTTACAAAACACAATTATTTCTTATGAAACTTAAATAAAATTCCATAATTATCTTCCAAAAATAATTAGGAAACATCTTTGTGAAGGTATTTTGAAAGAAAACAATTTTTGGAGAAAACCCTAAAATTTCTCTTTCCAAAAATCTTGAGAAAGAGGGGAAAATTAGATTCTAATGCATACCTTTGACTTCCCTTATCTTCCTCTACGTTTTCCTCAAATTTTCTCGCCGGAAAATCGTCGTCAGAGCCGCCCGAAGAAGCTGGTTCGCGCGCCTCCTTCGCTCGGTCCGTTCGCTCCCTCTCGGTTTGGCCAAAATAAATGAGAGGGGGAGGGGAGCGGTTTGCTCATTTAGGAAAAAAGGAAATACAAAAGACCACAATACCCTCACTTAAACAATCCCGTCATTAAATATGACTAGGGGTAGTTTGGGCATTTCTGATCTTCCGAAATTTATAATTCCCAAAATACATAAAATCCGATATTGGTTCCATATATCGTTTCGCTCAGAATTTTGCGCTCTATTTTATAAAATTTATTGCGTCGTATTCCGACGACTTCGAATTTTTCACTTAAAACTTGTCGCGGCGCTTTGAAAAGCGTGCGAGATCTAAAACGGCGTTTTGCGGGTTTTACATACTTTCTCACGGATAAGCTATTTCTATTAATTTGAAATCCTAGACCTCTCTGTCACTGTTGAAATCCTAAACATTTAGACCATACATTAATGAAATTTTATGCATTTGAATGACGAGCAATAGGGGTGTCAATTCAGGTCAACGGGTCGGGTTCGGGTCGAACCCGAGTTGACCCGGTCGTAAACGGGTTGACACTAACCCGACCCGTTTTTGCAAACTGGTCAGATTTATCAACCCGGACTCGACCCGTCGGGTCACCGGTCGGGTCACCGGGTTGACCCGACTTGACCCGCCAAGGAGATTTGGATTTTGGAGATCGCGACTCAGGCCGTTCGAGCGAGGCCGAGAGCAGCGAATGAGCGGAACTGCAGGCCTGCGGCTGCTAGCGCGAGATCGATGTCCGGTGCGCGGCTGCGGCACTGCGGCTCCGCTGTTCGACGCGGCTCGCCTGCGCTCCTGCGCGAGCTGCTGTGCGCGAGAAAGCCAGACTTATGTCCGGTGCAAGCCCTCCGAGTCCGCGATGTGAGCCTAACGTGATGCTGGGCCTGCTGACACGACGCGGACGCCCGACACACTATTTCTGGCTCCGCGGTTCGACGAGAGGGACCCGCGAGACTGGTGCAGAACGGCGAGACCGATGCAGAAAGGCTAGGCGGGTTGGCAGCCGGGTCAATTTCGGGTTACCGGGTTGACCCGGACCCGACCCGTTTTAAAACGGGTTGGAAATCGAAACCCGAACCCGACCCGTTTGTTAAACGGGTTGACCCTAACCCGGATTTTTCGGGTTCGGGTTCGGGTCGGGTTGTCGGGTCGGGTCAATAATTGACACCCCTAACGAGCAATAGTGGAATTTAGTGATTTAATGCTTTATTTATTCTAATTGGTAGGGAAAAGAACATTCTCTTCACTTTAAACTTCGGGAGTTTCAGGAGTAAATTTCATTGTGATGGAAAAATATGCAAGGGAAAAAAATAAAATGTTTTCCCTCATGGTGTTTTCAGTTATGCCAAAACTAGCATTTCAGTAGGGCTTGGCATGATTCATGATCTAGTATGTACATTTTATTTTATTTATATTGTTCTTACTATAACACAAACTTTCACTTGGAATAATTTTATAATCTTTGCAATTTAAATGATCTATTTTTCTTATAAGAAAATAATATGAGTTTTATTATACCCATTCTTATAAGTGACGAGATGCTCTTTTTTTTTTTCTTAAATTATATATTAACAATTACAAAATCATAAGACAGAACAAAATCTAATATGGTCATATCTCTTTTATTAGTCTCTCCAAACCCATAAACATCATGAATGCTTTTAAAATCATCCACCTCTCTACTAAAATGTCCATTTAAATATCCTTCAATAAAATTCTTTCTTCAAGATGTACTTTTGTATTAATTCTTCAAAGTTATTATAAAATTTTAATTTTGAATACATAACTAAAATTACTTAAGGAGTCTAAGCACCTACAATATTAATAATCTTAGCATCAACAGCAATATTTAAAATTATAATTCAATCTCCAATTTTATTAATTTATACAATATTATGTTTCAATTTCTTATTAATAATCACACCTATTCTATTTTTAGTACGACTCCCACATGAATACCATAATTTAAATCCTAAACTATCAATCGCTTTAGTCTTTTCTCCAACCTATTTAGTTTTCTAAATGCATAAAATATTTATTTTTCTATTAATCGTAATATATATTAATTCCATTAATTTACCTCTAAGGGAATCTATATTTTAAACTCCTATCATAATTTTAATTTTATGAACTAGCTTCTTTGCCCGCACCCATTGCTGATGTTGGAACCCTTGCTTATTTAACACTATACCCGAGCGTCGGTGTAGCGGCCCTTGCACACTTTTTGCTGTATTCAGATCATACAACGCATGTTTTTTAAGAAACGGCTTAGCATTAACACAAAAATAGACAACTAATGTCATAGCAAATCTTCCATATATCACCAAAATAACAAAACAATATTGAACCAGATCATATTCAAGTTCAACCTTATCCTTTCCCTTTCCTGCAAGAAATAATATAACCTTTCGGTGAGTTATGACGCCCTTTAAAATATATAATTCTAATACAGTATTCAAGTATAGGAAAAAAAGTACTTACATGTGTATCAGAAAGGGAATGTAAGAAAAATAAAATTGTATATAATTAATAAGAATGATGCACAGTAGTGTGGGCTCCGAAAATTCGGCCCGGCCTCCGCTCGCATTTCTTTTTATTTGGCGAGGGAGTTTTAACTGAATAAGTTCCGAGATAAATTTTGGAAGGCAGATGGGTTTGTAGATAAGACACTACCTAGAGATTTCGCCCTCATTTTGCGAGGACTTTATGATCTGAGTTCTGGTTTCCTATAGCCCTATAGTTAATTACCCCTCCCGATCACGAGAGAGAACTTTCGATTAAGGCTAGTCGTCAATCAGATACGTAGAGAATACGTGTTATTTGGCATATAGTAGCAGCACTGGGTTAGGAATTTTGGAAATTTGAAGATTTGGATGTTTGGGAATTTGAAGGTTTTGGATGGAGTTGATATTTAAAATAGAAATTTTCACCATCTTGCACTTAAAGCGGATGGTGGGGGAATGGATGATAGACCCGATCAAGATCCCATGGTTCCGTCGTCCCGGGCCATCGTGATCCTTGGTCTACTTAGTCAGAGGAGGTAGTCGACCCAACCTGACAGAAAGATCCTTGTCGGCAGCCATGGGTTGCTTCGTCCAAGGAGACCTTGTAGACCGGGGGTGAATGTTTATCTAAGGGGACAAATTTTAATCCACCTTAGCTTACAGAGATGGCTTTGTGCCCTATCGATCATATCCTATTGATTCATATCTCAAGGATTTAACGTCACTAAGGAGCGTATTGGCTTTGGCCATAACCGCTATCTGTGGTGCCATTTGGCGGCAAAACCACTCGGTTCAGAGGGCCCCGGGTCATAACCGTTTACCTGCAGTGCCATTTGGCGGCGAAACTGCCGGTTAGAGGACACGTACCACATCCTTACTGACAAGAGATTGTTTGAGAATGGATTCTAGTGATATTTTCGACTAGGCATTTGGCTCTTTGTGAGCTGAAGTAAATTTTAATTTGTCCACCTCGGCAAACTGTTGCGGAGGGTGGATGGATTTTGCTTTAAGCGTTCGATAGTTGGATTTCAATTTTTAAATATTTTTGGAATTTTAGAATTTCCTAGGATTTGGAGTGGAGCTTGGAAAGCATTTAAAAGTGTTTGGAATGGACCCCTCCGATTGAGATTTGCATTCAACACGGCCTTCATCGGAGTGTTCGGTGTCATTTCTCTTTATGGATTGAACCTTGTCAACTCTGTCGGGCTGTCGACAGAGGATCGGGTTTCGTAGGCTTTATATCCTTGATAGTGAATTCTCATTATTATAGGCCTTGAAGGTCTAATATGAATGTATTAAGATAAATATGTCGGTCGCCACAACCGTATATTTGTTTATTGGTTCGAACCCTGTCGACTTCTATTGACCCGTATAGAAGGATCGGTTTCGAACCTGAATTCACTTGTCAACCCGCGCAACATCCCTAGACGTTACGTGTGTACCAATAACACGCTCGTTGAGGCCCATGCGGGTGTTTGGGTTCATTTTATAATTGAACCCTGTCCACTCCTTTTATCTTCTTAGGAGGATCGGGTTCAAAATTTGATAACCCGCGCAGCATCCCTAGACGTCACGTGTATTTCTATAACACGCTCGCCGGGGCCCATGCGGATGTTTGATTGTCTTTACCCCTTTTAGTGTACCTATGTGTATACAAACTATAGTGCACGTGTGGGGGTATTTTGAAAATATTTGTAGACGTCTTCTATCTGCTTGCAAGGATGTTGCGGATTCGGTGGCGTTGTAGCAGCTTCTGGATCAGTTATTTGCTGCTATGTACAGGTAGACTGTCGTGCACTACTCGTTGGTTTCTGTGGGTGGATCGTAGTGCATTAACTAATCTCCTGCCTTGATTGTGGATGCTTGTAGATGAATTACTGTGTGCATGATAAACCTTCTACAATCACTTGTGGGCACGCTATAATTTCTTCTAACATCTACGATCTTTCGTCAGTGTTCGCACAAACCTAATTATAAACTTTTGTCTTCAAAGATGGTTCATAAGATACAGAATGGGCTTGATACCAACCTCTTTACTCACATTGAAATGGTTATTATAGGCTGAAGATGCTTGCTTAAATAAACTTTATGTTAAAGCTTATAATGAATTAGTGCATGAGTCCTCACTTGGATGAGATTCGGATAGGTTTCTTATAATCCATTCGAACTGGATTCTTTATAACCCATTCAAGTCTACATTAAGTTCATTGTAGTCCACTTAACATTTGGCTCTTCTATCATTCATTTAAGTTCTCTTATCACTTCATTTAGCTCATGTCCAAATCTTTATTATTTGTATTCAAGCAAAACTCCTTGTAGTCCAAGGCAAATCCAAGTCTGAGTTCAATTCAGCATCATTTGCTTAAGCTTGATTTTGATCTTATACACAAGATATGGTTCATTGAAGCTCAAGTTTGAGTTCAATGCGACAAGCTCAAGTTATAAGTCCCCCTTACTTGGTTCAAACCAAGCTCATAAGTTTCATGTGATCTTGTTCAATTCAAGTTCGTTTTGATCAAGCTTGAATTAAGCTTTGAATGAGGTCTTTTGAGTTCAAATCAAAGTTCTATTGTTCAAGTGTAGCTCGGCTTGAGTCCAACTCAAGTCTTAAATAAGTCCTTTATATTCATTCAAGTCCCTTGTATCATTTTCAAGTCCAAGCCTTGTCGGCTTAATGTTCAAATTAAGTTCTTGTGATTTATTTAAGCTTGAATTTATTTTAGATTTGAGCTTTATTGCATTAAAGTCCATTAGTCTGAGTTCACCATTGTTCTATCAAATTCAAAGGTTCACAAGTTGAGTCCAGGTTCGATCGTCCTTCGAGTTCAATTAAGTCCAAATGTAGCATTGCGTTCACCCGAAATTTCGGCAGCCTCCCGGCGTCTCTCCCGTTTAGGGGAAAACTACGTAAAACTGGGCCTTTCCCACAAGAAAAGCAGTGATTTCCCCGCAAGCGGATACTTATGGGTATCCCTGCTTCGCCGTCCGCATTGCACCAGGCTCCTATCCCACCACGTTAAGAAAAGCGTGTATAGGCGAGGTTTCCAAGGCGATAAGAACATCAAAGAGGGGATTTTAGGTGATTAACTGCTTCGTCGCAAGCGTCGAGACGTCCTCCCACCACTCTAAGAAAAGCGTGTATAGGTGATCGTTTTGTCTCGATGAATGCGTTGAAACGGGTTCTCGGAGTTTTAGGGTTTAGAAGTTATACCTTGGCGGCTGTTGGCGCGGATTGAGGGAGAAAGAGGTAAGAGAGGCATTTACTTTTATTTTTGTAATTAATCATGATTAACTATAATTAATTATGACTAATCATAATTAATTATAATATAAAATTAAAATGGTTCCTAATTAATTATAATTAATTATAAGTTATTATAATTAATTATAAATAACCTTAATTAATTATAAATAATTAATATTAATTAGTTTTAATTTAAAAATATAATAATTAATCATAATTAATTAATATTAACCTCAATTAAGATTAACCATAATTAATTAAGATTAATTATGATTAATTACTTAAAATTAATCATAATTAATTATAATAATTATAATTAACCTAATAATTATAGTTAATAAAAAATTAATTATAATTAATCAAAATAAGTTTTAATTAAAACTAATTAAAATTAATTACTTAATATTAATCTGTAATTAATAATATTAATTAAAATTATTTAACCCCTCCCCCTTTCTCTGTTTTGGGAGATTTACGGGATACAGCCGAAGAAGCGCGCGAAGGGGAGAAGGCCACCTACACAGCCAGTGAACTCATGTTATTGCTTCCGATCCAAATGTTGGAACTTCCGATCTCAACCGGAAAGGGAAGTCGTTGCTGAAGGTACAAAGTCGGTCGGCACAAAGGAGTCGGAGCAAGGGCACGAGCGGCTTGAAGAGGAGTTCGGACAGGGAGTTTGGACAAGGCTCGGGATCTGACGGGTAGGGTGAGTTCGGCGTCGGGTTTGCTGTGTGGAGTCGGACAGAGGAGAGGGTTTCAGCACAGTGGAGTTCGGCTTCAGGAGGGCGATTGGATTTGCGAATGAGGAAGAAGCAGAGAGCGGGGAAGTCATTCGAGCGAGAGAGGGGCTCGTGGATTTCGGTAGGAGAAGCAGAGCAAGCGTCGTGGGAGGAGTTCGGTCGGCTTTTAAAGACGCGAAAGAACCTCATTGAGCGGAGTTTGAGCAAGAATTGCGGGAAATTGACTGGAGCGGCGCCGTTTGCAGCGGGATTTCGGCACGACTTCGTGGATCCGACGGTCTACAGGTTAGCTGATTTTTTTTGTTCTTTTCGTTTCTTTATACAAAGGTCAACAAGTAGGTTATAACGTACCAAGTGGAAATACTGCTACACATGAGAGTTATGAGGAATATATCATTACATTAGGTTAGCAGCATTTAATAAGAAAATAGTGCACTGCTAGTAAATCTAATATTGTTAATTGATTTTTAAACTATACATCATTAATTACTATAAGTAATAATAAATAGATTTTAGTTTGTCTCATAATTCTCTTTTTCAACCTTAGAAATTATCATGTCTAGATGGTTAAGTCTAGGTCTATTGCCCGTAGACACCTGAGGTTGCACGGCCTCTTCAGCTTACACAGTCTCTATTGCCCGTAAGCTTCATATCATATCCCTAGGCTTCATATCATATCATGGTCGCATTGCCCAACTCATCTACCACCTAACATGACAAATTCTTAGGCTTATCTGATAATTTCATTTTCCCGTTCAGATGGTGTGACATTGACTATATATATAAATTTGCATATGCAGACAAATTGATATGGTTGTCAAGTGCTTCAACATATAAACATATATAACTATATGAATCCTATGTTATGAATCATCGTATGATTCAATTGTGCATAGCAACATCATATAACAATGAATTGTGCAAACGTCATCATATAACAAAATTACTGACTACGAGAAATTTACATGTGGAATGGTTACATGGATCATAATTTTTGCTAATCCCCACCTGACAATAGTATAAAAATATTTATCACCCATAGCTAATTCAAACACATGTATACCAAAAAATACTCAAACAACTTGTATATTGTACTAAAAATGAATATATCACCTCCTCGGCATGCATACTCACCAATTTGGACACCTTGTGCTGGCCTGTGTGTATAAGGTACTTACACCAACTCAAGTAGCTTAATTTATAATTCCATTCTCGTCCAAATAATCAATTTTTCAACATACATACCTTTCAATTCTCTGTCCTCATACACTTCTGAAATCCCTAAATTTCCTCCCGTTACTACAAAATACCTTAACAACAATCAGGTAAATTTAAATTATCACTTTAAAGGCTTACACCAAATACTCATTTGCACAAAATACATCCCTATATAGAAAATAACACATTCTTACCTTTCCTCTTCTTTCTCCTTCTTCCTCTTCCTTCTCTTTCTTTTCCCCTCCTCTTCTTCCGTACTAATCTTCTCCTCATTTTAATTAACGAGATAATCTCCCTTAAAGTTCAGCCAACTTGCCCCCAGTTGCGGCTTCACAGACTCCATCATGCGAAACAGAGGCTGCTACAAAAAAAATGATGAAATGGAGAGGAGGTTAATAGCAGGGAAGGAATAAATTAATTTAAGTAATATAATTTACTTAAATAACTTTACCCACTACTCTTGCATGCACTCCCGCAGTCAAACTCAATGCCCTTGCTACAATGTTTATTATAAATGAATAGTAATTTTGAATTTAAACTTAGGAAAAAATGCAAACGATATTTAATTCCCTAACTTCTAATCCTTCGCAATTCAACATATAGTTCTACATGTCAATTTACTCCATTCAACGAGTATACCACAATGGCATGCTTATTGATGATTTTCAGGAAAGTTGAGATTTTTGGGTATTTTAAAATTGAGTCCAATGTAGCATATACTTGAGCAAATTTGAGTTTTACAATTCTTCCCTCAATAGATTTTCGTCTCGAAATTTTCTACTTTCATGATTTGACAAGTGAGGAAAGTTTTACCTTGTATGCTTATCTATCCTAAGCAGCCTCCTTTAATGTTCTATGCTTCTTTACTTTTACATATAGAATTGTTTTGCTTCTCCATTCACGAACATCAAACTCTAAAATCATATTAAGCTCCTCTGGATAAGTTAGATTATTCCGCACTTCAATGTTATTTTGTGGAACCCTCTGTTATTCATGTGACATTCATTTTCTTCGTATAGAGATATGAAATACATTATGCACGTCTAACATGCTTGCAAATAAGGCCAAACGATAGGCAAAATTTCTAATTCTATCAGTAATTTCGAATGGCTCAATATATCTAGTACTCAACTTTCCTGATTCGCCAAACCTCAAAATGTCTTTTATAAGTTTGACCTTCAAAAACACAAATTTTCCTACTTTGAACTCAACCATTTTATGATTGGGATCATAGTACTTTTGCTAATGTTCTTGGGCAGCTTTTAGTCTCTTTATTATTATATTTTTATTTTTAATTATTTTTTCTAATTAAAAAAAATCTATGACAAAATCTGACCTTCTTGGTGGCTTTTAGTCTATTTCTAATAAATTTGATCTTCTTGTTGGCTTGATTAAGTAATTGTGGACCTAACAATTGTGTTTCCCCAACTTCAACCCGCTTAGGAGTCCTACATTTTCTTCTATACAAGGCTTCATAGGGAGTCATTTTGATGCTAGATTTGTAGCTATTCTTATAAGCAAATTTGGAGGAGGCATTTTGATGCTAGATTTGTAGCTATTGTTATTAGCAAATTCTATTAAAGAAATGTTATCTTTTTAGCTACTACCAAAGTCCAAAACAAACAATCTTAGTAAGTCCTCCAACATTTGAGTAACTCTTTCTGATTGATCATCTATTTGAGGATCAAATGTTGTACTAAAATTCAATTTAGTGCCCATCCCTTCATGAATACCCTTCCACAATCATGATGTAAATCAGTCATCTCTATATGATATGTTAACGTTAGGAATCCCATGTAATCTAATAATTTCCTTCACAATTAATTTTGCCAACTTCACCACTGATTCTGACTGATGAATATGTAAGAAGTGTGCTGACTTTGTTAACCCACCAACTAGAAATCAGATGCAATCATGCCTTAGCGTAGATCTGAGAAATTCTATAACAAAATCTATAGCTATACACTCCCACTTCCACTTAGATATAGGCAATGATTGTAATATTCCACTAGGCTTCTGATGTTCAGCTTGTACCACTCGACACACTTAATATTTATTCACAAATTTAGCTACAACCTTCCTCATTCTGGGTCACCAGAACAATGATTTGAAGTTTTTATACATTTTTGTAATATTTTTGTACTACAAAGGTGAATTGCATAGCCTTAAAGGTGAGCTTCAACCAAGATTTCTTGAATCAATTGAAAATCCTCTTGGACCCAAAGGCGTCCCATCTGATCGATGCCTTGTCATCAAGAATGAGATCTTGTTGTTTTTTAATTGAATATGATCCATCATCTTATGATAGTGTTCATTTGATTCTGTGCCTCCTAAACTCTTTCTTCCAAAGTAGGTTGCATTGACATTTGATCTAGGCTACAAGGAACTTGATCCATCTAGCTACTCACTTCTAATTATAATGTTGTCAAATGTTTGATCAATTTATTTTCCTTAATTAACATCCAATTGATCTGCCCACTGGATTTTCTACTCAGTGCATCAGCCACCATATTTGCTTTCCTCAGACAATAATTGATATTTATATCATAATCTTTGATTAATTATAACCATCTTCATTTCCTCAACTTCAATTCCATCTGGGTAAAAATATATTTTAAACTCTTGTGATCAGTAAACACTTCATATATCATATTATATAAATAATGCCTCTATAATTTTAAAGAAAACACAATCACAACCTACTCATTATGTGTCGGATAGTTTCTTTCATGGGGTTTTAGTTGTCCGGAAGCATAGGGAATTTATTTCTTGTTTTGCATATGTGCACAATCTAACACTTTCAAAGGTGCATCGTTAAAGATTTGAAATCCCTCATTACCCGCAGGAATGGTTAGCATTGGTGTCAATGTCAATCATTTCTTCAACTTCTGACTCCATTGTTCACACTCAACCGTCCATTCGAATTTCGCATCCTTCCTAATCAGCTTGGAGAGGCAAAGCAATCTGAGAAAATCTTTTGACAAATCATCGGTAGGTGGGTCTTGATCATTCAAAAATTCACTGTAGTTTTGTTATAAGCCTTACAAAATCTGAAATCTTGATCATTCGAAATCTGGTGGGTCTTGATCAATGGAGTAAGAAGTTTTCTCAGATCTATAACAGATAAGCAATCTGAGAATCCCTCAAAACTTCTTATTTCCGTTACACAGGAGGGTCTTGATCATTCAACAGTAGTTTTTTTCTTTTTTAGGATCTATTGTTATGCTTTCCCCACTAATAATGTGCCCCAAAAATGCAATTCTCTTTAGCCAAAACTCACATTTAAGAAACTTAGCGAACAACTTATGTTCTCTCAACAAACCCAAAATAATCTTCAAATGATTGGCATGCTCTTCTTCGATCTTGGAATTTATCAATATATCATCAATAAAAATTATCGCAAATTGATTATGGTAAGGTCTAAAAATTATGTTCATTATATCCATAAAAATTATTGGGGCATTCATAAATCCAAATGGCATAACCAATATTCAAAATGTTCATACCATGTACCAATTGTTGTCTTTTAAATGCCAATTTCTTTTACCCCAATTTGATGATAAATTTGTGAGAGTACTGAAGCTTCTGTTAACTGATCTAATTAGTCATCTATCGTTGGCAATGGATATTTATTTTTGATAGTCACTCTATGAAGTTAATGTGCCTTACTTTAAAACTATAGGAGTGAGTTATGGAGCATAGGTTGTGGCGTGATACTAATGTTTCTCAAATCAATTTGGATTTATGTCGGGTTGGTCGATTATGGAAGCTATACATTTATTAAGAGGTTCGATGGAGTAATATAGAGAAAATAAGGAGGATTTACGTATGATATTTATTGATTTAGAAAAAGCATATGATAAAGTTCCAAGACAAGTTCTATGGAGAGTTCTTGAAAAGAAATGAGTTAATAACGCTTATATTCAAATCATTAAAGAGATGTATGTAGGAGCTATTACTTGTGTTCAGACACAATGTGGTTTGACCAAGTATTTCCCTATTTCGGTTGTGTTACATCAAGGATCAGCCTTAAGCCCATATCTTTTTGCTTTAGCTATGGATGTTCTCATTAGACATTTGCAAGAGGAAGTACCTTGGTGTATGCTTTTTGCTGATGATATTCTTCTTGTTGATAAGACTAGAGAGGGAGTTGAAGGTAAACTTAAATTATGGAGGTCAACCTTAGAGTCTGAAGGTTTTCGCTTGAGTAGATCTAAAACAAAATATATTGAGTGTAATTTTAGTAGTAATAGACCTAGTGAGGGGATTGTGATTTTGGGCGATCAAGTTATTAATAAGAGTACACATTTTATATATCTTGGATCTATTGTTCAGAGTGATGGTGAAATAGATGAGATTATTATCAGCAGAATTCAAGTTGGATGGTTGAAGTGGAGGAATGCGTCGGACTTGTTGTGTGATAGAAAAGTACCCCTCAAACTTAAGGGAAAATTCTATAAGATTGTGGTGAGGCCTGCAATGCTTTATGGTGTCAAATGTTGGCCATTAAAAGAGAAGCATAATACTAAGTTAAGTGTGGTAGAGATGAGGATGCTCAGGTGGATGAGTGGTTTTACCCTTAAAGATAGGATACAAAATGAGCATATACGTGAAAAGGTTGGAGTATCTCTAAAAGAAGATAAGATTAGAGAGAGTCGCCTTAGATGGGTTTGTCACATAAAATAGGAGACCTTTGGATGACCCAATTAGAAAAGTGGAGGTATTAGATTTGACGTATGTTAAGAAAGGTAGAGGCAGAGCTAAAAAGACTTGGTTAGAAAATATTAGAAATGGTCTTTCTTTATTAGATTTAAACGAGAATTTGTCTTTTAATAGGGCACAATGGAGAAAAAATGATTCATGTAGCCGACCCTACATAGTGGGATAAAGGCTTGATGTTGTTGTTGTACTCTATTAATCTCTCGATAATCAATACAAAGCCTCATCGAACTGTCCTTTTTCTTAACAAACAATATCGGTGGACTCCAGGGAGATGTATTGTGTCAAATAAAACTTTTCTCAATTAGCTTTGATAATTGACTGTTCAATTCCTGCAATTCTTTAGTGTCCATTCTATATGATGTATTCACAATTGATGCGATTCCATGCTGCACATCAATTGCAACTCTCTTTGGAGGTAAGTTGACTAACTCCTCAAAAAATACATTCACAAACTTCTTTACCATGGGAATAGTTGTAACAACACTATTTACTGCCTCACCTACCTATATCTTAGCCAAGAAAATCAATTTATTGGATTTCATACATTTGTTTACCTAGATGGAACTGAGTACAGATGAATTTACTCCATTTTCACATTGAAAGTAAAATATTTCATATGTTGTCCATTCAAATCTAACTCTACTTTTCTAGTATTCAATAGTATCAAAGTATCTCACCAATCAATTCATATCTAAAATTACCTCAATTTCAAATAAAAGAAAAATAATTAACTTTGATTTGAAATTCCTATCATGATATCCACTGAACATGAAGTGCTAAGAAACATACAATGACCATTTGGAAATCTAACACTCAACTCAGGAATGAACGCAACAAATTCCAATTGCAATTTATCATAAAATGTTTCAAATATAAACAAGTGTGAAAAACCAGAATCAAAAAGTACTCGAGCTGGAAAATCTAAAATAGTAATCATACCAATAACTATTTTTGGTGGCTTCTAGGTTTGTTGAGATGTTAAAGGAAAAACTTGAGTTAGAACACTTCTAATACTACCACCCGAGCCTTCTTCCTCCTTTTAATACATGTCTTGTACCTCTATATTTTTCCATCGTCTAAGAATTCCGTTGCTCTTTGCCTCCCTGCATTTTTTTTGAAAATTACTCATTATATGTCTGGGTTGTCCACAGAAGTAGCATCGTTCGAAATTCCTCCAACATTTTCCTATATGAGGTTTTCTACATGTAGTACAAGCTGGTATTGTGTGCAAACCCCCAATATGTTGCAGTTTTCGTGGTTGCTGCTGCCCTTGAATAACTTTTTATTTCTTGAACTAACCTCCCTTGTTATTTAAGATCCTCTTCTTGTTACTTATCTCCCATCTCTCTTTCTCACCATTTTCAAATCTCTCTCTAACAATCGGGCACTCCACCAATTTTGAAAAATCTTTAATGTAAACGAATAAAAGGTTGTCGCAATTGATCTCTCAAGCCCTTCAAAAAATCAGCAACATTCTCCACGTGAGTACTAATAAGATTGAGAAATCTTAATAAAGATGTAAATTCTGCCTCATATTGAAGTACAATTTTGGATCTCTGAATCAATTTCATAAAGCTCTCTTGCATTGCTTGTCTTGCTGATGGTGGAATATACCAATCTCTGAATACCTGTTCAAACTCTTCTCAAGTGATCACCTCTTCAGGTTTACTATCAAATTTCTCCAAATGTTGATCTCTTCACCACCTCTCTGCTTCATCTTCTAGTACAAAAAGAGCTGAAGACACCCGTCTTTCACTGTGACATTTCATTCCATTTAAGATCTTGTCAATTCTAATAAGTTACTCCTTAACAAATAATAAAATTGATGTTAGATAGGCTTTAAAGAAAATAAAGTGTGGAAAAAACTAGTAGACCTGATGACATTCTAATAGAGGTATGAAAATGATTAGGAGACGAAGGAATTTCTTGGCTTACTGAAATTTTTAATTTTTTTTTTGAATTCTAAAAAGATGCCATGAGTGGAGAATGAGTGTGTTAAATTCATATTTTTAAGAATAAAGGTGATGCACAAGATTGTGTGAATTATAGAGGAATTAAGTTGATGTGTCATACTTTAAACTTTGGGATAGTTATGAAGCATAGGTTACAACGTAATATTAATGTTTCTCAAAATCAATTTGGATTCATGTCAGGTGGGTCTACTTTGGAAGATATTCATTTATTGAGAGGGTTGATGGAGAAGTTTAGAGAGACTAAGGAGGATCTACATATGATATTATTGATTTAGAGAAAGCATATGATAAAGTTCCTTGAAAAGTGCTATGGAGAGTTCTAGAAAAGAAAGAGGTTAATAATGCTTATATTCAAGTCATTAGGAATATGTATATAATACCCAAGTATTCAAAATAAATGTAAGTATTAATTTTTATGAATGTTAATGTATTTTAATTAAAAATCTATTTTCAATTTCAATCAAAATATGAATAAAATGGTATAAATATATAGTTATTGATTTAATTATTGTTTATGTTAGTAGCAATTAATTAGATATTTATTAGTAATTAAATTTTGTATATCCAAGCATATTTTTTAGACAATTGATTGCATAGTACTTCTATGTCTTGCAAATAGATTAATTAGGATTAGTGACATAATGCATTTAATTCACGTTTAATGGGCAATTCCTTCACTGTCCAGTGTTGTCCTTATAGATATTTTTTTTATTTGCTGTAGCTTTCCACTTAGCCACTCAATGCATGCATCTGATGTAAATCAAATGGTTGATATGGTATTGAAAAGGTAGTGGAAAATGTACTACATTATAATAATATTATTTAATAAAACATAGAGCATTAAAATTAGAATACCAATTCCTTTTATCCCCTCCCTCAGCCAAAACCTAGAAGTCCCGAAACCTGGAGGTAAAGCAGCGCGTAAGAAAATAGGGAAACTGGGAGTATTCGATTGCTGGAAGGAAAAATCAGCAAAGTTGCTGGAAGGAGAAATCAACAAAGCTGTTGGAAAGCTGTTGGAAGGAAAAAAGAAAGTGTTGAATCAACTGTTGGTGTAGAAGCTGCAGTTTGGGTATTTCTTTCTCAGGTAATGAGGAATATAGAAAGGCAATACTAGTATTTCTCAAGCCATATTTTCTATAAGAGTGAGTGTATGCAAATTAGTGAGGAATTTTTGAATTTCTTAATGCAGGAATGCATAAATTGTGGATTTCTGTCAATCATTTTGAATGCTGAATGTGGAAATCAGTAGAAAAAAAAGGGGTAAGACTTTTGTTAAGTTAGCTGATGGAAAAAAAGAGAATTTCTAAAATTAATGTTGCTGAAATCAGTTAGTTATGACTCAGTTTGTGATGGTAAACTTCTGGAAATATGAAAGAAACATAGGAAGGAAAGAAAAGAATCAGATTACTATTTAATGAGGAAGAATTTAGTTGAGGTAAATAGTAAGATATTCATATAGCTTGTTCCTTTATTTTTTTTTGTACATGTGCAAATAAAGAATTGTATGTTGTAGGTAGTGTACAAAAGAAGAAGAAAACAGGAAGAACGAATCCCAAGTGAGGTGAGATACCCATGATGCATAAGAAATAGTAACAATTTTATAAAATTTCAATTTGATGTTTTTATCATGTTTAACATTTCCTTTCTCATGATAGCATGTTTTTCTTTTTCAAATAGTTCAATTACTTCATATGTGAATTACACATGTACTGATTTCAATTTATATAATCGTTGGATATGATTATGACAATGTTCCTGAAATGAAAGAGAGTATAAGTCATATGTTGGGGGATAAGCCCGCACTAGTAATGGCGAAAGACCTGAATAGGTAAGCTTATACTTTCAATTCTAGAAGTTGGGAATTTAGACCCAACCCTGAATTGAGAAAACAACTTCAATTCTAAAAGTTGGGAAGCTAGACCCAACCTTGAATTGAAAAGCTAAAAGGGTGCAAAAGCTTATAGCCATCATTTGACTTGTTAAAAATGCTGTTGAACAATTAGTAAGATGGAAAGTACTACTATGTTTTCTTGTGCCTCATGTAGAAGGTGCTTTAATCATGTTATTTAGTCGCTAATGTTATGCCTTTCTTAATGGTTAAAATGTTATTATTATTTCCTTTACATTGCTGGTGTATTTTATTGAGCCCTAGCTCATTAGCAGTTGTTATACTGCAGGTAAGGGAAAGGAACCTGTAGGGCACTAGGAGAGAAAGAGGTGATTGTTCGTTTTTGTGTAAATATGTTTTGGTGTACAAAGAGATCTTAAGGATAGCTGTATAAACCTTTTGGTATGTAATTAAATTTCGAAAGTTTTAGTAGAGCTCTGTATTTACATTGTTTATATTTGATGTTACTTGAGATTCATTACATGCTTCCTTTTATTGTGGAGTTTGATATGTTGACGTATTAAGAGAGTCAGAATAGATTCCTTTCCTTCTCTGTTATACTCCAGTTTGATTGTTAGAGGGTGATCCAAACTGGGGTGTGACAATGTATGCAGGAGCTGTTAATTGTGTTGAAACACTAGGTGGTTTTGGCCAAGTATTTTTCTATTTCAGTTGGTTTACATCAAGGACCAGCCTTAAGGTCTTATCTTTTTGCTCTAGTCATAGAAGTTCTCACTAGACATTTGCAAGAGGGAGTTGAAGGTAAACTCGAATTATGGAGGTCAATCATAGATTCTAAAGATTTTTGTTTGAGTTGATCTAAAACCGAATACATTGAGTGTAATTTTAGTAATAATAGATCTAGTGGGGGATTTATGACTTTGTGTGATCAAGACTTAATAAGTGTACTCGTTTTAGATATCTTAGGTCTATTGTTCAAAGTGATGGTGAATTAGATGTGGATATTATTAGTAGAATTCAAGTTGGATGGTTGAAGTGGAGGAATGCTTCGGGTTTGCTGTGTGATAGAAAAGATCCACTCAATCTTAAGATAAAATTTTATAAGATTGTGGTGAGACCTGCAATGCTTTATGACGTAGAATGTTCTCCATTAAAAGAGAAGCATAATATTAGTTAAGAAAAAAGAAGAAGCATAATATTAGTAAAGTGTTGCTGAGATGAGGATGCTCAAGATGAGTGGACTTACTCTTAGAGAGAGGATACGAAACGAGCATATCTGGGAAAAGGTTGGAGTAGTCCAGTGACATATATGATTAGATAGAGTCGCCTTAGATGGTTTGGTCATGTAAAATGTTGGCCTTCTGATGACCCCGTTAGGAGAGTAGATGTATTAGATTTGGCCTATGTTAAGAAAGGTAAAGGTAAACCTAAAAAGATTTGGTTAGAAAATATTAGAAATGATATTTCTTTATTAGATTTAAATGAGAATTTGACTCTTAACAAGACACAATGGAGAAAAAAGGATTCATGTACCCGACCCCACATAGTGGGATAAAGGCTTGATGTTGTTGTTATTGTTGTTGTACTCAAGGGTGTGTTGATACTGCTATCAGGAATTGTAGGTTCCAAAGACGTAGCTACTGAGGGTTGGTACATCTGCTACAACATGTACAGTTGACCCAACTAAAGATTGCACTTTCTTCATTATTGGCATCATTATTTGCATCATCTGCATCTGCATCTTTGTCCCTAACATCGGTGATACAAGATCAAGCATCACAGGTACATTCTCTGCCTTGAATGCACTAACCTTTGCCGGTGTATCATCCTCAAGACCTTCAAGTATTCGACCAAGTTGTGCTAATCGAATGTTTGTTTCCTCAAGAATTTTTTCAAATTTCAACCATAACTTCTAAGACGATATGAAGATCATTACAATTTCGTGTCTGATCATATCTCAAACTCGCCCTCAAATACAAAAGATCATTTACAGGCAGGTGTTGTTAGGGTTTAAGTTAGACTTCCACAGTTACAAGCTGACCCTATTACAAATAATAAACATGGGATGCAATTGAGGAGAGGCCACCCATCATTTACATCATATGAATTTCATTTCAGTACAATTAATATTATTGAAATGAAACACAATATAAAATATATTATAATTCGAACCATCCATCAGAAGCGGAAGCTATCTAGAAAATTTATTCCAAATTTTTTAACTACAGGAAACCCAAAGCATGTAGCATAACAAATGACTAACATCATAGAAGATCTTCCTTACATTGCCAAAATAACCCAAAAAATTAAAAACAAAGAACTGAACCTAACCCTATTTTGGCTCAATTTTAACCTTCTTCTTTCTTGCGATACACAATATAACCTTTTTGGTGAGTTATGATGCCAATAAAGTTATGCAACTTTAGTACAATATTCAAGTATAGGTAAAACAATACTTACATGCATATCAACAAACAAAAATAAGAAAAAGGAAATCATATATAATCTTTTAATATAAATGATGCAAAGTAGGTTATAACATAACAAGTAAAAATATTGTTACACAAAGAGTTATGCAAAATGTTATATTAATATTATTATGTTAGGTTAGTAGCATTTAACATGAAAATAGTACACTATCGATAATTCTTATATTGTCAATTATTTTCTAAATTGTGCATCATACATTACTATAGGTAATCAAAAATAGATTTTAGTTCGTTTCATAATTCTATTTTTCATCCTAAGAAAGTGTCATGTTTAGATGGCTAGGTCTACTAAGTCTACATCCCATAAGCACCGGAGGTAGTATTGCCTCTTGAGGATGCACTGCCATCGCCCATTAACTTCATATCATAGCCCATATGCTTCATACTCTATATCGAGGTCGCATTGCATATTAGGGTTGCTTTGCCTCACTCACCTACCACATAAAATGACAAATTCTCAGGCTTTTATGATCATTTCATTTTCCCTTTAGGGTGGTGTAACACTTTCCTATATATAAACGTATATATTCAGGGTGTAACTGTATGAATCCTATGTTATGAATCTTCGTATGATTGAATTGTGCATAATAGCATCATATAACAAAATTACCGATTGCATGAAATCTACATGTGGAATTGTTGCATGTATCATAATTTCGACTAATCCCCACCTGACAAGAGTATAAAAATATATATCATCCACAGCTAATTCAAATGCATGTATTCCGACAATACTCAATCAACTTGTACGTTGACTAAAAATTCACATCTTACCTCATCATCTAGACTTACCTTTTTGGGCATCTTGTGCCCACCTTCGTGTGTAAACCTGCACCAACTCAACTAGCTTTAATCTATAATTCTATTATTATCCAAATAATCAATTTTCTCTCCTCATATACAACATAAATCTCTAAATTTCCTCCCTATATACTATAGAAGACCTCACAACAATCAGGTAAATTTAAATTACCACCTTACACAAAATATTCATTTGCACAAAATACTTCTCTATATACAAAATAATACATTCTTACATTTTCCTTTCTTTCTCCTTCATCTTCCTTCTCTTCTTTTATTTTCCCCTTTTCTTCTCTACTGCTCTTCTCAATTTTCTTTTTTTCTAGGCAATCTCCTCTATAATTCCTTTGCCAACTGGCCCCTAGCCACGGCTTCTCAGACTACAGCATGCGAAATAGAGGCTGCTATGAAAAAAATGATGGAATGCGGAGGATTTTGATAGCAGGGAAGGAATAAATTTGCTTAAATCATATAATTTACATAAATAACCTCACAAACTATTCTTGCATGCACTCCAGATGTCAATTTCAATACCCTTGCTGCACAATTTATTATAAACGAATAGTAATTTTGAATTTAAACTGTGAAAAAAAAAATGCAAATGAGATTTAATTCCCTAACTTCTAATCCTTCACAAGTCAACATATAGTTTCATATGTTGAATTACTCCGCTTAATGAGTAGAACACAATAGCATTCTTATTGATGATTTTTGAAAAAGTTGAGATTTTGTGGTATTTTCAAATTGAGTCTAATATAGCATATACCTGAGCAAATTCAAGTTTGGCATCTGGGGCTTGGGACCTAGCAACGACAGTGTTAGATGAAAACATTTAAAAAACACTAATAAAAATAACATAAAATATTATTCTATGATTAAACAAGAGTATCTAAAGAATACTAAAAACAATATTTTTGTGAATAAAATTTAAGATCTTAATATTTTGTCTGTAATAAGAAAACTAATTTTATGTGAGAAAAGTAGTTAATGATATTAAAAATTTTGTAAATGATGTATTTGAAGTATAAAAAAATTCTTAATAGTAAAAATAGTCGGTGGTGGAATCAAATGTAAAAGAAAAGATAAAAAAAAATTGTTATAAAAATTTGTTTATATTTAAAAGCCCGAAAAATTAAGAAAGATAAAGAGACCCATAAAGAGTTTATGAAAGCAATATCCGATGCAACAAATTTAGCTTTTAATGATTTATATAATATATTAGATATTAAGAACATTGGAAGATATGTGTATAAGTGAGCCAAGAAGAGATATAAGAGAAGTGAGGATTTAGTTCAAGTGAAATGCATTAAGGATAAAGATTAAAAAGTATTTTTATTATAAGAGAATATTCAACAAAGGTGGATAAGATATTTTGATAAAGTTTTCGATAAAGATTATAAAAATACGATTGATTTTAGTGGCCTTAGCGCCCTAAATGAAAATAGAGATATATTTTTTTATCGGCGCATTAGTGAAATTGAAGTTAAATACGGTTTAAAGAAAATGAAGGGTGGGAAAGTTGTTGGGCCTAATGATATTTCAATAGAGGTGTGAATATGTTTAAGAGATGAATGTATTGCTTAGCTTACGAAACTTTTTAATATTATTTTTGAAACAAACAAAGATGTCAGATGCGTTGAGGAGTATGTTGATTCCTATTTCTAAGAATAATGGTGATATACAAGAGTTCAAATTATAGAGGAATTAAGTTAATGTGTCATACTTTAAAATTATGAAAGAGAGTTATTGAATATAGATTATGGCGTGATACTAATGTTTCTCAAAATCAATTTGAATTCATGCCAGGTAAGTCTACTATGGAAGCTATACGTTTGTTCAAAGGTTTGGTGGTGAAGCATAGAGAGAATGAGGAGGATGCACATCTAATATTTATTGATTTAGAGAAAACATATGATAACTTTTCAAGAGAAGTGCTTTGGAGAGTTCTAGAAAAGAAAGAAGTAATAATACTTATATTCAAGTTATTAATGATATTGCATATAGTAGTTGTTTTGTTTAAGCACAAGGTGGTTTGACCAAGTATTTTCTTTTTTACTTTAGTCATGGATGTTTGCACTAGACATTTGCAAGAGGATATATCAACTACAACAACAACAACAACAACAACATCAAGCTTTAATCCCCCTACGTGGGGTCGGCTACATGAATCCTTTTTCTCCATTGTGTCCTATTAAAGGTCAAATTCTCGTTTAAATCTAATAAAGACGGGTCATTCCTAATATTTTCTAACCAAGTCTTTTTAGGTCTGCCTCTACCTTTCTTAACATAAGTCAAATCTAATACCTCTACTCTCCTAACCGGGTCATTGGAAGGCCGCCATTTTATGTGACCAAACCATCTAAGGCGACTCTCTCTAATCTTATCTTCTACTGGAGCTACTCCAACATTTTCACTTATATGCTCATTTCGTATCCTATCTCTAAGGGTAAAGCCACTCATCCACCTGAGCATCCTCATCTCTGCCACACTTAACTTAGTATTATGCTTCTCTTCTAATGGCCAACATTCAGCACGAGGATATATCATGGTGTAGATTTTTTACTAATAATATTCTTCTTGTTGATAAGACTAGAGAGGGATTTGAAGAAAAACTTGAATTATAGCGGGCCTTAGAGTCTGAAGGTTTTTTATTTGAGTTGATCTAAAATCAAATATATGGAGTGTAATTTTAATAGTAATAGATTTACTGATGGGATTGTAATAATGGGTGATCAAGTCATTAAAAAGAGTGCAAATTTGTAGATATAGTGAGTCTATTGTTCACAGTGATGGTGAAATAGATGGGATATTATTAGTTGAATTCAAGTTGGATGGGTTAAAGTGGAGAAATGCATCGCATAGGACCCCTCACACTTAATGGAGAATTTTATGAGATGGTGTTGAGACTTGTAATACTTTATGATGTAGAATGTTGGCCATTAAAAGAGAAGCATAAAATTTAGTTAAGTGTTATAGTGATGAGGATACTCAGGTGGATGAGTGGCTTTACATTTAGAGATGGAATGCAAAACAAGTCTATATGTGAAAGATTGGAGTAGCTGTGGTGGCAAATAAAATTAGAGAGAGTCGCCTTAGATGGTTTAGTCACATAAAAGATCGGCTTTCCGATGAATCGCTTAGAAGAGTAGATGTATTATATCCTACTTATGATAAAAAATGTAGAGGTAAACCTAAAATGACTTGGTCTGAAAGTATTAGAAATGATTTTTTTATTAGATTTAAATGAGAATTTGACTCTTAATAGGACAAAATAAAGAAAAAGGATTCATATAGCCGACCTAAATAGTGAGATAAAAAGCTTGATATTGTTGTTGTTGTTATGGTGGTTATTACAAATTATAAGTATCAAGGATGGTCAAACATTTTTCTATGATGATTTGGCTCGGTGTTAATTAAGAAAAAAATTCATTAATAAATGTTCACAATAAAAAGTAATTAATGAACAACTTTTCTTTGATCACACCAGTTTTTTCACTATTAATATGAGTCTTGCAATATTATTAAGACATCGGTTATTTTTAAACATGCATGTTGTCAACACTAGCAAAATCATGATTGGCCCAATCGAGGCTCATATATTTAATAGTTATTTGTGTGATTGCTGTAGTAAATTAAAATTTTTGCATATATAACAAATAAGACATTGGTAGAATTCATTCAAATTTTAAATTTCTTTTGATCTATGCAATCTTGAACATTTGAGTTCTAATTCATATATTTACTATTTCATTAAAAGAAAGTAAGTTGTGTCTTGCTTATTAGTTTGTTTTCTATTGATCCTAAGTTTGCTTCCGGAGAAGAATTGCAAGAATAATTGAACAAATTTAGAAAAGCTAGGGTTACGTCTTAGGCCTATATAGACTTTTACTAAATTAAAACTGAATAAACCTATTAAAAATCAACTAAAAATTTTGTATTTCATATTTTTTATCCTGGTGACTTGTATCTTCTATGAATGTAGTCTTCAAATTCATCAATTTTGCAGGCATGGTACGTTGACTCACCCTATCTTGCAGATTTCTAACTTTTGCAATGGTTGTTTTATCCTCTTATCTAGTGTCCATATGTTACCACTAGTGATTTTGTTAACATTGTATATTGATACTAGTTGTATGTTATGATATGTGCTTAGATGGTCATACCCTTGTATATATGCATCACAAAACCATTGTTCTGAGTCACAAGCCTAAATAAGAAAGGTTGAGAGTTAATGTTAGATTGTCAACTAATTGAAAATTTTCTCGATTCCTTTGAGATTGAGTCCTAAATAGACACTTGCACTAAGGTACTTCATAGAAGCACATGTCATGATCTAATTTGGTTATGGTGAGAAGTGGAGAAGAGTTGACTAGGTCATTAATTGCAATTGTCATTTCATAATTTAACTCTGATAAGAAGCAAGAAAAATGTGTTAGAACATTACTTGCAAATAACACCTCACAGTCTAACCTGATTGTACTGAAAGGCAAGTAAGGGTTGATTCGGTTCACAACTAGGTTAATTTTTGCCGTATTTGCCGTATTGAAATTTGGACAATTTAAGTAGGACTGTTAGACAGTTACTAGATGCTAAGAATGCATATTGTATATGTTTGCATGAATCTGAATAAAAGGAGAACTGTGCAAAGACATTGAGAAATCATATTAACTTTAGATATTTGGAAGGTCAATAATATGGATGAGCTCTGGATAGCAGCATTATTATCTAGATAGTGGTTTATTGAGCTAAATAATGGTTTTTATAAAATTGAGTAGTTACTTGCAATAGCCTTGCTTATATAACGCATTGTTATCTAGAATAATCAATGCCAATTCTTCCTCTTGACCGTTTATTTCTTACTATGTTACAGCCATCAATATTAAGGTAATCTCGATAGGCATTTGATCCGGATACTATCTAGATTACCTTAATTATTATATTGAAATTACCTTAACCTCAGTTTTAGCAGTAAATTAAAATCTTGGAATGCTATCTGCACAATGTTGAAGCAAACAACTGTATTATTGTCTAAGTACTACTAGAAAACATTGAACGAAACTCTAGATGTATGATATGGAATTATGTTAATTTTTTTCAACTATTGGTTATCGCTTTGCAGACTTTAATTGCAAATCGGAGTGATATGGTTGTAATGTCTAGTGATGGGCCCCTCAATGCTTATGTCAACCCCCATGGCTATGTGCATGAAATCATAACTGTATACAATGCCACTGGGCTTGCTCTCATTGGTTCACCTAACAAGGAGCATAGCTGGTTTCCTGGGTATTCTCCCTTCTTTCTACCCAAATACATCTTACTTGATTTACTTAGCAGAACTGATAATCTAGAAGCAGAGCTTGAAGGTTTTTTTTCTGAGTTCAGACTCTTATGAGTTTTATTATTGTCTTTCTGTTTGTACAGATATGCTTGGACTATAACCAATTGTGCTCACTGTGAAAAGAACATGGGCTGGCTGTTCACCGCAACTAAGAAAAAACTGCTTCCCAAATCCTTTTGGGGGATCCGTAGTTCTGAAGTTGTTGATGATACCATGCTAGACTAAAGCTAAGAAGAGAAATATGAGTAGCATTGCTGGTTGCAGCTGGTGAAGATAAGGTATTGCTGTTGATATTACTTGATTCTTGTACTGTGATGACCCAAGAATTTGTGGGATGATCCTTTTGATTAGCTGCTTTGTAATGGAACTCGTTAAGTTGGCGCCTCTATGTGCATTTGAGTGGGGGGGTTAAATGCTTGGTGGATCCTAGTTCTCCTATGCAGCCTAGGAAGATGACGTAGTTTGAATTTGAATCCATTTTAGTAGTTGTTGAAAAAATGTACAGTTCCCTTTCTCTATAGATCAATCATGTTATATCATTAATTATGTCAAAATTGATAGGGTTGAGTTTGTTAGGGCATCTTTTATATCCCTTTTGTCAACTTTTATTTGTCTTCTTTTTTTTTGGCGGTAAATATTATTTTCTTTGTTGACCTCTGAGAAATGTTCAAAAATATCAAATAAATAAATATAAGGTACCTATAATCTGCCACAGTCGGCTGCCCATCCCTCGTATCCGACAGAAATCCCGCTACAGCGACCCACTCCCTGCAAACGGCGCCGATTTCAGTCGTTTCATACACACTCGCCTCGATCCCGCTCCCATGAGTGTCGTTAAATACCGAACCAACTGAAGGCTCTCACATACGACTCCACACGACACTCTCGCTGCTCTCGGCTTCTCTCTTCCCAACTCCCGTAGCTGCTTCTCCGATTCCTCTCCCACGACGTTCTCTGGCTTCCGACTCTTGCTCACACCTGAAGCCAGAGCCCCATTTTTCGATCGCCGTCCCTCCTCCGATCTCCATCCAGCCCCGATTTCCTATCCCAAACTCCTCCATGTCAGCCGACGTCGAAGCCCCGACCTCCTTCCGATCCCTTGGCTTTGTTCGATCTCAGAGAGAGAGAGAGAGAGAGAGAGAGAGAGAGAGAGAGAGAGAGAGAGAGGGAGAGAAACCGACCTGCCTTGCCTCCTCCGACTCCAGCCCGAGCCCCCTCTCCCGTTCGCAAATCCCACGAGCAAGCTCTCCATCGAACTCCTCTATAGGAAGCCCTGCCCGATCTCCTCCATACCTCATCCTGTAGCCGAGACCTCTCCATTCCTCTAAGGTCATCTCCAACCGAGAACTCTATTTTTCACGCCAAAATACCGCAAAAAGCAAAAATGGCGTGGTGCTGCTCCAATTCAACGCCATTTTTTGCTTCTGCGCCAAGGTAACGACCCTTCTCCTTTCCTGCATTTTTCCGGTTGACAGAGAAAAATGGCGTGGGTGAACAGTGCAACGCCAATATTGGCGTTGCACTGTTCACCCGCAAGCAAATGGAGGATTTTTTGGCGTTCGGCTGGAGCGAAAGAATGACGCCAAACGCTCGTTTGGCGTTCGGTTGAAGATGCCCTAAGCCGCAAGCCTTTTTCTCTTAGGTATATTATATTAGTATTATTAGTAGTATTATTATTTAATTATATTTAGTTATTTTTAATAACAGTTAATTATAATTATTTATAATTATTATAATTAAATATTTTAACTATATTTAATTGTTATAAATAATTATTAGTTTTAATTAAAGTTAAATTATGATTAATTTATAATTATTATGGTTAATTATTAGTGATAATAATTAATCAAAATTTATTAATATTAATTATAATTAAATTTTAATTTAAATTAATTATCATCACTTTATAATTAAATATGGTTAATTATTATAATTATATTTAATTATTCCTAAATTATAATTAATTATTATTAATTTTAATTAATTATAATTAATTTAAAAATGATTCTTTTATCGTGGCTTGCAACGGGCTGGCAAACCCCCTACGCGCTCACGTAGCGTTGTAGGGAGGGAATCCGGCGCGACGCTTGCGGCTATTTAAGGATCCCTCCTCAATGCTTGTAGGGAGGAAAACTGGTGCGGCGCTTGCGGCGAAGGGGATAAAAAAAAGTGTTTTCTTAATTTTTATATATGTACCCCCGAACGCTCACGTGGTGCAGAGGGGGGAAATCTGTGTTCTTTTTTTCTAATCCGTGTTTTCTTCTTATAATAATATTAAAAAAAAAGGAAACAAGAAAAAAAAACCCTTAAACGCTCACGTAGCGGGCGGGGATAAAAAAATACATTTGCGATCGCGGTGTCATTTTTGACACCTACCTGAAGCGCTCATGTAGCGTCGAGGGGAAGGTTGCCTCTTAATTTTTCCCCTAAATAGGGAGACGCCGGGAGGTTGCCGAAATTTGGATCGAAAATCCAAGGACTTTAAAAATATTGAATCTTATTTGGAAACTCATTAGGACATCCATTGAACTAAAATCAAACTTGGATAAATAAGCAAAGTGCTTAAGCAAAACTCAAACAAGGACTTGATCGAACTCAAATGAATGTGGAGAACTTGAACCTGCCAAGATCACAGTGAACTTTATTTGAACATGCAGAACACTTGTTTTGAACTTGAAGTCATTCAAAATATAAGAGGCTCGAATTCCCAAAGGGGTTCAAAAGACTTATACATGAACTTGAACTCAAATGAATTCAATTCTAATTTAAATGAACATGGACTTGGACTCAAAATTGAACTTGATTTATACATCAAGTGGATTGAACTCGAACTAAACCCAGGCTTGCACAAAATTTAGACAATTATAGTGGACTTTGTTTGGACTTGATTTGGACAATTAAAGTGACTAAGTGCAAATATGAATGATTAATTAAAAGACTTAATTCAAAGTCTAATTCAAGCTTGATCAAAGTAAACTTGAATTGAACTAGATCACTTAAGATCTATGAACTTGGTTTGAACCAAGTTTGAACCAAGTGAGAGGAACTTTGACTTGAGTTGAACTTAACAAAATTATTTGTGGACTTAGAGCTTGAACTACAACAAGGCTTGAATTTGAATCTCATTCGATTCAAGAGAGCCATAATTTGAACCATGTGAACTCAAATTTGGAGCAAGCTTGAGCTAGACAAACTCAAACTTGAGTTTGGATTTGATTTTGATGATAGACCCGCCAAATTAATGACAACAGTTGAAAGGATTAAAACAAATACAATTCATCAACAAGCAAGGTTAGAAAATCATAAAGAATGCAATGAAAGAGGACTCCTTATGCATACATGTGTTTATGCTTGAGGTCAATGTAGCAAGACTTAACATCCAACATTAACATACATACATCAAAGGTGTACTCAAATAGCTTGAAATGAATGTTATCTTCAAGCAAGTAAAGCCATTTAATTATACATGAGTACATCATTCTCCTACCAATAAAAATGTACGACATACGATGGACATCTCAGAATTCCTGTGTCAATTAAGGGCAAAGCGACAAACAATATGAAGTGAAAATGATAGTGTGATATGCTTAGGGGCACTCAAGCGACCATGAACACACTGCATCATGCTTACTAAAGTTGATGATCAATATTTGACAAATGTAATGTTAAAGATTAATACACTTGGTGGCCTAAACTGATGATTAAAAATAGAGAATGCACCTACTATTACAATGACATCAAGAGCTACAACAATTATTTGGGAACGAATTTTGTATATTCCTCCTATGCAACCTGAGTTGCATCTGTTCACTACGATCTCCGCTCGAGGCAATAACTGTTGATTTTAACGTATAAGATATCAACAAGGGTGCAATTATCTAAGATTGAAATGATTGACTCTTTATTTAAGCCAACAAAAAAATAATGATGCTGATCTGACCTAGTAGATGCCTATCAAGTTCAATGCAAGTTTTGGGAAGAGAATGCCATATCAAATCATCATGAAATGAATGAATCTCAGTTCAACTAGGTTTTAGGCATTGAGTTTGATAAGATTACTAGGGCTTGTAAGTTCTTTGATGAACAATGATCGTACATCCAACATACTTCTTTCTACGAAAAACACTACAACAAATGTGAGCTTCTACGAGCTGTCGCAGAAGACTCATCAAATATTGTAAAATACCCCCACATATACACTGTAGCTTGTATACACATAGGTACACAAACAGGAAGTGGTAAAAGCAATCATAAAACCCGCATGGGCCCCGACGAGCGTGTTATTTTGGTACACAAGTGACTCCTAGGGATGCTGTGCGGGTCGATAAGTGAATTCAAGTTCGAACCCGATCCTTCTATACGGATCAATAAGAGTCGACAGGGTTCGAACCTTCAAATAGATACACGGTCGTGGCGACCAGTGTATTTATTTTAATACATTCATATTAGGCCTTCAAGGCCTATAACAATATGAATTCACTAACAAATGCATAAGGCCTACGAAATCCGATCCTTTATCGATAATTCGATAGAGTTGACAAGATTCAATCAATAAAAGAGAAATGACCCCAAATACTCCGATGATGGCCGTATTGAATGCAGATCTCTACCGGAGGGATTCCCAAATATTTTTAAATGTCTCCCAAATATTCAGAGTCCATATCAAATATTCCAAAGCTCCATCCAAAATACCTATAAAAATTCAAAAATCCAAAAACTCCACAAAAATTTCAAAAACCCAAAAATATTTAAAAATGAAACTATCCATCTCAACGTTTAAAGCAAAATTCATCCACCCTCCGCAACAGTTTGCCGAGGTGGACAAATTTAAATATAACTTCAGCTCACAAAGAGCCCAGATGTCTAGTCGAAAATATCTCTAGGATCCATTCTCAAATAATCTCCTACCATTAAGGACATGGTACGTGTCCTCTAACCGGCAGTTTCACCGCCAAATGGCACTGCAAGTAAACGGTTATGACCCGGGGCGCTCTGAACTGAGTGGTTTTGCCGCCAAATGGCACCACAGATAATGGTTATGGTCAGAGTCAATACGCTCCTTAGTGGCATTAAATCCTTGAGATATGAATCAATAGGATATGATCGATACATACCTGTTAACGGCGAATGGCGCACCATGGCGCAAAGGTCCATTTGGAGCCATGACGTATAGCGCACGGTGCGGCGCGCTCTATTTTGAACATGGCGCAAGATATAAAAATTATAAAATAATAAGCATGAATATGAAATATTATTAAAAATGAAAGATAAACTATCATAATAATAAAAGACAACCATAACATATATAAGTTCGATTAAGTAACATCCAAATATCTTATAATTCAAATATTACAATCTTTTTTTAAAAGATCAAATAAAAATTTAATCTACTCTTCTTGTGAATCATCATCATCAGCAAATGTTAAAAAAGCTTCATTATCTTCTTCAACATTGTCTCCTACTTCATAATCCTCTTTATCACCATCCTCATCATCATTCTCAATAGCAACATCATGCCTAATTGAAGATTCTTTCTCTTTCCCTTTAGATCTTTCCCGAATATTATATAGCTTTTATCATAAACACCAGCAGCTTTAGTAACACTTGTCCAAGTTAAATCTTCTTCTCCAGCAATAAAGTCATTTTCTTCATCAGACTCATCATCTAATTTTCCTGTTAGCCATTCATTTGCATCATTTATCTCAGTCAAAGAAATAGGATCAATGACATCACGATGATTGAATCTCCGAATCAGTGCTCTATTATATTTCACATAAACTAAATCTTTTAAGCGACCATGATCCAATTTGCTTCTTCGTTTGCTATGAAGTTGCAATTAAAATATTATTACATTACTATATTATGAATATATATAAAAAATCAACACATATATTATAAAATACTTACATGTTCAAAAATACTCCAATTGCGTTCGCATCCAGATGAACTACATGTTAAACTTAGGACTTTAATAGCAAAGCTTTGTAAATTGGGAGCTCCTTGTCCATATGCCAACCACCAATCGGCTGGAAGAAATGAATTTTTTTTTTCAATATTATATAACAAATTTGTCTTAATTTTTTTGTAAATAATGATACCTGGAGATCGGTTAGTTCTTTGTCTTACAGCTAGAGTAATACCAAAAAGTCTTTCACCCCTTATGTATAAACTTAATTCATTACTGATTTTATCTTCTTCAACTACATCTTGAGATAATCTTCCAATACATTGGTAAAGACCATCAGCTATTTCCTTATCCTTGGTAATATCAGGGTTATTGAAGAAATATTCAGGATTTAAAAAATGTCCCACTGCATGTAGAGGCCGATGTAATTGCACTTCCCATCTTCTAGCAATCATTTTAAAAATTTGATCATACTTATCACTGTTATTGAAGCTTGCAGCAATTGCCTCTTTTGCTCTATCAATTGCTTCATATATGTAAGTCATTGGGGGCTTCTTCTCTCCATCAACCAATCTAAGAACCTTTAATAAAGGATCAGCTATTTTTAAGGCATACACTATAGTGTTCCAAAATGATTGCTGTAAGATTGTATGTTGAGATTGTTTTACTTTAGCCTCTTTCGCATAAGGACTCAAGATAAATTCCTCATAAGTAAATATTTTCTTCAAGTTCAGTTGTTGATGAAAACGTTGTAAAGTTAAGAAAGCTGTTGCAAAGCGAGTTTTTGCGGGTTTGACAAGTGCTCTTTGATTTGTGCACCTTCTCATTAACTCAAGTAAGCGAAGCCTAGAATATATAAAATTATGTACTGCCACTGCTTTCTCAAAGCATCGTCTTAGCTTTTGAATTTTAAAAATATCCTACATTAATAAATCCAAACAGTGAGCAGCACAAGGAGTCCAATAAATGTGAGGATATTTGTCCATCAATAATTTTCCTGTTATGTCATTATAATTTAAGTTAAGATTATATACAAATTCTTCATGAAATAACATAACTTTAGAATAAAAGTTGTGACAAACCTGCAAGAATATTTTCGGATGCATTATCAGTGACTACTTGGATCACATTATGTGGTCCAATAACCTCGATGTACTTGCAAAAAAGTTCAAACATTTTCACAGCATTCTTGGAGAAAGAACTAGCATCAATTGATTCTACGAATGCACTACCTCTTGGACAATTAACAAGAAAATTGATTAAGCTTTTCCCATTCCTCGACGTCCATCCATCTGCCATTAGAGAACAACCATATCGTACATAATCTTCTTGATGGCGTCGCAATAACTCATGTGTATGTCCAACCTCTTTCTTCAAACAAGTAACTCGTATCTCATGATAACTAGGAGGTTTCATTCTAGGTCCAAACTGCCCAAGTGCCTCCATCATAGCAGGGAAACTATCATAGTTCACAGCATTAAATGGAACCCAACATCGTACATCCATCTACTAAACACCAAGGCTTTTAAAACCGGACCGGTCAATGAACCGGAAGAAGAAGGGGTTAGAGGTTTGATGGTTCGACTGGGGTCGAACCGGATGACGTAATAAATATTTATTATATTTAAATATTATAATAATGATACAAATATTTATAAGTATTATTTAAATTTAATACAATTAACATAAAAATAATGTTATCATTCAAAGTATGAGATAAAAAATTAAATTAAAAAAACTATGAAACATAAAAACTTATATAATTAAGTAAAATAATTATTTTAAAATCTCACATAAAAGCAAAAAAAAATTAAATCTCATAATTATATGAATTTACACTCATAAAAATATGATAATTTTAAATTTGAATATTTTTCAAATTTTAAATTTAATTTATATATAACCATATAATTTAATATATATTATTATTAATTTATGTTACATATTTACTATAAATTTAATTCTAACATAAGTTTATAAATTTAATATAAATTATTCTTATTTTATATTATATGATTAAATATATTTTACATGTTTATGATATATAGTATTCAAAAGTTATTTTATAAATTTATATCTAAAATCATTAATAAATAAATAAAATTATTAATGATAAATTATTTTTTATTATGTATAAATAAATAAATTTTTATTGTTAACTAATAAAAATTATCACTCACCTAAAAAATAATTAATTAAAAAATCTGTTTAAAAATAGGTTTTATACCCATCATATATGTTATGAACACATCACTCATCTCTTTTTTTAGTCCCACATCTCTTAGAAACACTTTCTTGCTATTGTTTATATAGCATATTTAGATTCCTTACACAAAGAGAGCACATGGGGAGGTCATGTGAAGATGTTTCATGATGCTTTAAGGACAAAAATACTTATTATATAAAATTATTTAACTTTAATTAAATGTTTTTAATATATATTAATTTATTTATTTCAAAAAAATACATAGAATTTGTGAGATTTGAACCGGCCGGTTAAAAAATAACCGGACCGGTTCACCGGTTTGCCGGTTGAACCGGCGGTTCTGGCCGGTTCAATTCGGTTCTTTGCAGAAGCGATTATAGGGCTGAATCGGACCGGCCTTGTGACCGGTTCACGGTTGAACCGGTCGAACCGGCCGGTCCGGTCCGGTTTTCAAAGCACTGCTAAACACTTGAACAACCCTTCCCATCATTTCTTTTTTAGCTGCATCTATTTCTTTGTTAAACTGACCTTTTCTATGCTTTAATACATCTTCAGGATTTGATGTAAGGAAAGTATCTAATGGACATTTAGATCGTGATGTTTTGAAGATAGATGTAGATGTCGATCCTTGACTAGATGTGTTAGATTTATTTTTCCGCAACATTTTGGATGGTTTAGCAACTAAAATATCATTTGTTATCACATCAAAGTCTTCTCTTTCTTCTTCAGCAAGGTTTACATTTGATATATCATTAAACTGTTCTTTTAAATTTTTTTTTTTCAACATGGATGCCTTAATTTTAAACTTCACGTGCTCGGGACAGTTAGAGCAAGGCCTTGCATTCCTAAAACCCCCAACGAGGTGTTGTTTGTGGCGTGTAATTCCTCCTTTTGTTATTTTACCACAAAAAATGCATGTCACACTGTTGTTGTCGGATTCATTTGTTAGTATAGCATATTTTCATGCCGGATCTTTTTTTAAAAATTGAACTGAATCTGACATTTTATGATCACCTAAAAGCAAACAAATTTAGATAAAAGAAATATAATATTGTCCAAGAAACATAATATGGGGGCTGCTGGGGGTCCAAGGGGGCGCTGCCCCCTAGCGGGGGTCAGGTCGCGGGGTCAAGGGGCAGCGCTCTTGCGGGGGTTTCCCGGGGCAGCGCCCCCGGAACAAAATTTAATTGTTAGAGGAATTTTAAAGTTCATTTGTATGGAAATTAGGGAGCGGTACCGAGTGTGTACCTAGTTGTACCGAGCGATACCGAGCATGTACCGAGTGGTACCGAGCATTTACATAGCAGTACCGAGCGGTATCATGCATGTACTTAGCAATACCGAGCATGTACCGAGCGTGTACCTAGTTGTACCGAGTGGTACAAAGCATGTAACTTGCGGTATCGAGCATGTACCGAGCAGTACCGAGCATTTACATAACGGTACCGAGCGGTATCATGCATGTACTTAGCAATACCGAGCGTGTGTCGAGCGTATACCTAGTTGTACCGAGCTGGTACCTAGTTGTACCGAGCTGTACCGAGCTAGTACCTAGTTGTACCGAGCTGTACCGAGCTGGTACCTAGTCTCCTATAAGGCTTATCGGGCACAAAGCCCTTTGTTAGCTAAGGTGGATTTGAATTTACCCCCTTAGGTAAACATCCAACTCAGGTCTACAAGGTCCTCTTGGACGAAGCAACCCATGACTGCCGACAAGGATCCTTCTGTCAGGTTGGGTCGACTATCTCCTCTGACTAAGTAGACCAGGGACGACAGAACCATGGGATCTTGATCAGATCTATCATCCATTTCCCCACCATCCGCTTTAAGTGAAAGCTGGTGAAATTTCTATTTTAAATATCAAATTTCCCAAACTTCCAAACTTTTAAAATACCTAACCCATTGCTGCTACTATATGCCAGATAACGTATCTGATTGACGACTAGCCTTAATCGAAAGTTCACTCTCGTGATCGGGAGGGGTAATTAACTATAGGGGCTTGCGCTTATAGGAAACTAGAACTTAGATCATAAAGTCCTCAACAAATTGAGGGAGAAATCTCTGGGTAGTGTCTTATCTACAAATCCATCTGCCTTCCAAAATTTACCCCGAAACTTATTCCGTTAAAACTCGCTGAATAAAAAGAAAAAAGCGGGTGGAGGCCGAGGTTGAATTTTCTGAGCCCACAAATTTCTGGCGACTCCGCTGGGGAATGGTTTCTCTTTTCATCTTTGGCTAGTCATCTCAGTGTTATAATAGTAGGTATTTCAACTCATACTCAAAATTTTGAGTCTTTCAAGATGATCGTTTAATGATTCAAAACTCTGAATTTTTATAAAATGATCATTCAACAAATTTATTTTGCATTCCGCAGAGTTTTAAAATTTATTTTTATTGCTTGCTTATGCTAATCATTTTTGTCTATTTTGTTTTTGTGTTTTGTACAAGTCTCTGCATTTTGAAAGTGCGGGGTGATGTATCAAATTCTGATTACTAACCCTTGCCTTTCATTTATATAGATGGATCTATAGAACACCCCGATGACCATCCAACTGGGACGAGGAGCCAGGATCCAACTGGCTAATGCTGTCATAGAGACTGGAAATACTGCAGCTAACATCCAATTTGGTAGTGTTGATTATCCTGCAGTTGTTACAAGAACTGCTGGAGCTCCTACTGGTCGTGTACATCTGCCAGTACAACGACTTACTGCTGAAACTCCTCGTGGGAGGATTTCTGGTTTTGAGAGGCTGTCACAGCCTGAAGTCCCATCAACCAGGAGAATTGTGAATGGTTAAAGAATCTCCGTAGTGACTTCCAACACCACTAATCTATCAACCAAGTTATCTGCACCTGGAAAGTACAATGTTGAAGCCTCCTCATATGGAGGAAGGCTTACAAGGAGGCAGAGAAGAAAGATATGAACGCTGAACTCCGAGCTCAGCAACAATGACTCCCTGTCCACCCTTCAAACCTGCCTGTCCAGAAACCTGAAGCCAATGTTTCTACTTGGAACAAGTTTTCTAATTTAAAATGGGTGAAGAGGAATAACTCCACTGGTGAGCTAAAGAAATCCTTCTGGGAGCAACGACGTGAGGCCCCAGCCCCTCTAAAGAAGAAAGAGCCTGAAACTCTATCCGCTCGAGTATACAGAGTATTGAAGATAGTGAAGGATAAAGGTCTGAAGAAGAAGTTTCACCGGCCTTTAGTGATCGAGACCAGAAGAACCCTGCCAAGGGAGCGTCCGTCCTTTGCTGCAGGAAGAAGGGAAAGAAGGCAAAACCCACGCGGTGAACATCGGGGCGTGACACTTGAACCATATGTTCATGGATCCGCTACTGAAAGGTCCCGGTGGAAAGGAAAGCAAGTCTGGAGGCCAAAGCCTCGAAGGAATGAGAAGGAATATAGAAGAGAAAGAAGAACAAATTTGGGCGTGACATCCGGTGAGGCTTCCCAGAGATTCACCCACGTCAACAAACAACATCAGAAGTGGGCCCCTAAAAGGACCCATAATGACACTCCTCCAGACGGTAGACACCTGGGAGAATCCTTCAGGGGATCCTGTCGCCCTCCATCCCCTCCAAAGGAAGAGACTAACTTCGATCGCAGCCCACTGATCGAAGAAGTCCCCATGCCTATCAAGAACCGGAAATCCAATGGTGTCATCGCTCGAAGATCCGACTACTAGAAGAAAATATAGATGATCAAAACATTGAAGAAGAAGAATTTCTTGAAGGGGAAGAAAATATTAAAGAAAATATTGATGAATTTATGGAGGAAAACCTAGAAGAAGAAATACAAGAAACAAATAACACCTTGGACATAAAGGTAGTCTATATGGTGAGACACACCAATGCTAATGAGGAAGCCTACTATGATGACGGTGAAGATGATGATGATCAACGACCACCGGTTAGGCGAGTTTATCAACGTCGTCGTGAAGTTGGGTCCACCACTAGTAGAAGTGGTCATTCCCAAGAAGAAGAAGAAAGAGAAGAAGTCGAGGAGAATCCCTTTGCTGACGAGAATGTCACACTCGCTGACATGAGAAGGTAGATGAGACGACAAATGAGAGCCAAAGATAGAGAAATCTCTCAGTTGAATTAGAAGATGACTGAGATAATGGCTTAAATGGGGGCGATGATGTAGATGATGTAAAGAAATGCTGCTATTGGTGTTATACATAATCCTCCTGCTGATCCTCCAAACTTCTAAATGTCTCAAGTCTCAGGAGTACATGGTATTCCTGAAGATGGTCACGAGGCTCATAATGTCATCCGTCAGCCCACCCCACAAAATATTGCAAGTACTTCTGAACCTGTGACCGCTGCATAGTTGGAAGGAATAATCACAGAAAAGATCAAGGCTATCATAGCTGTTGATCAGGCAGAGAAACTAGTGGGTTCGTATCTTGCTGAATACGACCAAGTGCCGTACCCAAAAGGGTATTATGTACCAAAGTTTAATACTTTTAACAGTACTAACAATCCCCGACAGCACTTGGCACAGTTTAAAGCCATCTGTGGGAATACAGGAGGAAATGACGCCTACTCTTCTGGCAATTCGTCGGTAGTTTAACAGCAACTATTTTCGAATGGTATGCTGAATTGTCGAATGATTCTGTGAAGACCTTCGCAGAATTGAAAAGTATGTTTGTAAAGAGATTCGCTAGTGCGATTGAGAAGATCATGATTGCTGATCTCGCTCTGGAGAAAAGAAAAAGGGAAATATATCACTCGTTGGCGAAATCTAAGTATGAAATGTGAGAAACAACTTGAAGAAGAGCATGCCGTACAGTTGTTAATGGGCAACATTGATGACAAGATGCAACCCTTCCTGTGCATGGCTACAATCAACACATTTCAAGATTTGCTTGACAGAGTAGCCAAGTTTGAGAAAATAAACTTGTCCAGATCAGAAAATCATTCTGATAAGCCCAAGAAAGCTAAGGCTCTAGGTGCTAGAAGGGGTGAGGCCGACTCTATGTTCTTCTCTAGAGCTAATAAAGAAAAGCATGTGATTTATAACGTAGACAAGGGCAAACAACCAATGCAGTACTAAAAAAAGCCTAAGCAGACCTACAACCCCAACCCCCAACCGAAGCTGATACTCGGGGGCAATGATAAGCCATGAACTTATCAAGATGGTGGAGAATGTCCAAGGCAAACAATGGGAACTAGTGATAGTACGTTCCAATCTCTCAAAGATAAAATGAATAAAGAATATTCATTCAAGAGGGTGAATGTTGCCAAATTATTTCGACAAGTGTTGAAATCGGGTTTAGAACTGCCTGAATACAAGAGACCCGAAGAGTCAAAGCGCATTGGTGACCAAATTATTGCCCATATCATCGGATACTCAGCCATCCTATTGAAGATTACTACATTTTTAAGGATTGACTTGAAAGAAAATATCAAAAGGGGGAGCTGACATTGTCCGATAATGTGCTGTCTCATCCTAGAAAGGAATCAACTCGGGTAGTCACGTCCTCTTTCGTACCCCTGGTTAAAGAAAGAAGAAAAGCAAAGGAGCCAGTTCAAGAAGAACAATGGAAGATTGCGGTATCCAAGAAGACTGTAAAAATGTTGAATAGCTTGAAGGAGTCCCGAGTGTAAAGTGGAAGTCTCCTATTGAGCCAATGATAGATTTGGAGGTACTACTAGTGGTACGACCTTCTACTTCTAAATAATTTTCTAATCAACCTGGTTCTTCAAGGACCGGAAAGATGAAATCATCCAAGAAGAAGACCAAGCTGAAAAAGTCCAAGTAGAAAATGACTGCAACCCAGAGGGTTATTAACAGTTTGGATGAATATTATCAGACTATGAGGTGACCCATCAAGCTCGCTGACTTCATGGAAGAACTTAAAATTGAGGAAGCCGGAGAAGATGATGAGAATTCTCTTCCAACAGAAGTATGTCGGGTCATTTCGGTGGCGCTGAGTACCTTGACAAAAAAAGAATACTAAGAAGTACCCTCTGAATCATGTATGATGGTTTTGCCAATAGATTACAGTTTGGAGGAGAATTTGTATTTTTCAGAGGGAGATGAATCAGACCCTAGCATATCATCTCAGATGGGATATGTAAACCTGGGTGGTGATTCTGAATCAACAGATGAGTCCCTAGATGCAAGAATGGCTGATACTGAAGAAAATGTTCTATTAAATGACTCTAAACCGGAGGAGATTGCTCAAGTGCAGTTAAGAAGCGATAAGATACTACCACCTCCACCGAAGAAAGGGGTCTCTAATAAAGACAAGGAGAAAGAGATAATTATCAATGATGATATTATCTCTGAAGATCCAAAGAAAAATAATACTTCAACCAATGGGATAGATTATAATATCTTATCCCATCTAAGAAAAATCTTGGCCCAACTCAGTATATACGATGCCTTGGTGATGTCAAAAGACCTTCGAGAGACTCTGATTCGGGCTCTTAAAGATCCTGAAAGATACGAGGCATATTTTGCTGAACGTAATTTGACTGACGTTCTACAAGCTCCTAATGAGCCATTCATTACCTTCTCCGAAGAAGAGATGATGCTTGGGACTGCAGACCACAACTGTCCTCTGTATGTTACTGCAGAGAGCAATAAGCTGATCATTAGTTGAATCCTGATCGATCCCGGATCCTCCATAAATCTGATAAGCTTAAAAGCATTGAGATCTCTTTGCCTTGATGTGGAACACCTCGAACCATATAAGCTTATGGTGCATGGTTTCAACGAAAAAGGACAAAATCCTTGGATCATTCACGCTCTCTCTTGTATTTGGAGAGCTTCACACAGAAGCTAAATTCCATGTGATTGATATGGATACTTCATTCAAAGCGCTACTAGGTTGTCCCTGGTTGCATGAATATGGTGTTGTTCCGTCAACACTATACTAGTGTATAAAATATCTCAGAGATGGAGAAGAGTTCAGGATCTCTGGTGACATCCAACCCTTCACAGTTCATGAAGCAACAGTTTATGAAGATGCACGGTACTTCATGCCAAATAAGCAAAAGTCTTCGAGTTCTCTCGAGGCTAGAGCATCAAACTCAAAAGCTGCAAAGCGCCATGAACGAGAAGGTGAGAAAAAGCAGGTGAGGAGAAAGAAGGCAATGCCGACTCTTCCTAAAGCATCGACTATTCCCAAAGAAAAGAAATATGTACCTCATCTTGGGAGTGACACAGATGAAGATGATGTTACTCCTGCCAAATCTCGGAGAGTATGCCAGTCCATGGACGAATGGAGTAGGCAGGTTGAATTTTCAAATGATGATTATGACTACGACTCAATTTACATGAAAACAGTGCGGAATGTGTTCTCCAGAAGAATTGACAGTCTATCAATTTCAGATAGCGTACTCGTAGTCACACGTGTTCCCTTGCAACACTTCAAAGAAATCATTCCGCGTGAGGTACATAAAGTTGAAGAACTCGCCACTCTATATTTGCCTCCCCTTAAAAATGGGACTGTACCAAAGAATGTACTATATTCCACGGGAGTTCCCGAAGAGGAGGATAATGACTGGTGTTGCATGCTCCTTGATTCCGAAGAGTTATTTCTTACGAGGCTACCTAGGTTTAATACCAAAAATATTCAGAGAATGCTACGAAAACAAGTCAATATTCCTTCCACCAAGCGACAACTTCGTACAAGCTTGAGCCTTTGGTATGGAAGGAATCCGCGTCCGCTACGACGAAAGGATACAGATGCATATAAAGATATCAGATTCATCAAACGAAGATTCCTCCGGAAAGAGACTTGCCGGGGGATCACATGCGTGAAAATTGAATCCGAGGATGGTGACGCTGAAGAAATTTATGAAGCTGATGATTATAATGATCAGCCCGTAGAGGCCGAACCTGCACCAGAAGAGCTTGAAGTTGATGGACAGGAAGCCACTATGGATGAGCTGAAAGAAGTCAACTTGGGAACTGAGGAAGACCCTCGCCCAACCTTCATTAGTTCTCTCCTACCCGAAGAACAAATAGAAGAAATAAAAGAACTCTGTGAATTCAGGGACTACTTTGCCTGGACATATGCTGAGATGCTCGGCTTATCCCCTGATGTAGCGGTTCACAGATTAGCAATCAAACTGGATGTAGCATCCATCAAATAAGCTCCAAGGAGAATGTGACTGGAGATTGAAGAACAGGTGATTGCAGAGACGAACAAGCTTATTGATGCAGGCTTTATTCGTGAAAAAAGTATGCTGACTAGATTGATAATATCGTCCATGTAAAGAAGAAGAATGGACAGATCTGTGTCTGCATTGACTTTAGGGACCTCAACAAAGCATGCCCAAAAGATGATTTTCCATTCCCTGTATCAAAACTACTAGTGGACAACACTTTTCAATTATGATATGTTCTCGTTTATGGATGGATCATCAGGCTATAATCAAATCAAAATGGCCCCCGAAGATGAAAAACACTTTTCAACACTTTTCAACACTTGTCCGTTATCAAGGTATCGAAGTTGACCCCAACAAGATCAAGGCAATCATGGAGATGCCACCTCCAAAGAACCTTCGACAGCTTCGCTCGCTGCAAGGACAATTGGCTTTCATTCGAAGATTCATATCAAATCTATCGGGTATGTGCCAGCCATTTTCAAAGCTAATGAAGAAAGATGTCCGTTTCAAATGCGACATAGAATGCCAGGAAGCAATTGACAGCATCAAAAGATATCTGTTGAATTCGCCCATTCTCGCAGCGCCAATTCCGGGGAAGCCTCTTATACTGTATACGGCTGTACTAGAAGAGTACCTCGGAGCACTATTGGCCTAGCACAACGAAGAAGGAAAGAAAAACGCGCTTTACTATATCAGTCGGAGGTTGATCGGAGCAGAAAGTCGTTACTCTCCTATTGAAAAGCATTGTCTGGCGCTGATTTTTGCGGTTCAGAAATTTCGTCACTATATGCTTTCTCACAAAATCACACTGATATCAAAGATCAATCCACTGAAGTTCTTGATGACAAGACCAGCGTTGACAGATCGTCTGGCCAGGTGGGCAGTATTATTATTACATTTTGATATCACGTACCTGCCATAAAAGGTGGTGAAGGGTCAAGCCTTGGCAGATTTTCTTACTGCACATCCGATTCCAATAGACTCTCCACTTAACGATGATTTGCCCGATGAGCAAATAATGCAGGCCGAGGAGAATGAAAATCTACCGTTCTGGGAGATGTACTTTGACGGGGCATCATCTATTAGACATGTCTGACTTCCAAATATTGCAAAAGCCCGAGCCGGCATCAGTCTCATTTTCGTAGCACTTGAGGGAGGTATAATGAGATTTTCATTCAGTTTGACTGAAACTCGGACGAACAATGAAGCCGAGTATGAAGCTCTATTAGCAGGGCTGGAAATTGCGCTCAATGTCAGAATCCAACATCTCCAAATTTTCGGTGATTCTCAGCTCGTGATAAATCAGGTCCTCGGTATCTACAAGGTTGGCAAAGTCGAATTTGCCTATTACCACCGGCAAGCCCTCGAGCTTCTGAAGCAAGTACCAAATGTTAAAATAGCTCGAGTTCCTCGAGGACAGAATGCTAAAGTAGATTGTCTGGTTAAATTAGCCAAAGAAATGACGAACATTGATGAGGAGAGGCCTATATTCATTGGAGTTTACACTCAAAGAGTATTGGAACCTACTCTACTACAATTCCTGAGGGCAGAAGAAATAATATATTCAAGCCAGCAAGATAAAGTGCCAGTTGACCCTCAACCCCTCCATCAGATCGTTATGGAGAATTATCCAGAAGGGTATCATGTAGTCAAGAGACGTAAAATTAGTCAAGCTTCATAATCGTGGTGACATTGTTTGAATATTGAAGTCGAAAATGATTGGAGGCAGCTATTCATTAACTACTTCAAAGAAAATAAACTCCCGACAGAAAAGTCAATGGCTGCACAAATTCGAAAAAGGGCATTGCGATACGCATTTGTCAAAGATACATTGTGCAGACGAGCTTTTGATCAAATGTGGCTAAGGTGCCTAGGGACCAAGGAAGCTGATAAAGTGGTGACAGAATTCCATGAAAGGCTTTGCGGAGCACATCAGTCAGGTCCTAAGATGGCTGCTAAAATCAAAAGGATGTGATATTATTGGCCAACTATGGTCAGAGATTGTATTGACCACGCAAAGAGGTGTCACGAATGTCAGATTCATGGTGATGTTAATACATCAGCCTCCAAATCCACTGCATCCAACAATATCATCCTGGCCATTCGAATGCTGTGGTACTGATATTATTGAGCCGATAGATCTACCGTCTTCAGCGAGACACTGTTTTATTTTGGCAGCCACAGGCTACTTCTCCAAGTGGGCAGAAGCAGCTCCATTCAGAGGTCACATCCGAGCATGTGATCAATTTCCTTACCCATAATATTGTCTACAAATTTGGTGTGCCACACCGAATAATCTCAGACAATGGTACTGCATTCAAGAGTATAAAAATTTACAAGTTCGTTGATCGGTACAAAATTGATTGGCGATATTCATCCATATACAATCCAAAGGCGAATGGATTGATAGAAGCTTTCAACAAGACGTTAGTGAAATTGTCGAAGAAGATCCTCACCAAGAACAAAAGAGAGTGGCATACAAAGATGGCTGAAGCGCTATGGGCATACCGTACAACATACAAAACGCCAATCAAAGTTACTCCTTACTCTCTAGTGTTTGGTGTTGAAGCCGTATTACCATTGGAGATTTAATTACCGTCACTTCGGGTAGCAATCCAGAATAATCTTACTCAAGAACAAAATGCTCACCTAAGAATGGAGGAGCTTGATGCACTCGATGAAATCAGGTTACAGGCTCAGCAGAACTTGGAGATCTAGCGAGCAAGGATGACAAAGTCCTTTGATCGAATGGTGCGTCCTCGATCATTTCAAGAAGGGGAATTAGTCCTGGTGCTGAGCAGATCAATCATTCAACATCGAAAAATTGGTGGCAAATTCGTATCTAATTGGGAAGGCCCCTTCGTCATCGAGAAAGTATACCAAGGAGGAGCATGTCAGTTGATCGATCTGAACGGTCAGAGGCCTATGCCACCTATCAACGGCCGACATTTAAAGAAATATCATACATGAAAATTCCATAAATAATGTATTTTGTGACGAACAATGTCTTATATACATAGTTATCAGAGCATGCATATATTTATATTTTGAAATTCTCTTGTATATCAAAAACGCATTTCAAAATCCCCATCAGACTGTGGGCATTTTAAATATTTATTTGGGTCGACATCACGCTGCGTGCCGAGATCTCCAAATAAATATTTAAAATCTTAAAGACAAAAAGCCTATCCAAAATGTTTGTACAAGACAGGGGCATTTTAAATATTCATTTGGGTCGACATCGTGCTACATGCCGAGATCCCCAAATGAATATTTAACATCTCAAAATTCCAAATTTATTTTATTCTAGAATGCTCCTGTGAGACAGGGGGCTTTTTAAATATTTATTCGTGTCAACATCGTGATGTGGCCGAGATCCCTGAATAAATATTTAAAATTTCAAAATACAAAGCCTATTCAAAATCTCAATATGAGACATGGGGCATTTTAAATATTTATTCGGGTCGACATTGTACCACTTGCCGAGTTCTCCAAATAAATATTTAAAATTATCAATTCAAGTATTCTTTTGTGCTTAAGAATACAAAGATTTCTTTTTCAAAGTATATGCATGTGATCTATCAAAAGTTCAAGACACCATCCTCTCCACCAAATAAAGGTTCAAAAGTCAAGAAGAAGACTTCTGTGACTACACACTCCAACAAATTGAGCCGAAACAGCTTGAAGTCTTTCAACAGGCTGAAGCTTAAGGTTCGAATGGGTGTAAAAGGTCGGATCTAGCACGCCCAAATATGGCCGAATCGCTGGCAGGTCCGTCTACTCAACAAGCCATAAGAAAGATCGTAGTAGCAGAACCCCCACTTCATCAACCCATTAATAGGGACTGTAGGAAGCATGAAGGCAAATTTAACTCAACAAGTTCAAGTGATCGTAGTCTACGAAATTCTCCCAAATGACTGGAAAATCAAATTTCTAGTAGGAAGGAGGGATCTCAAGTAACTACTGAATGTACGTAGGCTCAAAATCTTCAACCACAAAGGATGACTCCAAATCTATCAATTTCAGCAAAATCAGTATTGGGGAGCGCAATTCTCATAGCTCAAGTCTGAAGCCTGAATGGGTGAGGTCGGATCCAACAAGCTCAAATATGGTCGGATTGCTGGCAGCTCTATCTACTCAATAAGCCATAAGAAAGGTCGCAGTAGAGGAACCCCTATCTTAGTAACTAGAGGACAAAGAGCTATCAAATTTTAGCTCTCCTGATGTATTAAATTCAAGTAACTCAGATTAAAGTCTTCTCAAGTGATTAAGGATCAAGATGTTACCTACGTTCGGTACTATCAACTAAATCCAGAACCTGCAAATCCTTCAACAAATTCGCAAAGCACAAAGCGAGGATCGAAGGAATTTTTCTTCAACAAGTCCGTCAAAGCACAAAGCGAAGGATCGAAGAAAACTATCCCAAAGTTCACACAAAGCCTTAGGCTGAATTAAGTGGATTTCGTCATCAACAAGTCTGTTATGCACAAAGCTCTAGACTGATGACTTTTCGCCATCGATCTAATACAAACCTAAGGGTTTAGGTCACCGGCATCTACCCCTTCATTAAGCCCGCCAAGGCTAAAAGCATAGGGCCGAAGGTATAAATACCACCTAACAAGTTAGTAAAGACAAATCAGGCAATTCTTCATCAATTTTCGGAGCACAAAGTACAGGGCAAAAGAAATCAGCATCTCAACCATATATTGATACATCTAAGAGATCCATGGAGAAGGAAAATCTTAGTATGACATCCAAGCAAATTTTTGGAGATCCATTAAATGAGAATCTTAGTGTGACATCCAAGCAAATTCTTGGAGATCCACTAAATGGAAGCCCTAGTGTGACATTTAGAACAAATAACTAGAGATTTACAGGGTCAATCAGCATACAACAAATGTGGATCGCTCTAGACGCGTACCACATTTATTGGGGGGCATTTGTTGACCTCTGAGAAATGTCCAAAAATATCAAATAAATAAATATAAGGTACCTAAAATCCTGCTACAGCGACCCACTCCCTGCAAACGGCGCCGATTTCAGTCGTTTCATACACGCTTGCCTTGATCCCGCTCCCATGAGTGTCGTTAAATATCGAACCAATTAAAGGCTCTCACATATGACTCCACACGACACTCTCGCTGCTCTCGGCTTCTCCCTTCCCAACTCCCATAGCTGCTTCTCTGATTCCTCTCCCACGACGCTCTCTGGCTTCCGACTCTTGCTCACACCCGAAGCTAGAGCCCCATTTTCAGATCGCTAGCCCTCCTCCGATCTCCATCCAGCCCCGATTTCCTATCCCGAACTCCTCCATCTCAGCCGACGTCGAAGTCCTGACCTCCTCCCAATCCCTTGGCTTTGTTCGATCTTAGAGAGAGAGAGAGAGAGAGAGAGAGAGAGAGAGAGAGAGAGAGAGAGAGAGAGAGAGGGAGGGAGGGACCGACCTACCTTGCCTCCTCCGACTCCAGCCCGAGCCCCCTCTCCCGTTCGCAAATCCCACGAGCAAGCTCTCCACCGAACTCCTCTATAGGAAGCCCTGCCCGATCTCCTCTATACCTCATCCATTCCTCTAAGCCGCAAGACTTTTTCTTTTAGGTATATTATATTAGTATTATTAATAATATTATTATTTAATTATATTTAGTTTTTTTTAAAAACAGTTAATTATAATTATTTATAATTATTATAATTAAATATTTTAACTATATTTAATTATTATAAATAATGATTAGTTTTAATTAAAGTTAAATTATGATTAATTTATAATTATTATGGTTAATTATTAGTGATAATAATTAATCATAATTTATTAAAATTAATTATAATTAAATTTTAATTTAAGTTAATTATCATCATTTTATAATTAAATATGGTTAATTATTATAATTATATTTAATTATTCCTGAATTATAATTAATTATTATTAATTTTAATTAATTATAATTAATTAAAAAATGATTCTTTTACCGTGGCTTGCACCGGCAAACTCCCTACTCGCTCACGTAACGTTGTAGGGAGGGAAACCGACGCGACGCTTGCGACGATTTAAGGATCACTCCTCAATGCTAGCAATGCGAAGGCAAACCCCCTACGAGCTCAAGTAGCGTTGTAGGGAGGAAAATTGGTGCGGCGTTTGCGGCGAAGGGGATAAAAAAAAGTTTTTATTTTTATTTTTATATAAGTACCCCCAAACGCCCACGTGGTGCAGAGGGGGGAAATCTGTGTTATTTTTTTCTAATCCGTGTTTTCTTGTTATAATAATATTTAAAAAAAAAAAGAAAAAAAAAACCCTTAAACGCTCACGTAGCGGGCGGGGATAAAAAAATACATTTGCGACCGCGGTGTCATTTTTGACACCTACCTAAAGCGCTCACGTAGCGTCGAGGGGATGGTTGCCTCTTGGTTTTTCCCCTAAACGGGGGAGACGTCGGGAGGCTGCCGAAATTTGGATCGAAAATCCAAGAACTTTAAAATTATTGAATCTTATTTAAAAACTCATTTGGACATCCATTGAACTAAAATCAAACTTGGATAAATAAGCAAAGGGCTTAAGCAAAACTCAAACAAGGACTTGATCGAACTCAAATGAATGTGGAGAACTTGAATCTGCCAAGATCACAGTGAACTTTATTTAAACATGCGGATGACTTGTTTTGAACTTGAAGTCAATCAAAATATAAGAGGCTCGAATTCCCAAAGGGGTTCAAAAGACTTATACATGAACTTGAGCTCAAATGAATTCAATTCTAATTTAAATGAACATGGACTTGGACTCAAAATTGAACTTGATTTATACATCAAGTGGATTGAACTCGAACTGAACTCAGGCTTGCACAAAATTTAGACAACTATAGTGGACTTTGTTTGGACTTGATTTGGACAATTAAAGTGACTAAGTGTAAATATGAATGATTAATTAAAAGACTTAATTCAAAGTCTGATTCAAGCTTGATCAAAGTAAACTTGAATTGAACTAGATCACTTAAGATCTATGAACTTGGTTTGAACCAAGTGAGAGGAACTTTGACTTGAGTTGAACTTTATAAAATTATTTGTGGACTTAGAGCTTGAACTACAACAAGGCTTGAATTTGAATCTCATTCGATTCAAGAGAGCCATAATTTGAACCATGTGAACTCAAATTTGGAGCAAAGCTTGAGCTAGACAAACTCAAACTTGAGTTTGGATTTGATTTTGATGATAGACCCGCCAACTTAATGACAACAGTTGAAAGGATTATAACAAATACAATTCATCAACAAGCAAGGTTAGAAAATCATAAAGAATGCAATGAAGGAGGACTCCTTATGCATACTTGTGTTTATGCTTGAGGTCAATGTAGCAAGACTGAACATCCAACATTAACATACATACACCAAAGGTGTACTCAAATAACTTGAAATGAATGTTATCTTCAAGCAAGTAAAGTCATTTAATTATACATGAGTGCATCATTCTCCTACCAATAAAAATGTACGACATACGATGGACATCTCAGAATTCCTGTGTCAATTAAGGGCAAAGAGACAAACAATATAAAGTGAAAATGATAGTGTAATATGCTTAGGGGCACTCGAGCGACCATGAACACACTGCATCATGCTTACTAAAGTTGATGATCAATATTTGACAAATGTACTGTTAAAGATTAATACACTTGGTGGCCTAAACTGATGATTACAAATAGAGAATGCACCTACTATTACAATGACATCAAGAGCTACAACAATTATTTGGGAACGAATTTCGTATATTCCTCCTATGCAACCTGAGGTGCAGCCGATCACTACGATCTCCGCTTGAGGCAATAACTGTTGATTTTAATGTATAAGATATCAACAAGGGTGTAATTATCTAAGATTGAAATGATTGACTCTTTATTTAAGCCAACAAAAAATAATGATGCTGATCTGACCTATTAGATTCCTATCAAGTTCAAAGCAAGTTCTGGGAAGAGAATGCCATATCAAATCATCATGAAATGAATGAATCTCAATTCAACCAGGTTTTAGGCATTGAGTTAGATAAGATTACTAGGGCTTGTAAGTTCTTTGATGAACAGTGATCGTACATCCAACATACTTCCTTCTACGAAAAACACTATAACAAATGTGAGCTTCTACGAGCTGTCGCAGAAGACTCATCAAATATTGCAAAATACACCCACATATACACTATAGCTTGTATACACATAGGCACACAAAAAGGGAGGGGTAAAAGCAATCATAAAACCCGCATGGGCTCCGGCGAGCGTGTTATTGGTACACACGTGACGCCTAGGGATGTTGCGTGGGTCGATAAGTGAATTCAAGTTCGAACCCGATCCTTCTATACGGATCAACAGGAGTCGACAGGGTTCGAACCTTCAAACAGATACACGGTTGTGGCGACCAGTGTATTTGTTTTAATACATTTATATTAGGCCTTCAAGGCCTATAACAATATGAATTCACTAACAAAGGCATAAAGCCTACGAAATCCGATCCTCTATCGATAATTCGATAGTGTTGACTAGATTCAATCAATAAAAGAGAAATGACCCCAAACATCCCGATGATGGCCGTGTTGAAAGCAGATCTCAACCGGAGGGGTTCCCTGATATTTTTAATTGTCTCCCAAATATCCAGAGTCCATATCAAATATTCCAAAGCTCCACCCAAAATACTCATAAAAATTCAAAAATCCAAAAACTCCACAAAAATTCCAAAAACCCAAAAATATTTAAAAATGAAACTATCCATCTCAACGCTTAAAGCAAAATCCGTCCACCCCGGCAAACTACCCTCCGCAACAGTTTGCCGAGGTGGACAAATTTAAATATAACTTCAGCTCATAAAGAGTCAGATGCCTAGTCGAAAATATCACTAGGATTCATTCTCAAACAATCTCCTGCCAGTAAAGACGTGGTACGTGTCCTCTAGCCGACAGTTTCGCCGCCAAATGGCACTGCAGGTAAACGGTTATGACCCGGGGCCCTCTGAACCGAGTGGTTTTGCCGCCAAATGACACCACAGATAAAGGTTATGACCAGAGCCAATACGCTCCTTAGTCGCATTAAATCCTTGAGATATGAATCAATAGGATATGATCGATAGGGCACAAAGCCCTCTGTTAGCTAAGGTGGATTTGAATTTGCCCCCTTAGGCAAACGTCCATCCCAGGTCTACAAGGTCCCCTTGGACGAAGCAACCCATGGCTGCCGACAAGGATCCTTCTGTCAGGTTGGGTCAACTACCTCCTCTGACTAAGTAGACCAGAGACCACGATGGCCCGGGACGACGGAACCATGGGATCTTGATCGGGTCTATCATCCATTCCCCCACCATCCGCTTTAAGTGAAAGATGGTGAAATTTTTATTTTAAATATCAAATTTCTCAAACTTCCAAACTTTTCAAATACCTAACCCATTGCTGCTACTATATGCCAGATAACACATATCTATACGTATCTGATTGACGACTAGCCTTAATCGAAAGTTCTCTCTCGTGATCGGGATGGGTAATTAACTATAGGGGCTTGCGCCTATAGGAAACCAGAACTCAGATCATAAAGTCCTCACAAAATGAGGGCGAAATCTCTGGATAGTGTCTTATCTACAAACCCATCTGCCTTCCAAAATTTACCCCGGAACTTATTCTGTTAAAATTCCCTCGTCGAATAAAAAGAAAAAAGCGAGCGGAGGCCGGGGCTGAATTTTTGGAGCCCACATTCTTATAATCATATGATCAATTAGGGGCTTTCTTTGGCTCCGAACAATTGAGTCGTTTAATATGAGCTGCTGGACTTTAAACCGTTGAAATTTAAAGTATCCTATTTAAATAAAATTCATAAATTGTTGTTGAAAATTAATTTAACAAGCATATAAAACAAAGCCCAAGTTGATAAATTTGGTTTGACGTCACCAAAGCCATCTTGGATTTGCCTAGAGTTTGGGCAACTTGCAGAATATCAGAAGTTGTTTAGCAGCATTCGACCAAGCTAAGGGCTTTACTTAATTATCAGTAAGGATTTTTAATTTTTGATATATTTTTAAACTATTAAAAGTATTATTATGTATTATTTGTATTTTGTATAATCTGTCATTTAGCACTAAATTCTTGCTTGAATTTATAAGTAGGGGTTAGTAGGAATGTTTGAAGTGTCATGTTGTTTATACGTAAGTCTTTTTTTTTTTTCGTATAAAAAAAATTTTAGAGTTTCTCATTTTAGATTTTATTTTTTGTTCTATTTGTTTATTCTTGTTAGTAAAATTTTTGTGTTTATTATGAATAGTTTTTTATTCAATATTCTCTGATATATAAGCATAAATTTGTCATGAATTGAATGTTGTGTAATGTGAGCTGTAGAAAAAACAAAATAGAGAAGATTTAATGAATATGGGTGGTGCACCAACAAGAGCATCGAAAAAACATTACAATTCAGCATTGTAGACTTTAATCATAGGAGCAAGTTGAAGACTCTTATCTAGATAATTTTATTTGTGTTATCTACTTAATTATATATGTGAAAAATTAATGTGATATTGTAATTGCATGTGTAAAACTTGTCTTTGTTTGTGGATTTTTTGTGTTAAATAGTTAGTAGAAGGCACTTAACTAATTTTAGTAAGTGGTTCATGCATGGAGTGAGTGGCTAAACATACAATGAGTTAGGGAGTGTAGTGGTTGGCCAAGAACGAAAAAAGTGGGTTGTTGTGACATCTCCAAATTCACCTGTTCTGATCTGATTTGAAAGAGATAAATGTTTAAATTTTTATATTTTGAACTCATTTGCATGTATTTAGGAGTGATTTGTGTATATGAAAAAGGTATGCATGTATTTTAGAATGTCTCAAGGGTTTGAGTGCATATATTAGAAAATTTTGAAATTTTTTTCTTTGGAGGGTCTAGATGTTGGGTGTCCTGTCGCTATGATGCTGGACAGTGACATCTAGGTGGCAAATAGTGACATATCGACATTGTAATTTATGAAATTTCAAATTTCAACTAGTGGTGTGGTGCTCTAACAGTGGCGGTGCCTAGTCTTTGGGCCAAATTCTGCACTTAAATATAACATTTTCACTAGACTTTCATTTGATCATTTGGACAGTCGAAGTGGATACATAAATGAAAGGATTTTGGAGAGAGGAATCAGATTTGGGCCTCTTCGACTTATTTTTAGCAACCAGCTCAGTTCAGATAGTTGTTCAAATTGAGGTAGGTCATATTATGTCTATCTCAACTTTTAAAAATATAAAATTGTTTCAAAATTTTAAATTAAATTTATATTTTTGTTATATAAAAACAAGAATAACTTTGCAGTGGTAAAACTTTCATCGCTTAACATTTAAATATGTTATAGAGATTGAGATTTTAAATATTTTCAAAATAAAAAAATTATGCCGAGAGTTTTGAAATTTATGTGACTTTTTTTAAATAGAAATAATTCGAACTCTGAAAAATAGTTTGGTAATATAATTAAAGTTTTAAAATATGGTTTTACACAAGCCATGATAATTTTGTTATATTTTGAAACAGTGGATTTTTGCTTAGTAAGATTTTCCGTTGCTTACCGTTATAAAAATTTGTGCAATTCTAATGTGTTGAATTATGCTTTAAATTATAACAATGTGATGAAAAATGTGTTTATATGAATGAATTAAGTGATATTGAATAGTTTTAATGTAAAAAATGTTTGTTGGTAGATACAAAGGGACAATATTATGAGATTCTATCTGGGATTAATAATCTGAATATGAAACTCTTTGAAAAAAAATATATATGTTGGGAGTTATCAGGGGTCAAAATCATTTAAGATTCACTGTGAAAGAGAGGAAAATTTTGTTAGGAGTCATAAGAGGCTAGAATTCCTTGAAATTTTATTTGAGGCTGGAGAAATCTGTTATGTTATATTCTCAGATATGAATACTCTTATGATATGAAATTTCAATTTATTTAATTGTTGTGTTATTATTACTTTTCTTAACTTAATGATTCATTGTATTGCATTTAATAATTCTAAAAAATATTAAATAAATTAAATAATAAAAAATTTAGATCGTTGTTTATGGCTTACTAAGTTGTTTTAACTAATTATGATTTTGCACTATTTTCAAAATTTAGGAAAGGAAAGGAGCCTGTTGATTAGTAGTTTAGTATATGATCTGAGTTTGTATAAGTATTCCTCTATTTTTGTATAGTCATGATTAGTTTTTTTTTTATATATATATTTTGCTATGTTCTCTAGTATGTAACCATATATTGTATTGTAGATCTTGTATATATATTTTGATGAAATGAAATAGATGTTATGGATAAGTTTTTGTTCATTACTCTTTTATATTTTTAGTAGCTTTGTAGTCCATAATTTGTTTTAAAATTTAAATTAGAAGAAAAAAATCTAAAAAAAAATTTAAACTAGATCTTAAGATTTTCTTGTCATAACTCAACACGATAAGATTTATCCCATAAATGAGTTTTATTGGGTTGGGTTGTGATAAACTTTTGATTGTATCAGAGCAATACTTTTGGAAATGGTTTGTAAAATAGAGCTATAAAAATTTATTTGCAAGTTAAGTAGGATTGTTTTGAGTCTGTTTGGATGTTCATCTCTATTTTATTTTCAATGTCAATGTAGGTTCATTTATATATTTTATATGATATATGGATCTGCTAGACCCAAATATGACAGATGTGCAGAGTACCAATCAGGAAGCACTTGTACATAGTATGGCTCCGATAGTGAGTTTTGATATAATTTCTCATTATCCTAGTCTGATAGCCCAAATGATGTGCAAAGCATAGAACAATGTTTCTGTTGTTTGATCTAGTGATATAGATAGATATTTGCAGATATTTTTTATGATTGAAGTCTTTGAGATTTGAGATCGTTTTTTAGCCCTGAGTAGTAGAGGACTAGTTAAGAAGGCTAGATAACACATTTGATGGTCCTAGGGGAAAGTAGTATTAGCCATCTTTCTATTAGATGGTGAGGCACAGGGTTGGAGGATGGGCCAACATGAGGACAAATTTCAAGCGAAGTTGAGTTCTTTGATTATCTGTGAGTTCTTTGATGTATTTCGAACCTAGTTTGTACCGCCTTCTGCACGTTAGTAAATACATGCTACTTTTTTGACATTGATTCACAGGTGCATGATAGCTATACTGTATGAGGCAGAGTTTATAGCTTTGGTTAAATATGCTTCACATCTGGTTAGCACTACTGCAGAGAAGTGCTTTGAATTTTTGAGAAGGCTTCAAGATAGTCTAAGACAACCACTTGTTCGATTTCAAATTTCTAATTTTTTGGAGGTTGTGGAGAGAGCCCAATTAATAAAGAATGATATAATAGTTACTAAGAAGTTGTGGACTACTAATAGGAAGAGGTTCAATGGCGAGACATCTAGTAGTGAATTTTTTAGGAAGAAGAGTAGAGCTGGATCGGGAGAGTTCAGGAGAAGGGAATAGTCCATAGGAATTTTTGATAGTGGCAACATGGCTAGTTCTGGTTCTGTTAATTAAGCACTTATGTGTTTTAGTTATGTCAGACAATATTCTAGTTAGTGATATAGGATGACTGGATGTAATAGTTTCATTTCATATATTTATTGAAAGTTCTTCTAGTACAGGTAGTGGACGTGGTTCTATGGTAGGCTCAGTTGTAGGTAGACTGTTTATAGGTTAAAGAGAGCAGTTAATTACTCTAGCTCTAATTCAGCCATGTTTGTATAGTTTGACTCAAGAGGAGGCATATGATACTCCTGATGTTCTGATAGGTATGACTTACATTTTTGGTCATCCATGTCATATTTTATTTGATTATGGATTCATTCATTCATTTATTTTTGAGTCTTTTCTTTATTTACTACACTTACTTTCAATTTTATTGCCTTTTTTTTTCTATCTGTTACCTTATTGACAAAAGATGATATGATAGTTACTAAGTTTATTTCTGTGTTATTGAAATTTCTAATAGGAAGTGGAGGTCTTGTTTAATTTTACTACCTATTTTGAAATTTGATATTATTTTGGGCAAGGATTGATTAAGTCGGTATGAGGCTTAAATTAATTGCTTGAAGAAGTAAGTCATATTATTTATGGGTAGTGAGAGTTATTTATTTTACAGTGTTAGAGAAGTTTTATCATGTTTGATTTCTATTGTGAAAGCATATTGATTATGGGAAAAGGGTTGCATGATATTTTTGGCATCAGTTCAGGATAACAGGATGAATTCTTGTTATATTACTAATGTACCAGTAGTGAGAGAATTTATGAGGAGTTAGTCAGTTTGCCTTCGAATAAAGTAATAGAGTTCTGTAGTGATGTCTTTTCGGGTGCGGTTCTAATTTCCAAAGTTCCTTATAAGATGACACCTAAGGAGCTTCAGGAATTAGTTGATCAAGAATTCATCCATCCTAGTGTGTCTCCGTGTGGATCACCTAATCTATTTGTGAAGAAAAAATATGTTATGACGTGCATGTGCATTTATTACAATAAAGTTAATATCAAGAAAAAATATCATCTATCACAAATTTATGATCTATTTGATTAGCTTATTAAGTTTTTTTATATTTTTAAGATTAATAGATAATCTGGCTATTATCAGGTAAGGTGAGAGAGTATGATGTGATGAATACTATTTTTAATATGAGATATAGACACTATGAGTTCTTAGTCATGCCTTTTTGGGTGAGTAATGCACTGACATCTTTTTATGAATTAAATGAAAAGAGTTCTTGGGGATTATTTGGATCAGTTGATATTATTTTCTTAGATGATATTTTGATTTATTCTATTTTTGAGGAAGAACATATTAGAAATTTGGGGATTATTTTGGCATCTCTAAGACAGCATCAGTTATATACAAAATTTTGTTGTAAGCAAAGTTCAGCAACATGGACATCTAATGTAGCCCTAGAGTCACCAAAATACTTTTCTTTCAACAACTTTCATTCAAGCATAAGTATGGCTTTATATGAAGCTTTGTATGGTAGAAAATACAGGACACCTTTATCTTAGATATAGGTGAGTGAAAGACATTTGATTGTGTCAGCCTTTATTGATGATGCTACTAAAATGATGCATTTAATCAAAGACATATTGAAATCCATCCAAAATAGGCAGCATCAATATTTTGGTGCTAAGCATCAAGGTGTAGAATTTTAGGCAGGAAATTTTATACATGTGAAGATCAAGTCGATGAAAGGTATTAGTCGATTTGGTAAGGAAGGGAAGTTGAGTCTAAGATACATTGGACCCTTTGAAGTCATTGAAAGGATTGGAAACCTACCTACAAGTTATATTTTCCAGATCACATGTTTGAGATTAATAATGCATTTCATTTCTCTCCTTTGAGAAAATGGATATCTAATTCTAAAAATAAAATATATGTTGAAGGCATCGAGGTACATTTGAATATGAGGTATATAGAAGAACCAAAGATGATTCTAGCTTATGATGTCAGAAAGTTAAGGAGTAAATAAATTTTAATGCTTAAAATCAAGTGGAAGAATATAATTGAAAGAGATGCTACTTGAAAAAAAGAGTCTTAGATGAGACAGTTATATCCTAATTTATTTATGTGATATGATATTTGAGTTTTAAAATGTCAAAGACCATATTTTTCTGAGGGGTTATGACACCTCAAAATTTAATATTTAGTTTTGCCCAATTTAAAGGTAATATTTGAATTTTGGTATTTTGCCTTGTTTGATCTAGTCGTAGCGGTATATATGTTGGCTATTAAGTTTGATGCAGTCCATATTAAACAGTCACCTCATCAGAAGATGTTGGATGTTGAGCAATAGGTGATCGCCAAGATTAAGAAAGCTTATAGAAGTTGGTTTTATTTGTGATGAGAAGTATCATACTTGGCTTGATAGCATTATTCCATTCCGAAAGAAGTGTGATCAGATTTGTGTCTGTGTAAACTTCTGTGAGTTGAATATGGCATATCCCAATGATGATTTTCCTCTTTCCATCTCTGAGCTCATTATTGATACTGCTTCATCCCATAGCATTTTTTCCATCATAGATGGTTCATCTAGTTACAATCAGATAAAGATGGCCTATAAAGATGAGAAATTCATTGCTTTTCACACCATTATTAGTGTGTATTGTTATAAGGTGATGTCATTTTGTCTCAAGAACATTAGAGCCACCTATCAGCATGCTATGGATGCCTTTTTTGACAAGCTTATTCATGAGCAAGTTGAATGCTATGTGGATGACCTCGTGGTCAAAAGCAAGGTCTGTGGAGATCACTTTTGAGATCTGTAAAAAAAATTTTGATTTGTTGCATAAGCATAATTTAAAGATGAATCCTCTAAAGTGTGTATTTGTCTTCAATGTGGAAAGGTTTCTTAGTTTTATTGTTCACTATCATGTCATTGAGAATGATCCCTCCATGATCAAGGTCATAGTGGAGTTGAAACCTCCAAATAACCTTACCCAATTGAGTTCTTTTCAAGGTAAGATAGCTTTCTTGTAGAGATTTATCTTCAACCTTGTCGGTAGATGTCTTTCCTTCTCTACATAATTTTTTATAGCAGTCCTTCATTTAGAAGTACCAAAATTGCTAGATTTGCCCCCCACCATAATATTAATTGGTGTTATTCCTCTGTTTATTATCCTAGAGCTAATGGATTAACTAAGGCATTTAATAAAACCTTAGACTAATTAATAAGAAAAATACTCATGGAAAATAAATGTGAATGAAATGATAATTTGCTTGAAGAGTTATGGGCTTATAAGACCACTTATCGTACTTCTACATAGTTCACTCTATATGCTTTAGCTTGCGTGGTTGAAGCTATTCTCCCACTTGAGGTTGAGCTACCTTCATTGCGTGTAATAGCTAGTCACAATATTTCTCATAAGAATAATGTCCGACTGTGGTTGGAAGAACTTGATGGTTTAGAAGAGCTTCTTCTACAAGCTCATCGGAATCTCAAGTTATATCAAGCTCGTATGGCATAGGCGCATGATCGCCTTGTTCGACCCCATACTTTTTGGGTCGGTGATTTAGTTTTTGTCCTGCGTTGGCCTATCATCTTGCATCATCACCGAGGTGGTAAGTTTAAGCCTATTTTGGAAGGCCCTTTTATTATAGAGCAAGTATATGAAGGTGGCTCTTTCCTTTTGTTTGATGCAAATGATGTTCATCTCATGCCTGTCATTAATGATCAATACTTGAAAAAGTGTTATGCTTGTGTTTTTGCATGTCATGGGGATTTCTCTCTACCACATGTAAATATTCCTCTATATAGATATCAGTTGAGATGAGTCCTCCTACTTTTTGGCAATCTGTGGTCACAGTGATTTTTTCTCTACCACATGATGTTTATCATGCAAAGTATGAGGTTATCCTTAAGAGTGATATGTAAATGTGTCATAGATATTTGTGCTTATATCCATCTACATAGATCACCTTGGTGTTTTTGCATGGAACCTTTCAGTTGTTATCTAATTGAATGGTAGAACTCATGGGAATGTTTTTTTGCTTGGCTTTATTCATTTCATATTTCTTAAGAATATAATTAATGTATTTTGATTGACTAAAGAAAATTGTATCATCCTTCTATCTTATACTAAATTAAAAAAAGTAGGTCAGTTCTCTCATCATATTCATCTCAAACTCCTTAATCATTATTTTTAAAAATTCATCACATAGATTTTTATCAGAAAATCTAAACACAATATCATCAACATAAATTTAGACAATGAGTAATTCATCTCCTATCTTTTTTAGAAACAGGGTAGAGTCTATGCTCCCCTTAATAAAGGTTCTCTCTAGTATGAATATGCTTAGTCTTTCACACTATACTCTAGGTACTTGTTTTAGTCTATATAATGTCTTTTTTAATTTGAATACATGATTCAGAAATTATAAATTTTCAAAGCTTGGGGGTTGTTCAACATACACATCTTTTTTTATTACCCCATTTAGAAAGGCACTTTTAGTATCTATTTGGTATAGTTTGAGTTTCTTAAAGTAGATAAAGGCTAGTATTACACTAATAGCTTCCAATATAGGTACATGGGCAAAGGTCTCTTTAAAGTCAAGTCTTCCATCTAGTTGTACTCCTTAGGCACTAATCTTGCTTTGTTTCTAACCATAACTCTAGGGTACTACTAGCCTTGAACGAAGAAGACGATGTGACGTCGTGTGTACGTGCGGGGATATAATAGACAAAATACTAGAGCAGATGGTAGAACGCTATAGAAAAGTGGGTTAGTTTTGGCTTTCATGTTTCTACGTAAAATGCTAGTATTAAGAATATATTTTAAAAAAATAGTTATATCAAAAAAAAAATTTCCACTTCACTATTTGCAAACGAAAAAAGCAGCGAAAATGAGCAAACAAACGAGGCCTTAAAATGAACAAGAAATCGAGATAATAAAGCAAGGCAACCACATGAGCAGAGACAAAAGAGTTACAGCTGAAATATCTACCAGACCATTATGGTCAAGACAATTTCCTGAAACTTCACAATCTACAGCAACAAGACATATTTGTGGAGATATGTTGCTAAATCATTCATTTTATTTTTGAAAACATATTTAGTTCCAACATCACTCTAGCCCTTAGGTCTTTCAACTAGTTCACAAACATCATTCCTCATAAATTGATTTAACTCTTCTTGCATGGATATGATCCATAATTCATTAGATAGGACTTAATTTATAATGGTGAGTTGAATTATTGAGATGAAGGATGAGTGGTTTACTTCATTTCTAAGTCTATGCCTAGTTTTAACACCTTCAAGTGGGTCTTCTAAGGTCAGTTTTTTAGGATGACTTGAGGAATAGCTCCATTCTCTAGGAAGTAATTTTTTAGGTTCTATCATTCCATCCAGATTTGCATATTCTACTTAGGAGATTTTAACAACTTCTTCTATCCTAGACCCTCCAAAATTATTAGGTTCATCAAATATAGAATGAGTGGTCTCCTCTACTACCAATGTCATTTTATTGAAAACTCTAAAGGATTTTCTAATATTTGAGTCCCCAATGAACACTCCATCATATTTGGAGTCAAACTTTTCTAGTAGAGATTTTTCATTACTCAGAATGAACACTTTACATCCAAAGACATGATGGTGAGAGAGGTTTGGTGTCCTACCCTTAAGGATTTCATAGGGTGTCTTGTTTAGTTTGGATCTAATATTAACCCTATTTAGAATATAGCATGTTGTATTCACTGCTTCTTTCTAGATGTATTTAGGAAGTGAGTATTCAGCTAACATGGCTCTAGCGGCTTATACCAGGGTCCTATTCTTTCTTTCAACAACCCCATTCTGCTGAGGGGTTCTAAGAGCTGAAAAGTTATGACCTATCCCTTGCTTCTTATAGTAAGATTCAAATTTGTCATTCTCATATTTTCCACCATGATCACTATGAATTTTTAGAATTTCTCAACCTAGCTTCCTTTGAATCCAAGTGGAGATATAAATTCCTCGAATGATTCACTTTTATGAGATAGGAATCTAACCTAGTTAAACCTTGAGTAATCATCAATAATTACATACCCAAAGACTTTTTCTCCTAATCTTGTAGTGCTAATGGGTTCAAAGAGATCCATGTGAAGTACTTCTAAAAGTTTGCTTGTGTTAATGTCCTTCATTGAGTGGAAGAAGGATTTGACTTGCTTTCTTAACTGATAGGAGTCACACACGTAGTCCTTAGTGAAATAAAGTCTGGGTATGCCTCTCACTAAGTTTTTTGTGTAATTTTTCTAAGATCTTTCATGCTTACATGACACACTCTCCTATGCCATAACCAAGATTTATTAGCAACATTTTTTAGGCAAAGAGAAGAAGCATGTTCAATATAATTTAAATCAAGCATATAAAAAGTATTAACTTTTTTTCCTTGCAACATAATATTTTCAGGAAAACACTTATAGATACTAGGCAAGATTTTTGCTTGGAGCAACCTAGCATAATTAGTCCCTTAATGATAGGATCAATTTAGGCATGATTGTCATAAATCATACAGTATAATTGAAATCATCCTGCACGATCAGAATAAAATTTGAATATTAAAATATTACTTAAATTATGATTGACGACTATTTTTCATAATCATAAATGATCATCCTAAATGATATGAATCATATAGTATGATTAGTTTAATCACTCTTAATTAATAGAGGTGCCCTAATTTGGGTTTTTTGTTTTATCTGATCGTCCAGTACGATATACCTCATACTATATGATTAGTTCAAAAACTAAAAATTTCTTTAACTTGCTAGCTCACTCCCTTGAGTATTTGTGTGCAAGATTACTCAGTCTAGTGTTCACCAGATACATGATTTGACTTAAGAAAGTCAAACATACATTTAAATTGAAATTACAAATAGACTCAATCCTAATCTAACCAATCATGAGCTGATTGACATTACTAATGGACTTATGGACCTAAAATATTAGTGAGCAGGGCAACAAAAAAGATATGCATTAATAACAGTGATAATAAAATAATAACATTTATTTTCATCAAAATTATAATACTTGAGCCGAGATTCGCAAAAGAAATAACATAATAAAAGGAGGGGTAACACATTACTTGATTAGATCAAAACAGAGAATAGGGGTGACTCAATACTCTCAGATTAGTTCGAAATAGTGAAACAAAGAGCTAAAGAGAACTCAATAACCCGTTAACAGGAAGTATAATATAGGAGGAATTAAGAGGTGGTGAAGTGTAGCCCCCAGGACACTACAGGGCAACTAACCAGAAAGGTTGATGCATTTACATAAACATATCGAAATAGTAAATGAGAATGACTTAATGACTACCTAACAAGATCAAAATAATGGGAAAAGAGTCCAAATATATAATGTCTACCTGACCAAATCGAAACATCATAACAAAATGTAGAAAAAGGAGTCCAAAATTCAGTTGACTAGATAAAAATAGTGAATGAGGGCGACTCAATACTCACATGACCAGATAGAACCGGTGAGCAAGATTAAGGGAAGAATCTAATGTCCACCTGACAAGATTGAAATAATGGGACAAAACATATAAAAAGGGAGTCTAAAATTCACCTGACCAAATTGAAATAGTGAATATGGATGACTCGATGTTCATTTAACTAGATCTATTTTGTTGCCCTACTCGCTAACATTTCAGGTCCACAAGTCCACTGGCAATGTCAATCAGCTTAAGATTGTATATCTTTTAGTACAATACTCAATAATGTGAGTTTTTCAAAATAATGATATCATGATTTTAGTGGAGTGAAGAGCATGATTGCATAATACCATATAAAAATATGAGGGACAAATCTAACTAGTGAAGGTAAGTTGAGTAACCTTAGATAATAAGTTATCCAAGGAATTCTAACTTGCACTATAGTTACTACTTTGGTAAAGTACAAATCATCATGGCTATGCGTATCTAAATGCCAGCAGATTTTCTTAGATAAAACTAAAACCATAGCACACAAGTCTATTAAATAAAATAGGAGACAACTGAATGATGCATATTTCTTGAAAATAGGGAGAGAGATATAAGTAGGGTGAGAAAATAATCAAGCACTAGGGAGAATAAAAACGAATAGCGAGGGGACACACTTGCAATTAAGAATAAAACTTTATTAGGAATCAATAGTCAATAAAGAACCACAACGGTAACACCCATACTAAATGATGGGACCTTATGGGGAATATACACAACATTAACATAACCAAAGGGTTGCCCTTAGAAATAAGATTAAGACTTCGATGGAGAACTATGTCGCTAAGCATGTGAGGAACTATTCTCCTAATGAAAAACTCGAATCCACTGAAAAAGGATGCCAATATCTAAGACAAGATGTTTCACATTAGTAACAAGAACACAGGGTTAATAGGAACACAGAACCCTGATATAAGAGAAAAACTATAATAGAAAATGAGTGTAGGGTAATCTCTTAAGCAATCATAAAGTTTCTTCAAAAGAGATAAAAAGAAAGAATTTTGGAGGAACCTAAGCTCTTGGAGGGTAGAACCAAAATCCACCTGTGATAAGGGCAACGGGTTCTGCTCGAATGAGAGCTTTCCACTCTAAAAAACAACACATGGTAGAGGAAATATTTATTGTATCCTTGTGTTACTCGTAGTTTAAAATAGTCTCTAATGACTAGAATACGAAAAGAGGGAGATATGGTTGGCTTTGATAACTTAGGCCATATTTTCCACATGAATAAAACTAGGGGAGATAGATATTACACTAGGGTCTGTAAAGGAATAACACATTAGCTTTGATAACCCGACCACCCTCAACTCATATGAATGAACTGAGAAGCACAACTATCATAACAAAACTAATAGAGAGAATAAATTCATATATGGTAATGGGTCAACATCACCACACCTGACTAACACAAGTTGAGTATAGACCTAATATTACATTCCATAAGAGATATGAATGAGTGGCTTTGGTATCTCAAACCACACTTGGGTACAATAATGAGGGGGTAACACTCATGAAAAACTCAAAGACATTTGAATTTCATGAGTTTATGATGAGCTAAATAAATCGTATAACTTGGATATGAAGAAATCATATGACTCACACTACAAAATAAGGAAAACCTAATGAGTCATGCAAATTAGTTTTGACAACCCAGACCACACTCGAGGGGATGAGTGGAACTTAGAAAGTGAACTCTCAGAGTGGGATAAAATAAAGGTTCCATGCAAAAACACCAAGGTGATCTATGTAGATGGATATAAGCACAAATATCTATGACACATTTACATATCACTCTTAAGGATAACCTCATACTTTGCATGACAAACATCATGTGGTAGAGAAAAAATCATTGTGACCACAGATTGCCAAAAAGTAGGAGGACTCATCTCAACTGATATCTATATAGAGGAATATTTACATGTGGTAGAGAGAAATCCCCACGACATGCAAAAACACAAGCATAACACTTTTTCAAGTATTGATCGTTAATGACATGCATGAGATGAAGGAATTTTTTGAGTTGTCAATTATACCTGATCCCACCACTCTCGTAGTGGTGTTATCTCTAAGTGATACTTTGTCTCATGCCCTAGCCTCCAGCGAAATGAATTGATTTGCATCTCCAGTCATGTGCCTTAAACATCCATTGTCTAATTACCACATGCTCTCACAAGAGCTTCTATGAGTGCATGCCTACAAAATCATCATTGGTCAGATTTGGGACCCAATTAAGTTTGGGTTCTACCTTATGGAATGTGGAATGAAATACTTGCATGCTATGCAGTGAATTATATAATTTTGGTCTTCACACCAAATATGGATACTGCAAATGTGGGAGATTTATCCTAGCATGCCACAAGAGAAACATCTAACCTCAGGAAAAGAATTTACTAATTTATGTGGGTTATAGTGCCTTTTTGAAGGTTTGAATGCATGCTATGATAAAGTGTTATACAACTATGCAAGTGTTGAAGGTGTTTTATTTTCCTTGAAAGCTTTTAATTGAACTTGTAAGAATTTGTTTGTAGTTTCAAGAATTGAATTGCTAATTTTCAATGTATGCTTACTACATTCTAATTTGCATGCAAGAGTTTTTAATTCCTTGAATGAATTTTTTTAATTCAACTTGCAATATTTTAAAGGAATCATGTTCAGCAGTTAAATCAATATGCTTCTTATTTAAAGAGTCAAATTCATCTAATAAAGCCATATGATTACTATCCAAAGTGGAATTGTCTATCCTGAGGCATTCGTGCTATTTCTGCAGATTTATAAAGTTAGATTTAAGGCTTCCATGTAATTTATTGAGCTTTCTGTAAGTAGTATGAATTCTTTTAGAATCTTTAAATAATTCATCATAGGAGAGCTCACATACCTCCTCTTGATCAAAATGATCATGATGATTACATGCCATTAAGCATATGTTGGTTACATCCTCTAATGCTTCAATTTCAAATGAGTCTGAAGTAGAGTCTGCCTAGAAAGACTTATGAGTCCTTTGCTTGCCTTTTTCGAATTTAGCTTTTTCTGCATCCTTTCTTCTTAATTGGGTGAGCTTTAAGACTTGGGCAATTAGACCTCAAATGCACTGACTTTTTGCAATAAAAATATAACATCAAATGAAACTTTAGAATTTTATTATTTTTACCTTTATTCTATTATTGATGACACTTTTGCTTTTCTTTAAAAAGCTTTTAAATTGACTAGTCATCAACATTATGTCATCATCTTCTTATCCGGGAGTATCACTATCAGAATCATTAGCCTTTAAGGATACCATTTTCTCCTTTCTATTTTCTTCTGCATCAAACTATCTTTGACTCAATCCTTACTTGTAAGCAATGAGTAATTCAAGTAAGTTATAAATGGAGTAAACATTCAGATCCTTAGCTTCAGAAATAGCAGTAATTTTTGCATCATAGGAAGAAGGTAAATAATGCAAAATCTTGTTAATTTTTTTATAGTTAGTAGCTTATCTTCATAAGGCATTCAGGGAAGTAACAATCTAAGTGAACTTAGTATACATTTTAGAAATTGATTCACTAGATTTCATGCAAAAAAGTTCATAATCATGAAGTAGAATGTTCAACCTAGAACGTTTTACTTCATTTATTCCTTCATATTTTATGGAGAGTTTATCCCAAATCTCCTTACCAGTTGTGCAAGTTGAAACATGCATATAATTTTGAGATTTTAAAGCATAGAAAAATAATTTAAATATTTTGCATTTAGTTGGGCTAAATCTCTATATTATGTACTCCATTCAGAAAAAAAATATTTTAGCATTTACTAAATATGAAGATGTAGAATATCTCCCATGAACTAACATCCACGTGTGATAATCGATAGATTGCAAGAAAGTAGACATGCAAATTTTCAAAAAAAAATCAAAAGGAATATTATCAGATAAAGGTGATCGTGTGATTGAATATCCATCCATAGTACTATAATTTTCAATGTTAGCCATTGATTATTTGTCAAAAGTTATTTAAAAATTTAATTTTTGAATCCTGCTCTGATACCACTTGAAAGTTCTTGCAAGTTGTTAAATCTTTAAGACCTAGCTTGAGGCTAATTAAGAAATCCATTAAAAAATTCAATTGCATGTGTGACCTATGTCCACTCTTTGGATATTTTAAAAAGTCTTTAGGGAAAAAGAAATACTTTAAAAAAATTCACACTCATACACGATAATCTACACAGTAGATGCAGAAGTAAACAAATTTCATAACAACGAAACAAACTAGATTTTTCAACCACACATATAATTATGGAAAAATAAAGTGTGGAAAATAATCAGAATGAACACACTATAATTTATAGTGATTCAATCAACCTGAACTACGTCTACTCTTTGGAGACTCCCTCTCCAAGTATTGCACTAAATAGTAGTGACACACATTTTCCTCTCACTCCAAGCTGAGAAGCCTGTACAGACGTTGTTTCACTAACCCGATGCAATAGAGAACCATGAATCTTTTACAATCATAGAACTTTAAATCTATTTTCACCCTCCAAGTGATAGTCAGAGAACCACAACTTTATTTTCACCCTCTAGGTGATGGTCAAAAAACCACAATCTTTATTGAAGAATTTCTTCTCCAGAGCTATAGAGAATTCACGAAAAAACATATAGATACTAGGCAAGATTTTTGCTTGGAGCAACCTATTGAAGATAATCTTATACAACAACAACAACAACATCAAGCCTTTATCCCACTACGTGGGGTCGGCTACATGAATCCTTTTTCTCCATTGTGTCCTATTAAAAGTCAAATTCTCTTTTAAATCTTATAAAGAAAGGTCATTCCAAATATTTTCTAACCAAGTTTTTTTAGGTCTACCCCTACCTTTCTTAACATAAGTCAAATCTAATACCTCTACTCTCCTAACCAGGTCATCGAAAGGCCGCCGTTTTATGTGACCAAACCATCTAAGGCTACTCTCTCTAATCTTGTCTTCTACTGGAGCTACTCCAACCTTTTCATGTATATGCTCATTTCGTATCCTATCTCTAAGGGTAAAGCCACTCATCCACCTGAGCATCCTCATCTCTGCCACACTTAACTTAGTATTATGCTTCTCTTTTAATGGCCAACATTCGGCCCCATAAAGCATTGCAGGCCTCACTACCAACTTATAGAATTTTCCCTTAAGTTTGAGGGGTACATTTCTATCACATAACAAGCCCAATGCATTCCTCTACTTCAACCATCTAACTTGAATTCTGCTGATAATATCTCCATCTATTTCACCATCACTCTGAACAATAGATCCAAGATATCTAAAATGTGTACTCTTATTAATGACTTGATCGCCCAAAGTCACATTCCCCTCACTAGGTTTATTATTGCTAAAATTACACTCCATATATTCCGTTTTAGATCTACTCAAGCGAAAACCTTTAGACTCTAAGGTTGACCTCCATAATTCAAGTCTACCTTCAACTCCCTCTCTAGTCTTATCAACAAGAAGAATATCATTAGCAAAAAGCATACACCAAGGTACATCCTCTTGCAAATGTATAGTGAGAACATCCATGACTAAAGCAAAAAGGTATGAGCTTAAGGCTGATCCTTGATGTAACCCAACCGAAATAGGAAAATACTTGGTCAATCCACCTAGTGTTTGAACACAAGTAATAGCTCCTGCATACATATCTTTAATGATTTGAATATAAACATTATTGACTCCTTTCTTTTCAAGAACTCTCCATAGCACTTCTCTTGGAACTTTATCATATGCTGTTTCTAAATCAATAAATATCATATGTAGATCCTCCTTATTTTCTCTATATTTCTCCATCAAACCTCTTAATAAATGTATGGCTTACATAGTCGACCTACCCGGCATGAATCCAAATTGATTTTGAGAAACATCAGTATCACGCCCCAACCTATGCTCCATAACTTGTTCCCATAGTTTTAAAGTATGACACATTAACTTAATAACTTTATAATTCGCACAATCTTGTGCATCACCTTTATTTTTAAAAATAGGAATTAACTCACTCATTCTCCACTCATCTGGCATCTTTTTAGTCTTCAAAATAGTATTAAAAAGTTTAGTAAGCCATGAAATTCCTTCATCTCCTAAGCATTTCCACACCTCTATTGGAATATCATCAGATCCAACAGCTTTTCCAACCTTCATTTTCTTTAAAGCCTCTCTAACTTCAGTTTTACTAATACGCCGATAAAAACAGAAATCTTTATTTTCATTTAGGGTGCTAAGATCACTATAGTCAATCTTATTTTCACAATCTTCATTAAAAAGTTTAGCAAAATATCTCATCCACCTTTGTTAAATATCATCTTCTAAGAAAAGTATTTTTTGATCTTCATCCTTAATACACTTCACTTGAACTAAATCCTTACTACTCCTATCTCTTTGTTTGGCTAACTTATACATATATCTTTCTCCCTCTTTAGTATCTAATCTATTATATAAATCACTAAAAGTTAATGTCTTTGCATTGCATATTGCTTTCTTAGCATTTTTACAAGCCACTTTATATATTTCCCAATTATCAAAATTTTTAAAATTAAAACAATTTTTATAACAAAATTTCTTATTTTTAATCTTTTCTTACACATTTGGATTCCACCACAACCTATTTTTACTATTAAGAGTTTTTCCCTTTGATACTCCAAGGACATCTTTTGCAATATTCTTAATATCACTAGCCACTTTTTTCCACATAGCATTAGCATCCTCATGCACAGACAAAATCTTAAGATCTAAAATCTTATTCTTAAAAATATATTTGTTAATATTCTTTAAATGCCCCCATCTAATCTTAGAAAATCGTTTTAGTTTATTTTTTATTTTATGCCCGTTTATCTTAAAGTCCAAAACTAATAATGAAGATAATCTTATAATTAAGAATTTTTTAAACATTTAGAAAGAAAGCAAGCATGTAAAAATTAAAAGAGCTAAAATGAGCCCAAAATTAAAAAGATGCGCAATGATCGTTAAAAAATTGCATGATGCACAAAGTGCATTAAAAAATTAAAAGATGTGCAATATGCACCAAAAGCTTATAAACGAGGAACAAAATGAACCCACTTTGAGTTTTCTTGCCTTTCTTTCAAATCCTTAAAATCTTAGAAGACTCCCTGTGCCAATTAATATATTCTACTCTTAAATTTAAAAGTCATGATTTATGATTGATTACTTTACAATATTATTCTATTAGATATTTTTTCTGAAATAAAGTTTGAAAAGATCAATTTTCCCATCTAATTTCTTTTATGATTTAGATTTTTACTTAGAAAGAATTTTAAACTATAAAGAGTCTAAGTTAGGATTTATAAAATTAATTTTTCTAACATTTCTAAATTTCAGCATTGATAATTTATTTCTCGCTAGTTTTTAAATCTAATAATGAGATAAATGTATCATTCAGTAGAGCAAATCGATTCAAAAAAAACTTTCTTATTGTCTTATCATTGTTTTTGTCATTTTTAATCAATTTTTTATTATTTTTAATTTGTTATATTTTTGAAGTCTTCCTGATCATTACATTCTAGTCTCTAAGTTTTTTAATATTTGTGCACATTGTCCAGTATGATTCACATCGTACTGTACGATCTTAACAAAATATCACTTCCCTAATCATAGCACATCCAATGATTGATTTCAATTAATTTTTGGTGATCATTCAATACGATTCATACTTCATACTACATGATCCACGTGGTAGGAGCCGTTAGATGATTTGAATATAGTCGGTATGATCCTTTATGATAAATCATCTTGTTTGATTCATATGTTCATACTGAATGATCTTTCCTGTCAATGATCATACATGTTAACTCCTCGAGATGTCTGATTATACTATACGATATGACCACCTTTTTAACTGATCATCTAGTCGAATTGATTGCACTATACATCATGTATGATCTCACGATCGTATAGTATGATATAGCCATTTCTATATAAATAGCCAAAACTCATGCTTTCTTCTTCACTCAAAACATTCCATCTCTCCTCCTCTCTTACTTGAGTACAAATCCTTGGCAATGGCTGGCGGTAATATGTTCCTAAGCTCTTGAAGGTAGCTCTTCTAGGTACACTATCGATCCTCAATTTATTGAGGAAGTTAATGAAGCAGTCTATAAACATTACATAACTGCTAGCATAACCCCCTCCAAGATTGTCAACCAAAATGTTTTGAATTTTCAGGTACAGGATCTATTTGCTCGAATAACTCTAGGTTTCCTTCTCACAATGGCCTTTCCATCAAACTTAGAACTTCTATTTGAATACTTTATAAAACTTCATATTAATAATGCATTTATTGTCTTATAATTATATGTTAATTGGAGGCTGGTAGAAATAACCTGCAAATATTTTCATGAATTCCTTTACCTTTCTACCACTAGAGAGAAAATCTGCATCTTGGGTTCATATCCTAATTTTAATTGGGCTCATGGTAACACCAATCTTATGGAAACCAATGTAAACTACCATGTAGCCTAAGTCAATACCTTAATCAAGGATGTTCGAACCATCCAGCACATCCCTCATTATTCAATTATTCCTAAAGCTTGAGATTGAATTCATATTGCTCCTATTCTTTCACTTACCACCTACTACATCTTGACCCAAATTGACTTTAATGCAGCTGATCTTATCATCCGCTATATTGAATATCTTACCTACATTAGAGATCCTGGCTACAAAAGAAAGTCTAACCTAGCCTTAGGACATCTCATTACCTTTATCCTAGAGTTAAAATACAAATTTCAATTTCCAGCTCCACCTGATCACCTCCCTATATTATATTCCAATAACTCCTTCCTCATCCTTCATTGTACTCATCATCACAATATGTACAAAGAGCCCATGAAAAATGATGAAGAACATATTCTTGCACATGTCCCTATCTGCCAGTAGACTCAGATTAATCAGATGTTTTAAATGTTTGATCAGTGGGAGGCTCATTTTGCTCCTACATGGCCGAGCAACAACAACAACATGATCGATGCTTAGCTTGCTTCGACACCTATGTAGCACAGCAGCAACAACAATAGCATGACCAAGATATAGCCTGGTTTGGAGATCAAATTGCCTCTCTTCACCGCTATTTTCATCCACCCCCACCTCCTCCTCCTGATTAGGATCCCTATGGGTTTTAGTTTGTTTTGTTTCTGTTATTGTCTATTTTTTGTGATGTATTTACTTTATTCTGTTTAGTGTTTTCTTTTTCCTTCTTTTTGTGATGTTAAAAGGTGGAGTAGTGTGTTGTTTGCATCCCATGTTTTAGTGAAACTAGTTTTCTTTTTAATTGTCTTCTATTTTTTACTTATGTCTCATATTTCTTTAAAAATAAAAAATAAAAAAGAATAAAAAATAAGTTTTTTTTAAATAATCCTTACTTTCAAAATTATCACATTCTATGGGGGAGTATTAGAGAATGTCAAAAGCCTTTAATATTTTTAAAATATCAATATTTGTCATCATAAAAAAAGGAGAGATTATGGCAAATATGGGCCCAAGTATTGTAATTTTGATGATAAAAAACAGTATTATTTCCTTAACATTGTTATTATTGAATATCTATTTTCTTGCCTTGCTCACTAACATTTTAGGTCCACAAGTCCACTAGCAACGTCAATAAATTCAAGATTGGATACACTAGGGTTGAGTCCATATGTAATTTCAATTTCAATATAAGTTTACCTTTCTTGAGTCAAATCATGTATTTGGTGGACACTAGGCTGAGTAACCTTGTACATACACACTCGAGGGAGTGAGTTGGTGAGTTAGAGAAATTTCTAGTTTTTAAACTAATAGTACAGTATAATGTATATATTACTAGATGATCAGTTAAAATAGAAAACTCTAATTAGGGCACCTTTGTTAATTAAAAGTGATTAAATTAATCGTATTATATAATTCATATTATACAGGACTATCAATTATGATTATAGAAAGTAGCCACCAATCATAATTTAGGCAATATTTTAATATTCAAATTTTGTTCTAATTATACAGGATGATATCAATCATACTGGATGATTTATGACATCATGCCTAAATTGATCTTGTGATTAGGAGAATAATTATGATAGAATTGGTTGACCAAATCATACAAGACTATTAGCGACATTCATACTCGATGACCCAAGAGATACATTGGATGATACTTGATTGTCCTGCATCATCCATGACAAAAAACTATGATTTTTCTTCTAATCATATAGGATGACCCAAGGGATATATGGGATGATATTTAAATCATCGCCCATCATTTCATGTCATACTAGACGATTAGTATAGTATCTTAAACTAATCATAAAATATGATCATATATAGAATCATACATGTTAATTAGCATAAATACTTGAACTAATCATAAAGGATAATGTGGGTCTTACTATCTAAACAGACTATTTTGTACTAATCATACAGAATGATCTAACGATCATACTAGATATTTTTTTTATGGCAAATTAAAAATTAGGGCTTCTTTTAGAGGCTCTTTATTTAAGATCTCATATATATCTTTTGAGAGATCTTTTTTATGTTTATACTTTAGGAGAGAGAGCTTTGTGAGAGAAGAGATGGAGATTTTTTGAGAGAGAAGTTGTGAGGGGATTCACAAGGTCGCTCCAAGCAAGAATCTTGCTTAGTATCTACAAGTGTCTGCCTAGATTCTCCATGGCTCTGGAGAAGAAGGTCTTCTGTAAAGATTATGGTTTTATGACCATCACCTGGAGGGTAAAAATAGAGTCGTGGTTCTCTAACCATGACATGTATGGTGAAAATAGAGTTGAGGTTCTCTACTTGTAAAAGAGTCACAGTTCTCTTCTGCACCAGGTTGGTGAAATAATATCTGTACAGGATTCTTCGCCTTGTGGTGAGAGCAAAAGGAGAGTCACTATTATTTAGTGCGATACATGGAGAGGGAGTCTCCATGGAGTGGATGAAGGTCAGGTTGACCAAACCACTATAAATTTTGGTTTGTTTATTCTGAATATTTTTTGCACTTTATTTTATTTATAATTACATGTGTGCTTAAAAAACTAGTTTATTTCATTGTTGTGAAATTTTCTTACTTCTACATTTGCTGTGTATATTATCATGTGTGGGTGTGAAAAGTTTTTTAAAGGATTTCTAAAGAATTTTTTAAATGTCCAATTCCCCCCCCCCCCCCCCCCCCCCCCCCCCCCCCCCCCTCCTCTTAGTTAGCCTCAGGCTAGTTCCTAAAGGTAACAACCTGCATTAACTTTTACTTTTGATCTAGTCAAGTAGATAGTTGATTCTCTTCTTTTATTAGCCCTTTACTCATCATTTTCATCTAATAAGGTGAGTATTGAGTCAGCCGTATTCACTGTTTTGATATGTTCATGAGAATATGGGATCCCTCCTTTTGTTTTGTTGTTTTGATCTGGTAAGGAAGGCAATTGATTTTCCCTTCTTTTGGTTGGCTCATTACTCATAGTTTTGATCTTGTGAGGTGGGTATCAATGTATTCTCATTCACTATTTTGATCTAGTCAGATGAATGTTGGATTTATTTTTCTTCTTTTATTCTGTTATTTTGATCTGATTAGGTGGACAATTGATTTTCTTCCTTCCCTCCTTTGCTAGACTCTTTCCTCACATTTCGGATTTGGTCAGGTGAGTATCAAGTCACCCTCATTTACTGTTTTGATCTAGCTAGGTGAATGTTTGGCTTCTTTCTCCCTTTTTCCCAACTATTTTATATGTTTATATGACTATTGCATGATTGTATGATTGTTAAATTATTCGGTGAAGTATGCATGATTGATTGACTATTTTATGATGATCATATCAGTTTTCTTGGTTGATTATTCGGTTACATTTTTGCTAAATGTGGGGCGTTCAATGCCAATACGTGTAGTTCACTTGCCATTTGCTACACATGTTGGGGGTCCATTTATTTATCTCATTTTTTAAGCTATTTTCCCTCGAGCATGTTCAATAAGGCTAATTGAGTCTCGTCAAGCCTAATTCAATTTAAATTGATGTTGATTTGGGTCCGATTATGTCTACTGAGGTTTAATTCTATTAAATTGAGTTGATGAGATCTAATTGAACTCAAATTAAGTGGAATTAGACACGACTATATTCAATTAAGCTAGATTAGTTCATCTTAGCAATGTCGAGCCCGATTCAATTTGAATCAGCGTCAATTTGAGTGTGATTTCATCAAATTAACTAAGTTGGTTAACTCAAGCCAAAATTGGTCTAAATTTGACTCAAAATTGAGTTTGGTTTGAGCCCAAATTAGAGTCAAATTAGCCCATTTGATTCAAACAAAGCTTCAATTAACTTTTGGCTTAATTCAAATAATTTCCTAAATCTAGCAATTGCATCGATAGCTATGATCAAATGTAATATTCGTTTGAGCTAAAATCCTACATTTAAGTTGATTTTCTATGGCAGGATCTCTCTTTTTTTTTTGGAAGAAAATGCATCAAATAGCATTAAAAAGGAAAAGCATAAATAAAGGCAATTAGCCAAGTACAGTAGATTCCTCCTTTAAAAATTTTCAAAATAAAGGAGGAACCTTATTCATAGAAGTTTCATCCCACATAAAAGAGGTAATAATCCCATAGTTAGCACAAAGATCCGCTAACTTATTGGCACCTCTATCAATGCAATTAAATATTGTTGCAAATCTATGTTTTCATGGCTTGTGTTTTGATGATTGACAAACACTACTTCTCTTGGACTACTTGTTGCTTCTAACTTTTCAGGAATCGAAGACTGGACGATCATGAAGAAGCCAAGTTCAGAATTGCGTAGGTTTAGGGTTGAGTCAGTCTGTACTTTTGTTTTTCTCTTTTTGAGTCTACTTGTAATGGTCAAAGAGACTGATGCTAAGTAACCCTACACACACACTTGAGAGACTTAGAATTTCTGTTTTTGCCCACATCGGCCCGGCCGATATTTATATCATCCGGGACGATCAGCTTAAAACAGAAAGTCTAATTGAGGATTCTTAATTAAGGCAGCCGACATTAACATATCGGTCTGGACGATACGTGTATCGGCCAGGCCGATAAGCTCAAAACAGAAAGAAGCAGCCGCCTTAGACAGTTAAGGTATACTGTATTTTTAAATTATCGGCCAGGACGATCCCCGTATCGGCCTGGAAGAAATTACCAAATTATGCCTTAATTTATCAGGAAATCATGGGAGTAATTAAGGATGATTGATACGATCAAATCGTCCTGGACGATCGCAGGATCGGCCAGGACGATACATTCAAAATCCTTGAGTTGCTTCAGGACGATAAATATCGGCCAGGTCATAAACAGGGCGATGCTCAGGACGATTTGCGTCTGATTTGAACTAATCGTCCAGGACGATTGTATGATCGGCCTGGACGATCAAGCCAAATTTCAATCGTCCAGGACTGTTCCCAAGGCGATGCTCTGGCCGATCTTCTTTGATTTGTACTGATCGGCCAGGCCGATGTCCAGATCGGCCGGGACGATAAAGTCGGCTTCTTGCAATTAATGAGCTCCTTGAGAGCTCTTCTATTTAAGAGCTCTTATTCAAACGTTTTAGAAGGACTTTGGCTGCTGCCTTGACCTGAGAAGACCTTGAGGAGAGAAAGAGAGAGAGGGAGAGAGAGAGGATCTTGTGAGGGGGAGCCTTTGAGGGGGATTCACAAGGGTTGCTTCAAGGATCGCTCTGCTTGTCTTTTGTCTGGAGTTTCTCGTCCGTGGAAGGGTCGGTAGAGGTAAGGAGTTTGCTTTTAGTTGTGGTTCTCTGCCAGCTTCAGGAGGAAGCAAAAGGAGGTAGGTTCTCTGCCTTGCCGGGGTGGCAAAAAGGAGGTTCTTGTAAGGGCTTCTCCGCCTAGCCGTGGGGGCTAAAGGAGAGTCACGTTTTGTAGTGCAATACTTGGAGGGTGCCTCCAAGGAGTGGACGTAGGTCGAGTCGACCGAACCACTATAAATCTTGTGTTCTTATTTTTGCTTCCGCACTTTTTATTCCGCATTAATTTCTTGTGGTGTGATTTGGTTTGTGTTTTTATTTTTTTGTCTTAAAAGTTTTTTTAAATACCAATTCACCCCCCCCCCCCCTCTTGGTTAGCTTGGGACTAAGTTCATAGGGCTTAACATCCCGAACGAACTTTCAAGTGGTATCAGAGCCGAATTCGAAAATTTAAGTTTGAAAACTTTTTAAATTTGATCCATGGCTAACATTGGGAATCGTAACACTACGGAAGGGTATTCCATTACCCGACCTCCCCTGTTCGATAACCTACCTTTTGATTTTTGAAAAACCCGCATGTCAACGTTTTTACAATCTACTGATTATCGCATGTGGATGCTTATTCAAGAAGGGTATTCTCCACCTTCTCGTGAAATTAATGGAATTAAAACCGAAGTTGCTTTTTCTGAATGGACTTTCGATGAACGTGATTTGGCTCAATTAAATGCAAAGTGTTTGAACTGTTTTTTCTGTATTTTGAAATCTGAGGATTACATGCGAGTTTCAACTTGCAAAACGGGTAAAGAGATTTGGGATAAATTATGCATCACCTATAAAGGTACTAATGAAGTTAAGCAATTCCGTTTAAACATTGTCTTGCATGACTACGTACTTTTTCGTATGAAACCTCATGAATCGATTTCTGACATGTACACTAGGTTTACTCAGATTGTTACTTCATTGCATGCACTAAGAAAAGAGCTTTCAAATTATGAAAAAGTTAATAAGATTTTAAGATGCTTGCCTTCGTCTTATGATGCAAAAATTACTGTCATTACTGAATCCAAAGATTTGAACACCTATTCTATTGATAACTTACTTGGCTCACTCATTGCTTACGAGCAAGGGGTGAATCAAAGAAGTCTTGATGCAGGTGAGAAGAAAAAGGAGAAAACAATCGCACTGAAGGCGCACAAATCGGATTCTGAATCTTCCGGGTCTGAAAGCGATGATGTTGCCTTCATCACAAGGCAATTCAAAAGCTTTCTAAGGAAAGAACAAAAGCATCATCAAAGTTGGAGGAAAGGTAAGGATCACAAATATGTTAAGGGATCTTCTGATGTTGTTTGTTTTGAATGCAGGAAACCTAGACATGTGAAAGCCGATTGCCCTACACTTAGAGTCCAATCAAGCAAAAGAAAAAGTGAGGAGAAAGCTAAGCCTAGGAAGAACAATAAGAAAAACCAAAGGAGCTTTTGGGCAGAATTTGGTACTGACTCCTCTAAGATTGAACCAGAGGAAGAAACTACAAACTTGTGTTTCATGGGAAAAGATCAAAGTGATCAAGAAGAGGTATGTGAACTTTCCTACGATCAACTTCTTGAAGTCTCAGAGAAAATTCATGCATCATATAGGAAATTAAAGAAAACTCATGCTAGCTTAAAACTAGAATTTTTAAATCTACAAAAAGAGCATGAAATTTTAATTAAAGATCATCAAACAATTGATTCAAATCACATGACTTTACTTGATGAATTTGATGAGTTAAATAAAAATCATGATGAGTTAGTTGAAGAGCTTGATGCATTAAAAATAACACACACATCACTTGAATCAGATTTTAAAAAGTCTAAAGAGATAGAGAAAAATTTGAGAATTGAAAATGAAGTTTTAAAAAGCACAAATTTGAAGATTCAAAATGATTTAGAAGCATGTAAGAAAACTAGGATGACATCTACTTTTGATCAATTGCCAAAACCTAGAAAGAGGCATTATAACTCAAATCACTTAAGAAATCCCTTTCCTAGAGTTAGATGTTTTTCATGTGGCATGCTAGGACACATCTCACACACTTGCACGATTCACCATAGTACACATTGGGTGTGGAGACCTAAGGTGCATGATCCACAGTATACCACATACGCATTGCATTCTTCTCTTCATAAGAAGGAACCCAAACCTGCTTGGGTTCCTAAATCTAACATTTGATAATTTTGCAGGAGGGCTCTTACAAAAGACCTCGTGAGAGTATGTGGTACCTGGATAGTGGATGCTCTCGATATATCACTGGTGATGCTAGCCAGTTTGTTGTACTAGAGTCCAGGACTGGAGGCAAGGTTACTCTTGGAGACAACACCACCAGGAAGGTGGTAGGAGCAGGCATAATTGGCAATTCCAAGAACCTTATGATTGAAAATGTTTTGCTTATAGATGGATTGAAGCACAACTTGCTCAGCATCAGTCAATTCTGTGACAAAGGCTTCATCGTGTAGTTCTTTACGGATTCATGCATTGTAAGTTTAAGTAACAACACTATTTTGCAAGGAAAAAGGATCAACAACGTCTACATGCTTGATTTAAATAACATTGAATGTGCTGCTTCTTTTTGCTTAAAAATTGTAATTGATGATTCTTGGTTGTGGCACAGGAGGCTTTGTCATGCAAGTATGAAAACCCTTAGGAAAGTGACCCAAAAAGATCTAGTTAGAAGTGTCCCCAAACTTAAGTTTACAAAAGACCACCTTTGTGATGCCTGTCAACTAGGAAAGCAAGTCCACTCCACTTTTCAACCCATCAAGGACATTAGCACCTCTAGACCTTTAGAAGTCCTTCACATGGATTTGTTTGGACCCATTAGCACGGCTAGTTTGGGAGGGAAAGTCTATGGCTTTGTGATTGTTGATGACTACTCGAGGTTCACTTGGACTAGATTTCTTTCACATAAAAATGAGTCTTTTGAGGAGTTTAAAACTTTTTCTACTTGGATTCAGAAGAAGCTAGGTTGTGAGATTTTGACCATCCATAGTGATCATGGGGGAGAATTTGAAAATAAAAGATTTGGAGATTTTTGTGAGTACAAGGGGATTAGTCACAAATTTTCAGCCCCTAGGACCCCTCAGCAAAATGGGGTAGCTGAAAGGAAGAACCGGACCTTGGTGGAAGTCGCTAGAGCCATGCTTGCTGAGTATTCACTTCCAAAATACTTTTGGGCTGAAGCGGTTAACACAGCTTGTTATGTATTGAATAGGGTGAATGTTAGAGCTAAATTAGAGAAGACACCCTATGAGATCCTTAAGGGTAGGACACCCAATCTTTCCCACCTTCATGTCTTTAGTTGTAAGATTTTCATTCACAACAATGGGAAATCTCACTTGGGAAAATTTGATCCTAAATCTGATGAAGGAGTATTCTTGGGATATTCTAGTGTTGGGAAGTCTTTTAGGGTATTTACCAAGAGAACTTTAATGGTGGAAGAGACAACTCATGTAGTTTTTGATGAGTCTGAGCCTAAAAAACATGGAGTAGAAGATGATGATATTGGAGAGATTACTAGTGGAGTAGAGAATTTGGGGAAGGGGTGTGAGCACCTAAGTAATGAAGGAGTAGAAGGTGTCACCCAAGGAGTAGAGAACTTTGTTGAAAGGGGAGAAACTTCACACACTTTGCCTAGAGATTGGAGATACTCTACAAGTCACCCCAAGGATTTGATCTTAGGAGACCCTTCTAGTGGAGTTAAGACTAGACATGGGCTTAGGAAGGAGGTGAACCACTCTACCTTTATTTCTATGACTGAACCCACCACCATTAACCAAGCCCTTTCTGATGAGTTTTGGATTTTAGCAATGCAAGAAGAGTTGAATCAATTTGTTAGGAATGATGTTTGGGAACTTGTGGAAAGACCTAAAGGACAAAGTGTAGTTGGAACAAAGTGGGTCTTTAAGAACAAAGTGAATGATTCAGGAGTGGTGGTAAGGAATAAAGCAAGATTGGTGGCTAAGGGGTACAATCAAATAGAAGGGATAGACTTTGAGGAGACTTTTGCCCCTGTAGCTAGATTGGAAGCCATTAGAGTGCTATTAGCCTTTGCCTGTTATAAAGGATTTAAGCTTTTTCAAATGGATGTCAAGAGTACCTTTTTAAATGGGGAGATAAAAGAAGATGTGTTTGTAGAACAACCCCCAGGTTTTGAGAGCTCTCAATTTCCAAATCATGTGTTTAAATTGAAAAAGGCATTGTATGGTTTAAAGCAGGCACCAAGAGCTTGGTATGAGAGGCTTAGCACATTCTTACTAGAAAGAGAGTTTGTCAAGGGAAGTGTAGACACCACCCTTTTTCTTAGGAGAGTTGGAGATGATTTACTCATTGTTCAGATTTATGTGGATGACATACTCTTTGGATCTTCTAATAAAATTTTGTGTGATGATTTTTCTAAAACAATGAGTAGAGAGTTTGAGATGAGTTTGATGGGAGAATTGTCCTACTTTTTGGGGTTTAGCATAAAGCAATTGGAGGATGGAACTTTTCTAAATGAAACAAAATACATAAAGGACATTTTGAAGAAATATGAGATGGACAAAGCCAAGCCAATTAACACTCTCATGACTTCTAGTGCTCCATTGGACAAGGACCCAAGTGGTAAGTCTGTTGATCAGAAGAAGTATAGAGGCATGATTGGATCCTTACTTTACTTGACTGCGAGCCGACCTGACATCATGTTTAGTGTTTGCCTTTGTGCTAGGTTTCAGGCTGACCCTAAGGAATCCCACTTGACTGCTGTTAAAAGGATTTTTAGATATCTTTTGGGGACACAATGATTAGGGATTTGGTACCCTAGACATAGCTCTTCTTTTGAGATTATTGGTTTTTCTGACTCTGATTTTGCAGGATGCAAGGTGGATAGAAAGAGCACTTCTGAAACTTGTCAATTCATTGGACAATCTTTGATCTCTTGATCTAGTAGGAAGCAAAACTCTGTTGCTCTTTCCACTGCTGAAGCTGAATACATTGCTCTTGGAAGTTGTGTGGCCCAAGTCCTTTGATTAAAACAACATGTATTGGATTTAGGATTACATGTAAGTACCATCTCAATCTTTTGTGACAATACTAGTGTCATATGCATCTCTAAGAATCCTATCCAACATTCAAGGACTAAACACATTGACATTAGGCATCACTTCATTAGAGATCATGTGACTAAGGGAGACATTGAGTTACACCATGTGACAACTGAAAATCAATTGACAGACATCTTCACTAAACCACTGGACTTCGATACTTTCAGCTCTTTAAGGATCAGATTGGGTGTGATTGACATAAATGCATAAAAACTTTTTATTTTCTTTTATTTTTTTTCTTTTGCTTTTTATTTTTATTTACTTCCTTTTCGTTGTTTTAATTTTTTTTTGTGAGTTTTACTTTTCTCTTTTTTTCTTCTCTTTACTTAGTTTTCATAACCATTGCTAATATGGTATTATATTCCTTGTCTTTGTCGTTGGAAATTTGTAGTCAATATGTTTTTATCTACTCAATCTCTTAAGTGGTAAGAATATTTTGTGATTGTGTCTCTTTCTCTAACCTATTTTAGTGGCATAGTTTTCTTCTCTAATAAAAAATCTATCTCAAGTTAAAGATTGGTTATGGAATTGCGATCTTGTCTTAAGCTTGCTAAAGAAAATCTATCTTATACTTATAATATTTAAAGTCTTTTTATCACATCAAAATTTCTCATTACTCTTGTCCTTGATTATTAATTCTGCTTGTGATAACTCTTCCTTTTGTTAGAGAAAGTGCTCCTATTCTCTAATATATGAGAAGATATATTCACAACTTTGTCTTTAAAAGATTATAAAAGAGAATATAGCTTGCAAAAAGAAAAAAAATTGGCCAATGATGCCAACAAAAGATGCGCAAAGACGCCAAGAATTGAACAAAAAAAAATGCGCAAAGCGCCACGATATTGACAAGAGACATAAAATGAGCCCACTCCAAAGCAAGCTACTCTCTCTTTTTAAATATTTTAGAACTTAGAAGTGTTGGTTATCAAAGACTTGATTTCGATTAACTTGCGATTGTGACAAATTTACTTTACCTCATTATTGTATGAAGATGTTTTTTTTAAGCCAAGTGATAGGTGGATTTCTTTTTCTCATAAACCCTTGAGTTAGGTCATTGATTTCAAAAGACGATTCTACCCTAAAAAAAGTATGAGATAAGGGTAGTCATGATCGGATATTCTACTATTCTATAGATTGATGAGCTTATTGACACATTAACTCACATATTTTCTTTTGATTTAATCACATGGAATACTATATCATGTTCATGCCTTGGTAAAAAAAAAAGGAGGATCTCTTTTGTTTTGCTTTCTTGTACCCTTCTTTTTGATATGTCAAAAGGGGGAGAAGTGTATGAGATTCCTCTTTTCATCAATCCTGAAATTTTTTGCTATTTTTTTCGTAATGTTTTGCCATCATCAAAAAGGGGGAGATTGTTGCAAATCTATGTTTTCATGGCTTGTGTTTTGATGATTGACAAACACTACTTCTCTTGGACTATTTGTTGCTTCTAACTTTTCAGGAATCGAAGACCGGACGATCATGAAGAAGCCAAGTTCAGAATTGCGTAGGTTTAGGGTTGAGTCAGTCTGTACTTTTGTTTTTCTCTTTTTGAGTCTACTTGTAATGGTCAAAGAGACTGATGCTAAGTAACCCTACACACACACACTTGAGAGACTTAGAATTTATGTTTTTGCCCACATCGGTCCGGCTGATATTTATATCGTCCGGGACGATCAGCTTAAAACAGAAAGTCTAATTAAGGATTCTTAATTAAGGCAGCCGACATTAACATATCGGCCTGGATGATACGTGTATCGGCCAGGCCGATAAGCTCAAAACAGAAAGAAGCAGCCGCCTTAGATAGTTAAGGTATACTGTATTTTTAAATTATCGGCCAGGACGATCCCCGTATCGGCCTGGACGAAATTACCAAATTATGCCTTAATTGATCAGAAAATCAAGGGAGTAATTAAGGATGATTAATACAATCAAATCATCCTGGACGATCGCAGGATCGGCCAGGACGATACATTCAAAATCCTTGAGTTGCTTCAGGACGATAAATATCGGCCAGGTCATAAACAGGGCGATGCTCAGGACGATTTGCGTCTGATTTGAACTAATCGTCCAGGACGATTATATGATCGGCCTAGACGATCAAGCCAAATTTCAATCGTCCAGGACTGTTCCCAGGGCGATGCTCTGGCCGATCTTCTTTGATTTGTACTGATCGGCCAGGCCGATGTCCAGATCGGCCGGGACGATAAAGTCGGCTACTTACAATTAATGAGCTCCTTGAGAGATCTTCTATTTAAGAGCTCTTGTTCAAACATTTTAGAAGGACTTTGGCTGCTGCCTTGACCTGAGAAGACCTTGAGGAGAGAAAGAGAGAGAGGGAGAGAGAGAGGATCTTGTGAGGGGGATTCACAAGAGTTGCTTCAAGGATCGCTCTGCTTGTCTTTTGTCCGGAGTTTCTCGTCCGTGGAAGGGTCGGTAGAGGTAAGGAGTTTGCTTTTAGTTGTGGTTCTCTGCCAGCTTCAGGAGGAAGCAAAAGGAGGTAGGTTCTCTGCCTTGTCGGGGTGGCAAAAAGGAGGTTCTTGTAAGGGCTTCTCTGCCTAGCCGTGGGGGCTAAAGGAGAGTCACGTTTTGTAGTGCAATACTTGGAGGGTGCCTCCAAGGAGTGGACGTAGGTCGAGTCGACCGAACCACTATAAATCTTGTGTTCTTATTTTTGCTTCCGCACTTTTTATTCCGCATTAATTTCTTGTGGTGTGATTTGGTTTGTGTTTTTATTTCTTTGTCTTAAAAGTTTTTTTAAATACCAATTCACCCCCCCCCCCCCCCCCCCTCTTGGTTAGCTTGGGACTAAGTTCATAGGGCTTAACATCCCAAACGAACTTTCAAATATAACATTATTAAACCCATTGAATAAAAATAATTCATCATACCTTTGATCTCCATTAGATTTAGCCTTTTGTAAATGCTCTATGACATTGACATTATCACCTTCAATGATGATACCCTTGAATTTGAACATCCAATCCTTCATCATCTCTTTGATAATATGAGTAGCCATAAGTTCCAAAGCTGAAATATCCCAATGCAAAATTGTCTTCCCAAAGGCTAGTAGTAGTCTTCCTTTATGATCCCGAAAAACTCCTCCTAAACCAGCTTTGTATGAAGAAAGAAGAGATGCATCCACATTTACCTTCAACCAATCGGGTGGAGGAGGATACCAATGAGAATTGAACAATCCAAAAGACTGATTAGTATCCCATATACCCGAGATTTTACCAATTCCATCCATAGAAAAAGATGCAAAGCTCAAAGCATTAGAAGCAATAATCAATGGGCTGTCTTCACATTCATTATGGACCAGCTTGTTTCTTGACTTCCAAGTAAAATAAACCACACTACAATAAAGATTTATCATGAAAGCAGAATTATTTGACATCCAGTTACAGCAGTCAGCTAATAATTCCAGATTTGGGATAGAAAAGCCCCATTTGCTAAGTTGATTTAAAGTTTCCTTCAATTTAGCACATCTCACCGCAACATGATCTTCATTTTCAGATTCATTACAACCTCTAGGATAGTTTCCATTCCTTATAAGTCTTCTATATTCCAGAAATTGAGCAGTTGGAAGAGCTTTGTTGAAAATTCTCGACCACAAACATTCAACTCTCGGGTTCAGCTTGCCTTTAAGTATCCAGTTCCAGAATTTCTACACACAATTACTCTTCAACGTAGATTCAAACACCATTGATGATAGAGATTTTCCTGTATTAAAATATAGTAACTCCATCTTATCTTCCTCCATATCCTGCTTAATTTTCACTTGGGAGATCAGATTAAACAGCTCCTTGCCCACATAATTCTTCCATTCTTCTTCATTCCAACTCCCATTGGATATAAAATTAGAAACCATCCGTTTATTGTTATCATGAGGAATGATAAAAGTTGGCCATTTACAAAAGCTTTTATCAAGAATCTAGGTGTCTTTGAATACATCAATCCCCTCTCCATTTGCAATACTCCATCTAATCAAAGGTCTAAGAGCTTTACCTCCATCCTTGATGATTTTCCATGCTGAAGAACTCGAACTTCTTGAATTATCAGACCACAAGTTTCCATATTTTTAGTACAGCAATTTGTGAATTAAGTAGTCTTTGTTATCAACATATTTCCATGCTAATTTAGCTCTCAAAGCTCCCACTTTAGAAGCACAAGAGTAAAGAGATCTACCTCCCCATTTTCTAGGAAGACACATAGTTTCCCAATTGACATAGTGGATGCCTTGACTCCCATTTGCTTTGTTCCAAATGAAGTTTCTACCAATCTTGTCAATTTCATCAAGGATGCTCTTAGGAACCAAAGAGTTGGTGCATTGAAAAGTAACATAAGCAAGAAGATTGGATTTGGTAAGTAAAATCTTACCAGGTAGAGAAATCATTTTACCTCCCCAAACATTAGTCATCTTTATAGCCTTTTCAATGATGAAATGGAAATCTTCTCTTTTTAATCTTCTCAAAGTTAATTTGATCCCAAGATAGAACATTTCCTTAACAACTTTGAACCCCATAAGCCGAGAAATCCTCTTCTTTCTAGTTCTCTTCACAGAATTTCCAAAAATCATACAAGATTTATAATTGTTGATCCTTTGACCTGACCAACCACAAAAATTTTCCAAAATAGTTTTGATTTCTTTGATAATCTTCACATTTGTCTCAGAAAAGATGAATACATCATCTGCATAGAGTAAATGGGATATTCTAGGTCCATTCATGTTCAACCGAACCCCAATGGAATCCTCTTTAAGTTTAAAGGCGTTTGATAACAATTGAGAGCAAAGGATAAAAAGAAGTGGAGACAAGGGACATCCTTGTCTAAAGCCACATTTCCCACTTATCCAATCAGTGTAATTCCCATTGATTAAAATAGAGAAGTTAGAATCTCTAACACATTCCATTATCAAATTAATAAATCCAGATGGGAAACCGAAGTAAATCATAGCCATTTCCAATGCTTGCCAACTCATAGAGTCATAGGCTTGTTCCATGTCTATCTTGAAAGCAACCAGCCCTTCTTTAGATTTGGAAAATCTGAACTTATGCATAATTTCTTGAGCCACCAAAACATGATCAGATAAGGATCTCCCTTTCACAAATGCAGCTTGCTCATTCGAAATGAGCTTAGGAATGCAATAAGACAATCTATTCATTAACATCTTAGCAACTAACTTGTAGACCGAATTACACAAACTAATTGGTCTAAAGTTAGTAGGAGACAAGGGGTTATTAATAATAGAAATAAGAACAATTATAATATCCTTCCATTTAGGATCCATATAAGCCCTTTGAAAAAAGAAGTTAATAGCATTCCATAAATCGGATTTAATAATCTCCCAATATGCTTTAAAGAAGGAAAATGTAATTCCATCAATACCTGGAGAGATGTTGCATCCACTACATTTGATCACCTCTTCTATCTCTTGTATAGAGAAAGGTTTGTTTAAAAGTTCTCTGACTCCATCTTCCAATTTTCTCCATGTTGCCGGCCAATCAAAAGGATTGCACTTTCTAAACCTCCATTTGTTTTTAAAAAACTAAACCATTACTTCTTCTATTTGATGTTGGTCTTCAACTATGGTTCCATTCTCATCTTTGATTTTAGAAATAAAATTAGAATTCCTCCTTGCCGAGGCATAAGCTTGAAAAAACCTTGAGTTTCTATCTCCCTCATTCAACCATTTAATCTTTGCTCTTTGTCTCCACCAAGTGTCCAGCTTTGCTAGAGTAGAGTTCAATTCACTGATTTTAACATTCAATAACCAACTCTCCTCCTCAGATAGCTCGCCTACATTTGCTTCCTTAGATTGAAGGATTTCAATTAGATTTAGCAGATCTTCTTTCTATTTGACAAGGCTAGAATGTTTAGCCTTACTCCAATAATAAAGACTTTTGAGAGCTTTCTCCATTTTAAGATTTAGAATCTGTGAATAGCTTCCATTAATATTTTTCCTCCAAATGCCTTTGATAACAGCCACCGAAGCTTTGTTGGAAGCCCAAACTTCTTCAAATCTGATAGTTTTTTTTGCTGAATTCTGCAACACAAGATTTAAAACAACTGGGCAATGATCAAAAGCAACCCGAGCCAAGTGCCTCACCACCAATCTATCAGGAGAATTCAATGCAGTCGAATTAAGAAAGCATCTATCGAGCCTTTCTAGAATTCGATCTGCACCTTTTTTGTTGTTACACCAAGTGAACTTTGAACCCACATAACCAACTTCATGAAAGTCATTAAGAGCTAGGAATGACTTCATCTCCTTGGGTCCAAGGGAAAACAAGAATCTTTTCCCTCCACTCTTATCATCTTTAGAGAGAATACAATTAAAATCACCTCCCAACACCATTTGAAGGTCCTTTGAAGAGTATACTTCCAGCCTTTCCCAAATCCTCCTCCTCTTGTAAACATCCTTATTGCCATATATAGAAGCAATCCTCCAATATCCTTTACTAGGAATATCCAAATCGCCAATAATGAATTGAGAGCAGGATTCCACAATTTGAAATTTAACAAAGTTAGCCTTCCAAAGAACAATCAAACCTCCAGATAAACCTTCTGAAGGAACATGAAAGAAATCCCAATCTGGACCAATCAAAAGATCCACATCCTTTCTATCAAAACTCATAACTTTAGTTTCAAGTAAACCAATGAAAAAAATCCCATTATTTTTCACCACCTCCTTCAAGTATAGAGAAGCCTTCCTCTTCCTAGCTCCTCTACAATTCCAAAACATAATGGAAGAATTCATTGAACAAGAGGGAAAAAGTCCCCAACTTATCCTTACCTTCTCCATCAGCTCTCCTACTCCTAAGAGCCAAGTTAATAGGTCCAAGACCTTTAAGTTGATTAGAACCTTTCCTTTTCAAATTTGAAGAATTATCTTTCTTGAATTCATCCTCTTTAAAAACAGATACACTAACAGAATTACAAGAGTTAACAACCTTCAAAACATCACTGCTAACAGAATCCAAATTTTTTCCAATTTCTACAATTTCACCTTCCTCCACCAGGTTGTCTAGCATATTGAATTTATTACTAACAACAATATTAGAAACATTTAGAGATACTTCCTTTGCCTTAGAAGCAGCAGCAATAATCACCAATTCTGAGTTCTGTTGAGGTTCCAAATCTGTCTTTTTCGGATCCACTGAATTGTATGGATTCATCATGACAACCTCTTTCCAGATCTTCTTACCATTCTTCACCGTGCTTTGATTCAGATTATCTGAAACTCCACCAGCAGTATAAGAACCCAGATCTTCTTTGCTTCCAGAGAGAATGTTATTGAAACCAAAGTTTCTATATCTTTTTTTGCCATAGTTTACAAGTAACCATGGTCCATAACCTTCATTAATCTTCTCAGCATTAACAGTAGAACCAGTTAAATTACTAGTATTTAATGAAGCCTTCTCCTGAATATCATTATTTCCAGCTGAAACATTGATCCCTCCCAATGCCTTGTCTTTGCAATCTTTCTTCAAGTGACCAATTTTTCCACAATCAAAGCAAAGGTTTGGAATCCTTTCATATTCCAATTTTTGGTAGAATTTACCAGTGCTACCTTCAATCCAAACACCAAGAGGAAGTTGAGTATCCAAATTGATACGAACACAAATTCGTTCGAACTCCCTTCTCCCCCATTGGAACATATTCCCATCAATCATGATAGGCTTCCCAATCTTTGAGGCAATTCTACAAATGTTTATTTCATCCCAACTTTGAAGAGGTCAGTTTGGCATTCTCACCCAAATAGGTGCAGTAAGACCTTTTAAAGAATTAGGGTTGAAATTAAGAGTCCATTTGTCAAGTCCAATAATTTGACCATTGACAAAATAAGGCCCATTAGAAAGGACTGCTTCCATAGTTTCTTCTTCATAAAAAGAACATAAAACCCAATCCATACCGAGCATAGTAAGATGGAATTTTCCAAAAGAAGACCATTGCCTTCTTAATTCTGAACTAACAATTGGAAAAGGCACATTATTACCAAATACTTTAATCACAAGAGAATATTGAAGCTTCCTGGTATTTTCAATCTTTTTGTTAGCATGAAGTTTAACAAATTGTCCATCTTCAGATAAGAAATCTCCTATATCCAAATCTGCAACTTTAATGTTTGATTTCTTACTCCAAACATTAGGCTGAACAGAAATATTACTTCTCTCTGGAATAACATTAGGATCAATGCAATTTCCTAGTTCCCCTGTATTACAGGCACGAACAAAGTTCAAATCAGCTTCCTTTGTATTCACAATTTCCTCATTGTCTTCAGTATTCTCCTTACTGATCCCAGTAACTCCTTTCGAAGATAAGATGACATTATCAGGAATACCATTTTCGGTCTCAGTAACAGCTACACCCGAATTATTTCTTCCTTCTGTATTCATTATATCATTAAGCTTTTTACAGAACGACGGAGTTGCTTCTTCATTTGAATTTTATTCCAGCAAAATTCCCAACTTCTTTTAAAAAATGGACTGAGTCTTCACAGATCTATCTTCAATCACATTTTTACCCTTTCCAACCACTTCAGGGATCTTTTTCGATGAAACGAACCCTCCTTCATTAATGAAAATACCAGGTCTTTTCAAAGGAACTTGAGAAACAGTAGACAGATCATCACCAAAAGCTGGAGGTGAGGTCATGAAAGATCGAGTTTGATTCTGAATTAATCCCGCCACTGATCTTCTAACATCCAAAGTACCACCGGCCATAGAAGGCCGATGGCCATCCTTCGCCATTTCCGCTTAGCCAGAAATACCGCGAACGTCAAAATTTGAAAAAGCCAAAATAGAATTTGATTTTTCCTCAGACGTTCTCTCTCTACTTCTTCTTCTGACTAATCAACCTACAGGATCTCTCTTATGAGCTCCCTATTCGTGAACTCTAGGAAGGACCAATGCCAACCCCTCTCCCTCTCCCTCTTGGATGCTTTGCACGCTGAAGAGGCGGAATCCTCTGCTTTCCCGCCTCTGTTGCTCGAATGAACCAAGGAGGATGCTGAAATCATAACCTATTTAAAGTAATGGCATGAGGTTTCTCAAGTAACTCATTCATAATGCTATCCAACACTCCTATAATGATATTTCCTTTGCCAATGTTGTTGTTATTATAAGGATCTACTTCTATTTAATTGATTTCTTACATGCCTAGCTTTGTTAAGTGTGTCATGGTGGTAGAAACTACTGGTATCCATTTGAAGCATGCTTGCATCTGTTGCAACCCGTGACCCCGAGTTTGAGATTTTGATGATGCCAAATAATGAGTGTTTTGGAACTGCTTTTCATTGATTATTATTCTATTTGTTATTTTCCTTAAGCACTAACATTTCAGGAAGATCATAAGTGACTCAGGAAGAAAGGAAGACTCAAGACCGGGTAGATTAGGAGTATGAGTCAAACATTGTATTTTTCATTTATTGTATTTTTTACTTTATTGAGTCTGGCCACAAAATGCGTAAGAGTAAGAGCAACCATGCACACACACAGGGGGAGAGTTCCTTTTTAACTGCAAAATATTACTAAAATTCTTCTCTGTAGATCGTACTGTACGATTGTATTTCGTACCGTACGATCCAAGCTATGTGGGCATATCTGTGAATAGATCGTACTGTACGAACGTATCTCGTACTGTACGATATGTTCAGATCCAAAACCCTAGCCATGATTTAACTTGAGCAAGTGATTTTGCGCCGTTCGTACTGTACGAACATGTTCGTACTGTACGATCCGTTTTAATTACTTACTTAAATTAACCCGTGATTAGTGCATTTAATCCAGGCCTAATTCAAAATTGAACATCATATTGTACGATGTCAATCGTACCATACGATGAACAGAGACGAAGTATGATCGTCCCGGATATCGTCCTGGATGATCTCTTGGTTTTTGTCACATCGTACTGTACGATAGTGATCGTACCATACGATGAACAGAGACGACATCCGATCGTCCAGACCATCGTCCTGTACGAATAGTATCTTGTTAAATCGTACCGTACGATATTATATCGTACAGTACGAATTGTTTTTGTACTGTTCGTACATCTTCGTACCAGGACGACGACTGTTTATGAAGATCGTACTGTACGATACCAGATCGTACTGTACGAACAGTAACGGCTACTTTTGTATTCAGAGGTTTTTGGAGCCTTTTTTTAGATACCAATCAAGGTTTTTTTGGGTAAGATTGACAGAGGGGGTGAACGTGATTAGAGAGGGTTTCCAAGGGAGAAAACTCTAGAGAAATTCTTGAGGGTTGAGAGAGGAAGGAGAAGGTGAGCTTTGTGAGGGAGAAGAGGTGTGAGGGAGATCACACGGTTGCTCCAAGCTTGCTGCATCTTGCTCCTCCTGTGGCCCGAGAAGGATTTGAGGGAGGATCTCCAAGGGAAAGGCTCGTCTGCATCCGTTACCTCGAGGTTCTCTGCCTTCTCCAGGAGGGAGAAAAACGAGAAGGTTCTCTGCCATCGCCAGGAGGGCGAAAACAGAGTTTGGTATTCCGCCACGCCGGGTTGGTGAAAGGGAGGTTTGTACAGGCTTCTCCGCCTTGCCGAGGGGGGCAAAAGGAGAACTATTTTTATAGTGAAAATCCCGGAGTGGAGGACTCCGGGGAGTGGACGTAGGTCATATTTTGACCGAACCACTATAAAATTCTTGGTGTGTTCTTTCTTTATCATTGGTTACTTTTTGCTTGCACTTTCATTTTGTCATATCTATTGCACGTGGATTTTTGTGAAAGTAAAATTGCATAAATCTTTGTTTTAATATTTCAAAAGTAACAAAAAAATTAGAACTCTTGTTTAGGGTTAATTTTATTAAGAGAAAGACTTTTATAATTCACCCCCCCTCTTGTCGTTTAGTAATTTCAATTGGTATCAGAGCCTAGTTTTTCAAAAATAGTGTTTTAAAAAACCTTGAAAAAATGATCATGTCAAACTTTGGTAATCGTAACACTGCGGAGGGTTATTCAATAACTCGTCCACCACTTTTTGATAACATACCGTTTGATTTTTGGAAAATTAGAATGTCTAAATTTTTGCAATCTATAGATTACCGCATGTGGATGTTAGTAAATGATGGGTATGTTGCACCGTTTAAAACTGTTAATGGTTTGAAAACTCCTGTACCGTTTATTGAATGGAGCAATGAGGATAGGGAATTAGCCCAACTGAATGCTAAGTGCTTAAACTGCTTTTTTTGTGCATTGAAATCTGAGGACTATATGAGAGTATCTACTTGTGCCTCTGGTAAGAAGATTTGGGATAGACTGTGCATTACATACGAAGGAACAAACGAAGTAAAACAGTCTAGGCTTAACATTCTACTGCATGATTATGAATTATTCCGTATGAAACCTAGCGAAACAATTTCTGACATGTACACTAGGTTCACCCAAATCGTGACATCCTTGCATGCATTAGGTAGAGAAATTTCAAATTCTGAGAAAGTGAATAAAATTCTTAGATGCCTGCCTAGTTCCTATGATGCTAAGATAACTGCTATCACTGAGTCCAAAGATCTTAATGTTTATTCCATTGATAACCTCCTCGGGTCACTCATTGCATACGAGCAAGGAGTGAGCCAAAGGCAAAGTGATGCAGGTGAAAAGAAAAAGGAGCGGACGGTGGCATTAAAAGCTAGCAACTCAGAAAGTGAAAGCTCTGCAGGGGAGGAAGAAGATGAAATAGCACTGATGACCCGACAGTTCAAAAATTTCCTGAAGAGAAAACAGAAGCGTCATCAGAACAGCTGGAATAAAGGTAAGAGCTCAAGGTCCAATAAGGTTTCATCTGATACAATTTGCTTTGAGTGCAGGAAGCCAGGTCACCTTCGAGCCGATTGCCCTAATCTGAAGAGTCAACCAGCAAAGGAGAAAGGAGATGACAAAGTTAAATACAAGAGAGGAAAGACAAAGACACAGAAAGCTTTTTGGGCCGACTCTGCCTCAGAATCATCAGAAGGAGAAGCAGAGGAGGAGGTAACAAATTTGTGTCTTATGGCTAATGATAACCTTGATCAATTGGATCAAGATGAGGTATGTCAACTTTCTTATGATGAATTATTGCTTATTTCTGAGAATATTCATGACTCGTATAGGAAACTGAAGAAAATGCATGCTAAACTTAATATTGAATTTAGTTCCTTACAAATTGAGCATGCTAACTTAGTTAAAGAAAATTCTGATTTAGATAAAGATCACATGTTACTTCTTGATGAGTATGATGCATTAAATAAGAAGCATATTGAACTAATTGAAGCGCATGAATCCTTGAAAACATCACATATTGAACTAGATGTAGAGTTTGAAAAACTAACTGCACTTGCATTAGAAGTAGATCATAGTGAGCACTTGCTATTGATAGAAGTTGATGGATTGACAGCTCAAAATAAAACTTATAGTGAAAAGATAAAAGAATTAGATAATGAAATTGCATCACTCACAGTAGGCCATCCTAGAAAACCCCCAACACAGCATGCATCACAAAACCTTAGGAAGAGGCACCACCACACTCATAGATTAGTAAACCCATTTCCTGGTATTAGGTGCTTCTCTTGTGGCATATTAGGTCACATAGCCCGCACATGCACAATTCACCGTAGGACTCACTTAGTATGGAGACCTAAACTGCATCCATCACAGCATAACATGCATACATCTCATTCATGCAAGCATAAGGAGGAACCCAAACTCACTTGGGTTCCCAAATCTAATCTTTGAATGAAAATGTAGGGCTGCTCTCACAAAAGACCTAGTGAGAGCATGTGGTACCTGGATAGTTGCTGCTCGCGACACATGACTGGAGATATGAAGAAGTTCATCCTATTGGAGACCAAAACTGGAGGCAAAGTAACGTTGGGAGACAACACTACCAGGAAGGTGATAGGCTCAGGTATCGTTGGTAATGCTAAGAACTTTTTAATTGAAAATGTTTTACTAGTTGATGGGTTGAAACATAATTTGCTTAGCATTAGTCAACTGTGTGACAAAGGTTTTGATGTTAAATTTTTTACTGATAGATGCCTGATTAGTTTATTTGATGAAGTAATTCTAGAAGGAAAACGAATGAACAATGTTTACATGTTAGACCTTGATCGTGTAGATAACTCAAAATCATTTTGCTTGAAAACAATAGTTGATGACTCGTGGCTATGGCATAGGAGACTATGCCATGCTAGCATGAAAACTCTTAGAAACATCACTCAGAAAAACCTAGTTAGAGGTGTACCTAAGTTAGAATTCACCAAGGATCACTTATGTGATGCTTGTCAACAAGGAAAACAAGTCAAATCATCCTTTCACTCAATTAGAGACGTGATCACCTCTAGGCCACTAGAAATTCTACACATGGACTTATTTGGACCCGTTAGTACAGCCAGTCTAGGTGGAAAGAATTATGGATTTGTGATTGTAGATGACTTCACTAGATTTACTTGGGTAAGATTCTTAGCACACAAGAATGAGTCTTTTGAGGAATTTAAGATTTTCTCCACATGGATTCAACGAAAATTAGGTTATGAAATATCAACAATCCATAGCGATCATGGTGGAGAGTTCCAAAATGATAGATTTGAGTCATTCTGTCAAGAGATAGGAATAGAGCACAATTTCTCAGCTCCTAGAACACCCCAACAGAATGGCATAGCAGAAAGGAAAAATAGAACCTTGGTAGAAGCTGCTAGGGCAATGTTAGCGGAGTATACCCTTCCTAGATATTTTTGGGCAGAAGCAGTCAACACAGCCTGTTATGTTTTGAACAGAGTAAACATTAGATCGAAGCTGAATAAAACTCCATATGAACTCCTTAAGGGTAGGACACCAAACCTTTCACATTTACATGTCTTTGGGTGTAAGTGCTTCATCTTAAATAATGGTAAACATCCCTTAGGAAAATTCGATCCCAAGTCTGATGAGGGTGTCTTCTTAGGCTATTCTTCTGTAGGTAAGGCCTATAGAACTTTTAATAAGAGAACCCTTGTAGTAGAAGAATCCACCCATGTGGTATTTGATGAATCAGATATGCCCTCAGAAACTAAAATTGAAGATGATGAAATAGAGGCAATTCAAGGAGTAGAGACTATGACCTTAGGAGAAAGGGTCGAATCTCAGGAAGACTTGCCTAGAGAATGGAGATATTCTTCTAGTCATCCTAAAGAGTTAATTTTAGGAGACCCTTCAGAAGGTGTAAGAACTAGGCATGGACTTAGGAAGGAGGTTAGTCACTCAGCTTTCATCTCTATGATAGAACCTACAAGTATAGATCAAGCCTTAGGAGATGAATTTTGGATTCTAGCAATGCAAGAAGAGCTGAACCAATTCACCAGGAATGATGTTTGGGAGTTAGTTAAGAGACCTAAAGAGCAGAGTATTGTTGGAACGAAATGGGTCTTCAAGAATAAGGTGAATGATTCAGGAACAATAATAAGGAATAAAGCAAGGCTAGTAGCTAAGGGGTACAACCAGATTGAGGGAATAGACTTTGAAGAAACCTTTGCCCCGGTTGCTAGACTAGAAGCCATAAGAGTGCTCTTAGCTTTTGCTTGCTTCAAGAACTTTAAGTTATATCAAATGGATGTAAAGAGTGCATTTTTGAACGGGGTAATTAAGGAAGATGTCTACGTTGAGCAACCCCCCGGATTTGAAAGCTCACAATTTCCAAACCATGTATTCAAATTAAAAAAGGCACTATATGGATTAAAGCAGGCACCTAGAGCATGGTATGAAAGACTTAGCTCATTTCTTTTGGATAGAGGATTTCAAAAGGGTAGTGTAGATACTACACTCTTTTTACAAAAAGTCAAAGAAGAAATTCTCATTGTTCAAATATATGTAGATGACATCTTGTTTGGATCCTTGGATAAAAACTTATGCGATGAATTTTCAAAAACAATGAGTAATGAGTTTGAAATGAGCATGATGGGAGAGCTTAACTACTTTCTTGGCTTTAGTGTAAGACAAATGGATAATGGAACCTTTCTTAGCCAATCAAAGTACATTAAGGATATTTTAAAGAAATATGAAATGGATAGTGCAAAGCCCATGAACACCCCAATGAGTTCGACAATCCAATTAGATAAGGATCCTAGTGGAAAATCAGTAGATCAGAAAAAATATAGAGGAATGATTGGATCACTTCTTTACCTGACTGCCAGTAGACCGGACATAATGTTTAGTGTGTGCCTTTGTGCCCATTTCCAAGCCGATCCTAAAGAGTCTCACTTAACTGCTGTCAAAAGAATTCTTAGATATCTACTAGGCACCCCAAACTTAGGAATTTGGTATCCCAGACACAACACTTCCTTTGAAATCCTAGGGTACTCAGATTCTGACTTTGCAGGATGTAGGATAGATAGAAAGAGCACCTCTGGTACATGCCAATTCATCGGACAATCATTAGTTTCGTGGTCCAGTAGGAAGCAAAACTCAGTAGCACTTTCCACAGCCGAGGCAGAATATATTGCAGTAGGAAGTTGTGTTGCACAGGTACTATGGTTAAAACAACAAATTCTTGATCTTGGACTACCTGTTGGAACCATCTCGATCATGTGTGACAACACAAGTGCAATTTGTATCTCTAAGAATCCAATTCAACACTCTCGAACGAAACACATAGACATTAGACATCATTTCATTAGAGATCACGTCGCTAAGGGAGATATTGAATTACATCACATCGCTACAGAAGATCAATTGGCAGACATATTCACAAAACCATTAGCTTTTGACACCTTTAGCACCTTGAGGACTAGATTAGGTGTCATAGATATAAATGCATAAAAAAAAATAATAATAATAATAAATAAATAAATAAAAAAAAATCTTTAGGGCTGCTCCTGATCACCACACACTCACCACACCAACACTCACATTGACTGTTCTTCGTACTGTACGATCTATATCGTACTGTACGAATATCACAATCAACCATCTGACAATAGGCAGATTTCAGCTCTGTTGATCGTACTATACAATACACATCGTACTGTACGATAATCGTCCCGCATAATTGCCTACCGTACTGTACGATTCCTCCTCTTCGTACAATACGATCCACGTCAGCAACGGATTGGGACGAATTAAAATAGTTTGGTACGACATTATTGAGTATCGTACTGTACGATCCATTCGCTTCGTACGGTACGATCCACATCAGCACAACGGACGAATTCGAGTTAAAGCGGTTTGGTGCGATATTTATTACGTATCGTACTGTACGATCCACGTATTCGTACAGTACGAAACTTTTGGTCAAAAGTCGTACTGAGGGCCTCGGGACGATCGATATTCGCCTGATCGTACTATACGATTTTGATCGTACGGTACGATTTGACTGCCTTTTCCCGAAACGATCGGTCAGAATATTAATTGTATATCGTACAGTACGATCCATGATCGTACTGTACGATTTACGGAAAATCCTATAAATACCCTTGCCTAGGCTGCTCAACTCACTCAACCCTCTCCTCCCTCAGCCTTCCATTCGTTTTCGTGCCCTCCTGCAATGTCTAAGCGAGGTCGGATGACTGCCGGAAGCTCGTCCTCATCAAGTCGTCAACCCGATCGCTTCCTGAATAGTGAGAATGAGGAAGCCTACTACCGCTACAAGGCTTGCAAAATTTCTCCCTCAAAAATGCTTAATCAGGCCGCTCTAAATTTCGAGGTAATGGGCCTCTTTGCCTCCACTACCTTTCAATTCCTACTGACCCTAGCGTTTCCATACAACTCTGAACTCCTTTTTGAATTTCTTGCCAACCTCACCTACACAGTCGATAACACCACTTTTCACTCCCTTGTTTGTGGCCGCCCCGTTGAAATAACTAGAGCCGACATCGCCCAACATATTGGGCTGTCCACTGAAGGACCTATGGTTCGCTCGTTTCTCACCGATGATTTTGATTGGAGCGATGTAAATAGAGTCCTTAGGAATACTGTTTTTCATCAACACCAGCCTCTAGTCCAATCCTTAACCCGCAATGCCCGTATAATTCAACATGTTCTTCGAACCTCTATCATACCCAAAGGTGGCGACCGCATCAATCTGACCCCTACTCTGTCAGTCGCTACCTACCTGATTATGTCCAACATTAAGTTTGATGAGGTCGACTTGATTAGCAACTATATTCGGCACATGACTTTTGTTCGTCTTCCCACCACTCGTCGAAAACAAAATCTGGCTCTTGGTCACCTCATAGGATATATCCTCTTCCATAAATATCAATTATCCTATCCTGGTGAACCCGACATGCTTCCCATTTTCTATACGGATGCTTCCTTCCGTATCCTCTTTCATCGGGGACATGAGCCTGAAGAACCCATCTTTGATGAAGAAGAAGGAGAAGATGCACCAGCCGCAGCTCCAGCTCGACCACGACGCCATGCTGCACCCCGAGCAACTGCACCAGCACCAGCTCCACCACACCCAAATGATGATTTAGTCGCCCGCTTCGACCAGCTGTAGACTCGCCTCGACATACATATTCAAGAACAACATCAGCAACACGAGGCTGATATGCAATGGTTTGGAGAGCGTTTTACAGCAATTGATCACCGCTTCGACGCTCTATTTCAATACTTTCAGCCAAATCCACCTCCACCACCACCTGATCAGGACCCGTCTGACTAGATTGTCTATGTTTGCATTGTAGGTTTTTCTGTTTTTCTGCTTTTTGTGCTTTTAGTTGCTCCTCCTTTTTGTGCTGTCAAAAGGGGGAGAAGTTTGTTGTAATGTTGTAATGCCTATTTATCTAAATGCAATATCTTTTGTTTCCTTCTTGTGTTTAATTTAAAAAAAAACAAACAAACAAACAAAAAAAAAACAAAAGAAATGTTTCTCTTTCTTACTTGCAACAAATTATTTGACATCATCAAAAAGGGGGAGATTGTTGTAACCCGTGACCCCGAGTTTGAGATTTTGATGATGCCAAATAATGAGTGTTTTGGAACTGCTTTTCATTGATTATTATTCTATTTGTTATTTTCCTTGAGCACTAACATTTCAGGAAGATCATAAGTGACTCAGGAAGAAAGGAAGACTCAAGACCGGGTAGATTAGGAGTATGAGTCAAACATTATATTTTTCATTTATTGTATTTTTTACTTTATTGAGTCTGGCCACAAAATGCGTAAGAGTAAGAGCAACCATGCACACACACAGGGGGAGAGTTCCTTTTTAACTGCAAAATATTACTAAAATTCTTCTCTGTAGATCGTACTGTACGATTGTATTTCATACCGTACGATCCAAGCTATGTGGGCATATCTGTGAATAGATCGTACTGTACGAACGTATCTCGTACTGTACGATATGTTCAGATCCAAAACCCTAGCCGTGATTTAACTTGAGCAAGTGATTTTGCGCCGTTCGTACTGTACGAACATGTTCGTACTGTACGATCCGTTTTAATTACTTACTTAAATTAACCCGTGATTAGTGCATTTAATCCAGGCCTAATTCAAAATTGAACATCGTATTGTACGATGTCAATCGTACCATACGATGAACAGAGACGAAGTATGATCGTCCCGGATATCGTCCTGGACGATCTCTTGGTTTTTGTCACATCGTACTGTACGATAGTGATCGTACCATACGATGAACAGAGACGACATCCGATCGTCCAGACCATCGTCTTGTACGAATAGTATCTTGTTAAATCATACCGTACGATATTATATCGTACAGTACGAATTGTTTTTGTACTGTTCGTACATCTTCGTACCAGGACAACGACTGTTTATGAAGATCGTACTGTACGATACCAGATCGTACTGTACGAACAGTAACGGCTACTTTTGTATTCAGAGGTTTTTGGAGCCTTTTTTTAGATACCAATCAAGTTTTTTTTGGGTAAGATTGACAGAGGGGGTGAACGTGATTAGAGAGGGTTTCCAAGGGAGAAAACTCTAGAGAAATTCTTGAGGGTTGAGAGAGGAAGGAGAAGGTGAGCTTTGTGAGGGAGAAGAGGTGTGAGGGAGATCACACGGTTGCTCCAAGCTTGCTGCATCTTGCTCCTCCTGTGGCCCGAGAAGGATTTGAGGGAGGATCTCCAAGGGAAAGGCTCGTCTGCATCCGTTACCTCGAGGTTCTCTGCCTTCTCCAAGAGGGAGAAAAACGAGAAGGTTCTCTGCCGTCGCCAGGAGGGCGAAAATAGAGTTTGGTATTCCGCCACGCCGGGTTGGTGAAAGGGAGGTTTGTACAGGCTTCTCCGCCTTGCCGAGGGGGGCAAAAGGAGAACTATTTTTATAGTGAAAATCCCGGAGTGGAGGACTCCGGGGAGTGGACGTAGGTCATATTTTGACCGAACCACTATAAAATTCTTGGTGTGTTCTTTCTTTATCATTGGTTACTTTTTGCTTGCACTTTCATTTTGTCATATCTATTGCACGTGGATTTTTGTGAAAGTAAAATTGCATAAATCTTTGTTTTAATATTTCAAAAGTAACAAAAAAATTAGAACTCTTGTTTAGGGTTAATTTTATTAAGAGAAAGACTTTTACAATTCACCCCCCCTCTTGTCGTTTAGTAATTTCAGCATCTTGATGTAGCATACAAATCTAATTTTGCATGTATTAAAAGTCATTTGAAATTTACTTTTTTATGTGAAATTTGCATTCACTAAAATGTTTGCATCATGTAATTTGTTCTCTAAAATCTCATGAGAGGACAATGAGGTTGCTTGTTTACAAAGTGAATTTATACTCATTCATTTCTCTTTTGTATCCATTAAAAAAAAAAGTGTATGTGAACAATCTTTTTTAAAATGACTACTTGAAAATCATCTAGACTTTTCACTTTGGAACAAAGACAAATGATTGTTACTAGTTTCTACATTCTCATTGAGTGATTGTCTAGATTTCTTTCATATAATTATGAAGTTCTCTTTCATGCTTAATTCACCTTCACATAATTTGTGGTTATTGGTTTATGTACCTAAGCTTTAGCAACCTATTTTAATATGTCATGTTAAATCTTGGATGATTATAGTCGTTCCTCTTCATTCCAAAATCAATTTGTTCTATGTATCTTTACAATGTTGCATGTTAGTTGCTCGACAAAATGCCTTGGTAAGATAATGTGATAATCAATGATTTTATTTGTGCTGAAATTTTATGTAGAGAAGCCCCTCATGTTAGGTAAAATACTTCTCAAACATGAATCATCTCTATACATGATTGTCTTGATAGAACTTTGTGTTTCATGGAGATTGGTATGTCATTAGGGACTAAAATCTACAACGTGTTGTTCGTGATTTATTGTAGTTCCACGGATGGCATAGATAGTAAACTATATATATATATATATATATATATATATATATATATAACTTTGTTGGTTACTTGAAAGTTCCATGTCTGAATTTTAAAAGGCATCATTAATTGTATAAAATTTTTAAAAACTCATTTTAAATTGTAATACCATGAGTGCATGATTCAATTCAGAGCATTTGTATAAAATGTCACTTGTTTCAAATAACATGTTTATTTGTTTAACAAAATATATTGGAAGGATTGGATAAAGATAAATTTACACTTGTTCATTTTAACACCCATGCCAAGTTTAGAAGGATGAATGATACGTAGCATTCGATAACATTCTCATGGTTAACAATATTTTATAATATTGTTTATGATTTCTAATCAAATCCAATAGCAAATTGGTACATTTTCCATTGAGTTTTAAGATCTATTATGCATGTTTAAATCCTTGAGCTTGAATAAAAGAGGTATGGTAGAAAAAACATTGTTTGTAAAGGAGCTTTATAATGCTTTAGTTTTGTTATTGATGATTAAGTTAGAAAAAGAGAAATTCAAGTTTTTTTTCATAAAATTTTGAAATGCATTGTATACATTCTTGCCTAAAACATTCATAAATAGATTGTCTTGGGTCATATTGCTTTAGTGCATCACATGTTCAATTTGAAATGGTATGCCATATAAAAAAAATCATTGGGAAAGTTGTCCCATGTAGGTTTTGAATCATGTGAATGTAGAAGTTTGTAATAGCATTACATAACCTTACTTGTTATATGTTTCAATCATAAGTATGTCTTGATTCAGTATGAAATCATACGATTCATACTAGAGAGTTTCATGAAAAAAATATAGTGAAATCATCATTATGTAGTACAAAGATTTGTATTCAAGTTAGAAAACCCTCACAAGTTTCAAACATGTTTTGTTAAACTATCACATGCTCCGTGCACATTTCCTTCTATAATGTTCAGTGAATGATTCCCTTTATGAATTAGTTAACATAAGCATGTTTAGTGAATTTTAATGTTAGAAGAGATGTTTACATTCAAAGTTATACTTTAACAACATGTGATAAATGAAACTCACAAGCTTGTTAGAACATTGCCCATGTATATGTGAGATGATGTGGTGTAGGAATATATATTTATGATCGTATGTTCTCATATGATTTTTGCATATTTTTCCTCTACATTTTTTGTTAGTGAACTTCTATATGTTTCATGTCTAATATGTTTATTTCTTAATTTCCTTCATGTTAGTAACCTTTCAAATGATGCATGTTTGGTTTTCTCTTATGTTTTATGATTAAGTTTCTATAAACTTCATGTGTGAGTCCATGCTCATGCTTGTAGATATTCATATGATGCACATATAGCAATCCTTCATGTTTCAAATTATAAAAATCTTAATGCTTTATGTTCTATGGTCATATGCTTGTGTTAGATGAAGTTAAATGTTAGATTGCCTATTATTCAGATTCTTATTTACTTGCATTTATTTTTGAATAGCCTCTACACCTACTCCATGTTTTTCTTCTATTATTTGCGAGGTACCTATTATTTTGCATGGTCAGTTGTTAGCTAGTTGTTTTCTTGGGATCTCTTGAGAGGGCATGTAATGGTCAGGTATAATCTCTGCTACTTGTAAAGACCTCTCATTATATGTTGAAATGGGTACACATTGCACACACTTTGTTGACTACTTTTACTTTCCCACCAAATATATCATGTAGGATGTATTAGTTAATTGGCCTTGGGTTAGTGCACTTACAAAAGGCCAAGGCTTAACCACTTCTGTGAGCCTTAGAGATCTCTATGGTCACCTTAATGTATGCCAACCTAATTGTGCCATGTGCATCACTATTTTTTCACATGAATTGGGCATCACTAGGATGGTTTTCTTTGGGTTTTAAAATTGTTAAATAACTCCAAAAGACTATTTCTTAATGATTTTTTAGCCTCTAAAATTTTCTTTCATAAACAAGTTAAAGAAAAATATACCAAATTGAAATGAAATTCAAGCTCTAGTATGTTAGCTAGTTTCTATTTGTTAGCTTCATGATTACAATGTCTCTTAACAATTAGTGTGTTTTGTTATTATCAGAGTCTAATGTAGAACCCATGTTATGTTTTTTATTTGCTACAAATAATATAAAGAACTCTTAAAAGTCATAAAATAATCGATAAAATATGTTTAATGAGCTCATTTACACATCTTAAAACTTGTAATGAACCAACCAAAGAGGATAATCATTTGCCAAAAATTTTTAAATAACAAATACAAAACCAACTTAATAACAACAAGATGATTACTTGGTAACCCGGGCCTACAAGGCTATTAAGTTAGCCCCAACGATGGCAAAATAAACTTTATATCCCTTGTTTAATAAGAGAAATCATGAAATGACCTAAATAATTAGTAACAAATCATCAAAAAACTAAATATTGTAACATATACGATATCCAATTTGATAAACATAAGAAGTACATATCAAACTTAAAACCTTTAATGATTAAAATGACTAATAAGATGTAACAAACATACAAACCTATAAGTGAATTCACATAAACCTATAAAATCACTAAAACTCCTTAACCAACCTACAACTTTAAAATCATTAACCAATCAAATGAAATCATAAAATGCCGAAAATATATCTTCACAAACACCTAACTCAATCATAAATAATAATCTACATTAATTAAGGTGAAACTAAATTAAAACTATAAAAATTCTCTCACCAACTCTCCAATGCATAATAAAATACTAAGACACTAACATTCAAAATTTAATTAAAATTCATTAACTTTAAGCGAACAAATAAATCTGTTGGAGGAGAAAATGAACCTCAAACTATACCTTAGTGCCTTAACCTGTGTTGAATTTATTTTCTTCTTTTTACATTTCCATCTTAACACATGAAAGATAAATAGGCTAGACTGCCTTGAGCTACAAGACTAAGTGTCCTAAGGAGGTTTTATCCTTATGTCCACTGTGACAATGACATATACCTCATTAGTAAATGAGAAAGAGTATAAATATCTATGTAAATTATCCTCTCTTTAAAAATTTAAAGTCACCCTTAGGAACCTAAACCAACTCATTAAACACCTAAGTGTTAAAACTTAAGTCAGATAGAACCTATACACATCTATAGAAAATGAGCCTTTCTATTCTCATGTCAACCTTTAAAAAACAAATCTACCTTATACATAGGAAGCTTAGATTTTTCTTTATAGTGGATAATAGATCCACTTAAAATGTCACCTATTAGCCTTACCACGAGTCTTAGATTATTAAGAAAGGAGTAACTTGCCCATGCCACCTTATAAATATTCCAAACTTGATTAAGTGTAGGATTGATGGTTAGTCATTTTCCCCTCAATTTTTTACAATCTTAATGTATATTAGGGCCCATATCTTTTGGCTCTTCATAACTTAATAATAAAAATTGCAATCTTAAAACTAATCATTAATTAACTTACCATAAATCAATTATCATTTAAAGAGAAATTCGAGGGATAATAAATTAATTAATAAGAATTTAACCTTGTAAATTAAACCTCTCACTTAATTTTGTGTAGTTAGGTACACTAATTTTTTCACACATTTATGTGCTGGTTAGGATACTTTGTTATAGGCATCCTAGGGTAGCGTGTAGCTAGGATAACATTTTATAATTTCTTTTCTTTTTTCTTTTTTTTTCTTTTTTGTATATAAAATGATGTGATGATTAATTCTATCTTGATTTTTTTTTCTTTTTTTCTATTTTATGGATTCATGATTGGGCATTTTCCCTTAAGTGGTTAGACTTTTATAGAAATATATTTTGCAGGTGGCCATGCTCCTAAAAGGAAATAAAAAATATCCAAATCATTATTATAAATATGCTTGCAAATAGTAATTGCGAGGAAAGCTATGCCCTTGGGAATATGGCCCGAAAGACTAGGTTCTAGATGATTGATATGTGATTTTATTATAATTGTGCTGACTCTACTTTTATAGTTGGATTTATGTAATTTTAATTTTCAAATATAATTTTTTTGTTAGAAAAGCTTTATAAGTGTGTGAGAATTTCAAAAGGCAAGATCCTAGGTAGGTGGAGACTAATTAAGAACTCACACACCAATTCATATATATATATATATATATATATATATATATATATATATATTGGCTGAGTTGTATATATGTTAGAGCTCAGCTACCTTTTTTTTATTTTTCTGTAGTACCTTAAAGAACCTAGTTGTATTCATAGATATTACTTATTGTTTATTATGTGATGATTTGTTTACTTTTATTGCATATTGGAACTGTATGTTTTTAAAATGTTTCTTACTTTCTTTTCTTTTAGGGTGGATTGAATGGAGTCTTTGTGTTAGGCTCTTTGGAAGTTAAATCTTCTATAAAGTTAAAAATTTCTTAAGCAAGATAAAAATAAATATAGGATTTAAAATTAATCAATTTTTAAAAAATTAACGCATGATCCTTTGTGGGTCACCTTTTAAACATCACTTAATATTTCAATCCTTATTCACTTCACAGTGACCATCGGCCAGTTCTTATCAGGCCTACCCATACATACATAGCCTTGAGTCAAGCATGTAGATTTTTCTTCTTGCAATATAGAGGGATAATTTATTTTGCATAGCTTAGTACCATTCATGGTTAAGCTTTCTTCCCATTTCCCTTTATATTCCTTCCACCACACTTGCATTTGCATAAGACCAGACTTCATGGATTTAATATTATAGTTGGAGTTTAGCTGGTACTTCTTTCCAAGAAGGTTGGTAAATCGAGGTTAGGGAAGCTTCGATCCTTAGTAGGGTTTAAGTTATAAGTTCCCTCATGATGTCTTGCATTAGTTAAGTCATGGGCATTAGTTTCTGGTGTATAATACGTCCTTTATAGATCTAGGATCAAAAGTTGGTGGTATCAGTGTGATGTTACATGCCTTATCGATGGGTAAGCTATCCATTCTTCGAATGCTATAAATCTTACTCATTCGTGTCACGTTAGTGGCACCGCTTCCATCATATTCTCTCATGTATGTTTGGTATGAAATGACTCATCTTTTGATTTCTCTACTTTATATTAGATGAGTTCTTGTGTGATCCGTAGATGTTGAAAAGCCAAATTGAGCATATCTTCCCTTGGATTAAGAGAACCTAGACATGCCCTTATCCGTCGAACCCTGAAGAATATAATGTAGCATCTATAATCAAAAGTTTTCTAAGGTTAAGGCTTAAAATGTAATTAATCATAGGGGCTTGCATCTATAGGAAACTGATACTCATATCAAATAAATCCCATTTGAGTCGATGTATTGAATGGGGAAAATCTCAATATGTTTTGATCATATATATTATTATCTATTGAGGTGTGTAGTTGAAAGCCACTATCCTCCATGGTTAATCGTATGTATGATCCCATCTACTCTCCCATCATCCTGCTTAAATAAAGTATAAAGGTCTATGACCATTTTATCCTATGGGATAATGTCATTGTACCCTTTGCATTCTAACCCCCGCTCGTAATATCCTTTCGGAGACCCACATAGGATTTTTTATTTTTTATGATGAAAAATTTTATCAATTTCTTAATTTATTCCAATTATTATTTAATTAATTAAATGCATCGATTAATTTAAAAGAAATATGATGTTATACCAATGCCAATGGGTGATTGAGGTGTGATTTTGATATACCAGTGTTAGTGGACAATTGAGGTGGGATTTTGTTATGCCGAAGCCAGTATACTACCGAGATGGAATTTATTTATGTTGGAGATAGTGGGCTACAAAAATGGGATTCTATTATGCCAAAGCCAATTGACCACCGAGGGGAATTCTATTATGCTCTAGCAAGTGGGCACTTTCCCATAGTGCAGATAATTTATCAGCAGCTTATACGGCATTACATTTAATTACTATGCCAAACTACCTAATAAGTTAGTTTGTACCTTCAATGTATTAGAAACCATGACATTTAATTGATATGCCAAACATTACATTAGTGTCAGAGAGCTTGTTGGTAGAGAATCCTAGTCAGCCTCCTTAGTATCAATAGTGTAATAAACCTTATAATGATCATTAGTTTAGATATTAACCTTATTGTACTCCAAAAGAAAATAGGATGGGTTTGAAGCACTTAAAAATAAGAACTATTCATTTAAAATGGAAGCTATTAAAAGAATCTTTTTTAATCCTCTCTAAAAGTGTGAATTTAAACTTATCAATCCTGAGAAGCAAAAAAAAACGTAGCTAAATAGGGGCAACCCAAATATTGCCCATATCATAGGATGAATAGTCATGAATTAAAATATTGTTTAAATTTAAGGAATAACTCGAGTAGAATATTAAAGATGGGATTTTTGTAATACGCATGGAATATTTTGCTAATTTAAGTTAAGGATTCATGTAATTAGCGAGCATTCTGCACCCTCTTATATTATAAATCCTAAAGATGGTTAGGATGTTGCATTTACTCATTCCTCCAAAAGAATTCTAAATAAAGTATATGGTTCATCTTTTATGGAATTCCAAGGAGCATAGAGTCTCATCAAGCTTGATCTAGTACCTTCTTTTGAAAAAAAGTATATTAAAGTTCTAACTGAAGAGCCTAAGGAAGTGCGAGCCATTCAAGCTTGTGTAGCCTTAAATGAGGAAGATAAGAGTAACATTAAAGTTATACTTGTTAAATTAGTCATTACTATAGAAGGGGAATTTAAATCCCTTAAATCTTTCCCTATATGACCTTCATTTTGTGCTCTCTCGGATTAAAAAGCAAATGAAAAAGGATTACATGTATATCTTATTTAATTCTGCTTATGACCTCATCTAGATCAAAATTTAAACAATTAAGAAAGTAATTCTTAGGAAACATTAATAAACTTAAATAAATTAAAAGAGTTTATGTAATACTTGTCTGATATTGATTCCCCTATTCTCGACGTTCAAGGTGATCCTATTAACATTGAATTAGAGTTGTCTAATTTAGATAGACTGTTAGAAGAAAATCAAAAGGAGAATCAACAATGAAGAAATAAATTATCTTGAAGCTTCTTCTCCTAAAGAACTAGTTGAAATTAACCTTCATGGTGGTAAATTTCTACCTTTATGAGCTTCAGCTATAGATAAAGGAAAACAAGTCCTAAATAATCCATAGGCCTAAAATCAACCGTAACTACTTTAAGATTCATATGCAATAAATCTCAAAGTTTTTTAAGTGGATTATAACATCTTAGCACATTTAGAATTTTGCTTACAAAATTGAGTATTTATGATGCTCTAACTCTCTCTAAAGAAATGAGGGAGGTTTTAATTAAAGCTTTACTCAACTTAAAGATCCATATAGCTCAACTAACAACAACGCAATATAAGAAAGATGTACATTTTAAAGAAGTTCTATGAATCACATTTTTAGATGAAGCTTTGCTGCTGGGACCCCCAAATCATAATCATCCATTGTATATCACTATAAATATGAACAATTTTAAATTATCTTGTATCCTTATTAATCCGAGTGCTTCAATCACCACATGACTCTTAGAACTCTCATATATTTAAAAGTGGATACTCATAAACTCATGTCTGACAAGATTATGTAGTGAGGATACAAAAAAAAAAAAGGTGAGAGAGCTTGGATTCAATAACCCTCCTCTTAGAAATAAAAACCTTGAAAGATTAAGCCAAATTTCATATAATAGATAATGGGGCTTCTTTTAATGCTCTCTTGGGTAAACCTTAGCTCCATGAATATGGAATGGTACCTTCCACCCTTTATAAGTGTATTAAATACTCTCTTAAGGAGGTAAATCATTGTATTAAAGGTAATTTGCAACCATTTTTAAATTCATGAAGTTAGTATATACCAATATGCTTCATACTATCTGCCTAAAAGGTTATGAAATCTCAAGGTTCAGTGTTCAATTCTACCTATTCTGGCCAAAATTAAAAAGGAAAATAATTAAAGTTTTATGTTTTGAACCCATTTGCATGTGTTTGGAATTTTATTGGTGTGTGAAAATGTTTGAATATTCTGGAATGAGTAAAAAATGTATGAATGCATTTTAGCAAAATCTAAAATTTACACTCTCAAGTGCCAAAATAATGGGGGTCTGAGCACCACAATATTACTGTGCAATGTAGTGTGAAATAGTGACATTTCAGCACTTCGAGCTAAAAAAAGTAGAAATTAAACTAGCATCATATCGCTAGTTAGTAGCACCGCAAGATAGATAGTAACACCATAGTGCTAAGCCACTAATTGTACTTTAAATATAAAATAAATCAAAAGTTTCATTTATTTTTCTTGAATTGGTTACCAATAGGAGATAAAAGGAGGGATTTGGAGAGGAAGAAGAGAATTTTTGAATCATTTCTAGACATTTTTAATTGTTGGCCCAGTGGTGAAAGTTGTCAAGATCTAGATAGCCCACATTATACCTATCTAGGTTATCAAAAAATACATTTTTTTTTTATTTTTTTAATTAAATTTATGTTTTCATTACCAAAAAAATGTGACTAAGGCAATGGATAATCTTTCACCATGTAACTTTATATATGTTGTAGGGACTGAGATTTTGAACATTTTGAATATTTTTTAGAAAATTTTTCTTGGTCATTTGGAAATTATATGATTTTTATTGAACAAAAATAATCTAAACTCTTAAATATAATTTTGTAGTATTATTAAAGTCTTAAAAAGAAAATCTCTGATAATTTGGTTATGTTTTTAAATTGTGAATGTTTACTCAGTAGGATTTTCTATTACCTATCATTATAAAAAATTATAAAATTAGGAAATGTGCTCAATTATAGTTTAATTATTATAATGTGATCAAATATTTATTTACATAATTGCATTATGTGCATTATGGTTTAAATTGAAAAGTTTTGGAGAAATAAATATAATTTTGTAGTATGGTTAAAGTGATAAAATGAAACTCGCTAATAATTTGGTTATGTTTTTAAATTGTGAATGTTTACTCAGTAGGATTTTCTATTACATATCATTATAAAAAATAATAAAATTAGGAAATGTGCTCAATTATAGTTTAATTATTATTATGTTATGAAATATGTATTTACATAATTGCATTATGTGCATTATGGTTTAAATTGAAAAGTTTTGGAGAAATTATTTTAAAATGTGTAAGATATTATGATGCTTATAAGACATATTTTGTTGACTAAAAAGCCATATTTTGGTGCCTATAATGCATGTTATAGTGGAAATTATATCATGTTCTAGTTCCTACGGGCATGTTATTATGCCTACGGGCATATTATGGTGCGTACAGGAATATTTTGGTGCTATAAGCACAAGGGTAGTCATAAGGGGCTAGAATCTCTTAAGGTTCTATCTTAGATCATAAATACTTGTTCTAAAATGCTCTATGATATAAATTGCTCTATGACATGAATTTCAATGTATTTATCTACTTCATATGATTATTTGAATTTGGATAATTATTATGACCTTATTACTTTGTTCAACATAATGATTTATTATATTGCACTTATTTATATTTAAAAAAATCTAAAAAATCTTTAATAAAAGAGATATTTTAAAATTTAGATTTATGTTTATGGCATGCTGAGCTTTTGTAGCTTAAAGTGATTTTGCTTCTAGTTTTTAGTATTTGGGAAAGGGAAGAAACTTGTTGATTAGCAGTATAGGATCTGATCTAAATCTATATAAATATTTCTCTATTTTGATTTTTGTACAGTCATGGCTAGTTTTGATTATGCTTTGCTCTACTCTCTATTTTGTATCCAAGCATTATAGTGTAAATCTTGTATATATATTTTGATGAAATAAAAGAATTTTTTGGATGAGTTTATTTTCAATATTCTGGATATTTTAAAAGCTCAGTAGTTAGTGATTTATTTTATTATTTAAATTGGAAGAAATTTTTTAAAATATTTCTAAAATTTGATTTTTGGAATTGTGTTTCACGTCTCAACTTGATAAGACCTTTCTTATTAGGTTGGGTTATGAGAAGTATTTATGTGATATCAAAGCAATAGTTTTAAAAATGGATTATAACATAGAGCTATAAAAATTGATCTATAAGTCAAGTGAGGTCATTCTGAGTCTATCTAAATATTCATCTTTATTGGTTTTCATGTGTATGTTCATTCAATTACATATTATGTATAATATGGATCTGTTAGAACTAGATATGATAGATGGGAATAGTGTCAGTCATGCAACTCTTATACATAGTATGTCTCTTGTAGTTAGTTTTAATATAATTTCTAAGTTTGCTAGTCTAAGGGCCCATATAGTGGGAGAAGTATATAGCAGAGTTCTTGTTGTTAGATTTGATGATACTGACATGCATATATAAATATTTCTAGAATTGAAGCTTCTAATATTTTAGGGCCCCAATGAGTCCAAAATAATAAAGGATTGGTTGAAGTGGCTAAAGAAGACAATTGACAGTATTCAGTATTCTCCTAAGAAGAAAGTACCATTAACAATTTTCTGTTAGATGGTGAGGTAAAATGCTAGTGGATGGGTCAATGCATAGAGAAATTTTATGGGTGATTAAACTCTTTGATTATTTAGGAGGAATTCTTTGTTGCATTTCAAGCCTGGTTTGTACCCCCTTCTATATTTTAAAAAATATATGGGATTTTTCTAAGACTGATTCAAGGGAGTATTACAAATATGCAGCATAAGGCAGAGTTTACTACTTTGCCTAGACATGCTCTACATCTGATTAGCACTCCTACAAAGAAGTGCTGCAAATTTTTAAGAGGACTTCAAGATAGTCTGAGATAGCCACTAGTACCATTTCACTTTTTTTTTTTTGAGCTTTTTGAGAGAGCTTGATTGATTAAAAAATATTTAATAGTTTCTCAGTAGCAGTGGATGGCTAGTAGGAAGAGGTCTAGTTGTGAAACATCTAATACTGAATTTTTGGAAAGAAGAGTTGATTTGTACTTGGAGAGTCTAGGAAAAATAGATAATTTATGTATATGGTAGCTTTGCGTAGGGGGCAGTATTGTTGGTTCTAGGAGTTTTATTAGTGGGGCACTTGTATGAAATATTCATGGAAGATATCATTTTGGTCAGTATTACAAGATGATTAGATAGTGCTTCAGGTGCAAGCTGGTAGGGCACTGGATAGTAGAGTGTGGATTTGATCGATAATTTGAGTACTGATATGGCTATTAAATCGATATGGAGATTAAGGGGAGTTTTACTCCGACATTTTTTTATGGACCATTTGGTATAGGCACTGGATATATTTCTATGGTAGGCTCAGTAGTAGGTAGATAGTCTCATAATGGTTAGATAGAACCTAGTTGTTCTATTATTCCATCTCCAATTCAGCCACATGTACATAATTTGACTCAATGGGAGGCTCTTGATACTCTTGATTTTTTTTTTTTTTGTGATGCTCTAGATATTATAATAGGTACAACCTATATTTTTTCTCAGTCTTATTATATTTTGTTTGATTTTAGAGTTAAACATTCATTTATTACCAATCATTTCTTTAATTTACTACACTTACCTTCAATTTTGTTTCACTATTATCTTTCTATTAATTTACTGGCTTGAAATGGTGTGGTAGCCAATAGGGTTTACTTCTGTGATATTGAGATCTTTTATAGGAAGTGGAAGTCCAATTTGATTTTATTGTCAATTTTATATTTGTTATTATTTTGGGCATGGACTAATTGAGTCAAAATGAGCCTTAGATTAATTGTGTAAAAATATAAGTCACTTTATTTTTGGTAAACAAGAGTGTTATATTTGAGGGAGTTAGAGGTGTTTTGTTCTTTTTTTTTTACTATGACAGTAGATAAATTATGGAAGAAATGTTGCATGGTATTTCTAGTATTAGTTTAGGGTAAGAGTATAAATTTTGATTCTCATTATAAGACCTTGATTGTGCAGGAATTCCTAGATACATTTCTTGAGGAGTTTGTCAGTTTTTCTCTGAACATAGATATAGAGTTTTGTATTGATGTATTTCCAGGTATGACCCTAATTCCTAAGGCTCTATATAAGATAGCACCTAAGGAGCTTCAAGAGTTAAATGTTTAGCTTTATGGCTTAGTTGATAGGGGATTTCTCCTTTTTAGTGTGTCTCCATGGGGAGAACCAGTTCTATTTATGAAGAAAAAATGGACGGTATTATGTGCATGTGTATTGATTTTAGAGATTTGAACAAAGTCGCTATCAATAGTAAGTATCCTCTACCGTGGACTGATAATCTATTTGATCAACTTATTAGATCTTCTTTATTCTTAAAGATTGTTCTATGATTTGGCTATTATCAGGTAAAAGTGATAGAGTATGATGTGATGAAGACAACTTTCAATACATGTTATGGGATTTATGAGCTCTTAGTCATGTTTTTTAGGGTGATTAATGTGTCAACTATCTTTAAGGATTTGAAGAATATCGTGTTCAGGGACTATCTATATCAGTTTGTAATTATTTTTATAGATGGTATTTTGGTATATTCTTCTTCAAAGAAAGATCATACTAAACAATTGAGAATTATTTTAGAGAGATTGAGGAAACATCATCTATTTGATAAATTCTCCAATTGTGAGTTCTAGTTGAGGAGTAATTCTTTTCTGAGGCATATGGTGAGTAGTTTAAGTATTTTTGTAGATCCCCAAAAAGTTCAAACAAATATTGATTGGTTGAGGTATAATATTGTAATTGAGGTATGTAGTTACTTAAGTATGTCCTGATATTATAGAATGTTTATGAAAAGCTTTTATTATATTTCTATACCTTTGATGAGACTATTTCAAAAGTTAATAGATTTTATCTTGGCACCAAAATGTGAGGCTAGTTTTTAAAGATTAAAGTATAATTTGACTTCTGCTCAAACTTTAGCTCTTCATCTAGTACAAAAGGTTTTCAAGTTTTCAATAATGCCTTACTAAGAAGTTTTTTATGCGTTCTGATGTAGTATAATATAGTCATAACTTATGCTTCTAAATAGTTGAAGTGCATAAGGGGAACTATTCAACATATGATTTGGTACTTGCTTATATAGTTTTCACTCTTAAAATTTGGAGACACTTTCAACATGGTGTCAGGTGTGATATTTTTACTAATCATCAAAATTTAAAATACATATTCACTTAGAAAATTTTGAATATGAGGCAATAAAGATTGCTTTACTTGATAAAAGGCTATGACCTGACTATTCATTATGATTATAGTAAGACTAATCTTGGTGGTAGATGCTTTGAGTTGGAAATCTTCAACGTTTTCCAGTATTTAGCTTACTTTTGATGAGTATTTTATAAGAGATATGAGGAGATTATAGTTGAACGTGATTTTTTTAATTAATAAGGATTTTGGTATATTGGTTAAATAATTATTTAGCCTTCTTTATAAGAAAAGATTTAGGAAACCTAAAAGTAAGTTGTTGAATATCCAAAATTGATTGATCAAATCAAATCTGGTAAGAAATCTAAACTATGAGTATCTAATTCTAGTATTATTTTCTCCAATAGTAGATGTGAGTTCCTATTTTTAGAGATCTGAGATGAGATATTCTACATGAGGCTTACAATTTAGGCTATACCATCCACCCAGGAAGTAGTAAAATATATAGTGATTTAAAAGATATACTTTGGTAGACCAGATTAAAAAGGATTTAACATATTTGGTATTAAAATATAAAGTCTATTGGTTAGTGAAAGTAGAACATCAATGATCAGACAATTTTGTATAGCCATACCCTTTTTAGAGCGAAAATGAGAAGAGATAACCATGGATTTCACTATGGTTTTTCCCAAGTCAAGATTGGGATATGATATTATTTGGGTTATATCTGATCGTCTGAAAAAGTATGTTCATTTTATTTTGACCCGACAGTCTAGTTCTATTGACATATTGGCACAAATATATGTGCATGAGATTATATATTATATAAGATATCAAAGGTTATAGTTTCTAATATAGATGATAGATTTACCTCTAGATTTTAGATGGGTATTCAATAATGATTGGGAATGAAATTATATTTTAGTATGATATTTCATCCCAATATTGATGAATAGGCTTAGAGGACTATACATGTACTAGAAAATCCTCTAAGACTTTGCATTCTAAATTTTGGTGGTAGTTGAGGGGACCATATTCCTCTGATTAAATTTTCTTATAATTATAATTTTTAATAAAGTATAGTTATGACTCAGTATGAAGCTCTATACTATAAGAAATTTAGGACCCCTCTATTTTGGATAGAGGTGAGTGAAAGACATTTAATTGGGCCAGCCTTGGTTGATGATGCTACCTAAAAATCCTTTTAATCAGAGATAGATTGAAATCTATATAGGATAGGAAGCGAGAGTATTTTGATGCTAAGCATCAGACTATAGAATTTTATGGAGGAGATTTTATATACGTGAAGATCATGCTGATGAAAAGCATTAGCATATTTGGTAAGGAAGCAAAGTTGAGTTTAAGATATGTTGAACCACTTGAAGTGGTTGAAAGGATTAAGAAAACTGGCTACAGGTTACAATTACAAAATCACATGTCTAAAATTCATAATGTATTCCACATGTCACTTCAAAGAATATAGGTATTTGATTCTAAAAATAGGATAACTTCTTGAAAACTTGAGCTACAAGAAAGAATCAAAAGTACTCTTAACTTATGATGCCAGAAAGTTAAGAAAAAAATAGATTAAAATTGTTAACATTTTTTGGAAAACTTGAATTAAAAGAGAAGCTACTTGGAAAAAATGTCTAAGATGCGATAATTATATCTTGATTTGTTTATGTAATCTAAAATTTAAATTTTAAAATATCGAGGATGACATTTTTTCAAGGAGGGGAGAGTTATGAAAACTCAAGGTTCATAATTTAGCTTTACCTGTTCTGACCTAAATAAAAGAAAGGTAAATATTTAGAATTATATTTTGAACACATTTGCATGTGTTTGGAAATATTTCATTTTGTGAAAAAGATTTGTATATGTTCTAGAATGCATCCCATGGGTTTGTAAAGCATTTTGGCGAAATATAAAAGACCCTTTGGAGTGCCACAATGTTGGGTATTCAAGTGTTGCGGCTCTGCAATGGCACCGAGGTGCCAAATAGTGACATTACATCACTTTGAGTTCTAAGAAATTACAAATTAAACTTGCCCTGCAGTGTTAGATTGTGGTGTCGCAATGCTAGGCAACCAACTACACTTTAGACATAAAATAGGTATCCAATGTTTATACACTTTTGACCTAAATTAATGTTTCAATCATTTCACCCACGTTGGATGCCAATAACAGAGAGATGGGTAAGGATTTAAAGATGAAGAAGAGGATTTTTTAGCTTCTTCAGGTCATTTTAGCCCTTGACCAAGTTATAAAAGTTGTCCATATCAAGATAGATCACATTATACGTATCTTAATTTTCAAAAATATAATATTTTTCTAATTTTTTTAGTTAAATTTTTGTTTTTGTAACAAAAAAAAATGAGAATAATTTTGAATTGGTAAAATTTCACCACAACCTTTTATATGGTATAGAGACTCAGATTCTAAACATTTTCAATATTTTTTAGAGATTCTTTCAAAGTGTTTTTGGAAATTATGTGGTTTTTATTGAATAAAAATAATCTAGACTTTCAAAAATACTATTATAGTACAATTAAAGTCCTAAAATGTTATTTTATACAATTATACAATCTCTATTAATTATATTATATTTCAAAAAATTGGGAATTTTTTACTGTTGGAACTTGAGCTTACGAGTTTATATTTTTTATGATAATAAATATTATGGCTCACATCCTATTGTCTACTTATATTTGCAATATATTTTTGTTTGTGTGTATACTAACTTTTTAGGCGTATCATGCACCATCGAATGAAGGTTCAAGGCTCAAGATTTGGTAGAATATGTTATGCTATAACGATTTTTGTAATAGTCATTGATGTATTTTTTTTTCTTGAGTCAAGTCCTATAAGGGTGTATGCTTGCTTGGTGACCATGCACACGCACACACACTTAGGGAGAGTGAGATTGAGTCAAAACAAGATGTTCAATTTTAGAACTAATCATACTATAAGATTTATATCATAATATATGATCTGCTAATCTAATTAATTGTATTGGATGATTTAGATCATCCAAGATGAACAATTATGATAATGAAAAATAGCCGCCAATTATAATTTATGTAAGATTTTAAATTTAATTTTTTTGTTCTAATCATCCAGGATGATCTACATCATACATGACAATCTATAACAATCATACCTAAATTGATCCTATGATTAGGAAACTAATTATGGTCAAATTATTTAATCAGATCATACAGGACAATTTTAAGATCGTACTGGATGATCTTTGATATTTCATGGGACGACTCTTAATTGTACCAGACAAAATACCATTTTTTTTTTAAATTGTCCAAGATGATCTCTATTATTATATTGGACGATCTATAAAAATCTGAATTGATCGTATTAGACTATCCTTAGATCATTCTGGACTGTCAGGTCAAATTCTACTAATTGTACTGAATGTTCCTGTGATCATCCAGGATAATATTTATCGCAAGAATTGAGTTTCTAAGGTTTTTGATGCCCTCAATTTAATCTTTGTCAAGACGGCAACCATTGTGCCTTCATTCTTTTGGTGAAAACTTGAAGAGAGACTTGAAAGGGAGAGAGTAAATGGTGGAGTTTCAGAGGGAGAAGATCCTTGGAGGGGGTTTCAAGGGAGTGTGGATGGAATTTCACATGGTTGCTCCGGCAAGCTTGCACCTTAGTATCATCGAATTCAAGGTTCATCTATAGGGAATTTTTGGGAAGAATAAGATCTCTTTGGTGTCAAAGGACCCTGCTACTCCACCACACTGGGGAAGGTGGAAGTGATTTTGAAAGGGATAAAGGAGAGTCACTAAAGGTTTAGTGCAATACTCGAAGGGTACCTCCGAGGAGTAGACATAGGTCATGTTAGACTGAATCATTATAAATCTGATGTGTTTTCTTTCTGCACTTTATTTTTCATATTTATTTTGGATATAACAACTTGATTAAAAAACTGTGATTGATATTTTGTTGTATTGATTATCTTTTTCATATGTTGAAAAAGCTTTAAGAAGGGGATTTTTCTTTTATTAAAAGAGTTTTTTAAATATCAAATTCATCCCCCTCTTGGTTAGCCTCGGGACTAGTTCTTTAGTATTTAACAACTCTCACGAACTTTAAAGTTGTATCAGAGCGGGATTCAAAAACAAAGTTTTAGAAAACTTTTGAAAATAAAAGATTAATTGCTAACTTTGGAAATTGTAATATTGTGGAATGATATTCAAACACACGATCATCTTTATTTGAAAATATTTCTTTTGATTTTTTAAAAATTTACATGTCTACTTTCTTTCAATCAATTGATTATCAAATATGGAATATGATTCCTAATTATTATTCTATACCATCACATATTATAGATGGAGTCTAAACTAATATTTCTTTTGCTAAATAAAGTAAAATAGATCAAATTAATGCTCAATTAAATGCTAAATGATTAAATTATTTTTTTGTTCTTTAAATTTTGAAGATTGTATGATAATATCTATATGCACTACTAGTAAGGAAATTTGGGATAAATTACATAATATATATGAAGGTACTAGTGAAGTCAAGCAATCTAGGATGAATTTTTTAATGCATGATTATGAATTATTTTGCATGAGATTTTATGAGACTATTCTAGATGTGTATACTAGATTTACTCAAATAATGACATCATTATACGCCTCAGATAAAGAACTTTAAACTTTAAAAAAGTTAATGAAATTCTATATTGTCTACTTGATAAGTTTATTGCCAAAGTTGTTGTTATTTGTGAATCAAAAATTTTGAAAAAGTATTCTATTAATAATCTGATTGGCTCACTCATTGCCTGTGAGCAAAATTTGAGACTAATCTTTTGGATGCAGGTGAAACTATAGTGCTAAAAGATGAAGAAATGGATGAAAATGACTTAATAGATGTTGAGAGTAAAGGAATAGCTTCACTTACAAGAAAATTTGAAAATATACTAAAGTACAAGTATCAACATCAACAAAAGTGGAACAAAGGTAAAAATATTAAGAATGTTATGATTTCCTATGATGTTATTTTTTTTGGTGTAGAAAATTTAGACATATGAAAAATCAGTGCCCTAATATAAAAACTCATCCAATAAAAAAAAAGATAAAAATAAGCCAAATGCAATAAGGACAAATGATAAAAAGAAAAAATCTCATAGGCAGACCTAATTTCTGAATCATCAGACTAGGAGTAAGGTAATGAGGTATAAAGTTTTGTTTGTGTGTTTATGTGTTGTAGTTAATGCATTGGTATATCTTCTTTATTTTATTTTGTTTATTATAAATATTTTCTATTTTGTTTATTATGTTTTTTTTAATCATTTTATTTTATTTTTCTTATATTTTTTTGTGATTTATCTCAAATCTATACACACAAATCACTTTTCACATTATATTTACATAAGAGAATCAATTCACTACGCTCAATTTTTTAAATAAAAATTTTTCTCTTTTTTACCTAAAAAATTAGTAAATAGTGATTGACGTCCCTAATTCAGTTAAAGGATGAAACATCGATGATTGTCTCTCTTTCTTTAACACCTTTAGTGGTGTATTTTCTTTTTGGAACAAAATGTATTTCAAATTTAAAATTAGACTTTAAAATTGAGATTTGTTATATATTCTTACAACAATCTATCCCATATGAATAATTCTCAAAGTCATTAAATCTCTTTCAAGTTTTCTTAATAACGTTGTTGCATTTGTCATATAAATATAATTTTGATTTGTGATTTATTCTTTCTTCTATTAGAGAATAAGTTTTTGTTCTCTTATATCTGGAAAATGTTCTCACAATTGAGAGTCTTTAAAGATTTTGAAAAGGAGCTAGCTCACAAAAATGATAATAGGCACAAAATAAGCCCTAAAGAAAAGTAAAAAGATGCCCAATGATCGTCAAAAAATTGAAAGATACACAAAGTATATCAAAAAATCAAAAGATGTGCAAAGTGCATTAAACAACTAACAGGAGGCTCAAAATGAGCCCACAAAAAATGATCTTTCTTCTCTTTCAAATCTTTAAATCTTAGAAGAATTCATATGCTACTTGATATCTTTAAATACTTAATTTTTGAAAATCATGATTTTGGTTAATTCTCTGCAATATTATTCTATCAGATATTTTTCTGAAATGAAGTTTGAACAGATCACTTTTCATATCTAATTTCTTATCTGAATTAGATTTTTGTTTTTAAAAAGGGGTTTTTACTTATAATGAGCCTGAGCTAGGGTTGATAAAATTCAAATTTCTAACTTTTCTAAATCTTAATGTGGTCAATTTATTTCTTACTATATTTTTAAATAAAAACAAGATGTAACTTTCTTATTTTTAGAAAATTTCTTGAAATTAATTAATTCTTCTTAAAATATCAACACCACCTCTACCTGGTCAGAGTCTATTATATGTGTTTCATTTTGTTTTATATGTTTCCCTTCTTTTTAATAATATCAAAGGAGGAGAATATATTTATCTGGTTGTATTTGTTCATCTTGTATTTGCATTAGTTTATATATTATTTAGATTCTTTTTTTTTTTTTGTTTATTTCTATGTTAAAAAATGAAAAAAAAAAACTTCTTTTATTTCCCCTGCTTTTAATATAATTCTCTTAGTGAAGGGGAAATTAGGAGAAATATTTTAAAATTTTTAAAATTCAACTAGTAATATTTTTCATTATAAAAAAGGGGGATTATTACAAAGTTAGCTTATGAGTTTATATTTTTGATGATAACAAATATTGTGGCTTACATCGTGTTGTTTACTTATATTTATAATATATTTTTATTTGTGTGCGTACTAACTTTTCAAGAATACTATGCACAATCTAATGAAGGTTGAAGGCTTAAGATTGGATAGAATAAATTATGTTGTAATAATTTTTGTAATATTCATTGATATATTTTTGACTTCTTAAGTCAAGTCCTATAAGAATATATGCTTTATTGGTGACCATGCACACACACACTCAAAGGGAGTGAGATTGAGTCAAAACTAGAAGTTTAATTTTATAATTAATCATAATGTACGACTAGCTCATCTAACTAATCATACTATACAATTTAAATCATTCAGGGCGATTAGTTATGATTATAAAAAATAGCTGCCAATCATCATTTAGGCAAGATTTTAAATTCCATTTTTTGTTATAATCATCTAGGATGATCTACATCGTATTGGACGGTCTATGATAATCATGCCTAAATTGATCCTATGATTAGTCCAGGATGGTCCCGAATATCATATTGGATAATATATACAAATTTGAACTGATCGTACTGGATTATCCTAAGATTCTATAGGACTATCAGGTCAAAGTCTACACATTATACTGGATGATCCTGTGCTCATCTTGGATGATATTTGGCATTAGAATTTAGTTTTTAGGGTTTTTTGATTCCCTCTATTTAAGCATATCATACTAGATGATCTTGCAATCATACTTGATGATCTTTACTGCTAGAATTGAGTTTCTTGGGTTTTTGAAGCCCTCTATTTAAGCTTTATTAAGGAACTTGATAAGTGTCTTTGGTAGCCATTGTGTCTTTATTCTTTTAGAGAAAACTTGAAGAGAGAACTTGAAAGGGAGAGAGAAAAGGGTAGAGTTTGAGAGAGAAAAGATCATTGGAGGAGGTTTCAAGAGAGTGTGGAGGGGATTTCATATGGTTACTTCAGCAAGCTTGCACCTTAGTATCATCGAATTCAGAGTTCATCTTGAGAAAAGTTTTGGGAAGAAGAAGACTTCTTTAGTGTCAAAGGACTTTGCTACTCCACCGCATCGAGGAAGGTGAAAGTAATTTTTTAAGGGCTAAAGGAGAGTCACTAAAGGATTACAGCAATACTCGGAGGGTGCCTCCGAGGAGTGGACATAGGTCAAGTTGGAATGAATCACTATAATCTGATGTATTCTTTCTGATTTTATTTTTTGAACTTTTTTTCCATATTTATTTTGGATATAATTACTTGGTTCAAAATCTATGATCAATATTATATTGTATTGATTATCTTTTTCAGATGTTAAAAAAGCTTTAAGAATGGGATTTTTCTTTTATTGAAAGAAGATTTTTAAATATCTAATTCACTCTCCTCTTGGTTAGCCTCAGGACTAATTCTTTATAATTTAATAACTCTCATAAACTTTCAAGAGGAATGAGAGCAGGATTAAAAAACAAAGTTTTAGAAAACTTTTGGAAAAAAAAAGAGATTAATGGCTAACTTTTAAAATTATAATATTATTGAAGAATATTTAATCATACGATCACTTTTATTTGAAAATCTTTCTTTTAATTTTTAAAAGATTTGCATGTCTACTTTCTTGCAATCAATTGATTATCAAATATGGTATATGATTTAAACTCGTTATTCTATACCATCACATATTATAGATGGAGTCAAAATTTATATTCCTTTTATTGAATGGAGTAAAATAGATTAAATTAATGCTCAATTGAATGTTAAATGCTTAAATTATTTTTTCTGTGCTTTGAATTTTGAAGATTATTTGTTAACATCCACATGCACTACTGGCAAGAATATTTGGGATAAATTACATAATACAAATGAATATACTAGTGAAGTCAAATAATCCAGATTGAAAATTTTAATGCATCATTATGGATTATTTTGCATGAAACCTTATGAGACTATTCTAGACATGTATATTAGATTTACTCAAAAAGTGATATCATTAAATATCTTAGGTAAAGAACTTTCAAACTTTTAAAAAGTGATGCCAAGGTCATTGCTATTTATGAATAAAAAAATTTGAATGAATATTCTATTGATAATCTAATTGGCTCACTCATTGCCTATAAGTAGAATTTGAGTCAGAATCTTTTGGATGCAGGTGAAACTATAGTACTAAAAGATAAAGAAATGGATGAAAGAAACTTAGTAGAAGTTGAGAATAAAGAGATAGCTTCATTTACAAGAAAATTTGAAAATCTATTAAAGCACAAGCATCAACGTCAACAAAAGTGGAATAAAGATAAAAATGATAAGAATGTTAAGATTTTCTCTTATGTTATTTATTTTGGGTGTAGGAAATATGAAAAATCAGTGCCCTAATATAATCACTCTTCCAGCAAATAAAATAAAAATAAGTAAAATATAGTAAGAATAAATAATAAAAAGTAATAAATCTCTTAGGCATACCTAATTTTTGAATCATCAGACGAGGAGTGAGGTAATGAGGTATAAAGTTTTATTTGTGTATTTGTGTTGTAGTTAATGCATACATATATATTATTTATTTTATTTTATTCATTATAAATAATTTATGTATTATTTTTTATGTTTTTATTTGTAATCATTTTATTTTATTTTTCTTGTATATTTTTGTGATTTATCTCGATTCTATACACACAAATCACTTTTATATTATATTTATATAAGAGAATAAATTCATTTCTCTCAATTTTAAATAAAAGTTTACCTCATTTTTACTTAAAAAATTAGTAAGCAATGATTGACTTCCCTAAATCAGTTAAAGAAAGAAACATCGGTGATTGTCTCTCTTTCTCTAACTCCTTTAGTGGTATATTTTTCTTTTTGGAGCAAAATCTATTTCAAATTTAAAGTTGGACTTTGAAATTGAGATATATTATATATTCTTATTGTAATCTATCTCATATGAATAATGCTTAAACTGATTAAATCTCTTTAAAATTTTCTTGATAAGATTGATGCATTTATCATATGAATATGATTATAATTTATGATTTATTTTCTTTATTTAGAGAATGAGTTTTAATTCTCTTATATCTAAAAGATATTCTACCAACTTAGAGTCTTTAAAGTTTTGAAAGAGATCTAGCTCATAAAAATGATAAGAGACATAAAATGATCCTAAAAGAAAATTGAAAGATGCATAATAATTGCCAAATAATTAAAAGATGCTCAAAGAGTATCAAAAAATTAAAAGATGTGTAAAGTGTGCCAAAAAATTGATAAGATGCATAAAATGAGTCAACAAAAAATGAGCTTCCTTCTCTTTCAAATCTTTAAATTTTAGAGGAATTCATGTGCTACTTGATATCTTCAAATACTTAATTTTTAAAAATCATGATTTTGGTTGATTACTTTATAATATTATTCTATTAGATATTTTTTGAAATGAAGTTTGAATATATTACTTTTTTTATATAATTTCTTATCTGAATGAGATTTTTGTTTTAAAAAAAAAAACTTTAACCTATAAGGAGTCTAAGCTAGGGTTGATAAAATTTAAATTTCAAACTTTCTTGATCTTACTACGGTCAATTCATTTTTTACTATATTTTTGAATAAAATCAAGAGATAACTTTAATATTTTTAGAAAATTTACAAAAATTTATTGATTATTCTTAAAACATTAGCACCACCTCAACCTGATCAAAGTCTATTATATGTTTCCTTTTTTTTCTTCTTTTTTATTATGTCAAAGGGGGAGAATGTATTTATCTGATTGTATTTGTTCATCTTGTATTCGCATTAGTTTATATATTTTTTAGATTCTAAAAGTTTTTTTTTTATTTTTGTTTATTTCTATGTTAAAAAATGAAAAAAAAATTATTTCCCCTACTTTTAATATAATTCTTGGTGAGGGGGAGAATAGGAGAAAAATTTTTAAATTTTCAAATTCAACCAGTAATATTTTTTATCATAAAAAAGAGAGAGATTATTGCAACTCAAGCTCGTGAGTTTATATTTTTTATGATAATAAATATTGTGGCTCACATCATGTTGTCTACTTGTATTTACAATATTTTTTTTTATGTGTGTACTAATTTTCAGGAATATCATACACCATCCAACAAAGGTTCAAAGCTCAAGATTGGGTAGAATAGATTATGTTATAATAATTTTTGTAATATTCATTGATGGATTTTTGATTTCTTAAGTCAATTCTTATAAGGATGTATGCTTACTTGATAATCATGCACATACACATACAGACTCAAAGGGAGTGAGAATGAATCAAAACCTGAAGTTCAACTTTTGAACTAATATTATTATACGATCAGCTCATCTAACTAATCATACTAGATAATTTAGATTGCCCAAGATAATTAGTTATAATCATGAAAAATAGCCTCCAATTATAATTTATGCAAGATTTTGAATTTTATTTTTTATTCTAATCATCCAAGATGATCTATATCGTACAAGATGATCTATGACAATCATGCCTAAATTGATCCTATGATTACTATAAGATTATCTTGAATATTATAATAGATGATTTGTATAAATTTGAATTGATCACACTAGACTATCCTAAGATTATCCAACACTATTAGGTGAAATTCTGCATACTATATTGGAGGATACTGATATCATCTAGGATGATATTTGGTGGCATAATTGAGTTTTTAGGGTTTTCTAAATCCCACTATTTAAGCACATTATATTGGATAATCCTTTGATCATACTAGATAATCTTTACCACTAAAATTAAGTTTTTAGGGATTTTGAAGCCCACTATTTAAACTTTATCAAGTCACTTGGTAAGTGTCTTTGGCAGTCATTATGTCTTCATTTTTTTGAAAAAAACTTGAAGTGAGAACTTGAAAGAGAGATAAAAAATGGTGGAGTTTGAGAGAGAAGATCCTTGGAGGGGGTTTCAAGGGAGTGTAGAGATTATTTCATATAGTTGCTCTGACAAGCTTGTACCTTAGTATCATCAGATTCAAGGTTCTTCTTGAGGGAAGTTTTAAGAAAAAGAAGACATCTTTGGTGTTAAAAGATTCTACTACTTATCATATCGAGGAAGGTGGAAGTGATTTTGTAAGGACTAAATAAGAGTCACTAAAGGTTTAGTGTAATATTCAGAGGGTGCCTCTAAGGACTGGACGTAGGTTAGGTTGGACCAAACCACTATAAATTTGGTATGTTTTTTCTGATTTTATTTTTTTTGCACTTTATTTTTCACATTTATTTTTGTTATAACTGCTTGTTTAAAAATCTGTGACTAATATTACATTGTATTCATTATCTTTTTTAGAAGTTAAAAAAGCTTTTAAAAGGGGATTTTTCTTTTGTTGAAAGAATGTTTTTTAAATATCCAATTATTCCCCCTCTTGGTCAGCCTCGGGACTAATTCTTTAGGGTTTAACAACCCTCATGAATTTTCAACTAGTATCAAAATAGGATTAAAAAACAAAGTTTTAGAAAACTTTTGAATAAAAAGATTAATTGCTGACTTTGGAAATCGTAATATTATGAAAGGATATTCAATCACACGACTACCTTTATTTAAAAATATTTGTTTTGATTTTTAAAAAATTCATGTCTACTTTCTTGCAATCAAATGATTATCAAATATGACATATGATTCAAATTGGTTATTCCATACCATCACATATTATAGATGGAGTCAAAACTGCTATTCATTTTGCTAATTAGAGTAAAATATATCAAATTAATGTCAATTGAATGCTAAATGCTTAAATTATTTTTGTATGCTTTGAATTTTGAAGATTGTATATTAATAACCACATGCACTACTGGTAAGAAAATTTGGGATAAATTACATTATACATACAAAGGTACTAGTGAAGTTAAACAATCCAAGTTGAATATTTTAATGTATGATTATGAATTATTTTTCATGAAATCTTATGAGACTATTCTAGACATGTATATTAGATTTACTAAAATAGTGACATCATTACACACTTTAGGTAAAGAACTTTCAAACTTTAAAAAAGTCAATAAAATTTTATGTTCTCTACTTGATAAGTTTGATGCCAAAATCATTGCTATTTGTGAATCAAAAAATTTGAATGAATATTCTATTGATAATCTGATTGGCGCACTCAATGTCTACGAGCAAAATTTGACTCAAAATATTTTGGATGCAGATGAAAATATAGTGCTAAAAGATGAAGAAATAGATGAAAGAAACTTAGTAGATGTTGAGAGTAAAGAGATAGCTTCAATTACAAGCAAATTTGAAAATCTACAAAAGCACAAGCATCAATAACATTAAAAGTGAAATAAAGGTAAAAATGATAAGAATGTTAAGATTTCTTCTAATATTATTTATTTTGGGTGTATGAAATTTGGACATATAAAAAATCAGTGCCCTAATGTAAAAACTCTTCCGACAAAGAAAAAATGGAAAAAATAAGTAACATCTAATAAGGGCAAATGATAAAAAGCAAAAAATCTCCTAAGCAAACCTAGTTTTTGAGTAAGGTAATGAGGTATAAATTTTTATTTGTGTGTTTATGTGTTGTAGTTAATACATGTGTATATGCTCTTTATTTTATTTTGATCATTATAAATGTTTTATGTGCTTTTTTATATTTTTGTTTGTAATCATTTTATTTTATTTTTCTTGTATATTTTTGTGATTTATCTCGAATCTATACAAACAAATCACTTTTCATATTGTATTTGTATAAGAGAATCAATTCACTTCTCTTAATTTTATTAAATGAGAAGTTTACCTCATTTTTACCTAAAAAATTAGTATGCATTGATTGACTTTTCGAAATCAGTTAAAGGAAGAAACATCGATGTTTATCTCTCTTCCTTTAACACCTTTAAGTGGTGTATTTTTTCTTTTTGGAGCAAAACCTATTTCAAATTTAAAGTTGGACTTTGAAATTAAGATCTATTTTATCTTCTTACAGTAATCTATCTCATATGAATAATAATTAAACTCATTAAATCTCTTTCAAGTTTTCTTGGTCATGTTATTACATTTATCATAAAAATATTATTCTGATTTATGGTTTATTCTTCCTTATATTAGATAATGAGTTTTTCGTCTCTTATATCTAGAAGATATTCTCACAAGTGAGAGTCTTTAAAGGTTTCAAAAGGGAGCTAGCTCGCAAAAATGACAAGAGACACAAAATGAACCTAAAAAAATTAAAAAAGATGCGTAAAGATCGCCAAATAATTAAAAGATACATAAAGTATATCAAAAAAAATCAAAAGATACGCAAAATGCGTCAAACAACTAACAAAAGGTACAAAATGAGCCCACAAAAAATAAGCTTCCTTTTCTTTTAAATCTTTAAATCTTAGAAGAATTCATGTGCTACTTGATATCTTCAAACACTTGATTTTTAAAATCATGATTTTGACTTATTACTTTGTAATATTATTCTATCAAATATTTTTTTAAAATGAAGTTTGAACATATCACTTTTCTTATTTGATTTCTTATTTGAACTAGATTTTTGTTTTAAAAAAGGACTTTAATCTGTAAGGAGCCTAAGCTAGGAATGATAAAATTTAAATTTCCAACCTATCTAAATCTTAGTACGGTTAATTTATTTCTTATTATGTTTTAAAATAAAATTAAGAAGTAACTTTCTTATTTTGAGAAAATCTTCTGAAATTAATTAATTCTACTTAAAACATCAACACCACCTCCACCTGGTCAGAGTCTATTATGTGTGTTTCATATTATTTTTTATGTGTTTACCTTCTTTTTGATAATGTCAAAGGGGGAGAATATTTTTATCTGATTGCATTTGTTCATCTTGAATTTGCATTAATTTATCTGTTGTTTAGATTCTAAAAGTATTTTTTATTTTTTGTTTATTTCTATGTTAAAAAAATGAAAAAAGAAACTTTTTTTATTTTCCCTATTTTTATATAATTATCTTAATGAGGAGATGATTAAGAGAAATATTTTTAAATTTTCAAATTCAACTAGTAATGTTTGTCATAATCAAAAAGGGGAAGATTGTTACAACTCAAGCTCACGAGTTTATGTTTATGATTGTAACAAATATTATGCCTCACATCATATTGTCTACTTGTATTTGTAATATATTTTTGTTTGTGTGTGTATTAAATTTTTAGGAATAACATGTATCATCTAATAAAGCTTCAAGGCTCAATATTGGGAAGAGTAGATTATGTTGTAATAATTTTTTGAATATTTATTGATATATTTTTTATTTTTTGAGTCAAATCCTATAAGGGTGTATGCCTGCTTGGTGACCATGCATACACACACTCAAAGGGAGTGAGATTGAGTCAAAACCAAAAGTTCAATTTTTGAACTAATCATACTATATAATTTATATCATACTGCATGATCAGCTCATCTAACTAATCATACTGAATAATTTATATCATCCAAGATGATCAATTACGATTATAAAAAATAGCTACTAATCATAATTTAGGCAAAATTTTAATTTTTGTTCTAATCATCTAGGATGATCTATATTATACTGGATGATCTATGATAATCATGCCTAAATTGATCATATGATTAGTCCGGGATGATCCCCAATATTATACTCGATAATCTATATAAATTTAAACTGATCATACTAGACTATCTTGAGATCATCCAGGCCTATCAAATTAAATTCTACACATCATACTAGACGATCATGAGATCATCTAGGATGATATTTGGAACCAAAATTGAGTTTTTAGGGTTTTTTAAGCCCTTTATTTAAGTTTTATCAAGGCACATGATAAGTGTCTTTGGCAGCCATTATGTCTTCATTCTTTTGGAGAAACCTTGAAGAGAAAAATTGAAAGGGAGAGAGAAAAGGGTAGATTTTAAGAGGGAGAATATCCTTGGAGGGGGTTTGAATGGAATATGGAGGGGATTTCACATGGTTGCTCCTGTAAGCTTGCACCTTAGTACCATCGAATTCAAGATTCATCTTCAGGAAAGTTTTGGGAAGAAGAATATTTCTTTGGTGTTAAAGAACTCGGTTACTCCATCACACCGAGGAAGATGGATGTGATTTTGTAAGGGCTAAAGGAGAGTCACTAAAGGTTTAGTGCAATACTCAGAGGGTGCCTCTGAGGAGTGGACGTAGGTCAGGTTGGACTGAACCACTATAAATCTAGTGTGTTCTTTCTGATTTTATTTTTTCGTACTTTATTTTTCACATTTATTTTGGATATAACTACTTGGTTGAAAATCTATGATTGATATGACATTGTATTGATTATCTTCTTAAGATGTTGAAAAAGCTTTAAAAATGGGATTTTCATTTATTGAACGAATGCTTTTTAAATATCCAATTCACTCCTCTTTTGATTAGCCTCGGGACTAGTTCTTTCGAGTTTAACAACCCTTATGAACTTTTATTTACTTAGTAGGATTTTTTGTTGTTTGTCATTATAGAAAACTATAAAATTAATAAATATGTTTAATTATACTTTAATTGCTATCATGTGAGAGAATATATGTTTATATGATTGTATTATGTGTATTATGGTTTGAATTGGAAAGTTTTGGATAAGTTATAGTGAAAAGAGAAAGAAATTTTGATGCTTATAAAGCATATTCTAGTGGCTAAAAAGCTATATTCTTGTGTCCATAAGGCATATTCTCGTAGCAATTATGCCATTTTTTGGTGCCTACTAGCATATTCTAGTGCCTACGGTCATGTTCCGGGGCTATAAACATATTAAGAGTCATAAGGGGCTAGATCCTTTGGGATTCTATCTGGGATCAAGGATACCTATTTTGAATTATGTAATCATATGAATTGTTTTCTGTTGTGAATTTTAGTTTATTTATATACTCAATATTATTATTTGAATTTACATAACTATTGTGCCCTTATTATTTTGTTCAGTATAGTAATTTATTATATTGCACTTATCTATATTTATATATTCTAAAAAATATTTAATAAAAGAAATATTTAGATTCTTATTTTTAGCCTATTGAGCTATTATAGCTTATTGTGATTTTACTTCTAGTTATCAAGATCTGGGAAAGGGAACAAGCTTATTAATTAGCAGTCTAAGATCTTACCTGAATCTATATAGGTATTTCTTTATTTTACATTTTTTTTACAATTATGGCTAGTTCTTGTTATGATTTGCTCTACTCTCTATTATGTAGTCATGCACTATATTATTGATCTTGTATATATTTATTGATGAAATGAAAGAGATTTTATGGATGAGGTTATTTTTAATACTCTAAATATTTTAGTAGCTCTCTAGTCTATGATTTGTTTAAATTTTAAATTAAAAAAAGAAATCTAAAATATTTCAAAAATAAATTTAGGTCCAAAGTCTCTATTTCTTGAATAGTAAATATTTTAATGAGCTTTGTTTAGAGATTACAATGATTTGGATGACTCTTAAGTTAGGGATGAACCTCCAAAACTTTAAGAGGAGATTAGATCTATAAATGATGATTGAAAAGAAATAAATTTGTGTAATGAATAAGACTATCATCCAATTTTCATAATTTTTTTATTAAATGAGGATGTGATGAATAAAATGATAGAGTTATTATTAAAATTCAAAGACTAATCAGCTTGTAGTTATGAGGAAATGTCCATACTATCTTCAAATGTAGTTAATCACAAATTAGAATTTCAACCTGAAATGGTTCATGTAAAACAAGCACCTTGACTGATGTGATTCAACATTGAACAACAAGCAGTGGCTGAAATCAAGAAACTAACCGACACTAGTTTCATCAGGGTAGAGATTTATCTAACCTGATTAGCCAGCATCATCCCATCCAAGAAAAAGAATGATTAAATTAATTCCAATATCGACTATATAGACTTAAACAAAGCTAGTCCTAAAGATAATTTTTTCTTTTCCATTTTAATAGTCATGGTTGATATTGCTTCCTCGTAAGTAATATTTTTCTTTACGTATGGCTCATCTAGATACAATCAGATTAAAATGGCATATAAAGATGAAACATATATAGCATTTAGAACACTGATAGGTGTATATTGTTATAAAGTTATGCTATTTTGATTAAAGAATACAAGAGTAACCTACCAGCGAGTAATGATGATGATTTTTTAAGTGCTTATCCTCCATTAGGTGGAATGTTATATTGATGATATAGTCATTAAATGTCACATAAGTGACGATCATTTGTATGACTTGATAATTTTTTTCAAATATTACTATGACTGAGAATTTTTTTTCAAAGATTACTATGATATAGGGAACCTTTGATGTCACGTTAGGAAAATTTTTAAGTTTCATGATTCGACACCATGGAATTGAAATTGATATGAGTAAAATTAATGTAATATTAGAAATGGCACCATTTAAAAGCCTCACTTAATAAAATTCTAGGAAGGTTTATATCAAATCTTCTATAAAGGTTCATATTAAATCTTTGGGAATTTTATTTTGACAGAGTTGCCTCAAGTCAATGAGTATTTGATGACACTTCCCCAGGGTAAGTTTCAATAGGCTTAGTGTTTTTGACTCCATATAAAGGTTTAATGCATTAGTCCTACCACATATCAAAACCTTATAAGAACAATGAAGCTGAGTACATGATAGTGATAACTGGGTTTGAATTGATAATTTTAAATGAAATTTAAGAGATCAATATCATTGAGGATTTGTAGCTAGTTATCAGTCAAACAGCTAGAATTTATAAAGTATTAAAGAAAAGTTTGATCCTCTATTATCAGTATACAAAGCATCTTCTCGAATAAATCTCAAATGTAACTTTATATAGGATTCCTCATGGGAGGAATTCCTTGGTGGATGCTCTAGAAAAACTAGCTAAAGAATTAGCTTGTCTTGAAGGGGATTCAATTTTGGTAGAAGTATAAGGTCATAGAGTCTTATCATCCATAAACATCTAGTATATCAATAGAAAATTTCCATCTTAGGTGAAAATTATTTTTGTATTAGATGATGAAATAGTGGATGGGAGAAAACCTTTCGTTGAATACACACAAGAAAATAAGATCCCTTGTGATAGATCAGCAACTGATCGAATCAAAAGAAGATCTCTATCTTATTCCTTAATCAATAATAACCTATATAGCAGATCATTTAATCAGATGTGGTTGTGGTGCTTAAAAAACTAGAAGCATATAAAATTCTAAAAGAAGTACATGATAGATTATGATGTGCACAACATTCCAGACAAAAAATGAAAATAAAAATCAAACATATGGGATATTTTTGGATGAAAATGATAGATAACTCACCACACAATCTATTAAACTCTTAAAATTAAAAAAAAATAAATAAATAAATACATTAAACTCTCATATTCAAATAACCTCATGTTTTTTATAAGCCATAGGACTTGTAGGTTAGTGACTTCTGCACTTCATAGTCATTAGCTTATATTGTTTAAAAAATAATAATTAAAATCAAATATTTTAAAAATTGATAAATAAAACATTAAATCATTAAAATTTAAACTTAAATCAAATCTCCCTTTCGCCTATAATAATTAAATATCCTCAAATCAAAATAACTAAAATAATAAAATCCCTTAGGACATAGCAAAGCCACATAAACTTCTTTAGACACTATGGATGGTTTACTAGAATAACTAACTAGTCTAGGCAAAGTCAATGTTTGTTTTGGTATGCTTGTATATGTCTTGGTTGGAGGGCATCTTATGTCTGTGTTTGAGTTAAAAAGAGTGTTGGGATTTGAAAAGGTCAATTATCTTTGGAAGAATTTAATTGATAGAATTTAATTTTAAAATTGAACACTTCATTGTGAATAATATATCACCATGGGAGGAAAAAATAGTATTCCCTAATCAGTTCAGATTACAAAACTTTAAACTTATCATAATTATTAAAGTCAACTCAGGGAAAGACAACATATGATCTTGAAGGATTAAAATGATGTTTATTGAGTGTTTGAGTATAATAATTTGGATAAAAGGTCGATAATTTCATAATCAAAATTTAGATAATAGAATAATATATCTTTCTGGAGAAAGAACATATCATTCACTATCAGTCATTTGAATATGATGATAATGATCATTAAATTTAACTTGAATTTTCCATAAGATAATTAATTGAATTTTAAGAAACTTGATTTTGAAAATTAATATGGTTTTCTAAATCTCCTATGAGTGTAATCCCTTGTAGTTAATTACATCATAAGAAATTAGATTTTCTTATGAATACTCTTAATTAAAATAACAGTAGAAATTTTATTTTGAGAATTCAATGCTTGATGTCAAAAGAAGCGAGGATGGAAATTAAATAGGATTGGATCAAATTTGAACACTTATTCTAGATATCAATAGAAGAAAAGTAGGAAGAACTTTGGGATTTTGAAACAATTTAGAAGTGCCCTAACATATCTTAAGTGTTCGACTTAAATTTAGATTGAAAGAGATTTAATTAGAATTGTTAATTTTATTAGAAGGTTAGAATTAGATTCCTGAATGTTGAGATCTTATAGTCTAAACCTTCCTCAGAACGTCTAAGTTGATTACTAAAAAATAGTAACCCGAACCTAGCTATTGCAATACAAATCTGGACATATCTTGGCCTGGATTGGGAGCCATCTAACCACCTAGGCACTTTAATATTATGCTCTAGCAATGGCACTTCCCATAGTGCAGATAATTTATCAGCAGCTTATACGGCATTACATTTAATTACTATGCCAAACTACCTAATAAGTTAGTTTGAACTTCATGGTATTAGAAACCTTGTCATTTAATGATATGCCAAACATTACATTAGTGTCATAGAGGCTTGATGGTAGAGAAATCACTAGTCAGCCTCCTAGTATCAATATGTAATAAACTCGATAAAAGGATCATTAGTATTAGATATAACCTAAATGTACTCCAAAAGAAATAGGATAGGTTTGAGCACTTTAAAAATAAGAACTATACATTTAAAATGGAAGCTAATTAAAAGAATCTTTTTAATCCTCTCTAAAATGTGAATATTAAACTTATCAACCTATAAGCAAAAAAAAACTGACTAAATATGGGCAACCTCATATATTGCCGCATATCATAAGGATAGAATAAGTCATGAAATAAAATAAATGTTTAATTTCTAGAGAATAACTCGAGTAGAATATAAAGAATGGATTTTTTGTAATACGCCATGGAATATTTTTGCTAATATTAAGTTAAGGATTCATGTATTTAGCGACATTCGCACCCTCTTATATAAAAACCTAATGATGGTTAGTATGTTGCATTGTACTCATTCCTCCAAGAAGTTCTAAATAAAGATATGTGTCACATCATTTTCTGGAATCCAAGGAAGCAAATAAGTCGTCACAAGCTGATCGAGTACCTCATTGAAAAAAAAGTATATTAAACGTTCAACTGAATAAGTCCTAAGGGAATGGCGATGTAACCATCAAGCTTTGTAGCCCTATAATTGAGGAAGATAAGAGTAAACATTAAAGTTATACTAGTTACATTAGTCTCATTACTATAGAAGGGGAATTTACATCCCTTAAAATCTCCCTAATGCCTCTCTTTTGATGCTCCTCGGATTAAAAACAAAAGAAAAAAGGATTACATGTATATACTAATTTAATTCGGCTCTAATGACCTCATCTAATCAAAATTAAACAAGTTAAGAAAGTGAATTCTTAGAAACATTAACATAAACTTAAATAAATTACAAGATTTATCGTAATACCTGTCTGAATATTGATTACCCCTTCTCGACGATTCAAGGTGATCCTATTATACATTGATAGAGTTGTCTAATTTAGATAGACAGTTAGAAGAAAACAAAGTGAAACAACAATGAAGAGAAAATAAATTAGTCGTTGAAGCTTCTCTCCTAAATGAACTATTTGAAATTTAACCTTCAGGTGGTAAATTCTACCTTTATGGCTGTGCAACTATAGATAAAGGAAAACAAGGTCCTAATAATCCATAGCCTAAATACAACCGGTAAAACTACTTTAAGATTCATATGCAATAAAACTCAAAGTTTTTTTAAGTGGATAATACAATCTAGCACGTTTAGAATTTTCTTAACAAAATTGATTATTATGATGCTCTAACTCTCTCTAAAGAATGATGGGAGTTTTAATTTAAAGCTTACTCAATGTAAAGATCCATATAGCTCAACATAACAACAACGCAATATAGAGAAAGAAGTACATTTTAAAGAAGTTCTATGAATCACATTATTTAATGAGCTTTGCAGCTGGGACACCCACAATCACTAATCATCCATTGTATATAACTATAAAAATGAACAATTTTAAATTGACTGTATCCTTATTAATCCGAGTGCTTCAATGCACCCATGGTACTCCTAGAACACTCTCATATATTTAAAAGTTGGATACCTCATAAAAACTCCAAAAATGATCTGACAAGATAATGTAGAGGGGGGGGGGGGGGTGAGATACAAAAAAAAAAAGTGAGAGTAGCTTGGATCAATAACCCTCACTCTTAGAAATAAAAAACCTTGAAGATAAGCCAAATTTACATATAATAGATAATGGGTCTTCTATTAATGCTCTCTTGGTAAACCTTAGCTCATGAAATATTGGAAAGGTACCTTTCCACCCTTTATAAGTGATTAATACTCTCTTAAGGAGGTAAATCATTGTATAAAGGTTATTGCAACCCATTTTTAAATTCAGAAGTTAAGTATAATACCAATATGACTTCATACTACTGCCTAAAAGGTTATGGAACTCTCAAGGTTCATTTTCAATTTCTACCTATTCTCGTCCAAAATTAAAAGGTACAATATTAAAGATTATATGTTTGACCCCTATGCAAGTGTTTTGAATTTATTGGTTGTTGTGAAAACATGTTTTGAATATTCTGGAATGATAAAAAATAGTATGAATCATTTAGCAAAACGTAAAATTACACTCTCAAGTGCCACAAAAAGGGGGTCTGAGCACCACAATATTACTGTGCAATGTATTGTGAAATAGAGACATTTCCAGCACTTCGAGCTAAAAAAAGTTAGAAATAAGAACTTGCACAGTATCGCTAGTTTAGTAGCACCGCAAGTATAGATAGTAACACCATAGTGCTAATCCACTTTGTACTTTAATATATAAAATCATCAAAGTATACATTATTTTTCTTGAATAAAGGTTACGACATAGGAGAATAAAGGAGGGATTTAGGAGAGGAATGAAGAGAATTTTTGATCACATTTCTAGACATATTTTTAATTGTTTGGTCCCAGTGTGAAAAGTTGTCAAGATCTAGATAGCCCACATTATACCTATCTAGTTACAACAAATACAATTTTTTTTTTTATTTTTTTAAATAAATTTATTTTTCCACTTACCAAAAAAATTGACTAAGTGCAAGTGATAATCTTTCACCTGTAACTTTATATATGTTGTAGGACTGAGAGTTGAACATTTGAATATTTTTTCAGAAAAGATTTTGCTGGTATTTGGAAATTATGAATATTATTATTGAACAAAAATAATCTAAACTCCTTAAATATAATTATTTGTAGTATTATATAAAGTCTTAAAAGAAAACTCTGATAAATTGTGTTGATGTTTTTAAATTGTGAATGTTTACTAAGTATGGAATTTTCTATTACCTATCATTAGCAAAATTATAAAATTCAGGAAAATTCGCTCAATTCTAGTTTAAGTTATATATAACGTTTGAGTCAAATTTTTATTACATAATGCATTAGTGCCTTAATGTTTAAATTGAAAAGTTTGGAGAAATAAATATAATTTTTGAGTATGGATAAAGTGATAAAAGGAAACTCGCTAATAATTCTGGTTTATGTTTTAAATTGAGAATTGTTACTCAGTAGATTTCTATACATATCATTATAAAAACTTAACTAAAATTAGAAATGTTGCTCAATTAAGTTATATTAAGTTATATTGTTAATTAAATATGTATTTACATAATTGCATATGTGCAATATGGTTTAATATGTGAAAAGTTTGGAGAAATTAATTTTAAATGTTAAGATAGATATGATGCTTATAAACATATTTTGTTGACTAAAAAGCCAATATTTCTTGTGCCTATTGCATTTTATAGTGGAAATTAATATCATGTTCTAGTTCCTACGGCTGTTATTAGCCTACTGGGCTCATTATGGACGTACAGGAATATTTTGGTGCTATAAGCACAAGTATTCATAAGGGGCTAGAATCACCTTAGGTACTATCCTTAGATCATAAGTATACTTGTTCTCAAAATGCTCAATGATATAAATTGCATCTATGACATATATTCAATGTATTTAATCTTACTCATATGAATTATTGAATTATGGAAAAATTAAGAAACCTTATTAGCGTATTGTAACAACATAATGATTTAAATATTGCACATATTATAAATTAAAAAAATCTAATAAATTTTATAAAAGAGATAATTTAAAATTTGATTTATGTTTAAGGCAAAATGCTAGAGCTTTTTGTAGCTATAAGTGATTTGCAATTACGATTTTTTAGTATTTGGGAAAGGAAGAAACTATGTTGATTAGCAGATTATAGATCTAGGATCTAAATCTAATATAAATATTTCACTATTTTGATTTTGTACAGTCGATGTGTAGTTATTGATTGCTATGCTCTACTACTCTCTATTTTGTTATCCAAGCATTATAGTTGTAATCTGTAGCTAAATATTTTGATGAAATAAAAAGAGTTTTTGGTATGATTTAGTATTTTCAATATTCTGGATATTTTAAAAGCTCATTAGTTAGTGATTTATTTATTAATTAAATGGAAGTAAATTTTTAAAATATTCTATCAATGTGATTTTGGTATTGATGTTTTCACGTCTACAACTTGATAGAGACCTTTCTTATTAGGTTGGGTTTATAGGAAGTTATTTATGATGATCATAACAAGCAATAGTATTAAAAATGTGATTATAACATAGAGCTATAGACAAAAAAATGATCTAATAAGTCAAGGTGAGTCATTCTGAGTCGTATCTAATATCACCTTATTGGTTTCATGTGTATTGTTCATCTCAATACCAATTAATTATAATATGGATCTTGTTAGAACTAGATTAAAGATATTGATGGGAATAGTGTCCAGTCATGCAACTCTTATCATAGTAATGTACTACTGTAGTTATTTTAAATAAACTTTCTAAGTTGTTGCAGCTAAGGTGCCCAGATAGTGGGAGAAGAATATAGCAGAGTTCTTGTTGTTAGGATATTGAAGAACTGACAGTGCATATAAAATATTTCTAGAATTAGAAGCATCTAATATTTCAGGGCCCCCAACGAGCCAAAATAATAAAGGATTTGGTTGAAGTTGCTAAAGTAAAACAATTGACAATAATTCAGTATTCTCCTAAGAAGAAATACCATAACTAATTTTTCTGTTAAGATGTGTGAGGTAAAATGCTAGTGGATGGGTCAATGCATAAGAAAATTTTATGGTGTAAACACTTTAGATTATTTAGGGAATTCTTTGTTGTCATTTCAAGCCTGGTTTGTTACCCCCTTCTATATTTTAAAAATATATGGGATTTTTCTAAGACGATTCAAGGAGATTATTAACAAATATGCAGCATAAGGCAGAGTTTACTACTTGGCCTAGACATGCTCTACATCTGATGAAGCACTCCTAACAAAGAAGTGCTTGCAATTTTTAAGAGGACTTCAAGATAGTCTGAATAGCCACTAGTACCTTTCACTTTTTTTTTTTTGCAGCTTTTGAGAAGAGCTGATTAGATTAAAAAAATATTTAATAGTTTCCTCGTAGCAGTGGATCTTAGTAGAAAGGGCAGTTCTAGATGTAAACACTAATACTGAATTTTGGAAAGAAGATGTATTTGTACATTGGAGAGTCTAGAAAATAGATAAATTATGTATATGGTAGCTTGCGTAGGGGGCGTAATTGTTTGGTATCTAGTGGTTTTTATTTGTGGTGCACTTGAAGAAATATTCAGTGGAAGAATATCATATTGTCATATTACAAATGATTTAATAGGCTTCAGTGTTCGAATCTGAGAGGGCACTGATAGTCAGATTTGGATTGATTCGAAATATATAGTACTGATATGGCTAGTAAACGATATGGAGATTAAGGGGATTATTTATACTCCGACATTTTTTATGGACCAATTTGGTATAGGCACTAGGATAAATTTCTATGGTAGGCTCAGTAGTAGGTAGATAGTCTCATATGTTTAATAGAACCTAGTTGTTAATTATTCCATCTCCAATTCATGCACATGTACATTATTTGACACATATGGGAGGCTCTGATACTCCTTGATTTTTTTTTTTATTTTGTGATCTCCTAATATATAATAGGTAAGAACCTAAATTTTTTCTCAAGTCCTTATATAATTTGTTTTAGATTTATAGAGTTAAACTATCATTATTACCAATCATTTTCTTTAATTACTACACCCCTCAAATTTTGTTTCACTATTATCATTCTATTAGATGTACCGGATTAGAATGGTGTGTGTAGCCATAGGGATTGACATCTAGTGGATATTGAATCTTTATAGAAGTGGAAGTCCATTGATTTTATTGCAATTTTATAAATTTGTTTAATTTTTGGCATGGACTCATGAGTCAAAAATGAGCCTTAGATATAAATTGTGTAAAAAAATAAGTCACTTTAAATATTTTTTTGGTAAACAAAGAGTGTAAATTTGAGGGAGTAGAAGGTGTTTGTTTCTTTTTTTTTACTATGACAGTAATAAATATGGAAGAAATTATTTGCAGGTATTTCTAAGATTAGTTAGGGTAAGAGTAGTGAAATATTTGAATTCTCAATATGAGACCTGTATTGTGCAGGAATTCCTAAATAACTAATTCTTGAGGAGATTTGTCAGATTTTCTACTGAACAAGATATAAGTTTTTGTTTGATGTGTATCCAGGTATGACCCTAATCCAAAGGCTCTATAAAGATACACCTAAGGACTTCAAGAGTTAATTTATACTTTTATGGCATTAGTTGATATGGAGATTTCTCCTTTTTAGTGTGTCTACCATGGGGAGAAACCATATTCTTATTTAATAAAGAAAAAATGGACGGTATTATGTGCATGTGTATTATTTTAGAGAGATTTGAACAAAGTCTGGTTTTTTTTGCTGATATTTAAGTAATCAATACTACCGGACTGATATCTTCGGTGATATTCTATACATATTTAGATCCTTCTTTTATGTCTTTAAAGAGTTGGTTCTATGATTTTGCTATATCAGGTATAAAGTGACAAGAAGATTGTAGAGAAGTACCAACTATTCAATACTTATGAATGTGATATTAGCTGTCTTAGTCATGTATTTTTATGGGATTAATTTCAACTTATCTTTAAGATAATTGATAGAATATCGTGTTTCAGGGACTATCTATAATCAGTGTTGTAATTAATTTATAGAATGTTATTTTGGTATATTCTACTCACAAGAAAGATCATACAAACAATATGAGAATTATTTTAGAGAGACTAGAGGAAACACATCTATTTGTATAAATTTCCCTTGTGAGTTCTAGGTTGAGGAGTAAATCTCTATTCTGAGGCATATGTGAGTAGTTTTAAGTATATTTTGTAGATCCCTCACAAAATTTCAAACAAATATTTGATTAGGTTGAGTATATATAAATAGTAATTGAGGTATGTAGTTACTAATATGTCCCTGATATTATAGAATGTTTATATGAAAAGCTTTTATTATACTTTCAATCCTTTTGAGAGACAATTCAAAAGTTAAATAGGAATTTATCTTGGTCAGCATAAATGAGGCTAGTTTTTAAAGATTAAAGTATAATTTTGGTACTTCTGCTCAAACATTTAGCTCTTCATCTAGTACAAAAGTTCTTACAAGTTTTCAATAACTTGCCTTACAAAGAAGTTTTTAATCGTTCTGTAATGTAGTAATAATATTAGTCATAACTATGCCTTCTAAATATTGAAGTGCATAAGGGGAACTATCAACATAGATTTGGGTACTTGCTTCATAATAGTTTTTCACTCTTAAAATTTGAGACAACTTTCAACATGGTGTCAGATTGTGATATTTTTCCTAATCATCAAAATTTTAAAATACATATTCATATAAAAATTCTTGAATCTGCTGCAATAAAAGAATGGCTTTACGTTTTGATAAAAAGGCTATGACCTGATGATTCATTATGATTATAGTAAGCTATCTGTTGTAATGCTTTTGACTTGGAAATCTTCATCGATTTCTTCCATATTTAGCTTACTTTTGATGAGTATTTTACTAAGAGATAAGAGATTATAGTTGAACGTGATTTTTTTAATATATAAGATTTGGGTTATATTGGTTTAAATAATTATTTAGACCGTCTTTATAAGGAAAAGAGTTGTAAGGAAACCTAAAAGTAATGTTGTTGAATATCCAAAATTGATTGATCAAATTCAAACTCTGTGTAAGATAATCTAAAACAATGAGTTATCCTATCCTATGTATTATTTTCTCCAATAGTAGATGTGAGTTCCTATTTTTAGTAGTTCGAGATGAGATTTCCATACATGAGGCTTACAATTTAGGGCTATACCATCCACCCATGAAGTTAGTAAAATAATGTGATGATAAAAAGATATACTTTGGAGACCAGAATTAAAAAGGATTGAACACATATTTATGTTAAAATATAAATGTCTATTGGTTAGTGAAAGTAGAACATACATGATCATACAATTTTGTAATACCAGACCACTTTTAGGGTTACACGAAAATGAGAAGAGATGAACCATGGATTTTCACTATGGTTTTTCCCAATCAAGATTGGGATATGATATAATTTGGGTTATATCTGTGACTTGAAAAGTATGTTCATTTTATTTTGACCGACATCTAGTTCTATGACATATATGGCACAAATATAGTGCATGAGATTATATATTATATAATGAATATCAAAGGTTATAGTTCTAATATAGATGATAGATTTACGCTCTAGATTTAGATGGGTATTCAATAATGTTGGGAATGAAATATAATTTTAGTATGATATTCATCCCAATTTGAGATAGGCTAGGGACTATACATGAACCAAAAAATCCTCTAAAGCTTTGCATTCAAAATTTTGTGGTAGTGATGAGGGAACCATTCCTCTGAGATAAATTTTCTTATAATGATAATTTTTGATAAAGTATAGTATGAAGACTCAGTATGAAGCTCTATACTAATAAGAAATTTAGGACCCCTCTATTATGGATTAGAGGTTAGTTGAAAGACTATTTAATTGTGCCACCTTGGTGATGATGCCCTACAAAATCCTTAAATCAGATGATAGTATAGAAACATATAGGATTAGAAGCGAGTAGTATTTTGGATGGTAAGCATCAGACTATAGAATTTATAAGGGAGAATTTTATATACGCTGAAGAACAAGCATGATGAAAAGCATTTAGCAATTATGGTAATGGAAGCAAAGATTGAGCCTTAAGTATATGTGAACCACTTGAAGTTGGTTTGAAAGGTGAATTAAAGGAAAACTGGCACAGGTACGAATTACCAAAATCACCTGTTCTAAAAATTCAAAAGTATTCCACATGTCACTTTTCAAAGAATATAGTTATTTGAATCTAAATAAATAGTAAATAACTTCTTGAAAACTTGAGCTACAAGAAAAATCAAAAGTACATCTTAACGTATAGGCCATGAAATAAGAAAAAAATAGATTAAAATTGTTAACATTTGTTGGAAAACTTGAATTAAAAGAGAATCTACTTGGAAAAAATGGTCTAAGATGCGATAATTATATCTTGATTTGTTTACGGTAATCATAAGAAACTATAAATTTTAAATATACGAGGAAGACATTTTTTTCAAGGAGGGTAGAGTATATGAAAACTCAAGGTATCATAATTTAGCTTTACCTGTTCTGACCTAAATAAAATAAAGGTAAATATTTAAGCATTGATATTTGAACACATTTGCCATGTGTTTGGAAATATATTCATTAGTGAAAAAGATTTGTATATGTTCTAGAATGCATCCCATGGGTTCTGTAAAGCAATTTTGGCGAAATAAAAAAGACCTTGGAGGCCACAATGTTGGAGTATCAAGTGTTGCGGCTCTGCAATGGCATCCGAGGTGCCAAATAGAGTACATTACATCACTTTGAGTTTAAAGAAATACAAATTAAACATTGCCCTGCAGTGTTAAATATTGTGTTGCAACGCAATGCTACAACCACTACACTTTTAGACATAAAAGTACGTATCCAAAGTTTAATACACTTTTTGACCCTAAAATTAATGTTATCCAATCATTCCCTACGTTAGGATGCCAATAACAGAGAGATGGTAAGATTAAAGATTGAAGAAATAGTTTTTGAGCTTCTCAGGGTCTTTTAGCCCTATGACCCATGTTATATAAAAGTTTGCCATATCAAATATCACATATACTAATCCTTAATTTCAAATAAATATTTATTCTAATTTTTTTAGTTAAATTATTGTGTTTTTGTAACATAAAAAAATTAAATATTGGGAAATTGAGTAAAATTTCACCCACAACCTTTTATATGGTTATAGAGACTCAGATTCTAAACATTTTCATATATTTTAGAGATTCTTTCAAAGTTTGTTTTGGAAATTATGTGGTTTTTTTAATTGAATAAAAATAATCTAGACTTTCAAAATACTGATAATAGTACAATCAAGATCCGTAAAATGTTATTTTATACAATTTCATACCAATCCCTAGTAATTATATTATATTCAAAAATTTGGGAATTTTTACTGTTGGAACTTGAGCTTACGAGTTAAGTTTTTTTATGTATAATAAATATATGGACACTATCCTAATGTACTACTATAGTTGCAATATATTTTTGTTTGTGTGTATACTAACTTTGTAGGCGTATCGATGCACCATCGAATGAAGGATCAAGGCTCAAGATATTGGTAGTAATATGATATGACTTTAACGATTTTGAAATAGTCACTTGATAGTATTTGTTATTTATGAGTCAAGGTCCTTAATTGTAGTTATGTCTTGCTTGGTGACCATATCACACCCACACACACTTAGGAGAGTTTAGATATGAGTCAAAACAAGAGTTCAATTTTAGAACTAAATCATACAATAAAGTTTATATAACAATGGGGATATATGATTCTCTAATCTAATTAATTGTATTGTGTATGATTTAGTATCCATCCAAGAATGAACAACGTTATGAAATGAAAAAATAGCGCGCCAATTATAATTTATGAAGATTTTAAAATTTATTTTTTGTCTAAACATCCCGGTATATCTTACAACAACATGACAAACTAAACAATCATACACAAAATTATCCATGATTAGGAAACCAATAATGGGTCAAAATTATATAATCAGATCAAACAGGACCTATATTTAAGATCGTACTGGAAATCTTTGATATTTTCTGGGACGACTCGTATTAGTACCAGAGAAAGCAAAATACCATTTTTTTTTTTAAATTGTCCAGAAGATCTCTATTATTATATTGACGACTAAAAAATCTGAATATGATCGTATTAGACTATCCATAAGATCATTCTGTTACTGTCAGTCAAATCTACTAATTGTAAGCATGTTCCTGTGATCATCCAGGATCATAATATCGCAAGAAATTGAGTTTCTCTAGAGGTTTTTGATGCCCTCAAATTAATCTTTGATGACAGACGCAACCATAGTGACCTCATTCTTTTGGTGAAAACTTGAAGAGAGACTTGAAAGGAGAGAGTAAATGGTGGAGTTTTCAGAGGAGAAGATCCTTGAGGGGTGGTTGTACAAAGGAGTGTGGGATGGAATTTCACCATGTTGCTCCGCAAGCTTGCACCTTAGTATCATCGTAATCAAGTTCATATATAGGAATTTTGTGGGAAGAATAGATCTCTTGGTGACAAAGGACCCTGCTATCTCCCCACCCTGGGGAAGGTGAAGGACATATGATACGGGATAAAGGTAAGTTCACAAAAGGTATGAGGCATACTCGAAGGGTACCTCCGAGGAGTTAGACATAGGACGCATTTTAGGACCGAATCATTATAAATCAGATGTGTTTTCTTTCGCACTTTATTTTCATATTATATTGGATATAAAACTTGATTAAAAAACTGAGATTGAAATATTTTTTGTATGATTATCTTTTTCATATGTTGAAAAAGCTTTAAGAAGGGATTTTTCTTTTATTAAAAGAGTTTTTAAATAACAAATTACCATCCCCCTCTTGTTATCCACTGTGACTATTTCTTTTTATATTGTATTTAACAACTCTCACGAACTTTAAAGTTTATCAGAGCGATTCAAAAACCAAAGTTATTGAGAAACTTTGAAATAAAAGATTAATTGCTACTTTGGAATATGTAATAATTGTGGAATGATAATCAAACACACGATCATCTTTATTGAAAATATTTCTTTTGATTTTTTAAAAAATACATGTACTACATTCTTTCATCAATGATTATCATGAATATGAATGATGATTCCCTAATTATTATTTCTATACCATCACATTTATAGATGGAGTCTAACAAATCTTTCTTTTAGCAAAATAAAGTAAAATAGATCAATAATTGCCCAATTAAATGCGTAAATTGATAAATTAAATTTGTTTTGTATCTTTAAATTTTGAAGATATGTATGATAATACATATGCACAACTAGTAGGAAGTGTGAAATTAGGGATATAATTACATAATAGATATGTAAGGTACTAGTGTAGTCAGCAATCTGATAACTTTTTAATGCATAGATTATGAATTATTTCCTGAATTATATGAATATTCTAGATGTTAGTAAATAATTACTCAAATAATACATCATTAAATACCCTCAGATAAAGAACTTTAACTTTAAAAAAGTTAATGAAATTCATATTTCTCACTTGATAGATTTATTGCCAAAGTTGTTGTTATTAGTGTGAATCAAAAAATTTGAAAAGTATTCTATTATAATCTGATTGCTCACTCATTGCTGTGAGCAAAATTGAACTAATCTTTTCGGATGCAGGTGAAACTATATGCTACAGAGATAACGAAATGATGAAAATGACTAATAAGATTGTTGAGTAAAAGAATACTTCACTTACAAGAAAATTTGAAAATATACTAAAGTACAAGTGAACTCAACATCAACAAAAGTGTAACAAAGGTAAAAATATTAAAATGTTATGATTTCCTATGATGTTATTTTTTTTTGTTAGAAAATATAGACATAATGAAAAATCCATGCCCTAAATTAAAAAACCATCCAATAAAAGAAAAAGATAATAATAAGCCAATGCAATAAGGACAAATGATAAAAAGAAAATCTTCAGGCAAAAAAAAAAAAAACAAAAAATAATCAAATGAAAAAGACCTAATTTCTGAATCAACAGACTAGGATTAAGTAATGTAGGTATAAAGTTATGTTTTGTGTGGTTTATTTTAGGGTAGTTTAATGCATTGGTATATCTTCTTTATTTTATTTTGTTTATTAGTAAATATTTCTATTTATGTATTATTATTTGTTTATTTTTACAATCATGTTATTTTATTTTTCTTAGTATATTTTTGTGATAGTTCACACATCTAACACACAAATCACTTTCACATTATATTTACAAAGAGAATCAATTCACATACGATCAATTATTTTAAATAAAAATTTTCCTTTTTTACCTAGAAAAATTATAGAATAGTGATTGACGTACCCTAATTCTAGTTAAGGATGAAAAAACGATGATTGTCTCTCAATTCTTTAACACCTTTAGTGTGTAGTTTTCTTTTGGAACAAAATTGTAATTTCAAATTTAAAATTTAGACTTTACAATTGTAGATTTGTTAATATTCTTACAACAATCTATCCCATATGAATAATGTCTCAAAGTCATTAATCTCTTTCAAGTTTTCTGATATAACGTTGTTTCATGTGTCAAAAATATAATTTTTGATTTGTGATTTTATTCTTTTCTTCTAATTAGAGTATATGTTTATGTTCTCTCATAATCATCAGGAAAATAGTTCTCACAATTGTAGAGTCTATTAAAGATTTTTTTTTTTTTGAAAAGGAGCTAGCTCACCAATAATGATATAGGCAACAAATAAGTCCCTAAGATATAAGTAAAAAGAATGCCCTATGATCGTCCAAAAAAATGAAAGAATACACAAAGTATAATCAAAAAATCAAAGATGTGCAAGTTGCATTAAACACTAACGGAGGCTCACAATGAGCCCACAAAAACTGATCTTTCTCTCTTTCCCAAATCTTTTAAAATCTTAGAAGAATACATAAGCTAAGTTTTCTTGAAATCTTTAAAATAACTTATTTTTTGAAAATCATGATTTTGGTTAATCTCTGCAATATATTCTATCGAGATATTTTTTCTGAATGAAGTTTGACAGATCACTTTTCATACCAATTTCTATTATCTGAATAGATTTTTGTTTTTAAAAGGTTTTTACTATAATGAGCCTGAGCTAGGGTTGATAAAATTCAAACTTCTAACTTTCTAAATCTTAATGTGGCTATTATTTCTTACTATATTTTTTAAATAAAACAAGATGTAACTTTCTTATTTTTTTTAGAAAATTTCTTGAAATTATTAATTCTTTCCTTAAAATATCAACACCACCTCACCTGGTCAGAGTCTATTATATGTGTTCATTGTTTGTTTTATATGTTTTCCCTTCTTTTTAATATATCAAAAGGGAGGAGAATATATTTATCGTGTTGTATTGTTCTCTTGGTATTTGCGTTTAGTTTTATATAATATTTAGATTCTTTTTTTTTTTTGTTTATTTCTATATTTAAAAAATGAAAAAAAAAATCTTTCTTTTATTTCCCCTCTTTTAATATAAATTCTCTTAGTGAAGGAAATTAGTAGAAAATATTTTAAAAATTTTTAAATTCACCTAGTAATATTTTTCATTATAAAAAAGGGGGATATTACAAAGTTAGCTTATTAGTTTAAATATTTTTGATGATAACAAGATATTGTGGCTTACATCGTGTTGTTTATCTTATAGTTATAATTTATTTTTATTTGTGTGCGTACTACCTTTTCAAGAATACTATGCACAATCTAATGATGGTTGAAGCTTAAGATTGGACAGAATCAATTATGTTGTAATAATTTATTTATTATCACTGAAATATTTTGACTTCTTAAGTCAAGTCCTATAAAATATATTCTTTATATTGGTGACCATCACAACACACTCAAAGCGATGAGATTGAGTCAAAACTAGAAGTTTTAATTTTATAATTAAATCATAATGTACGACTAGCTCATCTAACTAATCAAACTATACTAGTAAAATTAAATCATACCAGGCGATTATTATGAATTATAAAAAAGATACTGCCAATCATCATTTAGGCAAGATTTTATAAATTCCATGTATTGTTATAATCATCTAGGATGATCTACATCGTTGGACGTCTATGATAATCATGCCTAAATTGATCCTATATGATCCAGAAGTCCGCGAATATCATAATGATAATATATACAAAGTTTGAACTGATCGTACGGGATTATGCCAAATTCCTATAGGACTATAGGTCAAAGTCTACACATTATACTGATGATCCTGTCTCATCTTGGATGAATTATTTGCATTAGAATTTAGTTTTTAGGGTTTTTTTGATCCCTCTATTTAAGCAGCATCATACTAGATGATCTGCAATCTACTTGAGATCTGTACTGCGAGAATTGAGTTTCCTTGGGTTTTGAAGCCCGCTATTTAACTTTATTAAGGAACTTGATATTGTCTTTGTAGCCATTGTGGTCATTATTCTTTTAGAGAAGAACTTGACAGAGAGAACTTGTAAGGGAGAGAGAAAAGTAGAGTAGTGAGAGAGAAAAGATCATGGAGGAGGTTTCAAGAGAGTGTGGAGGGAGTTATTTTTTTTTTTTTCAATGGTTACTTCAGCAAGGCTAGCACCTTATTAACATCGAAATTTCAGAGTTTCATCCTGAGAAAAGTTTTGGGAAGAAGAAGACTTCTTAGGTCAAGGACTTTGCTACTCCACCGCATCGAGGAAGGTGAAAGTAATTTTTTAATGGCTAAAGGAAGTCATCTAATGATTACAGCATACTGAGGGTGCCTCTGAGGAGTGGACATAGTCAAGTTGGAATTAAGTCAACTATAATCTGAATGTATCTTTCTGATTTTATTTTTTTGAACTTTTTTCCATATTTTATTTTGGATATAAATACTTGTTCAAAATCTATGATCAATATAGATTGATTGATTAACTTTTTCCAGATGGTAAAAAAGCTTTAATGAATGGGATTTTTCTTTTATTGAAATAAGATTTTTAAATTCTAATTCACTCTCCCTCTTGTATTAGCCTCAGACTAATTCTTTATAATTTAATAACTCTCATAAACTTTCAAGAGAATGAGAGCAGATTACAAAACATAGTTTTTTAGAAAACTTTTGGAAAAAAACAGAGATTAATGGCTAACTTTTAAAATTATAAATTTTATTGAAGAATATTTAATCATACGAGCACTGTTTTATATGAAAATCTTTCTTTCAATTTTTTAAAGAAGTTGCAGTCAACTATTCTTGCAATGCAATTGATTATCAAATATGGTATATGATTTAAAAACTCGTTATTTCTATACCATCACATATTATAGATGGGGTCAAATTTATATCCTTATTATTGAATGGAGTAAAATAGATGAAATTAAATGCTCAATTGAATGTTAAATTGCTTAAATTATTTTTTCTGTGCTTTGAAATTTGAAGATTATGATGTTAACATACCAGATGCACTACTGGCAAGAAATATTGGGTAAATTACATAATACAAATGATATACTAGTGAAGTCAAATACCAATTGAAAATTTTAATGCATCATTATGGATTAATTTTTGCATAAACCTATGAGACTATTCTATGACAGGTATATTAATTTACTCAGAATAGTGATATCATTAAATATCTTAGGTAAAGAACTTTCAAACTTTAAAAAAGTGAGATGCCAATGTCATTGCTATTTATGCATAAAAAAATTTGAATAATATTCTATTGATAACTAATTTGCTCACTCATTGCCGTATAAGTAGAATTTGAGTCAGAATCTTTTGCTGCAGGTGAAACTATAGTACTAAAATATAAAGAAATGGAAGAAGAAACTAGTAGGGTAAGTTGAGAATAAAGAGATAGGCTTCATTTACAGAAAATTTGAAAAGCTATTAAAAGCACAAGACATCAACGTAACAAAAGTGAATAAAAGATAAAAAGAGATAAGAATGTTTAAGATTTCTCTTTATGTTATTTAGTTTGGGTGTAGGAAATGAAGAAAAATCATTGCCCTAATATAATCCCTCTTCCAGCAAATAAAATTAAAAAAAGTAAAATATAGTAAGAATAAATAATAAAAAGTAATAAATCTCTTAGGGCATACCTAAGTTTTGATCATCAGACAGGAGTGAGGTAATGATGTATAAAGTTTTATTTGTGTATTTGTGTTGTAGGTTAAATGCATACATATATATTGATTTATTTTATTTTAACATTATAAATAATTTAGAATTGATTTTTATGTTATTTATTTGTAATGCCATTTTATTTTATTTTTCTTGTTATTTTGTGATTTATCTCGATTCTATACACACAGAATCACTTTTATTTATATTATATAGAGAGAACAAATTCATTACTCTCAATTTTAATAAAAGTATAGCCTCAATTTACTTAAAAAATTAGTAAGCATTGATTGACTTCCCTAAAAAAAATCATAAAGATAGAAACTTCGGTGTTTGTCTCTCTTTCTTCTAGACTCCTTTAGTGTATATTTTTCTTTTTGACAAAATCTATTTCAAATTTTAAAGTTGGACTTGAAAGTGAGATATATTATATATTCTTAATTGTAATCTATCTCATATGAATAATGCGTAAACGTGATTAAGAAACTCTTTAAAATTTCTTGTTAAATTGATGCATTATATCAAATAAGATGTGTTAGTAATTTATGATTTATTTTCTTATTTAGAGAATGAGTTTTAATTCTTTATATCTAAAAGATATTCTACCAACTTAAGTCTTAAAGTTTTGAAGAGAACTAGCTCATAAAAATGATAAGAGACATAAATGATCCCTAAAAGAAAATTGAAAGATGCAGTAATAATTGCCAAATAATTATAAGATGCCACAAAGAGTATCAAAATATTAAAAGATGTGTAAAGTGTGCCAAAAAATTGATAAAATCATAAAATGAGTCATCAAAAAAGGAGCTTCCTTCCTTTCAAATCTTTAAATATTAGAGGAGATTCATGTTGCTACTTGATATCTTCAAATACTTAATTTTTAAAACTCATGATTTTGGTTGTTACTTTATAATATTATTCTAATAATATGTTTTTAAATGAAGTTTGAATATTATTACTTTTTTGTATATAATCTTCTTATCTGAATGAGATTTTTGTTTAAAAAAAAAAACTTTAAACCTATAAGAGCGTCTAAGCTAGGGTTGATAAATTCAATTTTAAACTTTCTTGAGCTTACTACGGTCAATTCGTTTGTTTTCTATATTTTTCGGAATAAAATCAAGAGATAACTTTATAGTTTTAAAAATTTTACAAAAATTTATTGATTACTCCTTAGAAATCAAAAGCACCACCTCAACCTGATCAAAGTCTATTATTTTTTTCCTTTTTTTTTCTTCTTTTTTTATTAGTGTCAAAGGGGATAAATGTATATATCGATTGTATTTGTTCATCTTGTATTCGCATTAGTTTTATATATTTTTTAGATTCTAAAAGTTTTTTTTTTATTTATGTTAATTACAATGTTTTTTTATTTAAAAAATGAAAATAAATTATTTCCCCTACTTTTAAATAATTCTTGTGAGGGGGAGATAGGGGAAAAAGTGTTTTTAAATTTTCAAATTCACCCAGTTAATATTTTTTATCATAAAAAAAGAGCGAATATTGCAAACTCAAGCTCGTGCTTTTAATATTTTTTAGGATAATAAATATAGTGGCTCTCATCATGGTGTCTGACTTGTATTTACAATATTTTGTTTTATTGTGTACATAAGTTTCAGAATATCATACACCATCCAACAACGGTTCAAAGCTCAAGATTTGGGTAGAATAGATTAGGTTATAATAATTTTTGTAATATTCATTGATGATTTTTGATTTCTTAAGTCAATCTTATAAGGATGTTATGCTTACTGATAATCATGCACATACTCATCAGAGCTCAAAGGGGAGTGAGAATGAATCAAAACCTGAAGTTCAACTTTTGAACTAATATTATTATACGATCAGCTCATCTAAGTAATGCCAAACTAGATAATTTAGATTGCCCAAGAGAATTATTTATAATCATGAAAAATAGCCTCCATTATAATTTATGGCAAGATTTGAATTTTATTTTTTAGTTCTAATCATCCAGATGATCTATATCGTACAAGATGATGCTATTACAATCAAGCCTAAATTGATCCTATGATACTATAAATTACTTGAATATATAATAATATTTTTTAAATTTGAATTTGATCACAACTAGACTCTCCTAAGAGTTTATCCAACTCTATTAGTGAAATTTTTTTTCTGCATACTATATTGGGAGGATACGATATCATCTAGGATGATAAATTTGTGGCATAATTGAGTATTTTAGGGTATTTCTAAATCCCACTATTTAAGCAATTATATTGGATAATCCTTTTGATCATACAGATAATCTTTACACTAAAATTATGTTGTTAGGATTTTGAATGCCCACTATTTAAAACTTTATCAAGTCACTGGTAAGTGTCTTTGGCAGTCCCTTTATTCTTCATTTTTTTGAAAAAAACTTGAAAGTGAGAACTTGAAAGAGAGATAAAAAATGTGGAGTTTTTGAAGAGAAGATCCTTGAGGGTTTCAAGGGAGTGTAGTGATTTATTTCATTTAGTGCTCTGACAAGCTTGTACCTTAGAATCATCAGATTAAGGGTTCATCTTGAGGAAAGTGGTTAAGAAAAGAAGATAAACCTTTGGTGTTAAAAGATTCTACTACTTATACATATCGAGGAAGGTGAAGTATTTTTGTAAGGACTAAATAAGAGTCACTAAAGGTATTAGGTGGTAATATTCAGAGGTGCCTCTAAGGACTGGACGTAGGTTTAGGTGGACCAAACTCACTATAAATTTTGGTATGTTTTGTTTCTGATTTAATTTTTTTTGCACTTTAATTTTCACATTATTTGTTATAGACTGCTTGTTTAAAAATCTGTGACTAATATTACATTGGATCATTATCTTTGTTGTAGAAGTTAAAAAAGCTTTTTAAAGGGGATTTTCTTTTTGAAAGAATGTTTTTTAAATATCCAATATTCCCCCTTCTTGGTCAGCCTCGGACTAATCCTTTAGGTGTTAACAACCCTCCATGAATTGTCAACTAGTATCAAAATAGATTAAAAAACAAAGTGTTTTAGAAAACTTTTTGAAAAAAAGATTAATAGCTCTTACTTTGGAAATCGTAATATTATGAAAGGATATTCAATCACACGACTACCATTATTTAAAAATATTGTGTTTTGATTTTTAAAGAAATTCCATGTCAACTTTCTTGCATCAAATAATTATCAATATGAAACATATGAATCAATTGTTATTCCATACCACACATATTAGAGATGGAGTCAAAACTGCTAGTCATTTTGCTAATTAGAGTAAAATATATCAAATTAATGTCAATTGAATCTAAATGCATGAAATTATTTTTGTATGCTTTGAATATTGAAGATTGTTATTAATACCACATGCACTACTGGTAAGAAAATGTTGGGATAAATTACATTATACATACAAAGGACTAGTGAAGTTAAACCTAATCCAAGTTGAATATTTTAATGAATGATTATGAATTGTGTTCATGAAATCTTAAGAGACATCTAGACATGTATTTAGATTTACTAAAATAGTGACATCATTACACACTTAGGTAAAGAACTTTCAACTTAAAAAAGGTCAATGGAAAATTTGTATGTTCTCTACTTGATAAAGTTTTGATTGCCAAATCATTGCTATTTTTGGAATCAAAACAATTTTGAATGAATATTCTAATTGATAATCTGATTGCGCACTCAATGTCCTACGAGCAAAATTTGACTCAAAATTATTGGATGCAGATAAATATAGTGCTAAAAGGATAAGAAATATATGAAAGAAACTAGTAGATGGTGGTAGGAGGTAAAGAGATCGCTTCAATTAACAAAGCAAATTTTGAAAACTACAAAGCAAAAGCATCAATAACATTAAAAGTAAATAAAGGGAAAAATGATAAGAATGTTAAGATTTCTTCTAAGATTAATTTATTTTGGGTGTTTGAAAGTTGGACATATAAAAAATCAGTGCCCAATGTAAAAACTCTTCGACAAAGAAAAAATGGAAAAAATAGTAACATCTAATCAGGCAAATGATAAAAGAGCAAAAAATCTCCTAAGCAAACCTAGTTTTTGAGTAAGGTAATGAGGTATAAATTATTTATTTGTGGGTTTATGTTTTGTAGTTAATAAGGTGTAATGCTCGTTATTATATTTTTTGATCATTATAAATGTTTTTGTATGTGCTTTTTATATTTTTTGTTTGTAATCATTTTAATTTTATTGTCTTGTAATATTTTTGTGATTTATCTCGAATCTATACAAACAAATCACTTTTCATATTGGTTATTTTATAAGAGAAATCAATTCACTTCGCTTATATTTGTTATTAAATGAGAAGTTTACCTCATTTTGTACCTAAAAAATTAGTATCAGGTGATTGACTTTTCGAATCAGTTAAAAGGAAGAAACATCGATTGTTTAACTCTCTTCCATTAACACCTTTAATGGTGTATTTTTGCTTTTTGGAGCAAGACCTGTTCAAATTTAAAAGTTGAACCGTGATAATTAAGATCTATTTGTTATCTTCTTACAAGTAATCTATGCTCCCTATGAATAATATTAAACTCAGTTAAATCTCTTTCAATTTTCTTGGTCTTGTTATTACATTTATCATAAAATTAATGGCTATTTTATGTTATTCTCCTTATATTAGATAATGAGTTTTCGTCTCTTATATCTAGAAGATATCTCACAAGTGGAGAGTCTATTAAAGTTTCAAAAGGGAGCTAGCTCGCAAAAGACAAGATACACGAAAATAACCTAAATACAATATAAAAGATGCGTAAAAGATCGCCAAATAATTAAAAGATACTTAAAGTGATATCAAAAAAAATCAAAAGATACGCAAAATGCGTGCAAGCAACTAACAAAAGGTTCAAATGAGCCACAAACAATAATTCCTTTCTTTAAATCTTTAAAGTCTTAAGAAAATTCATGTGCTAACTTGATATTTCAAACACTGATTTTTAAAATCATGAGTTTTGACTTATTACTTTTAATATTATTCTATCAAATATTTTTTAAAATGAAGTTTGAACATATCACTTTTCTTATTTGAATTTCTATTTGAACTAGATTGTTAGTTTTAAAAAAAGGACTTTTAATCTGTTAATGGGGAGCCAAAGCTAGTAAGAATAAAATTTACATTTCCAACCTATCTAAATCTTTAGTACGGTTATTTATATCTTAGTAATTTTAAATAAAATTAAGAAGTAACTTTTCTTATTTGGTGAAATCTTCTGAAATTAATTAATTCTACTAAACATCAACACCACCAACCACCTGGTCAGAGTCTATTATGTGTGTTTTCATATTATTTTTTAGTGTTTACCTTCTTTTTGATAATGTCAAAGGGGGCGAATATTTTTATCTGATTGCATTTGTTTCAATCTTGAATTTGGCATTAATTTATCTGTTTGTTTAGATCTAAAAGTATTTTTTTTATTTTTGTTTATTTCTATGTTAAAAAAAATGAAAAAAGGAAACTTTTTTTTATTTCCCAATTTTTTATATAATTAGCTTAATGAGAGATGATTAAGAGAAATATTTTAAATTTTCAAAATCACTAGTCATGTTTGTCATAATCATAAAGGGAAGATTTTACAACTCAAGCTCACGAGTGTTTAAGTTTATTGGTTTGTAACAAATATTATACCCCCACTCATTAAAAATTGGTCTACTTGTGTTTTGTAATATATTTTTTGTTTGTGTGTGTATTAAATTTTAGAAAAACATGTATCATCTATAAGAGCTTCAGGCTCAATATTGGGGAAGGATAGATTATGGTTGTAATAATTTTTTGATATTATTGATTTATTTTTTATTTTTGAGTCAAAACCTATAAGGGTAGCCTGCTTGGTGACCATGCATACACACACCCAAAAGGGAGTGAGATGGAGTCAAAACCAAAAGTTCAATTTTTGAAGCTAATCATACTATATAATATTTATATCATACTGGCATGATCAGCTCATCTAACTAATCATACTGAATTATTATATCATCTCAAGATGATCAATTACGAGTATAAAAAAGAGCTACTAATCATAATTTTAGGCAAAATTTTAATTTTTGTTCTAATCATCTAGGATGATCTAATTATACTGGATGATGCTATGATAATCATGCCTAAATATGGTTCGATATGACTAGTCCGGGATGATCCCCAATAATATACTCGAAACCCTATATAAATTTAAACTGATCATACTAGACTATCTTGAGAATCATCCAGCCCTATCAATTAAATTCTACACATCAGACTAGACGATCATGAGATCATCTAGGGATGATATTTTGAACAAAATTGAGTTTTTTAGAGGTTTTTTAGCCCTTTAGTTAAGTTTTTATCGCAAGCACATGATAATTGGTCTTTGGCAGCCATTTAATGTCCTTCATTCTTTTGGAGAAACCTTGAAGAAAAACTTGAAAGGGATAGGAGAAAAGGTAAGATTTTAAGGGGAGAATATCCAGGGAGGGGGTTTGAAATGAATATGGAGGGATTTCAGCATGGTTTGCTCCTTAAGCTTCACCTAGTCCATCGAATTCAAGAGATCATCTTCAGGAAAGTTTTGGAAAGAAGAATATTTCTTTGGTGTTAAAGAACCGGTTACTCCATCACACGCGAGGAAGAAGATGTGATTTTGTAAGGGCTAAGAGAGTTCACTAAAGGTTTATGCACTACTCAGAGGTGCCTCTGGGAAGTGTACTTAGGTCAGGTTGGACTAACCACTATAAATCTAGTGTGTTCTTCTGATTTATTTTTTGTACTTTTATTTTTCACAGTTTTATTTTGGATATAACTACTGGTGAAAATCTATATTGATATGATATTGTATTGATTATCTTCTTAAGAATGTTGAAAAAGCTTTAAAAATGGGATTTTCATTTATTGAACGAATGCTTTTTAATAGCCAATTCACTCCCTCTTTTTGATTAGCCTCGGACTAGTTCTTTCTAGTTTGAACAACCTTTATGACTTTTAATTATACTTAGTAGGATTTTTTTGTGTTTGTCTCATTATAGAAAACTATAAATTAATAAATATATGTTTATATTATACTTTAATTGCTATCATGAGGAGAATATATGTTTTTATATATTGTAATTATGTGTAAAAACAATATGGTTTGAAATTGAAAGTTTGGATAAGTATATTGAAAAGAATGAAATTTTGATGGCTTATAAAGCATATTCTAGTTGCTAAGAAGCTTTAAACTTGTGTCCATAAGGCATAATTCCTCGTAGCAATTATGCATTTTTTGGGTGGCCTACTAGCATAGTCTAGTGCCTACGGTATGTTCCCGGGGCATGAACATATAAGAGTCATAAGGGCTAGATCCTTTGGGATTCTAACTGGGATCAGGATACCTATTTATTTTGAATTATGTACATCATATAAATATGTTTTCTGTTGTGATTTTTAGTTTATTTATATACTCAATATTATTATTTGAATTTACATATCTATTGGCCCTTATTAATTTGGTTCAAGTATAGTACTTATTATATTTGGCACTTATCTATATTTATATTTTCTAAAAAATATTTAATAAAAGAATATTTTAATTCTTATTTTTAGCCTATGGATCAATTATAGTCTTATTGTGATTTTACTTCTCTTATCAATGATGCTGGGAAGGAACAACTTATTAATTAAGCAGTCTAAATCTACCGGAATTCTATATAGGTATTTCTTTATTTACATTTTTTTTACAATTATGCTAGTTTCTTGTTATGAATTGCCTCTACTCTCTATTATGTATTCATGCTTCTATATTATGATCTTGTATATATTTATTGATGAAATGAAAGAAGATTTATGTATGAGGTTTATTTTTAATACTCTAAATAGTTTAGTAGCTCTCTATCTATGATATGGATTAAATATTAAATTAAAAAAAGAAATCTAAAATATTTCAAAAATAAATTAGGTCAAAGTCTCTATTTCTTGAATATAATATTTTAATGAGCTTTGTTAGAGATTACAATGATTTGGATGATTTTCTCTTAAGTTAGGGATGAACTCCTAAACTTTAAGAGGAGATTAGATCTATAAATATGATTGAAAAGAAAAAATTTGTGTAATGAATAAGACAACAGATCACAATTTTTCATAATTGTTTTATTAATGAGGATGTGAGTGAATAAACATGATAGTGTTAGTATAAAATTCAAAGACTAATCAGCTTTGTATTAAGGAAATGTCCAACTATCTTCAAATGTAGTTAATCCACAAATTAGAAATTTTCAACCTGAAATGGTTCTTTAAACAAGCACCTTACTGATGTGAATTCAACTTGAACAACAAGCAGTGGCTAATCACGAAACTAACCGACACTAGTTTCATCAGGGTAAGATTTACTAACCTGATTAGCCAGCATCATCCCTTCCAAGAAAAAGAATGATTAAATTAATTCCAATAGTCGACTATATAGAACTTAAACAAAGCTAGTCCCTAAAGATAATTTTTTTTCTTTTCCATTTTAATAGTCATGGTTGATATTGCGTCCTCGTAAGTGTAATATTTTTCTTTACGTATGGCTCATCTAATACAATCAGATTAAATGGCATATAAAGTAGATACATATTTAGCATATAAGAACACTGATAGTGTATATTGTTAAAAAGTTATAGCTATTTGATTAAAGAATACAAAGATCCTACCAGCGAGTAATGATGATGATTTTTAAGTGCCTTATCCTCCAACTTGATTAAGTGTAGGATTGATGGGTTAGTCATTTTCCCCTCAATTTTTTACAATCTTAATGTATATTAGGGCCCATATCTTTTGGCTCTTCATAACTTAATAATAAAATTGCAATCTTAAAACTAATCATTAATTAACTTACCATAAATCAATTATCATTTAAAGAGAAATTCGAGGGATAATAAATTAATTAATAAGAATTTAACCTTGTAAATTAAACCTCTCACTTAATTTTGTGTAGTTAGGTACACTAATTTTTTCACACATTTATGTGCTGGTTAGGATACTTTGTTATAGGCATCCTAGGGTAGCGTGTAGCTAGGATAACATTTTATAATTTCTTTTCTTTTTTCTTTTTTTTTTCTTTTTTGTATATAAAATGATGTGATGATTAATTCTATCTTGATTTTTTTTCTTTTTTTCTATTTTATGGATTCATGATTGGGCATTTTCCTTAAGTGGTTAGACTTTTATAGAAATATATTTTGCAGGTGGCCATGCTCCTAAAAGGAAATAAAAAATATCCAAATCATTATTATAAATATGCTTGCAAATAGTAATTGCGAGGAAAGCTATGCCCTTGGGAATATGGCCCGAAAGACTAGGTTCTAGATGATTGATATGTGATTTTATTATAATTGTGCTGACTCTACTTTTATAGTTGGATTTATGTAATTTTAATTTTCAAATATAATTTTTTTGTTAGAAAAGCTTTATAAGTGTGTGAGAATTTCAAAAGGCAAGATCCTAGGTAGGTGGAGACTAATTAAGAACTCACACACCAATTCATATATATATATATATATATATATATATATATTGGCTGAGTTGTATATATGTTAGAGCTCAGCTACCTTTTTTTTATTTTTCTGTAGTACCTTAAAGAACCTAGTTGTATTCATAGATATTACTTATTGTTTATTATGTGATGATTTGTTTACTTTTATTGCATATTGGAACTGTATGTTTTTAAAATGTTTCTTACTTTCTTTTCTTTTAGGGTGGATTGAATGGAGTCTTTGTGTTAGGCTCTTTGGAAGTTAAATCTTCTATAAAGTTAAAAATTTCTTAAGCAAGATAAAAATAAATATAGGATTTAAAATTAATCAATTTTTAAAAAATTAACGCATGATCCTTTGTGGGTCACCTTTTAAACATCACTTAATATTTCAATCCTTATTCACTTCACAGTGACCATCGGCCAGTTCTTATCAGGCCTACCCATACATACATAGCCTTGAGTCAAGCATGTAGATTTTTCTTCTTGCAATATAGAGGGATAATTTATTTTGCATAGCTTAGTACCATTCATGGTTAAGCTTTCTTCCCATTTCCCTTTATATTCCTTCCACCACACTTGCATTTGCATAAGACCAGACTTCATGGATTTAATATTATAGTTGGAGTTTAGCTGGTACTTCTTTCCAAGAAGGTTGGTAAATCGAGGTTAGGGAAGCTTCGATCCTTAGTAGGGTTTAAGTTATAAGTTCCCTCATGATGTCTTGCATTAGTTAAGTCATGGGCATTAGTTTCTGGTGTATAATACGTCCTTTATAGATCTAGGATCAAAAGTTGGTGGTATCAGTGTGATGTTACATGCCTTATCGATGGGTAAGCTATCCATTCTTCGAATGCTATAAATCTTACTCATTCGTGTCACGTTAGTGGCACCGCTTCCATCATATTCTCTCATGTATGTTTGGTATGAAATGACTCATCTTTTGATTTCTCTACTTTATATTAGATGAGTTCTTGTGTGATCCGTAGATGTTGAAAAGCCAAATTGAGCATATCTTCCCTTGGATTAAGAGAACCTAGACATGCCCTTATCCGTCGAACCCTGAAGAATATAATGTAGCATCTATAATCAAAAGTTTTCTAAGGTTAAGGCTTAAAATGTAATTAATCATAGGGGCTTGCATCTATAGGAAACTGATACTCATATCAAATAAATCCCATTTGAGTCGATGTATTGAATGGGGAAAATCTCAATATGTTTTGATCATATATATTATTATCTATTGAGGTGTGTAGTTGAAAGCCACTATCCTCCATGGTTAATCGTATGTATGATCCCATCTACTCTCCCATCATCCTGCTTAAATAAAGTATAAAGGTCTATGACCATTTTATCCTATGGGATAATGTCATTGTACCCTTTGCATTCTAACCCCCGCTCGTAATATCCTTTCGGAGACCCACATAGGATTTTTTATTTTTTTATGATGAAAAATTTTATCAATTTCTTAATTTATTCCAATTATTATTTAATTAATTAAATGCATCGATTAATTTAAAAGAAATATGATGTTATACCAATGCCAATGGGTGATTGAGGTGTGATTTTGATATACCAATGTTAGTGGACAATTGAGGTGGGATTTTGTTATGCCGAAGCCAGTATACTACCGAGATGGAATTTATTTATGTTGGAGATAGTGGGCTACAAAGATGGGATTCTATTATGCCAAAGCCAATTGACCACCGAGGGGAATTCTATTATGCTCTAGCAAGTGGGCACTTTCCCATAGTGCAGATAATTTATCAGCAGCTTATACGGCATTACATTTAATTACTATGCCAAACTACCTAATAAGTTAGTTTGTACCTTCAATGTATTAGAAACCATGACATTTAATTGATATGCCAAACATTACATTAGTGTCAGAGAGCTTGTTGGTAGAGAATCCTAGTCAGCCTCCTTAGTATCAATAGTGTAATAAACCTTATAATGATCATTAGTTTAGATATTAACCTTATTGTACTCCAAAAGAAAATAGGATGGGTTTGAAGCACTTAAAAATAAGAACTATTCATTTAAAATGGAAGCTATTAAAAGAATCTTTTTTAATCCTCTCTAAAAGTGTGAATTTAAACTTATCAATCCTGAGAAGCAAAAAAAAATGTAGCTAAATCGGGGCAACCCAAATATTGCCCATATCATAGGATGAATAGTCATGAATTAAAATATTGTATAAATTTAAGGAATAACTCGAGTAGAATATTAAAGATGGGATTTTTGTAATACGCATGGAATATTTTGCTAATTTAAGTTAAGGATTCATGTAATTAGTGAGCATTCTGCACCCTCTTATATTATAAATCCTAATGATGGTTAGGATGTTGCATTTACTCATTCCTCCAAAAGAATTCTAAATAAAGTATATGGTTCATCTTTTCTGGAATTCCAAGGAGCATAGAGTCTCATCAAGCTTGATCTAGTACCTTCTTTTGAAAAAAAGTATATTAAAGTTCTAACTGAAGAGCCTAAGGAAGTGCGAGCCATTCAAGCTTGTGTAGCCTTAAATGAGGAAGATAAGAGTAACATTAAAGTTATACTTGTTAAATTAGTCATTACTATAGAAGGGGAATTTAAATCCCTTAAATCTTTCCCTATATGACCTTCATTTTGTGCTCTCTCGGATTAAAAAGCAAATGAAAAAGGATTACATGTATATCTTATTTAATTCTGCTTATGACCTCATCTAGATCAAAATTTAAACAATTAAGAAAGTAATTCTTAGGAAACATTAATAAACTTAAATAAATTAAAAGAGTTTATGTAATACTTGTCTGATATTGATTCCCCTATTCTCGACGTTCAAGGTGATCCTATTAACATTGAATTAGAGTTGTCTAATTTAGATAGACTGTTAGAAGAAAATCAAAAGGAGAATCAACAATGAAGAAATAAATTATCTTGAAGCTTCTTCTCCTAAAGAACTAGTTGAAATTAACCTTCATGGTGGTAAATTTCTACCTTTATGAGCTTCAGCTATAGATAAAGGAAAACAAGTCCTAAATAATCCATAGGCCTAAAATCAACCGTAACTACTTTAAGATTCATATGCAATAAATCTCAAAGTTTTTTAAGTGGATTATAACATCTTAGCACATTTAGAATTTTGCTTACAAAATTGAGTATTTATGATGCTCTAATTCTCTCTAAAGAAATGAGGGAGGTTTTAATTAAAGCTTTACTCAACTTAAAGATCCATATAGCTCAACTAACAACAACGCAATATAAGAAAGATGTACATTTTAAAGAAGTTCTATGAATCACATTTTTAGATGAAGCTTTGCTGCTGGGACCCCCAAATCATAATCATCCATTGTATATCACTATAAATATGAACAATTTTAAATTATCTTGTATCCTTATTAATCCGAGTGCTTCAATCACCACATGACTCTTAGAACTCTCATATATTTAAAAGTGGATACTCATAAACTCATGTCTGACAAGATTATGTAGTGAGGATACAAAAAAAAAAAGGTGAGAGAGCTTGGATTCAATAACCCTCCTCTTAGAAATAAAAACCTTGAAAGATTAAGCCAAATTTCATATAATAGATAATGGGGCTTCTTTTAATGCTCTCTTGGGTAAACCTTAGCTCCATGAATATGGAATGGTACCTTCCACCCTTTATAAGTGTATTAAATACTCTCTTAAGGAGGTAAATCATTGTATTAAAGGTAATTTGCAACCATTTTTAAATTCATGAAGTTAGTATATACCAATATGCTTCATACTATCTGCCTAAAAGGTTATGAAATCTCAAGGTTCAGTGTTCAATTCTACCTATTCTGGCCAAAATTAAAAAGGAAAATATTTAAAATTTTATGTTTTGAACCCATTTGCATGTGTTTGGAATTGTATTGGTGTGTGAAAATGTTTGAATATTCTGGAATGAGTAAAAAATGTATGAATGCATTTTAGCAAAATCTAAAATTTACACTCTCAAGTGCCAAAATAATGGGGGTCTGAGCACCACAATATTACTGTGCAATGTAGTGTGAAATAGTGACATTTCAGCACTTCGAGCTAAAAAAAGTAGAAATTAAACTAGCATCATATCGCTAGTTAGTAGCACCGCAAGATAGATAGTAACACCATAGTGCTAAGCCACTTTGTACTTTAAATATAAAATAAATCAAAAGTTTCATTTATTTTTCTTGAATTGGTTACCAATAGGAGATAAAAGGAGGGATTTGGAGAGGAAGAAGAGAATTTTTGAATCATTTCTAGACATTTTTAATTGTTGGCCCAGTGGTGAAAGTTGTCAAGATCTAGATAGCCCACATTATACCTATCTAGGTTATCAAAAAATACAATTTTTTTTTTATTTTTTTAATTAAATTTATGTTTTCATTACCAAAAAAATGTGACTAAGGCAATGGATAATCTTTCACCATGTAACTTTATATATGTTGTAGGGACTGAGATTTTGAACATTTTGAATATTTTTTAGAAAATTTTTCTTGGTCATTTGGAAATTATATGATTTTTATTGAACAAAAATAATCTAAACTCTTAAATATAATTTTGTAGTATTATTAAAGTCTTAAAAAGAAAATCTCTGATAATTTGGTTATGTTTTTAAATTGTGAATGTTTACTCAGTAGGATTTTCTATTACCTATCATTATAAAAAATTATAAAATTAGGAAATGTGCTCAATTATAGTTTAATTATTATAATGTGATCAAATATTTATTTACATAATTGCATTATGTGCATTATGGTTTAAATTGAAAAGTTTTGGAGAAATAAATATAATTTTGTAGTATGGTTAAAGTGATAAAATGAAACTCGCTAATAATTTGGTTATGTTTTTAAATTGTGAATGTTTACTCAGTAGGATTTTCTATTACATATCATTATAAAAAATAATAAAATTAGGAAATGTGCTCAATTATAGTTTAATTATTATTATGTTATGAAATATGTATTTACATAATTGCATTATGTGCATTATGGTTTAAATTGAAAAGTTTTGGAGAAATTATTTTAAAATGTGTAAGATATTATGATGCTTATAAGACATATTTTGTTGACTAAAAAGCCATATTTTGGTGCCTATAATGCATGTTATAGTGGAAATTATATCATGTTCTAGTTCCTACGGGCATGTTATTATGCCTACGGGCATATTATGGTGCGTACAGGAATATTTTGGTGCTATAAGCACAAGGGTAGTCATAAGGGGCTAGAATCTCTTAAGGTTCTATCTTAGATCATAAATACTTGTTCTAAAATGCTCTATGATATAAATTGCTCTATGACATGAATTTCAATGTATTTATCTACTTCATATGATTATTTGAATTTGGATAACTATTATGACCTTATTACTTTGTTCAACATAATGATTTATTATATTGCACTTATTTATATTTAAAAAAATCTAAAAAATCTTTAATAAAAGAGATATTTTAAAATTTAGATTTATGTTTATGGCATGCTGAGCTTTTGTAGCTTAAAGTGATTTTGCTTCTAGTTTTTAGTATTTGGGAAAGGGAAGAAACTTGTTGATTAGCAGTATAGGATCTGATCTAAATCTATATAAATATTTCTCTATTTTGATTTTTGTACAGTCATGGCTAGTTTTGATTATGCTTTGCTCTACTCTCTATTTTTTATCCAAGCATTATAGTGTAAATCTTGTATATATATTTTGATGAAATAAAAGAGATTTTTTGGATGAGTTTATTTTCAATATTCTGGATATTTTAAAAGCTCAGTAGTTAGTGATTTATTTTATTATTTAAATTGGAAGAAATTTTTTAAAATATTTCTAAAATTTGATTTTTGGAATTGTGTTTCACGTCTCAACTTGATAAGACCTTTCTTATTAGGTTGGGTTATGAGAAGTATTTATGTGATATCAAAGCAATAGTTTTAAAAATGGATTATAACATAGAGCTATAAAAATTGATCTATAAGTCAAGTGAGGTCATTCTGAGTCTATCTAAGTATTCATCTTTATTGGTTTTCATGTGTATGTTCATTCAATTACATATTATGTATAATATGGATCTGTTAGAACTAGATATGATAGATGGGAATAGTGTCAGTCATGCAACTCTTATACATAGTATGTCTCTTGTAGTTAGTTTTAATATAATTTCTAAGTTTGCTAGTCTAAGGGCCCATATAGTGGGAGAAGTATATAGCAGAGTTCTTGTTGTTAGATTTGATGATACTGACATGCATATATAAATATTTCTAGAATTGAAGCTTCTAATATTTTAGGGCCCCAATGAGTCCAAAATAATAAAGGATTGGTTGAAGTGGCTAAAGAAGACAATTGACAGTATTCAGTATTCTCCTAAGAAGAAAGTACCATTAACAATTTTCTGTTAGATGGTGAGGTAAAATGCTAGTGGATGGGTCAATGCATAGAGAAATTTTATGGGTGATTAAACTCTTTGATTATTTAGGAGGAATTCTTTGTTGCATTTCAAGCCTGGTTTGTACCCCTTCTATATTTTAAAAAATATATGGGATTTTTCTAAGACTGATTCAAGGGAGTATTACAAATATGCAGCATAAGGCAGAGTTTACTACTTTGCCTAGACATGCTCTACATCTGATTAGCACTCCTACAAAGAAGTGCTGCAAATTTTTAAGAGGACTTCAAGATAGTCTGAGATAGCCACTAGTACCATTTCACTTTTTTTTTTTTTTGAGCTTTTTGAGAGAGCTTGATTGATTAAAAAATATTTAATAGTTTCTCAGTAGCAGTGGATGGCTAGTAGGAAGAGGTCTAGTTGTGAAACATCTAATACTGAATTTTTGGAAAGAAGAGTTGATTTGTACTTGGAGAGTCTAGGAAAAATAGATAATTTATGTATATGGTAGCTTTGCGTAGGGGGCAGTATTGTTGGTTCTAGGAGTTTTATTAGTGGGGCACTTGTATGAAATATTCATGGAAGATATCATTTTGGTCAGTATTACAAGATGATTAGATAGTGCTTCAGGTGCAAGCTAGTAGGGCACTGGATAGTAGAGTGTGGATTTGATCGATAATTTGAGTACTGATATGGCTATTAAATCGATATGGAGATTAAGGGGAGTTTTACTCCGACATTTTTTTATGGACCATTTGGTATAGGCACTGGATATATTTCTATGGTAGGCTCAGTAGTAGGTAGATAGTCTCATAATGGTTAGATAGAACCTAGTTGTTCTATTATTCCATCTCCAATTCAGCCACATGTACATAATTTGACTCAATGGGAGGCTCTTGATACTCTTGATTTTTTTTTTTTTTGTGATGCTCTAGATATTATAATAGGTACAACCTATATTTTTTCTCAGTCTTATTATATTTTGTTTGATTTTAGAGTTAAACATTCATTTATTACCAATCATTTCTTTAATTTACTACACTTACCTTCAATTTTGTTTCACTATTATCTTTCTATTAATTTACTGGCTTGAAATGGTGTGGTAGCCAATAGGGTTTACTTCTGTGATATTGAGATCTTTTATAGGAAGTGGAAGTCCAATTTGATTTTATTGTCAATTTTATATTTGTTATTATTTTGGGCATGGACTAATTGAGTCAAAATGAGCCTTAGATTAATTGTGTAAAAATATAAGTCACTTTATTTTTGGTAAACAAGAGTGTTATATTTGAGGGAGTTAGAGGTGTTTTGTTCTTTTTTTTTTACTATGACAGTAGATAAATTATGGAAGAAATTTGCATGGTATTTCTAGTATTAGTTTAGGGTAAGAGTATAAATTTTGATTCTCATTATAGACCTTGATTGTGCAGGAATTCCTAGATACATTTCTTGAGGAGTTTGTCAGTTTTTCTCTGAACATAGATATAGAGTTTTGTATTGATGTATTTCCAGGTATGACCCTAATTCCTAAGGCTCTATATAAGATAGCACCTAAGGAGCTTCAAGAGTTAAATGTTTAGCTTTATGGCTTAGTTGATAGGGGATTTCTCCTTTTTAGTGTGTCTCCATGGGGAGAACCAGTTCTATTTATGAAGAAAAAATGGACGGTATTATGTGCATGTGTATTGATTTTAGAGATTTGAACAAAGTCGCTATCAATAGTAAGTATCCTCTACCGTGGACTGATAATCTATTTGATCAACTTATTAGATCTTCTTTATTCTTAAAGATTGTTCTATGATTTGGCTATTATCAGGTAAAAGTGATAGAGTATGATGTGATGAAGACAACTTTCAATACATGTTATGGGATTTATGAGCTCTTAGTCATGTTTTTTAGGGTGATTAATGTGTCAACTATCTTTAAGGATTTGAAGAATATCGTGTTCAGGGACTATCTATATCAGTTTGTAATTATTTTTATAGATGGTATTTTGGTATGTTCTTCTTCAAAGAAAGATCATACTAAACAATTGAGAATTATTTTAGAGAGATTGAGGAAACATCATCTATTTGATAAATTCTCCAATTGTGAGTTCTAGTTGAGGAGTAATTCTTTTCTGAGGCATATGGTGAGTAGTTTAAGTATTTTTGTAGATCCTCAAAAAGTTCAAACAAATATTGATTGGTTGAGGTATAATATTGTAATTGAGGTATGTAGTTACTTAAGTATGTCCTGATATTATAGAATGTTTATGAAAAGCTTTTATTATATTTCTATACCTTTGATGAGACTATTTCAAAAGTTAATAGATTTTATCTTGGCACCAAAATGTGAGGCTAGTTTTTAAAGATTAAAGTATAATTTGACTTCTGCTCAAACTTTAGCTCTTCATCTAGTACAAAAGGTTTTCAAGTTTTCAATAATGCCTTACTAAGAAGTTTTTTATGCGTTCTGATGTAGTATAATATAGTCATAACTTATGCTTCTAAATAGTTGAAGTGCATAAGGGGAACTATTCAACATATGATTTGGTACTTGCTTATATAGTTTTCACTCTTAAAATTTGGAGACACTTTCAACATGGTGTCAAGTGTGATATTTTTACTAATCATCAAAATTTAAAATACATATTCACTTAGAAAATTTTGAATATGAGGCAATAAAGATTGCTTTAGTTGATAAAAGGCTATGACCTGACTATTCATTATGATTATAGTAAGGCTAATCTTGGTGGTAGATGCTTTGAGTTGGAAATCTTCAACGTTTTCCAGTATTTAGCTTACTTTTGATGAGTATTTTATAAGAGATATGAGGAGATTATAGTTGAACGTGATTTTTTTAATTAATAAGGATTTTGGTATATTGGTTAAATAATTATTTAGCCTTCTTTATAAGAAAAGATTTAGGAAACCTAAAAGTAAGTTGTTGAATATCCAAAATTGATTGATCAAATCAAATCTGGTAAGAAATCTAAACTATGAGTATCTAATTCTAGTATTATTTTCTCCAATAGTAGATGTGAGTTCCTATTTTTAGAGATCTGAGATGAGATATTCTACATGAGGCTTACAATTTAGGCTATACCATCCACCCAGGAAGTAGTAAAATATATAGTGATTTAAAAGATATACTTTGGTAGACCAGATTAAAAAGGATTTAACATATTTGGTATTAAAATATAAAGTCTATTGGTTAGTGAAAGTAGAACATCAATGATCAGACAATTTTGTATAGCCATACCCTTTTTAGAGCGAAAATGAGAAGAGATAACCATGGATTTCACTATGGTTTTTCCCAAGTCAAGATTGGGATATGATATTATTTGGGTTATATCTGATCGTCTGAAAAAGTATGTTCATTTTATTTTGACCCGACAGTCTAGTTCTATTGACATATTGGCACAAATATATGTGCATGAGATTATATATTATATAAGATATCAAAGGTTATAGTTTCTAATATAGATGATAGATTTACCTCTAGATTTTAGATGGGTATTCAATAATGATTGGGAATGAAATTATATTTTAGTATGATATTTCATCCCAATATTGATGAATAGGCTTAGAGGACTATACATGTACTAGAAAATCCTCTAAGACTTTGCATTCTAAATTTTGGTGGTAGTTGAGGGGACCATATTCCTCTGATTAAATTTTCTTATAATTATAATTTTTAATAAAGTATAGTTATGACTCAGTATGAAGCTCTATACTATAAGAAATTTAGGACCCCTCTATTTTGGATAGAGGTGAGTGAAAGACATTTAATTGGGCCAGCCTTGGTTGATGATGCTACCTAAAAATCCTTTTAATCAGAGATAGATTGAAATCTATATAGGATAGGAAGCGAGAGTATTTTGATGCTAAGCATCAGACTATAGAATTTTATGGAGGAGATTTTATATACGTGAAGATCATGCTGATGAAAAGCATTAGCATATTTGGTAAGGAAGCAAAGTTGAGTCTAAGATATGTTGAACCACTTGAAGTGGTTGAAAGGATTAAGAAAACTGGCTACAGGTTACAATTACAAAATCACATGTCTAAAATTCATAATGTATTCCACATGTCACTTCAAAGAATATAGGTATTTGATTCTAAAAATAGGATAACTTCTTGAAAACTTGAGCTACAAGAAAGAATCAAAAGTACTCTTAACTTATGATGCCAGAAAGTTAAGAAAAAAATAGATTAAAATTGTTAACATTTTTTGGAAAACTTGAATTAAAAGAGAAGCTACTTGGAAAAAATGTCTAAGATGCGATAATTATATCTTGATTTGTTTATGTAATCTAAAATTTAAATTTTAAAATATCGAGGATGACATTTTTTCAAGGAGGGGAGAGTTATGAAAACTCAAGGTTCATAATTTAGCTTTACCTGTTCTGACCTAAATAAAAGAAAGGTAAATATTTAGAATTATATTTTGAACACATTTGCATGTGTTTGGAAATATTTCATTTTGTGAAAAAGATTTGTATATGTTCTAGAATGCATCCCATGGGTTTGTAAAGCATTTTGGCGAAATATAAAAGACCCTTTGGAGTGCCACAATGTTGGGTATTCAAGTGTTGCGGCTCTGCAATGGCACCGAGGTGCCAAATAGTGACATTACATCACTTTGAGTTCTAAGAAATTACAAATTAAACTTGCCCTGCAGTGTTAGATTGTGGTGTCGCAATGCTAGGCAACCAACTACACTTTAGACATAAAATAGGTATCCAATGTTTATACACTTTTGACCTAAATTAATGTTTCAATCATTTCACCCACGTTGGATGCCAATAACAGAGAGATGGGTAAGGATTTAAAGATGAAGAAGAGGATTTTTTAGCTTCTTCAGGTCATTTTAGCCCTTGACCAAGTTATAAAAGTTGTCCATATCAAGATAGATCACATTATACGTATCTTAATTTTCAAAAATATAATATTTTTCTAATTTTTTTAGTTAAATTTTTGTTTTTGTAACAAAAAAAAATGAGAATAATTTTGAATTGGTAAAATTTCACCACAACCTTTTATATGGTATAGAGACTCAGATTCTAAACATTTTCAATATTTTTTAGAGATTCTTTCAAAGTGTTTTTGGAAATTATGTGGTTTTTATTGAATAAAAATAATCTAGACTTTCAAAAATACTATTATAGTACAATTAAAGTCCTAAAATGTTATTTTATACAATTATACAATCCCTATTAATTATATTATATTTCAAAAAATTGGGAATTTTTTACTGTTGCAACTTGAGCTTACGAGTTTATATTTTTTATGATAATAAATATTATGGCTCACATCCTATTGTCTACTTATATTTGCAATATATTTTTGTTTGTGTGTATACTAACTTTTTAGGCGTATCATGCACCATCGAATGAAGGTTCAAGGCTCAAGATTTGGTAGAATATGTTATGCTATAACGATTTTTGTAATAGTCATTGATGTATTTTTTTTTTCTTGAGTCAAGTCCTATAAGGGTGTATGCTTGCTTGGTGACCATGCACACGCACACACACTTAGGGAGAGTGAGATTGAGTCAAAATAAGATGTTCAATTTTAGAACTAATCATACTATAAGATTTATATCATAATATATGATCTGCTAATCTAATTAATTGTATTGGATGATTTAGATCATCCAAGATGAACAGTTATGATAATGAAAAATAGCCGCCAATTATAATTTATGTAAGATTTTAAATTTAATTTTTTTGTTCTAATCATCCAGGATGATCTACATCATACATGACAATCTATAACAATCATACCTAAATTGATCCTATGATTAGGAAACTAATTATGGTCAAATTATTTAATCAGATCATACAGGACAATTTTAAGATCGTACTGGATGATCTTTGATATTTCATGGGACGACTCTTAATTGTACCAGACAAAATACCATTTTTTTTTTAAATTGTCCAAGATGATCTCTATTATTATATTGGACGATCTATAAAAATCTGAATTGATCGTATTAGACTATCCTTAGATCATTCTGGACTGTCAGGTCAAATTCTACTAATTGTACTGAATGTTCCTGTGATCATCCAGGATAATATTTATCGCAAGAATTGAGTTTCTAAGGTTTTTGATGCCCTCAATTTAATCTTTGTCAAGACGGCAACCATTGTGCCTTCATTCTTTTGGTGAAAACTTGAAGAGAGACTTGAAAGGGAGAGAGTAAATGGTGGAGTTTCAGAGGGAGAAGATCCTTGGAGGGGGTTTCAAGGGAGTGTGGATGGAATTTCACATGGTTGCTCCGGCAAGCTTGCACCTTAGTATCATCGAATTCAAGGTTCATCTATAGGGAATTTTTGGGAAGAATAAGATCTCTTTGGTGTCAAAGGACCCTGCTACTCCGCCACACTGGGGAAGGTGGAAGTGATTTTGTAAGGGATAAAGGAGAGTCACTAAAGGTTTAGTGCAATACTCGAAGGGTACCTCCGAGGAGTAGACATAGGTCATGTTAGACTGAATCATTATAAATCTGATGTGTTTTCTTTCTGCACTTTATTTTTCATATTTATTTTGGATATAACAACTTGATTAAAAAACTGTGATTGATATTTTGTTGTATTGATTATCTTTTTCATATGTTGAAAAAGCTTTAAGAAGGGGATTTTTCTTTTATTAAAAGAGTTTTTTAAATATCAAATTCATCCCCCTCTTGGTTAGCCTCGGGACTAGTTATTTAGTATTTAACAACTCTCACGAACTTTAAAGTTGTATCAGAGCGGGATTCAAAAACAAAGTTTTAGAAAACTTTTGAAAATAAAAGATTAATTGCTAACTTTGGAAATTGTAATATTGTGGAATGATATTCAAACACACGATCATCTTTATTTGAAAATATTTCTTTTGATTTTTTAAAAATTTACATGTCTACTTTCTTTCAATCAATTGATTATCAAATATGGAATATGATTCCTAATTATTATTCTATACCATCACATATTATAGATGGAGTCTAAACTAATATTTCTTTTGCTAAATAAAGTAAAATAGATCAAATTAATGCTCAATTAAATGCTAAATGATTAAATTATTTTTTTTGTTCTTTAAATTTTGAAGATTGTATGATAATATCTATATGCACTACTAGTAAGGAAATTTGGGATAAATTACATAATATATATGAAGGTACTAGTGAAGTCAAGCAATCTAGGTTGAATTTTTTAATGCATGATTATGAATTATTTTGCATGAGATTTTATGAGACTATTCTAGATGTGTATACTAGATTTACTCAAATAATGACATCATTATACGCCTCAGATAAAGAACTTTAACTTTAAAAAAGTTAATGAAATTCTATATTGTCTACTTGATAAGTTTATTGCCAAAGTTGTTGTTATTTGTGAATCAAAAATTTTGAAAAAGTATTCTATTAATAATCTGATTGGCTCACTCATTGCCTGTGAGCAAAATTTGAGACTAATCTTTTGGATGCAGGTGAAACTATAGTGCTAAAAGATGAAGAAATGGATGAAAATGACTTAATAGATGTTGAGAGTAAAGGAATAGCTTCACTTACAAGAAAATTTGAAAATATACTAAAGTACAAGTATCAACATCAACAAAAGTGGAACAAAGGTAAAAATATTAAGAATGTTATGATTTCCTATGATGTTATTTTTTTTGGTGTAGAAAATTTAGACATATGAAAAATCAGTGCCCTAATATAAAAACTCATCCAATAAAAAAAAAAGATAAAAATAAGCCAAATGCAATAAGGACAAATGATAAAAAGAAAAAATCTCATAGGCAGACCTAATTTCTGAATCATCAGACTAGGAGTAAGGTAATGAGGTATAAAGTTTTGTTTGTGTGTTTATGTGTTGTAGTTAATGCATTGGTATATCTTCTTTATTTTATTTTGTTTATTATAAATATTTTCTATTTTGTTTATTATGTTTTTTTTAATCATTTTATTTTATTTTTCTTATATTTTTTTGTGATTTATCTCAAATCTATACACACAAATCACTTTTCACATTATATTTACATAAGAGAATCAATTCACTACGCTCAATTTTTTAAATAAAAATTTTTCTCTTTTTTACCTAAAAAATTAGTAAATAGTGATTGACGTCCCTAATTCAGTTAAAGGATGAAACATCGATGATTGTCTCTCTTTCTTTAACACCTTTAGTGGTGTATTTTCTTTTTGGAACAAAATGTATTTCAAATTTAAAATTAGACTTTAAAATTGAGATTTGTTATATATTCTTACAACAATCTATCCCATATGAATAATTCTCAAAGTCATTAAATCTCTTTCAAGTTTTCTTAATAACGTTGTTGCATTTGTCATATAAATATAATTTTGATTTGTGATTTATTCTTTCTTCTATTAGAGAATAAGTTTTTGTTCTCTTATATCTGGAAAATGTTCTCACAATTGAGAGTCTTTAAAGATTTTGAAAAGGAGCTAGCTCACAAAAATGATAATAGGCACAAAATAAGCCCTAAAGAAAAGTAAAAAGATGCCCAATGATCGTCAAAAAATTGAAAGATACACAAAGTATATCAAAAAATCAAAAGATGTGCAAAGTGCATTAAACAACTAACAGGAGGCTCAAAATGAGCCCACAAAAAATGATCTTTCTTCTCTTTCAAATCTTTAAATCTTAGAAGAATTCATATGCTACTTGATATCTTTAAATACTTAATTTTTGAAAATCATGATTTTGGTTAATTCTCTGCAATATTATTCTATCAGATATTTTTCTGAAATGAAGTTTGAACAGATCACTTTTCATATCTAATTTCTTATCTGAATTAGATTTTTGTTTTTAAAAAGGGGTTTTAACTTATAATGAGCCTGAGCTAGGGTTGATAAAATTCAAATTTCTAACTTTTCTAAATCTTAATGTGGTCAATTTATTTCTTACTATATTTTTAAATAAAAACAAGATGTAACTTTCTTATTTTTAGAAAATTTCTTGAAATTAATTAATTCTTCTTAAAATATCAGCACCACCTCTACCTGGTCAGAGTCTATTATATGTGTTTCATTTTGTTTTATATGTTTCCCTTCTTTTTAATAATATCAAAGGAGGAGAATATATTTATCTAGTTGTATTTGTTCATCTTGTATTTGCATTAGTTTATATATTATTTAGATTCTTTTTTTTTTTTGTTTATTTCTATGTTAAAAAATGAAAAAAAAAAACTTCTTTTATTTCCCCTGCTTTTAATATAATTCTCTTAGTGAAGGGGAAATTAGGAGAAATATTTTAAAATTTTTAAAATTCAACTAGTAATATTTTTCATTATAAAAAAGGGGGATTATTACAAAGTTAGCTTATGAGTTTATATTTTTGATGATAACAAATATTGTGGCTTACATCGTGTTGTTTACTTATATTTATAATATATTTTTATTTGTGTGCGTACTAACTTTTCAAGAATACTATGCACAATCTAATGAAGGTTGAAGGCTTAAGATTGGATAGAATAAATTATGTTGTAATAATTTTTGTAATATTCATTGATATATTTTTGACTTCTTAAGTCAAGTCCTATAAGAATATATGCTTTATTGGTGACCATGCACACACACACTCAAAGGGAGTGAGATTGAGTCAAAACTAGAAGTTTAATTTTATAATTAATCATAATGTACGACTAGCTCATCTAACTAATCATACTATACAATTTAAATCATTCAGGGTGATTAGTTATGATTATAAAAAATAGCTGCCAATCATCATTTAGGCAAGATTTTAAATTCCATTTTTTGTTATAATCATCTAGGATGATCTACATCGTATTGGACGGTCTATGATAATCATGCCTAAATTGATCCTATGATTAGTCCAGGATGGTCCCGAATATCATATTGGATAATATATACAAATTTGAACTGATCGTACTGGATTATCCTAAGATTCTATAGGACTATCAGGTCAAAGTCTACACATTATACTGGATGATCCTGTGCTCATCTTGGATGATATTTGGCATTAGAATTTAGTTTTTAGGGTTTTTTGATTCCCTCTATTTAAGCATATCATACTAGATGATCTTGCAATCATACTTGATGATCTTTACTGCTAGAATTGAGTTTCTTGGGTTTTTGAAGCCCTCTATTTAAGCTTTATTAAGGAACTTGATAAGTGTCTTTGGTAGCCATTGTGTCTTTATTCTTTTAGAGAAAACTTGAAGAGAGAACTTGAAAGGGAGAGAGAAAAGGGTAGAGTTTGAGAGAGAAAAGATCATTGGAGGAGGTTTCAAGAGAGTGTGGAGGGGATTTCATATGGTTACTTCAGCAAGTTTGCACCTTAGTATCATCGAATTCAGAGTTCATCTTGAGAAAAGTTTTGGGAAGAAGAAGACTTCTTTAGTGTCAAAGGACTTTGCTACTCCACCGCATCGAGGAAGGTGAAAGTAATTTTTTAAGGGCTAAAGGAGAGTCACTAAAGGATTACAGCAATACTCGGAGGGTGCCTCCGAGGAGTGGATATAGGTCAAGTTGGAATGAATCACTATAATCTGATGTATTCTTTCTGATTTTATTTTTTGAACTTTTTTTCCATATTTATTTTGGATATAATTACTTGGTTGAAAATCTATGATCAATATTATATTGTATTGATTATCTTTTTCAGATGTTAAAAAAGCTTTAAGAATGGGATTTTTCTTTTATTGAAAGAAGATTTTTAAATATCTAATTCACTCTCCTCTTGGTTAGCCTCAGGACTAATTCTTTATAATTTAATAACTCTCATAAACTTTCAAGAGGAATGAGAGCAGGATTAAAAAACAAAGTTTTAGAAAACTTTTGGAAAAAAAAAGAGATTAATGGCTAACTTTTAAAATTATAATATTATTGAAGAATATTTAATCATACGATCACTTTTATTTGAAAATCTTTCTTTTAATTTTTAAAAGATTTGCATGTCTACTTTCTTGCAATCAATTGATTATCAAATATGGTATATGATTTAAACTCGTTATTCTATACCATCACATATTATAGATGGAGTCAAAATTTATATTCCTTTTATTGAATGGAGTAAAATAGATTAAATTAATGCTCAATTGAATGTTAAATGCTTAAATTATTTTTTCTGTGCTTTGAATTTTGAAGATTATTTGTTAACATCCACATGCACTACTGGCAAGAATATTTGGGATAAATTACATAATACAAATGAATATACTAGTGAAGTCAAATAATCCAGATTGAAAATTTTAATGCATCATTATGGATTATTTTGCATGAAACCTTATGAGACTATTCTAGACATGTATATTAGATTTACTCAAAAAGTGATATCATTAAATATCTTAGGTAAAGAACTTTCAAACTTTTAAAAAGTGATGCCAAGGTCATTGCTATTTATGAATAAAAAAATTTGAATGAATATTCTATTGATAATCTAATTAGCTCACTCATTGCCTATAAGTAGAATTTGAGTCAGAATCTTTTGGATGCAGGTGAAACTATAGTACTAAAAGATAAAGAAATGGATGAAAGAAACTTAGTAGAAGTTGAGAATAAAGAGATAGCTTCATTTACAAGAAAATTTGAAAATCTATTAAAGCACAAGCATCAACGTCAACAAAAGTGGAATAAAGATAAAAATGATAAGAATGTTAAGATTTTCTCTTATGTTATTTATTTTGGGTGTAGGAAATATGAAAAATCAGTGCCCTAATATAATCACTCTTCCAGCAAATAAAATAAAAATAAGTAAAATATAGTAAGAATAAATAATAAAAAGTAATAAATCTCTTAGGCAGGCCTAATTTTTGAATCATCAGACGAGGAGTGAGGTAATGAGGTATAAAGTTTTATTTGTGTATTTGTGTTGTAGTTAATGCATACATATATATTATTTATTTTATTTTATTCATTATAAATAATTTATGTATTATTTTTTATGTTTTTATTTGTAATCATTTTATTTTATTTTTCTTGTATATTTTTGTGATTTATCTCGATTCTATACACACAAATCACTTTTATATTATATTTATATAAGAGAATAAATTCATTTCTCTCAATTTTAAATAAAAGTTTACCTCATTTTTACTTAAAAAATTAGTAAGCAATGATTGACTTCCCTAAATCAGTTAAAGAAAAAACATCGGTGATTGTCTCTCTTTCTCTAACTCCTTTAGTGGTATATTTTTCTTTTTGGAGCAAAATCTATTTCAAATTTAAAGTTGGACTTTGAAATTGAGATATATTATATATTCTTATTGTAATCTATCTCATATGAATAATGCTTAAACTGATTAAATCTCTTTAAAATTTTCTTGATAAGATTGATGCATTTATCATATGAATATGATTATAATTTATGATTTATTTTCTTTATTTAGAGAATGAGTTTTAATTCTCTTATATCTAAAAGATATTCTACCAACTTAGAGTCTTTAAAGTTTTGAAAGAGATCTAGCTCATAAAAATGATAAGAGACATAAAATGATCCTAAAAGAAAATTGAAAGATGCATAATAATTGCCAAATAATTAAAAGATGCTCAAAGAGTATCAAAAAATTAAAAGATGTGTAAAGTGTGCCAAAAAATTGATAAGATGCATAAAATGAGTCAACAAAAAATGAGCTTCCTTCTCTTTCAAATCTTTAAATTTTAGAGGAATTCATGTGCTACTTGATATCTTCAAATACTTAATTTTTAAAAATCATGATTTTGGTTGATTACTTTATAATATTATTCTATTAGATATTTTTTGAAATGAAGTTTGAATATATTACTTTTTTTATATAATTTCTTATCTGAATGAGATTTTTGTTTTAAAAAAAAAAACTTTAACCTATAAGGAGTCTAAGCTAGGGTTGATAAAATTTAAATTTCAAACTTTCTTGATCTTAGTACGGTCAATTCATTTTTTACTATATTTTTGAATAAAATCAAGAGATAACTTTAATATTTTTAGAAAATTTACAAAAATTTATTGATTATTCTTAAAACATTAGCACCACCTCAACCTGATCAAAGTCTATTATATGTTTCCTTTTTTTTCTTCTTTTTTATTATGTCAAAGGGGGAGAATGTATTTATCTGATTGTATTTGTTCATCTTGTATTCGAATTAGTTTATATTTTTTTTAGATTCTAAAAGTTTTTTTTTTATTTTTGTTTATTTCTATGTTAAAAAATGAAAAAAAAATTATTTCCCCTACTTTTAATATAATTCTTGGTGAGGGGGAGAATAGGAGAAAAATTTTTAAATTTTCAAATTCAACCAGTAATATTTTTTATCATAAAAAAGAGAGAGATTATTGCAACTCAAGCTCGTGAGTTTATATTTTTTATGATAATAAATATTGTGGCTCACATCATGTTGTCTACTTGTATTTACAATATTTTTTTTTATGTGTGTACTAATTTTCAGGAATATCATACACCATCCAACAAAGGTTCAAAGCTCAAGATTGGGTAGAATAGATTATGTTATAATAATTTTTGTAATATTCATTGATGGATTTTTGATTTCTTAAGTCAATTCTTATAAGGATGTATGCTTACTTGATAATCATGCACATACACATACAGACTCAAAGGGAGTGAGAATGAATCAAAACCTGAAGTTCAACTTTTGAACTAATATTATTATACGATCAGCTCATCTAACTAATCATACTAGATAATTTAGATTGCCCAAGATAATTAGTTATAATCATGAAAAATAGCCTCCAATTATAATTTATGCAAGATTTTGAATTTTATTTTTTATTCTAATCATCCAAGATGATCTATATCGTACAAGATGATCTTTGACAATCATGCCTAAATTGATCCTATGATTACTATAAGATTATCTTGAATATTATAATAGATGATTTGTATAAATTTGAATTGATCACACTAGACTATCCTAAGATTATCCAACACTATTAGGTGAAATTCTGCATACTATATTGGAGGATACTGATATCATCTAGGATGATATTTGGTGGCATAATTGAGTTTTTAGGGTTTTCTAAATCCCACTATTTAAGCACATTATATTGGATAATCCTTTGATCATACTAGATAATCTTTACCACTAAAATTAAGTTTTTAGGGATTTTGAAGCCCACTATTTAAACTTTATCAAGTCACTTGGTAAGTGTCTTTGGCAGTCATTATGTCTTCATTTTTTTGAAAAAAACTTGAAGTGAGAACTTGAAAGAGAGATAAAAAATGGTGGAGTTTGAGAGAGAAGATCCTTGGAGGGGGTTTCAAGGGAGTGTAGAGATTATTTCATATAGTTGCTCTGACAAGCTTGTACCTTAGTATCATCAGATTCAAGATTCTTCTTGAGGGAAGTTTTAAGAAAAAGAAGACATCTTTGGTGTTAAAAGATTCTACTACTTATCATATCGAGGAAGGTGGAAGTGATTTTGTAAGGACTAAATAAGAGTCACTAAAGGTTTAGTGTAATACTCAGAGGGTGCCTCTAAGGACTGGACGTAGGTTAGGTTGGACCAAACCACTATAAATTTGGTATGTTTTTTCTGATTTTATTTTTTTTGCACTTTATTTTTCACATTTATTTTTGTTATAACTGCTTGTTTAAAAATCTGTGACTAATATTACATTGTATTCATTATCTTTTTTAGAAGTTAAAAAAGCTTTTAAAAGGGGATTTTTCTTTTGTTGAAAGAATGTTTTTTAAATATCCAATTATTCCCCCTCTTGGTCAGCCTCGGGACTAATTCTTTAGGGTTTAACAACCCTCATGAATTTTCAACTAGTATCAAAATAGGATTAAAAAACAAAGTTTTAGAAAACTTTTGAATAAAAAGATTAATTGCTGACTTTGGAAATCGTAATATTATGAAAGGATATTCAATCACACGACTACCTTTATTTAAAAATATTTGTTTTGATTTTTAAAAAATTCATGTCTACTTTCTTGCAATCAAATGATTATCAAATATGACATATGATTCAAATTGGTTATTCCATACCATCACATATTATAGATGGAGTCAAAACTGCTATTCATTTTGCTAATTAGAGTAAAATATATCAAATTAATGTCAATTGAATGCTAAATGCTTAAATTATTTTTGTATGCTTTGAATTTTGAAGATTGTATATTAATAACCACATGCACTACTGGTAAGAAAATTTGGGATAAATTACATTATACATACAAAGGTACTAGTGAAGTTAAACAATCCAAGTTGAATATTTTAATGTATGATTATGAATTATTTTTCATGAAATCTTATGAGACTATTCTAGACATGTATATTAGATTTACTAAAATAGTGACATCATTACACACTTTAGGTAAAGAACTTTCAAACTTTAAAAAAGTCAATAAAATTTTATGTTCTCTACTTGATAAGTTTGATGCCAAAATCATTGCTATTTGTGAATCAAAAAATTTGAATGAATATTCTATTGATAATCTGATTGGCGCAATCAATGTCTACGAGCAAAATTTGACTCAAAATATTTTGGATGCAGATGAAAATATAGTGCTAAAAGATGAAGAAATAGATGAAAGAAACTTAGTAGATGTTGAGAGTAAAGAGATAGCTTCAATTACAAGCAAATTTGAAAATCTACAAAAGCACAAGCATCAATAACATTAAAAGTGAAATAAAGGTAAAAATGATAAGAATGTTAAGATTTCTTCTAATATTATTTATTTTGGGTGTATGAAATTTGGACATATAAAAAATCAGTGCCCTAATGTAAAAACTCTTCCGACAAAGAAAAAATGGAAAAAATAAGTAACATCTAATAAGGGCAAATGATAAAAAGCAAAAAATCTCCTAAGCAAACCTAGTTTTTGAGTAAGGTAATGAGGTATAAATTTTTATTTGTGTGTTTATGTGTTGTAGTTAATACATGTGTATATGCTCTTTATTTTATTTTGATCATTATAAATGTTTTATGTGCTTTTTTATATTTTTGTTTGTAATCATTTTATTTTATTTTTCTTGTATATTTTTGTGATTTATCTCGAATCTATACAAACAAATCACTTTTCATATTGTATTTGTATAAGAGAATCAATTCACTTCTCTTAATTTTATTAAATGAGAAGTTTACCTCATTTTTACCTAAAAAATTAGTATGCATTGATTGACTTTTCGAAATCAGTTAAAGGAAGAAACATCGATGTTTATCTCTCTTCCTTTAACACCTTTAAGTGGTGTATTTTTTCTTTTTGGAGCAAAACCTATTTCAAATTTAAAGTTGGACTTTGAAATTAAGATCTATTTTATCTTCTTACAGTAATCTATCTCATATGAATAATAATTAAACTCATTAAATCTCTTTCAAGTTTTCTTGGTCATGTTATTACATTTATCATAAAAATATTATTCTGATTTATGGTTTATTCTTCCTTATATTAGATAATGAGTTTTTCGTCTCTTATATCTAGAAGATATTCTCACAAGTGAGAGTCTTTAAAGGTTTCAAAAGGGAGCTAGCTCGCAAAAATGACAAGAGACACAAAATGAACCTAAAAAAATTAAAAAAGATGCGTAATGATCGCCAAATAATTAAAAGATACATAAAGTATATCAAAAAAAATCAAAAGATACGCAAAATGCGTCAAACAACTAAAAAAAGGTACAAAATGAGCCCACAAAAAATAAGCTTCCTTTTCTTTTAAATCTTTAAATCTTAGAAGAATTCATGTGCTACTTGATATCTTCAAACACTTGATTTTTAAAATCATGATTTTGACTTATTACTTTGTAATATTATTCTATCAAATATTTTTTTAAAATGAAGTTTGAACATATCACTTTTCTTATTTGATTTCTTATTTGAACTAGATTTTTGTTTTAAAAAAGGACTTTAATCTGTAAGGAGCCTAAGCTAGGAATGATAAAATTTAAATTTCCAACCTATCTAAATCTTAGTACGGTTAATTTATTTCTTATTATGTTTTAAAATAAAATTAAGAAGTAACTTTCTTATTTTGAGAAAATCTTCTGAAATTAATTAATTCTACTTAAAACATCAACACCACCTCCACCTGGTCAGAGTCTATTATGTGTGTTTCATATTATTTTTTATGTGTTTACCTTCTTTTTGATAATGTCAAAGGGGGAGAATATATTTATCTGATTGCATTTGTTCATCTTGAATTTGCATTAATTTATCTGTTGTTTAGATTCTAAAAGTATTTTTTATTTTTTGTTTATTTCTATGTTAAAAAAATGAAAAAAGAAACTTTTTTTATTTTCCCTATTTTTATATAATTATCTTAATGAGGAGATGATTAAGAGAAATATTTTTAAATTTTCAAATTCAACTAGTAATGTTTGTCATAATCAAAAAGGGGAAGATTGTTACAACTCAAGCTCACGAGTTTATGTTTATGATTGTAACAAATATTATGCCTCACATCATATTGTCTACTTGTATTTGTAATATATTTTTGTTTGTGTGTGTATTAAATTTTTAGGAATAACATGTATCATCTAATAAAGCTTCAAGGCTCAATATTGGGAAGAGTAGGTTATGTTGTAATAATTTTTTGAATATTTATTGATATATTTTTTATTTTTTGAGTCAAATCTTATAAGGGTGTATGCCTGCTTGGTGACCATGCATACACACACTCAAAGGGAGTGAGATTGAGTCAAAACCAAAAGTTCAATTTTTGAACTAATCATACTATATAATTTATATCATACTGCATGATCAGCTCATCTAACTAATCATACTGAATAATTTATATCATCCAAGATGATCAATTACGATTATAAAAAATAGCTACTAATCATAATTTAGGCAAAATTTTAATTTTTGTTCTAATCATCTAGGATGATCTATATTATACTGGATGATCTATGATAATCATGCCTAAATTGATCATATGATTAGTCCGGGATGATCCCCAATATTATACTCGATAATCTATATAAATTTAAACTGATCATACTAGACTATCTTGAGATCATCCAGGCCTATCAAATTAAATTCTACACATCATACTAGACGATCATGAGATCATCTAGGATGATATTTGGAACCAAAATTGAGTTTTTAGGGTTTTTTAAGCCCTTTATTTAAGTTTTATCAAGGCACATGATAAGTGTCTTTGGCAGCCATTATGTCTTCATTCTTTTTGAGAAACCTTGAAGAGAAAAATTGAAAGGGAGAGAGAAAAGGGTAGATTTTAAGAGGGAGAATATCCTTGGAGGGGGTTTGAATGGAATATGGAGGGGATTTCACATGGTTGCTCCTGTAAGCTTGCACCTTAGTACCATCGAATTCAAGATTCATCTTCAGGAAAGTTTTGGGAAGAAGAATATTTCTTTGGTGTTAAAGAACTCGGTTACTCCATCACACCGAGGAAGATGGATGTGATTTTGTAAGGGCTAAAGGAGAGTCACTAAAGGTTTAGTGCAATACTCAGAGGGTGCCTCTGAGGAGTGGACGTAGGTCAGGTTGGACTGAACCACTATAAATCTAGTGTGTTCTTTCTGATTTTATTTTTTCGTACTTTATTTTTCACATTTATTTTGGATATAACTACTTGGTTGAAAATCTATGATTGATATGACATTGTATTGATTATCTTCTTAAGATGTTGAAAAAGCTTTAAAAATGGGATTTTCATTTATTGAACGAATGCTTTTTAAATATCCAATTCACTCCTCTTTTGATTAGCCTCGGGACTAGTTCTTTCGAGTTTAACAACCCTTATGAACTTTTATTTACTTAGTAGGATTTTTTGTTGTTTGTCATTATAGAAAACTATAAAATTAATAAATATGTTTAATTATACTTTAATTGCTATCATGTGAGAGAATATATGTTTATATGATTGTATTATGTGTATTATGGTTTGAATTGGAAAGTTTTGGATAAGTTATAGTGAAAAGAGAAAGAAATTTTGATGCTTATAAAGCATATTCTAGTGGCTAAAAAGCTATATTCTTGTGTCTATAAGGCATATTCTCGTAGCAATTATGCCATTTTTTGGTGCCTACTAGCATATTCTAGTGCCTACGGTCATGTTCCGGGGCTATAAACATATTAAGAGTCATAAGGGGCTAGATCCTTTGGGATTCTATCTGGGATCAAGGATACCTATTTTGAATTATGTAATCATATGAATTGTTTTCTGTTGTGAATTTTAGTTTATTTATATACTCAATATTATTATTTGAATTTACATAACTATTGTGCCCTTATTATTTTGTTCAGTATAGTAATTTATTATATTGCACTTATCTATATTTATATATTCTAAAAAATATTTAATAAAAGAAATATTTAGATTCTTATTTTTAGCCTATTGAGCTATTATAGCTTATTGTGATTTTACTTCTAGTTATCAAGATCTGGGAAAGGGAACAAGCTTATTAATTAGCAGTCTAAGATCTTACCTGAATCTATATAGGTATTTCTTTATTTTACATTTTTTTTACAATTATGGCTAGTTCTTGTTATGATTTGCTCTACTCTCTATTATGTAGTCATGCACTATATTATTGATCTTGTATATATTTATTGATGAAATGAAAGAGATTTTATGGATGAGGTTATTTTTAATACTCTAGATATTTTAGTAGCTCTCTAGTCTATGATTTGTTTAAAGTTTAAATTAAAAAAAGAAATCTAAAATATTTCAAAAATAAATTTAGGTCTAAAGTCTCTATTTCTTGAATAGTAAATATTTTAATGAGCTTTGTTTAGAGATTACAATGATTTGGATGACTCTTAAGTTAGGGATGAACCTCCAAAACTTTAAGAGGAGATTAGATCTATAAATGATGATTGAAAAGAAATAAATTTGTGTAATGAATAAGACTATCATCCAATTTTCATAATTTTTTTATTAAATGAGGATGTGATGAATAAAATGATAGAGTTATTATTAAAATTCAAAGACTAATCAGCTTGTAGTTATGAGGAAATGTCCATACTATCTTCAAATGTAGTTAATCACAAATTAGAATTTCAACCTGAAATGGTTCATGTAAAACAAGCACCTTGACTGATGTGATTCAACATTGAACAACAAGTAGTGGCTGAAATCAAGAAACTAACCGACACTAGTTTCATCATGGTAGAGATTTATCTAACCTGATTAGCCAGCATCATCCCATCCAAGAAAAAGAATGATTAAATTAATTCCAATATCGACTATATAGACTTAAACAAAGCTAGTCCTAAAGATAATTTTTCTTTTCCATTTTAATAGTCATGGTTGATATTGCTTCCTCGTAAGTAATATTTTTCTTTACGTATGGCTCATCTAGATACAATCAGATTAAAATGGCATATAAAGATGAAACATATATAGCATTTAGAACACTGATAGGTGTATACTGTTATAAAGTTATGCTATTTTGATTAAAGAATACAAGAGTAACCTACCAGCGAGTAATGATGATGATTTTTTAAGTGCTTATCCTCCATTAGGTGGAATGTTATATTGATGATATAGTCATTAAATGTCACATAAGTGACGATCATTTGTATGACTTGATAATTTTTTTCAAATATTACTATGACTGAGAATTTTTTTTCAAAGATTACTATGATATAGGGAACCTTTGATGTCACGTTAGGAAAATTTTTAAGTTTCATGATTCGACACCATGGAATTGAAATTGATATGAGTAAAATTAATGTAATATTAGAAATGGCACCATTTAAAAGCCTCACTTAATAAAATTCTAGGAAGGTTTATATCAAATCTTCTAGAAAGGTTCATATTAAATCTTTGGGAATTTTATTTTGACAGAGTTGCCTCAAGTCAATGAGTATTTGATGACACTTCCCCAGGGTAAGTTTCAATAGGCTTAGTGTTTTTGACTCCATATAAAGGTTTAATGCATTAGTCCTACCACATATCAAAACCTTATAAGAACAATGAAGCTGAGTACATGATAGTGATAACTGGGTTTGAATTGATAATTTTAAATGAAATTTAAGAGATCAATATCATTGAGGATTTGTAGCTAGTTATCAGTCAAACAGCTAGAATTTATAAAGTATTAAAGAAAAGTTTGATCCTCTATTATCAGTATACAAAGCATCTTCTCGAATAAATCTCAAATGTAACTTTATATAGGATTCCTCATGGGAGGAATTCCTTGGTGGATGCTCTAGAAAAACTAGCTAAAGAATTAGCTTGTCTTGAAGGGGATTCAATTTTGGTAGAAGTATAAGGTCATAGAGTCTTATCATCCATAAACATCTAGTATATCAATAGAAAATTTCCATCTTAGGTGAAAATTATTTTTGTATTAGATGATGAAATAGTGGATGGGAGAAAACCTTTCGTTGAATACACACAAGAAAATAAGATCCCTTGTGATAGATCAGCAACTGATCGAATCAAAAGAAGATCTATATCTTATTCCTTAATCAATAATAACCTATATAGCAGATCATTTAATCATATGTGGTTGTGGTGCTTAAAAAACTAGAAGCATATAAAATTCTAAAAGAAGTACATGATAGATTATGATGTGCACAACATTCCAGACAAAAAATGAAAATAAAAATCAAACATATGGGATATTTTTGGATGAAAATGATAGATAACTCACCACACAATCTATTAAACTCTTAAAATTAAAAAAAAAATAAATACATTAAACTCTCATATTCAAATAACCTCATGTTTTTATAAGCCATAGGACTTGTAGGTTAGTGACTTCTGCACTTCATAGTCATTAGCTTATATTGTTTAAAAAATAATAATTAAAATCAAATATTTTAAAAATTGATAAATAAAACATTAAATCATTAAAATTTAAACTTAAATCAAATCTCCCTTTCGCCTATAATAATTAAATATCCTCAAATCAAAATAACTAAAATAATAAAATCCCTTAGGACATAGCAAAGCCATATAAACTTCTTTAGACACTATGGATGGTTTACTAGAATAACTAACTAGTCTAGGCAAAGTCAATGTTTGTTTTGGTATGCTTGTATATGTCTTGGTTGGAGGGCATCTTATGTCTGTGTTTGAGTTAAAAAGAGTGTTGGGATTTGAAAAGGTCAATTATCTTTGGAAGAATTTAATTGATAGAATTTAATTTTAAAATTGAACACTTCATTGTGAATAATATATCACCATGGGAGGAAAAAATGGTATTCCCTAATCGGTTCAGATTACAAAACTTTAAACTTATCATAATTATTAAAGTCAACTCAGGGAAAGACAACATATGATCTTGAAGGATTAAAATGATGTTTATTCAGTGTTTGAGTATAATAATTTGGATAAAAGGTCGATAATTTCATAATCAAAATTTAGATAATAGAATAATATATCTTTCTGGAGAAAGAACATATCATTCACTATCAGTCATTTGAATATGATGATAATGATCATTAAATTTAACTTGAATTTTCCATAAGATAATTAATTGAATTTTAAGAAACTTGATTTTGAAAATTAATATGGGTTTCTAAATCTCCTATGAGTGTAATCCCTTGTAGTTAATTACATCATAAGAAATTAGATTTTCTTATGAATACTCTTAATTAAAATAACAGTAGAAATTTTATTTTGAGAATTCAATGCTTGATGTCAAAAGAAGCGAGGATGGAAATTAAATAGGGATTGGATCAAATTTGAACACTTATTCTAGATATCAATAGAAGAAAAGTAGGAAGAACTTTGGGATTTTGAAACAATTTAGAAGTGCCCTAACATATCTTAAGTGTTCGACTTAAATTTAGATTGAAAGAGATTTAATTAGAATTGTTAATTTTATTAGAAGGTTAGAATTAGATTCCTGAATGTTGAGATCTTATAGTCTAAACCTTCCTCAGAACGTCTAAGTTGATTACTAAAAAATAGTAACCCGAACCTAGCTATTGCAATACAAATCTGGACATATCTTGGCCTGGATTGGGGAGCCATCTAACCACCTAGGCACTTTAAAGCCATGATTTTTATAATTTATGAAAAAGTGGTAGGAATGTTGTTTAGTTAAGTTTGAGGAATCGGGGCCAACATCTAAAGGAGATCCTAATTGGCCCCTTAACTTATGTTGGATAATACAAAGCTTAAAGTAAAATGTAATTAAATTTTAAACTCATTTAAAGTTATTTCTAAAGCAATGTATGCTAGTTGACTCAATAAATACTTAAATCAAATATGAAACAATTTTAAATCAGGCTTAGAGAATAAATTTTATCCTAAGGAATGCACAACTTCACCTTGATAGGAATACACCCTAATAAGTAAGGTGGCCTGCTAGAACCTGCAAGTAGCGAGGTGTCTAACAAGATAGAAAAAAATTTAATATGGCTGCATAAAAAACTTTTAGCAAGTTTGAGCTTACTTCTTAAAATCATTAAGTTTATATATAAGCTTAAATATTTTAAATTTCAATTTTAAGTAGAAAATATTTTTAAACATATCCTCATGAGCCTTCGATCGCGTTCTAAGCTAAAATAAAATTAGCATGCAAGTAAAAAATATTAGAAAAGCATGCAATTTCTATTGCGCAATCAAATTAAATAAATCAATTAAATTTATTAAATTAAATATTATAACCCAGGGTCTCGAAGAAAGTAAGGTGGTCGGGTACCACTGATAATAAGCCCAAATTTCTAATCCTAAGATACAAGCGACTTTGAGAATTTGATTCTTCTCGTTCTTCACTTCTTCATCCTTATGTGGGTTCCTTGGGTCCATCGGATCTAAATCTATATGAAAGGAAACTCCCCTTGAAATGGGAGTTATATTTTCCCTTTAGATATTTTAAAATCATCCTAATTTGGATTTCCAAATAGAGAGGAACTATCTCGTAAGGGGTGTCCCTTTCTCTTTGGATTTCAAGTTGGATGCTTAACATTCCATCTCAAAGTACTTTTACAACACATAATTGCAACTCAATTACATCAAATTACATTTGAAAAATAAAAATAAAAATATAGACTCTAACAACCTGTAGTGTTATCCTAAATAATTAATAATTAAATCAAAATTTAAGAATTTATATATTTAAATTAAAATACTCAAATCAACCATAGTTGGTCGTAATCTTTTAATTTTTTTAGGGGGGGGGGGGGGGGGGGGGGCTTAGCATTTCTGAAGTACCTAAATAAATTTCATTAATTTTTTACTTTAACCCTATTAATTTTATGCCCTATATGAGCATGGTCACCTACATAAGATTGTATTAATATTTAAATTGGCCCTAACCTAAGGATAAATCTAGCACCCATAACATTAATACACAGATTATATAAATTAAATAAATAATCGCATCAATCTATACTAGCAACCAGTATGCAATGAAAACCATGGAAATCTCAGTACATAGTAGAAAAGTAAACACTAGCACAACCTAAGACTAGAGTTGGTAGTCCTAGAAAATCATCTAATGTGTGTAAGATAGAATGTGTGGTTTGGATTTGTCCTCTATAAGGAAATGAGTTAAAGTTGTTTGATGCTCAAGTTGGTTAAAAGGCTTAAAGTAAAATTTTTATTAAAGTTTAAATATTAATGATTAGAATTAAGTTTAAGATATATATATATATATATAATGTTAAATTATACCACCTTTGTCGCTCACCGGAGCCTTGTCGGCCTGAATTACCCATTGGTAACTAATATAATTAATTGAACTGAATTGATTGATGTTTGAAGGTTAATGAATTTTAATTATAATTTATTATTTTCTATTTTTAAAGTTGGATTATGGTTTCCTAGATTTTTAGATAAATTATTGAATTTTTAGAATTATTTGAATTATTTGTATGCATTAATTTAAGGGGTAAAATTTTGACTTTTAGATTAAGATTAATTTATGGAAAGTTAGTATTTTTTTTTAAATAATAAACCTTAAGATGAGTAATTAGACTACATGTTTGTTGGATTTAGATTTTTCTATATTTAGTTCTGAATTTTTGAAGTTCTCGCTTAATTTGTTTATTAAAAGTTGATCGAATGTTTGACTTTTTGAATTTTAATTATTTATGATAGTTTAATATTTTTAATAAATATTATACCCCAAATGGAGTTCAAGCCTTTAATTTTGCTCATTTTGGAATTTTCTAGAATTAGCTATGATGTTTCAAAATTTGTGTATTTGTTTAAATTATTAAAATTGTTTTAATTAAGGGCTTCTAATGATTTGAATCCAAAAGAACTCCAAACTTCTTAAAATCACCTCCAAAGATTATAAATGATGTAAGGAGGTGTTCTCAAGTGTTTGAAATTTTTTTTGGATTATTTAATTTTTTAATTAATTAAATATTAGTTTTCCTTTAAAATTAAATTAAACTTAAAGTTTATGTTAAATCAAAAGGCTTTTAATTTTCTTAAGTTGAGGTTTGAATTCTAGTCAATGTTTGGTATTATATGTAATTTTTGAATTTAAATTTGATTTATTATAATTTTAAAAGTCTTAAGGTTTAATTAAGGGCTTAATCTTAAGTTAATTCATTAAATGGCTTAATGATTTTAAAAGTCAGAGGAAAATTTTCTATGTGTTGGAAGTATTAATAAGTTTAAACATTTAAATTTTCAAACCCATTGGACATGTATTTAGATTTTAGAATTTTCCTAAGCTTTTAGATAAATACCCTAATTTTTGTCCTTAAGGTGTCACTAGTTTGAATGAGTTCAAAATTGATGTTTAACTAACCTATATATGCATACACAATCACAATCAAGTTTTTAGAATTAGGAGAGCCTAGGCTAAGTGTATGTGTATGTATCCTACACATGTAAGAGTTGAAGGTAATTAACATCTTTGATTAGTGAATAGTTAGAATATAATCATTCACTAATCTTTCCCCATGAATTTTGTTCATGTAGACTCAATATATGTTTAAAATTTTAAGATTCACTCAAGGCTCTTCAAATTAAATATATATATTTATAAATTTTATTTTTTAATAGAAAATATCTACATTTTCAAATTTTTAGAAAAATTAAGATAATTTTCAAATAATTTCAAAAAAAAATCAAAAATACTTTAATAACATTAAAATATTTTAAAATAAAATTTTCTAGCTTTGCAAATTATTTAAGTAAAAAAGTAATTAATTATCAGTAAATATTTAAATATTTAAAATTATTTAAATTATCTAAATATCTTAAATTAATTTTAATTTAAAATTAAAATATCTAAACATAATTCTTTGATTATTTAAAATATTTTTAAAATAAAACTTTAATTATCAAAATATTTAACATAAAATTAAATTAACTATCAATTAAATAATAAACAAGTTAAATAATAAGAATTTTTAAAAATAAATTAATTTCTTAGTTTTATAATTAAATATATATTAAAATACTTAAAATTTTCAAAATTTTGATATAATACATTGGTTTTCTTGATTTAATTTGAATTTCTTTTAAGTTTTTAAAGTTTAATGTTAACCAATTTATTTTAATTAATTAAAATTTAATTAATATTTAAAATCATTCTTAAATTAAATCAAATTAAATCTTAAATACTTTCTAAAATTTTAAATTATTTTAAAAAAATTATATTATCACAGGTACGACTTCCTCCAACTTAACTTTGGGTAAAGCTCCAAGATTCTAGAGAGAGAAAAAGTTCAAATTATTCTTCATTTTCGATTTGGCGGATGTTTCGGGGATGCTGGCTGGTGGTCCAACTTTGACATCGACGGTGAAGCTATTGATGGCTTCGATACTCGTAATACATGTTCTTTATTTCCTTGTCTTTCTGCAAGGAGTGGTAATCTAGTGATCAGGGAGCCTTCAGTTTCGAAACTGATTTCCCCTGTTTCTGTTCCGGGTAAAGGAAAGGATATTGTGGATTCAAGAATGGAATCAGTATCTCCTATTTCTGGATTCAAATTTAAATCCAATGATGGCGAAGTCTCTTCATCATCTGGTATGAAGATTTTTGTCAATCATTTTGGCAATTTGAATAAAGAGAATTGCGGTTCTATAGAAATCCCTTCAATTCAAATTAACAGAGATATAGCTCTTCAGCTGTTTGTGAAAATGCCCAGAACAAGCCCTTGTTGGAAAAAGATCATGTTCTTTTGGTCAGCGAAAAAGTGAATATGGGAACTAATCCTTGGATCAAGCAATCTCACATCGAAGTTGATACAACTAAGGTGGAAAATTGTTTAACCGAGGACAGGATGGCAGTAAAATTGTTTGAACCTAATGTGAAGACCAATTCTGATCATCTACATCTCTCTATTGTGGTAAAGGTGTTTGGAGGTGATGTTTCGATACAAATGACTGCTTTGGAACTACGGCGTCAATGGAATCACTTCGGTAAATTTCATTTGACATCCATTGGTTTAGGATGGATGTTGTGCTCTTTCTATGCAAAAGAAATAATGGAAAATGTTCTTGCTGGAGGGCCTTGGTTCGTTAATGGGCACATAATTGGCATGGATAAGTGGAGTTTGGATTTCTCTCCTTCTTCTTTGAAAGGCTTAAGCTCTCTGGTTTGGGTAAGATTGCCTAATCTTCCCCTTTTTTGTTGGGATGAAGTCAATGTTGCATGGATTGCTTCCCTTTCTAGCACTCCTCTTCTTATTGATGGAAATATGTTTCAATGGAGCAAAAGGGAATTTGGTAGAGTTTGTGTAAGATTGGAGCTTGACAAGCAACTCCCTTTGGGGGTTTGGGTTGAAGGTCCAAATGGTAGGTTCTTTCAAAAAGTGGAGTATGAGAGGATTTCTTCTCTTTGTTATATGTGTGGCAAGATTAGGCACTCAATAAATTCTTATGAAGTTAATATGGTGAAAGAAGGTAAAGATTATGTGGCAGCAAAAATTTTGAAGGGAGCTAATGAACTTGAGGTGGAACCTAAAGATCATTGTATGGGCCTTGGATTCATGTCAACAACAAAAAGAAGAAACGGAACAATCCTGTGAAAAGGAATAAGCCTGTTATTTCAAAATATGTTCTGATAAACAACCAACAGAAATCTAATGGGAAAGAAGTTCAGAAAGATGTTACTGAAGATGGTTTTCATATTCCTGAGAAAATTCATCAGACAGTGAAGGAAATTATGGCTGATCCAGTTTTACCAAAACATGGAGATTATGTTTCTACTGAAGTGGAATCGGTAAGCTTTAATCTTACTGATTATTCTATTCCAATAAATAATAAATTTGAATTGTTTGATGAACTTGAAGAGGAAATTGGTGAGAAGACTGTTGTAGAGGTCTGTCTTCCTGTAAATCCCGCTATTGAAGAAGGGGAGATTGTTAGTTCTGCTAATGACGAAGTCTCTATGATGGAGAAGGAAATTCTAAATTTGTTTCTGTAATTGACAATAGAGAGGTGGATAGTGTTGGTAAGCCTAAGCCTAAACTTCAAAAGGAACTTAGATTTTTGGGTCCTTTAAATCAATCTTCAAGGCTTAAGAAACAAGATGGACTGAATAAAAAGAAGGGTGGGGGACCTACCTCCTTATTGACCAAATGAGTTCGCTTGAATTTTGGAATTGTAGGGGGGCAAATAAGAGGGAAGCCCCTCTATATTTGAAGAAGGTAGTCAGAGATTGGGATGCTATTTTTGTGGGCATTGTAGAAACTAAAATTGCTTCTATGGATAAATGGGAGTTTAGTAATTGTATGGGAAAAGAATGGGATTTCTTTCTTATATCCCTCTAATGGGTTGTCAGGAGGAATAATGGTGGTGTGGAAATCTGATTTGGCCAATTTTACCTTAATTACAGCAAATGAGCAATGTGTGATTGGAAAGCTTTGTATTGTGAACAAAGGCACTTGGGTTATTTCTACATTATATGGTAGTAGAGATGTTTATAATAGAAGAAATTTGTGGGAATGCTTAGGCTCACATTCTTCATTGGAGTTTCCATCTGTGATTGGTGGTGACTTTAACTATATTCTTTCTCAAGATGATAAAAGAGGGGGTAAGAAGTTCAAATTCTCTCTTGCTCCTCAAGAGAAGAACTCCTTTATGAACCATTATGCTTATCATGATGTGGGAATCATAGGTACTAGATACACTTGGTGTAATAACAAAAGTGGGGAGCTCGTATATGGGAGAGGCTTGATATGTGTCTTCTCAATTCTAAAGCTTTGGAAATTCTCCCCAAAAGTTGTTAACAGACATGTGGCTCAGGTGGCTTCAGACCACTATCCGGTGGTTTTCTAGTTAGATTTCAAAGATTTTCAAAAATCCAAAATGCTGAGGTTTGAAGACATTTGGCTCTCGTATCCTGCATCTTTCAACGTAGTAAAGATAGCTTGGAGTAAGCAACTTAAAGGTGATCATATGGAGGTGTTGAATAAAAAGTTTCATATAGTGTTAAGGGCTCTATTCTTTTGGAATAGAACTAAACACAAATTTATTGGAACTTAAAGATAAACTCAAAAGAGAGGTGGCTGATTTATAACTTGAAGAAGCTAATGGTGATGGAAATCCTGAACAGACTATCTTCTTACTCAAATTAAAGTCCATGAACTGAACATCACTCTTGCACGGTTAAATGTGTGGTGGAGACAAAGAGTGAAGTTAAAGTGGATGAAGGAGAGTGACATTAATTCTCATTTTTTTCATGCCTTTGCAAATGGTAGAAAGAATGGAAATTTTATCAAACAAGTGAAGAACGAAGTTGGGGAATGGTTACTGATCAAAATGCCATTGAACAAACCTTCTTAAGTTTTTTTCTCAAAAGTGGAAGGAGAGGGATTGTATTATTTCTGGTTGGCCGAAGAACCAAGGAACATTAAGCAAGGAGGATATCGGGTTGCTAGAGGCAAATTATACTTTTGAGGAAGTTGATAAAGTTATTATGAGTCTTGGAAGCAATATCTCTCATGGAATAGATGGTATTCCCTATTCCTTTATCAAAGCTTACTGGAAATTAATTGCTCAGGATATTTGGAAGGCTATTTCTCATTTTATTTCTTCCAGAAAGATGAATGCTAAATGGAAAGAGATAATGGTGGTTCTTACTCCTAAAGTCCAAAATCCAGTAGATCCTTCTCATTTTTGTCTTATTAGCTTATGTTTGGCTATTTATAAAATTGTTGCAAAACTCTTATTAAATAGACTAACTTTGGTAATCAATAAGTTGATTTCAGAAAATCAGCAGCTTTTTTGAAAGGAAGATCTCTTTCGAAACATGTTCTTTTGGTTCAAGAATTATTTCACAAATTTAGATTTTCTAAATCTAAAAAAGGGATGGTGGCGGTGAAAATTGATATGGAACAAGCATATGATTGTATGTCTTGGAATTCTTTGAAGAATGTTCTGAATTACTTTGGATTTCCTTTGGCTTTTTCAAATCTTCTAATGGAGTGTGTTATAAATCCAAAGTTTTCTATTCTTTTCAATGGTATCAAATCAAATTGGATTGAAGCTAAGAGTGGATTTAGACAAGGATGTCCACTTTCTCCCTATCTTTTCATCTTATGCTCCCAACTTTTATCTAATAAGTTGTACCAAAATGGTAAAGATTTTGGGATAAAAGTGGCTGCTTCGGCTCCAAAGGTTTCCCACCTTTTATATGTGGATGATGTACTTCTATTTTCTGAAGCCAAAGTTGTACATTTGAAAATGTTAAAAAGGATCATTGAAGACTATTATAACTGGATAGGGTTGTCAGTTAATCTGAATAAATCTGCTGTTATGTATGGGAAGTCGGTTAGTAGAGCAAAGAAGAAGTCTTTTTCTAAAATTCTCAAATATTAGGAGGTGCAGGAACTGAAATATTTGGGAACAAATCTTTGCTTAATAAGAATGGTGTCTTCTGATTTTCTATTCATTCTTGAGAAAGCAGCGGCCAAAATTAACAAATGGAGAAACAAGTTCTATTCATTGCCAGGAAGACTTGTTTTGGTGAAAACCGTTTTGCTTGCTATTCCTATCTTTTATGTATCTCATTCTTTGGTTCCCATTAATTTATTGAAGAAATTAGAGATGTGCAGAGAATTCATTTGGAAAAAATCGAATAATGCTACAGGTATGCATTATATCTTGTGGGATGTTCTATGTAAGCCTTGTGATAAAGGGGGAGCTGGAATTCATTCATCTGCATCTATGGTTGGTCCTCTTAGATCTAAATATGCTTGGGATTTCATTAAAGGATCCAATTAATTGCTGTACAGGACTTTAAAAGCAAAGTATGGGAATAATATTTGCAATGAAGTAAGTAAAAAGAATTGCTTTGTTACATGGAAAATTTTACAAAAAGGAATGCAATCCCTGCTTCCTTTGGTGAAATGGAAGGTAGCTACAGGTTCATCCATTGATACTCTAAATGATGTATGGCTTCTTAACAGGAGTATATCTAAATTGACAACATTTATCAATGTTATGGTTGAGGAATTTCCAAAGCTAGAATTCTTTATTAAAGAAAGGGAATGGAATCAAATTGAGCTTAAGAAATACTTTGGAATTGAGTTACTAAAGATGATTTTACATGTGCAAATTGAGAAAGAATATGCTGAAGACTCCAGGGAACTTCTGTACAAATTTTTCGGTAAATCTTTGGCTTCTTTGGTAAGAATGATTTATGATCCAGTTTGTACAGAGAATATTTGCTGGAAGTGGCTGAAGTTAGTTAAATTGTCGCCACAAGTTCTTTGTTTTTGGTGGAGATTACTAAATAATGGAATTCCAACTTTTGATTTACTTATGTACCGAAAGATAATTCAAAATACTTCCTGTCCGAGAGGATGCACAGCAGCTGAAACGAAAGAGCACATTGCGGTTAGCTGCGGTAAGTTAGTTCAATTGTTTGAGACATTAGACAATTGCAGATTCAAATTATCGAGATATAATTCTTTGTTGGATTGTATTAATAATCTAAAGGTTTTGACTAAATCAAATCCTTTTTTGGCTAGTCTTTATTGTACAATGGTTTATTTCTCTTGGAAAAGCAGAAATAATGTCACTCATGGAGGCAATGAGCTAGGGATGGGATTCCTGTCTGCTAAAGCTATTGAAACAGCTACATATTCTTCAAATTGTAACATCTTCTCAGACCACTGGGGAGTCAATCAACTTTCTAAGTTGTCTAATTCTTCTTGGCACCCTCCTCCACCCGAGTGGATTAAAGGTAACTTTGATGATTCTCTCTTAAACTCTAACGAAGCCGGAATTGCAGGAGTCTTTAGAGACCATAAAGGAAGGTTTCTTTTTTCCTTCGGTATCAAATGTGTCCATTGAGACATTGGTTTTTTGGAGCTTATGGCTATACAGGCTTTGAATTTTTTTCATCATAGTTGGAACTTTGAAGCTAAAGGGATTATTATTGAAGGGGATAATCTTAATGTCATCAAGTATCTTCAAAATTCTCTGGATAAAGTTTCCAATAAGGAGGAAGCAGTGGAAGATTTGTCTTTCTTGAAAGATATAGGTAATTTCCTTTTTCATTACGTTCATAGGGAACGTAATAAATTAGCCGACTTGTGTGCTAATTTTGCTTTATTAGAATATTTTATTTGGGATGATCTCTATTGCAATAAGATTCCTCCAAGATTTTTTGTTTTGCTTAAAGATGAGTGTGATAGCCTTACTATCACTATTTAGATTGTAATAGTTTTTTTTCTATTTTAAATGCTATTGGCAATTTCAAAAAAAAAATATTTTGATTTAAATTTAAATATAAAAAATTAAAATATTACTTATAATTTAATTAAGTTATTTTAAAATAAAATTTTAGATTTTTAAAATAATTAAGTTAATATTAAATTTAATATTAATTAAATGTTAGAGTATTGAATTTTTTTATGAAAAATAAAAAAAATATTTTAAATTAATATTTAAATTTAAAATAAAATATCTTAAATACTTATTTAAAAGTTTAAATTATTTTTAAAAATAAATTTATAAAATATTTTAATCATTTCTAATTAAATATTAATTTATAACACTTAAGATTTAAAATAATTTAAAAAATATTCAATGTTTTAAATTAATATCAATTTTAAATTAAAATATTTCATTTTTTTAATGAATATTTGAGGAATTTTATTTTTAAAATGGTTTAAAAATAATTTTAAAACATTAAATAAAGTGGCAGTGCTAGTGGGATAAATGTCAAGTTCTTGTTTGTTGGATCGAAAACATGACGGCAACAAGCATCGTGTCTGCATCAAATTTGCTTGAGCAAAAATTACTATCTTGGCAATAATCATTAGCATGATTATAGGGAGGCGCATTATCAAATCCCACGATTACCTATCCACGTTAGCAGTTTATCTACTATGTTTGTTCACGCGTGTTTTTGAATCAATGTTGGAGATCATGCTAGATGATGATACGATGCAGTAAAAGAAAAATGCAGTCGAATAAGCGTGCATAAAGTCTAGATCCAGACCGTTGATCGAATGATCTACGGTCCAGATCAAGCATAGTTAAAACCCTATATGTTGTGACCTAGGGCTAAGAGTTTTAAGAAATTTCACCATTGGATCTTCAAGATTTTCATTTGGTTGAGCTTATAGATTTTTCTTGTATGTTTTTCCTATTGAATCCATGGTCTGAAATTCACTGTATGAGGAGGTATGGAGCTTGAACGGAGTTAAGGCTTGTATGGTCGGGAGCTCACCATCAGTAACTAATGACCAGAGGATTTAAACTTGGGAAGCCTTGGGGAAAGTCCTGGAAGCTCAAACAAAAAGAAGGAACATCTGGAGAAGCTTGAAGTTGTGAGAGAGAGGCTATAATGGAATGACGGTTATTTTGAATGATTTAACTTATTCAAGTGTCCTTAGATGGAATGGATGGCTAGGATCAGTTGTTCAACTCCCTTTAATGCATGTCAGTTGTCATGGGAGTTGTTGGGGGTAGAGGATCAAAGAACAAGAGGACATATGAGGTGGAAAGGCCTATTGGTCCCCACATGGGCATGCGGGCATGATTTAACCATTTGATCCTAATCTCAAGGCTAGAAATGGATCTAGGAAGGTTCTAGAGCATCTCCAAATAGTCAGAAAGGTTTGGGAAGGAGGTTTAGGTTTAAAAGGTCATTTGTCCAAGTTTGACCTCTCTAATGGCCTATGTGGACCATTTGACAAGTCAAAATGCCACCTAGGCTAATGAACTTTCATGGAGAGTGTCTTGGGAGCTGGAGTGACAAGTTAGAGTTCAAGGATGGGAATTTAAATGAAAACATTAAAGTTTAATATTATTTTGACCAAGTAATATGAGGTTGACTTGGTCAACATCACTTGGATTTACATAGCCAGGGCTTGGGCATGTCTAGGCTATGGATTTGATTTGATTTAAAGGGTAAATAGCTTGATAGGAGCTCATATAGTTGTATGGATTAATTTGACCAAGATATGTAAGTTTAACCAAGTCTAAAGTGTTGACTTGGTCAAACCCACATTGATGTAAATCATGGTTGGTTTAAAAATATTTGAGGCATCAAATGAAATAGATTTGAGGGGTTAAAAGCAATGATTTAATCAAATGAATTACATTAACCCATTTGAATCCTTAAAGGGTTAATGGGTCAACCAGGTTTAATAAGTAGTTGGCCTGGGTGGTTCAATAATTTTGAAATAATATTTTGAGTCTGTTGGAGGTGGTCACAGGGTCTAGAGAAGTCATTTCAATCAAATTGACTATTTTTACCCGAATGAGCCTATTTGGTCAACATTATTGACTTAGTCAACTAGGTTGACCCAGGGCCTGAGTTTGGGTCAAACAAGTTTGGTTTGATATTTGAAATTTGCTGGAAGTGGACTCATGCAAAGAGGAGGACATTTGCTTTGAAATGACTGTTTAAACCCCTAAGGACTATTTTGGTCAAAACTGGTTGACATGGTCAATAAGGTTTGTCCTGGGTTAGGGCTTGAGTCTAATGTACTTCTAATGGTAATTAGGATGCATTAGAAGTGGTTTTGAGGCATAATTAAAAAGGCCATATTGAAGTTTATGGTAAACTCCAAAATTACCTTTAAGGGGCATTTTGGTCATTTTGACCCCTGGTCAACTGGGGGTCAAAGTGGGACCAAACAAATTCAATTTAATGCTTAACTAGTCAAAATCAATGGTCAAGATGTGTTTAGAGGCTTTGGAGAAGGCTCTAAGGTCAAATTCCAATAAGAGACGGGTCTAGTGGCATAGGCCATAAATATTTGAAGGTTTTATAGCCTTTGTATTTCAATCACATTTTTAGGGTTAGAGGCCTAAAATTGAGCTCAAATGTGGAGGGTAGACCCTAGATGCATGCCTAATAAATATTCAATTGAGAAATCATGAATCGAGGGTCAATTGGCTGGAGTTTGAAGTGTTTGAAAAATCCTTAGAAAAGGCTTTTAGGATAGGGCCTTATAACCATAAATTTTGGTCTATATTTTTTGATTTTGGGTTTGAATTCTTAAATTTGAATCCTCCAAGCTAATTACAATCAATGGGATGATCATAAGTGATTGGATAAGGTTAAAGATAGATTGGAGGGTTGGATTAAAGTTTAAGCTAGAATTGAGATCTGGATAGGTTTAAAGTCTGGATATGTTTGCATTTTGAAATGATTTGAGAACTTGATTAACTTAAATCTAGATTGATCTAAGATTTGGTTTGACCATAGGTTTAGGTAGATCTAGAGTCTGGATATATCCTAAGGTTTGGATAGATCCTAGAGTCAGGATATACCTAGGGACTAAATCGATTCTATGGACTAGATTAGTCCTAGTGACCTCATACAAAAATTAGGTCAAAAGTCTGCTTATATACTCTTACTTGTATAGTGCATTATGTTTAGTAGTTGCATAAAAATTTGCATTGCACTTTTATTTTTAGTTTATATCTTCTGCTTATATTATAAATTCTTTATAATGTACTTAGGCTTCATTATAAATATAAAAGTCAAATATCAAATGTAAAGTATTTAGAATGTATCTAAATTGAGGTGTACCAAGAGTTGTAAAAGGTTTAATGTATTTGCTTTTGTATACATAGAGCTCCAAAAGGACATTCATTCTCTTTCTATGAGAAGCATTATCTTTTGGAATCATATAAAAGAAATAAAGCTAGAAAATAATAAGTACTTTAAAACCTACATTTATATGTGTAGTAATACAAGCCTGTTGTGGTAGAGATTCCGCAACCTTAGTTTGTATTCTACATTAAAAATAAATAAATAAAAGTTTTATTTATGAACATGGAGGTGCCAAGTCTCTATTTGATAGCGCCGCAGCGTCGGATGAGTTAATGCCACAAAGTCCAGTCTCTATCTACACAGCGCCACGCCGCCAAATGTCAGCACTACCAAGTCAAATGGTGTGTCAAGAAGACGCTGCAACGCTCAATCGTCGGCAGCATCGTGGCGCTACAGTTCTAACCATTTAGGAAATGATCTTCCAACGAAGCAACTCATAGATTCATTAAACAACGGGTCCATGTCAGCAAGCGCCACAGTAGAGGAAACTTCTTCAGTAGTTCGGCATTAGTTATTTAATTGGCATCGCGGCACAAGTGTCTCAAGCGCTGATGTGCTAGAATTTGTTTTCTATTTTTTTTATAAATAGTCCACTTGTAATGTTAGTAGGGGAGTTCAATCATTTATTTAATTTCAATCTTTATAATAATTCTCTGATTTTTCCTTAGGATTGACAACTAAGGGAATTCAGACAACTACCAAATATATTTCATTAAAGTGTTTGTGCTTGTGGAAGCAATTCTATAAGTTCAAGGAATATAAAGGAGATTATTGAACCCATCAAGTGATATCTTTTCATCTGCATTTTTTTCTTTTGTGTAACTAATGAAAATAAATTTGCTTCACTTGTTCTTCTTATCTGGCTAAATTCTCTAGTTTTGAATTTATGGTGTAAATGGAATTCATAGTAATAATGAATTCTCTTCATAAATATTTTCATGATATTTTCAATATATCATGTCATCATTTAATGCACATAATGACCATATATAAAATTAATATTAGGTGTAATATGGAGCATAGGAATGAGAAAATAGACACAACTAGATAAGTTGGTAGTGGTTCCATGTGCACAAACACCTTTACCCAGTTATGTATACCATGCACGCATTTTAAATTCCTACAATGATACACAAGTCCAACACATAGGCGAACGATAAGGTAGGGACGGCCTAGTGTGTGCGTGGTTGGTTGACTATTCATGTTGGTATATGGTTATTATATTATTAAATTTTCAAAAAAAAAATCCAGACTTGGGAAATTTTTGAAATCTAGAGTTAACTAAAATAAAATTTAGACTTTAAGGTGTCTTTGCATTAAAACTATATTAGTTATGTGCATTTAACCATACTCGTTTCTTTAAATCATGATTTAATATCTCAACTGGAGTCCTTGATTATGGTATTTAAAATAAATGTCTTACTTGCATACATTGGTCTAGAAATCATGATTTTAAAATTATGTGCTTAGGTGGTTAGCAGATAGCCACCTTGCAGTGCACTCCAAGCGAGCATAACCCCAAATGTATTTTCACCCCTCAAACTTCCTTTATGGAGAATTATCGTAACCTTCAAACAAATTTTATAAACTCTAAAATCTTTTTCAAAATGATTTATTAAAATCTTTAAATTCTTAAATCAAATCTATTAAACATTTAAATCTAAAATAAGTGAAGTTTAAACTTTAATAAAAAAAAAAATTTCTTTGGAGATGTAATTAACTATAAGGGCTTGACTCTATAGAAATCTAAGAAATTAGTTTAAAATAAACTCTATTTTAGTTCGCTATAGTATGGGAAAGATCTTTTGGATGCAAGGTAAAGCATATCATTGGTTAATTTCATTTTCAAAATAATAGGTGAAAGTGAATTTTATCTTTTGAGATGAATCTTACAATCCCTATGCTATGGTTGATTATAAAAATAAATTTTGTTTCTCTTTTTCAATCTGATAGTAAAATATGAGTCTATCTTTGGAGATAGTATATTGTTAGCTACCTAGATTTGGTTAAAGGAACATTAAAGTGAATCAGTGGGCATCATTTATTTTGTCCATGATACACAAGTAAGATATATAAACCAACCTTATTTTAGAAGAAGCGAGGAGTCGTCTCAAACCTCAAAATAACTTATTACTAGTATATTTAGAGTTTCATTGGTTAATATTATAGAACCAATCAAAATAAATATTTCTTTAATCGACTACCACCAATGAGAGATGAAACTCATGTAAGAGATCTTCTTGAAAGTTCTTGTAGGTTGTTATACCTTATAGAATTTTCCCAAGGCTAACCAAGAGGGGGGTGAATTGGTTATATAAAAAAATTCTTGGATATTAAAAACCTTTTAGAAAATTGAATCAATGATCCTAAAATATGCAGTTATTTAAAGAAATTATTATCATAGGATTTTTAAACCATAAAAGTTTAAATTCAAAAATTAAAATGTGAGAAAAATAAATAGTAAAAGAAGAACACCAAATTTTATAGTGGTGTTATCAAACTTGACCTACATCCACTCCCTAGAGACTCCTTCTCCAAGTATTGCATGAAATAGAAGTGACTCTCCTTTTGCCCCCACAGCAAGGTAGAGAAGCCCTTACAAACTCTCTTCCACCAACCCGATGCAGTAGAGATCTATCGCCTTTTACACTCTCTAAGTGATGGCAGCATACCGTCACATCCTTTTTCACACTCCTGGTGAAGGTAGAGTACCTACATGTCCTTATTCACCCTCTTGGTGAATGCAGAGAACCTACGTATCCTTTTTGACCCTCTAGATGCAGGTAGAAAACCTTAATCCAATCTTAATGATCTTCTCTCAAGAGCCTCCATAGAAGTTGGATAAAAACTTGAAGAAGACAAAGAGATTCTCACTTTGGGCATTCTTATGAATCCCTTACAACTCCCCTTCATTAGATCTCTCACTCTTCACTTATAAAGTCTCTCCCAAACAAACTCTCAAAAGGTCCCTCTCAAGAAAAATTCGAAGCAAAGGATTGTGTGATGGTTTTAAGGACTCTTTATATAGAAAACACATTAAAAACCATCCAAAAATTGAAATTTTCAAGTGCACCGACTTAAATTCATATGTTACAATCGTAGATCATAGGGTACAAATAGTTCAAAAAATCAAGGCTTTGTTTGGTACCAACTAGGACAAACTTAGTTTTATACACTATCAGTCATTTGTATGAAATCAGATCGTACTGTATAAACAATTAAAAAACAAATATATTCATTTATTACGATCATGTACAAACATAATTTTGTACTCTATCATTTATTTGTACGGCCTGACATCATACTAAATGAATAGTTCAAAAATGAATGAGTTCATTTTGTATGATCTGGTATGAAACAAATTTTGTGCTCTATCAGTCATTTGTATGACCTGACATTATATTGTACGATCAGTTCAAAAATGAATGAGTTCGTTTGGTTTGATCTGGTATGAAAAAATTGATTGTATCAGTCATCTATACGACCTGACATCATACTGTATGATCAATTCAAAAATTAAAGCCAGAATTTGATTAGCTATATTCTAAGGAAAACTATGTTAAATTGTATAGTACAAATAGATATCATACATTATGATCATACTTAAAAAAAATATTTATCACTCTCTCCCAGTGTGTGTGTGTGTGCGCGGTTACCAAATTACAATCAAACTTTCTTAGACTTAAGAACTAAAAATAGAGATATACAAACTCTATTATATGAAATCCTATTACACCCTGCTTTGAAGTCTTCAACAATTTAGAGTATTATATAAATTCCCTGAAATGTTAGTGCACATAAAAAACAAACTGAAATATCTAATATATACAAGGAGAAATAAAAAATTCACTAGAACAATAATATTTCAATATCATAAAAAATCACAATCTCAATCTTGATTCTTGAGTTGCAACAATCTCCCTTTTTTGATGATGGATAAAATAATTTTTGTTTGAATTAGAAATAAAGTTCTTCTCTTCTAAGCTCCCCCTCAATGTATGAAAAAATAAAAATCATGGAGGAAAAAATTTTCATCCTCCTCTTCCTCTTTTCTTTTTTTTTTTTTTTTATAAAATATACACAGCACAAAGCCCTCTAAAAAAATAGACAAACACACAAAAAACACAGACACGAGAACATAACCACGAGTACCAAAACTTGCACACAGCGACCAAGAAGACTTCAAACAACCACAAACTACAAACTAACTTCCCTTTTAATATCAACAAAAAGAGGAGAGAACAAAAAAAATAGAAATCCCCTGTGAAAGTAAGATTTTATGGACAAATCTAAAAGTTGATAACGAAAAAAATTTGAAATTTGGAAGAACAACATTAAATTCTTGATGCAAAAAATACTTTTTAAACTTATTTTTAAATCAAAGAATAAATAAGATAAGAATAAGAGATCAGATTCAACGTTCATTCTAGAAAGTAGAAATATCAAATAGAATAATTATTGCAAAAATAATTACATAAAAATTAAATAGTTTCAAATTCAATAGTTGAAATTATTAGTTATTGTATGGATTTTTCTAACAATTATAGATATAGAGGAAAGAACCAAATGTAGTGTGAGCTCATTTTATACCTCTTAATCAACTAGAATTGCAAACATTACACATTTTTTCTAATTGGGCACATTTTGCTCCTCTTTTCAAATTTGGCTCGCTTTGTGCATCTTTAGACATTTTTTTCTTTCCAAAACCTTAATTAGCAAATCATAACTTGTGCGATTATCTTCCAAATAAATAAAAACTTTCACATATAAGGAACATTAAACCACAAAATAAAATCTAATATATAATAATAAAATAAACACACTGAATAAGAAATAAAAATAATAATAAATCACAATTTTTGTAATAATTATAACTATAAGATAAATGTCTATTAGAATATGAAGATGATCTCCTCGTCTAAATCTAATTATAATTTGATTTAAAGTTTGAGAGAGGAAAAATTTTCTAAGAAATTAATGTCATAATACAAAATTTTAAAAAATTTCATCCTTTAGACTAAATTTCTATATTATTCAATAATAACTCTTAGACAATTTAAGAGAGGAAAGAAAGAAAATAATAATAATAATAACCAAACTCTCCCCCTTTTTTTTTTAAATAAAGTAACTCAGACTCAAAGGTTAATATAAAGAAAATATAACAAATTAACAAAGACATCTAATTTGAACATCATAAAAACTACAATCAAACTAAAAACATCTAAAATTAAATACAACAACCAAACTAATAGCCTGGGGGATCTTGATCTAGAGGAGGTTGTGGAAGACTGAATTGGGTAAAGTAGCTGGAGCTCTTTTTTCTTCTAGTGGCAGGGAGTCTAATATTAATAAGGTTATTGATGTAGTCCAGGAGCAATTGGGCTTCATCAAATTGAGTGTTTGATAAGATATAGTATATGACTATACTAAGCAAAGGAGTGATATTGATTTGATCACCAGCTTTAGGAATAAGAGAGATCTTTAAAATATGTTGGATGATCCTAGCATTTTAATTCAACGTCTGAAGAAGGGGTAGTGTTGGATTGAGGGTATTCCCTTGAGAGTTTGATTAATAACAATCCAATCAAAATCACTTCTTGAAATCATAAAATGAGCCTTGATTCTTTCAGTTTTTAGATGTAAAAAGATGCATAAATCCTCTTTAGTGATTTCAACACATTGGTGAAAGACAAACAAGGGCATAATGGTGTTCTTTTCTCTCATTCTTAAATTGGCAAAATAATAATAAAAGGTGTCAGAATGAAAAGCGTAGATCAAAGTGAGAATGAATGAAAACTGAGTGGAGTTAAAAAGGGGCATGATTGAAAAATTGATATCTTCTTGAATAAAAAGATAAGGAGTAATCTTAGCTCGAACAAATCGATCGTAGGCTTGTTCATTTTCCCTTGAAAGAAAATTGTCATTTCGTTCAGAACGAGATGAACTTCCCTTGGAAGGACGTGATCATTTTTTGTTGCTTGCCATTTGAGAAGGATTGAACATAAGGATTGAAAGGGATTGAATGTGGAATAGATTGAATAAATTTATAGAATAGCTTCCAATTTATAGAAATCAGACAATTTTGTACAGTACAAAATTGATTTCGTACAGTACGAACTTGAGTTCATACATATGAATAAAAATAATTAAGAATAGTTATTGCAGTGAAACATCTTTTCATAAAGTTGCCTTTTTGCTGAGTTGCTTCATACGACTTTTGACCAAACTTGATTATACAGACGAATAAGTGTTCGTACAGGACGATTTACCAATAATGAGTATACCTTCCAATTCAATTTATTCATATGCAAACTGACGACATGATCGTATAGACAAACAGGTGTTCATCCGGGTTGATTTTTAGAAATTACTGCCCTAAATCATAATAAATTAGTTCTCAGAATGCCTGCCATGTTTGTACAGATGAATAATTGAAGCTTTGTATAGACGATGAGGTGTTCATACCATACAATTAACATAAAAAAATCAAACTTTCATCTATATAGCTTAGAAAAGAAATCATGTAAAATCTGAAGAATTTGTATAGTATGAAAGATGGTTTGTATAGTACAAATATAAAAGAAATTTTAGATTTGCACATGATGATCAACATACTTTTCTAAAACAAATCAAACAAGATCCATGAAACATAAAAAAACAAAAACAATAAAAAAAAATAAAACACAAAATATAAAAGTACTAAAAAAAATAAACCAAAAATAGAGAACAAAACACAATTATTAACACAAAAGAAAATACACTACAAAGATAATTTACAAAATTATAATTTTCAAGCATGAATATCAATAACACTCAATCTGATTATTAAGGTGTTGAATGTTTCAAAAACCAATGATTTTGTAAAAATATCTGCAAGTTGATTTTTAGTAGCTACATGATGTAGCTCAATTTCTCATTTAGTGACATGATCCCTAATGAAGTGATGCCTTATGTCTATATGCTTAATTCTAGAGTATTGGATTCAATCCATTGAAATGAAAATGATACTTATATTATTATAGAAAATTTGAATAGTACCAATCGAAAAACCTAAATCCATAACCATAAGTTATTATTTTAACCATAGAAACTATGCCACATAACTCCCTAAGGCTATATATTCTGCTTTAGATGTAGAAAGGGTTATTGAATTATGTTTTCTACTAGACCAAAAAACTAAAGAGTTTTTAATGATTTGATAAGTTTTAGAAGTACTTTCTATAAAATTTGAATATGAATATCTAATGATTTAAAAAGAAGTGTTATTCCTAGGGTATCAAATCTCTAAGTTTTGAGTTCCCTTAATATATTTTGACTGATTAATAAATGTTCCATCCTCTTTATGCTTTATACTAAAATCAAGAAAGTACTCAAGTCTCCCATTAAACTCATTTCAAATTAATTACTTATTATTTTTGAAAAGTCATCATAAAGACTTTTATTAGTGGATCCAAATAAGATATCATCATCATATATTTGAATAATGAGAATATCATCTCCTACTTTTTTAAGGAATAGAGTGGTGCCCACACTCCCTTTAATAAAAGAAATTTCTATTAGGAATGTGCTTAGCATTTCATATTATGCTCGAGGTGCATGTTTTAGTCCATACAATGCCTTTTATAATTTAAGCACATGATTAGAAAATTATAAATTTCCAAAATCTAGATGTTGCTCAATATAAACATCCTTTTTAATCAACCCATTAAGAAAGACACCTTTAAAATTCATTTGAAATAATTTAAATCCTTTAAAATAGGCAAAATCTATAAGCACTTTTATTTCTTCAAGTCTATTTACAGGAGAAAAAGTATCTTCAAAATCAATTCCCTCTATTTGATTGTACCCTTTGGCCACAAATATTGCCTTAATCCAAACCATTACACATGAATCATTCATTGTATTTTTGAAAAACTCACTTAGTTTCAATAACACTTTATTTTTTAGGTCTTTCTACTGACTCCCAAACATCTTTTCTAACAAATTAATTTAACTCTTCTTAGGGGTGTCAATTTCGGGTCACGGGTCGGATTCAGGTCAAACCCGGAACTGACCCGGCATTATTCGGGTCAACCCAAACCTGACCCGCTTCGGGTTCGGGTCAACCCGACCCCACACAGTTTGCGATCGTGTGGCAACGACGGTAGCAGACACGAGCTCGGATTGCGATCGCGTCGCAATGGCGGGCCGACGGTAGCAAACGCGAGCTCAGATTGCGATCATGTGGCAACAGCAGGCCAGCGATAGCAGACGCGAGCTTAGATTGCGATCGCGTGGCAACGACGGGCTGGCGGTAGCAGACGCGAACGCAGTAGCAGAAGCGAGCTCCTCACTGGGGAAGCAGTGCAGATGGCCTGGCGGAGACGCGAAGTGACGGGATGGGCGCCTATGGCCAGGCTGGTGACTTGACACGGACTAACGTGAAGGCCTGCTGGGGAAGCGGTGCAGATGGCCTGGGAGGTTGGGACTAGATGCAGATGACAGACCCGACTCACTGACGCGGACGGCTGGCCTGACGCGACGTAATGACATGCCTTACCGGGTAAAAAATGGGTTGATTTTGGGTTTTCGAGTCAACCCGAACCCGACCCAATTTTTCAAACGGGTCAAAAACTCTAACTCGAACCCGACCCAGTTCGGGTTCAGGTTGACCCAAACCCAAAATTTTTGGGTCAGGTCCGAGTCGGGTTTTCGTGTCATGTCAAATATTGACAGACCTAACTCTTCTTGCATAGCTAGAATTCAAAATTCATTAAAAAGTGCTTGATTTATATTAGTGGGTTCAATCCTTGAAATAAATATTGAGTGGTTCACTTCGTTGTTAAGTCCATGGTTGGTTCTAACCCTTTCTCTTGGGTCTTCTAAAATAAGTTCTTTAGGATGATTTTTAGAATATTTTTATTCTCTAGGCAATGTATTTTCTATTCCAACCTTTTCATCAAGATTTATATTTTCAATTCCTTAAGAAATTTCTTCAATATGTTCTTCTTCCAACTTATACTCTCCAGAAATATCAAATTCATCAAAAACTATATGAGTGGTTTCCTCTACTCCTAATGTCCTTTTGTTAAAAATTCTATAATATTTGCCAACACTTGAATATCCCAGAAAATTTCCTCATCAGATTTAGGATCAAAATTTTTCTAAAAGAGTTTTACCATTATTATGAATGAATACTTTACATCCAAAGACATATAGATGTGAGATGTTGGGTGTCCTACCTTTAAGAAGTTCATAGGGTGTCTTATTCAACTTAGATCTAATGTTCACCCTCTTCGAAATATAATGATTTGTATCAATTGCTTCAGCCCAAAAATATTTAAGAAGTAAATATTCAGTCAATATAGCTTTAGTGGCTTCTACTAAAGTTTTATTCTTTCTTTCAATAACCCCATTTTATTGAGGGGTCCTAGAAGTTGAAATGTTGTGATCTATCCATTACTCTTTACAAAAAACCTTAAAATTTTCATTTTCAAATTCTCCATCGTGGTCACTATGAATTACAAAAATTTACAACCTAAGTTCCTATGATTCTAAGTAGAATAATTTCTAAACTAATCAAATGATTCACTCATATGAGATAAGAATCTAATCCAAGTGAACCTAAAATAATCATCAATAATTACATACTCAAAATTATTTTCCCTTAAACTTACAATGCAAGTAGGTCCAAAAAGATCCATGTGAAGGACTTCTAAGGATTTGCTAGTTCTAAGATCTTTAATTAAATGAAAGGATGACTTGACTTATTTCTCTAATTAACATGTATCACACATGTGATCCTTAGTGAATTATAATTTGGGTATGCCTCTTACAAATTTCTTCTAGGTAAATTTCTTAAGATTTTTCATGCTCGCATGATAAAGTCTTCTATGCCATAACCAATATTCATCAGTAATAATTTTTAGACAAAAAGAATTAGAAGATTAATACAATTTAAATCAAGCATGTAAACATTATTTACCCTTTCTTCAAGCAATACGTCAACTCTATTTTATCTTATAATATAGCTTGTAGGCATAAATTTTATGTCAAAACCCTTATCACAAAATTGACAATGCTTAGTAAATTATGTTTTAAGCCTTCTACCCATAAGACATTTTCAATCAAAAAATTCATCATGTTACCAATCATATCTGATCCAACCACTCTCCTACCGATGTTATCTCCAAGTGTTATTTTGCCTTCAGTCCTGACCTCCAGCAATATAAATTAATTTGCATCACCAATTATATGTTTTGAATATCCATTATCCAAGTATCAAATGCACGATGACTTGTATGAGAGCATTTTTATAAAATAATTAAACATTAGACTTGGGAGCCCAAATAAATTTGGGTTCACCTCTTGGCAATGATAATTCATATGCCTATTTCATATGTTGTGATTGGATGCATCTTAGGTCTCCATACAAAATGTATTCTATTATGAGTAGTGCAAGTGTGTGAAATATATCCCAATATTCCACATGAAAAGCATTTAACACCAGAAAAATGATTTACTAATATATATGAGTTATAATATTTTTCCTAGATTTTAAACTTGTGTGCTTTTGGTTAGGATTATAAAATTGTTCAAGTGTGGGAGAAGACTTATTTTCCTTAAAAGCTTTCAATTTTATTTAAAGATATGAATTTGCATTTTCCAAAATCAAATTTTCAATCATCAAATCATGTTCCCTTTAATCAGATTCACCCATAAAAGCTTTAAAATCATTTTCAAACACACTATAAGATGTTTATAATAGTTCATGCTTCTTGTTCAAATCATCAAATTCATCCAGCAAAGCTATGTGATTTTTACCTATGTCTGCATGGTCATTTCTCAAATTTTCATTCTCTTTTTATAAATTCAAATACTAAATACTAAGATTGGCATGCAATTTTTTAAGTATCCTATATGCATTATGAATTTTCTTAGAAACTTCAAATAATTTATCATAGGATAAGTCACATATCTCTTCTTGATCTGAATGATCAATTTTATCATCCATTAAGCATAAATTTGTAACCTCATCTTCTACTTCAATTTCTGAAGAGTTTGAAGCTGAGTCAGCCCAGAAAGCACTTTGTATTCTTCTCTTGCCCTTTCTAATGTTAGTTTTCTTCTCAACTTTCTCCTTGTTAAGATTAGCTTTGAGATTTGGGCAGTCACTCTTCATATGTCCAGGCTTTCTATATTCATAACAAATGACTTCATTATAAACTTTTGATATCTTATTAAACTTACCTTTATTCCAATGTTCACAGTATCATTGCTTTTTCTTAAGAAAACTTTTGAATTACTTAGTCATAAGTGCAATATCTTCTTCATCCTCTTGCATTTATTGATGATTCTCTGAATCATCAACTTTTAATGCTATATTTCTTTCTTTCTATTTGTCACCTGCATCAATCTATCTTTCATTCACTCCTTGCTCATAAGCAATTAGTGATCCAAGCAGATTGTTAATAGAATATACATTCAGATCTTTAGACTCAGTAATAGCAGTTATCTTTGTATCATAAGCAGAAGGTAGATAATGTAACTTTTTCTAAATTTATAAGTTCTCTACCTAACACATATAATGAAGTTACAGTCTGAGTAAACCTTGTATACATATCAGAAATTAACTCATTTAATTTCATGCAAAATAGTTCATAATCATTTAGCAAAATATTCAACCTAGTTTATTTTAACTCATTTTTTCCTTCATAATTTCCAATTTTATAAATAGAAACACACATATAATCCTCATATTTTAAAGCATAGAAAAAACTGTTTAAATATTTTGCATTTAACTGTATTAATTTTCTTTCTTCTAAAGTCCATTCTATAAATGGTGTTTTAATTTTGATGCCATCAATAATTCTAGTAGGTCTAGTATAACCTTCCTGTACTAAAATCCATACATAAAAGTCAACTGATTGTAGAAAAGTGGACATACAAGTTTTTCAAAAATTAAAAGGAATATTATCAAATAAATATGATCTATTGATCAAATATCCTTCAACAGTATTCTGGTTTCTAAGATTAGCCATGATCATTTTTCAAAAAGTAACTTAAACTAACTTTTGAAATTGGATCTGATACCACTTAAAAGTTTGTATAGTTTATTAGACCATATAGAATTGTCACAAGGCTAACCAAGAGGGTGTGAATTGGTTATATAAAAAAAATTCTTGGATTTTGAAAACCATCTTTAGAAAATTTAATCAATAATCCTGAAATATGTAGTTATTTAAAGAAATGATTATCACAAGATTTTTCAACCATAAAAGTTTAAATGTAAAAATTGAAATACAAAAAAAAATAGTAAAAGAAGCACCAAATTTTATAGTAATTTGATTAAACTTGACCTACGTCCACTCCTTGGATGCTCCTAAAAATATTGCACTAGAAAGAAGTTACTCTCTTCTTACCCCCACAATAAGGGGGAGAAGCCCTTACAAACTCTCTTCCATCAACCCGATACATCAGACAACCATCACCTTTTATACTCTCCAAGTGATGGCAGCATACCATCACATCTTTTTTCACCCTCTTGGAGAAGGCAAACTACCTACACATCCTTTTTCACCCTCCTTGTGAAGGCAGAGAGCCTAAACGTCCTTTTTCTCCCTCCTGATGAAGGTAGAGAACCATGATCTAATCTTGAAGATCTTCTATCAAGAGCCTCCAAAGAAGTTTGATAGAACTTACCTCACTTTGGGCAACCTTGTGAATCCCTCACAACTCTCCTTTACTAGATCTCTCACTTTTCACTTACAAAATCTCTCCCAAACACACTATCAAAAGATCCCTCTTAAGAGAAATTAGAAGCAAAGGATTGTGTGATAGTTTTTAGGACTCTTTATATAAAAAACATATGAAAACCCATCTAAAACCTAAAACTTTAAGTGAACTGACTTACATTTGTATTGTACAATCATAGATCGTATGGTACGAACAGTTCAAAAAATTAAGTCTTCATTTGGTATGAGGTGGGACGATCTTAGTTTCATACACTATCAGTCGTCTGTACGAATTCAGATCATATTGTACAAACAGTTCAAAAACAAATGTGTTTGTTTGGTATGATCTTGTACAAACCTAATTTTGTACTCTATTATTCATCTATATGACCTGACATCGTATTGTACGAACAGTTCAAAAATAAATAAGTTCATTTGGTACAATTTGGTATGAAATAAATTTTTTGCTCTATCAGACATTTGTACAACCTGACATCTTACTGTACGATCAGTTCAAAAATGAATGAGTTTGTTTGGTACGATCTAATACGAAACAAATTTCATGCTCTATCAGTTGATTGTACAACCTGACATCGTATTGAATAATTAGTTCAAAAACTAAAGTCATGATTTGATTAACTGCATTCTGGAAGAAAACTATGTCAAATCATATAGTACGAATAGATATCGTACAGCACGATCATACTTAAAAAATATTTACCACTCTCCCCCTGTGTGTGTGTACGGTTACCCTATTACAATCGCACTTTCTTAAACTCAAGAAATAAAAATAGAGATATACAAACTCTATTACATGAAATCCTATTCTACCCTATCTTGAAGTATTCAGCAATCTGGAGTATTATATGATTTCCAATAAATATTAGTACACATAAAAGATAAATAGAAATATCCAATATATGCTATGAGAAATAATAAAATCACCAGGACAATAATATTTTGTTATCATAAAAATCACAATCTCAATCTTGATTATTGAGTTGCAACACTTCTATATTATTGCGTTCCATAATGATCATTAACATGAGACATAGGATTCTTGATGCATTTATAGCTTCTATAAAAACTAATAAAGACAAGAAAATGAAGGCATTTTTTGGTAGACCCAAGAAGGAGATAAGGAACAACTCTAGTGTAAGGACAATGAAAAACATATTCTAATTTAATCAATTTGAATTTTGTGACACACCCAAGAGGGGAATGATTATTTGGTGTGATTTAATAAAACTGAGCTTTAATAACAAATATTCTTTTTTTTTTTCTTCAAAATGGTTTATTATTCAAATGTTTGAAGTGGAGGGATGTATTAGGCATGTTGTGAGATAGAAAATACCCCTCAAACTTAAGTGCAAATTTTATAAGATAATAGCGAAATTTGCAATGTTGCATGGTGCAAAATGTTGACCAATAAAAAAGAAGCATAAAACTTACTTAAGTATATTGGAGAGGATAAGACTCAGGTGAATGATTGGCTTTGCAATAAGAGACATAATGTGAAATGAGTATGTATGTAAAATATTTAGAGTAGCACCAATGGCATATAAGATTTGAGAGGGTCGCCTTAGATTGTTTGGTCACATAAAAAATCAACCTTTTAATCACTCTATTACAAAAGTAGATGTATTAGATCTAATTTATGTTAAAAAAGATAGAGAAATGTCTAAAAAGACTTGATTAGAAAGTATTTAAAATGGCTCGTCTTCTTAGATTTAAATAAGAATTTAACTCTTAATACGACATAATAGAGAGAAAAATTCATATAGCTAAGCCCATAGAGTAGGATAAAGATTGTTGTTGTTTTTATCTTTATTCGAAAATAATAAAATGATTGATAATAAATTTCTTCTTATTGAAAATGAAATAAATATCTCATAAATTGTTTAAAAGTCAAAATTAATTAAAGTAAAAAAATAATGATTTAGTCAGCAATGACCTACATCCATTTTTTAAATTCTACTCTCAATTTTTTTTCACTACTCTCTCTTTCTATTATTTTAAGGCAAAGAATACTCTATCCATTATGCGTAATAGAGAAACCCTTCAAACATTTCTACTTCAAGTGAAAAGCTAGTTACTTTTTGCCCCATTGTCAGATAAATTAAAGTTTCAAAGATATTTTTGAGATCCAAGATTTTCGATAAGCAAAAACAAGCAAAGATTTGAACAAGTAGATTTACAAATGTGTGGGCCCAAAGGCGAGGAAAGAGGAATATAACACTAGTTTATTCTCCCTTTCTTTCTCTAGAAATTCTCACTTAAGAATTTTAGTTGCTATTTTTGAGTTTCTTGTATCTTTTTTCATCTTGATCATTCTACATATATTTATATTAAATAGTCTTGTTTATTAGTTTGTACAAGTAAGACAATTAATAAAATAAATTATTATCGGTTGTTCATACATAAAGATTCAAATCATAGAGTATGATCAATTCAATTCAAATCATACTAGTAGTTTGAATTAACCATGTGATTAAGTAGATTTATTTTAGTAAATATATCATAAAACATAATGTCCATTATATAATTCAATTAGTTCAAATTTTGAATAAATTGAATTAAAGCTACTTATTATAAGAATTTTATTATAATAATTATATCGTATGATTTGAATAAGATTTATTTGGAGGTTTCATAGCATAAAATAATTACTAGAATTAGAATTCCAAGTCACAAGCATAACATAGTGGGTTCATTATAGAAATTTAAAATAATAAAAATAATTGGGAGTGATTGTGATAAGGTGATGATGAGGAGAGACAATGGTTGGGGCGATGATGAGACAATAGAAATTTAAAATCTATAAATGAATATCAATAAGTTGGCAGAAAATTCAGCCACAATCTCCTGATGTATTTTTGCGTAAGAGTGTTGCATAAATAATAAAATAAAAATAAAAAATTATTTTATAAGTCAAATTTATACTACAAAATAATTATCTTCAAATTATTAAACAGATATTTAATCTTTTTGATCAAAATATCTTTCAATTCTTCTTCTTACACTCCACATACTCAAGAAATGCATCAAAAGCTCCTCACTCAAATTTTTATTATTTTACAGGTTAAAAGAAGGCATCATAAAACAGCAAACAAAGCAAAGCATTAATATACGGTGGAACAACACAGAAATAAACATTATTCAATATCCACCACAGTGGTGGCAAAGTTCAGTAGAAGCAAAGCTACAACATTTTAGAACTGCAGTTCAGCAATTCAGCGGTACGTGCGATAGATTGGACTGTACATGCAGCTCTCTGCATATTTCACAAGGTTAGCTGGCCGTGGAAGATGACTAGCTAAACCTGTAATGTAGTATATTTTATCCAAAAAACATGTTAGGATATAGCAAAGAACAGGATTACTTAAAAACAAAGAAAATTACAAGTCTGTAAGGATCGTCAACCCACCGAGTTCGTAGGCTTTGTCAGCTACATTAGCAGCAATATGCGCAGATATCTTTCTGATGCTTTTGAAGGGTGGATAAATTAAACCCTTCTGAAAATTCTCCTCAGTTACCTGCTGCGCCAAAGCCTCAGCTGTTGGACCAAAAGTAGATGTCAAAATCATTGTAGGTGGACTAATTACTCATTGAGTCTGCAATATCACTTAGTTGGCAGGATGCAAATCAACAAGGAATTATATACCAAATATATTTTAAATATTTTCATTCTAAAATCAATTTAACATGTTTGGTTAAAAGTACTTAACGAATTTCAACTCCACTTTTGCGTTAAACGTTATATACCCGTACATGACTCCATAGGTATTTAACTATTAGCCGGAGAGTCATGACAAAAGAACTCCTCAAAGAAGGGCCCATAACTGGAACTCGCCTAACAATCTGAGAGGCTTCTTGCCTAGAACTCACCCAAAGTAATCAACAAGTGCTACTCACCTGGGCCTACCAAAAACTCGACCTCTACAAGGTGAACAGGGGATTCCTTATAAGGCTAGCCATTCACCACGTACCTAGACCGCCACCTCGACCATCTCCCACAACGACCATCTCCACAAGACTCAGCTATAGGAAAAACTCGACTCACAAGACCCTCAGCCTACCTTGTCGTAACCATCGAACTCGAGGCTCTCCATTCTTGCGACAAATCTCACTCAACTTCCTCTGCTCGTGCAATACTTTAAATTTAATAAAACAAATAGATAAATTTTTATTTATATATTTTTGAAAAATAATGAATATATTAAGATTAAGTTCTAATAACACTAATTTAATTAGTACAATTTTTTATTCAGAAGTTGATATATATATATATATATATATATATATAGCAACAACTAAAATTGTTTTTCAATAAACTAGTAATTTAAAAAGAAAAGATAAAAATAAGCAATTTTTATATTGATTTTTAAAAATTGGTATGTAAGATTTTTATGACTTGTTTAAAAGTTAAATATCATGCCATTTGGATTTTTTTAAATATTGCTTAGTGAGAAAGATATAAGTAATTATTTTAGGTTTAACATATTTATTATCAAATATTTTGAAATAAATATTAATATATAACTTTTATGATAAGTCTGATTTAAAATTAAATTTTGGAACATACTATAGTTATACTTAATCTTATGATTTTAATCTAAAATTTCACGTATTTAAAATGGATAATCTCTTAGAATTTTAATGAACTTATCATCACATTTAATAAAATCATAATATCATGAAAATTACATATAAATCATATGTGCCTTCTCCAAAATATGTGTTACCATACATGAAAGTTTTCAGCAAAGTTTCTTACCTCTTTAATTCATGCAAATATCTCCAAATTTATAGGAATTCATGCATACTTAGTTAACACACTTGTTCATTTTCTTTGCCACTCATGATTCTCAAAACCAAGTGTTTTCAAACATAAAGTCAATTTCATCTATAAATAAGAGAGAAACGTGACTCTTCTTCATGCAAAAATTATTTTATTAAGTAAGATTTATGTTGAGATTACGGAGAAAGAGAGTTCTTAGGATTAGAATTGTTCAAAGGAAGAAAAAAGCTAAAGAGAGAAAATAAGAGTTAGAGAAAGAAGTTCTAGAAAAGTGTAGGAAGATTTATAAAATTTTGATAATCATAAGGATTCATAATTCATTCCTTGTTCGCATAATTCTTCTACGATCATCAAATTCTACTAGGCAATATATATTATTATTATCCATATTTAGTTTATGCCAACACAAGTTTTGTGACATGGTTTTAATTAATTTACTTATGACATGTATTTAGTGTAATATTTCTTTCCTCAAACTTTTATATTATTTAGAAGCTATTATCAAATTTCAACTGATATTTATATGAATCTTGAAATTATTAACTTGATAATTCTAAAAAAAATTTGATATAATTTTTAACAAAATAATATTTCAATGTATGAAAATATTTTATAAAAATAATTCTATTTATAGGAACATAGGAAAGTATATATATGTATATGTTTTTAAATAAGAAATTACTTTCACATAGAGATAAGGTAAAGAATGAAAATTGAATACAAATAAAATAGAATAAAAAATGTCTACTTATTATTCTTATTTGAAAATCATAAATTATATTTAAAGTAAGAAAATATTAGTAAATAATTAAATTTTGAGAGTACAAATAATCTTTTAAAATAAATATTTTGATATAAAATAAGAATAATGTTATGCATGCTAAATACGTATGTATTTTTATAATTAGGGACATACTTTGAGCACTTCTATAAGGGCCTTCATGGCCAAACGTGCTATATAAATATATGTTTGGGAGCTTCTAACTCCATATAAGTTTGATATGAGGTCCTAGCAACGTACAGTATGCTATTTATTTTGGTCTAATTGAGACGTACTTTTTTTTTTTTTTTTTTTTTTTTTAGTTTTTTTTTTTATTTTGGTCTAATTGAGACGTACTTAATCTTGATGTTCTGATAAGTTTGCCCAATACTATTGGTTATATATAAAAGATATTATTTTATTTAAGTAGAAGTGAGTGCATATGAATATAAGTAAAAATGATCAATGCATATATTTATGTTTAAGTATAATGACATGTAAGCCCTGCTGAGTTTTATGACACGCTATAAATTTTTCTTTTTATATGATTTTAAGATTAATCGATAAATAAAGACTTGGGATGCTTACTATTCCATTGTATAATTCATTTTAATATAATATTATATTTTCTTATATTGTAAGAACTCTTTATTATACATCTTTTGTAGGTCGCTGCAATTAAATATTTATGTAAGTATGGTTGAAATGTTGATATAGCCCAAAATTTTTATTTAAAGGTTCTGGGATTTACAAATAGCTATTAGCAATTACTTTGAAAACATTTAAAGGGTCAGGATAGTTCAGGCAACCTGAGACCTCACATAAAAGTTGTCGGAAAAGTCATCAAGCACAACAACCGCTAGTCCCCTTTCATCTCAGTACTTGCCCACAAATTTTCCCAAGCACACTCGCCCTTATCCGCTTGACACCTCTAAACTTGCTCAAAAGAAGATCGCTTAAGTCTTCCTACCTCGCTCTCCTTCAAGCAATCTGGAGGAGATGCACATCTAGGGTAGTGTGTAGCATTATATGGGTGTATTCTATATTGAGCTTTATTTTTTTACTTTTTCTATGTATAACCTTTTGACTGATGGTGACTACTCTATCAATTTGAGATATATAATTTTCTTGAGTATTATGTAGCAATTTCCTCTACTCTCCCCATCCCCTCCATTCTCACAAGTTCAACTTGTCAAATTTACCAAGTAAATTGCTAGTAAGGTCATGTGTCATCTACAAATAAATTTGTATCCAACATCCTCCCAAGAACAGTTATCATGAATATAATCCATTAACAAGAAAACAAGCCCTACTCAACAAGCGGGTGAAGGCCCTGTACCCTAAAGAAAATTTCAATTTGTCCACCCAGCAAATTATTGTGAAGGCCCTAGCTGGCAGCGTGCGAAGGCCCTGGCTGCTAGCGTGATGTAACCTTAGCTGCTAGTGTGCCGTGACCTTAGCTGCCAGCGTGCCCAGGCCCTGGCTGCCAGCGTGCTCAGGCCCTTGCTGCCAGCCCTAGCTCTCAAGTCATTTCACAAAATCCATCTACCCTCCGCAATAATTTGTCGGGTGGACAAATTGAAATTAACTTGAACTCATATAAAGCTAATGCCTCGTCAAAAATATCACTAGGATCCATTCTCAAATAATCTCCTACCAATAAATATGTGGTACGTGTCCTCTGACCGACTATTTTGCCGCCAAATAGCACCACAAGATAAACGGTTATGACATGGGACCCTCTAAACCTAGTGGTTTTGATGCGAAATGGCACCACCAAATTACGATTATGGCCAGAGCCAATACGTTCCTAAATGACATCAAATCTTTGATATATGAATTAATAGGATATAATCGATACGGCACAAATCCTTATGTTAGCTAAGGTGAATTCAAATTTGTCCCCATAGATAAATACCCACCTCAGGTCTACAAGGTACCCTTGGACAAAGCAACCCATGTAAAACTCGAAAAATGTTGATCATCTGCATCACACACATTTCGTTGTGCCACGACGAAATTGCAAAATTTCAAAGTCATCGAAATTTGATGCAATAAATTTTATAAAATTTTATGTAAAATTTCGAGCAAATTAGTATAAAAAAACTTATATTGAATTTTACGTATTTTGAAAGTTAAAACTCATAAAAGTTTTAATATGATAAAAATACCCTTAATAATATTTAAACGAAATTAAAGCATGAAAGGGGCATTTAGAACTTTATGCTCTTAACCCTATGCTCCCACTCTTATTAGGGGACCGAAATACATTCGACCCCCATTTCTTTCGTGCAGCCGAAATAACGAACGACGGGAGGAGCGGACGGGATAAGCGAACAAAGACCCTAGGGGCGGATTCTGACGGCCGATCGTGGAAGAAATTGTAGGGATGACTAAGAGAAGGTTAACGTAAGTTGTATTTAAGAGATTTGTCATTCTTTTGCAAAGTTTTCTTTAAGGGAAAAAGCTATCGTTTGATGAAAACTTCAAATCTTTTTAAGAAAATGATAGGGAAGGTTTAGGAGATGACTTTATGCATAAAAATGAAATGTTTTCCCTTTTTTTTTTTTAAATGAAATGTTTCCCTTAAAATTTTAGATTTCAAAAATTAGGGTTTTCTCCAATTTTCGTTTCCTTCCAAAGTGACTTAATAAGAATGCTTCCTAATGGCATTAAAAAGTTTCTATAGGAAGTTGATTTGATTTCATTATGCAATTTCAAGTTGTTAAAAATTAGGGTTTTCTCTAATCATGAACATAAAACTCTTAAGCATTATGGCTCTAATTGAACTTATGAAGGGTTTTAGAGGTGAAATTAGAGTTTTATACAAAATGCTAATTTTTTGTAATCTAAATTTAGTTTAATTCAAAAATTTATACTATTTTCTTTAAGTATTAAGTGTATGAGAGGTTCTTTAAGCATGTGTTATGTAATTGACATAAAGAAGGTTCCCAGAAATTTAAGATCATGATGAAATCTCAAATTTAGAGAAATTAGGAATGAGATTAATCTTGGATTCGGAAAGGGTTCAATTAGGAATTTAAGAATATCGTATGGGTAGGGTCTTTATTCTCATAGTTTAGGGTTTTGAGAAGTTTATGTGGAAACAAGTGATATTTACGCATTATGTTATGTTTCTTTTAGATATTGATCGTGTAAAGGGAAAAGTTCATTAGGACATTCAACAAATCACACCGCGGTGAGATAGGTAAAATGAAATTCTTTTAAATTTGAAAAATTCTTTAAATGCAATCATGTAGAAAGTTATTTCTTTCAAAATGCAACTTGTACTTTCATATGTGGCTTAGCATGTTCTTATATGAATGCTTTTGAACATATGATATAAATGCAAATCTCTCATGTAATGATAGTAGAAAGTGTAAAGTTTATGTCTCTTTTATATGTAATGCATATATCTTCTTTTATATGTAGTATATATGTGATCATATCTCTTTTCTTATGAATTATGCAATTACGTAATCACACATGAGAACATTAGACCATACGCAAGAATAACATGTTAAAGTCTCTTTTATGAATAAATAAAGAATGTTTACATGTGCATATTTGATGCGGAGTATTAATGGTAAAGGGACTCTTTTGAACCAATGGTCAAGGGGCTGCTCTTTTGAACTAAATGGTAAAGGAATGATCAATTAAAAGTGTACCTGATCAGTACAAAACAAATGATACTACCGCGACGGGTGATTAATATTATGTTATTATGATATCATGTCATTATGTTATAGGTATAAGAGGCAGCAAATTAATCATGAATGTTTAATAAAAAAGGATTGCAAGCTTATGCAAAAAAAGAGAACATAAAGATTGACTTAGAGGCATTTTTTACTTTAGATGATGTATTATGGCATGTTGAATGTTTGTTTACTTAGAAGTATATACATGTTGCACTCCTTTCCTTGCCTCTAAATTTAATTGAATGTCATTTTATCTACTGAGTTGTGACTCATCAAACTTATGGAATATTTTTCAGGAGAACCTCAGAAGCGATAATAACGGATAAACCACCTTGTACGTACCGTCGTAGGGAGACAATGGGGGACAGGTTCCATTTTTAGTTTCTTTGACATTTTGTATTAGATGGATTCATGATGACTTGTAATAGGAAGATTTATGGATATCCATCTATGAATTAAACTTTTATGTTTATGTTGATATTTTGAATGATAGAGGAAAAGAAAGAAAAAATTTATTTGGAATACTTAGTGGCTCTTTCTATATGTTTGGAGATATTTTGATTATGTTATGTGAATGCTTTTAACTTTTACCATCTGACTTTCGTTCCCGCCTCACCTATGCGAGCTTATCGGACTGGGTCATGACAAGAGTGGTATCAGAGCGAAAGGGTTTTAACGTACTGATTAATATGAAAGAGTCAATAGGATGATTCTATAGGTTAGAGTAGGTATAGGATGCATGTGCTATAAACTGCTTAAATTGTTTTGTTGCATTATGTCTCAGGGCTGTGGATCCTGAAATTGATGCCACTGATGGCAATATTGGAGAGGTTATAAGGGAGTTACTAGCCGTAGTAGAGCCTCAAAGTAGTAGCATCTATGCTACTATGGATTCTTTTACGTAAATGATGGCATCAATGACCCAAATGATTAAGAACACTCAAATCCAGGCTGGTGGTAATGGAAGTACTCCAATGGACAAATACTTGAAGTTGTTTCAAGACACGAAGCCTCTATTGTTCACAAGTGGTGGACCCATAGAGATGAAAGACTGGTTAATGAGGATAGAGAAGATCTTCAAAGGTATGTCATTCCCTAAAGATAGAAGGGTTACCTTAGATGCCTATGCTTTTAATAGTGAAGTAGAGAGGTGGTGGAGAAGCCAATTGAAAGAGGCCTTTAGAGGATGACCGAGCAGTCAAGTTTCTTGGGAAGAGTTTGTGAAAGTATTTAGAAATTGATTTCTACCGATGTCAGCTAGAAGATTGATGTAGGATAAATTCATGAGACTGGTATAGGGTGATAGATCGATTATGTAGTATGAGGCTGAGTTTACGATGCTTTCTAGATATTCCTCTCATTTAATCCCTAATACAGAAAAAAATTGTCATCACTTTCTATGTGGCTTAAAGGATATCATTAGACAGCCATTGATTCTTTTTGATATTGAGGATTATTCTACCTTGGTTCAGAGAGCTCGAAGGATTGAGATAGACTTGCAAAATACTCAGAGGAGAAGAGACTTTCAGAAAAGAAAGAATGAAACAGGACAAAGTCTACTCAATCAGTTCAGTCTGGAAGACCCTCTTAGAAGAAGCCTAGACCCAACACTTCAGAGAGCAGCACTCCTTTTATTATGTGTAATAAGTGCGGGAGGGCACACAAAGGTGAGTGCCTCTCTAGAACCAATACCAGTTACTAGTGCCATCAACCAGGACACATGGCAAAATCTTGCCCTATTTTGGGACAAAGGTCTACCACAGAGGCTAGGACAGGTAGTGCTCCTCAAAGGATGACAAACAAGCCAAGAATGGTGGAGTCTACTACATCAACTCCATCTCAGGGCCAAACTCATCAACTTGTTCAGCCAAGGGTTTATGGTATATCCCAACAAGAAGTCAAGAACTCTCCTGATGTTATTAAAGGTATGAAATTTATTTAAATGACAATAAATTCTTTTATGATATATGAGTAAAATAAGCATTATATTATATTGCTTGATATTAGGAATAATCTTTATGTATAATAAGCATGTTAAGATATTGTTCGATATAGGAGTGTCGCACTCTTTCATTTCAAAAGAGTTTGTTAAATCTGTTAACTTGTCCCCTTCATATATACTCAAACCATTATCAGTTTTAATGCCAAATGAAAATCAATTGGAAACCAACAGAAAATGTCATGTGGAATTGATTGTAGGTGATTAAAACTTGAGAGCAGATCTTATATTATTGTCATTATCTGAATTTGATACAATCTTAGGTATGGATTGATTGTCTTGTTATTTTGTGACAATAAATTATAACAAGGAGCTTAAATTATGTATGACAGGAGAGAAAGAATTTAAATTTCAAGGGAAAAGAAGCATAAGATCCATGCTAGTCTCATCTTTGGTGGCATACAAATTATAGAGGAAATGATAAGAAGGCTTTTTGGCCTATGTTATGGAGGAGAAGAGAGAACAAAAAAGATTAGAGGATATACCAATTGTGCAAGAGTATCGAGAAGTGTTTGCAGATGATTTACATGGCTTACCTTCAAGCAAGGAAATTGATTTTTCTATTGAGCTGGTTAGTGGAGCTGAACTTGTTGCTAAAGTCCCTTATAGGATAACAATAAAAGAATTGAAGGAATTGAAAGATCAATTACAAGAATTGCTTAATAAATGATTCATCAAGCCTAACACTTCTCCATGGGGTGCTCTTGTGATTTTTGTGAAAAAGAATGATGGAAGTTTACGGCTCTATATAGATTATATAGAATTGAACAAGTTTGCTGTAAAGAATAAATACCCTCTTTCGAGAATTGATGATTTATTTGACCAGTTGGAAGGTGTCTTTATATTTTCCAAGATTGATTTGAGGTCAGGATACTATCAGCTCAAGATTAGAGAAGAAGACATAGCAAAGACAGCATGAAATACCAGATATGGGCATTACAAATTTGTGGTGATAACTTTTGATCTTACAAATGCCCCTGCTGTGTTTCTGGACATCATGAATAGAATCTTTAAGTCATTTTTAGATCTATTTGTGATTGTATTCATAGATGACATTTTGGTATACTCCTCTGATGAAGCACTTCATGTAAATCACTTAAGGTTATGTTACAAACTTTAAGAGGGAATGAATTGCACGCTAAGTTCTCTAAATGTGAATTCTAGTTGAAGAGTGAATTTTTTGGGGCATGTGATCAGTAATGGAGAGATTTATGTGGATCAGCACGAAGTACAAGCTATAGCAAATTGGCCACAACCAACTACAGTGACGGAGATCAGGAGCTTTGCGGGCTTAACTGGATATTATAGAAGATTTGTTGAGGGGGTTTCACGAATAGCTATTCCATTATCTAGATTGACCCAAAAGGCAGTGAAGTTCAAATGGACAGTTCAGTGTGAAGAGCCTTTTCAAAGACTGAAATAGTGTTTGATGACTGCTCTAGTACTAACTATTTCTTCGGGGACAGATGGATTTCAGTGTTATAGTGATGCCTCACACAAAGGATTGTTTTGTGTACTGATGCAGAATAAAAGAGTCATTGCTTATGGTTCTAGACAACTGAAAAATCATTAAAGAAATTATCCAACCCATGATCTGAAATTAGCTACAGTGGTTTTTGCCTTGAAGATTGGAGGCATTACTTGTATGGGATAAAATGTGAAGTTTTTAATGACCACTAAAGTCTAAAATATATCTTTACACAGAAAAAGCTAAATTTAAGGCAGGTGAGATGATTGAAATTTATTAAGGACTACGATTTGGATATCCAATATCATATAGAAAAAGCAAATATGGTTGCAGATGCCTTAAGAAGGAAAACTTCTAGTAGTGCCAATTGGATGATTACACAACAACATTAATTGATAAGGGATTTGGAGAAGCTAGAAATTTCAGTAGTCCAGCCCAATGATGTAGAGTTTGTGATTTTAAATCAGATAATCATTCAGTCAACATTGAAGGACAGGATAAGAGAAACTTTGTCACAAGATGCATAATTTGAAAAAATCTTAAATATGGTGAAGGCAGGTCATATGGAGGAGTATGAGCTTGGTGAGGATAATCTACTACGGTATAGAGGCAGAATTTGTATCCCTAATGTAGGAGAGTTAAGAAAGGAAATCCTTCAAGAAGCTCGCTATTCAAGTTATACCATTCACCTAGGTAGTAACAAAATGTATTAAAATTTGAAAGAATGCTTTTGGTGGCCAAGGATGAAGAAAAGTGTAGAAAAATTGGTGGCTAAGTGTACTATTTGTCAAATGATTAAAATAGAACATCAAAAACTAGGAGGATTATTACAGCCCTTATTTATACCTGAGTGGAAGTGAGAAGACATAGCTATGGATTTTGTAGTTGGTTTACCCAGGTCCATAAATGGTCATGATACTATATGGGTGATAATAGATAGGTTGACCAAATTAGCACACTTTTTACCTATTAAACAATCTGATGGTGTTGAGAAGTTGGCAAATGTGTATATTAATGAAATTGTCAAACTTCATGGTGTACCAAGATTGATAGTATCAGATTGGGATGCGAGATTTACCTCCATGCTATGGAGGAAGGTTCAAGAGGCAATGGGTACCAGACTTACTTTCAGTACAGCTTTCCACCCTCAAACAGATGGTTAGTCAAAAAGAACTATTCAGATCTTAGAAGATATGCTCAGGTTATGTGTACTTGATTTTGGTGACAAGTGGGAGACACATATACCACTGATTAAGTTTGCCTATAACAACAGTTTTCAATCAAGTATATGTATGGCTCCTTATGAAGCTTTGTATGGGAGAAAATGTCGAACTCCCTTATGAGGGCTAAAACAGGAAAAAGAAAGATTATTAGGGCAGACTTAGTAGATGATGCTACTGAAAAGATAAGACTGATATGTGACAGATTAAAGGCTGTTCAGGATAGACAGAAAAAGTACTATGATGCTAAACATATATCAATTGAGTTTGAAGTTGGAGTTTTGTGTTCCTCAAAGTTAGTCCAACGAAGGTGTAAAGAGATTTGGCAAAATTGGAAAACCGAGTCCAAGATATGTAGGTCCTTTTGAAATTACAGAAAGAATCGGAAGTGTGGCCTACAGATTGATTTTGCCAACTCATATGAGTGGGGAATATAATATATTCCACATCTCTTCTTTGAGGAAATATATTTCAGACGAAGCTCAGAAGATCAATATTGAATCAGTGGATATCCAATCAGATCTGACATTTGTGGAAGAACCTGAGAAAATCATAGATTATGATGTTAAGCAGCTTCGAAGCAGAGAGATCCCTTATGTTAAAGTCCTTTGGAAGTATAGATTTGAAAAAGATGCCACTTAAGAGGAGTCTGAAAGGAGAGAAAACTACCCTCACCTATTTGACTAAGATATAATTTCGTAAGTTTGTTTTAAATTTTGAGGACAAAATTTTATAAGTGAGGGAGAATTGTAAAACCCGAAAAATGTCGATCATCTGTGTCGCACGCAATTCAATGCGTCGCGATGAAATTAGGCAAAATTTCAAATTCATCGGGATTCAACACAATAAATATATAAAATTCTACACAAAATTTCAAGCAAATCAATACAAATAACCTATATTGAATTTCTTGTATTTTAGAAGTTAAAATTCATATAAGTTTCAATATGACAAAAATACCCTTAATAATATTCAAACGAAATTAAAGCATGAAAGGGGCATTTAGGACTTTATGCTCTTAACCCTATACTCCCACTCTTATAAGGGGACAGAAATACATTCGGTTCCATTTCTTTTGTGCAGTTGAAACAACGAACGACGGGAGAGGCGAACGACGACCCTAGGGGCGGACTCCGGCTGCAGATCATGGAGGAAATTGTAGGGAAGACTAAGAGAAGGTTAAGGTAAGTTGTATTTAAGAGATTTCTCATTCTTTTGCAAAGTTTTCTTTAAGGGAAAAATCTAGGGTTTGATGAAAACTTCAAATTTCTTTAAGAAAATAATATGGAAGGTTTAGGAGATGGCTTTATGCATAAAAATGAGATGTTTCCCTAAAAATTTTAGATTTCAAAAATTAGGATTTTCTCCGATTTTTGTTTCCTTCGAAAGTGACTTTGTAAGAATGCTTCCTAATGGCATTAGAAAGCTTCTATAGGAAGTTGATTTGATTTCATGATGCAATTTCAAGTTTTTAAAAATTATTGTTTTTCCTAATCATGAAACCCTTAAGCATTATGGCTCTAATTGAACTTAGGAGGGGTTTTAGAAGTGAAATTAGAGTTTTTATACAAAATGTTTTTTTTTTTTTTTGTAATTTAAATTTAGTTTAATCCGAAAATTTATAATGTTTTCTTTAAGTATTAAGTGTGTGGGAGGTTCTTTAAGTATGTGTTATGTAATAGACACGAAGAACATTTCCAAAAAGTTAAGATCATGATGAAATCTCAAATTTAAAGAAATTAGGAATGTGATTAATCTTGGATTGGGAAAGGGTTCAACTAGGAAAATTAAGAATATCGTATGGGCAGGGTCTTTATTCTCATAGTTTAGGGTTTTAAAAAGTTTATGTGGAAACAAGTGATATTTACGCATTATATTATGTTTCTTTTAGATATTGATCGTGTAAAGGGAAGAGTTCGTTAGGACATTCGGCAAATCACACCGCAGTAAGATAGGTAAAATGAAATTCTTTTAAATTTGAAAAATTCTTTAAATGCAATCATGTTGAAAGTTATTTCTTTTAAATGCAACTTGTACTTTCATATGTGGCTTAGCATGTTCTTACATGAATGCTTTTGAACACATGATACAAATGTAAATCTCTTATGTAATGATAGTAGAAAGTGTAAAGCTTATGTCTCTTTTATATGTAATGCATATGTCTTCTTTTACATGTAGTATATATGTGAACATATCTCTTTTCTTATGAATTATGGAATTACGTAACCACATATGAGAACATTAGACCATACGCATGAATGACATGTTAAAATCTCTTTTATGAATAAATAAAAAATATTTACATATGCATGTTTAATGAGGAGTATCAATGATAAAGGAGCTCTTTTGAACTAATGGTTAAGGGGCTCTTTTGAGACAATGGTAAAGGGACTCTTTTGAGCTAAATGGTAAATGGGTTCTGTAGAATCAAATGGTAAAGGAATAGCCAATTAAAAGTATGTCTGATCAGTACAAAACAAATGATACTACCGTGACGGGTTATTAATATTATATTATTATGATATCATGTCATTATGTTATAGGTATAAGAGGCATCAAATGAATCATGAATGTTTAATGAAAAAGGATTGCAAGCTTATGCAAAAAAAGAGAACATAAAAATTAACTTAGAGGCATTTTTACTTTAGATGATGTATTATGCATGTTGAATATTTCATTACTTAGAAGTATATGCATATTGTACTCCTTTCCTTGCCTTTAAATTTAATTAAATGTCATTTTATCTATTGAGTTGTGACTCAACCAACTTATAGAATATTTTTCAGAAGAACCTGATAAGCTATAATTACGGATAGACCACCCTATATGTACCGTCGTAGGGAGATGACAGGTTATAGGTTCCTTGTTTTGTTTCTTTGACATTTTGTATTAGATGGAATCAAGATGACTTGTAATAGAATGATTTATGGATATCCATCTGTGAATTAAACTTTTATGTTTATGTTAATATTTTGAATGATAGAGGAAAAGAAAGAAAAAATTTATTTGGAATACTTAGTGGCACTTTCTATATGTTTAGAGATATTTGATTATATTATGTGAATATTTTTAACTTTTATCGTCTGACTTTCGTTCTCGTCTCGCCTATGCGAGCTTATTAGGATGGGTCGTGACAACCCATGGCTGCAGATAAGGATCTTTTTTTCAGATTGGGTCAACTACCTCCTCTGACTAAGTAGACCAGGGACCATGATGGCCCGGGATGATGGAACTATAAGATCTTGATCAGGTCCATCATCCATTCCCCCACCATCCGCTTTGAGTGAAAGATAGTGAAAATTTCTAATTTTAAATATCAAACCTTCCAATCTCATATCCCATGCCCATGCTACTACTGTTTGACATATAACACATCTCTACGTATCTGATTGACGACTAGCCTTAATCGAAAGTTCTCTCTCGTTATTGGGAGGGGTAATTAACTATAGGGGCTTGCAACTATATGAAACCAGAACTCATATCATAAAGTACTCGCAAAATGAGGGCAAAATTTATAGGTAGTGTCATATCTACAAACTCATCTGTCTTCCCAAAATTTACCCCAAAACTTAATTCCGTTAAAACTCCCCCAAAGAAAGCAAGCGGGCAGAGGCCGGGGCTGAATTTTCAGAGCCCACAACCAAACATGTGGCAATCTTTGAATTGATGAATTATCTGGCATTAATTCTCACCTTTTCTATATGACACTTAAGAGTCGACACTCGCGTGCCTCTGAGATTGATTACCTTTCATTTAATTTAAAAGGAAGTTAGTTACTCAGTTTGCCAATGCCAATAAGCCCCAAAAGAGCTCGCAAGCTCTATTGAAAATGAGACGAGCTAGGGGAGTCACTGAAAAAATTTTCATAGTGTGATTTTAGAAAGAAATGCTAAATGTAAGAGATCTAGAGTCTATAATCACCTAGGCCACATTGACCCAAGGACCGAAAGAGTGTTCATTCATATATATAAAGCTAATGGAGCTGAATAACAACCACATGAAAATTGTAAAGTGCAACAAAGTGATCGAGCACTTCTTAAACACTCGACCTTATAAATTTACAACCAAAAGAGAGCAACAATTAGGATGTGTAAGAGAGGGAAATTGCTCCGGTGATGGGAAAAATTTTCAAGTAAGATATAATTCCACCGCGTCGGACTCTATAGCATCGTGGGACCTTAATTGACACCGCCGCAGTGTCGAAGAAGTCAATATCACATAGCCTATTCTATATCTCCACAGTGCCGCGATGCTAAATTGCAGCATCGCCAAGTCTATGGGAGCGTCACGTGGATGCCTCAATGTTTAACCATCAGCAGCATTGTGGCGCTATAGTTATAACCGTTCAGGCAACATCCTGCCAATGAAGCGACGCATCGATTGATTAAACAATAGGTCCATGTCAGTAGGTCCATGTCAACAAGCGCCGTAGCGGAGGAAACTTCTTTAGCGCTACGGCATTAGTTCATTTTATTAGCACTGCGACATAAGTGTTTCGAGCGTCGAGGCACCAGAATTTGTTTTCTATTTTTTTCTATAAATAGTCTATTTGTAATGTTAATAGTGGAGTTTAGTCACTTGTTTAATTTTAGTCATTATAATGATTCTCTAATTTTTCCTTATAAGTGATAACTAAGGGAATTTAGAGAAGTGTTAGATACATTCCATTAGTGTTTATTCTTGTGGAAGGAGCTCTATAACTTTAAGGAGTGTAGATGAGATCATTGAATCCATCAGGGGATTTCTTTTCTTTTGTACTTTCTTTCTTTAGTGCAATTAATGAAAATGAATTTGCTTCATTTGTTCTTCATGTCTGGATAAATTCTCTAGTTTTGGATTAATAGTATAAATAGAATGTGGAGTATTAATAAATTGTCTTCATCAATAATTTCATGATTGTTGACCTTGATTTTTGCCAAACTCCCGGGCATGGTGGACTGAGTTGACCAAGTCAACCTTTGACTTGGTCAACCCAAGTCTTAATGGGTCAAAATTGACCCATTAAGCCCATTAAGGGCCCAAATCAAATCCAAACATCTTCATGGCCCAATCCCTTAACTCCATTGATCTAATTGACTGATTTGACCAAGTCAAACGTTGAATTGGTCAAATCAAGCCATTAATAGATCATAATCACTTATTAGAGCTCACTAAGAGCCTAATTAATGGGATTTAAGGCTCAAATTGATTCGTTTTGAATTTCAAATGAAAATCATGGCCAAATCTGATTAGTTTCCCTCCAAACCACCTCAGGATTAGATCTTAGCCGTTGGCCATAGGGTTAGAGCCTTTAAAAGATCGAAAATTTGATCTTTTTTTGGACTTTTTACTCTTGCTTCCTCTAGAGACCATCTCAAGGCTTGAAATTTCTTGAGAGAGCACCAGAGAGATCCCCTCACCTTTTCCAATGAAAACCTACGGCCAAAACCCCACTGGCAACGATCCTCCGGCGAGACCGAGACGTTTCACGTTCCAGGACGAATCCCGGCCGATCGAGCGAGCTTTGGATCTCGACATCAACTAGAGAAATACTCCTGCAGCTTCCACGAGTCCAACAAGCCCAAGAACACGAAAATCTGACGGTTAGATCTCTCAAAAACCCTTAGAATAGGTCACATAGCTTCGGGTTAAGCTTTTCGAAAAGCTGATTATTTTCCAAACGGATTTTCCCCCATGATTTATGTTCATGTATAGGACATGTGTTTAAAATTTCGTGACGTTTCGTTGAGTATCGAGTGAGAACGAAGCGAAATACTATTCTAGGATTTTGGTTTAATCTATTTGAACTAGATGAAATCCTGATCGTTGATCTGCAGATCGGACGGCTCTAAATCCACGCCTACATGGATAAGTGAGTGGCGCCTTGATTGTTGCATGATGCGGCAATCATTGCCATCCAACCCGACGATGCCAAGTGTCGCGCCAAGGGATTTCCAGGGATATTTGTTTATTCTAATTGTTTTTAAGCCTATTTTCACTTAAAAATTCATAGAAAAATTATTTTTTATCTGATTTATACGCGCAATACCTCATTTTGTTCGTATGGTCAGCCTCTTTATTTTAAAATTATTTTTATTTAAAAATTTTAATTATATTTTAAAATATTTTAAAATAAACAATAAATACATATATATTTATATAATACCTTTTCTTTTTATATACTATTTTATAATTACTGTTATATTATTATTATTATTATTTTAATTATAATATTAATAATTATTACTTTTTATTTACCTTGTTACTATTATCATATTATTATTATTATTATTATAATGAATATTATAATTATTTAAATATAAAAAGTATTTTCTTTTATAATTAAGTACTATTGTAATTATTTTAATTATTTGAATTACCTAAAATATTATAATATCATTATTATATTTTAAACTATTTTTAAATTTAGAAGCTTGTTTATTTTACTATTATTTTATTCAATAATTATTTTAAACATTAATTATTTATAATTATTCTTTAAATAGCTTTTTATTGCATTTAAACTTCGGAAAATCATAACTTTCTCATTTTAAATCGGATTTCGGCGTGCGACCCCTCGATCTTTTTAAAAATAATATCTACTTTATTTTAAAATTATTTTTAGAAATTATTTCTGGCTTTCTGGACATATTTCTATTTGGATAAGCTTACGAAAGTATTTTTCTATTATTTAAGTAATTATGATAATAGTTATTTTCAAATTAGAAATTATTTTCAAATTATTTTGAAACCTCGTTAGGGTAGTCAGTGGGTCTCCCTATACTTATGTATTATGAATTGAATTATTTTTAATTATTTTATTTTCTAAAAATATAATTATATTTATAAGTACTTTTAAATTATTTTAAAATTAATTATAACTAAATACTAATTTTGGGAGACTCGCTACTTCATGAAATTTTAGACATGGGTTCCATATGTGAAGAGCAATCATGGGGGAGTGGGTTAGTGGATGGTTGATTCCCAATCATTCACTAATCCTTTCTTTAGGTGTACTTACTTTCTTATTATTCGTAGTTTGCATGTGTAGGTTGTACCACGAGCACTTAGTTTAAACTCTCCTAGATCTAAAGACATGGTGTGTTTACTATTTTTGTATGTTTCCCATGCATTTATTACCTCAAGGGTTAGTGCAAAACTCTATTTAAATCTTGATAACGTAGTGACACCTTAAGGACAATAATTATGGACCCGTCTAGCGAACTTAGAAATTTTCTAGCGGCTATGATAGATCACTGATTGACATGAAAACTTTAACATTTAAACTTAGGGGCATCATAAACATCCCAGAATTTTCTAGGAATTTTTAGAGCTTGTTAGACCCCTTAATTAACCAACCCTAATTAACTTGTTAAATAGAGCCCTGCAACCTTCTAAAAATTACAATAAATCTATTTTAGATCAAAAAATTACCCATAAGACCTTGATTTGTCCAGAATTTGATCCCCAACCTTAGATAGATAGGGTTCCTTAGTTTGACTCTAGGTTGACCCTTAATTTGACCTTAGGTGGATATTACAATTTTGCCCCTAATAAATTATTAAAAATTATCAAAAATTTCAAATTTTCCCCAAACACTTGGGATCACTTTCTCAGGTCATTCCTGACCTTTGGGGGTGATTCCAATCTATTTGGAGCTGATTTGGATCAAAACGAAAATCAGCCCTTTAAGGGATAATTTAGAAAATTCCATAAATGTCTCGGATTTAGAAAATTCATAACTAATTGTAGAAAACTCCAAATTAGGCAAACTCACTTGCGTTACACTCCTATTATGGTCTAATATTTATTAAAAATATTAGGTTTCCAGAAACTGACCTAAATTAGAAAGTCAAACTTTTTGGTCAACCGTAGTTCATTTAGGGCCCGAGACTTAGAAAATTCATAACTTAGCCTAGAAAACTCCAATTTCAGTGTACTACCTGGCTAACTACTTCTCTTAAGGTCTAGTATTTTCCTGAAATATTAGGAGACCTAGATTTAGCCTATTTCCCATAGTGACTATTTAGACCCCCTCAGCCTAGCACCTAGGAGGACCTGGGACTTTCCAAAATTGGCTAATGCAATTTAAACTTCAAATATGACTACCCTAAGCTTTTAAAAGTGATCAACAAACTAAATTAACTAAAATGGAGCCTAATCCACTAATATTTGAATTTCAATTAAAATATCCTTTTCAGACCCCCAACAAACTTTAACTCTAGATAACTTTAACTAACCACCCTACTTAGGACCTATCCAAACTAAACCAGCCTTACACACACATAGAATTATTTGCTAGGGCACCACTTCTAGATCTAGGTTAGGCCGCTGGGTTTTATTTTTCTGTTGTGCCGGAGCTTTCCGTGGTTTTCATTGCATGCTGTTTGAAAATGATTGGTGTGTTTGCTTACTTTTTCTGTACTCTGTGGATAATGTGATGAGTGCTAGATTTACCCCTAGGTTAGGAACGTCATATATATATATATATATATATATATATATATATATATATATATATATATACTGTTCTTCCATACAAGTGGTCGTGCTCAAGCTAATAAAGGGGGGCACCGTTATGATTTCTAATAATGTCTTATGCAGGTGCTTGCTCAGCCCCCCTAAATAAATGAGGGCTAAAAATAATTATAACTGCTACAGGTGGACTTCTTAGCCCTCATAATTAAGAGCATGGCTTGACACAGCTTCAATGGGTTGAGCTTTACTTTCATATATAAACTGCTTGTGATTTTTATTAGGATAACCATGCAGGGAGTCTAGAATTTTTTTTTTTTTTAAATGGATGTAAAATTTGTAATAATAGTTAAGAGTTGTGAAAATGCACTCTGAGTGGGATATTCTTATCCAACTCGAATTCCAAAAGAAGAAGGCATCCCTAAAGGGGAGTCTTCTTCCATTTGGAAGATCGAGTTGGATGGCTTTAGATATTCAAAGAGAAAAGACAATCATCCCCAAAGGGGAGAATTGTCTCTTCGTTTGGATATTCAAATCACGATGGATCCAAGAAGTCCAAGGATGAGAGATCCAAGGAGTCCAAGGAGGAGAGATCCAAGGAGTCCAAGGAGGAGAGATCTAAGGAGTCCAAGAATGAGAGTTCCAAGGAGTCCAAGGAGAAGAAGACACCCAGAAGACTGAAGACCAATATCCCACTCAAAGTCATTTGCGTCTATCATAGGCTTAGAAATCCGGGTTGTTGGTAGTGGTGCCCGGCCACTTTATTTTCTGCATATCTGGGTTGTAATAAGGGCAATTTGTCTATGACCATTTAGTTGATTATTCTGGATTTATATTGATGTGTTTATCTGATTGCGCAGAAGAATTACCTGCTTTTTCTAGGTTTCTTTCTTGCATGCCGTTTTTGCTTTCGCCTGGATTCCGTTAGGCTCTCTAAGAACTATAAAAATTTTTTTTACTCATAACCAAAATTTAATATTTAAGTTTTAAATAATTTAGAAAATTAACGAACCTAGGGAATTGCCAGAACCGTCCGGGGTCGCATGCATATTACTGCATCATTCTTTCCTTGCTATAAGACATCTCCCTGCCAGCGGGTAAAGTCCGGATAATCTGGCCTATGAGGATGAAGTGCCGACCTAGGAAAACTCAATCTTTTCAAAAAATTATTTTTTATAAGCCTGTTTTTAAAATTCTATAGCATTCATGAGCTGACTTTTTAACTAGCATGCATTGCATTAGTAACCAATTAAATAAAATTTAATTGCATTAGCTAGGAGCATCTGACCCACATAAGTCCATGACCACTTAGGAAATCCTCTAGATGTCGGTCATATTTCTAAAGAACTGTACCTCCCACCCATCTTTCATAATTGACTTGATAGCATGGTTTTGAATCGATTAGGTAGTTAGCTGGCTCTCCAATCCAGACTGAGATAAGTCCAGATCTTTGCATTGCATTAGCTAGGACATGGGTCTTAGTGTTTCGTAGAATACTAAGCCCAACCTAGATTTAGGATTCGAGGCTACTACATTCGGTCTCGTAGTATGTCTTAAATAGTAGATAGATCCCTTCCTTTCAGGGACTGTAAATCATACTTATCCGCGTCACAGGATGACGCCACCTCCATCTCTTCTCTCACGCATGTGATTGAGTGCTTAATTTTCTTTTCCCAGTTTCTCTCTAGTGCCCTAGAGCCTCCGAATGCTGGTATGAGCCACGCATGTTGACTGAGCCTCTTTGAAACCTTTCTTTCCTTTAAGTAGGATTTCCTAGTCTTTACCCCTGTGCCAATCCCACTTTAAGAGGGGATAATGTATAATCCTTAATCGAGAGTTTTCTCAGGCTCCGGCCTGGGATGTAATTAACCACGGGGGCATGCGCCCTGGGAAACTCGGTCCCACATCTACTAAACCCCACTCGAGCTCTTGTATCGGATGGGGGAAACCCGTGACTAGGTCTTGTATATTGCTACCCATCGAGATGTGTTGGTGAAAGCATATATCCTCAATGGTTAGTCGTATGCACGATCCAATCTGCCCTTCCATTGACCTGTTCGTGTCGAGTGTAGAGGCCTACGATCATTTTGTCCTACGGGATAGTGCGGCCGTACCCTCTGCGTTCGTACCCCACGAGCGGTGCTCTTTCGGAGGTCCACAATGATGTTTTCAATTTATTAAATCATCATTTAATGCATATGGTCGCTATATGTGTAGTTAATATCAAGTGTAATGTGGAGCCTAGGAATAGGAAAGCAAATACAACTAGGTATGTTAGATTAGTATGATGCAAGAATATGCATAGTGCTTGTCATGTATCAAATTTATAAAGATGAATTATCATGAGCGGGTTTTAACAATACGTTCTTTACATACTCTTCTAAGATTCTCATAGGGTGACAAACTATGGGAGCTTAGAGTGGTATTAAGAATAGAAGGTTTAATCTATCATTTGTCTCTTCATGCTTGTTTGTGCGGACAATAATGAATATGTTCTGAATAACATCAATATAAAAGAGAATTATTATGAAATATATTGTATTTACATTTCATCCATCCAAAACAATTTATTCAAATAGTATTTTATTTATTTATTTTTATTTTAAATTAAGTGATTGAATCTCCACCAAAACATATTTTAATTGAGTATGATAATTATTATAGTTGAAGTAGACATCACTAGGATTTGCAAGTAAACATTCAACATGTGGGATAAATACTCTATTCTATTACTATATTATTTGATTTGTCATGTATGATTGTGTATATTAAATAGGATTTATATAAGTTTTATATCAAAGAAAATCTAAGCATTGTTTAGGGATAGATATAGTCCTAAATCATTTTCACAATTCTTTAGATAACTCCACCGCCCCAATCAAGTTTTGGCGCTGTTGCCAGGGAAGAATTTTATTTATTTGCAAAATAACTATATTGTTGAATTAATTATAGAATTAGACCTACTTATACTTTATTAATAATATTATATTTACATATTTATAATACATTGCTGTAGTTGTTTTTTACATTATATTACATTTTGCATTAATAATTAAGTCATTAGTCATGTTTGCATTATTTCATTTCAGTGCCGTAGCGGTAACTATCATAGCGTCACAACTCTTACCTTCATTTTAGTATGGTTCTATAAATTGAAATTTAAATAGTTCAAATAATTATATAAGCTTGTACCGCAGCGTTTATCATCGAAGCACAGTAGCGCCAACAAAACTCAGTCATTAAGCATTGTTAAGTCATTAGTTAAACAAATCATACGGATTAAATGTCACATTATTGGTTCCTAGTAAGCACTGCAACGCCACATCATTTTCATCACTGCAACATTGATAGCACCATAGCGATAACCTAACACAACCATTGTTGCGCTGACATGTGGCAACACCGCATCGGTGGCCAGATTTAGAAAAGTCATTTTGATTTCCCACAACCAGCACTACTGCGCCACATGGCTTGAACCGCTACAGCATTTGAACTAACTTTTTTTTCCATTTAGTGCATGAATTAAGTGTTGCAGCGCCATACCTTGTAGTACTACAACACTTCGATGTTTATAAATTGGCATATCATTTTTTATCTCATTTCACCTTGAATTGCATATATTTCTCCTTATTTACTCTTAAGCTTCTTTCTATAGTAATGGCCCCCAAAACCTTTGGATCAGGCAAGAAGAGAGATGCCACCTATGATAAACTCAAATTTGTTTATGAGACTGCCGAGGCTAGGTATATAGAGCAGGTAATCACTAAACCTTTGATCCCTAAGCATGGTTTTTTAACCCAATCCTTCCAACCATTTCTGCTAGAGGTTGTGCTCATTTAAGTGAGGAACCATTTGCGGCCATTGTTAATATAGTGCATGATTTTTTTGCCAACGAAAAAGAGGCTTCCGATTTTAAATGTTATGTGAGAGGGAGATGGGTACCTTTTGACTCTTCTACTATCAAAAAAGTCCATAAAGTACAAGATATGGAATTTGATGAATATTTTCCTTTTATCCATGCACTATTTGATTCCCAAGAAATTTTAGACTTACTTTATGGTCTGAATAGTGGAGCTAGATGAAGGACTAGAGAAGAGAAAATCATTAATTTATCTGCATCTTACATGATTCCAACCTCCAAAGCCTGGCACTATTTTACTCTTTCCGCATTCTCCCTAGCAAGAACATTAGTGAAATAACCAAGGATAGAGCCCTCCAAAAATTTTCCATTCAAAAGGGCTACATTATTAATATTGGAAAGTTGATCTTGTCTTCACTTCATATAGTACGAGGGGATCTACTTCAGTGGGTCTAGGCCACCCTTCTTTAGTATATGCTCTTTGTGTGGCAGCAGTTGTGAAGATGATTAAAATAAAGAATAATTATTCCCCATAGCTGCACTGACCAGGGGAAAAATAGTGAATTTTAAAAAATCAGATAGAGATAGGAGAATCCTTTGTGAGCCAAAGTCTTTTGGAGGGGTAGGGAGCAGTATCAATAGGAAGAGTGCCAGGACTCCTAAATCTTTAAATGATTAGATGGCAAACTTGAGTGAGAAAATGGAGAAGATTACTTAGATTTGTGAAGAGTCATGAGACTGACAATTTCAAATGAAAATGCAGATGGCTCAAACTACGGACCAACAAGAGTACACATTTGATTTTAATGAGGCTCTTGTTGGAATGTTCAGAATCAGTCCATTTGTTGAAAGGCCATAATAGTATGAGTTTCCTTCTGCACTTGAGTACCGACCATTTGTTTGGCAACCTGAAGAGAGATGAAGAGGAGCAAGAAATGAGGAAGACCCTGATTATGACAGCTAGGCTAGAGAGAGAGGGAGAGATTGTTGTTTTTATTTTGTTGTGATGCATTTTCATGTTATTTCATTTTGCATTTTAAATTTTAATTTAACCGAAAACTTAAAACTTAGTGCTTCTAGGAGGCAACCCATGTATGTGTGATGTTAGTATTAGTCATGTTAATGTAATGATATGTTATGGTTTGTGTTTAACACAGATTTTATGCACTTTTTATCACTCATATGAAAGCATGTATATGTATTGTTTATTTATATAATAGCAAATTCCCTTTATACTTGAATTATCATTGTCCTCCAATTACTTTTATATTTTGATTATTTAATCAACCCTTATAAAATTGATAGTTAAAGATTTAAAAAAATTAGGATAATAATAAAACCCTAGATTCTAGTTTGAATGAACTTTATTTATACTTCATAAGTTGGAAAAATTATACTTAATTCATTCAACCATTTGAGCTATTATCCTAATTTGAATTTATAAGCTATACAATTATGAATTTAATTTTTAAAATTATAAAATAAATAATTAGTATTAAAAATTAGATATGAGTAGATTAAAATTTGAATCAGAGCTAACCTGAAGATGCAATTAGTAATCTCATTAAGTCCGCACATTAAATTTATTAAGATTGTATGAGAATAGTAAAGAAGCTGATATTTAAAATCATTAAGTTTTCCAAAAAAGAGTTATGGCTTTAATTCATTTTTACTAATTCTAGACAGTAATGTATTATCCAATATTTTAATAATTTTAGATTGACACTTTTATTTTAGTTAATCACTTAATTAGAATTATAAATTTTTATTTGTTTGATAGCAAGTAAGAGTTTAAACTGGAGAGAATTTAACAAGTGTAAATAATGTTATATCTTATGTGTTAATTTAGTAGTGAAAATATATTGTTTAAGTTATATTTGTGCAGGAAAATATAGGTAATGAACAAAATTTTCAAGTATGGAAGGAAAATATAGGTAATGAACAAAATTTTCAAGTATGGTACAATGTCACAGCGTCAAACACTATACCGTTGCAACGACATCAATGACACCGCCGGAGCGACAAATATTGAGGAGGTGCCCAGTATTTGTTTGATTGTGACGTATAGTCGGAGTAAGCGTCTCAAAGCTTAATTCATGTCTACACAACGCCACGACGCCAAATTCTGGCACCACCAAGCCAAAGGGAGTGCCACATGGATGCCATGGCCCTCAACTATCAGAAGCGCCATAGAACTAAAATTGTAACCGTTCATGCCACGATCTGCCAACAAAGTGACATATCGATTCATCAAACAGTAGGTCCATGTCAACAAGGGTTACAGCGAAGGTAACCTTTCAGTGCTGTTGTGTTAGTTCATTTTATGAGTGCCACAGCACAAGTATCTCGAGTGTCGTGGTGCCAGAATATGTTTTATGTGCTTTTTTATAAATAGTACATTTTTAATGCTGATAGGGGATTATGTCACTTGTTTAATTTCATCTTTTATAGTGTTTCTCTGATTTTTCCTTAAAAGTGATAACTAAAGAAATTCATAGAAGTACTAAATACATTCCACTTTAGTGTTTGACTTGTGTTTATGGAATCAATTTTGTAAGTTCAATGAGGTATATAGAGGAGATCATTGAACCCATCTGATGATATCTTTTTCTGTATTTTCTTTCTTTTATGAAATTAATGAAAATGAATTTACTTCACTTGTTCTTTCTATCTGGCTAAATTCTCTAGTTTTGGATTGATGGTGTAAATGGAATGTAAAGTACTAATAAATTCTCTTCATCAATAATTTCATGATATTTTCAATATACTGGGTCTTCATTTAATGCACATAGTGATCATATATGTAGTTAATATCAGATGTAATGTGGACCATATGAATAAGAAAGTAGACACAATCATGTATGTTGGATTGGTATGATGCAAGCATAGGCATAGTGTTTGTCATGTACATAGTGTTTGTCATGTATCAAATTTATAGAAATGAATTATCATGAGGGGATTTTAACAGTACATGCTTTACTTACTTTTATGAGATTCTCATAAGGTGACAGACTATGGGAGTTTAGAGTGATATTGAGGTTGGAAGGTTTAATCTGTTATTAATCTCTTCACACTTGATTGAGCGGTAGATTATACATATGCTCTGAATAACATTAATATAGAAGAAAATCTTTAGAAAATATATTGTATTTACATTTTATCAATCCAAAATAATTTATTCAAATAGTGTTTCATTTAATTAATTTTTATTTTAAATTAAGTGATTGAATCTCAACTAAAACTTATTTTTATTGAATAAGATAATTATTATTGTTGAAGTTAGACAATATTTATATTTATAAGTAACATTTTTCCTCGTGGAATCGATGTTTAACTCTATCACTATATTACTTGATTCGGCACGTATACTTGTATATTTTAATTGGGGTTTTTCTAATTTTTATATCAAGAAAACCTAAGCATTGTTTAGAGATTGATATATTCCTAAATCATTTTCACAATTCTTTATGTTACTCTACCGCCCCCATCAACAGCTACCAAAAATGCTCTTAAAACCTTCTACAACTTTACTAGCATATCCAGTTAAATATGCCTAAAGTTGATATCTTTCTAAAAGCCAAAAGGACAACACAGATAAGCTAGTCCACGAAGGATTGCAGGACCACCAACACCAAAGTAGAGGAGCCAATTCACGTAACTCACCCATATCCAGAAGAATTAGCCCCCCTTCCGCCGACCTACCCAACCTACACTCCATTATGATCGAGTTCGTTAAGGCCACCTATAACAAGAAATTTTTCAATGCCCAATGCTGATGCAGGTGACAACCCACACCAGCGACACTTCCAGATATTGTGCCTTCCATAAGAATCATAGCTATGACACAGAGGAGTGTCGTCACTTGTAAGTTTATATGGAAGATCTCATAAAAGAATAAAGTTTGAAGTAATTCATATTGGTCGAACAAGGTAGGTGCCCAGGAAAGCCTCAACTAAAAACACTGGAAACAAGCCTATATCAGCTTGCATCATACACATTGATGAAGTAATGCCCACTATTATGGGTAGAGGGAGAATGGATCTACTGATTAGTGCAAAGAAAACTAGGATTATATAAGTGAACGTGACAACCACCTTAAATGCTTTAGCAGTGGACGTTGCCTCTATCACTTTTAATGAAGTCGATAAGCCCACTAGAAGGAACTCACACAATAATACTATAATCGTCACTTCCCTGATCACCAACTATCAGATTAGCAGCATTCTAATAGATATAGGGAGTTATGTGAATATAATTTTTAAATTTGTATTTGAAAAATTGAACTTGCTCACTTCCCAGCTCACCCCTACTACAAGACCACTCTATGGCTTCCTTGGGAACGAAGGGAGATTTAAGAAATACTCGTCCTAACCGTCACATGGGGTGAAGATGACCGCCAATATACTGCAATGGCCAACTTCATCATAATCTTGCATGCCATCTTTGGCAAGCCTCTTCTGAACACTTTTAGAGCAATGGTATCCACCTATCACATCGTTATCAAGATCCTAGTTGAAGGCAATGTTTAAAATTGCGTATTCGGGTATTGAGGCATTTTTCATTCGTGAGGCAAGGCGTAAGCTTCAAGGCGTTTTGAGGCGTAAGCCTCAAAATCAAAAGATTGCGTAAACATAAAATGATAAATTTTTTATATACTAATGAGTGAATAATACAAAACGTAAAAAAGCATAAGATATGAAGTGAAATCAAAATATCCCAATAATAAGACAACATGAAATATAGTTCAACTCAAAATTCTATCTTTCCCAAATCTCAGTATTTTTTTATTTAAAATATAATTTCAATTTCCAAAAATAAATAGCAATGGCATATCACATAAGAACTCATAAGTCATCGGCACTATCATCACTAAGGGGTTCCTCATTTGAATCATCATTATGATGAACTGCTCTCTCCCCTTCCTCCTCTCCTATAGAGTCCAATGTCGGGCATTTACTTCAAAATTTATGTAAGTTTTAATATATATAGCGTGAGGCGTAAGCCTCATGCCAGTGAGGCGTAAGCCTCATGCCAGTGAGGCGTAAGCCTCATGCCAGTGAGGTGAGGCGGGCCTCAACCAAGTTGAGGCGCAAGCCTCATTAAAAAAAATTCGAGGCGTAAGCATCGAGGCTTTTTTTACTGGAATTGCGCAAAGGCGGGCCTCAAAGCGAGCCTCATATTGCACAATTTTAAACCATGGTTGAAGGGAGAGAAGTAACAGTGAGAGGCAACCTCGCCTACTCACACACCAGTTACCCATGAGCGGTGGGGAAGGTGGTGACTTCTCTGAAGAAAGTGTTACATATGGATGTCAAATAAGACTCAGGTTTGGAGTCTACAAAGGCCATAAAGGAAGCAGTAGTAGTTGAGGGAGACTCCAATAGTATATAAAGAATAAGTGCATTTTTCAACGAGGAGCATAGAGGTAAATTTATCCAAGTCAACAAAGGAGATTTGGATATCTTCGCTTAAATAGTAAAATATATGCAATGTGTTGATGAAGTCGCATGTTACAGGCTCAATGTAAGAAGAGAACGCAACAATTATACTCGCTAAACCCATAAGGGAGGAGGTGCAAAAGCTAGTAGAGGCCAACTTTATCAAAGAGATCTAGTATCTAGACTGGATCTCCAACGTGGTAATAGTACAAAAGGTGATTGAAAAGTAAAGAATGTATGTGGACTTTAATAATCTAAACCTAGCATATCCAAAAGAAGAATACCTGCTGCAAAGGATAAATATTTTAGTTGACTCGGCAATGGACTACTCAATCATGAGTTTTCTAGATGCCTTATTTGAATACCATCAAATCAAAATGTATTCGTGCAACTATGAAAAATTTACCTTTGTCACTGCATAAGGCATGTATTGTTATAAGGTAATGCCCTTTGGCTTGAAGAATACATGGGCGACTTACCAAAGAATGATGGACAAGGTTTTCAAGGATCAAATGGGAGGATGTAGAAATGTATGTGGGCAACCTCATAGTGAAGAGCAAATTGCCGAATTAGGACATTGGGGACTTGAAGGAGACGTTTGCCACCCTCAAAAGGTAATAATATATTGCTAAATCAGCTGGAATGTTCTGTTGATACAAGTTTAAGTTCTTGGGTTTCCTCACGCCTGAAGGGATCAAAGTAAATCCAAACAAGGAAAAGGCAATCCTAGAGATCAAGTTAAGAAAGTGCAGCGACTAACTGGGCGAGTCGTAGAGCTCAATCTTTTCATCTCTCAACTCGATGAGAGGGGCTCGCCATTCTTCAAAGTCCTTAGAAATGCAAAAAAATTCTTTTGGGATGAGGACTGCAAAGCCGCCCATCAGAAACTGAAGCTTCTCCTTTCCTTGCCACACTTACTCAGAGCCTGCAATCAGGTGAAGACCTATTACTGTACTTGGGGAGAGGCAAGGATACCATCAAATATGTGCTCAGCGGGGATGAAACAATGGCCAAGTGTACTATGTGGGTCAAACTATCTGAGGAGGTTAGCAAAGATATCAAATCATAAAAAAATTCATATATGCATTGGTGATCTCAGCCATAAATGTTACCATACTTCTAGGCTCATTCCTTCCAAGTAGTAACTGACCACTCGTTGATACTGCACTAGAAACTCGGAAAGACTACTTAAATGGTCAGTTGAATGGAGTGAAATCCAGATAAATTACTCGCAAAGGAGAGCCATATAAGCCAAGACACTTGCCAACTTCTTGATTTAGTGATCCAAACAACATATCAGAGGTAGCAACTCCACAGCAAAATTGGACATTATACGTCGATGGTTCACCAAACAACATATCAGAGATAGCAACTCCACAACAAAATTGAACATTATACGGCACGAGTAAGTTTTTGAGAAGCCCCACTGGATCAGTGTCATCCAAACTGGCAGATTGAGTTCGAAGTCATAAACAATCAAACAAAGTATGAAACCTTACTCACTGATGTGCAACTCGCCGCAGGGCTTGGAGAAACTCTAATAGTGTGTTTATACTCGTAGCTGATGGTGACTTAGATTAATGATGGATATGATGGAACGGGTAAATTCTGAAATATCACTTCAAAGTAAAGGCATAAATTAACAAGCTAGAGTTCATCAAGATAACTCAAAGTACCACAAAAAAAAAAAGTCAATCTCTCCAAGTAGGGAAACTCATATGGGAGACCAACAGTGTAGATCAAAAGGCCTACCATAAAAGAACAGAAAGTCATGCATGGGTATACCCAATCTTAGAGTATTTGAACATAGGAGCGATGAGTGCAAAGGTAAACGACGACCAGTGAACGTTCAAGATCAAAACTGCCAATTATTTACTTATAGCTAGTGAGTCATTCAAAAGATCGGCAATTTCACTTAACTTGAGATGTGTTTGTGAAGATGAGAAGGGACCATTCAGGAAGTCCAGTAAGGTGAGTGTGAATGTCATACAGAAGGAAAAACGCTCGCCCACAGAATTTTGAGGAGTGGTTACTTATGGTCGACTCTAAGGAAGGATGTAGAAGAATTCTCCAAAAGTTGTCTTCAATGTCAGAAGTTTGTCCCAATGAACTTGCAGCGTTCTCATAAGCTATAGCCCATCAACAATCCTAGGGCCATTCTCGCCTTCCACATGGCAAAGGAAAAGCATTCTAATCATAGTAAACTACTTAACCAAGAAGATAGAAGCCAAAGCACTAACCTAGACGACCTATATTACTGTGATAAAATTCATTTGGACCAACATCATTCGCAAATATGATATGCCTCTCACCATGATCACATACAATAGGTCATAATTTGTTAACAAGATGCTGAAGAATTTCTATCACTCATACAGCATTCACCTAAAGTTCGCCTCAGTCCACCACCCACAAACTAATGGACAAATTGAAGCCACCAACAAGTTGATTCTCAACCTCTTAAGGAATAATGTAGAAGAAGCAAAGGGAAAATGGGTGGAGGTGCTCCATTCAATCTTGTGGACACTAAGGACAACTCCTTCAACAATTGGGCAAAAAAAATTCTTACACTCCCATGGCCCCGAGCCTATTGAACTCAACCTACACATTTGGCAAGTAGTTGTCACTACCAACTTCAAAGAAGATGAATTTGGCGATTAGGAGGCAACCAATTAGGAAGAGTTATGAATCAAAGACGAACTCTAAGAGGGACTTCGAGCACAGGTCACCTCAGAAAGGAAGAGATCAAAAGGAGAATGACGAAGTACAAAAACTCGCACATCAAGGAGAAAGCCTTCCATCCCAGCAATCTAGTCTTAAAAAAGGCATACACTACATGAATTTAAGCCATTTCTGGCAGAAAATCCATCACAAATTTAGCATCATGGAAGATTACATTCTAACGCTAAAAGTTGCGTCGGAAAAGTTTTGTGACGAACTAAATCCGTCGCAAAAATTTTGAGGCAGATTTGCAGGGAAAAGGTTTATCGTAAAATTTAAAAAAAATGGTAAAAAAAATTAATCATAATTTAGTTAATTATTTATCATCTCGACAACCCAATCGAGACACCAGTCTAGTCCGCCAAACCCCTCCCTCCACCGTGTAGCCCTTCCAAGCTAAGAAGCCTAATCAATAGGGGCCTGTGGATAAGTCCCACAACCCGCTGGCATTTTCTTAGCAGCGAGCCCAACATCACCACCCTACCACGCTTAATACCCTTTTGGAGCCCACATTGAGTGGTAGAGATATTGCTTTGCTTATAAACAACAAAATGCATCTCTGCATAGGCAATGTGGGACTAAACTGAATAAAAGGGGGAAGGAGGTGGACCAGCTTACATTGGCTTGTAATATTCTTTTAATTAAGTTAATTACTTAATTTATTTAACTAAGGTAATAGCTTATTTAATATAATTAAGTAATTTAAACTTAATATAATTAATTTAATCATAAGATTTTAATATTATTAATTTAGGTTACTTGAAATTCTTAATTAATTAATTAGTTAATTTTACTTAATTAATTAGTCAATTTAAACTTAACATAATGAACTAATTTAAACTTAATTTTAATTTAACTGTGGGCTTGTAATATAATTAGTTAATATTATTAGTTTATTTAAAATATGTTTTAGTTAATTTTAATTAGTTATTTAGTTAAGTTAAATTAGTTGATTAGTAAATTAGTTAATTTAATTAAATTTACATTAGTTATTAAATTAGTTAGTTAGTTAATTTAAAAAGTTAGTAAGCTAATTAGTTAATTGAATTAATTTAAATTTATTTATTAATTTATTACAGGAGAAAATCTTCCTCAAATTTGCGACAAAAATCCCGCACAAATATGCTGCAAATCTGCCAGAAAAAATTCATCGAAAATTTCCGTTGCAAATTCATCGTCATTTCGACCAAAAATAAAAAAAGATTGGCCGTAAAGTCTGCTGCAAATCCGTTGCAAACTGCTAAGTCTCCTATAGTGAGATTATATATCTTGTCACTCAATCATCAGCATGTTCGGACAACGTGAGAGGGATCATACATCATCAAAGCAAAAGTCAGCCTAGATACCTATTAACTACAAACTCACTCTGGAAAGGAAGCACAAGGACATGAAGCGCCGATGATTTGATGATCTTCTGATCCTAGGGGATGTCCTCCCACTTATAATCTTATTTCATTTATTCTTGTCAAGGATGAATAAAAATCTTCTTCCACATTTATGTTTATTTTTTTATCTATATGAGTGATTCCAATGCACATATGCGAGTAAAAAACTTAAAATTTCATGTTTACCAAAAATATACAAGCGACGAGCTCAATCATAAGAGAGTAACAGCCAACTCGCTCACTTATCCTATTACCAAAAACCTGGAAACACTAAACAACTTGCATTAATGGTCAAGTCCAAGACTGATAAATTCCTATTGCCAACATCTTCATGGGAACTCGCAAAAGTATTCCTATGCTAGTAAATAATTAAATAGCTTTGCTAAGGAGTTCCTCTATCACAACATTCAACAGTCAAGAATTCATGCTCAAAGCTGAGTCTTATCACAATGACATTAACGCCTAGTCCATGTATTCCTACTTTTCATGACGAGTTTAATCATAATGAAAACAAAGACAAACTTAGGTTTGCCAAGTCGCACATTTGCTTATTAACCATTGAGTTCAATACTATAAGAAAATACATGAACTCATGATGCATCATAGTTCATACAGTAGCAAGTCAAGAACTTTGAGGCTTTTTCCTAAAAAGATCTTTATATAGTTTAACGTGCTAATAAATTATTAATAATATTTCATTTTCTTATGTTGGAAAATGCCCTGATACACTACTACTATGATGGGTGAGTGTCCTTGCATATAACTGTTATAGCTTAGCTCAAAATTGACAAAATTTGATATGTAGTAATGTAAATGCATTGAAATGTCGAAGATGAGCTAAAAAAATTCTTTCATTTTATTAAAAGACTGACATTTACAATCGCCCTTTAGGTAAAATAAGACAATTTACAAAAGATAGATGCTACTCAATCCAATGTTTAAAATTGCGTATTCGGGTATTGAGCCGTTTTTCATTCGTGAGGCGAGGCGTAAGCTTCAAGGCGTTTTGAGGCATAAGCCTCAAAATCAAAAGATTGCGTAAACATAAAATAATAAATTTTTTATATACTAATGAGTGAATAATATAAAATAAAATAAAAAACATAAGATATGAAGTGAAATCAAAATATCCCAATAATAAGACAACATGAAATATAGTTCAACTAAAAATTCTATCTTTCCCAAATCCCAGTATTCTTTTCATTAACATATAATTCAAATTTTCAAAAAATAAATAGCAATGACATATCACATAAGAACTCATAAGTCATCAGCACTGTCATCACTAAGGGGTTCTTGATTTGAATCATCATTATGATGAACTGCTCTCTCCCCTTCCTCCTCTCCTATAGAGTCCAATGTCGGGCATTTACTTCAAGATTTATGTAAGTTTTAATATATAGAGCGTGAGGCGTAAGCCTCATGCCAGTGAGGCGAGGCGGGCCTCAACCAAGTTGAGGCGCAAGCCTCATAACAAAAACTCGAGGCGTAAGCATCGAGGCATTTTTTACTGGAATTGCGCAAAGGCAGGCCTCAAGGCGGGCCTCATATTGGGCAATTTTAAACAATGACTCAATCACCAATCACACTCGTGCCATCACTCTCCTCTCCTATAGAGAACTCTTGAAAGAAGGTTATTGGATTATGTAACCTTGGGGTGACTGCACCCTTTGATGTGAGCTTCTTCAAGCAGCACTTAATCCTAACCCTATATCTCTCAACCAGCACTTAATCCCTACTCTACATCTCTCATTAAGGATTTCATCATATTATTTGTCAGTCATGAAGAAAGTCCATTTCTCATCAACTGCTTTGACCTCAAGAAGTAACTCGGTGACCATCAGCTCAGCCTTTTCTTTGGCCTCCTATGCTGAGTTCTTTAGAGCCCTCTTTTTGGTCAGCTTGTCCTAAAGAGACTACCTTGTTTGAGCGAGTTCCTCCTCAAGTTCCTTCACACTGTCTAGTGCCAAATTCTTCTTAGAGCACTATTGGTACTTTTGGACCACCTAGTAAGCCTTCGCAAAATTGTAAACGTTAGTCAAAGTTTGATGATGGCAGCGAGCTAGAAAGAAAGTACACTACCAAGCTCTCCCCCGTCGCTTTCATTGCCAAATACTCGACATCAACAATTGAAATACTCGATAGACGGTCATCAACATCCTGATAGATGTCGTTGACCTAATCAAAACATCACTGGCAAGGCACAACAAACCTCTACCCATCCTCAACGTCCTCTGAATCCTCACCAGGCTCATAGTTGGCCAATGCAGCCTCATCGCCACTATTCATCTCATGCGACACCTTCTTGTTTGACGCCTTCCCCCTGCTAGGAACCAATATGTCAAGTGCCAAGTTGTTATTAGACACCAGCTCAACCCTTAGCCACCTCATCATCAATCACCACAACCTTGGAGGTGAAGTGAGGTGCCACCTCATTTGTCTTTGCAGATGGTTGTCAATGTTTTTAGTCACTGACACTTTCTTCAGGATCATAATATTGGGGTGAGCAGCTTCCCCCTTCTCAATTCGCACCTTTGTTGAAGGAAGCTCCTTTTTCTTCTTAGCAAGCTCAGCAGGCTTCTTAGCGAGTGTCGCCTTCATCCTCTCAGACTCCTTCTCAAAGGACTCTATCATGAACATTAGGACCACAATGTCCTTTGGGAACTCACAGGCCTTCATGCTTTTTGCATATATAGGGCGTGAGTATGTTAGAGTGAGTTGATAACTTAGCCCAAAAAAAAAGGAGAACAAAACTAAAGCAATTCTTACCATAACAATTCTTCAAAATATTCATACATCTGAGATCGTGGAGGGTGATCAGTGGTTGCCTACTGATCAAATTTAAAATCTCCTCCTCCTCTGTGTGTGCCAGTAAACTTGCCTTCCTCTTCGCGAATGTGATCAGCATGATGGTCACAGGCCAAGGAGTCAAGCTGTGAATGGACACAAACTTTGCTTTCAAGTCCCTGATAGGAAATACTTGATTTCAAGTATTCCCTAATCACTTTAGCAACAAATCTCAAGGCGAGCTGCTGTCCACAGCAGCTAATCAGCCCAAAACAGTAGGAAAAACGAGGAAAACTGCTGGAGACTAGGAGAAAACACCGGTATTTTACTAGTAGATGATGAAAATAGCAAAGATACAATTTGTTCTTCGATTCGAGAGGAAGAACGTACTCTCCAAAGTCTCCGGCGAAGCCAAGAGCCCAAAACAAAACCTAGATCTCAAAGAGAAAACTCCAATTCAAGATAAGATGCAAATTCCCCCCTAAACTCCTAATTATACAAAATTAATCATAAAGGACAATAATAAACTTCCTAAAACTGCCCTCACATTCAAAATTTCTCTCCTAAACCTCCCCCCAAGCGCCCTGTTTTCTCCGCCTGGAGTAACAGTGGACCGGTCCGGGTTGGACCGGTCAAGCCGACCCCTCCTGGGCCGGCGTAACAGTCCCTAATCTTGTTTGCCAACCATATCGCCTTCCTCTCAGTCGATGAGAATTGCACGCAGCCATCTTTAAGCCATCTTTGAGCAACTTCATGATGAAGATGCTTCTGAACAAGTTTAGTAACCATGGAAATTTCAACTCACATACCAATGAGGCAAATGACACTATAGAAGCTATGGAGTTTGATAACACCTATGCAAAAATGACTCCATAAAAGTTGAAAACTTCTACAACTCTTTGCACAAGGGAACGACAACCCCAAGTGGAAATGGTCGATGGGGATGCACGGCTTGGCGTCATAAAAATTATTCAGTCATTCATCCTCACTCAATACTCAAATACTAAATTGCTATGCTCAAAGTAGTTTCCAAAGTATGTGATGTCAACATAATTAGTCACGCATGACTCAAGGAGATCGACATCTTAAGTAAACACTACAGAACATTTGGGCAGTGTAGCCACATATGAAATTAACGCATTCACAATATCAAACTAAGGGCTAAGGAGAAAAGATAATGAAGTGAGGGACTTAACATGGAGATTTATAAACTTTTCATTGTGCATGGATACTGAGGAACCCCACATATGCATTAAATGCACCAAATCTTATTTTCACTCTTTCACACTCACTTAATGTGCATTCATTAATAAAGTATCCTGTAGGCACTCATCCAGAATTCGCCAATATTCTATCTTCATGCCAATATAGGAGAATCATTATTCCCAAGCACATCAACTAACTCATCACTCGATTGTGCCTCCTTGTTTGCCGCAATAAATTTCAAAATTCATAAATGCTAGAAGTATCATACCCGACACTCAAAAGCACAAACGCTGCTACCACTACGATGATCAAACTCAAGTACTCGTAAAGCACTCTCATTCATTGCTTATACAGTATTCACCACAATACAAAAAAAAAGTGAAAATAACATCCAACTCGCACCAAACATAAAAATGTTTTTAATAACATTTTTTTACATATTACATAGAGAATGCACAAGCAAACTACATCAACAAAAAAAAAAAAAACAAAATACAAAATAAGTGGTGCGACACTGCTTGCTTCCATGTAAAGACCTATATATAGGGTCATTCAACATTGTTAGTGTCAACCCCCCTACACCCTTTAAGCAGTCTAACAAAAACTTGCTAACTGCCATGAAGTTAGTCGACTTCTCTTAATGAAGAGTGACCCTAATCTCTACCTTCAAAAAATCGACCAAATTCTTCACCCAAGTTAATGGTTACTTCACCGCAATGAACTCCTTTTTCAGTTTGACGACCCTGTTCAAGGTCGCCGCCTCTAGAAAGCTACTTGGTTTACCCACACCATGGATGGTTAATATTAGCTCCACAATCTATGATGCACTGACACGGACATGGCCACACGAATATGACACGACACAGATATGGAACACGTCAATTATTGAAATATAGGACATAGGTTTGACACTGTATTATAGTTTTTACATTCTAAAAATAGTGTGTAAAAATTAAATAAGTATAATTTTAAAAATAAATTAAAATTAAGAAGTCATTTAACTAAAATTTATGCTTAAAATGATTAATATTAGAATGTCTAAGTCGGGTGTTGATGTTATTCATCAGTCATCAAGATAGGAGATGAAAATGCCTTCACTGTCAAAGAAAAATGAAAATGAGAATATTCAATGAATAGGGTATTAAGTACGGGCGATTGATTTGGTATTGTTGGTAGAAAATAAAAAATTTCATTTTTTATTCTAAATAAGTAAAATTTTTAAATATAATAAATTATATTTAAAAAATTCATAAAATATTTAAAATACCCGTGTCGGACACACGTGTCAAATTTATATTTAATATTTTTTAATCGAACACATTTTCGGTGTGTTAGACACGTGTCGTAGGAGTGTAAGACACGTGTCGTGCCGGATACGTATCTGACACTGCACGCCTCTTTGAGGAAAAGTGTCGGTGCATCATAGTCCACAATAAACAGTTGCCTAGCGACTTCTTCCAGCAAGATGGTCAATTAGGGAGGAATAACATCTTTAGAGTGGCCACAAGAAAGCGAGGGCATTGGCTTCTCCATGTAAGCCGCATAGACATGCTTTGCCACAGTCTTGACCTACTCTGCAGCATCATTCACCGCTTGCTCGCCAGCACCAATGAGTTCACCAGCATTTGAAGGCCCAACCGCCCCCCATAATCAACAACAAAAGCTTTTCAAGGACACACTCAATATACTTAGAGATATAACAAGGACTGGATAACGTTGGATAGTTCCTCTAGAATACTAGAAGGTTGCCCAATGATCAAAAGCCTTCATCTCCTGCTTACTAAGAAAGTGCCTCAACAACTCACGTAAGGAAATGCAAATTATGAGCTCCCTCATAGTGGGTACCTTTTTCCTGATAATGCAATTCTTAAATATTTGTACATGACCATTTTAGCTTACTCATCACATGTTGAGGTCCTTGAGAACATTCACCTATCTTTGTAGAGGCGGCATTCCTCACAATCTCCCCCGCTAGATTAGGACATGACTCTCCCCTTCATCTATGAGTCCAAAGGTACATCCTCATCAAACAAGTCATTAGCACACCCAATAGTGGTAGGATCAGTGATGGGAGTTGCCACAATCAGTGTAGCAGCTGTCCAGATCGTCGCCCCAAGGTCGACCCTACTTTTCTTTACAAGAGGGCAGCAATAAGTTCATGCCCCTGGTGGTCGGGCACTACTGTGCACTTTTCTATCTGACTAAGTCCTAGTCGCCACAAACTCAACTTTCCCTTAATGAAAAGAGGCTTTCTTATAGGCCTTCAAGCAAAAACGAGCGACGTCGATGGAGTTCATTTTCTCACAAACTCTTAGGTCATACAAACAAAAGAGTAAAGCTCTCCCAACACAAACCCTTTATTTATAGATAGTCTGGTGGAGGATGGTATTACATCATCATCATCAATACAGGTCAAGAAGTCATCAAGGCTATAGTGAAATAGGGCAATCGATTCCATATTTACTTTCCTAATTCATGTTTGGTAGTCACGTTCAATACTTCATTAACTCTTAGTTTTTGCTAGTTGTCTTTTAAAAGGCCAAGTGAATCAGAAAACTAAATGTATGCTCATGTATGCCTCTGCGGGTATATAACAAGTAGCTGGCCAATCATGTCAGGCAAACTCGTCCTCAAGAAGGGCCCATAGCTAGAAATCTCATAATGATTAGAGAGGTGCTACTCGCCTAAAACTCACAAGGAACTAGCCCAAAGTGATCAATATGTACTACTCTCAAGGGTCTACCAAGGAACTCACCCTCTATAGGGCAAACAAGGGATTCCTCGCAAGGCTAGCCACTCACCACAGACCAAAACAACACCTTAGTCACTCACTCCTCCTTAAAGCAACCTCAAGCACTCTCTCTCTCTCTCTCTCTTCCAAAGCAACCATCTCAGCCAAACTCAACTACAGTAAAGAGCCACTCAAAGAACCCTCAACTTACCTCACTGAGATCATCGAACGAGGGGATCTCCATTCCTGCGACACCTTACTTTGCTTCATCTTCTTAGATGACCCAAGACCTCTCATACAAGTCACTGACAAAGTTAGAAAGCACTCCAGCCAATGGTCTCCTTGTATCCCAGTGCCACTGGAGCAAACTCGCCCTTGCCCACTCAACACAACTAGACTCACACAATACTAGCCAAAGCCTTCTGACCTCGCTCTTTTTTAGCCAATCAGAATGAGACACGTGTCTAGAGTAGTATGTAGCATTCTATGGGTATTCTATGACGCACTGTATTTTTTACTTTTTTTATAGCTTTTCTTGTAGCCATGAGAACCCTATAAATAAAGGATGATGAGGAACAGTTTGGGAATCATTTTCTAATTGATAGTGAATACTCTGCCAATTTGTGATCTATAATTTTCTTGAGCATTTTGTAGCACTTTCCTCTACTCTCCCCATTCTCATAGGTTCAACTCATTAATTTACCAAGTGTGCTTGCTAGTAAGGTTGGGTGTCATCAACAGACAAATTTGGATCCAATAAAGATAATTCAAATTAATTTTTTATTCTTCAAATAACTTAATGCTATTTCTCGGTGTCGTTGCAACGTCATTGAAACATTGCTATGTTGTTTTTATTGTGTGAAAATAAAACACTACATTTGGCAACTATGACGAGTTTTAAATTCATTTAGATTTCTAATCACATTGTAAATAAGGGTAGATTTAGTGTTAATTTGATTGCTTGTTGAATGGAACATATTTCAAAGGCAATGATTATGTTTTCAATTATTTTATATGTGAAATTAAAATAATCACATTTGACAGATTATGAAGTTGTTTGTAGAATTTTAAAACACACATTTAATAAAAAGATGGAATCTACTACATTCATTATTTGTTAGTACACCATTTCTAATTTCAACCAACTAAATGAGGCCTTAGCAAATTCCATCATTTCTCAGAAATACGTAGATGGTGGTTAAAAAAAAAAAAAAAAGTAGACGGTGGTTTTGGTATACAAAATATGCTATGAGGAAAATCATATTATGCAGATGAAAACAAGTGAATATTGATTGATTGATTAGTGTAAACTTACAAGCAGCAAGAAGCATGTCATCATGAACACGAATTGCTCCGGACATCACCACCCCGAGACCGAACCCCGGAAAAATATAAGCATTGTTTGCCTGCCCATATTTAAACATTTAAAGCTATTAAAAACAAGGCTTCATACAAATTTTTGCGTAGGTGAGAGGACAATGATTCCACAAACCTGGCCGGGTACATAAACCTTGCCGTTGTATTCTACAGAATCAAATGGACTTCCGCTCGCAAAAATAGCTCGACCCTGCAAATCAAACAATTATCAGAAAAGTCATTGACTAGAGTGCTGTCGATCCCTTCACTCATTTACATGGCTGGATGTCAGTAAAATACAATAGGAGAAGAAGAACGTTACATCAGTCCATGTGTAGGCTTCCTCAGCAGTACACTCAGACTGAGAGGTTGGATTTGATAAAGCAAGAATGATAGGTCTCTGCATTTGGAACAAAAGATCCATATATGTTTATTTCTCTCCATTAAAATCAAGATTCAATAATGATTAAAATTTAAATTTTCTTTCTTAAAAAAAAAAAAACAGGAAACCCAACTTTGCACACCTCATTAAAGGAAGCAACGGTTTGAACAACTTCCTTTGTGAAAGTCTTACCCACCCCAGATGAACCTACTAGGATAGTTGGTTTTATTGCCTGAGAAAGCAGTACATTCATTAGATAAAATAGTAATGCTGGCCAATCAATTACCTTAAATTCCGAAATATGCATTAGTTGGCTTTACTTAGGCTATGCTTGGGATGACTTTCTTACTGCTTCTTAAAGTAGCTTTCTATTACAAAAAAATTAAGAAGCAGTAAGAAAGTCGTCCCAAACAAAGCCATAGTTTAGGAGTTTCGAACTAAATAAAGAGCTTGCACTGTTCTGAAGAGATTTAGAGGTCTCAATTAAAAAGTTGATAAATATTTCAATTTTAACATCACTCGGGATTTTTTTTTAAATAACTGTAAATGTAATAAAATTTATAGGAACGGATATGATACGCTTGTCACACGACCATATACTAGAGTGACTTCTAATATCTTGTGCAGTGATTGTCCTTATTAAAAGTACATTATATCTCAGTTGGGTGATAAAAAGCTGTTTATGGCAAAAATGAATTCCGAGATCCTAAGGTTTTTATGAAAGCTCCACACGGATAATCACATTACATGGAACGACATGGGAAAGAAGTTAATGAAACCACACACCTTCACAGCATCTAAGAGGTTACCAACAGGCTCATGCTCATGTGCCCAAGGTTTCTTGAAGTGCTGAAGTGATTCCTTGCGTGCACTCACGATCAATCCCTACAAATAGAAGAATCGCATGCTTTTTAAGTTAAAAAGATTGAAATAAATGGTAAATCTGAAGTTAAGAAATTGGAAAATATGCTATACGTATTTCAAATACCAAGAGCCAAAAAAAAAAGAACAAAATATAGAAAAAAAAAATATATCAGTGTACAGAAACACACCAAAACACTTATATATATCAACCCAATTGATGACTACATGCTTTTCCTCCCAAGATAAATTTCAATAAGATTTAATTCTGCAGAACATGTAATCCTAATTTTCTAAATATAAACATGAGAAAAGCTTAGAACAACCAAAATATAAAAAAAAATTGTAAATCACCTCTAATTAATGAAATAATCACAAATGTAATAATTTTTTCAGCTGCAATTAAGCTGTGTAATATATTTTCTTAGGACAAAAATTAAGCTCCATAACATAACCTGAGAAATCTCAAATGACTAGAAACATAAATCACTATTTTTTACCTTGGAATCAACAAGCCAAATCTTCTTCCGAGCTTCTTCTATCGGTGCTTTTGTCTGCAAAAAGAAAAAGTTACCAATTCTCAAAAGAATATGATGGACCTTCAAAAATGTAATGATAGGAGAACAAATAAAAGTATCTGTCGCAAACTTTGAAATACCTGTTTTGACATCTCGAGAGCTATAAGTTCAGCTATGCCAGTACCAGCCTGCAAGCAGCAAAAGCATTGTAAGAAATAAATGACAAAGAAGTAGGAGAGGATGGGCAAATATTGTATCAAATGAATGCAATAAAATTATAAAATCCAATAGACTGATAAGAACCATAAATGAAAGATATGAATAAATCTGAAAATATGCATGTTTCTGAATGAATCGTTAATGTCTTGATGACACGATGAACATTATATATCATAGTAAATATCCACAAATTTAAAGTGTATAAAGTGACTGACCTCACCGGCACCAAGAAACAAGAAAGTGTGTTCCGCTAAGGTTCCACCAACCAATTTCAGTGCTGCAACAACCCCAGCAAGGACCACTGAAGCAGTTCCCTTAATTAAGGGAACAACAAACAACTACTGTAAGGAGAATATTCTATGGCCAAATAGAAAATATTCTAACAAAATTTTAGGAGAATTATTCCAATGACATGATAAGCAGTATTTAGAAACATAACAATGTTCTCTTATACCTGAATATCTTTATTAAATACTAGTTCCAAACAAAACAATGTTCTCATATACCTGAATATCATCATTAAATACTAGATGGGTGGAACGATATTTCGAAAGCAATTCAAATGCATTATGGTTAGCAAAATCTTCAAACTGCGTGAGCACAAAAGAATTGAGTTTTGTTAGCATTGTACATCAAAGAAAGGACTATAGCGGTTATTTTAATGTAGATTCTAATATTCCGTCGGGTAACATAGGAAATCTGTGACATGGCTTAAAATATGCATACCTGAACAAGAACTTTCTCTCCATAGTTTTGCTTAACTGCACGCATGAACTCATGCAGAAGTTCAGAATATTCCTATCCAAAACAAAGAGAAAAAATTAGATATTTGAGCAGAATCCATCCAAAAACTTGCTTATGACCAGCTTTCAACTAGTAATCTTGGAAGGAAAACATACCTGACCAGTGGCACGCTTCTGTCTCAACCCAATATAGAAATCGTCCTTCAGTAATTCCTCATTGTTTGTACCAACATCAATAGTGATAGGCAAGCACTGAAATAATTGAGATTGCAACATTTAAATCCTACAAAGACTAGAAACTTTAACAAAGGAAAAAATATAAATCATATTAAAAAAAAATTAAATTGGCATCACTGATTGATAAGGAGTTACTCACAGCAGATGGACGAAGGCCGCCTAAAGCAGTATAAAGAGCAAGCTTGCCAACAGGAATTCCCATTCCCTGAATGAATGCAGTTTTATATATATAAGGATGCAGGTAAAACTTGCATTAGGTAGATAAACTAGTCCAGTACTATGTCATAATAAGGATAAAGTATTACCTGGCAGCCAAGATCTCCAAGTCCCAAAATGCGCTCACCATCAGTGACCACAATAACCTGAATGTTCCTCTGAGGCCAGTTCTTCAACACTTCAAGAATCTTTCCCCTAGACAAACGAATTTGTTACAGCAATAAAAGAATAGAAAATGCTCTACTCTCTAACAAGCATGGTAACCTCTTACTTCTCCTTCAGACTGATGTACAGTCCTTGAGGACGCCTAAAGATGCACCCATATTTCTGGCAAGCTTCTCCAACAGTTGGTGTGTAAACAATCGGTAGAAGCTCCTCAACATTATCTATTAGAAGTTTGTAGAAAAGTCTCTGATTTCTCTCCTGTGAAAAAGATGATAATATTTATAAATGCATAGTCTTCAAAGGGAAAGAAAAATAATCATGCCAAAATAAATGGAAATGAATCTTTTAGATTTAAAAAAAAAAAAAGTCCAATGATAAAAGAAAAAATTGATACCTGTAGATCCATCAAAGCAGTGTACCGTTGTAAAGGGACCTGATACTGACGAAGATTATGCATGATCTTCTTTTCCTGTATAATAGAATGAATGAATAAAATAAAAGATGTACAAGAAAAACTAAAAATGGCTTTGACGTAGGAAGGCATTTATTAACCTGAAGTTCTTGATTAATGGATATTGGAGGAAGAAGTCCTCTCAAGTAGTGGGCATCTCTTTCTTTCTCAGTGAAGGCAAGACCCTTGTTATGATGAGGATCCCTCAACAAAGAGTAGCCGCTAACAAACAATAAAATCCAAATCAATTAAGAGCCCGGATTACCTCATTAGAAATACTTTCAAGTGTACTTAAACAATTTTCAATTTATAAACAGAAGACCTATAACAGCATTGATTCAAATTCAAAATTCATCTGACACTTCTTGGTTAGGATAAGTAGATGGAAACTGAATGTGAATTAATGAAAATATCATATGAGCATTGTATAATAGCCCCATAATCTAAGTTGAAAGCACAACAGAAAAAATAGCTATTTCCGGCAAAATTTTCAACAGAAAATGGCTCATCAGAATCTCCGGCGGAAAGTGCGCCAGTTTGAGAAGCGGATTTTCCGCCATAAAGGGCTCTATTTATGTCGTTTCCTCCCTTCGCCATTTCACGTGAAACGCAGCCGTAGCCTACCCCTCGGTTCCGATCGTTGACATTCACTATTCTTGGATGGATTCGAGTCTTCGTTCTCAAACACATTCCTCCTTTGACTCCTCCGTTGCCGGTCTCATGCATTCATCCATTACCGGTCGTAGTCAAGCCTCCGTTCACTTGTTGTAAGCATATTTATTTTCCTCCTCCTCAAACTCTTCTTGCTTACGTAGTGATTAGAAAGCAACTATGGGATTGATTTTACCAAAGAAATTAAAACACAATTTCCCTACCATTTTAATTGTTGGTTTGACCTTATTCGATGAGTTCATTGTCATTTTTATAGATTATTCTCTCTTTCCACCACTACATCGTGAATTTACTTCCAATCCTTTGTTAGTTCTATACAAATTGTTCCTAAGGCTATTTAGATGATAAGATTGTGTTCACTACTTATAGTAAATTCCAATGACATATTATTCACAAATGAATATGATATTGTTTGTGATGCCAAATGAATTACTTTGCATGAAACAAAAATTTATGCCCAAATTTACTAGATTAATATCATATATTCAATTTGTCAGAGTTGAATCTCCCAAAGTTAGGCATATTAATGCAAGATTTAGTCTCTTTTTTTTTTTGTCTAATGCTTCTTGAAACTCAAGCAATTTTTAATATATTTATTTACCTATAGTTCACATTTCTATATTATTTCCATGTTATTGGATACATTTTTATTAGGTGGATTCTACTATGGCGGTTTCTATTTTATTGTTTTCATGTAGGATTTAATAGATCACATATGATATCGATATTCTAAATCAAAGAAAATTCATATATAATCGATTGTTATCTATACACACAATTTGTAGGAAGTTTATAAATTCTTTAACAACATTGGCAACATTAGAAGTTGAAAAAAAAAATTAAAACTGACTTCCCAAATTGGTTCAAACCTTTGGTATGTACGTTACTTAAAATTTATAGTCATATGTTGAAAAGTATAATTTTACTAAACCTCATACTTAGAGAATTTTACTTAATACGTTATTCAGGTTCACAGTCAAGGTAGTAATATTCTAGATAAAGGATTGATAGATAAAGATTCAGGACCAATGAGAATAGTCAAATGTTGGCCAATTTTCATTGTAAATGATTACATATTCCTTATTAAATCGTGGTGTGAAGATCGAAAGACAAAAAATTATGGTGTCAAACTTTGAAAAGATTGAGTTAAAGTTAGAGCAGGTTGGCATTAATAGTGAAGAAAATAGTTAGGCCGAAGCAGTTGGTGAGGAGGTGGGGTGGTCAAATGGAAGTCAATCAAGTATAGAGTAGTAGTGAGAAGTCATGAATATATTTTTAAGATTGTTAGATTTCTTAATTCATAGTTTTAAGACACTTCCTTTTTTTAATTTTTTACAACTCTGCTTATATTCATTTTTTACAGCAATATCTATATTTATTTATTTTTAGTACTTACTTTTTATTTATTTTGCAGATGGCTTCTAGTGATGAGCCCCCTCATAGGACATTCACGAATATATTTAACAAGTAGAGGAAGGTGAGTAATGACCCAACTAGTGTGGCCAGACCATCTAAGGGGACCTCCTTTTCACATCCTTCCACCCAAATCGAACCGAGTCCGATCTTACCTACACCTACATCTAGAAGCCCTTAGTTTCATTCCCCATATCATCGATTTACTTCACCAAATTCTACGCACAACACTCATTTCTACCCCTACTATCCCCCACCATCATCCCAGGGAGTCTCATCCACCTACCCATATCGACCATACACACAGTCATTCCACTACCAACCACCCCCAAAACAATTTCTAGGAGGACCGTCAACATTTATGGTAAAGTGACCTGAGGGTATAACATCATCCAAGATCGATGGTCGCATGCTTATAAAGCATAAAGGCAACACGTAAGTAATGAATGTTTTAGTTTATTCTGATGATATGATAACTAATTCTGAAATTTATGTTTTATGTGGCTTTTGTACATCAAGGCAACCAACACATAAGATACAGGACATCAAAAGGAGCAAGTTTGATGCTCTGTATGTATCTTGGATGAAAATACTTCAGGAAGCGAGACATATGGGTTCCAAGATTCGAGATTAGAAATCAACACTAATGGTAATCAACTTGCAATTTAATTACTCAAATCCAAATTGTTGTGTTGTAATGTCGATGTGTAGAAAGATTTCTACTAGTTACTACAATATAATTCAAATATTACAAAGAATTTTGAAAAGCACAAATTGACTAGCCTACGAGACATGTTTATAAATATTAGGAAGTCAGATGAGAGATCGTTTTGGAACGGTGAGGGTGTGTGGGTTGTGTTGACTAGAACTTGGGCTAGCCCAGATTATAATAGGTGGGATCATAACAGGTTGAACGAAGTTTCAGGTTTTGGGAGCATGGGTAGCATCCTCCATACTAGCGGCTCAATTTTACACACTGCGCATATACAACGTTTAGTGTGAATTTTTACATGTTTTATATGATCTCACGTTTATTTTTATTTTTTTTTTGGTTTTGCATACTTATCAAAATATATTGCAAAAAGAAGAGTTAGGAAGGGAACCCACTATTGTTGAGTTGCACACTCATACCCACCAATATAAGGAAGACCAACAGTGGGTGGACCAATGAGAGAGAAAGGGCCTTTGTGAGTTTTGAAGCCTGCAATATTAATAGAAATGTTTTAAATGACACATATATAACGATTATATTTATCTTCTATTTTTCAAGAGGATTATACACGGCTTCGAGAGAGTCAGGTTGCAGCTAGTGAAGGATCCTCTTTAGGATCAACGGATTATTCCGACTACAATATATGGTCACATGCAATATGCAGAATGCAAATTGTTAGAGTTTATGTATTAGGCTCATAAGTCTATGCATTCGAGAAACATTCCCCTGGTTCATCAAGCTTCACAACAAACAACCAATAGGGGTTAGTTGTCAAAAGGTGGCTGCCCTAATAGCAGAACAAAGTAAGTGTGAAAATCACAAGCAGCTATGCAAATGCAACTAAGCCAAATACTGGCGGAGCTGCATAGAATTGGAGAGCAGATCCGTGAAAAACAGCCTGCAAAGACCAATAAGAGTGAAGAAACGGAGGAGGATTAGATCTAAGATACTTGTAGTTTTTTTTTTAATATTTAAGAACTGATGTATTTTGACTGTGGTTTGTATGGTACAGTGCTTGATCATCATATAATGCATTTTGAATAATATTCTTTTGAAAATGTTTAACAATTTTACTAATTGAGTTCCTTTATGTGACCGATACATTCTTTGTGGGTTATCGTAGGATAATTAACATGAAAAAGTTTTTTTTTTTTAAGCTACGAGTTTCCAATAGATTTTTTATAGGAAATCTGATTTGATAATTTTTTAGCTCGATTTGGGGCCATAATTACCGACGGACTGTAATGCACCGGCACTTCTTCTCAAAGAGGTGTGCAGTGTCCGACACATAGCCGACACGGCACGCATCCGATACACCGAAAACTCATCTGATTAAAAAAATATTAAATACAAATTGGACAAGGGTAACTTAAACATTTTATGATTTTTTTTAATATAATTTCTTGTATTTAAAATTTCTATTTATTTAAAATATAAAAATAAATTTCTTATTTCATACTCACAATACCAAATCAATCGTTCGTACTCAATACTTTATTCATCAAATATTCTCATTTTCATTTCTCTTTGGTGGATCACGACTTTGATTTCATAATAATGTCTAATGTCATCTCAACATCCACATCTGACTTTATTACAACCTCGACATTTTAAATCATCTCAACATCAAAATTTGGCATTGCATTGACATTGATGCTTGATGCTAAAAATTTCTACACCCACAACTTGAGAGCTCATCTTTGTCTGACTTCGTATTAATATCAACAACCAACACCCTCTCAACATCAATAACAGACACCCTCTTGACATCTAACGCTTGATACTTACTATATAATGTTAATGCCCAACTCTCAAGATATTGTCGTCTCATTTCTCGATGTCTGATACACGGCATCGATATCTGACTTTTGAAATCCTAATATTAATTATTTTAAGCTCAAATTCTAGGTAAATGACTTTTATTTCTAAATTATTTTTAATATTATATTATTCAATTTTACACACTTTTTTTAAAATATAAAAATTATAATAACGTGTCAAACCTGTGTACGTGTCCTATATTTCCAATAATTAATGTGTCTCGTGTGTGTGTCGTGTCGAATCCATGTTGTTGTGTCCGCGTCTATGCATCATAGCTGGTGAATTACTAGAGAAATATTCTTTTTGCAATTCCTGCAAAAGATTCCGCCGAAATTCATATGGAATCTTAGCCAAAATCTGCCTGTGCGAATCAACGAAAATCATTTTGGATATCGACGTGGTAAAATCTCAAAAGGAATTTTTTTCAGGACATTTTTTTAAGCGTGTTTTACCGATGGAATTATTTCCATCAAAAATCCATCGGAAATGCCTATTTCGAAGGATTTTCTTCTTTTCCGGTGGATAATTCCGCCAAAAAAACCTTGAATTCCTGTAGTGCAGCTAGGATTGTTAAACATTCGACCTTGAGCTAATTTAACCTAGGAAAAAGAATCACTCAAATTCCTTTAATTCAATCTATTCAATCTCAAGATAAGCCAAGCCTTGCTATAAATGAGCTTGATTCGAGCTAAGCATGGATCATTAAGCAAGATTTAAACTTGATTGGAGTTAAAAATTAGCTCAATTTAGATTGATTTTCAACATACATGACAAATTTTTAGTCCAATATACAAATGGGCATCCATATATATCAGAGATAAATATATCGATAGATTTATAAATGCTTTATGCATTAATACAAATATGGATACACACATAAATAAATAAATTTGATCTTGAGCTATCTCAATTAAATCCAAACTTGACTAAATTCAAATTTCAATTAAGCCAAGCATGATTTATTAGTTGGCTTGTTTACTTCGATTAGAAAAAAAAAATTGATCCAATTTTCAAACCATTTGATTTAAATTCACATCCTTTTAATGAAAGTAAAAATCTAGGAAAGATAATGTAACAATGGGATGACGGCTTCAAAATTTAAGTTGAAACCAACAATTCAAAAGCAAAAAGGCAGTCCTACATTAGTAAGTCAATGACACAGCAATTCAACTAGATAATTTCACGCACAATAAATTAATTTGGAAAGCCTTTATAGCAAACTAAGGCTTTGTTTGAGGCGGCTTTCTCAATCCCTTTTAAAGCAACTTTTTTGTGCAAAAATTATTAGTTCAAGAAATTTTTGTACTGAAAAGTTGTTGTTTGGGATGGCTTTCTTAATGCTTCTTAAAGCAATTTTTTAGTTAAAAAATTAAAATTTTATATCATAAAATTATTTTAAGAAGCAGTAAGAAAGTCATCCCAAATGAAGTCTAAGATGTTAAGGCTACAAAATTAAATATTTAGGCTTGGTAGGTCCCATCAACTAAAATTTCCTGGAACAACTAACAAACCACCTCTCTATCATCTATTTAGGCTTTGCTTGGGACAACTTTCTTACAACTTTTTAATCTTTGTACTAGAAAACTACTTTAAGAAGCATTAAAAAATACATCCAAACGTGACCTTAATCTCATACAGCAAGCTGAACCCCGCATAAGCTGCATAAAATACGCCACAAACAATAAAACAAAAAGCGGTCAGAAAAAAAGGCCAATATTATCAAAAGCATAACCAGCTAAAAAAAACACTGGATCTAATGATTTTAATGGACATAATTTAAGAAGATAAAACCTCAACGCAAAAGTTAAAAGACCATAGAAATCATCAGATATTTCATACAAAAACTGAATAATAAATTAACAAAAAAAGAAAAAACACCTTGCCACCGAGACGGTCCAGGGAGTGACGAGCTGCTCCTCCGTTGCCAGATCCTCACCGTAGACGTCCTTAACGCCGCCAGCGACGGCGGATTTGGGATCAACATCCAGAACTGAAGCCCCTTCCCCTATGGTCTTCTCCGCGGTGCTCGCCATCGAAAAACCGCTTACTTTTCCCTCTGTGCTCTGCAAACTCAAAGGCAGCGAAGAAGAACGACTTTGAAACAAGCTCAGAGTACGGCAAACCAACTTCAATTTATGGACCCTCGAGAGCAATGGCTCGCAAATTTGTCTATTTTTTTTTCCTTGTTGACGAAAACCACAACTTAAAAAAAAAAAAAAGGTACCATTATGCTTGTGGGTGCTTTGTGGTCCTTTAAAAATTAGCCGACGTCGGATTGGCAATTCATGCATTTTACTTGACCAATTATCTTCAAAAAAAAATAAGCTTGACCAATTATTGCAGAGAGAGAAAGAGAGAGAGTTAAGGGGAATTTACTTTCCTAAACTCTGTTTTCCACCGAATCCGGCTGTTGCCTGAATAATAGAAAGTCTAAGGAAAAATAAAAATAGGAAATGCAGCCAAACGCTTCGAGGGGCAGTTTAAACAGTTAAGTTTTTGTTTGAGACCATTTATTATTATTTTTTAAAATATTTTTATATAAAAAATTTTTTTAAGCAACTGAAGTCTAAATGGTTAGAAAATGATCAGTCATGAGAAATTTAAGGGGCCATTTGGGCATTTTTATTTTCTTTTATTATTTTTTGCATCTATAAAAATAATTCTTCTTTTTTAATATAGAAGAAATTGAATTATACAGATTCACCTATTGAATAGGGATGAGAAAATGGTGAGCCAAGCTCAACGAAGACGATGAACAGTAGTAAGATGAGAAGAATGATTTCATTGTGTTACTGTAGCAACGGGACACTAGAGTTTAAATACACCAATGAGCATAAAGTAAGATTTTAGGATTTGACCATATTGCCCTCAGACAATTACATAAAGTGTAAAGTATTGTGTGGCAGAGGGAGCAGCTGAGGCAGAAGGAAGTGGCGTTAGCTGCTCCTGATCGGCAGCGGAGTCGTCAGTTTATCACCGTCCCTCAAGATGATGGGAGGCACGACCATCAGCTTGCTGCGAAGAGTCTGAAAAAGTGGCGCAGGTAAAGATTTAGTAAACATGTCGGCGAGCTGATCGGAACTAGGAACGTGATGGATAGAGATCTGTTTCAGCTGAATGATATCCCGAACAAAATGATGGTCAATTTCGACATGTTTCGTCCGCGCATGGAAGACAGGGTTACACGCGATGGAAATCGCGGAGACATTGTCGCAGAATAGTGGTGTCTGACTTAGAGAGATGTTGAAATCTTGGCAGAGACGGCGGATCCAGATGAGTTCGGCAACAGCGGAGGCCAAAGCTCTATACTTTGCCTCTGTGGAAGATCGGGCGACCGTTGTTTGCTTTTTGACGGACCAGGCAATTAGAGCTGTGCCGAGAAATATGCAATAACCTGTGGTCGACTTACGGTCAGTGGCGTCACCGGCCCAGTCGGAGTCGGAGAAGGCAGAGAGGCTGAGATCGGTTTTTGGTATAAACCAGCTGTAGGAGGTAGTGCCGGAGAGGTAACGAAGCAGTCATTTTAGCAGTTGGTAATGAAGTAGCAGCGGGTTATGCATATGCTGGCAAAGTCGGTTAACTGCAAAAGAGATATCGGGTCTAACGAGGGAGAGGTATTGCAGAGAGCCTACGAGCTGGCGGAACAGTGCTGGTTGGCTGAATGGTGTTTGAAGGTGAGAGTCCATGGGTATTTTGGTTGGCAAGGGTGTTTGTGTTGGTTTTCAGTTTTCCATAGAGGTTGTTTGGAGGAGATCAGTGATGTAAGAGTGTTGCTCGAGTAGATATCCTGTGGGAGTTCGGGTGAAGTTGATGCCGAGAAAGCGGGAAAGGGGACCCAGATTACGTATTTGAAATTTGTGGTGAAGGTTGTTGATAAGAGAGGAGATGTATTGTTGGTCATTGCCGGTGATGATAATGTTTTCTACGTATATAAGGAGGTAGATGAGGATGTTATCTTTGGAGAGAATAAGGAAGGAAGGGTCGGCATTGCTGACGGTGAAGTGTTGGGTGCACAGATAGTTTGTGAGAGTAGCAAACCAGAGGCGGGGGGATTATTTTATACCATAGAGAGATTTTTTTAGAAGACAGACGTGATTTGGGAATTGGGTATCGACGAAGCCAGGTGGTTGAGCCATGTAGATGGTGGTGTCAATGTTGCCATGTAAGAAAGCTTGACAACATCCAGTTGAAAGATCGGCCAGTCGTGGTGGAGTGCAATGGTGAGAAAGATACGAATGGTAGGGAATTTAACAACAGGGCTGAAGGTTTCAAGGTAGTCGATGTCGTATTCCTGTTTGTAACCTTGAGCGACGAGACAGGCTTTGTGTCTGGCGATTGAACCATCGGCAAGACGTTTAATTGTGAAAATCCATTTACAACCAATGGCTTGGTGATGTGGAGGCAGAGGAACAAGGAACCAAGTCCCTTGATTTTGGAGTGCGGTAAACTCGGAAGACATGGCTTGACGCTATTGAGGAGATTTACTGGCAATGCTGTAGAAAGTTGGAATGGAGTTAGTAAGGTGGGAAAGGTTTAGTATTTGTCTGGGTTTTAATGATCCAGTTTTGAGGCGAGTGATCATAGGGTGATGAGGTTGTAAGGTAGAGCTGGATGTATTGTTTGTAGAGGGAGTGAGGTGGATGGTATCGGTAGAGGTATTAGTGGTATTCAGTGAAGGAGTAGGGAGAGGTGTAGAGGGAGGAGAAGAATTTGGAGGAATAGATTGAGGTATGGGATTTTGAGGAGGATGAGGGAACAGTGGGGAAATGGGAGAGGGGATTGTTGGTGGAGTTTGAATAGGTAAGATGGAGGGAAATTCTTGTTCGTGGAAAATGACGTCGCGGGAGGTATATAGTTTGCCGATCCGAGGTTCATAACAGTTGTAGCCTTTTTGTTGCGTGGCATATCCGAGGAAGATGCAGGGGAGGGAGCGGGGTGAGAGTTTATTTTGGGTGTAAGGGCGAAGCTAGGGATAATAGCGACATCCGAAGATACGCATATGAGAGTAGGAAGGTTGCTGTTAGTAGAGGCGATGATATGGTGATTGGTTGATTGTATTTGGAGAAGGCAGTCGATTGATTTGATAAACGACCGTGTGAATGGCAGCGGTCCAGAACAGAGGAGGAAGAGCGGCATCGATAAGGAGTGTGCGAGCCGTTTCTAGGAGATGGCGATGTTTCCTTTCTGCAATGCCATTTTGTTGAGTGGTGTGAGGACAAGTAACTTTGTGACTGATTCCCGTTTGAGAGTAAAATGTTTTTAGGGTGTTGTTTACGAACTCGCCGCCCCCGTCCGTTCGTATTCGACGAACAGAGGAGTTAAGTTATTTTTCATTGAATTTGATGAATTGTATTATTAAGGTTGGAACATGAGATTTAAGTTGTAACATAAAGAGCCAACAGTATCTACTAAAATCATCTACTATAAGCAGGTAATAGTGGAAACCATCATAAGAAGTAATTGGGGAAGGTCCCCATACATCCATATGAAGAAGCTGTAAAGGAGAGCTAGATAAATGGTTTGAGGGGGGGAATGGTAGCCTGTGACTTTTAGCTAATGCACAGGAGTTACAAAATTCATTTCGGAAACTGCTAGATTTCACTGTAATTTGTTTGAGAAGCTGGCGGAGGATGGAATGGTGAGGATGGCCGAGGCGACGATGCCAGAGTTGGGAAGATGTGAGACCAAGAGAAGCTAGAGTAGCTTGAGCAGCGATATGAGTTGGGGAAGATGAAGTGCCGATAATGGGGTAAAGACCATTATGGCACGGACCGCTGATAAGAGTTTGCTGTGTCTTCTGATCCTTTACATGGAAACCAGTATTATCAAATAAGATCGAACAATTGTTATCATTGATTAGTTTAGATATGGATCGTGAAGCAGAGAGTTTATGAGGATCTTATTGGTCAGAGTGGGGAGAAGACCATTGCCAATGTTTTGAACGGGGAGTGGGGTGCCATTGCCAACCAGAACGTGATCCTTACCAGTGTTGGGTAACTGGAATGGTAATGCATCAGGGGTGAGGTGAGCTGTTGCGCCACTGTCGAGGTACCAGGGAGAAGTGTCGACGACGGAGCTGTTGGCTAACAAAGCAACGTCGGAAGAAGTGGCAGGAGTGTTGTATTGCAGGTTGGAACGATGCCAGCAAGTTACTGCGGAGTGTCCAGCTTTACCGCAGATTTAACATTGGCCGTCGAAGCGGGGTGGCCTTGGGGAACGATTGGAGCTGGAAGCTCGACCACGTCCTCTGTAGTTGGTGAAGCGGCCACGACCACGACCACGGGGGGTAAACAATGCGAGAGTAGGATCGCTGGAGGGAGTTGCGGAGGCGAATGAAAGATCCTTGGTGGCGTCTGTGAGTTGGTGCACCTCCTCACTTCATAGGAGGGAATATAGGTTATCTAGGCTGATTGGATGCAGAGAGGAGCGGATGTAAGTTTTAAATGACTGGTAAGAGGGCGGAAGACCATTGAGGATGTAATGCAGGACATCTTCGCTGTCGACGGTGCCGCCCACAACATTAATATTGTCGACGAGCACTTTCACAGATGCCAGATATTCAGTCATGGTTTTGTTATGCATTGATAGAGAGTGTAGTTCATTTTTCAGTTGTATTACTCGAGAACGATTGGTGGAGTAGAATCGTTGTTCGAGCGTTCTCCAAATAGCAGCTGAAGTGTCGAGGTTGAGCACATAGGGGAGGATGGAGGGTGAGATAGTTGAAAATAAAGCAACCGAGAGGTTTTGGTCAATGAGAGACCAGGAGGAGAATTGGGGATTCAATGTGAGCTATCCAGCGGCGGTCAGCAGGTGTTTGGGTGGACAGGGATGAGTACCATCCAGGTAGCCTGAGAAGCTGTTGGCTGCGAAAAATTTTTGAATAGCCGATCACCAGGTGGGGTAGTTATCCGGGAGGAGCTGGACATTGATGACGTTCTTGACATTAGAGAGCAAGAATTTGAGGGTAGCGGGAATGTGAACATCTGTTGTGTTCTGGTTGTCGTGAACAGTGGTTTTTGGAGTGTACGACACGGATGGAGGAGTTGTATCACCCATTGGGAGAGGAAAGGGGGCCGCTAGGCGAGCGGCTCTGATACCATGAGAAAATGGTGAGCCAAGCTCAACGAAGACGATGAACAGTAGTAAGATGAGAAGAATGATTTCATTGTGTTACTGTAGCAACGGGACACTAGAGTTTAAATACACCAATGAGCATAAAGTAAGGTTTTAGGATTTGACCATATTGCCCTCAGACAATTACATAAAGTGTAAAGTATTGTGTGGCAGAGGGAGCAACTGAGGCAAAAGGAAGTGGCGTTAGCTGCTCCTGATCGGCGGCGGAGTCGTCAGTTTATCAAGGGATAGATATTAATAGCTAGAAATAATCAAAATACTTTAAAATTTTTTAAATGTCGTTATAAGCGAAAAGTATAAATAGTAAAAAAAACATATTAAATAAATCTATTTTTTTTAATTAAAATATTTCTAAATAGGACCTTAACTATTATAAAATTTAATTGACTATAATTTATGTTAATTTTTTATTATGTATAATAATTTGTTATTTTAACTTATGAATTGAAAATAATTGCAATGAAATATTATTTTTAATGCTAATGCCGCACGTATCTGCTTGGATGATAATCCACCATGTGTTACAACGTGATTTGTCAGCATGATGTGAACGATAACAAATGCGACTTTGATATGGTGCATGGTAACAACATCATATGCCATGTACATGGAGGCCAATTCCAATGCAAACGAACAATTAAATAAAGAATTTACAAATACAAGTTACATAACTATTTAATTAATTTTTATTATATAATGGACCTACAACAATTTGTTTAATTATTGCTTTTGTTGAGTACTAAAAATAGCTTTGGGAGAGAGTCGGAAAGTTTAACTTCTTAGGCTACAATAATGATCCACCAGCACACACAATTTAACAATAAAATTAACAGAGAATAATATATTTTTATGTGAAAATCGCAAAAAGTAAAAGTCGAGGAAGACTTTTAGATGTACATTTAAATTTTTATATTTATATTTCTAACATATAAATCTTTATAATTTGTTTGTAATATTATAGTGTCTAAATCACATTATAACTTATATTGTCCATATTTATAAGAGAAATGAATATATTTGAGTTTGTATTGATTTCAAAGACTTAAATAAAGTATGTTTGAAGGATGAGTTCCCTTTACATAGTCCCAAGATAAGGGTTAATACCAATCATATATATATATATATATATATATAACCAGAACAAAAAAATTCCATTAAGATAGAAAGATACAGCACAAGATCATAAGAAGGGCCACAATAATAGAATTACAATTAATGTTAAAATAAAGAAAAACAGTAGCAAGGCAAATTGAGAGTAGGAAAGATAAAATCGGAAAAATAAAATAGCACATCCCAAAACATCCAAAAGAAGAAAATCATTTCTTCTTAGAATTTCGTTTATGTTGCCTAACAAAATTATCGAGCGAGCTCGAATCGAGGGTGTTATCAATAAAGTCCTCCCCACTATAAATAACCATGTCATCATGTAACCAATCGCATTGCCACCTAACATCTCTAGCAACATGGGCTAACATATTAGCATTAGAAATGATAGAAATAGACACATCCACTAGAGGCATCACACTACCTTCCTCCCCAACAACAACCAAGGTTTCCTCACCACTATCAACAAAAGAAACAGAATTATCAACAGACAATTCCGCACCATCACCAACAATCGGACTATCACTAAGATTAATACAATAATTACTATCAGATACAGACACAAGGGCAGGAGCCACATTAGGAGAAACAACCCCATTCATCGAACGAACAACATCAGCAAGCACAGGGGCAGCAGGGGAGATAACAGGGTAAGACACTTGCTCGACAAAAGGCACACCACAGCAGAACCATTAATAGCATGGATAGGGGAATCCAACACAACAACCAGCTCCACCAAAACAACAGGAGAGCCACCCGAACAAATTCCAGCAATAGAAATAGGGACAACCAAAGACTGAAATTGGCAAGACGAAATTAACTCAAACATTACATCACCAATAGCAGGCAAAATAATGGAGACACATCCATAGAACTGTCCTGACACAGAGGCAGTAAAACAATAGGAGGCGGATAAGCAAGAGTAGGATTAGGAAGGATAAGAGTCGTATCCCCTAAATCCCCAACATCCCCATCACCAACATGAATGTCATTATCATCAGAAACCCAAAAATTCGGTTTAGACAAAGGAGCAATATGTAACCTTGCATCAAGTGTAGGTCTGCAGTCACCAAAAGAATGACCAAGACGCTTACATTTGGGACAAAAGATAGGAAAATCCTTTATAGTAACTTGCTAGAAATACCCTAGTTTCTTAGCTCATACAAAAATTTCTTTGTAATTTCCACTAGCACACAGGCAACAGATGAGCGAGAAGCCAAGTAGTGGCATTATCCACCTTCAGCGGTTTACCAAAAAGAAGCCCCAATCCATGCAAGATACGAGGAGAGAAAAAATGGGGATGTAAATTAGGGAAATGAGATCCAGATCAGGACAATGGGAGACTCATCCCCAATGTCACTGGAAGGAGACCATTTAGACAGCATCTACCAATTCAATATTTTCCTTCATGGATGGTCTATCAGGGTATAACCAAATTAAGTTGACCTTAGACGATAAATAACTCATTGAAATGAGAATCTTGTAAGAAATTTATTCTTATAAAGTTATGTTTTTTTTTTTGATTGAAGAATAATGACACCACATATCAACTCACCGTGACATAAACATTTGATAATCTTTGTCATCATGAAGTCGAACTTTAAATTGGTGAAATTGCTATCAAAAGTAAGTCAATGATCATGCATTGACTTAAGAAATGTATTCCAACGCCATAAAAACACATATTAAAAATGGAGCCATGAAAGAATATAATAACACAATTAAGATCTCTTCAAGGAAAGCTATGTTTCATGAGACACTTTATTTCAAACTTTTTTAGTAGATGACAGTCATTTGATACTCTGACAAAGAAGAATATTCAAATTTAATGGGATATATCTTGCGAGGAAGCTTTCAATAATATTAAGTACTTATTGAACCCTCTAGTATCGATATCTCTAATATTAGAGAGACATTTAATGTCTTATATAATTGTCCAAGATGAATTAACAAGAGCTTTATTAGCTTATGTCAACGAAAAAGTTAAAGAAAATGTCATATATTATTAGAGTAGAAGATTTATTTCAATCGAAAAAAAAATTCCATTATTAAGAAACATTATATGCTATTAATTTTAATTGTTTAAAAACTAAGTTATTATATTTTTTCTTAAAAAATTAATTTAATTTCTTGAATAAACTTGCACTAATGATTATTCTAATATTATATGGTTGTTGTCTTGCCATATGTACAATGATTTTCCTCCAATTCGACATCATTTATGTTCCTCAACAAGTAAATAGACCTCTAATATCCTTTTCATAACACATACAAACTATCACATGCACACAGATCATTTTCAGACATATGTAGAATGGTTCAAATATAGAAATTTATTGAATTATCTGGTTAGGCCAAAATAGATTGAATTGTGCATCAACTTTCCAAGTGTTATACTATGACTATACAAAAAATAAAGTAACTAAACACATTCAGATAGATCAGACTGTATAATGTCCACTACGCAACAAAGCTCCTTAATCTTTTCCTAACCTAAAATAGAATACATAATAGGAGTAAGCCAACGCAGCTTAACATGTCATACTTATCGATCTTAATTTTTAATAATTAACCCATTACACATTTATGAAGTTTAAAAATAGTTAATAGCATACTATTACATTGAATAAAATAGTGCTAACATTTAACATAATTTAAATAAACTTTATACTAAAAGTAAATAAACATGTACCTCATATATTAGAGTAAAAAGTAACAGATTTTTATCATGTACTTTTACCTCCCATCAGAAATTATAAATGTATCATAATTCAAGCCCTTATGACTCGTTATGCTAATATATCAAAATAGAGGTCAATATGACTCCAAATACTTAACATATATTAGATATTCATAAATTCAGTTCTTTATGACTCTAAGTGCATTCAACATAACATAACATTCTCTAACATTAGAGCTCCACAAAATTACGCAATTCGAGTAGATAAATGCAATAATAATTGCATTGAAATAAAGAAATGTAATCAAAATAATTTTTGGAATATATAGAATGCTTTATCGATAGGTAACAAATTTAACATCCGAGCTAAATTTCACAATTCTAGAATTTCATTAGATTACCAGAGATAGTTAAGAATATTACTTTGAAGCTTTAATTATAAATACCCTAAATTTTAAGATAAAAATTATTTTCTAACTTGTCAAAAATAATGTACTTTTGCAAACTACCTAGTGGATTTATTTTAAGAAAATACCTAAATATCCAAAATGAATGTACCTACAACGTATAAAAAGTTATATATTGAAAGTTTAACGAGTGTAAATTTATCCTCATTTGTACACTATAATTTATAATTTTAATAAAGAATCCTATAAAAATTAAGAATTTTAAAAACTAAGATAGACAAAATGTAATGTACATCAACTTAGACAAATTTTTAAAGTAGGTTTATAGTAGAAAAAAGACAAAAGTAGTCAGAAATTATCTCTCTCTCTCTCTCTCTCTCTCTAAAATCACCTTTCTCTCATTAAATGTTCACTTTAAGAATAAAACAAATTTAATAAAATTAAATAAGTTAAAATTATTATTTTTATAAAAATATGATCTAACATCATAGTACTCTAGACAGTGACGCTGCTGGGCTGACTATCCCGAGACCTTAGTGTCGTAGCTCCCAAATCAACCGCCACATTACTCTCAAGGAATTTTTTTTTCAAATTTCTTATTCATGCGCATAGACCCTTAGGATCTGCCAATGTCGGAGCTAGAATATCTTTTTAGTAGGGGACTAAATTATTTTTGACAAACTTTCCCTCGACTTTTTCATCTAGGCTTGGACCAGCATAAGCTGTTCTAAAACAAAAAAATTGAACAAACACCAATCATAATTAATTAATTTATCCAAATTTACAAATCATTTATAAATAAGATAAATATTAATTATTGTATATTAAAACTTCAAAAACAAATTTATTATTTAGGCTTTTTTAAGATTGTGAATTTATTTTCAACTTCTATAACATTTATTTGTTTATAATATGTATAATACTAATAATTGGACCAATTTGATTTTGAAAATAACATAGACAAAGTGAAAGAAGCTCACTGTTTCCATCTATTAGGATTTGCTATACACACACACACACACATATTGTATGTGATTCCTTCGATATTGCTTGGTTCACTGTTATGTTGTTGATTGAACTATTGGATCTATAGTTAGACTTCAATATAATGTGTGCTTTATTGACTGTTTGCCATAAGGGTACAATAGTTTTTCATGTAAGCCATTAATTTCCTACGATTGCATACCCATATGTCAAGACCTTTTTTCTTTATTTAAAATCATCAATTTGACATTATACTTTTTTGAGGGCAAGGCACCCCGTGGTACCCGCTTTAGAATATATTTTAGACACTGACATGCATAAAAAAACATTCACAAGCACATATAAGGAGTACTATTAATGTAGAAATTTCATTACCTTTCTTTTATCAAACTGGGTCAAAACTGGTGCTACTACGCACTACTTTAGTGAGTATTGCGTCACAAGTAAAATCAATAAGCCTGCTCTACTACTTGCCCACATACTCACCCTATCATCTTAGTGCTTGTCCATAGACTCACCCTAGTCTGCTTGACTACTCAACACTACTAAGCTCACCTAAAGACCCCTCCTTGGAGCCCATCTGGCCTCAACATCTTTTAGCCAATTAGAGGATGACACATATATAGAGTTATTTGTATGGTACACTACAGAAAACATAGCTCATTTCTCAATAGAATTTCAGGTGGAAATATATTTGTCACAAATTTTGGTGGGTTTTCTGGCGGATTACCAATGAAAAATTTTTTGGTGAATTTTTCGATGGATTTTCGGCTGATTTTTTTATTGCTTTCCGATGGAAGTTTAGACAAAAATTAATTTTTTTAAATGACTAATATAAATATTTATAATTAATTAATAAATTATAATAAAATAAAACTATTTTTATTAAATAATATTAAATTAAATTAAGTAATTTAATAATTTATTGTTAAATTAAATGAATTTAAATAAAATAAAATAAACTGTTGAAGTCAAGGGCCCGCGTTGGTCGGTGTGTTGGTGGGCCCGACAGCTTAGCAGGTGGGCCTGGTTTATGGGCCCAATGTGATTTTAAAATTTTTTTCTAAGTAATTTTCAGCCAAAAAATTCCACCGAAAATATTTCAAGCATATTTTTCCCTAGAATTTTTTAGCTGGTATTTGTTTTTCGACGCATGAATTACCGTCGAAAATTCTTCCATAAAAAATCTGTCAGAAATGTTAGTTACTGATGGATTTTATTGATTTTCTGGCAGAAAAATGGCCACAAAAAATGACGTTTTTTCTGTAGTGGCAATGTACATATGTTTTATGTATTATTGTACTTTTTTATTTTTCTATAGCCCACAAAACTCTATATATAAGGGTTGCTAAGGAGTTGCTTGTGTAAAACCTGCAGAAATGCTGTTTTAGACCCCACATGCTTTTCGATGTGTGACGACGTGTTTTAAGTAAATTTTTCAAAGTCATCGGAATTCGAAGCAAATAATTTTATAAAATAGAGCGCAAAATTTTGAGCGTAACGATATATAGAACCCATATGTAATTTCACATAATTTAAAAATTAAAATTTGTGTAAGTTTGAAAATGCCTAGAATGCCCTTAAGGAGTGTTAAAACACAAATGGTTTAAGTGAGGGTAGTTTGGAATTTAGGCAAATGAAATGAGGCTCCCACTCTAAATAGGGGACCGAAATATTTCGGTCCACCATTCGTTCCTAACGCCTGAACCGAGTGGAGAAAGGAGTAGAGGCGGACGAGCAAGGCGGCGGGAAGCTTCGGGCGACAGTTTCTGGTGGCCGTTCGTGGAGGAAATCGTAGGGAAATCCAAGGGAAGGCTAAGGTAAGTGTTTTGCAAGTGTTTATCTTCCTTTTTCATGAGTTTTCTCTAAAAGAATAAAATTAGGGTTTTGAGAAAATGAGAGATTTCTTTGAGAAAAGTTCAGGGAAGAGTTAAGGGATGTTTTTAAACCTAAGAATGAAATGTTTTCCCTAAAAGTGTGGTTTTCAAAAAAATTAGGGTTTTCTTAAAATTTTTTTCTTTCAAATTGGTTTTGTAGGATTGTTTTTAAATGACATTAGGAGGTTCATAATAGAAAAATGATGCTTTTTTTGTGAAGAAATTTTAGGTTTGAAATTAGGGTTTTTCCCTAATCATAGAATTTTTGAGCTTGAAGTTTTCCATTAGGTTTGGGAAGACTTTTAGAAGCAAATTTAGGACTCTTATATCAAAAAACCAATTTTTTTATTTTTGGTATTTAAAAATTCCAAAAGTATAACTTAATTTTAAAATGCTAATTGAGTGTAGGGAATGGTGTGTGCTTAAATAGAAATTTAGGAATGTGACTCTTCTATAAAAAAAAAAGGATTTAAGGGGGTTTAGATGGGAAGCATGAACATGAATTTGGGAGGGGTCCTTTATTACCATAGCATAAGAGTTTAGAGAATTTATGTGGGATTAGTGATTTTTACTTGATGTGTGTGTTTCATTTAGGTATTGAATGCGTGGAAAGGAAGAGTTCGTAAGGATAATTGGCAGAGCACATCGTATTGAGGTAGGTAAATATGACACTTTTAAATTTAGAAGAAAATTTCAATTCTTTCCACCATATCATGTTTTATATTGTTGTGAAAATTTTTAGCATTCTTCTAATCGTACTGCCTTTATATCTTATTATGCTCTAAATGTCATGCACATATTTCTATGGTTGCTTAATTATATGAACTCAGTTGGAAATGATTTAGAGATAATTGAGCTTATACCTAATATCATACATTAGTTCTTACTCATGTGTTATCTTACATTACAAGTACATCTCTTATGTGATGGTATATAATGCACTTGTTTCTTTCTAAAGTGATGAATAAAGAATGTACTTAGCTCTTTTCTTTCCTCATGTTATCATGAAATCATGTAGCACATTAGGAGACAACTGACCATATGCATGAATAAGGATCTTTCTAAGAATAATTAAAGAATGAATGTATGTGCATGTTGATGCAGAGGTATCATTGGTAAAGGGGCTCTTTGAGCTAAATGGTAAAGGTGTTATTCTGAGCTAAATGGTAAAGGGGTTCTTTTGAACCAAATAGTAAATGGTTTGGCCAAATAAAATGTACCTGATCAGTACAAAAGATACCTCTGAGACGGGTGATTATAAGATATATATTACATTATATGCATATAAAACATCTTATGAGTCATGAAAATAATTCATGTATTGTGTAAAGTGATTGGTTGCAAGCTTAACTAAAGAAAGAGGTTTAATGGTTGACCTAGAGGCATACTACTTAATTTTTATGATTTGTTTAATGTTCCCACACAAAGCATTGACATACATGTTATTTTTCTCGTCTTTCTCTCTAAATTTAATTGAAAAAGCATTTGCCTATTGAGTTATGACTCACCCATGTTGTGGAAAATTTTCAGGATATCCTGCGAATAGATAATGACAGACCAACCACCGCGCACTTACCGTCGTAGGGAGACGATGGGTGGCAGGTTCTTTTGCGTTTTGTTATTTTGATTATAGATGGATGTATATGTAAAATTTTTGAGAGAATTAGAATGTTTGGATCCCTTCTCTTGAAAGAAATCTCTATGTACATGTTTATTTCGAAAGATGAATGAAAAATGAAAGCTTTACTTGGATTTACTTTAGTGGCTCTTTCATTATATAGTTGAAGATGTTTGGTTTATGTTAGATGATTTGATGTTATGCTTTGAAGGCTTATTTTCATCCTATCTGACCTCTGTTCCCGCCTCGCCTATGCGAGCTTACCGGGCCGGATCATGACAGCTTGGAACTTTTTGACTATTTCTAGCTGATTCCATACTAGTTTGAGACTCATAGTTTTCTTGATCATTCTATAGATTCTCTATTTTTATTTACTCTGCTCTCTCCATTCTCATATAGATTTTAGCTCACTAGCTCACTAAGTAGGCATGCTAATAAAGTGGACTATCACCCATGATCACATTTATATCCAACATGCATAAAATGATATAATTAATATTTTGATTCACGCTTGAATCCAAAGGTTCTCTAGTCAAATTTAAGAGAGCTAAAAGGATTGAATAATTATGGAGATCTAACCGACCATCACATTAGACCATTGTAGATGGACCATCATTGTCTGACCACAACCGACAACTGCCTTTGAATTGCCGCTCGAGCATCACTATTGGACCACCGCATGAACACCACCATTGAGCCATCACTAGACTGCTTTCATCGAACAACCATTACTTGTTATCAACAGTCAAATCATCACCATTAAATTATTGTTGATTGACCATGTTTATCATACTTTTGCCACATGACCATTATCATTAGACAACTGCCTCACAATCATCATTAGGCTGCCAAAATCAACAAACCACCATCATTAGATTGCCGTACACCAATCATATTTATTAGTCTATCATCACCATCAGCTCCCTATCACGGCGTATTAAATCTAAAAATTATAAAATGAATCTGATATGCGTTGGTACGACTCAATTTTTTCCTGGCCTTGTGAAGTTTAAAATAGATTTGGTGGCACAAAGATTTAATTTTGAACTAAATGTAAAAATTAAAAATAAATTAGAAACCAGGTTTGAACCGGAATAGGAATACAGTTGCGGCCAGAAGTTCCTGATCCAGAGAAAGTGTGTTTTTTTTTTAATTATGACAAAAATAAAATTTACTTAGGACTCATATAAGTCGTTTATATCTAAAAAACATATTTTAAAAATAATAATTTTTTTTAACCAGCTTAAAGTTGCAAATAAAATATCAATATTTTTATTTTTGAAATTAATGTTAATTTCTAACTATTATCAATCAAATAATGAATTTGAGGAACTTCATTCAAAACATGTTTAACAAATGGTTATTATCTAACTTTTTTGAGTGTGTGGAACTTTATATTACATTGACGGTCCTCTTTAGTATAATAATGCAAATTTTTTCAAAGTCCTTTTCTTAGTGTGTCAGATTTAGTGTCATTTTCTTAGTGTGTCAACTAGAGAAAAGTCTTACTAGTAAGAAAATGTAATATCACTTTTAATTATAAAAAAAAGTAATTGGAAAGCTATAAATGGCAACGTTTTAAAAATCAGACCGGACCGATCGGTTCAACCGGTTGAACCAGTACCCGGTCGGCCGGCCGGTTCGTTTTTACACTAAAACCGGGTAAGCAAAGAATCGGCTTTGAACCGATCTGACCGGAGGTCGGACCGTGAAACCGGAAACCGGGTGCGAACCGCCCAGTTAATCTTAATCGCAAATTTCGGCCGCTTGATTTCAATCCTGCGGAATTTGAGGTGAAGTTGTGACAGTAAAACCTAGTTTTCTCCTACTCCCGTAACTCTCGAAGCCGCGAGTCTCTTCCGATCCTCTTCCTTCGTCGTTACTTGGTAATTGCTGCTCAGAAATTGAAACAAGCGGTTTCTCTGTATTTATTCTTATGTTTTTTAAATTATTTTTCTTAGTGAATATGAAGTTCTGTACCTTTTTTATCGACATGAATGTCGTGTGTTCCATGCTCTTCATACGTTGTGATTTATGAAAGGTATCAAGTTGTTCAATTATGTTCATAATGTTTTTTGAAATGATGCCATTCCATTAACTAATGGATTAGCATAAACTGTGATAAAACAATTTTAGTTTGTGTTAGAAACAAACTAGCTCAAATCAAGGCTGTTAAGCTGATCAAATCTTCCTTAATATATAGCTGAAATCAAGGCTGTTAAGCTGATCAAATATTCCTTAATATATAGCTGAAGAAGATTCAAGACCTTTCTTCCTTTTTCTGGAGGGAAGACCAACATTCACATTGGAACATCAACTGATTCAAGATATCTGTTTCATAAACTTTTTGTTTTTCAGTTTCTGAATTGATTGAATTGAGGGTAAGGTGTGTGAACCTTTCTGAATTGATGAAGTAGGAGAAGACGACATTAGGATTGGGAAGCCTGCAGAGAAGGTGAGAGGCTGCATCCATTTGCTATTACCTCCTTGATTGTAGTAGAATCTTTGTAGTAGAGTAGCGGCAGTCTTCCTAGTTTTCCCCTCATACACATTAGTATTAGATCTAAAACGTGGGAAATAGCAGATATTTTGTCATATATTTTACTTAATTTTCCTTTGCTCATTTCATTTTTTAACAATTTCACATGATATAAAAGATGGTTGCATTCATCAACTTCCAACACACAATAGAGCTCAACAAAAGGTGTGTTGTTTACTTATTTACTTATGTTTTATAACTTCATTGATGTCATATTTATATTATTTGATTAATTTGATATGAAAAATGAAATGTATAGCGAATGTATTGGAGGAAAATTTTTCATTTATTTAATAATTTTTAATAATAATTTTATTTATTACATCATCGAACCGGTCAAACCGTGAACCTCTCCTTCTTCCGGTCCGTTGTCCGGTCCAGTTTTCAAAACCTTGATAAATGGGTTGATTCCGTCATATATATGGCCTCTTTAACTTATTAATTTCTAACCATTGTCTAAAATCATTAATATTAAAATTAATTACCACATTTGGTCTCGTAAAAATCTAAAATTTAATTACCTTAGAATTATATTATTTTTATTAGATTGAGCAATTGAATTATAGCAAATAATATTTATAATATTATAAATCAATTTTTAGTTATGTTAAAATAATCAAAATTAAACATTAAAAAAATGTTTTTAGTTATGTTAAGCTAAGTAATTAATAATTAAACATAATCTCCTTAAAAATAAAATAAATGTAAATAAATTGCTTATCCTTACAAAATTCAAGAGTTTTGGGAAACTTTAAAAAGAAAACAACAAAAGTCCAAATCATTAAAATTAAATATATCTTAAAAAGATAAAATAATTATTTATTTTTTGCAAAAATTAGAAGATTGAAAGAAACGAGAAATTACAGGTAGAATGGAATATAGCAGAAGTAAAATATTGGATACTGAACCCATTTCAACAAAATTCTAATTAAAGATTCGACAATGGTATAAAACATATGAGTTAAAACTAAAGAATCAATAGAGCATAAGAAATAGGGGATCGATAATAAGTGTCCCTATGCCTGCGTCTGCATTAAAAATTGCCTTCCAAAGGACTGAATGTTATTGCAAATTCTCCAACTTGAGAGCCAGAAATCTATTTATTTTTTATAGAATTGGTAGAGCCGAACATTTTGTTAATGGGATGTAGATTGATTGATTTAAAATACATTCAATATTTTATATGTCCCCATAAATCACCTCAATGTGCATGAATTTCGAGACATATTCAAATAAAAAGTTTCAAAATTAAATGTACGATCACTTGGATTTTGATTTCAGCAAATTTATGGTCTAATTAAACATCTCAACAAGAAGAACCCAACAACACCAAAATTAATACAATACGAGCTAAAATGGGCCCAAATCAAAGATCTTAAACATAGTTGAAAACATCAAAATATTAATTGAATGGCTAAATGTCAATTTGTAACAATCACATCATGCACTATTTTTTTTATATTTCTTCTAAGTGCAATATTTCCTTTCCTACTTGACCCCACAAATAAATGGTAAGGATGAATATTTCGAATCATTTTTCCCGGATATTTTCCTACTTTTCAACGATCTTTTATAGTTGTGGTGAGATACTATAACTTTTCTCAAATTCTTTGTGCTCATTAGCCTAGTTACACTCACTCAAATTTTCCATCCCTAACAGTTTGCCAGTATGGTCGGATGTCATCCGCGATCAAATTTTGATTCAACATTTTTAATCAAAACATATCCTAATATATCATACTCTCTCTCTCTCTCTCTCTCTCTCTCTCTCTCTCTCTCTCTCACACACACACACACACACACACACACACACATTAAACATTTCTACTCACTTCATTAATACTATTACAAGTTAAATTCAACATATTTTTTCATAAAACCTTAAGACTCCAAACACATCTTAGGTGACAATAAACTAGGATTGCATAAGTTGAGTGCTAGCAAAGTTGGGTTAACAAGTAGGGGGATGACTTTTAGTGCCCCAATTATAGATTTGCCCATATATTAAAACAACCTGCCTTATCAAGAGAAAGAGATAGACTGTCAAAATTCATCAACACTATTTAATCATATTTGGTATTTCAATCTTACTTCTTATAAATAAATGGGCTTTGACTCAATCAATATATTTTTTAATTTTAATTTAAAGACTTTATTTATTAATTTCAGTGGACAGAAATATGATAAAATCATTTTAGTTTCACATTATTTGATATATGCTTTTAGTCTTATGCCAACCATATATCTATCATTAGTTTAATGCCTATCTCCCCAAATTATACTGATTTTAATCTTATCAACTAAAAATATGAGATAAATTACTATTCTTTAAGAAAATATACTTCATTTAAGGAAGAATGACAGGGTTGTGCAGGCCATTAAAGAGGGGGGCAGGGGGCAGCTTGTTTAATACTTATTTTTATTTATTTATAATTGCACTATTATAATGAGTGTTAAGAAAATGATGATGGTGATGATGGTGAAGGTTGCGCGCATGATAAGTGAAGAGAGCTGCTCTCATGAAGACTAAGCCTAATAAGTCGATCAAAGCTCCGGATCAAATGGGGTTTGTTAAAGGCCGAGTTATTGTTGATAATATCCTGCTGGCTCAAGAGTTTTGTCAGGATTTGGATGTTAAGACTAGAGGGGGCAACATGATTTTGAAACTTGACATTGCTAAGGCGTATGATAACATTAATTGGAGCTTTATTTATAACATGTTGATATTATTTAGTTTTGATGATAAGTTTATTTCTCTTATTAGCATGTGCATTGAAAGCCCTTTATTCTTAATGGCAAGTGTCATGGTTTCTTTAAATCTTCTCATGGTTTGAGACAAGGAGATCCTATCTCCCCAGCTATCTTTATTATCGTTGCGGAGTACTTGTCTAGGGGGCTTTCTGACTTGTTTTGTAAATTTCCTAGTCTTTATTTTAGAACTTTGGGTGGTATCAATATTTCTCATTTATGCTTCGCGGATGATTTCATAGTTTTCATGAATGCTTCGAAGAATAAGGTTTCTAAAGTTTTGGGTTTTTTTGATCAGTTTGAAGCTATTAGTGATCTTGTTTTTAACAAAGATAAAAGTTGTTTTGTTATCTCTAAGAAAGTTCCTCCTAATAGGATTTTGGATATTAAGAACCTTACGGGCTTTTCTCAAGCTATTTTGCCTTTAAAATACTTAGGTATTCCTTTGTTTAAGGGCAGGAAGAAGTCGTTTCTCTTCAATGGCTTACTCTCGACGATGCAAAATCGTTTGGCTACTTGGGATTCCAAGTTTTTGAGTTATGGTGGTAGGCTTGTTCTTATTAAAAGTGTTCTTGTCTCTATTCTTGTTTACTGTTTTCAAGTTCTTTTTCCTACTAAAATGGTGTGTTTGAGGATTGATAGAATTCTCAACAAATATTTTTGGAGGGGTTCTTCTAATAATTCTAAAATCCACTGGTCCTCGTGGGATAAGTGTTGTGGTACTTTACATGAAGGTGCTCTTGGTTGCAAGTCGATGAATGATATGGCTTCTGCTTTTTCTTTTAAATTGTGGTATAATTTCAGGGCTAATGTGTCATTGTGGGCTAACTTTATGAGGACTAAGTATTGTGGGGATAACCACCCCTCCAATTGTTTCTATTCTAAAGGGCAATCTAAGGTTTAACATCGTCTTTGTCTGATTAAGTGGAAAGTTAAGCCTTGTTTAGCTTGGGGCCTTGGTGAGGGTAACGTTTTCTTCTGGCAAGACTGCTGGATTAATGGCCAATCTCTTGAGTCTCTCCTTAACACTAATTCTATTGATATGGTGAAGGTCAATTTTTTCTTTTTTGCCATTGGTTGGGACTTGGATAAGCTTTCTACTGTTATTCCTGCTTTTATTATTCACTTGATTATTAATATTTCTCAAAATCGTAATGCTAAAGATGTTTTACTTTGTACCTTTACTAAAGATGGTCTTTTTAGAACTAAAGATGCTTGGCATGTGTTTAGAAGTAAAAAGGAGTCTTCCAAGCTTTTTAAAATGATCTAGCACAAGAGTATCCCTACTACGGTTTCTATCTTTAATTGGAGGATGCTTAAGAAGTTTATTCCTACGGATGAGCTGCTTAAGAAAAGAGGTTTGTTTATTACTTCTAAATGTCAATGTTGTTCTAATGAAGAAAACTTACATCGTGTTTTTGTTTCTTCTCCTATTACTGTTAAGGTGTAGAATTTCTTTGAGGACTTATTTCATTTTAATTTTTTTGGTCCTCATATTTCTGTCCAGAACCTGTTTGAGGATTGGATGGTTCGTGTTAAGGGTCATATTCGTAATGTTATCCCTGCTCTTATTATCCGGTTTATTTGGTTGGCTAGAAATGAGTTTCGTTTTAATGGTCATTTGATGGATCATCACAATATTATTCACAAAATTAAGGAGAAGGTTAAAGCCCTATTTTCTGTTCATTTAATTTCCTATAAGAATTTTGACAAGGTGCTTTTTACGCTTGAGGGTTTTGGGATTAAGCTTGATGGTGTTCATTCTTCTTCGGTGAACAGATTTTCGTATTGGCTGAAATCTCAAGCTATTTTTTTTAAACTGAATTTTGACACTGTTTTGGAGGGGAACATCTGGTGTGTTGGCGGTTTAATTAGAGATTCCAATGGGGCTTACTTTTTGGGGTTTGCTGGTAAAACCATTGAAACTGTTAAGCTTGGGGGTATTTTAATGGCTGTTTTTCATGGGCTTTACCTTTGTGCCGGCTTGGATATCCAAAATATTGTTCTGGAATGTAATTTTTATGTTGACCTTAAAGCTTTGTTGGAGTTGGACGGTAGCAGCTGCTGTTATTTCCTTTTTTATACCCGCAGAAACTTCAAGTTTATTATGGATTCTATGAACTGTTCTTTTACTTATGTTTCCCTTACGATTAACTCTTCTACTCTGGCTTTGGTTGAGTTTGGTAGTAAGTTTAATGTTATAACTGATTTATCTTTTAAGCATCTTACCGTCCATATTCAAGGCTTGATTAATTTGGATCATAATGGTGTGCCTTATGTTAATTGATTTTAGAGTTCTGGGTGGGGTTTTCCTCCAGCTTTTTGTTTTCTGGTTTCATTCCAGTTGTTTTTAGTTTCGTTGGTTGGCTGGGGAGTTCATGGTGGTTTCTGGTCCTTTTTTCCTTGCCTGTTTTTGGCTTGGCTCGGTTGTTTCTATGAGGTTGGCCCTCTGTTGTATGGTTCGTTGCTGGATTATCACCGAAGGGCTTGCTATATTTGTTTTTTTCTTTGTGCTTTGGATTGGTTGCAGGCATTGTGTTCCACCCCTATCTTCTTCGGACTGCTGGGAGTATTTGGAGTTTGTTGAGAAGCACTCAATCCAGACATATCCTTTTAGTTCTAGTTTTATTTTTTACATTTTCAATGCTTTTATATTATTTGCTATTTTGTGTTCTGTGTTTCTTTCTGGCGGTTGCAGGATTTGGGCTTCAAGTTGATTATGCTGGTGGATTCCTGTTGCTGTGAGTTTTTTTGTTGTTTTTTGCGTTCTCCCATTTTTTGGGTGCTTAGTCTTAAGCACCGTAGAATGTTACTAGGTTGCATTGTATTGCTTATTAGTTGGGAAACTCGATCTCCTAGGTTTTTCTCTTTCTTTTTGGATTGTAGCTCTTCGAGTGGTAGTGGGATTGAGTTTCCCTTAAGGACTGTGTAATTTTGCCCTTTAATTAACACGTAGGCCCCTATTGTGGGTTTTCCCTAAAAAAAAAAAAAAAAAGCTCGGCCAAGACAGCTAAAAAATCCATTGCATGAATTTGTTTTTGGTGCAGTAGTTTGTTTTATTTTATTATTTTTTTTGTTACTTTGATAAAAGTATAAAAGTAGTAGTTTGGTAGCAGTTTATGTAAAATTGTTTTGTATTTTGTTGGATGTCTTGCTAGTATTTACCCTCTTCAAGTTTATGTTTAGAGGTATTTATAAACGTATAAAATTTTATGTATTCATACATTTATCACTCAATTTTTTATATTTATTTAGTAATATTTAAATATTTAAATTATAAAAAAATTGTAGACCTTATTGTAATTTCTTTTGGAAATATGTAGTGCAGTCAAGTTGTTCATTACTTGTTATTTTTGTTTCTTGTTGGAATGCTAGTTGTCCATTCCTTGTCATTTTTGTTTTTTGCTGAAATGGTAATTGCATTATTGTGTCATGCAGCATAGTTCTAACCATATTATTGTCAAGATTTCTTATTAAATATGATAACAAAAGGTAATGGAAAGAAAATTAATGCAACGTTATTATAAATTGTAAAGCGGTATAAGAAAATGTATGTTATTTTTTACTTTCATTAGCATTTATTAGTATCAGTTATTAGCATTCAATGCACTTAAATACATAGATTAAGTACGATCAAAATATATTAATAATAATTTAGGTGCAATTCATACACATGCATGATTACATACAATTGTTCAAACAGTCATTTTTATATTAAAATTATGTACTTGCAATACATTTTTAAATTAAGTAAGTACAATCAGCTCGAGATGTTTTACAACCTAAAATCAATTCAATCGGTTTTATTTTAAAAACTAACATTCACACACAATTCATCTTGATTTGTTGGTTGGGAGCTTAGGCTACCGACTAAGAGATCTTGGGTTCGAGTCTTATCTATGTGATGTTTGTGTAAGTCTGTCTTAATTGACCTAAATGTCCCCCTACAAAAAAAAAAAATTCAACTATTTAAAATTGACAAATAAATTAATGTTTACATAAAGTGCAATCAGATTTATTATATATTTAATAACTTATTGAGAATAATTTTTTTTTTTTTTGAAGAAATTAGTGTCTGATCCGATTTCATTACTATAATGTTTAATTAAAAAAGGACGAAGGTTAATTCAACTCAAACATGATACAGAAGATGATTGAGGATTTGCAACAAAAAAATAAAAATGCTCAAAAAGAAAGATTACATTCCATATTCAAAAGTATGAGACAGATTACATTGCTAGGCTCAGAAAGCACAAAAAAAACCACTTATATGTAAAAGAATCACAAAAAAGCACAGCAAAAATCATATTGGTTGCCAGAGAGACTGTCCGAAGGATGAATATTGATCATAAAATATAAAGGTGATGACAAAAAGCATTTTCTCAATGTCCAACTAAAGAAACAGATTCTTTCTGATTCTTTCTGAAACCCCGATTCTTTCTAATTCAAATGAAGATCAACTTAGAGCTATTAAATGTTAATTCTGGGAAATCTATTACAGCACTAGCATTTCAGGCGTCTTCTTTTCTCAATTTAGATGCAATAAATGTCAAGTGGATTAGGAAGTTAAAATTAACTCCTAAGAAAGCTTTATTTTGATGGAGGTTGATAAATGATGCATTACCAACTAATTTTTGGTTGAATCACAGAAAATTCCAAGACTCTTTTTTCTGTCCGAGAGGTCATTTGGATGTTGAAGATGTTAATCATATTGCTGTTCAATGTAAACAGCTGAATGAAATCTTTGATACGCTGAATCAATGGGGTATTCACCTTCCTAAATTTAGCTATTTGTCTCATTGCTTGAACAATTTAGAAAAGCTGGCAACAACAAATCCTGGAGCTGTTAGAGTTTATTTATCTTCGGTTTGTCATAATTGGAAAGCTAGGAATTTCTTTACGCATTTAAAAAAAAGGTTTCTAATCAAGTAGCATTAGCAGCTCATATTCTGTCTTATTCATTACAACCTCTATTTATTCTTTTCCGATTTTTGGTTCTTTAGATGAATGTTGCTTATGGTTGGAAAGATGTGCTTCAAAGGATTATTTCTTAGTAAAGCTTTATTGCATTGCTATTTTCCTTTCATGTAAATCTAGATGTAAAAGGGTTTATGGTGGTTCTGAAGATAACTGCTTATATATTGCGGCCATCACTGTTAGTTATACCTCTGTTATTGGAGATGGTCTTGTAAAGTCGGGCTTCTAGGGTGTTAATCAGCCGGATAGGTTGTTAATGAATTGTTGGCACCCTCCTCCACCCGATTGGAACAAAAGTGAATGTGGATGCTTCCCTACTTCTATCGAATGAGGCCTTTATTGAAGGTGTTCTCAGGGATCATAAAGGAAGGTTTTTGTTGGCTTTTGGATTCAATGGCTTGCATTGGGATGTATCTCGGCTAGAGCTCTTAGCAATTCAGTCATTGAAGGTGATTATGCAATATTGGATGTTGGATTATGAAGGAATTATTATTGAAGGTAACAATGCTAATGTTATCAATTTCCTTCGCAGCATGGTTAAGAAGCTGGGTGGTCTGATGGTTAGCAAGGAGATGGAAGAGGTTGCTTTCCTTAAAGAGTTTAAGCATGTTATTTTTAGTTTTGTGAATGGGGATTGTAATAAGTTAGCCGATCTTTGTGCTAGCTTTGCTATTAGTAATAACTTTGTTTGGGATGCATTAGTTTGGCTAGTATTTGTCCTTTATTGGCTTGTTAAATGAGGAATGCAATCCTTTTAGTAGTTTGTAATAATTTTCTTTCTTAATGTTATTGCTTTTGCATTTAAAAAAAGAAATCTCTATTTATTTCAATTTGTAAGAACTGGGATATTCACCGGCATTTAGTGCTGTAAAAAATTTGGTATCCCGCACCTACACATTGGATTAATTTGAATGTTGATTCTTCTTTGATGCAATCTAACGAAGCTAATATAACAAGAGTTTTGCGTGATCATAAAGTCATATTTTTGATTGCTTATGGAAGGAAGTTATTGCATTGAGATATTTCTTTATCGGAGTTATTGCTGTATTTGATTTCAATAATATAATTCAAGATTTGATGTGAGATAAACAAGGTATCATTATTGAAGGAGATAACATCAATGTGATCAAATTATTGCAAAATACAATTATGAAGACCAACAATCGAAATAACATATTACAAAGATTGGATTTTTCATTTCTTGAAATTTTTTATAATGTAAATTTTCAATTTGTTTCTAGAGAGAGTAATAAAGTGGCAGATGTTTGTTCTCGTTTTTGCCCTCTTAGATGACTTTTATTGGGATGCTTTTATTTTCGTGAACTTTCTTCAAGTGTTGTAGACTTGATTAGGAAGGATTGTGATATGATTTCTATCACATAGGTTTCTTTGTAGTTTTCTTTATTATGCTCTAATGATATTTGCATATTTAAAAAAAAAAAAAAAGCTAAAGAAATAGATATAGCAATCAGATTAATGGTGGAGCTTTATCAAGATCATTCCGGCCATGAAGTTTACTTGAAATGTCTTGTTTAATACAAATGTGAAGGGAGGAAGAATTTTATATCCAATTTCCACATATTCTACTGTTCCTTTCTCCCACAAGTAATGAATAAAAAAACAAATTATATGATGATATGCCTTTTTAACCACCTTAGAAGAATTCTGAATCTTAGAAATATTATCTAAAATTTTAACCAAATTCTGGTGTAGTAACAGGCACAAAACATGGGTAACATTATGCATCTAAGTTATATGAATTGCTGCATTCGAAGAGGTAAGGTGAGTCGAAGATTCAACATTTTCAGACCAAATGTTGCATTGTGGATATATCAAAATATTTTTACTACGTAACTTGTATGCATATTTGAGCCCACCCATAACTGCAAACCAAGGACATTAGGAGAAATGAATGGAATGGCATTTATGCTAAATTTACCACATCACATTAGCATCATTATGAAATTGAGCTTAAATAAAGTGTTTGATAGTAGGTTTCATTTTACCCATCCTTATAACATTCTCGATACTTTCATCAAACATCTACATACGAGTAATTTTGTCACATAGTAGGATAGGTATGATATCCGATAAATTCCATGTTCCATTTCTCAAAAGATAAGCAGAAAAGGCAATGGAAAAAGTAGAGGGTGGTTTGAGTGTAGTTTAAAGTAATTCAATTAAAGAGTTGCCTTGAAGCTAAGGATCTGAATATAAAGATTGATTGCTGTTGGTTAAAATCTTGAAAAGATTATGTGACGCCCTAGGATCTAATGAAAGGATTGAAAATCCTAAACCTATCAAATATTACAACTCAACCATCAACAGAAATAACCATAACCATTATAAAATCAAAATAATAAAAATAACTAAACACATCCCATTTCATTAAAACAAATGTGCTCTAATTCAACTCAAGAAGTTCTTCACATTAAAATAATTAAACACCAATTTTTAAAATATTATCATAGCAACTCATATTCAAAAGAGACATCTTTTACCCTTTTTACTCTACTATACCTTTGCCTTTTCTTAAATTATCAGAAAACATCATAGGATGAGCATAACTAGTTTAATATACTTCTCTCCCAGCCCCTCACAATATCAATAGTAATTAATTAATTAAAATAAATACAGAATTCAGTAAAGAATGGACAAAGTAATAATAATACTTTACTTTCAATTTTCAAGTTTTGACTTACACCTTTGAAGCCACTTTCATAGAGGGTTTAGATGCATCACATAACACTTGCTATTAGTGGTTCACTTGCACTTGACTTTTATATTTCATCAGGGTTCATTCAAAATTTCAAGTATTATTAACATTCAATTTATAATATTTCTTATACTAGACTATGGAAGTATTAACATATACAATGCAATGATTAAAATGTATATTTTCTAATGTCTCCTTATAGCCCTACGTCTACTTATGCCGTAGTTTAACCTCACACACTTGCCTCTAGCAAGTGGGACTAGCATTAAAACAAAGCAATGCCACATAATTTCCCATACCTGCTTTTAACAAGTAGAGGTAGAATCCCTCCCACATCTGCACTCTGTAGATGGGGCCAAAATAGAAAATGTAAGGTCTTTATAACAAATTGGAGAGTGCACTTTTTCACATATCAAAATATCTTCAATACCATGTTGTGCATGCAAACAATAAAGCAATAGTTAAAAAATTATAAATTCAATGTAATATTCAAATAATGTATGAATTAGCAGTAAAAAGCCACATTGCTTGTTTGATTTTATACCACAGAACTTTTCCCATTCAAATTTCAGCTTCAGAGGTGTACTCACATGAGCATTTTAAGACTTTTATGTAATTATTGTAATTGCTAAAAAAGCCTCAATTCTTTAATGTACTAAAAATTTTGTGTAGGAAAAACCAACTAGTAACAATTTGATTTTATGTAGTCAAAATGTCCAAAATAAAACATACGACAACATATTAAAATTATGTAGTAAAATTATCATAAAACTCTTGAAAAGTATATTTCTGTTCATAACTTTTTATAAAATTATTGGAATTGAAATCAGAGATAGGAGTTTAGAAATCTACCTTGTGCTATATAATATCCTAAATAGGCCTATTAGAAAAATCCTAAGTTTTGGCTACCAAATCCTCTCTTTTTCTTTCTCTATCCACTCTTCCCTTCCCATTCTCTTCTTTTCTCTAATGAGGACTGGGTGAGGTGAGTGATTAGTAAATGGTTTAGGATATTTAATATTTAAAAACATTCATCTTGATTTAACACCATGGTGTTCGCCTTCCCAGCGCCGTTGTGCTCCTAGAGAATCTTCTAGATTTCCCCATAATGTTACCATTAAACAACTTTGTGTCGTGGTTGCACTACCTTGTGCTACAGTGCATGTTAATTTTCTTTTTCCCATTGGAGATCTTAATGCCATGACACTGCCCAATGCCACGATGCTCCCAGAAAAAATTTCCTCATTAGACACTCAAGGATATATTTACCAGTTAAATTAAAATAAACAAAAATTTCTCTATATTAATCAATTTTTAGAACAATGAATATTACATTCTCCCCTACTTATAGAAAACATGATCCTCGACATTTCCAGTACACTGTATAGTTAAAATAAATCCAGAAATAATTGTCTCACATATGTCTATTTCTATAAGGTTTCATCCCTCTGTGACTTATACTTCCTATAGACTTTAACCATCAGAATCTACTTATTCCTTTGTCATTTTATATCGAAGGTCAGAATATGTTCAGGTTCTTCCTTGTAGGTTAGATCAGGTTGCACTTCCACATCTGATACCCACTTTCTCAGCATTGGCATTACAAAACATTATGAATATCCGACATGAGATATAATAGAAAAAATTTATAAGCAAATTTCTCAATAATTTCTATTACCTCAAATGATCTTATATACCTATAACTTAACGTATTAATTTGCCAAATATTCTTACTCCCTTCATTGGGTCAACCATTATATACAAAAAAGTAACCAACCTAAAATTTAACAAATTTGTGCTTAGGATATAAAAAAATCTCTAACTATCCCGAGCTGCTTCAAATATTTTTCCTGGATTATTTATTTTTCTCTATAACACTATATACTAGCTTAGAGCATATTAACTTTCATTCTCCTAATTTAGTCCATGACAATGGTGTCCTACTTCTTCTTTCATACAAGGCTTCATAAAGAGGTATACCAATACTTACTTAGAAGCTATTATTATAATAAAATTCAATCTAAGGCACATAATCTTCTCAGCTTCCACAAAAAACAAAATTAATACAATCTTAAGAGATCTTCTAGAACCTAAATAACTTATTCTAACAACCCATCTATCAGGAGGTGAAAGGTTGTACTAAAATTGAACCTGAATACCTTCTTGATTACTTTTTATAACTTTGAGGTGAATCTACCATCACTATTAGAATTAATGACCATAGGAATTCCATATAATTTAATAATCTCATTTATATATAGCTGGGAAATATATCCATAAATTTTGTATACCTCATTAGAAAACAATTGAGCAAACCTTGTTAATCTATCCACTATCATCCATACAACATCATGGCCATCCTAGACCTAAGAAAACTTATAAAAAATCCATAGTGATCTCATTCCATATCAACTTAAGAATAGGCAATGGTTATAGCAATCCACTAGACATCTTATGCTTAGCTTTGACGAGTTGATAAGCTTCACACATAGAAAGAAATTTTTCCATGCCTCTCTTCTACCAAGGCCACCAAAACATCATCTTTGGATCATGATATATTAATGGCAACTATGAAGTGAACTTTGAAATTGTATAAAAATCTGGGGCTCTATCACCCCTAAATAATGCTTAAAATTTTTTTATATAAAAATAATAACAAACATTCTTAATATATGTAAGTATACACATCAAATCAAGTAATAAAGTGATAGAGTAGAGTGTCAAACCCATGATGAAGTATGTTTTACTTGCAATAATATACTACTATTTATTCTAATTATAGTCATTATCCTACTGATATAAAAATGATATTTTTAGAGATTCTATTACTGAATGAAATAGTAAAAGCATTTGATATAATATTTAATTAAAGTGTTTTAGATTGATGACTATAAATTGAATATCTTTTCTAATGAGACTCTTTGTGGTAATGTGATTCAGAGATATGCATCCCTAGATCTCTATCGAGCTTGTACGTGTATAAAGGATATTTTTTAACCTCCTATATGTTTAATATCTCCTTAATAATATATAATATTTTACATTTTCTATCTAGGCATGCAAAACATCATATCCCAATACTCATGGTTATTCTTGCATTCTCCACCGAGGATATATATCACACTAAGTTCTAACTACACATATGGCCACTAAGTGCATTAAATAAAGAGCGCGATAATATTGAAACCATCTTTTAACAGTTTATAAAATAAGAGTCTTCATTAGTACTTAACATCTATTATATTATTAATCTAGAATAAGAGAATTTCCAAACATGGAATGAATAATAAGAAAATTCATGGAAGAATGAAAAATATAAGAGAGTTATATCACTAGGAAGGATCAATGTATCTCCTCTATGCTCCATCTCCCTTTAACTTGTAGAGTTGCTTCAAGAAACACATGTTATGCACCCAAAATGATTCTAACTTGTACTTCCTAATCCCTCTTAAATTTTACTATAAAAGGGAACTAGAAAAGTACTATAAAAAGTAGTGAAATTACATAAGTGATAGACCCTTTCTTATAAATATAACACATCTATTTATAGCAAAATATAAAAATAGAAATTGAAATGATCGTATAAGGTGTTAGACTTACGTAATTGTCTCAAGGATAAACAAGAGGGGGTTGAATTGGTAATTTTAAAAAAAAATCCCTCTTAAATAAAAAATCATTTTAAAAAATTTCATAATTTGAGTTTCATTAAAAATAAACTTTTTAAGCACAATAACAAATTAGTGAAAATAAAATGCAAAAATATAATAAGAACTTAGTAATTTATAGTGGTTTGGTCCAATAAGACCTACATCCACTCCTTGAAGACTCTCTTCAGGTATTGCACTATTGCTAAAGTGACTTTCCTTTTGCCCCCACAACAAGGCGGAGAAGCCTTTATAATTTTCATCTCTTCCACCAATCTCCTGTGCGGCAGAGTACCGTCATCCTTTCACCTCTTAAAATGGAAACCAAGGATCAAAAAGTTAGTTAGAAGAACTTATTGAAAAGGGCTTTATCAGACCCAATATATCACTTTAGGGAGCACCGATGTGCTTATTAAGAAGGATGGTTCGATGTGGCTTTATATTGATTGAAGGGAGTTGAGCAAGGTGAATAATAAGTATTCTTTCCCAAACATTGACAATTTATTTGACCATCAAGTAGGCCTTCTATATTTTTAATAATATATTTAAGATTGGGATACCATCAAGTCATAATGAAAGAAAGTGGTACTGAGAAGACATCTTTTGGCACCAGATATGAGCATTATAAATTTTTGGTTATGTCATTTGGACTGAAAAGTATTCCAATTGTATTTATGAATATGATGAATAAAATTTTCACGCCTTATCTTGATCCATTTATTTATTTATTTTAATGATATGTTGGGTTACTCTAAGAATGATGAAGAGCATGCAGGTCATTTGACACTTATTCTAAGATTACTAAAGAAACAAAAATTATTTGCCAAGTTTTCTAAATATGAGTTTTTTGTTAAGAAAATTTGTTTTTTTTTTGGCGCATTATTAGTGACTAAGGTATAACAATAGATTTACAAAAAAGTGAAAGTAATTGAAGAATGTCCAAGAAAAAGTAATGTGACTAAAGTAAAGAGCATTTTGGGATTAGCATGTTATTATAAAAGATTTGTAAAGGGGTTTTCTCAAATTACTTTACCTTTATCTTGGTTGACATAAAAGGATGTTAAATTTGAATGGGCTGATGAATTTGAACAAATTTTTCTTAAAAGTAAAAAAGTGTTTAACATCAACATTTGCATTAAAAATTCCATTTGGAACTAAGGGATTCCAATTATACAATTATGTTTTTTTTCTTATTAAGGGTTTAGTCATGTCTGATGCAAAATAAAAAGGTGATTCCAAACATTAAAACCTCATGAAAAAAAAAAAATCCCACACATGACTTAGAATTGGTTACAGTTGCCTTTGCTCTAAAGATTTAGAGAAATTACTTATATGAGGTGAGACGCAAAATATTCACAAATTGTAAAACTTTGAATTATATTTTAACTCAAAAATAATTAAATTTGAGAGAGAGAAGATGGATGGAATTAATAGAGGATTGTGATTTCGACATATAGTATTGTCCAAGAAAAGCTAATATAATGGCTAATGCCAAGCAGAAAATCTGGATGACATGTAAATTGGATCTTTACTCAAGAATAAGGGTTAATTAAATACATGAAAGCTTTACAATTTAGAGGTCAAAAAGCAGAGTGCTTAGGATACATGTAGCTTAAATCATATGACTATTTATCCTTCATTGGAGGAAAGCATCGAAGAGGCCCAAAAGACTTACTCTGAATACTCGAAGCTTATTGATCTATAGCAAACAGGTAATAGAAAAGATCTCAATGTAGATGAGAAAGGAGGAATCAGAAGTAACTTGCACTTGTGGATACTAAAGGGATCAAACTTGATTTAGGATATTTTATATGAAGCCCAAAAGTTGGGTCATTCAAACCATCTATGAAGTATAAAGGTGTATAAAAATTTGAAGGCAATGCTTTGATGACCTATAATGAAAAAAGATCTAGTTAAGTATATGGAAAAATATGAGAAATGTCAAGTTGTTAAGGCTAAACACTGGAAACCTAGTGGTATGTTGCACTCCATGTCAATACCAGCAAGGAAGTGGGAAGATATAATAATAAATTTTGTTACATGATTTCCCAAATCAAGATAATAACAAAACTACATTTGGGTTATGCTTAACACAATAAAAAAATCAACACACTTTCTACCTATATGTCAAATTGATTTGATGGAGAAATTAGCTAAGTTGTTTTTGGAAGAAATCATCATGTTACATGAAATTTCTAAGGTTATAGTATCTAATGGAGATGATCATTTTACATCTAAATTATGGAAGGCTATTCTGGTATATAACATTATATGTTAATCTGAAAGTGTGTGGGAGTTATTACATTAATTTGAGTTTTGCATTTTTGTTTCAAAAGTTTAAATTTCATTTACGGTTAATTATTTTAATAGCTAATTTTTGTTAATTTAATGTATTAACTAATATAGTAGTTAATATATCAATAATATCTTACTGTTAACATTACTCTAATATTTTTCATCTATTATTTTTTACTCAATTGGAAATTCTGGGATACTAATCAATTTTTTTTATTGTTATTTAATCTTTGGTATCCCCTCCACCCCTATAAGTTTAAAATGATAAGTAGAGACTCTTACATTCATTATGACATTTCTTTTTATTTCTAATACTTTCTTTATGCTTAAATTGCTTGCTAATAAGACCCCCTTTTACCTTGTTTTAAAGGGAGTGTCTAGTAGTTTCCTTTTTTTTGTAATAGTTTCCTTTAAATTTAATGCAATTTGCATTTTCTCAAAAAAAAAAAAAAAAAAAACATTACTCTAATATAGTAACTAATGCTATTTCTCTACAGATAGCAATTTAAGGTTATATAAACTATTATTTTATGCTAAATCGTGTTCCACTAAGCAGTCACTAAACAGAGCATGCATCGACTGATGGCTAATCAGAAGGCTGGGATGTTTGAGGCCATAGCTTATGAGAGATTTTTGTGAAAAACTCTCTACACATTTGATCATGTATCTGCCAGGGAGTATTTTGAGTTCTGTGAGGCGGAAAAGGGGCGGAAGAGGGAGTTATGTTGAGTGCTGTGGAGGCCAATTGCCGTAGTAGGGGTTTCCGTGAGGGTGAGTGTAGATTTCAGTGGAAGAAAAAGAGGAAGAAGGGGGGGAAGAGAGAATTGAGGTAAAGGAACAAACGGAAGTATGCAAATTAAATTTTATTACATTTGTTTAAAAGATTTTCAAATATTTATATTATGTTCAATTGTTATTTAGGAGTTTAGCCGGTAAATGAGGAGGTGAGGTTCTAGTTGTGAGGTAAACTATTCATTGCGATGAATAAATTTTATTCCATTAACAGGACATAATGGCGAAAAAGGATTCATCTAGCCGACTCCACGTAGTGGGATAAAGACTTGATGTTGTTGTTATTGTTGTATAGATATTATAAAAATTGAGATTTAAATTGTAGGTGATTTACAAGCGTAAAAATTATGGGGAGCTAGAATTAAAGAACCAATTCACCACAATGGTAAGAGAAGCAATTTGTGAATATAGTAATCTATTGTACACAGATAATTTTAGTTAGTGATGTGTAATATTAATTTCTGCTTATAAATTTAGGGTTTAGTCTATTATATTATGTGATTATGTGCACCTTTATTATATTGTACCTTATGTTTGGTAATTCATATAGTCATACCTACCTATATATTGATACTCTAAATTTTTTATATCTAAATAATATGCATATGCATGTCAATATTTATAGGCAATTGTCAAACAACTTGAAATGAAAAATGCAATGATAAAAAAGGCCTTAGAATGTGTCATTTGAAGTGGTAGGTGAATAGGACAATATGATCCTAATGGACAGTGTAACCCAGTAGAGGCAATGTGACATCAATATCAGCCTATGGACTATTATATGAAGCCTACGGGTGATAGAGTTAGTATGACCTCAAAGTATTATATGAAGCTCATAGGTAATAGTGACACTTCAACCTCAAGTACCTACGGGTTGTAGGCTTAAATCTAACTATGTGGACATGGCACTTTCTAAGGCCAGAATAAGAAAGTTATTTGATGAAATGAAATCTACATTCATATTGTGATGTATGATTTACTCGTTGAAAGTATTTGGCATTTTAATAATGTTGGTAGCATGCAACATAGGGCAATGATATTGGCATTATGAGATTTACTCGAATGGTTGGTTTTGATAAACATAACTCTTACATGTTCCATTATTTTATTTATTAAATCCTTTTTAAATGTGTAAATATAATTCTTACTTTTGCTTGTTGATACACAAGTAATTATTGTGTTTCATATACTTGAATGATGTATTAGGGTTGAATATCTTTTTGAGCCGCATAGCTCACTAGATTTTTATTATGACTAATGTTATAGGAAAAGGGCATGGATAAAGATATAAAAGCTTACTAGACTCTGGTTAATTTAGATTATGAGATGAGTCCGTAATAAAATCTCAATGAATATGCAATAAATTCTTAGTTCAATCATTCAAACCACGTTTATCAAATAATTGTAAAAAATATTTTATTTAACATTCAATCCTTCCGAATAAATATAATTAGAATTAGTTGGACAACTAATTCTAGTGTACGTAGTAAAAACACAATAAATACAACTACCAAAACAAGAAAAACACATCAAATATGAAGTCAATATGCAACATTTGGACTTTCAAAATATACATTTATTTTAAAATTGAATTAATTTTAAAAATGTAGATAATTTGGAGTAATATGAATTAATTTATTAAAAAAACATAATGATTACATTATTGTAAAGAAAATTTGGAAAGAATTAAACTTGAAACCTAAATCTCCAAAACCTAGCTTTCCCTTCGGTTGCAGTTATTTTAACTATTCTACCTCCTGAACGTCTGCACACTGTATGAATATATCTACCATAAAAAGAAACATCCTCCAGATTAATCTTCATCAACATTTTTCACTAAAAATCTTATACATTACGATGCTTCACAACTGAAATCCTAAAAATAAAAAAACATCAACCCTAAATTTAACATTTGGTCTGGGTCAGCCTATAAGGCATGAATATCCACATCAACAATTCATGTCTGCAACTTACACATAGACAATCCACACGTAACAAATTCATTGTTGTCCAAACAAAGTTACGTCCGAACTCCGCACAGAATAATTTATACAATAACTCCATACTTTATTAAGGATTTATTTCCATTTTTTTAATAGTTTTTGGTACATTCCTTATTAAGCTCATTCTTTATTTTCTCATGATAATGTTCCCCAGCAATATTAGAAAAAATTTCTACCACCACTAATAACATCACAATAAATATTATGATTAAAAATTCGAATCAAACCAACTGGCTCAACTAGGAATTGATCACCTATAAAACTTCTGCCAAGAACTGAATAGGAACCTACAAAATTAATTGTGACTTCATAAAACCATCCAATTCATTTTAAAATCATATTAAAAGAAATAAAACTCTAATACCCTAAATAGAGCCAGCATTAATTATTTAAATAAAGAAAGTAACGCCCGAATGAAGCGTAAAACTTCAATAAAATATTTAATGTCCGTATGCAAAATTGACAGGGGAAAACATTACGTGGGACAAAAAAGCACCACAAAGCTCCATATAGAAATTAAAAAAAAAAAAAAAACAATTGACCCTCATAATAGCCAAAACTATGCTGAAAAGCTGCAGAAGCCAGTTTAAATTTTAAACCATGTTTTAATGTAATCCATAAAAATAAAAAGATGGCAAATCTCTCAAATTTACATTCATATACACAAGTGGCGCAACTTCTTCAGTCCTGAAAGGGAATGAGCAAACTGTCAACCAGGGAACATTTTCTGGAATAAAACCTGCATCCAAATAATTAACAACAATAATCAACCATAGAATGGAGAAGGAATTAATAAAAAGATAATCATTAAAGGATTTAAAACGTGTCAAATAAATATCTGCCATTTTTAGTAGTTTATTATTTCAATCGTGAAATGTATCATACATGTTCACAACTATCAAATAACACTTATTCGTATTTTAGGGAAATTTGACCTTCTACATATTATAATTCCTCCGAAAATGACCAAATATATCCACTATTTACTTTCTTATAAAAATATGCCTGGAAATGACCAAAATGCCTTTTCTATAACTATATATTATTGCTATCTAGAAAGCATAAGTTCCACCCCTCAACACCTGGCTATTCTCCCGTATTAATTGTCATCTTTCATTGAGATTTTGACGCATAGCAGGATAAGATCACCGTTGCGATAAAGTTCAATAAGAGAAATCAATCTAAGATCACCGTTGCGATAAAGTTCAATAAGAGAAATCAATCTAACACCAACTTCGACGAACTTGGGTATTTTTTTCTTTTCAAATGTTTGAATGATTATGCATCATATGATCCAAACAAATTAAGTCATTTTGGAGTAGTTCTAATGCAAAACTTGTTAGATATTACAATCCTACTTTATGACCAACCTAAAACTAACAAACAAGTTAGGACTTCTAATTCTTCGTGGACCTAATGGATAACTTCCATCCTATAATGTATATGGTAAAATCCCAGTCGTTCCTTCATAGATTGATCCCACAGCTAGGATAGAGATCCATGGGAGGGTGGATCACGTCGTTTCCTTTCCATAGTTAGGCGGCTGATTTAGGAAGGATTATTTTAGGGCAATAATTTAGGGTTGCTATAATTTATTTGTTTCTTTATTTGATATTTTGTATAGAACTATAAATAGGGATATATTTGTGCAATAAAGCTAAAGCCTTTTCCTCTAAAAACCTTGTAATTTAACATGGTATCAGAGACATGGTTGTCCTTCACTGCCGAAGATTGATCGTCTCCAAATTGCTCTGTTTCATGAGATCCTCCCTACGTGGCCCAAGTGAGACCGAGCGAACAAAGCTTCTCGGTTACAGGCGACTGAACAGAATCTGTGAGATTCTATAGCGCAAGCCTCCCGCCTACATACCCCAGCAAAGCTACAAGCTTCCGATAGCATCCATTCGATATCGAACGTCTAAAACGGGATCAAACGGCGTCTTATGCGTAGCCGAGGGCATGACGGGAGCGATCCAGTGCATAGGCAACACTGGAGCTGGTCGAGAGTGAGAAACTCACATGCAGCTCGAACATGCGATTAGGTCGGGACAAGGACTGATTAAACAGGAGCAGTCGAACAACTGGATCAACTGTGCCTGGGATCGAACATTGGCTTGAGTAGCATCCGACCTCTCGCGTGCATATAAAACTTCTAGGAGTAGAGCAACATCTCTTATGTTTGTCGTGTGCCTAAAATCGAACAATTAAAAAGAGAGAGAGAGAGAGAGAGAGAGAGAGAGAGAGAGAGAGAGAGCCCAACCTCCAACAAGCATCGTCCTTCATTGTCGTAACTAGAAATCGGAGGGTACAATTCTAGGAAGCCTTGATTGCTACTCAGGATTTTGCAGATAGCCTTCATTTCTATCATTTGACACCACAATGTCATGCCCTCGGCGCATGGCGCGGCGCACCTACGGCGCCATGTTCATGGCGAGGCGCATGTGTTTAAAATAGCGCGCCAAATTATTTTTAAATTTTCGTATACTTATGAATATTTTTAATATTTAAAAATATATCTATATTTTAAGATAAACGACTATTCATTGCCCTAATTTCACGAAAGATTTTTTGTTTGTTGCATCCGCCAAACACATCCCGCAGTCCCTAAGTTGAGGTCGCTGAATCTATCTCGAAGCCGAAGGTTTTCTGTTTTCTATTTGCTGCATTCGCTACTTCCGCCGAATCCAGCCGAATCTGTCCCGAAGTTGAAGTCGTTGTTTCCGCCGAATCGTCCCGCAGAGCAGTGCTTCTGCCAAATCCGCCCCCTCCGTCTGTTCCAATAAAAAATCTTACCGGTTGACTCTGATTTGCAACCTCTGTCTGTTCCGCACAGCTTGGTTGTTTTGCACGGCTATTTCTTACAAGAATTTACAACTTAACAAGTATGCTCGGTACCGTTAGGTACATGCTCGATCCCCGCAAAGTAAATGCTCGGTACCGCTATGTATATGCTAGATACCGCTCGATACCGCTAGTTACTTGCTCTGTACAGCTCGGTACAATTAGGTACCAGCTCGGTACAACTAGGTACACACTCGGTATTGCTAAGTACATGCATGATACCATTCGGTACTGTTATGTAAATGCTCAGTACCGCTAGTTACATGCTTTGTACCACTCGGTACAGCTCGGTACAACTAGGTACACGCTCGGTACATGCTCGGTATTGCTAAGTACATGCATGATACCGCTCGGTACTGCTATGTAAATACCGCTCGGTACAGCTTTGTACTGCTAGTTACATGCTTTGTACCGCTCGGTACAGCTCGGTACAACTAGGTACACGCTCGGTACCGCTCCCTAATTTCCATACAAACGAACTTCAAAATTCCTCTTACAAATAAATTTTGTTTCGGGGGCGCTGCCCCCATATTATGTTTCTTGGACAATATTATGTTTCTTTTATCTAAATTTGTTTGCTTTTAGGTGATCATAAAATGTCAGATTCAGTTCAATCTTTAAAAAAAGATCCAGCATGGAAATATGCTATACTAACAAATGAATCCGACAACAACAGTGTGACATGCAATTTTTGTGGTAAAAAAAGAAAAGGAGGAATTATACGCCACAAACAACACCTCGTTGGGGGTTTTAGGAATGCAAGGCCTTGCTCTAACTGTCCCGAGCACGTGAAGTCTGAAATTAAGGCATCCATGTTGAAAAAAAAAGATTTAAAGGAACAGTTTAATGACATATCAAATGTCAACCTTGCTGAAGAAGAAGGAGAAGACTTTGATGTGATGACAGATGATATTTTAGTTGCTAAACCATCCAAAATGTTGTGGACAAATAAATCTAACACATCTAGTCAAGGATCGACATCTACATTTATCTTCAAAACATTATGATCTAAAGGTCCATTAGATACTTTCCTTACACCAAATCCTGAAGATGTAGTAAAGCATATAAAAGGTCAGTTTAACAAAGAAATGGATGCAGCTAAAAAAGAAATGAGGGGAAGGGTTGTTCAAGTGTTCAGTAAATGGATGTATGATATTGGGATTCCATTTAATGCTGTGAACTATGATAGTTTCCCTGCTATGGTGGAGGCACTTGGGCAGTTTGGACTTGGAATGAAACCTCCTAGTTATCATGAGGTACGAGTTACTTATTTGAAGAAAGAGGTTGGACATACACATGAGCTATTGCGACGCCATCAAGAAGATTGTGTACGATATGATTGTTCTCTAATGGCAGATGGATGGACGTCAAGGAATGGAAAAAGTTTAATCAATTTTCTTATTAATTGTCCAAGAGATAGTGCATTCATAGAATCAATTGATGCTAGTTCTTTATCTAAGAATGCTGTGAAAATATTTGAACTTTTTTGCAAGTATATCGAGGTTATTGGACCAAATAATGTGATCCAAGTAGTCACTGATAATGCATCCGAAAATGTTCTTGCAGGTTTGTCACAACTTTTATTCTAAAGTTATGTTATTTCATGAAGAATTTGTGTACATCTTAACTTAAATTATAATAACATAACAGGAAAATTATTGATGGACAAATATCACCACATTTATTGGACTCCTTGTGCTGCTCACTGTTTGGATTTATTAATGGAGGACATTTTCAAAATTCAAAAGCTAAGGCGATGCTTTGAGAAAGCAGTGGCAGTACACAGTTTTATATATTCTAGGCCTCGCTTACTTGAGTTAATGAGAAGGTACACAAATCAAAGAGCACTTGTCAAACCCACAAAGACTCGCTTTGCAACAGCTTTCTTAACTTTACAACATTTTTATCAACAACAACTGAACTTGAAGAAAATGTTTACTTGTGAGGAATTTATCTTGGGTCCTTATGCGAAAGAGGCTAAAGCAAAACAATCTCAACATACAATCTTATAGAAATCATTTTGGAACACTATAGTGTATGCCTTAAAAATAGCTGGTCCTTTATTAAAGGTTCTTAGATTGGTTGATGGAGAAAAGAAGCCCCCAATGGCTTACATATATGAAGCAATTGATAGAGCAAAAGAGGCAATTGCTGCAAGTTTCAATAACAGTGATAAGTATGATCAAATTTTTAAAATGATTGATAGAAGATGGGAAGTGCAATTATATCGGCCTCTACATGCAGCGGGACATTTTTTAAATCATGAATATTTCTTCAATAATCCTGATATTGCCAAGGATAAGGAAATAACTGATGGTCTTTATCAATGTATTGAAAGATTATCTCAAGATGTAGCTGAAGAAGATAAAATCAGTAATGAATTAAGTTTATACATTAGGGGTGAAGGACTTTTTAGTATTCCTCCAGCTGTAAGACAAAGAACTACCCGATTTCCAGATATCATTATTTACAAAAAAATTAAGACTGATTTGTTATATAATATTGAAAAAAAAAAATTCATTTCTTCCAGCTGATTGGTGGTTGGCATATGGACAAGGAGCTCCCAATTTACAAAGCTTTGCTATCAAAGTCCTAAGTTTAACATGTAGTTCATCTAGATGCGAATGCAATTGGAGTATTTTTGAATATGTAAGTATTTTACAATGTGTGTTGATTTTTTATATATGTTCATAATATAGTAATGTAATAATATTTTAATTGCAGCTTCATAGCAAATGAAGAAGCAAATTGGATCATAGTCGCTTAAAAGATTTAGTTTATGTGAAATATAATAGAGCACTAATTCGGAAATTCAATCGTCGTGATGTCATTGATCCTATTTCTTTGACTGAGATAGATGATGCAAATGAATGGCTAACAGGAAAATTAGATGATGAGTCTGATGAAGAAAATGACTTTATTGCTGGAGAGGAAGATTTAACTTGGACAAGTGTTGCTAAAGCTACCGGTGTTTATGATAAAAGCTATAATATTTGGGAAAGATCTAAAGGGAAAGAGAAATAATCTTCAATTAAGCATGATGTTGCTATTGAGAATGATGATGATGAGGGTGATGAAGAGGATTATGAAGTAGGAAACAATGTTGAAGAAGATAATAAAGTTTTTTTTAACATTTGCTGATGATGATGATTCCCAAGAAGAGTAGATTAAATTCATATTTGATCTTTTAAAAAAAGATTGTAATATTTAAATTATGAGATATTTGGATGTTACTTAGTCGAACTTATATATGTTATGGTTGTCTTTTATTATTATGATAGCTTGTCTTTCATTTTTAATAATATTTCATATTCATGCTTATTATTTTTATATTTTTTATATAACTTGCGCCATGTCCAAAATAGCGCGCGCCGCGCCGTGCGCTATGCGCCATGGCTCCAAATGGACCTTTGCGCCATGGTGCACCATTCACCGTTAACAGGTATGTTACTCCAAAAGCAATTGACAAAAATACCAAATTGAGGATTCTATGGTGCATCAAGAACGAGGTGATCTCCAATGTATAAAACCTTCCTATCGCCTAAATGGGAATAACTATCTAAAGTGGTCTCAATTTGTGAAGACCTACTTAAAAGGGAGAGGAAAGATACATCACCTTCTTGGAGGGGGACCAAAAGGAGATCTTAATTTTTGGTCATGGGATGAAGCGGACTCCATGATTATGTCATGGTTGTGGAATTCCATAACTCTAAAAATTAGTGATACGTTTACATATGAGATGCTGCCAGATAAACCTTTTCAAAAACTCGAGATGCTGCCCAAATATTTGAAATTAAGGTCAAGATGGGAAGCACAAAACAATGAAACAACACTATGATGGAATACGCCACTATCCTTAAAAACCTGTGGCAAGAACTTGATCACAACAGATGCACAAAGACCAAATGTTCAGAAGATGCTGGTATCTTAAAAAACTTTATTGAAAAAGAATATATAATTTTCTTGCAAGAATAAATGTAGAGTTTGATCAGATTAGAGTTCAGATCCTTAACAAAGAGGAGAAATTTCATTAAATGACACTATTTCTCCCATTCGGGTTGAAGAAAGCCAACGAGGAGTAATGCTGGAAGATACGTGTTGGAAGATTGTTGAAAATTCAGCAATGGTGACAATCAAAGAAGCACTATAGAAAGAAAAATGTAAGGACTCCTCAAAATTTGAAGATAAAGACTCCATTTGATGTAGTTATTGCAAGAAATCAAGACATGCTAGAAAATATATGAAAACCCCCTTAGTAAAAAATGGAACCAAAGAAGTGGCAAAGGAACACATCACGAACTAACATTACAACAAGTCAGCCCATCCTAGAAATGCAATCCAACTTCAGAGAGCTCAATATTGATAAGCTAAAATAACTCCTGGTATCCCTTAAAAAATCATCTGCATCTTCTTTGCATTTTCAGATAAGTTTCCTATATCCATTGGATTATGTGCCTCTAGAAATCATTTGAAAGGTTTATGAATCATTGACTCAGGAGCCACTAATCACATGACACACTTCACTATCCACTTCATCAATTATACACCATGCCCAAGTGATAAAAAAATCATCACTACTAATGGTTCTCTTACTATAGTAGCAAGCCAATGAGACATACCCTTATCTCCCTCCCTCAATCTAAAAAATGTGCTCTACGTATCCCAATTATCCACAAACCTAATATCCATATAAAAACTTACCAGTGATTATAATTGTAGAGTACTATTTAACCCTACTTATTAATTATTTTAGTTATAGAGCCTAATATTTTGACTGGTCGAGCACAACTCTGCTAGGGTTTCCACCCTAGTAGTCGTTTTCGGCTTTCTTCGCCTCTCCATGGCCCACGATCTTCTAGGATTTCTTTTCCTGGTGTTTCTCGCTCACTTTCTTTGTTTCCTTCTTGGTTTTTTGCCTTCGATCGGGCCACTTTCAAGCGTTCGCCCTAGATGGCTTCGATTCATATGACCAAGGCTTTCTCAATGATAAAAGCAATCCTTATTATTTTTCTTGAAGCTTTGTCTAGTGCTTCTCTTTCGAGTGATTTTCCTAACCTCAAATCTTCAACTCATTTCGGGCTTTCGTCTTTATGGATTTCAAAAGAGGAAATCCTTGCTTTGGCTCAACCCTTCCAATATGCATTGTTTGGTAAATTTCCGAACTACCGCCCCCCTATGGAGTCGATTCATAAGTTTTTCTTTAATCTATAGTTAATCGGTGAATGCTCTATCACGGTTTTGGATCCAAGGCATGTTTTAATTAAGCTGGTAAATAATCTGGATTACAGTAGAGTCTTCTCTCATTGTTCTTATTTCGTTTCAAATTGCTACATGAAGTTATTTAAGTGGTCGCCATTTTTGATGTTTCAGTGGAATCTCCAATCATTCCTGTTTGAGTTTCTTTCCCAAATCTTAGGCCTCATTTTTTAATCACCACACATTCTTCACGGTTTGGGTTCACTTTTTGGCCGCCCTTTGAAAACTGATAACGCCATTGTCATTGGTTCTCGGCCGTTCACTACTAAGGTGCTTGTTGAACTTGATATTTCCAAATGTTATCCTAAGGCTGTTTGGATTGGTCTTGATAACTTAGGTTACGTCCAAAAGGTTGCTATGGAGGAATTTCCTCCATTTTGTGAACATTGAAAGTCGTTGGGGCATTGCAAAACTAATTATTGTATTCTTCACCCTCATTTAGATAAGGCTCCTCCTAAATTGTATGCTAATGTTGTGGGAAATGGTTCTAAGGATCTTTGGGTTATCACTAATGAATTTGTCCCACATTTTGTTGGTGTTCATTTACCTTTGTATAATAATGTGGTTAATTTGGAAATTGGTCTTTTGCAACATCCAGTTTGTGATTCGGGCCTTTCTGATGTGCATGTTGTTGCTCCTATTCTTGAAAGTAATAATGGTATTAGTGAAGAGATGGACGGCACTGATGTTCTAATTCCTATGGCTAATTGTCTCTTTCTCATTCACTTTGTGCTTTTCCTTTATTAGATTTTTCTAGCTGTGATCAAGGAAATTGTGAGGGCAATAATATGGTGGATGGTTAAAATTTGCCCTTAAATATTGTTTCTAATCAACAATTCACTGTCACCAATGTGTTGGTGAGAAAATTTCTATGGAAAATAATCTTTGTAGTGTGCACCTTGATGATGTGGATATGGACTTGTGTGATGTTAGCAGGATTGCTTTAAATGTTTCTTCTAGTTGATTGGTGACGGCTGATTCTCCCTTAAATGTTATGGTTCCGAATTTTGGCATTGAGGATAACAATGTGGTTGTTTTTGATATTCCTATTTCTATTATTTTCAAGGATGCTTTGATTGCTCAGTTGGCTTTAAATTCGAAGGATTATTGTGCGGAGTAGTCCGATTGGTTGGACGAGTGCTACTCCTCAGTTAGCCCAAGGTGAGGGGGGATGATAAGGTTGATCTTAGGGATGATTTTCAAACTATGTTTGGCTTGAATGAGGTTCGTGTCGAAGATGATACTTTAAGGAAGGGCTTTGTTTTGCATAATAGAAGGAATAACAAAAAGAAAGGCAAAAGGAAGTAATACTTGCTGTTTTTTTCTTTGGCTGGTGTTGTTCTTGGGTTTTGGCTTTGAACCTTTTTGTTGTCTGTGTGGTGGATTTGATTGCTAGTGTTATGTTTGGTGTTTTTTGTGTGTGGGTGGCTTTCTTCTATTCTTCTATGGGTGGGGGTGTGGTTATGTCGTGTTCTTGCCTTGGGGCTGGCTCTTTTGTTGGGTGGTTTTGTTGGGGATTTCTTTGGGTTCTTATCGACCTTCAGTGCTCTATTTAGTTGGTGATTTGTGTTGGTGTTTGGGGTTCTCCGGGAGTTTAGTTTTTCTTGGTCTGTTGGCTTTGGTATTCTATTTTTTCCCTACTGTGGTAGCTGGGTTTCCTCTCTTTTGCAGGTTACTTCTTATTTTCCTTTGGAGCCTTGCATCTGTTTGCATGTTTGTGTAGCTAAATGATTATGAAGGTTGGTGTTGCTCGGCTTGCTGCTTTGCTTATTGTTTCTTTGTCTTTTGCTTTATTATTTTTCTTATTGTAATAGATAGGATCGCAGGTTCAATAGGATTTTCTTCAAATGTTGTTATTTTAGAGAGCTTCTGATCCTTTAAGGACCTGTAACACCTTTTTTTGTAACGCGTAGGCCCTGTCATGGGTTTTATCCAAAAAAACGAGATTGGGAAAGAAGATTGTACTTGCTAAGGAGAGAGATCAGGGACTGTACTGCCTAGAAGAGCTGAACAAATCTAAGAGCATCAATAATGGCTACTGTATGTTACCCCTAATTGATAAAAAAATCTACTATTTGGCTTCATCATTTTAGATTAGGACATCCATCTTTTGATGTCTTAAAACATTCTGCTCGGCTTGCTGCTGATGCAGATTATGCAGGATCACCAATTGATAGACGATCTATCTCTAGATACTGCACATTCCTTAGAGGAAACCTAGCTATGTGGAGAAGCAATAAATATAATTTGGTGACAAAATCTAGTGCAGAAGCATAATATAAAGCTACGGCCTTAGGAATATGCGAGCTACTATGGATCAAGATGATTTTAAAAGACCTAAGGACCAAGTGAGAATGTCTCATGAAGCTACATATTGACAACAAATTAACAATCAACATAGCTTATAATTCGGTTCAACATGAAAGAACAAAGCAAATAGAAGTGAACATACATTTTATGAAAGAAAAATTAGACAATGGTCTTATATGTATCTACCATATCTTATTAAAAGATCAACATGTAGATATCCTTACCAAGGGATTGGATAACTCTGCCTTTCTCAGACTGATTACCAAGCTAGAAATGACACTATATTCTCCAACTTGAGGGGGAGTGTTAAATCTCAGCCACTCCTTCATAGATTGATCACACGTCTAGGATGGGGATCTGTGGAAGGCTCACCTGGATCACGCCAATTCCTTTCCATAGTTTGGTGGTTGGTTTTTGAAGGATTATATTAGGGTAATAATGCTTGTTTCTGCAATTTATTTAGGGGCTGTTTGATATGCAGAATTAGGAGGATAAAATAATTTATTTACGTGCATTTCATAAATTAGGTCGTTTGGTTTGTTTTGAGCGGAACATACTTAATTCCTCAAAAGCATCAGCAGTGTATTGCGAAGGGCCGTTCGTGCGACTTCGAAACCCACTCAAATTGAGCGGGTTAGAAATCCTCTAGCATGAAACCATCGTGCGAGGCTGAACCCTTGGGTAAACTCTCTCCGCCGCGACAACCACTCTCTCGTCGCGCACCTCACTGCATTTAAGTCGAAACTCGCCGGCAAAGGCGAGATCAGGCAGGGAGAAGAGAAGCTGTAGCCATCGATTGGCGTCGACGGAGCTTGCGAGAGTGATTCGAGCACTGTGCTGACTCAGGATGTGTTTAAGGTGGAGGATTGGGAGGAGACTTGCGATGCTAGGTTCTTCGCCGACGTGCATGGCCCGACTCTGGCGATGGTGAGAGTGATAAAGGCGATGATTTCGGCACAGTTAAGTAAAAGCGATGGGATGTCCTATGGTTTTCTCGAACGCCTTAACAATTAAAAAGGAAGTTAAAAGAATCTTCACCTTTTTGCTTTATTGAAACCGACATAATGAAATCTGTGAAAAACTGCTTATGGATATGAAGTTTGCGATTGATAGAGTAGAGGAAAACGACACGGTTAAGTAAAGAAAATTCGGTACAGTGAGGTTGAAGGTTGAAAATCAAGAAGCCGGCAGGGGGGTGAACTTTGGCTACGGCCTGAAATGCTTCACAACAATGCTTTCTAGCGCAGCTTGACTAAAGATATACAGTTTTGCATTTTTTGCTAGGGGGTGAACTTTGGCTACGGCGGCGGCTGGTAATAATGGGGGATTTACAGCGATGGTGAGAGAGATAAAGGTGATGATTTTGCCAACGAGAATGGGGAATCGAGGCGGGTTGCTTTCTTTTCTTTCTCTTGAAGGAGAATTTTCGTAAAATGCAAAGTGTATTTAGATTTTAGTTTTCTTACTCAAGTTCATATCTTGCCACTTCCTCTGTAAAAAAGCTGTCTCCTTTGACGACTGCGAATAAGTGCTACAGATGGAGACAAATATGGAAGTAAAATCAAATAATACTAATTATTATAAATACAATGTTTTTTTAAATACAATAATTGTAATGCTAAAATAAATTATTATAAATACACCGCTTTTACTTTACTCTGGATATACCTAACCAAACAAGGGAAACTGTTCTCATGCATTTATTTTGCAGACAACAAAACAATCTCAAAGTATTCGGAATACAATACGTTTACTTTACATTGTATTTACTTTACACAATGATTTAAAATTGCGCAATAAAAGGCACGCCTCAACGCAATATGGTCTATTTAAGCCTCAAAGCCCACGCAATAAGTTCAGGTTTTGAGGCTTACGCCTCAAGTTTACTGAGCTCGCCTCACATATTTGAGCCACCGCCTCTATAAAAACTAACATAATATATTTTTGTGCAGTTCGGACCCCCCAATTGCCGACGTGGATCGCCTAGTGAGATGTCGATGTGGCATCAACATTTAAACCCTGGTAAAGGTAAAATGGAAAAAAAATTTCACAGTTCTCGCGGTGTTTCGGTTTTTAACTTTCGGCATACGTTTCAAGCATTCACTCCGGAGCAATTTCAAGCATTCACTCAGTTCCTTCTCAGATGTCGTCACCCCCAAAGAGAAAGGTAAATTTGCTAGCACATTTTTTGTTCAAGTTCTGCGCATTTTATGTTTATGCTATGTGTAGATGTTCAGGGTTTTGAAGTTTTCCGTATTTTATGCTTACGCTATGCGTATGCGTTCCTTTTCGAAACTTTTTAAACATTTGATACTTTGATGCCATCGTATTTTCTCTGTATTAGGGTTAATGACTTTATGTTGAAATTTGAAACTTAAACCCTAACTAAATTTTAAGTTTTTAACAATTAAACCCTAAACTTTTAAAACTAGAATAATTTGTGCCAATTTTGCACGTAGGATGTGCGTACGTTGTGCATAAGCACTGAGTACTCTATGTGTATGTTATGCGTATACTATGTGTGCTTGTGCGTATATTGTGAGTCCTTTATGCGTACATTGTGCGTACTCTATGCATATGTTGTGTTTACTCTATGCTTATGTTGTGCGTCTTTTGTACGTATCTTTTTACTTATTTCATATGTTTTTAATTTTTATTTTTCTGATATATGTTCATCCTATTACCTATCGATGCTATGTTTCAACTTTTCGAACAATCTGTGACAATTTTGCTCAGCAAATTCCTCCTGAAGTCGTGGACCCATTGAAACGTTTAAAGATCAAACAATTTTTGCAATTTCCTAGGTTTGAGCAAAATATCCCACTTATTTATGAGCTGATCTCAAGGTGGAATATTTCAAAGTAATGCTTTATTCTAAAAGGTCAACCTATTCCTTTCACTGCTGATAAAGTGGCTCTTCTTACTAGTCTGTCAAATAAAAGAGAAGAAATATCATGGCTTTCTTTAGTACATATATCAGTTACATCATTGGAAATTAAGATAGACATGCTGGAGTTGAACAAGCAAACCCCCCAGACTATGTTAAAAATGTTTATTATGTATTCATGTTCAAATTTATTGTTTCAACTTAACAACTTTAAGACCCCTCGGTTGCTTTAAAGAATAACAAATAATGAAGATAATTTTTTGTCAATAAACTGGGCGGAGTCGATTAGGAAATTTTTAGTTGGAGAGTTTAATAAGACCTCAAAGATTTCAAATAAGCCAACAGGTTACATCAACGGTTTTGAATCTCTGCTAATTATGAGTGCTAAGTGCTAACTGATAAATTTTATTTAATTTTTACAATTCATTTACTAAATTTTTCTTTCATCTTATACAAATTTGATTCCTAGAGCATAATTCTATTCATGCTCCTATGTATGCTGACAAAAAGCCATATTTTCTACGATGGACCGATGATATTGTATATACTATAGAGGTGGTCACTAATTTATTTGTTGATCTAAAAAAAAGCCAGATTTTTAATATCCCCCAGGGAGTTTCCTAGGCTGAAATTGATCTGATTAACATCAAAAAATATTCATCAGACAGCCCTCCATCCCTTGATTCCCCTCATGAAATATCCACCCATCAACCCCCCCCCCCAAATCTCTCTATCTGCCCATTATACCCCACATCCTCAGCAAGACCCCCACCAATCTCCTCAGCAACCACATTTTAGTTTTTCTACTGAAGCACTGGATTCTCTCCAAGAAAGAATAATTAAATCCTACCAAAAAATCTGCACCAAACCCTTTTTTTAATTTGAAGGTAGGATGAGCAGAAAGTTTGAAGATCTAGCTAAAAGAATAGAAGTTATTGAGGTCAAGCTCAATAATTACATTGACCAGGAGCAAATTATTTTCTCAGAAACGATATATTAGCTACTCTTCATCTTCCAATAAAAAAAATAAATTAGATATCCCTCCCCCGAATAAACCAATCCCCGAAAATGAGCCAATCCCATCCAAAAATGAGCCAATCCCCCAAAATGAGCCAATCCACCCAAATCCAAATGAACCACTACCAGTTGATGACATTCAAATAATTCCTGATTATGCAAATGAAATAGTAAATTATAAACGTATTCTGAGTCTGAGTTATAAGAAGAGAAATTTTTTGTATAAATGCTTGAAGAAGTTCAATCAAAGGTAAAAACTGCAACTGTTATGAACTCCTAATTCTCTTAGTTTTACGTATGATATGCGTATGTTATGCGTATGTTCTGCTTATGATATGCGTGTGATATGTGTATGATATGAGTATGGTTTGCGTATTTTATATTTTTTTTTTGCAAGGACGATAGTGTCTTTTTTTCTTTATAACCTTGATATTTCTAGAGCTGACATTGATGAGTTATTAAGTGACAATTATTTAGGCAATGAACATGTAGATATTTTCGCCCTTTAGTTAAATAAGAAGTGTAAACTTATGTCTGACAAGTACCATAAATTTCTATACATCTCGCCAGTCTATTGGGTTAATAACTTAGTATTCAGTTAATCAGTTTAACACCAATTTTAATATTTATTTTTCATTTCTTACACTACTTGCACTTGTAGAATAACAAATGGAGGGATTAATTGTCCAGATTGCAAATTGATCATATAACCGAACTTTCTGTTACTTCAAACAACATTTTATTACAACCAATCATTGAATCCTCGCACTGGACCCTTCTGGTTGGTTTGTTGAAAGAACAAAGGTGAAAATTATATGACTCGTTGCCCCAACACGTCAAAGAGCATAGACTTGTTCCAAAAATCGTAAGTGTTAAATGAAATCATGAAACTGATGAACTCTTCAATTTTTAAAAAAATTATAGAACTAATCCTTGCTCTACGTATTTTTCAGAGCCCTATATTCTGACACGAAAGGAACTTTTAATAGTGATATCAGAAAATGAAAGCTATTTAAGGAAGAGGAGAATAACTGATAATGAGGAAGAAAGAGCTGATTGGGAGACATTGGACTCTATAGGAGAGGAGGAAGAGGAGAGCGCAGTTCATCATAATGATGATTCAAATGAAGACCCACTTAGTGATGACTGATGAGCAATGACAGTACTGATGACTAGTGGGTTCTTATGTGATATGTCAATGTCATTGCTATTTATCTTGTGCATTTTTATATTTTATATTATTTACTCATTAGTATATACAAAATTAATTATTTTATGTTTACACAATTTTTTGATTTTGAGGCTTACGCCTCGCCTCACGAATGAAAAACGCCTCAAACTCGATTACGCAATTTTAAACCTTGCTTTACACTACATTTCTTTTTCAGGCAACCAAACAGCCCCTTAATATTATGTATAGATTTATAAATATGGATAGATTTGTGCAATAAAGTTGAGCCTTTTCCTCTCAAAACCTCATAATTTAACAAATATGGTCTAAAAATTACCTCAAATTCAGTGGCTACCGATATAATGACTTCATGCTCGAATTCATCCTCAAACTCATTTAATATTTGTGTGACTCTGAGAGAAAAGAAGAATGAAAGAGGATGTTAGATCTACATAAAACTAGAAAAAAAAATTTTAAAAAAAATTATAATCAAGTAAAAAATATATGATAAAGATGTTTAGTATATCTATTAAATACTTAAAAAATATTCATAAACCTTGCGAGCTAAGATGTTGGGAAAGATATTTGAGATTAGGAGCTATAAATCAGAACGCACATGCACCATAGATATTAGTTTGAAAGAACATTGGATAACCAAAAAGCTCATCAAACCAAATCCTAATTTGAAGCCAAGAATGATTATTTTAGGCATGAAAAGAGGCTACAACATTGATTTATCTTATGATAAGACTTAGAGGTGTCATGCGTAAATTATCACTTAAATATGATCACCGTAATATCCTTCTAAAAATTTTTCATTATATCTCGTAATGCTTAATAGAACAAATCCAAGAGTAGACGTTGATCTTCAAACTGACACTTAGGACGTGATGTGTTTACTCTCTTTAGGTGTTTGTATTCAAGCATTTAAAACCACAGGTCATTCAGTTTTCAGTGTAGTAAAACATTTTTATATATATGTTGAGGTACTTTGCTTATGCAATGACACAAGATAATGCTCAAATATATCCAGTAACATCTACAATAGTTAACTCAAAAAATAATGGCTCATGTATATATTTTATGACTAGAGTAAGAAACATCATATGCAAAATGAAAAACATAGTATTTGAATATGATAAGTGTAATAGTACCACCAATGCTTTGTCCACAATATTTTCAAAGGCACACCAAGAGGCTAGATCTCACCATATTGCAATGAAAATTTAGATACAGTTCAAAACTAAAATTTAACATGATAAATATACTTGGCTTCCAAAGCTTATAAATGTATTGAGTTCTATAAGCACTTAACAAAATATGGGTTTATAATGAAGTTATAGCTACCTATCTGAAGCATGAAATTGCTTTAAAGTCAGGGACTCGTTCTTTCATCCCCAAAAATTGATACGACTTGATAACAACAAATAATTTAGAGAGCTTTAATCATGTAATCAAGAGTGCAAATTCCTATCTTGTGACTATTTATTAAAGTTTTAAAACACATAATACAAAAATAATTCTTGGATAAACACATAATTGCAATGAATACCAAAACTATTTTGATAATGAAAATTAAATAGCCATTAGAAAAGCTTTTCAACTAAGCTAAAAATTTGATTCTCTACCTCATTAGTCCATTTGAATTGCATGCTCTTAATGATTATAACAATGATGCTGATTTATGTGAGGGCATTTATTTTAAAAAGTTTGATGTTGTCTCCCATGTGAACATGCATTAACCATAGATCAGGGGGTGTTAATTTCTTTAGATTATGCCCGAAATGTTATATGTACATAGGTTCAAAATATATATCCAATTAGAAATGAGAACGCCTAGGAGTTTTCAAATGAAATAAAAAACTTTATCATGCTACCACCAATTTTGAAGCAAAAGAGTGGTTATCCAAAGAACATAAGACCTTCAAATGATGCGGTGACGTGGAATAAAATGCCATAATTGTACTACTGGTAGGGTCAAGTACCCCCACCACCTTCAAGATAATTTTACACTTTATTTTTCTTGACATTATAATAACATTACAATTGTTTTAATTTAATATAAATTTTGAAATAATGTTGCAAATTGTCAATCCAATAATAAAATGCTTAGCATTCTGATGGCATATTGTTTATTTTAAATTCTAAGAGAACGAAATTCATTGATTTTAAATAATAAAAATGATTCAAACTGTTTGGAAAACTTATTTGAGCTAGGTTTGATGACAAGTTCATGTCTTGTATTTTATTAAAAATATATATAAGATTTTGTATTAAATATAGAGGCCATTTGGACTTTTTTTTTTTTTTTTTGTAGTTAAAATTCATTATGCTTTTACTTTGTTGAAAGTTTACATGAAAAAAATATGTATATTTTAATTGATTGTTCCCAAACAGCTTCGTAATCTATTTTTCCTCCATTAGGATGGGGGATGTGCTAACATAAGATGAGAGCTTGTCAATGCCTGACAGCTAGAGAGAAGGGTACTCAAGATGGACCAAAGAGAGGGCTTAATGTTGGTCATTAAAGATATCCAAAAGCAGGCAAGGATGGCCGCACCAACCGAAGATGAAGTGTCAAATAATTGTATTTTTTACATACACAACAAAAACAATTAACGAATTCAATGACACCCATCGGAGAGGGCCTTGCCATGCCATAGATCGAAGCCACTATCAAACTTGTGGTCGGCATTGTGAGAATTTATCATCCGTCTTCATCTTCAATCGTCGCAACCTCACAATCCAAATATGAACTCTTTTTGTTACATGAAGGTGATAAGGTTGAATGTGGGGATACGAGGGAGCCAAAGTGACGAGTACAAAGCCAGCGACTGAATACAGCAACGGGATGGAAGGGATGATCGTAGATTCAAGCACATAAAAATACAGCTCGTGAGATAAATGGTTCATTTTGGGCTGCATTCAAGGCTGTGGTATGCTTGTTTCCAGAAAAAAAAATCTAAAAATGTGTTTTGGCTATTTTAAAAATAAAGTGATATGTTTCTTTAAACAAAAAACAAATCCCATATATGGTCAAGTTCACATGTAATTGAAAAGATGTTACAAGAAATTTCAAGTAGAAATGTGAGTGATAAATGACTTTAGAAGTTGAAGAGTAAAAGGAAACTGAACTTTGAGAATGAAACACACTGAGCATACTTTCACTGGGTATTAAACATCTCTGTTTACCTCAGAAACGAATAGATCGTGAAGCCATTGAGGCCCTGCATTTTATAAGGACGTGAGTCACCGCAATACAGATTCAGGAAAAGCAATTACAAAATATGATGATCTCACCAAGCGTGACAGCATTTAACAGCCTCCTGACGAACGATTCTCTTCTTATCATCAAAAGCTCCTGCTAAAGCTCCCAGAACCTAATACGAGGTTGGAATCTAGTTAACATCAATTTAACAAATCAACATATGAAACAAAAGTGCTATTCTGCCAAAATTCCGAGATCAAAGACTCGGTGGAAACTACAGCCAAGAACAAATTCCCAGTGAAGCTTTCAGCTTTGCCTGATCGCAGTGAGAGTTTTGATTAAAAGACAATTTATAGGGTGCATCATAATACTGATCTTTCATCACAAGGCTTGGAATGTTTTAATGTTTCATAGTTTTTATCACCTAATCTATATTTTCCTTATCAGCAATTTACAGATTTTTCCTGATCGCATTATGTCTGATTATCTTTAATTAGAAATTTATTATCTCTAGTAGAGCGATAGTACTCATGCCCATGGTCATCCTAGTATGCTTTAATTTCAACTTAGAACAAAGTTTGCAATTTCTTATTAAAATTTTGAAAAATTGCGACTTAATATTTCTCTTTCATATGAAATAAGAATGTTACAATAAAGTGATCACAGATAAATATAACAAATCTTGTGTCGACGATATTTTTAACCCAAGATGGTCCCGATAAATCACCATACACAAAAAAAAAAAAAAAAATTGATGGGTTGTTTTGTACGGATAACTTTGAAAAGAGTTATGAGTGTTTGGATAACTAATAAATTTCTCATATCACCATTAATCCATCAATTTATAGAGTTTCAGAGCTTGTTCAAACTATGGTGCTTGCTTAAGCAATTTTAAAGGAATTAAATTGGTTTTTTATCAAATGAACTTATGCCAAATTATGTTGGAGTCTGATTGTAGATAATGTTGCCATACATTTCATGGTTTTATGTTTTCTTAATAGTTTTCATGAGTGTGCCCAATCTTGTGCAAATGATCACACCACTATCTCGTAATCTTCTTGTGTCTATCACCTACATAGATCAATTATAAGATCCATGGCTTGAAAGGTTAGAGTTTCATCATCAAAATTTCAAACAATGTTAGGTACCCCCAATATTACCTTTTTAATACTGTCTTCTATTTAAACTTTAGGAAAAACTTCATGAATATTGTAATAACCGGTTCGGTCCGGCCGGTTCAGTCGAACCGGCCGAACCTATTATAAGCAGCGGACAGAACCGTTCGCGAAACAGAGGTGTTGACCTGCTGCATCTAAAACAAAAAAATAAAATAAAATGTCGTACCTGCTCCGCCTCTTCCCGCATGCCCTCGACACGACTCGCACGTCGATGTCTCTTCTCCCACGATCTCGGCACGACCTCGCGACGTTAAAGCCGAAAGAAATGAGAGAGCTCGGGCTCTCACTCTCTTTTTCTCCCGCTCTTACCTCTCTCGCCTTCTCCCCTCTCTGTCGAATCGGAAGTTACGACATTTTGTGCGGAAGCAACAACGTGAGCTCGCTTGCAGTGAAGATAACTTTCTCCCTTGCGTGCGGCTCCTCTCCGACTCCTCCCCGCGTCGGCTTTCCTCTCCTGATCCCTCTCTCGCTCTTTCTCCTCCCAGCCGGATCGGAAGTTACAACGTTTGATCGGGAGCAACTCGGGAGCTCGCTGGCTGCAGAGATAACTTTCTCCCTTTCGAGCAGCTTCTCCGACTCTTTGGCCGCCCGACTTCGCTCCCATCGACGACCTTCCCTTCCAGTCGGAACGGAAGTTACAACATTTTGAATCGGAAGCAAGATCGGGAGCTCGCCTGTAAAGCTTCTCCGGCTCCCTCTTCGCTGTTCGACTTTGCTCCTTCGTCGGCTTCCCTTCCTGTCTGACCGCAAGCAACGACGAGAGCTCGTGCTGTGAAGGTAACTTTCTCCCTGCCTGCGCACTTCTCCGGCCAAATCCCGTGAAAAAAAAAAAAATATATATATATATATATATATATATATATATATTTATTATAAGAAATATATTTAATTATAATTATTTTTAATTAATTTTAGTTAATTAATTAATTATTTTAATTAATTATCATAATTAATTATATTTAATTTTAATTAAAATTATTATAATTAAGCTAGTTAATTATAATAATGTTAATTAAAGTTAATTTAATTAATTAATTAATAATTAATAATTAATTATGCTTTATTAAATTTAATTAAAAGTTAATTAATTATAATTAATCACAAATTAATTATAATTAATTATTTTAGTTAATTTTAATAAAATTTGATTAATTATCTTAATTAATTATAAGTAATTAATTAAAATAATTTATCAATTAATTTTAATTTAATTAATATTTATTATAATTATATATATATATATATATATATATATATATATATATATATATATATATATAATAAAAAATAAAAAAAAGAGGAAAGAAAGAAGATGCTCATCCTACCTCGATCCGCGAGCCACCTCCAGCCGACGTCGCCGACAATCGTCGCCAGGCCCAAAGGTATAAAATTCTAACTTAAATCCCGTTCTCGACGTTTGCAGCGGACCGGGGAACCACCTATACGCGCTCTTGTAGCATGGTAGGAGGGAGCCCGGTGCGAAGCATACGACGAGGCGGGTAAGCCCTATACACGCTCTTGTAGCGTGGTGGGGACGGTCCTCGACCTCGACACCGACACCGCCGACGACTGCTACGAAAGGTATGATGTTCCAAATTCCATTCTCGACGTTTGCGACGGACCGGAGAACCACCTATACGCGCTCTTGTAGCACGGTAGGAGGGAGCCCGGTGCGAAGCATACGACGAGGTGGGAGAGCCCTATACATGCTCTTGTAGCGTGGTGGGGAGAGTCACTGCTGTTTTGGTACGTCACTGCTGTTCTGGTACGGATACTGTTGAAGGCCCCATACACGCTCTTGTAGCGTGGTGGGATGAAAATTTCTACGGCCGCGGTGTCTAAGGACACCTACCATACACACTCGAGTAGCGTGGTGGGAAGGCCCAGCTCCCCTAATTTCCCCCAAACAGGGGATATGTCGGGGTGCTGCCGAAATTTTCACTGAAATACACAAAGACTTGAACAATTTGAAGACCTTATTGGGCAACAATATAGAAGACATGTACTTGAATAGAAATGTACAGAACTTTAATTAAATGAGCAGAGGACTTGTACGAAGAACAGAGGACTCGTGGACCTAAATCAGAACCAAAATATAAATGATTTCTAAAGGCCAAATTCAAATAAAATAAAATCAAATTGGAAATGGATTCAAATCAATTTGAACTTGTTCCTGGAGCTCGAACTGTGCAACATCAGAGGACCCGAACATAGAACTCAAACTCAAATAAACTCTAACATGAATTGAATAAGATCGCTCAAGCTCACTACTTGAACTCAAACTGAAACAAAATGTGGAGAGTACGGAACTCAAATTGAACTCAAGTTGGATCCAAATTTGACATGAGCAATATTGAACTTGAACTGTATGACATCAAATGGAACTTGAACAAGACTTGGAACAAAGATCTGAACTCGAACTTGATGAGAACAATAAAGAACCTGAGCTCAACTGGGTCACAAGAGACTTGAATCTCTAAAGGCTTCAGGAGACTTGAAACTCAAACTCAATCTACAATTTGAACATGAACTATCAATTTGAATATGTGCTTTGAGCTCGTATTTGAACCCGGGCTATACGACATCAAGTGGGGACTTGTAAACTTGATGAATTCAAGTCTGAATGAAACTGAATTTGGATCAAAACACATGCAAAGATCAAAATTTGGATCGCACACGGGAAGCTCAAACTACAAGACCTTGATGCACGAACTCCTACAACAATTCCTACAAAGTCAATGTACTATGCTTGTAAGCAACAACAGATAATTGCAAAGCATACGAGCAATCAAAGATCAATCCCTGCAGCAAATAAAATCATCAACCACCCGAGATTGGTGAAAGGGTGGATATGATGCAGAAAGAATGAATCTCCTGCGAACATTTTCTAGAAGCTCGTAGTGGATATAGCGGTCCCTTATAAATGCATACGAATACTTGTGGATAACAACAGTGTATTGAAAAAACAACGAATCACTGTGGACACAAGTACAGATATCACCTACGACAGCGGTGATCAAAATCTATAAGTACACCGGGTACAAAGGCAGCCCGATGTACGAAAAGTACACTCCCCTGCAGAATCAGAAAGGAAGTTTGAACAAATTAGAACCAAACTTCCTGGTGTTCCAAAGCTTCTTCTTGGTTCTACACATTAGAAGAAAAGCAATCCGGAGGCCCACAAACACCAAAAATAACAAGTCCACTATGCTGAAAAGCCTAAAAGGAGTTCTTTCCAAATCAAGCAGTCTTTGACTCCAAAATTCAGAAAATTCTTCCCCGGTGAATGAGAAAGAGGGAGTCAACATCAAGACGCATACCACCGGATCCGTAACACTCGTATTAGCGGACAGAAGGCGTGTATAAGCTTTCAAATGAAAAGTTGTGTGCATCCAAACGATAATTATCTACACAACTACAAAATATTTTAAAGTACCCCCACATGAGTGCACCATAGTTTGTATACACATAGGTACACAAGGGGTAAATACAATTATAACCCGCATGGGCCCTGGCGAGCGTATTATTGGTACGCCTATGGATGCTACGCGGGTTGACAAGTGAATTCAAGATTCGAATCCGATCCTTTTATACGGATCAATAGAAGTCGACAAGATTCGAACTACCTAACAAAATACATGGTTGTCGTGACCGGTGTATTTGTTTAAATACATTCTTTTTAGGCCTTCAAGGCCTAAAATCAAGAAGATTCATAAACAAAAACATGAAGCCTACGAAACCCGATCCTCCTAAACAGAGAAATAGGAGTAGACAGGGTTCAAGATATCGAATAAATATGCGGTTACAGAGTTGACCGGAATATTTATTTTATGCATTCATATTCAGCCTTCAAGGCATGAAATCAAGAAAATTCATGAACAAAAGGCATAAAGCCTATGAAACCCGATCCTCTGTCGACAGCCCGACAGAGTTGACAAGGTTCAATCAATAAATAGAAATAACCCCTAATACCCCGATGATGGCCGTGTTGAACGCTAATCTCAACCGGAGGGGTCCATTTAATCCAAAGCTCCACCTAAATACTCCAGAAATAAAAAAAAATCCAAAAATCATTCCAAATCCCAAAGATATTTAAATATGAAATAAATCCATCAACCCGCTTAAAGCAAAATCCATTCACCCTCCGCAACAGTTTGCCGGGGTGGACAAGTTAAAAATTACTTCAGCTCACAAAGAGCCAAATGCCTAGTCGAAAATATCACTAGGATCCATTCTCAAACAGTCTCTTGCCAGTAAGGACGTGGTACGTGTCCTCTAAACGACGGTCTGCCGCCAAATGGCCACCGCAGGATAAACGATTACGACGACCCGAGGCCCTTTGAACCGAGTGGTTTTGCCGCCAAATGGCACCACGAAATACCGGTTATGGCCAGAGCCAATACGCTCCTTATTGGCATCAAATCCTTGAGATATGAATCAATAGGATATGATCAATAGGGCACAAAGCTCTCTGTTAGCTAAGGTGGATTCAAATTTGTCCCCTTAGACAAACATCCAACCCCAGTCTACAAGGTCCCCTTGGACGAAGCAACCCATGGCTGCCGACAAGGATCCTTCTGTCAGGTTGGGTCGACTACCTCCTCTGACTAAGTAGACCAGGGACCACGATGGCCCGGGACGACGGAACCATGGGATCTTGATTGGGCCCATCATCCATTCCCCCACCATCCGCTTTAAGCGCTAGATGGTGAAATTTTGAGTTTTAAATATCAAACTTTTTCAAATCCTTCCAAATACCCAAATTCAAATCCAAAATTTCCAAATCCAAACCCATGCTGCTACTATATGCCAGATAACATGTACTTCATACGTATCTGATTGACGAGTAGTCTTAATCGAAAGTTCTCTCTCGTGATCGGAAGGGGAAATTAACTATAGGGGCTTGCGCCTATAGGAAACCAGAACTCAGATCATAAAGTCCTCGCAAAATGAGGGCGAAATCTCTGGGTAGTGTCTTATCTACAAACCCATCTGCCTTCCAAAATTTACCTTGGAACTTATTCAGTTAAAACTCCCTCGCCGAAATATAAGAAAAAAATCGCGAGGCGGGGAGGCCGGGGCCGAATTTTCGGAGCCCACAGATTTCTGGCGACTCCGCTGGGGAATGGTTTCTTTTTTCATCTTTGGCTAGTTGTCTAAATGCTATAGTAGCAGTAAAATGAAAAAATGTTGATGATATTGAGCTATGTACGGTGAACATCAGGATGTGACATTTGGTCCTTATGTCCAAAAATCCATCACTGAAAGGTCTCGATAGAGCTAAAGCCAATAATTGGAGTCGCCCACAGATTTCTGGCGACTCCGCTGGGGATTGGTTTCTCTTTCCATCTCTGGCTAGTCACTCAAAGGCTATAGTAGCAAGCAAATCAAATTTTAAATTTCCTGAAAATGAATCTTTTAAATAAGATCAATGAAAATTCGTTTAACAGGATTTTTAATTCCATGCTAACTCTCCTGCTTCTATTATTTGTTCTGCGTTATTTCTTTGTTATGAAAGCGTGGGGTGATGTATCAATTCTGATCACTAACCCCTGCCTTTCATTTGTGCAGAATGAAAATGCAGGACACACCGATGACCGTCCAACTGGGACGAGGAGCCAGAATTCAGCTGGCAAATGCTGTTATAGAGACAGGAAATACTGGAGCCACCATCCTCTTTGGTGGGCTCGAATTCTCGACAGCTACTGCAAGGGTTGCAGCCGTCCCTGTGTACGGCGTAAACTCTGAAGATCCTTCTGGAAGATCCTATTCTACAAGGACTGCTGCTAGAGGTACTACCCAAGGAAGAGTTTCTGTATTTGAAAGACTATCCCAGCCTGAAACCCTTACTGCAAAGAGGGTTGTTGATGGAAGGAAAGTTTCCGTGGTGACTGCAAACACCACTACCCTGCCCGGAGAGCCTGTTGAATCTGGGAAATATGATATTGAAGCTTCCTCATCTGGAGGAAAGCTCAATAGAAGGCAGAGGAGGAAGAGAAATGCAGAGCTACGTGCTCAACAGCTGCCTGTAACAATCCATCCATCCAACCTGCCATCACAAGAACCAGAGATCAATATTCCCATTCAGAACAGGTTCACTAACCTGAAGTGGGTAAAAAGAAATAGCTCCTCTGGTGAGCTTAAGAAATCTTTCTGGGAGCGTCGACCTGAAGCTCCAACCCCTCAGAATATACGAGAGCCCGAACGCCTGTCTGCCCGGGTGCACTGAGTTTTGAAGACTGTCAAAGAGAAGGGCTTAATGAAAAAGAAGTTCCAGCGGCCATTGATTGTTGAGGCCCGAAGAACTCCTCCAAGAGAGAGGCTATCGTCTGTTGTGATGGCCAAACGAGGAAATTACCAACGCCAAGCTCCGCAGGAAGTACATCGGGGCGTGACACTTGGACCACGTGTCCAGGAAATCCGCCGCCGAAAGGGCCCAGCGAAAAGGCAAACAAGTTTGGAGGCCGAAGCCTCGAAAAGAAAATATCTTTGAAAAAAGAGATAGATCGGGTGTGACATCCGAAACAATCTACCGGAGATCCGCCCCTGCCAATAGAACTCGTCAGAAATGGGTCCAAAAGAAGGTCCATAATGACGATAATTATATTGACGGTCGACATCCTGGAGAGTCTTCCAGAAGATCCTGTCAATCTCCTACTTCAACCAAAGAGGAAGTTCACTTCGATCGTAGTCTGCGAATCGAAGAAGTAATCATTCCAAGTCAAGAGCCTGAAATTCAGTGGCGACGCCGCTCAGAAATTCAGATACAAGAAGATGAAGAAGAATATGACGATGATGATACTATGGAAATCGAGGTGGTTCGTATGGTCAGCCACGTCGATGTTGAAGAGGAAGACTATGGTGATGAAGAAGACCAACAATCACAGCCACGCGTACGTGTTTATCGACGTCGCCACAGGGCTAGATCCATTGCCAGCCGAAGTGCTCATTCCTCAGAAGAAGGAGATGAGGAAGAAGAAGAGGTCGGAGAAAATCCCTTCGCCGACGAAGACATCACACTCGCTGAAATGAGAAATCAAATGAGGCGACAGATGCGAAGAAAAGACAGAGAAATCTCTCAGTTGAATGATAAAATGATTGAGATGATGACTCAGATGACGGCCATGATGAAGATGATGCAGAAGACCACTTCTGTGGGCCCTGCACCGGTTCAGCCCGTCAACCAAGCTGCTAATTCTCAAAATCCTCAAGCGCCTCAAGCCTCAGGAGTGAAAGGCGTACCTGAAGGTGGCGATAAGAACGATGACTCAACCCGCCAGCGCACTCCTCAAAATGTGGCGAGTGCCTCTGAACCTGTAACTGCCTCACAGCTGGAAGGCTTGATTAATGAAAAGATCAAGGCCATTATAGTTGCTGAACAAGCAGAGAAGTTGGTAGGTAAAGGTCGCCCGTACCTATCAGAGTACGATCAGGTGCCATACCCAAAGGGATATTCTGTGCCCAAGTTCAATATCTTTAATGGCAATAAATATCCCAGACAGCACCTAGTGCAGTTTAAAGCTACCTGCGGAAATACGGGAGGCAATGATGCTCTATTATTTCGGCAATTTGTTAGCAGCTTGAGTGGAACTGCTTTCGAATGATACGCTGAGCTGCCGAATGATTCTCTGAAGACCTTTGCAGAGCTAGAGGCCTTGTTCGTGAAAAGATTTACCAGTGCAATAGAGAAAACTACTATCGCTGATCTTGCCCTTGATAAGAGGAGAAAAGATAAATTAGTGACGAGGTATATAACACGCTGGCGCAATCTCAGCATGAAGTGCGAGCAACAACTGGAAGAAGAGCATGCAGTTCAATTGTTGATGGGGAACATTGATGATAAAATGCAGCCCTTCCTGTGCATGGCTTCAATCACTACTTTCCAAGATCTGCTGGACAGGGTGGCAAAATTTGAGAAGTTAAACTTATCAAAGTCCGAAAGCCTCCCTGATAAACCCAAAAAGGCTAAAGCTCCTGATGCTAGGAGGAACGAAGTTTACTCCGCATTCCCTCCTAGACCTGATAAAGGTAAACGGGTAGTGTATAATGTGGATAAAGGAAAGCAGCTTATACAATATGAAGAAAAGTCAAAGCAGGCTTACAATCCAAACCCTCAACCAAAGTTGGTTCTTGGAGGAAATGATAAACCTTGAGCCTTTCCTGGTGGAGGAGAGCGCCAGAGGCAGACTGCAGGAGCTGGTGATAGAACGTTCCCCTCCCTCAAGGAGAAAATGAATAAAGAATATTCATTTAAGAGGGAGAGTGTCGCTAAACTGTTCCGACAAGCACTCAAGAATGGTCTGGAATTGCCAGAATGCAAAAGGCCTGAAGAGTCCAAACACAGTGGCGACCCAAACTACTGCCCATATCATCGGGTAGTTAGCCATCCAATTGAAGATTGTTATGTCTTCAAAGATTGGTTGGAAAAGATGTACAAGAGGAGAGAATTGACATTATCAGATAATGTGTTAGTTCGTCCCAGGAAGGAATCCACCCGGGTAGTCACGTCCTCTTCTGTTCTCCCGCCTAAAGAAACAACAACAAAAGAAGATGTTCAAGATGAGCAATGGGAGACTGTGGTCTCCAAGAAGACAACTAAAATGTTGAAACAGCTGGAAGGAGTTCCGGGTGTCAAGTGGAAATCTCCTACTGAACCAGTGTTGAATTTAAAGTGGTTGCCTGCGTCACATGCATCCACCTCCAAACAGCAACCTGGTCAAGCTAGCTCATCAAGGCCTGTTAAAACAAAATCAAAGTCTTCCAAGAAGAAAGCCAAGTTGAAGAAGCCTATGGCGAAGAAGACTGCAACTCAGAAGGCTATCGATAGTTTGGGTGAATATTACCAGACTGTCAGGAGGCCTATTAAGCTCGATGATTTTATGAAAGAGTTTAAAATAGATGAAAAGGAAGAAGAAGCTGAGGATGAATCCCTTCATGCGGAGACATGCCGAGTCATCTCAACGACACCAGAAATAGCAGATAGGGAGAAATACGCTGAAGAAGCGACCCCTGAATTCTGTCTGATGGTGTCATCAATGGAATACAGTTCAGAAGAAGATTTATGTTTTCCAGATGATGAAGATTCAGACCCGAGCAGCATCGCAAATGAAGCAGGTGAAATTGGGAGACGATTCTGAGTCCACCGACGAATCCCCAGACGCAACAATGGCTGACTCCGAGGAGAATGTTTCACCAAATAAGTCTGAATCAGATGAGGTGGCCCAGGTGCAGTTGAGAAGTGGCAAGGTGTTGCCGCCTCCACCAAAGAAAGGGGACCCTAATAAAGATAAGGGAAAAGAGATAGTTATCAATGAAGATATTATCCCTGAAAATCCTAAGAAGAAAGATACTTCATCTAAGGGAATAGATTATAATATCTTATCCCACTTGAGGAAGATCCCAGCACAACTCAGTATATACGATGCCCTACTGATGTCTAAAGACCTTCGAGAGACTTTGATCCAAGCTCTCAGGGACCCTGAAAGATATGAGGCATATTTCGCTGAGCGCAACTTGACGGAAGTCTTGCAAGCTCGAAATGAGCCCCTCATCACCTTTGCTGAGGATGATATGATGCTTGGAACGGCAGATCACAATCGCCCTCTGTATGTTACGGCGAAGAGCGATGGTATGATGATCAGTAGGATTTTGATTGATCCCGGATCTTCCGTAAATCTCATGAGCTTGAAAGCATTGAGATCATTGTGCCTCGATGTGGAACATCTTGGACAAGATAAGTTAATGGTGCATGGCTTCAACGAGAAAGGGCAGAAAACCCTTGGTTCATTTATGCTACCTCTTGTATTTGGAGAACTCCATACAGAAGCCAAATTCCATGTGATTGATGCGGACACTTCATTTAAGGCGCTACTAGGTCGCCCTTGGCTACATGAATATGGCGTTATCCCTTCAACATTACACCAGTGCATGGAGTATCTCAGGGAAGGAGAAGAATTCAGGATCTCTGGTGATATTCAGCTCTTTGCAGTACATGAAGTAACAGTTTATGAATATGCTAAGTACTTCATGCCAAAGAAGCAAAAGTCGTCAAGTTCTCTTGAGGCTAAGGCATCAAAGTCAAAGGCTGCAAAGAAACCCAAATCAGAAGGTGAGAAGAAACGTGCAGGGAGAAAGAAGGCAGCCCAAACTCTTCCCGAAGCACCAACCGTTTCAAAAGAAAAGAAACACGTGCCTCACCTTGGGAGTGACAGTGATGAAAGTGATATCGCCCCTACAAAATCCAGAAAGGTCGGCCGGTCTGCATCAAAATGGAGCAAGGAGCTTGAATACTCAAATGATGATGATGACTGTGACTCTATCTACATGAACACGGTGCAGAATGTGTTTTCCAGAAGGATAGATAGTCTGTCAATTTCAGATAGCGTACTCGTAGTCACGAGGATTCCCTTACAATACTTCAAAGAAATCACTCCACGCGAGGTGCATAAGATTGAAAAACTCTCCACTCTTTATCTACATCCTCTGAAGAAGGGGACTGCACCCGGAAATGTATTGTACAACGTTTAAAATTGCGCAATAAAAGGCGCGCCTTGAGGCGCGCCTCAGCGCATTTTCGACCAATTAAGCCTCAAAGCCTACGCAATAAGTTTAGTTTATGAGGCTTACGCCTCAAGTTTACTGAGGCGCGCCATAAGGCGCGCCTCGCCATAAGGCGCGCCTCGCCTCATATATTTAAGGCGTCGCCTTTTTAAAATTTAATCTAATTTATTTTTTTTCAGTTCGGACCCCCAGTTGCCGACGTGGCGCGCCTAGTGAAATGTCGACGTGGCATCAATATTTAAACCCTTGTAAAGGTCGAATGGCGGAGTCGACGTTTCGATTTTCAAGTTACAGTAAACTTTCGAACTTTCAAGCATTCACCCGGAGGAATTTCAAGCATTCTTCACTCAGTTTCTTCTAAGATGGCGTCACCCCCAAAGAAAAAGGTAACTTAATGCTATGTTTTCTGTTTCGTATTGCGTATTTTGTGGTTATGCTATGCGTTCGCGTTGAAGGGTCTGAAGATCTTTCGATTTTATGCTTATTCTATGCGTATGCATGGCTTCTCGAAACTTTTTAAATGTTTGATACTGTGATGCCATCGTGTTTTCTCTGTATTCAGGTTTATATGATAAATTTATGTTGAGATTTGAAACATAAAACCTAACCAAATTTTAACCATCGAGTAAATATGCGTAGGCTGTGCGTACTCAATGCGTCTTTTGTGCATACACAATGCGTACACGTTGCTTACTTAGTGCTTACACTATGCATACTTTATGCGTGCGTATAATTTGCTGTATGTTTCGTGCAATGTGCGTGTGATGTGCGTAATATATGCGTATGATATGCGTATACTGTGCGTGACCGTTGCTTATATTATGCGTATGTTGTGCTTGTTTTGTGCGTATCTCATTTACTTATTTTTAATCTATCATTTTTTACAATTTTCAGACATATGTTCGTCCAATTACCTATAGATGCTATGTTTCTTCGTTTCGAACAGTCTGTGATAACTTTGCTCGGCAAATTACTCCTGAAGTCAAGGACAGATTGAAACATTTAAAGATGATACAGTTTTTGGAATTTCCTGGGTTTGAGCAAAATGTCCCTCTTATTTATGAGCTGATCTCAAGGTGGGACATTTCAAAATAATGCTTTGTTATAAAAGGTCAACCCATTCCTTTCACTGCTGATGAAGTGGCCCTTCTCACTGGTCTGCCAAATAAAGGAGAAGAAATATCCTGGCATTCCTTAGCACATACTTCAGTTACATCAACGGAAATAAGGAATGACATGATGGAGTTGAACAAGCAAACCCCCCGGAGACTATGTTAAGAACGTTTATCATGTATTTATTTTCAAATTTACTTTTTCAACTTAACAACTTCAAAACCCCTCGGTTGATCCAAAGAATAGCAAATAGTCCAGATGTTTTTTTGTCAATAAACTGGGCTAGTTCAATTAGGGAGTTTTTAGTTGGAGAGTTTAATAAGGCAGCCTCCAAGATTTCAAATAAGAAGCCAGCAGGTTACATCAACGGTTTTGTACCTCTGCTAATTGTGAGTGCTAAGTGCTAACTGCTAAATTCATTCAAAATTTTAATGGCTCAATGTGAGCGCTAAAATTTTCTTTCATCTTATGCAGATTTGGTTCCTGGAGCATACTACTATTCATGCTCCTATGCATTCTGACAGAAGGCCCCGTTTTCTTCGATGGGCTGATGATATTATATATACTACAGAGGTGATCACTAATTTATTTGCTAATATAAGAAAAAGTCAGATTTGTAATGTCCTACAGGCAGTCAACCAGGAAGAAATGGATATGGTTAATGTCGATAAATATCCACCAGACTGCCCTACATCCCCTCAGCAAGACCCCCACCAATCTCCCCAATCTCCCCATCATATCCCTCAATCTCCCCATCATACCCCACCTCCTCAGCAAGACCCCCACCAATCTCCTCAGCAACCACATTTAAGTTTTTCTGCTGAAGCACTTCAGTCTATACAAGAAACAACATGAAATCCTGCCAAGAAACATGCACAAAACTTTTTCGAGAATTTGAAGACAGGCTGAGCACAAAATTTGAAGATCTTACTGAGAGAGTTGGAGTTATTGAGGTCAAGCTCAATAATTACATTGATCAGAGCAAATTAGTTCCTCAGAAAAGATCTATTAGCTACTCTTCATCTTCCAATAAGAGACAGAGATCAGATATTCAACCCCACAGCCCCAATGAACCAAATGAGCCAATCCCAGCAAAAGATCCAATCCCACCAAAAGATCCAATCCCAACAAATGAGCCAGTCCCAGCAGAAATGCAACTTGTTCCATATACAAAACCAAATGAACCAATACCAGTAGATAACATTCAAATAAAAACTGTAACTTATGTTCATGCAACTGAAATAGAAAATTACAGAGGACTTATGTGTTTGACTTCTGAGAAGAGAAATTTTGTGTTAGAATGTTTGAAAAAGTACTCTAAAAGGTAAAAAATTGCAAAATTTATTTTTGTTTGAAGATCTATATGCGTATGATATGCGTGTTGTATGCGTATGATATGCGTGGGTTGTGCTTATTATATGCGTGTGGTATGTGTATGATATGCGTGTGTTATGAGTATGATATGCGTGGGTTATGCATATGAAATGCGTATTTAATTTTTTTTTTTTTTTGCAGGGATGATAGTATCTTGTTTGTTATTAACAATCTTATTTCCAGATCTGATATTGATGACTTATTAAGCGACAGTTGTTTAGGCAATGAACATGTAGATATTTTTGCCTATCTCTTAGATGAGAAGTGTAACCTTATGCCAGACAAGTACCATAAATTTCTATACATCTCTCCAATCTATTGGGTTAGTAACTTAGTATTCAATTTATCAGTTTAACTATTGGATTAGTAACTTTGTATCCATTCTTAGTTCTTACATTTACTCACTTGCACTTGCAGGATAACAAAGGAAGGGAGAAATTGTCCAAATTGCAGATCGACCATATAACCGAGCTTTCTGTTTCTTCAAACAACATTTTATTACAACCAATCATTGATTCTAATCACATTACCCTTCTGGTTGGTTTGCTGAAAGAACATAAGTGGAAATTTTATGACTCATTGGTCCACCGCGTCAAAGAGCATAGGCTTGTTGTTCCAAAAATCGTAAGTGTTAGTCTGTCAGATACTTAGGTCATTAGATGAACATAAACTCTTCAATTTTTAAAAAATTTATAGAACTAATCCTTGCTCTACGTATATTTCAGGTTAAAGGCCTATATTCTGACACGAAAGGAGCTTTTGATAGTGATATCAGAAAATGGAAGCTTTCTACCATTAAAGGAATATCAAAACAGCAGAACTCTTTTGATTGTGGAATGTATGTCTGTAAATATATGGAAAGAATAATTCTTGAAGGCAACACTGATTGGACTGATAGTACAGATTGGCAACAAGACATGCCAAAGTATAGGGCAGAGTTTGCATATGAAGTATTTTGTAAAACGTTGTCAAAATAACAGTTTTTCATTCTGTGTATAAATGCTTCTGTGTATAAATGTTTTTCATTTTGATTCTGTGTATAAATGCTTGTGTATAAATATTTTTCATTCTGATTCTGTGTATAAATGCTTGTGTGTATAAATGTTTTTCATTCTGATTCTGTGTATAAATGCTTGTGTGTATAAATGTTTTTCATTCTGATTCTGTGTATAAATGTTTTTCATTCTGATTCTGTGTATAAATGCTTATTTAAACATAATACGCACAACGAACGCATATAATAAGCATAATGAACTCGCAACATACGCATTACGAACGCATTAGAGTACGCATAACGCACGCATGATACACGCAGAGATAAATAGTAAATTTTATTTTCAAAATTCTATTATATATTTTATGAGCCTTTAGACAGGTATGGTTGGGAGGATAATAGGGTAGGTTGATTTTTTATGAGCTTTTATTACTTACTATTGCTCAACATTCATTGTTCTTCTATATAATGCGGGACCACTTGAATATATCTTTCAATTCTGTGTATAAATGTTATTTACATTGGTTTGAGTAAAAAATTACATATTAAACATAGAACGCACAACGAACGCATAACATACGCATAATGAACTCGCAAAATACGCATTACGAACGCATATAGTACGCATAACGCACGCATGATACACGCACACATAAGCAGTAAATTTTATTTATAAAATTCTATTAAATATTTTAATTAATATATATCTTTGTTTGTAAATTACTTACATTAAAATGATGAAGAAATAAGGAATATATGATGTTTATGGCTCTTGTTAGATTTGTATGATTTCATTTTCTAATCTTGAACATGATACTTGAACAAGTACAAATGGTTTATGGCTCTTGTTGGATTGTATTTAGGGAAGAGGAATAAGGAATATTATGTTTGGAATGGAAGTTTGTGTTTGGCAATTTCGTTCAAAGATTAGTGTTTGAATTTCTTATTTGTTTTAAAGCAAAAAAAAATAATTTTATAAATGATTTTGAAATGTTTTTACATAGTACGCACAACGAACGCATACACTACGCATAACATACGCTTAAAACACGCACAACAAACGCATAAATTACGCATTTAGCACGCATAAAACACGCACACATTCTATTAATATATTTTTGATTACTTACATTTAGTATGGAGTATGGACTGAGGGGCCGTGACATGAATAATAATTTTCGTTAGCTGTGGACTGACGGGTGGCAGATATGGTTGGGAGGATAATAGGGTAGGTTGAGCCTTTATTTACAATTTATTACTTACTATTGCTCAACATTAAATTTTTCACTATATAATGCGGGAACGTTTGCCTTATGGCAAAGTGTCAAAGCAAGCTTCTCTTGTAAAAAATCTTACCTTCTGTTGTCCAATATAAATAATCTTTGACAACCAAGCCTTCCATTCATTACTGCGATACTTATCTTCCTCCCATGAAATTAATACCAATAACTTGTAAACTTAAACCTCTCTAACCTGACCAGGTTTCTGTTAACAAGTTATTGGCATCAAGAACATGGGAGGAGGATAAGTATCGCAGTGATGGAGGGCTTGGTTGTCAAGGTGATTTATATTGGACAAGACATCAATCATAATTCCTGTAGGAAAGTTGATGTTGTTGTCTTGTTGAAGATGTACATTAGGGTCTCTTGTAAAATTGTATTTGTTATAAATGTTTTTTTAATTTGTTCTGATATTTTTTATATTGTACATAGTCATTAAATGTTCTTTTTTTTTATTTAAAGATGTACATTAAATGTTTTTTTTTCTCTTTGACTTTATCTTTCATTAAAAATACGCAATGTTGACGCAGAGACCACGCACAAAAAACGTATGGTGAACGCATAGTTTACCAATATATAACGCATAAGATACGCATAATGTACGCACAATAAAATAATTAACACTCCCAGTACTCAAACAATACCTAGAAAATCATGTTTTATTAACTATTAATACAAAATTATACATTAAATTACATCTGCTCCAAAACACGCAATGTGCACGTAGAGTGTACGCACAAAATACGAATAAAAATGCATAGAGTACGCAGTGTTCTGCTTTATCGACGGCTCGACATTATATAATACTGAACACATCCAGCACGCATATTAAACCCTAAACTTATTTGGCTTGGAGGTTTCTTCTACTGCGAGACTGCGAGTTGGGTTGCTGTCTTCTCCGTCTGACCAGCGTACGCTTCTGTCCGAGCCTCCGAGGCTGCTGTCTCCTCCGACCTGCATCAGGTCATATAAAAGATTAGTAAGAACTCGTTTGCTTCCTAAAATTTCTCTCATTCAGGATGGTCAAAAATAAGGATAAGGTTGCATCAGGTCATAGAAAAGATCCAGCATGGAAATATAGCACTCAGGTAGATGTAGGAGGTGATAAAACATATATCTATCTGAAATGCAATTACTGTGATAAAGTTGTGAAAGGTGGTGTGACTAGGATGAAGGAACACCTTTCAGGCTCTCACAAGAATGTTGCTCTATGCTCCAAAGTTCCTGATGCTGTAAGGGAAGAGATAAAGTCATACATGAATAAGTCTACCACATCAAAACATCTTGCACAGAAGCAATTTGAGGATAGAGTTGATGCTGGATCTTACTACGGGAGTGAGCGCAGCGTCAGAGATTCATCTTCTTCTATGAAGCCCATTTCATCTAGGGGTGCTAGAGGGCCTATGGATCATTTTATGGTTGACACATCAGAGGATAGGCCTTCTACTACACAGAAGATGGCCCCAGAAAATGCAAGAGAGGCGCGGAGAAGAGTGTGTAAGGATATAGGCAGATTCTTCTACGAAAATGCAATTCCATTTAATGTTGCAACATCACCTGCTTATTACAACATGATTCGTTCAGTTGGAGCATTTAGGAGAGGGTTTAAACCTCCAACTATGTATGATTTAAGAACATGGATTTTGAAGGAGGAGTTGGAAAGCACTGATAAAAGCATTGAAGAAATTAAGAAGACTTGGGCCCAAACAGGAGTAACAATTATGTCAGATGGGTGGTCTGATATCAAACATAGAAGTCTGATCAACATCCTCATTAATAATCCTTATGGTACTGTGTTTTTAAGGTCAATTGAAGCATCTGACCAGGTCAAAGATGCTGAGTTCATATTTAGATTATTAGATAGCATTGTTGATGAGGTTGGAGAACATTTGGTTGTACAAATTGTGACAGATAATGCAAGTTCTTATAAGGCTGCAGGTAATAAACTTATGGAGAAGAGGAAACATTTGTATTGGACTCCATGTGCTGCACATTGCATGGGGATCTACCTCAACATAAAAATGCACTCACTAAAGCCAAAAAAATAACCAAGTTTATTTACAACCACTCTTGGATTCTAGCTCTTATGAGAAAGTTTTCGAAGAAAGAAATTCTAAGGCCAGCCACAACAAGATTTGCCACCGCATACTTGACCTTAAAGAGCATGCTGGATGCCAGACAACCTTTAGAGGCTATGTTCACATCTACACAGTGGTTGAGTTGTGCTTGGGCGAAGAAGGCTGAGGGAAAAGAGATTAGAAAGATTGTTTTAAATGACAGATTTTGGCAAAGTGTCTTATATGCCATTACAACCACTAGACCTTTGGTTCATGTTTTAAGGATGGTGGATGCTGAGAAGAAGCCTGCAATGGATTTCATCTACAATGCTATGGATGAAGCCAAAGAGATGATTGCCTCCAACTTAGGAGGCAGTGAGGGAAGCTTTAGGGAAATTTGGAATATTATTGATGATAGGTGGGAACTACAGCTTCACCGACACTTGCATGCCGCTGGCTATTACCTAAACCCTCAGTATCAATATGCAGAGAACAAGTCTACAAACCCTGAAATAAAGTTGGGATTATATCATTGTATGGATCGTCTAATAAGTGATGCAACTGAAAGATCAAATGCTGACTTGCAATTGGTACCTTTTAGGAACAAAGAAGGTTTTTTTGGATTACAACAAGCAAAAGATACAATTGCCAAACGATCTCCAGTTGAGTGGTGGATTCAATTTGGTGATGGGACTCCAGAGTTACAACGTTTTGCTGTAAAAGTTTTGGGCTTGACATGCTCTTCATCTGGCTGTGAAAGGAATTGGAGTACCTACAACCAAGTGCATACAAAGAGGAGAAATCGCTTGTCGACATTGAGGATGAACTCACTGGTGTACATTATGTATAATAGGAGACTCAGAGATAGAAATTTGAAGAAAAAAGGATTAATGGATGATGAAGATCCTTTGCTTTGCGATGATGTGGCATCTGATGATGAGTGGTTTGTAGATGATGAAGTTGAAGTGATGCCGTCTGAATTACTAGATGAAGATTTAAATGTTGATTTCTTTGATGGTCTTAAAGCATCCACATCCACCACAACTTAAGAACAAATCAAAAAAGGTATATAAATAATATAGTTTTCTTTTCTTAAACTTTTATTAATGTATTACACTATTATTCATTATGATATTGTTCAAAAATATTTACTATTTAGGGAAGAGGAAGATAACTAATAATGAGGAAGAAGAAGCTGATTGGGAGATTTTGGACTCTATAGGAGAGGGGGAAGAGGAGAGAGCAGCTCATCATAATGATGATTCAAATGAAGACCCCCTTAGTGATGACTGATGAGTGATGATAATGCTAATGACTAGTGAGTTCCTAACTTCTTATGTGATATGTTAATGTCATTGCTATTTTTCTTGTGCATTTTTATGTTTTATATATTATTTACTCATTAGTATATACAAAATTTATTATTTTATGTTTACGCAATTTTGCGATTTTGAGGCTTACGCCTCAAATCGCCTTGAGGCTTATGCCTCGCCTCACGAACGAAAAACGCCTCAATACCCGAATACGCAATTTTAAACCTTGGTATTGTATTCCACGGGAGTACGCGAAGAGGAGAATAATGATTGGTGTTCTATGCTCATCGACTCCGAGGAATTATTTCCTACGAGGCTACCCAAGTTCAATACCAAGAATATTCAAAGAATGCTACGAAAGCAAATCAATATTCCTACTACCAAGCGACAGCTCCGTACAAGCTTGGGCCTCTGGTATGGAAGAAATCCGCGTCCATTGCGACGAAAAGATATAGATGCATATAAAGGCATTGGATTCATCAAACGAAGATTCCTCCAGAAAGAAACTTGCCAAGCAATCACATGCGGAGAAATCAAATCTGATAATGATGAAGATGAGGTATATGAAGCCAAAGCTTATGATTATAAACCCGTAGAAGCTGAGCCTGCACCATAAGAACTGGAAGATGGTGGACAAGCTGATACGATGGACGAGCTCAAAGAGTCAACTTGGGAACTGAAGAGGACCCTCGCCCAACCTTCATTAGCTCTCTTCTACCAGAAGATCAAGTAGAAGAAATAAAAGAGCTCCTCTGTGAATTCAGGGACTGCTTTGCTTGGACATATGCTGAGATGCCTGGCTTATCCCCTGAAGTAGCAGTTCACAGATTAGCAATCAAATCCGATGCAGCGCCTATCAAGCAAGCTCCAAGGAGAATGAGATTGGAGATTGAAGAACAGGTGATTGTAGAAACGAAGAAGCTTATAGATGCAGGCTTCATTCGAGAAGAAAAGTACGCTGATTGGATTGCTAATATCGTCCCTGTAAAGAAGAAGAATGATCAGATTCGTATCTGCATCGACTTTAGGGATCTCAATAAGGTATGCCCAAAAGGCGATTTTCCGCTCCTAGTATCAGAACTTCTAGTTGACAACACTTCCAACTATGATATGTTCTCATTTATGAACGGATCGTCGGGCTACAATCAAATCAAAATGGCACCTGAAGATGAAAAGCATACATCATTTAGAACTCCCATCGGTATCTTCTGCTACACAGTTATGCCATTTGGCTTGAAGAACGCTGGTGCAACCTATCAACGGGCAATGACTCGTATATTTGATGATTTGATCCATCAAAATGTCGAATGCTATGTAGATGACTTGGTCATTAAGAGCACGGACCGAAAAGATCACATTGATGATTTGAGAATTGTGTTCGAGAGGATCAGAAAATATGATCTGAAGATGAACCCTCTCAAGTGCGCATTCGGAGTATCCTCAGGAAAATTCTTAGGATATGTTGTTCGACATTGAGGCATCGAAGTCGACCCCAACAAGATCAAGGCAATCATGGAGATGCCACCTCCAAAGAGCCTCCGACAACTCCGTTCCCTACAAGGTCAACTGGCTTTCATTCGGAGATTCATATCGAATCTATCGGGTAGGTGCCAACCATTTTCAAAATTAATGAAGAAAGATGTCCGATTCAAATGGGACGAAGAGTGCCAAGAAGCGTTTGACAGCATTAAAAGATATCTGTTAAATCCTCCTATTCTCGCGGCGCCAATCCCCGAGAAGCCTCTTATACTATATACGGCAGCACTAGAAGAGTCCCTCGGAGCACTATTGGCCCAACATAATGAAGAAGGCAAGGAGAATGCACTCTACTATATCAGTCGGAGGTTGATAGTAGCAGAAATCCGCTACTCTCCAATCGAGAAGCATTGCTTGGCCCTGATTTTCGCAGTTCAGAAGCTCCGCCATTATATGCTATCTCACAAAATCACCTTGATATCAAAGATCGATCCGCTGAAGTTATTGATGACAAGACCAGCGTTGACAGGTCGTTTGGCAAAGTGGGCAGTGATATTGTTGCAGTTTGATATCACATGTCCCTCAAAAGGCAGTGAAAGGGCAGGTGTTGGCAGATTTTCTCGCTGCACATCCTATCCCTGCAGATTCACCGCTCAACGACGATCTACCTGATGAGCAGATCATGAATGTCAAAGAGGAAGAGATGCTACGAGTATGGGAAATGTAATTTGATGGAGCATCATTAATTAAACGTGCTCGGCCTCCAAATCTAGAAAAAGCTCAAGCCGGAATTGGACTCATTTTTATTGCACCCGAGGGAGGCATAATGAGATTCTCATTCAGCTTGACTGAACCTCGGACCAACAATGAAGCCGAATATGAAGCCCTAATAGCAGGATTGGAGATTGCAATTGATGTTCGAATTTGAAATCTCCAGATTTTCGGCGATTCTCAACTTGTTGTAAATCAAGTGCTGGGAGTTTACAAAATCACCAAATTTGAATTGGCCTGTTACCATCGGCGAGTTCTCAAGTTTATGAAGCAAATTCCAGTTGTTAAACTAACTCAAGTTCCCCGAGGTCAAAATGGCAAAGCTGATTCCCTTGCTAAACTGGCTAAAGAAATGACGAATATGGATGACGAAATGCCTATAATAATTATGGTGCACAATCGACGGATCCTAGAGCCAGCATTATTACAATTCCCGCAGGCAGAGGGAATACCAAATTCAAGCCAGCAGGATGCAACTCCGGTTGATCCTCAATCTCCCCAATCAGTTGATCCCGAAAATCAACTTGAAGAACATCAAGTTCCTAAGAAAAGACGTAAAGCTAGTCAAGCTTCGGAATCATGGTGGCATTGCCTAGATGTCGAGGAAGAAGACGACTGGAGGCAGCCTTTCATTAACTACTTTAGAGAAGGTAAATTGCCAACAAACAAATCACTAGCTGCTCAAATCAAGAAGAGAACGCTACGATATGCATTTGTCAACAACACGTTGTATCGGCGTGCTTTCGATCAAATGTGGCTAAGGTGCCTAGGGACTCGAGAAGCTGATAAAGTGGTGACAGAAGTTCATGAAGGGCTTTGTGGAATGCACCAATCAGGTCCCAAGATGGCAGTAAAAATTAAAAGAATGGGTTACTATTGGCCGACCATGGTCAGAGATTGTATCGATTATGCTAAAAGGTGCCACGAATGCCAGATTCACGGTGATATTATACATCAACCACTAAATCCGTTGCACCCTACGATAGCATCCTGGCCATTTGAATGTTGGGGTACTGATATTATCGGGCCAATAGATCCACCGTCATCAGCAGGACACCGCTTCATACTAGCAGCGACCGACTACTTCTCGAAGTGGGCAGAAGCGGCTCCGTTCAAAGAAGTCACGTCCGAGCATTTAATCAACTTCTTTACCCACAATATTGTCTATAGATTTGGTGTACCACGTCGTATAATCTCAGACAACGGAACTGCTTTCAAGAGTACAAAAATCTATAAGTTCGTTGATCGGCACAAAATTGATTGGCGGTACTCCTCCATTTACTATCCAAGAGCAAATGGCTTAGCTGAAGCCTTCAACAAAACGCTGGTGAATTTACTAAAGAAGATTCTTACCAAGAACAAAAGAGAGTAGCATACGAAAATGACAGAAGCGTTATGGGCATATCGCACAACATATAAAACACCAACCAAGGCCTCTGCTTACTCACTGGTGTTTGGAGTTGAAGCCGTACCGCCACTAGAAGTTGAACTTCCATCTCTTCGAGTTGCTGTCCAGAATGAGCTGACTCAGGAACAGAATGCTCGATTAAGAATGGAAGAGCTCGATGCACTTGATGAAATCAGGCTGCAAGCTCAGCAGAACCTGGAGATCTATAGAGCAAGAATGACAAAGTCTTTTGACCGAATGGTGCGTCCTCAATCATTTCAAGAAGGGGAGTTGGTCCTGGTGCAGAGAAGGCCAATCATCCCGCACAGAAAAATCGGTGGCAAATTCGTATCCCATTGGGAAGGACCTTTCGTCATCGAGAAGGTATTTCAAGGAGGAGCTTATCAACTGATCGATCTGAATGATCAAAGGCCCATGCCGCCGATCAATGGCCGATACCTGAAGAAATACTATGCATGAATTGCTCAAGCAGATGTCATGTTTAATACGCTATGTTTTCATACACGTTTATTAGCATATATATTCTCTACTTTGAAATTCTCGTGTTATGAGTATACATTTCAAAATCCCCCGTCAAACTGGGGGCATTTTAAATATTTGTTCGGGTCGACATCGCGCTGCGTGCCGAGATCCCCAAACAAATATTTAAAATCTCAAAATTCCATTTCTATTTTGCCCTAAAATGTCTCTGCGAGACGGAGCATTTTAAATATTTATTTGGGTCGACATCGTGCCTCATGCCGAGATCCCTGAAAAAATATTTAAAATTATCAATCCAAATATTTATTTGTGCTAAAGAATATTAAGATTTGTTTTTCAAAGTATATGCAGGTGATCTATCAAAAGATCGAGATAACACCTCCAACAAATCAAGACTTAAAGGTCAAGAAAATGACTTTTGTGGCTACACACTCCTACAAATTGAGCCGGAAAAGCTTGAAGTCTTTCGACAGTCTGAAGCTTAAGGTTCGAATGGGTGTATGAGGTCGAATCCAACAAGCCCAAATATGGCCGGATCGCTGGCAGCTCCGTTTACTCAACAAGCCATAAGAAAGACTGTAGTAGCGGAACCCCCACTTCGTCAACCCGTCAGTAAGGACTGTAGGAAGAACGAAGGTCAATTTGACTCGACAAGTTTAAGTGATCGTAGTCTGCAAAGTTCTCCAAAATGACTGGAGAATAAAAGTTCTAGTGGAAGGATGAGTCTCGAGCAACTACCAGATGTTCGTAGGCTCCAAAATCTGCAACCACGAAGAATGACTCCAAATCTGTCAACTTAAGTAAAATCAGCATTGGGAAGCGCAATTCCCATAATTCAAGTCTGAAGCTTGAATGAGTGTATGAGGTCGGATCCAACAAGCCCAAATATGGCCGGATCGCTGGCAGCTCCGCCTACTCAACAAACCATAAGAAAGGCCGCAGTAGAGGAACCCCCATTTCAGCAACCAGAAGACGAAGAGCTGTCAAATCCTAGCTCTCCTGATCTGATGAACTCAAGTGACTCAGATTAAAGTCTTCTAAAGTGGTTAAGGATCAAGATACTACCTACGTTCGGTACTATCAACTGAATCTGAAACCTGCAAATCCTTCAACAAATCCGTAAAGCACAAAGCGAAGATCGAAGGAATTTTTCTTCAACAAGTCCGTCAAAGCACAAAGCAAAGGACCGAAGAAAATTATCCCAAAGTTCGTGAAAAGCCCAAGGCTGAACTAAGTGGATTCTGTCATCAACAAGTCCGTTATGCACAAAGTTTTGGACCGATGACTTTTCGCCATTGACCTACCACAAACCTATCAGTTTAGGTCACCGGCATCTACCCCTTCAACAAGCCCGCCAAAGCTAGAAGCAAAGGGCAGAAGGAATGTAAAATTTCTGACAAGTTAGTAAAGACAAATCAGACAACCCTTCACCAAGTCCGCAGCATAAAGCACAGGACAGAAGAAATCAAAATCTCAGTACTCAGGCCAAAGCTGCGGAATGAGCACCCTAAATGACATCTACAAATGTCCCGAAAGATTGGGGGCATTTTAAATATTTATTTGGGTCGACATCGCGTTGTATGCCGAGATCCCCAAATAAATATTTAAAATTTCATCAAGATACAACCAGATGATGGAAGAATCTAGAGCGATACTATCCATTAGCATCAATTACAAAGACAATTCATCAACCATCTATGGATGTATCTGAAAGAGCAGTGGAGAAAGAGAACTAGTGTGACATCCAAACAAATTCTTGGAGATCCACTAAATAAAAACCCTAGTGTGACATCTAGAACAGATATCTAGAGATCCACAGGGTCAATCAGCACACAACAAACGTGGCCCGCTCAGACGCCTACCACATTTGTTGGGAGGCATTTGTTGACCTGCTGCATCTAAACAAAAAAATAAAATAAAATGTCATACCTGCTCCGCCTCTTCCCGCACGCCCTCGACACGACTCGCACGTCGATGTCTCTTCTCCCACGATCTCGGCACGACCTCGTGACGTTAAAGCCGAAAGAAATGAGAGAGCTCGGGCTCTCACTCTCTTTTTCTCCCGCTCTTACCTCTCTCTCCTTCTCCCCTCTCTGTCGAATCGGAAGTTACGACATTTTGTGCGGAAGCAACAACGTGAGCTCGCTTGCAGTGAAGATAACTTTCTCCCTTGCGTGCGGCTCCTCTCCGACTCCTCCCCGCGTCGGCTTTCCTCTCCTGATCCCTCTCTCGCTCTTTCTCCTCCCAGCCGGATTGGAAGTTACAACGTTTGATCGGGAGCAACTCGGGAGCTCGCTGGCTGCAGAGATAACTTTCTCCCTTTCGAGCAGCTTCTCCGACTCCTTGGCCGCCCGACTTCGCTCCCATCGACGACCTTCCCTTCCAGTCGGAACGGAAGTTACAACATTTTGAATCGGAAGCAAGATCAGGAGCTCGCCTGTGAAGCTTCTCCGGCTCCCTCTTCGCTGTTCGACTTTGCTCCTTCGTCGGCTTCCCTTCCTATCTGACCGCAAGCAACGACGAGAGCTCGTGCTGTGAAGGTAACTTTCTCCCTACCTGCGCACTTCTCCGGCCAAATCCCGTGAAAAAAAAAATAATAAATAAATAAATAAATATATATATATTTTTATTATAAGAAATATATTTAATTATAATTATTTTTAATTAATTTTAGTTAATTAATTAATTATTTTAATTAATTATCATAATTAATTATATTTAATTTTAATTAAAATTATTATAATTAAGCTAATTAATTATAATAATGTTAATTAAAGTTAATTTAATTAATTATTAATTAATTATGATTTATTAAATTTAATTAAAAGTTAATTAATTATAATTAATCACAAATTAATTATAATTAATTATTTTAGTTAATTTTAACAAAATTTGATTAATTATCTTAATTAATTGTAATTAATTATAAGTAATTAATTAAAATAATTTATTAATTATATATATATATATATATATATATATATATATATATATATATATATATATATATATATATATATAAAAAAAAAGAAGAAAAGAGGAAAGAAAGAAGATGCTCCTCCTACCTCGATCCGCGAGCCACCTCCAGCCGACGTCGCCGACAATCGTCGCCGGGCCCAAAGGTATAAAATTCTAACTTAAATCCCGTTCTCGACGTTTGCAGCGGACCGGGGAACCACCTATACGCGCTCTTGTAGCACGGTAGGAGGGAGCCCGGTGCGAAGCATACGACGAGGCGGGTAAGCCCTATACACGCTCTTGTAGCGTGGTGGGGACGGTCCTCAACCTCGACACCGACACCGCCGACGACTGCTACGAAAGGTATGATGTTCAAAATTCCATTCTCGACGTTTGCGACGGACCGGAGAACCACCTATACGCGCTCTTGTAGCACGGTAGGAGGGAGCCCGGTGCGAAGCATACGACGAGGTGGGAGAGCCCTATACACGCTCTTGTAGCGTGGTGGGATGAAAATTTCTACGGCCGCGGTGTCTAAGGACACCTACCATACACGCTCGAGTAGCGTGGTGGGAAGGCCCAGCTCCCCTAATTTCCCCCAAACGGGGGATATGTCGGGGTGCTGCCGAAATTTTCACTGAAATACACAAAGACTTGAACAATTTGAAGACCTTCTTGAGCAACAATATAGAAGACATGTACTTGAATAGAAATGTACAGAACTTTAATTAAATGAGCAGAGGACTTGTACGAAGAACAGAGGACTCGTGGACCTCAATCAGAATCAAAATATAAATGATTTCTAAAGGCCAAATTCAAATAAAATAAAATCAAATTGGAAATGGATTCAAATCAATTTGAACTTGTTCCTGGAGCTCGAACTGTGCAACATCAGAGGACCCGAACATAGAACTCAAACTCAAATGAACTCTAACATGAATTGAATAAGATCGCTCAAGCTCAGTACTTGAACTCAAACTGAAACAAAATGTGGAGAGTAGGGAACTCAAATTGAACTCAAGTTGGATCCAAATTTGACATGAGCAATATTGAACTTGAACTGTATGACATCAAATGGAACTTGAACAAGACTTGGAACAAAGATCTGAACTCGAACTTGATGAGAACAATAAAGAACCTGAGCTCAACTGGGTCACAAGAGACTTGAATCTCTAAAGGCTTCAGGAGACTTGAAACTCAAACTCAATCTACAATTTGAACATGAACTATCAATTTGAATATGTGCTTTGAGCTCGTATTTGAACCCGGGCTATACGACATCAAGTGGGGACTTGTAAACTTGATGAATTCAAGTCTGAATGAAACTGAATTTGGATCAAAACACATGCAAAGATTAAAATTTGGATCGCACACGGGAAGCTCAAACTACAAGACCTTGATGCACGAACTCCTACAACAATTCCTACAAAGTCAATGTACTATGCTTGTAAGCAACAACAGATAATTGCAAAGCATACGAGCAATCAAAGATCAGTCCCTGCAGCAAATAAAATCATCAACCACCCGAGATTGGTGAAAGGGTGGATATGATGCAGAAAGAATGAATCTCCTGCGAACATTTTCTAGAAGCTCGTATTGGATAAAGCGGTCCCTTATAAATGCATACGAATACTTGTGGATAACAACAGTGTATTGAAAGAACAACGAATCACTGTGGACACAAGTACAGATATCACCTACGACAGCGGTGATCAAAATCTATAAGTACACCGGGTACAAAGGCAGCCCGATGTACGAATCCGATCCTTCTATACGGATCAATAGAAGTCGACAAGATTCGAACTACCTAACAAAATACATGGTTGTCGTGACCGGTGTATTTGTTTAAATACATTCTTTTTAGGCCTTCAATGCCTAAAATCAAGAAGATTCATAAACAAAAGCATGAAGCCTACGAAAGCCGATCCTCCTAAATAGAGAAATAGGAGTAGACGGGGTTCAAGATATCGAATAAATATGCGGTTACAGAGTTGACCGGAATATTTATTTTATGCATTCATATTCGGCCTTCAAGGCCTGAAATCAAGAAAATTCATGAACAAAAGGCATAAAGCCTATGAAACCCAATCCTCTGTCGACAGCCCGACAGAGTTGACAAGGTTCAATCAATAAATAGAAATAACCCCTAATACCCCGATGATGGCCGTGTTGAACGCTAATCTCAACCGGAGGGGTCCATTTAATCCAAAGCTCCACCTAAATACTCCAGAAATCAAAAAAATCCAAAAATCATTCTAAATCCCAAAGATATTTAAATATGAAATAAATCCATCAAACCGCTTAAAACAAAATCCATTCACCCTCCGCAACAGTTTGCCGGGGTGGACAAGTTAAAAATTACTTCAGCTCACAAAGAGTCAAATGCCTAGTCGAAAATATCACTAGGATCCATTCTCAAACAGTCTCTTGCCAGTAAGGACGTGGTACGTGTCCTCTAACCGACGGTCTGCCGCCAAATGGCCACCGCAGGATAAACGATTACGACGACCCGCGGCCCTCTGAACCGAGTGGTTTTGCCGCCAAATGGCACCACGAAATACCGGTTATGGCCAGAGCCAATACACTCCTTATTGGCATCAAATCCTTGAGATATGAATCAATAGGATATGATCGATAGGGCACAAAGCTCTCTGTTAGCTAAGGTGGATTCAAATTTGTCCCCTTAGACAAACATCCAACCCCGGTCTACAAGGTCCCCTTGGACGAAGCAACCCATGGCTGCCGACAAGGATCCTTCTGTCAGGTTGGGTCGACTACCTCCTCTGACTTAGTAGACCAGGGACCACGATGGCCCGGGACGACGGAACCATGAGATCTTGATCGGGCCCATCATCCATTCCCCCACCATCCGCTTTAAGCGCTAGATGGTGAAATTTTGAGTTTTAAATATCAAACTTTTTCAAATCCTTCCAAATACCCAAATTCAAATCCAAAATTTCCAAATCCAAACCCATGCTGCTACTATATGCCAGATAACATGTACTTCATACGTATCTGATTGACGACTAGCCTTAATCGAAAGTTCTCTCTCGTGATCGGGAGGGGTAATTAACTATAGGGGCTTGCGCCTATAGGAAACCAGAACTCAGATCATAAAGTCCTCGCAAAATGAGGGCGAAATCTCTGGGTAGTGTCTTATCTACAAACCCATCTGCCTTCCAAAATTTACCTCGGAACTTATTCAGTTAAAACTCCCTCGCCGAAATATAAGAAAGAAATCGCGAGGCGGGGAGGCCGGGGCAGAATTTTCGGAGCCCACAAGAGGCGGTTTCGCGAACTGAGAAAGAGAAGGGCGGACGGTCGGGACTTCACGCGAGAGCGAGGTAGGTTTTTCTTTTCTCCGATTTTAGCAAATGATTATCTTCAAGGGTAAGAAATAATGATTCCTTTTCATTCTTATAGTTATCAGAGTGTTATTTTGGGAGAATTTGCAACGAATGGGAGGAAACGACCGAGGAAAAATAAGGAAAAAGGTTTGTTAAATTTCTTTCGGATTTTTGTATAAATTACTTCGTTTAAAGCGAACAATATATTTCTTAAAGGTAAAGGAAGAGAATTGAAGCAAAGAGAAGAATTTTGGGAGAGAAGGATTTAGGGATTTTTAGAAAAAAAATTCCATTTTTCTTCTTTGTAAGTAACTCTCCTATTATACAAGTTTATTTCAATTTTATTATAAAAGCACGTTTTTATAGAAGTTACATTTGTGAAAGTTGTAGGAACTCGAAGTTGAGGTTGCTCCAAGAATCGAAGTTTTGGGAGGAATAAAGTGGGTAATTATGCTTGTGAAAATTTTTACTAGTTATTTTAATTTCAAAATTCAAAGTATATTCATACAATTGATTGTATTTTATACATGCTATTCCATTTGAAGATAGTTATAGATGAGACAATGTAAATTCTAATACATGCATTAATATCGAATTTGTATAAATGAAATGAATGAAATATTATAAGCATGTGGAAATTTATCAATATATGTGAAACAAAATATATGCAAAGGAAATGGAAAATAATTGAAATGCATATCTATACATCTAAGAATACAATTACATAAACATTAAAGGAAAATGACATAGTATCAAATGAAACAAAAAGGAAAAGGTTATGCATGCAAAGTATACAGGAGTTCACCCCCGTATGGTACTGGCTGGGGAAGCAACGTACCCGTGCACGTAAAAAGGGGAAAAGGTAATGGAAATGGATAAAGGAAATGAAAATGGTTGTACTTTTGAGTACATTTAGACGGTGCTCCTGTATGAATTCAAAAGGGAAAAGGGATATAGTTTAAAAGAAATTTTAGGAATGAATATAATGTTATACGTTGAGATATATATGATTGAGAAATGTCTAAATGAAATTCATGAAAGGAAATTCATAAAGTGAAGCAAAAGTACACTAATGTAAATGTTAAACTTTATTTTATCTTAGTGATTTTCATGTATATTAAGTGAAGATGAGAATTATCCACTGAGTTTACTTAGTAAACTCAAACCACGAGTTTAAATGTTTCAGGTAATTCAAAAGAAAAGAAATGGCAGAAAGAGAAGAACATGTTTACAGAAGACGAGGAGCAAATGATAACAGGTAAAATAGATTTTGTGTTTAGTGGCTCTTCAGTTTATTGTAAAAGTTTTGATGATGAGTTATTTTATACTTTTGGAAATATACTATCGTCCGACTTTTCGTACCCGCCCCGTTAGATCGAGCTTCCGGGACGGGTCGTGACAAATATTGGGTAAAGACTTGATGCTTAAGATTCTCTCACAAATATTAACTAAACTTTTATTTAGACCAACTAGGAACGTCTACACTTATTCCTATTCCACTAATGTCTCATATTGCAAACTATCTTATGGGCACTTCCATTCCATTTCATCAAAGATGTCTAGTTGTTGTCAACAATGTTTTAAGAGTTCAAATATGTCATGATGGTATCTTCACTTTGACATAGGTCATGAACAAAGCTCTTGTTCTCAAAAATGGCTAATGAACTATCAACAATGAAGTAAGTCTCTTTTTTGCATCCCATATTTTTTCAGTGATCTTGTAGCACATAAAATTTCTCCAATTTCATTTGTCATGGAATTTATTAAAGCATAGGTTTCTTTCATTGAGTGTTTAAGTCGCTCCGATGAGATCATCTTCGTTGCATTTTCCACAAAGAAACAACACCATCGAAAAAGACCAATAAATGGAGTCTTTCTCAGGTTGTCGCTGTTGAAGGGAAGAATATAAGTCTATAATGGGGTGTTCTTGTTTAATAGAATAGATAGACCAAGATTACATGTCATCTTGAAGTAGGTGCTTCCTCCGTTACACCTAGATGTCATAGAATTTATTAACCATGAATAAGAGCTTGGGTCACTTTCATTGGGTGTGTAAGTCGCTCCTGTAAGATTGTGGGCACCAAAAATTCGGCCCCGGCCTCCGCCCGCACTGTTTTTCTTTTCTTCGGAGGAGTTTTAACGGATTTAAGTTCCGGGGTAAATTTTGGAAGGCAGATGGGTTTGTAGATAAGACACTACCCAGAGATTTTGCCCTCATTTTGCAAGGACTTTATGATATGAGTTCTGGTTTCCTATAGGTGCAAGCCCCTATAGTTAATTACCCCTCCCGGTAACGACAGAGAACTTTCGATTAAGGCTAGTCGTCAATCCGATACGTAGAGAATATGTGTTATCTGTCATATAATAGCAGCATGAGTTTGGATGTTTGGAAATGGTTGAGAATTGGATATTTAAAATTGAAAATTTCACCATCTTGTGCTTAAAGCGGATGGTGGGGGAATGGATGATAGATCCGATCAAGATCCCATGGTTCCATAATCCCGGGCCATCGTGGTCCCTGGTCTAACCACATAGAAGGATCCTTGTCGGCAGTCATGGGTTGCTTCGTCCAAGGGGACCATGTAGACCTGGGTTGGATGTTTGTCTAAGGGGAAAATTTTGAATCCACCTTAGCAAATAAAGGGCTATGTGCCCTATCGATCATATCATATTGATTCATATCTCGAGAGCGAATTGGCTCTTACCATAACTGGTATTTCGTGGTGCCATTTGGTAACAAAACCACTCGGTTCAGAGGGCCCCGGGTCAACATTTATCGTACGGTGTCATTTGGCAGCAACTGTCAGTCAGAGGACACGTACCACGTCCTTACTGGCAGGAGATTGTTTAAGAATGAATCCTAGTGATATTTTCGACTATGTATTAGCTCTTTGTGAGCCAAAGTACATTTCAATTTATCCACCTCGACAAACTGTTGCGAAGAGTGGATGAATTTTGGTTTAAGTACTTGATTGGTTGATTTCAGCTGTAAATATCTTGGACTTTGGATGATTTTTGGAATTTTGAATTTTTTGGAGTTTTGGATTTTTGTGGTTATTTGAGTTAAGCTTTGAATTATTTGAAATGGACCCCTCAAGTTGAGATTTACATTCAAAATAGCCATCATCGGGGTGTTCGGGATCATTCTATTTGAAAATATCTGCATTTTGTAGATGAACCTTATCAACTCTGTCGAGCCGCCGACAGAGGATCGGGTTTCGTAGGATTTATGCCTTTATTGGTGAATTCTCTTGATTAAAAACCTTGAAGGTCTAATATGAATATATTAAAATAAATACATCAGTCGCCACAACCGTATATTTGTTTAATAGTTTGAACCCTGTCGACTCATATTGATCTGCATAGAAGGATCAGGTTCGAACTTGAATTCACTTATTAACCCGTGCAACATCGTAGACGTCACGTGTATACCAATAACAAGCTCGTCGGGGCCGATGCGAGTGTTTGAGGGCATTTTATGATTATTTGTTGAACCTTATAGACTCCTATTTAACTGTTTAGGAGGATCGAGTTCAAATTTGTCGACCCGCGTACCATCCCTAGATGTCAAGTGTGCACCAATAACACTCTTGCCAAGGCTCATGCGGGTGAATGATTTTATCGATAAATCTTTCTTATAAAGGGCCTTGAAGGCCTAATAAGAATGTATAAATAAATATCACAGTCGACCTCGCGACTGCATATTTATTTAATGATTTGAACTGTGTCGAGAAGGATCGGATTCAAAATTAGATTCATCATTTAGCTCGCACAGCATCCCTAGACGTCACGTGTATACCAATAACACACTCACCGGATCCCATGCGGGTGTTTGGGGGCATTTTAACTTATGGACTAAACCTTGTCGACTCTACCAAGCTGTTGATAAAAGATCGGGTTCGTAGGATTTATGTCTTTATTAGTAAATTCTCTTGATTATAAGCCTTGAAGGCCTAATATAAAAGTATTGAAACAAATATATCGGTCACCACAATCGTATATTTGTTTAATGATTAGAACCATGTCGACTCCTATTGATTCGTATAGAAGGATTAGGTTCGAACTTGAATTCACTTATTGACCCATGCAGCATCCCTAGACGTCACGTGTGTACCCATAACACGTTCGTCGTGGCCCATGCGATTTCTTGATTGTGTACCCCCTTTTAGTGTACCTATGTGTGTACAAACTACAGTGCATATACGAGGGTATTTTGAAATATTTGTAAACGCCTTCTGTCCGCTAATACGAGTGTTGCGGATCCGGTGACGTTATATAGCAGCTTCTGAATAGAATTGTTCGTTGCATTATACAGGTAGACTGTCGTGCACTACTTATTGCTTTCTACATGTGGATCATAGTGCACTAACGAATCTCCTGCTTTTGCATTTGCAGATGCTTGTAAATAGTATATTAGGTGCACGACTATCATTCATCAGGAGGCTTGCAAGCCTCATAATCTTATCCAACTCTATATTCTGAACTTGGTTGAACTGAGGTTCATTCCATCTTTGAGATAAGTAGAGGTATACAGATGCTCTTATCATCTTCAGTTTTCGTAGATGTCAGAACTATTTTCTTCCAAAGTACAGGATCAGGAAGAAATTTTGAAACACCAGGAAGTTTAGTTCGAATTTGCTCAAACATCTCTTCTATTCTTCCAGGAGGTATCCTTTTTCGTACATCGAGTTGTCTTTATACCCGACGTACTCACAAATCTCAATCACTGATGTTGCAGGTGATACCTATACTTGTATCCACGATGGTTTGTTGTGCTTATGATATACCTACTGTTGTTATCCACAAGCGGCTCGAATGTATTTACGGGGGCCCGCTGTATTCACTACAACAACTTGAAGGTGTTCGTAGAGGAGCCATTGTTGCCTACATCCTATTCACCTTTCACCTTTCACCAATCTCAAGTGGTTTGATGATCGTTGCTTGTTTGCAGGAATTTACACTTTGATGTGCTCATTTCACATTCGTAAGCATTTGCACTTAATGTGCCAATCAATCACCTTCTTCTTGCAAGGGATCTATTTATTTGTTTTTTTTCATCAGATGATTGTTGACCATGGAAGTATCATATCATTCATTGCCTCCTACCAATCATCATTCATAAGTATATTATTATGAATGTGTAGACTCTCTTGTCACCATTAGCGAGCATTTGCATCCGTTGTGTGCTACACTGAATAAATCCGTAAGAGGTGTGTAGTTTGATTAGTATCGAATGTGAGGGTGTAATGATGTTTAGATCAGACTCAAGTCTGAGTCCTAATTCATTGTCATTCTTTTTCTAAAATATGTCCCCTGTAATTCAGCTTGGATTCGAGCTCTTGTTCAAATGGTTCAAGCTTAAATTCCTTTGAGCCTCGTTCAGTTCAGGTTCCAGTTTGCAAGTCTTCTATGTAGTGATTTTCTCCAATTCAAGTTCAATCAACGCGTAAGTTCAAGTCCAAGTTAGAACTTGTTGCACCAAGCTCATTTGAGTTCAAGCCCTTTATGTTCACTTAAATTCTTTTGATTGTATTCAAATCAAGTTCTTATGTATTCCCAAGATTGGTTCAAATCTTGTGCTCAATCAAGTTCAACTTTTCTTGGTCAAGTTTTGCTTTCAATTTTTAGCTTGATTATTCAAATTTGAAATTAAGCTATTTTTCTTCATTTAAGTCCAAAGCATGTCCTCATTTGTTCAAAAAAAGTTGTTCAAGTCCTCTGTGTCTTCAGTCTGAATTTCAACAGCCTCCCGTCGTCTCCCCAGTTTAGGTGAAAAACCAAGAGACTAGCCTTCCCCTCGTCGCTACTTGAGTGCTTCGGGTAAGTGTCTAACAACACCGCGACCTCAAATTCTTTAATCCCCGCCCACTACATGAGCGTTTAAGGGTCTTGGGCACCTATAAAAAAGAGCACAGAGATTTCCCCACGTATGGGCACTTAATTTTGTCCCTCTCACGCTACATGAGCGGTCCGGGGATTACCTACCACGTCCTAAGCGCCGTGTCAGTTTCCCTCCCTACTACGCTACGTGAGCGCGTAGGGGTTTTGCTGGCTCGTCGCAAGCGTCGAGAGCAGGGTTTAAGTTAGAAATTATACCTTGGGGCCCAGCGGTGGAGGCTCGTGGAGGGCACGGATCAAGGCCAAGGTAGGAGGGCAAGCATGTATTTTATTATTATTTTTTATGTTATAATTATTATTAATATAATAATAATTAGGTAATTATAACTAATAATTAATTACTAATTATTAATTAATTATAATTAGAAAATTAATTATAATTATAATTAGGTAATAATTAACTATAATTAATTGAAATTAATTATAATTAATCAAACAATTATAATTAAATATAATTAACACTAATTAAAATGAATTAAACCCCCATTTTCTTTTTCTCTGTTTACGGGATTCGGTCGAAGAAGCATGTTAAAGGAAGAAAGTTACCCTTACAACAAGTGAGCTCCCGTTTTAGCTTCCGATCAAAATGTCCTGGCTCCTGATCCGACAATAAGGGAACGTCGGAGATGGAGCGATATCGAAAGACACGAAGGAGCCGAGGAAGGAGCGCGTGAAAGGTAGGAAGTTACCCTCACACCAGTGAGCTCCCATCATTTTATCAGATCAAAATATCGGAACTTCTGATCCGTCCAGGAAGGGAAGGTTGTCGCTGGAGCAAAGTCGCACGCCACGAACGGAACCGACGAAGCAAACGAAAGGGAGGAAGTTACCCCCATAACTGCGAACTCCTGTCTTGCTTCTGATCCGACCGTGAAGGGAAGGTCGTCGAATGAGCAAGGTCGAACAGCGACGAAGGACTCGAAGGACCAGCGTATGAGGGAGAGAGGGAACCAGCAGCCGAAGACCTTGCCTCCCTCTCCCTTTTAATGATGCAAGTGGGATTCGCTTGAGGCAGAGATCGTGAGATGTGGGAGGAGGTCATGCGCGACGAGCGACATGGGAGGGGCAGAGCATGTATTGTATTTTTTTTTTTTGGTTCGGTACAGGTCAACAAAGATAATCTTCTTTGTGTTTCCCACAAAGAAATTGTTGCAATTTAGGATCTCAATTCTGTGATTTTGATGATGATAAACATTATTGATTGATTGTTATTTTTCTCACTAAATATTTTAGATATTTCTTTTGTCTGTGAGCACTAACATTTCAGGTAAGATATACACCGCTCAAGACCATTGAACACTCAAGATTGAGTACAATAGTATGTAAAAGAGTCTATAATTTTATTATCTTTATTTTTACTTCTTGAGTCTAGCCACATAAAAGTGTATGCAAATTGGTGATCATGCACACACATAGGGGGAGAGAAAAATTATTTTAAACTTAAAAATTTTTAAACTAATTGTAATGTACAATTTTCAACCGTATTGTACGATCTATTATCCGAAAATATGCTTAATAACTAATTGAAAAAATTAGTTTATGTAAGCTAATCGTACTGTACGATCTTGATCGTACTGTATGATTCGTGACGATCTGAAAACCCTAGCCGCCGGATTAATTTAAGTAATATCTTGAAATTTGATAGTTGAATTAATCGTACTGAACGATGTGAATCATACTGTACGAATATTTGAAATCTTGCTAAAATTAACCCTCGTAATTAATCAATCAAATCAAAGTTTAATTAATGACAGCCGATTGTATTTTACGATATCAATCGTACCAGACCATTAGCAGAGACGAAATTTGGTCGTCCCAAAGATCGTACCAAACAAAACTATGATTTTTAAACTAATCATATTGTATGATATTCATATTGTACTGAACGACCAACTTGAAATCAACTAACCGTACTATACGAAGAGAGCAATATGAGACAATTAGCAGAGACGATTTTCAGTCGTCCCAATAATCGTCTTCTACGAATAAAGGAAATAGAACATATCGTACTGGACAATCTATTGATCGTACTGTACGATTTGTTCATAAAATTTGAACAATTTGTTTGAACGCTGTTTACATCGTACTGGACGGGAAAGGTTTTGAACTAATTGTACTATATGAACAATGACAGCTAACTTGAATTTTTATGGTTTCTTGAAGCCTAATACTAAAGCTATGTTTTAAGATTTTCTTACAATAAGAGAGGAACATGTGACAGAAGGAGGAACGTGTGACTGAAGGAGCTCTGAGAGGAGCTTTTGAGAAGAAAGTCAAGGTTTGAGAGAGGAAGGAGAAGGTGAGCTTGAGCGTGAGGGAGTAGTATGATGGGATCACACAGTTGCTCCAGGCTAGTTGCACCCTTACTCCTATGACCCTGGTGAGTCTTTTGGAAGCTCTAGGGAGAGAGGCTTCTTAGTCCAGTCCTCGAGGTTCTCTTCATTCTCCAGGAGGAAGAAAAAGGAGCTAAGGTTCTCTGTCATCTCTATGAGGAAGAAAAATGAATCGAGGTCCGATACCGTCATCAGAAGGGGGACATAACGTCCGACACTCCGCCACATCAAAGGTTCGGTGAAAGTATGTAAAGGTTTCTATGACTTGCTATGAGAGCAAAAAGAGAGTCACTTTGTTTTAGTACAAATTCTCGAACCGAAGGACTCCAAGAAGTGAACGTAAGTCAAGGTTGACTGAACCACTATAAAAATTTCTAGTGTGTTTTTTCAATTTCACAATTTTGCATTTCTTGTATTTCATTTGCGCTAATAACAATTTAGAAAAAATGTTGATTATTTCTCCGTCAGTTAGATCAAAATTTTATCGTTGTAAAATTTAATATTTTTGGATAATATCTCTCGCTTCTGCAATCAATTAAGATTTGGCATTTTAAATTACTGAAATGTTTTTCAAAAATATTGTTATTATTATTTTGAAGTTATGAAAACTTTTTGAAGCGTCAATTTACTCCCCCTATTGGGGAGCCTCATACTAGTTTCATAAGATTTAACAACTTTCACGAACTTTCAAAAACATCACCATTGAATAAGACCATTAAATAAAATTCTTTCCAATCAGGTTGTCGTTGGTGAAGGGAAGAATACAAGTCTATAATGGAGCCGTCTCATTTAATAGAATAGAAAGATCAAGGCTAGATGTCATCTTGAAGTAGGTGCTTCCCTTGTTGCCAACCATGAGAGACGAACATAAGAAAATAGGACGGAAAAAAAATAAAATGAAGAGCTAAGAAAATTTCTTTAATGCCATACGAAAATAAGTGTGACTTTATTTATTTAATTTTGTACCAATAATAGAGTACAAGTTAGTTTCAAAGAATACTGGGAGCAATGAGCAACAAATAAACACATTCCTAAATAGGAACAACAATACAGGAAAAATAATAAAACATAATGATCAAAAAAGAACAAACAACATTAGCTTGAATCCATTAGCTAGATGGAGCACAAAAAAATGAAACCACCAAATACTGGGAGCAATGAGCTAGAATGAAGTAGAAATGGAACCTCCTTGAATATGTGAATCTATGGATTATAACAACATTCAATAACATCTAATGTTATGACATCTATTATTTTATAGTCTATGATGCCATATTTACATATAGATCTTTGTGCTGTTACTCTATAGAAATTTTCAATAATTAGCACTCATATTGCCATTTTCCCTATTATGCTGACTGTAATTTAGAATTGTGATGTTCCCATTAAGTTAGATTATATGTTTTCATACAACACACCCTAATTAGTGATGCGAGCAAGAAATACAGGGGACCCTATATCTCTTGATTACAAAGGAGAGAATGACGGACTTCTACCGACGAAAATGACTAAAGACGTGAAAATGGACGAACAAACTCTTACATTTCAACTTAAAGAAATAAAAAGAAATTAAAAAAACACAAACTCGACTCGATCTCAAAGACACCCTAAAGTTGCTTCACTTAGAGAAGAAGGATACATGTGGAGTGGCACTTGCGGAGAGACGAAAGATGTTAGAAGCTCGAGAAGAAAGGTTGGAAAGAGCCCGCAGGATTTCCGGAGGGGATGAGAAAGAAGGGTGGAAAGAGCCCGCAGGATTTCCAAAGCAAACCCGCAGGTTATAGCTTTTCCAAAAATCACAGTTCATAACATTACTTTAAACACAAGAAACTAAGCATCAAAAGCATTAAACCCAAATGCTTTTCACGCAAAAACAGCCCAAGCCAAGAAACCGAAGAGGTAGCCGCGGGAGCCAAGGAGGCCGAGCGAGAACCAAGGGGGCACGGTCACGGGAGGGAGCACAGGCACGGGAAACTAGCAGCCGGCCAGAATCCAAGGGGGCAAATGCACAAAATACTAAAGGCCATGGAGGAAGCCAAGGAGCCACCTCATGGGAAAAGCAAATCTTGGAATTCCAAAGGCCGGTTTGGAATTCCAAGAGACAAACATGATTACAAACATAAAAAGCATAAAATTACATTAATTAAAAGATAATAAATGAACTAAAATGTTAGCTAATAATGAGCTAACCCTTAGTTCAATAAGTGAACTAAAGACCAGCTCATAAATGAGCTAAAATTTCAGCTCAAATTTATTTGAGCTAGTAGACTCAAGGGAAGCCAAAATTCATATTATTTTGGACATGGGTTGACCCCCCCTTTGTCTACATCAATTAATTAATGATTGTTTTTTCAAGAATGCCTCTAATAGAGTAGACAAGTCATGGAAGGGATTTGGCGTACGGCTGTTCAACACCTTTTGTCTGGCACATGTATGACTATGGTTGATGCATGGTGTTAGTTTTAAACATTAGTTTAGTGGCTCGTTTATGCTTTCGATGATTTCTTTGGATGGTAGTACATTAAGATAAATTGTTATATTAATAGTATGTGATATAGTTATGAAGTTGTAAATTGTGCATGTTGTAATCATTATGTTGTTATACAAATATACATTTTGGTAACAGTGGATTGGATTCACATGGTTAGTTCACCCCCTTTCATCATGGTCATCCATTCCCACCGCAGTTTATCTACATCCCCAGGGCTATCATAATATTGCCACTATAAAACTATCTTACATAACTCGCAATACCCCATACAAAAGAAACAACAAATTAATATCAAAATCTAATATATTGCTAATTACTAAAAAAACAACAAACTAAATCACACATAAATCATAAAAGTATGATTTGAATGCTACTTGATACCATCATAAGCACTCTATGTGCTCTGAGGTTCGACATCCTCTTTGAAAGCCTACAAACCATTCCTCCTGCCTGCTTTCAAGAGTTGTACAAATGGGCTCAGACCTATCCTGCCTCTTCTTTTGCCATCTTCAAAACTTTGAGGAAGAGATCATTGAAACCAAAGGAATTTAGGAACATTACAAGAATTTGATATTCAAACCCATAAAGTCTTTGACTACAACTTTATAATGTTTTTTAAGGTTTCATTTTTTACTTTCAGACATTAAATCATTTAATTGTATTTTTCATAATGACCAATTGATTTCTCTCGCTCTTAATTCCATGATTAAGGAAAATAAGGAGCTCAAGGCTTGATTTTGTTCGCATTGTTTTGTCAATATTTGTCAAAACAAACAACAAATAGCAAGTAAAAGAGGGAAAAACAGAAAGAAAAATCAACCTGAGTTCTTAATGGGTAGATCCGTGTATAAGGAAAAGCCGTTATAGCCGTAAGACATTGAATTGCTGTTTCTCGAACAAGCTGAAAGAAAAACAAACTTATGAAAGTGAAATAAATAAAATCATTGATAATCCCATTTAAGAATGAATAATATAATACATAAAAAATGTATGAATGAATAATAGAATACATAAAAAATGTATTGACACAGCAAGCTTCTAACTATAATGCCATGCGGGAACAGAAGTAAAAAAAGAACATATGGAAGCGCCTGTGATAAGCTTGTCCTGTGAATGTTAAAACTTAAACCAAAGTGAAAGCAAGGTCTTGAGTATCATGCCAGTGCTCTATGATCAGCACTATAAAGATTCATCGCACTGCAATGAAGATTGATTATCATGGGTTCATAATATGGCATGAGTTATGAAGAGTAACAGAAGCGAAGAAAATGATTATGCTGTCACCACCAAGCAACCGACAAACCCATGACTCAAAAAGCACTAATATTTATAATAAACGTTACTATCTTGTCACATTTCCAATCACTCTAGTCATTCCCACCACAAGCATAAACAAAACATGAAATAGGCTTTATCAAGGCTTTATAAGCACGCACAGAGAGAGAGAGAGAGAGAGAGAGAGAGAGAGAGAGATACCATCATGTGAGGGTAAGAAAGGAACTTAATCAGGTGATCTATGACTATATGAACGTAGCCTATGATATCCTCTTTTCCTGCAATAAAATAAATTTACATGAAAAATAAGATTACTGCAATCCATAACAATAAAAAATAATTCCATAAACCTTTTCTTCTGTTCATCTTATGACAATAATGGCAAATAGATAACTGTGAGTTCAAGGGATTTGTTTGCCTGAGCTTTTCTTGAAATGCCTTAAAAGGTCAAACAGCCATGAAAGCCAATCAATCCTTTCACAACAAGAATCAAGACAAGTTCGTAAAAACAGAAGAGGAGATGGAATGTTTGGATCCTTAAGTCAACACAAAACTATTATGAATTCCACGTTTTAATCAACTCAAAAAGATTCTTACAGAGCCACCCCCTTCTCCCAATTACTGTTGCTAGGCACGGGAGATAGTTTAAAAGTAGAGAAAAGTAGAGAAAATGCAGATGATGGTAAGAGTTTGGAGGTAAGAAAATAACTGATGGATGATAAGCAGAGACTATTCCAGGAGAGACTGGTCCAGCCGGCCCAGCCCTTCGGCCGGCTTAGGCAATAAAGCAGGCGCAAATCTACTGGTCTGCAGGCTTCAAATCCCGCCCCCCTTGGGGTGGGATCAAGTACCAAACTAAGGGAGTAAGTGTGAGGGATGTTTAGTCCTTTTGCATTATTCTTATGTTTGCTTTAAGTAGAAGTTTATATTAAGATTAGGGCATCTTTTTGGTGGCTGATTTCTGAGTAATTTTGGTGTTCTTGGGCTCTAGCAGTGTCTAGAGAATTTTGGAGAGATTGATCCTCCTCTCGAATAGAAGATCGCTTGTATCTTATTGTTTTCTTCTTCACTACTACGTGATTCTTGTTGTTATTTGTGTTGTGTGAAATTGTGTGGTGAAAATTGGCTGAATTCGCATCCTTGGTAGGAATCTCTTGAGTTCTTCCTATCAATGTCCTCAAGAGACCATAGTAGTTGCTAGCAACATTGGACCCGCCAAGAAGAAACAAAAAAAAGTGGATCCTTTGAGAGATTAACAAAGAAAAAAAAAACAATGGGAAAAAAGTAGTAAAAGAGAGGGAGGAGGAATAAGGAGAGATTATTGGCAGAGAGGATGAACCAAAATGCCAATGTGGCTGCAATAATAAACTTCGAAAGGAGAAAGTGAGGAGGAAAGCTTTGAGGAGGCACAAACTTCTCTTAAAAAACCTTAAGAGGTCTAACAACCGTGAAAGCCAAACAATCTTTTCAGAAGAAGAATCAAGACAAGTTTGTAAAAAAAAAAAAAAAGAATAGAGGATAGCCAAGCACAGATCCTTAGGCTACCAAATAGTTATTATGAATTCCACCTTTTGATCAACTCCAACGGATTCTTAGATTGACTACTTCAGTACCAAGCATCATAATAGAATGATCCCCTTCCCCCGATTACTGCCATTTAGAACCATCCCCTTCTCCCAATTAATGTCATTGCTAGACCATACTTGTCAATGGAGAATGGCGCAGCAGGCGCAAAGTTCCCAATGGAGCCATGGCGCATAGCGCACAACGCACCACGTGCCATTTTGAACACGGTGCAAAATAAGAAATCATTATAAAAATCATTATATGGATCTTATTTTAGAGTATCAATGATGTAAGCAAAAAATACAGGCTCCCTATATTTTTTGCTTAACAAAAACACGAGGCGGACTTCTACCGACCAAATTGAGAAAGAGACGAGAAAAGAGACGAACAAACTCTTACATTTCAAATTAAACTAAACAAAATAAAACTTACACCAATACAAACGACTCTTGCAAACAAAATAACGACACCCTAAAGTTGCTGCACTTGGAGAAGAAGGATACAGGTGGAGTGGCACTTGCGGAGAGACGAAAGAGGTTAGAAGCCCGAGAAGAAAGGTTGGAAAGAGCCCGCAGGATTTCCGGAGGGGATGAGAAAGAAGGGTGGAAAGAGCCCGCAGGATTTCCAAGCAACCCGCAGGTTAACAGATTTTTTTCCAAAAATCAAATTTCATAACTTCACTTCACTTCTTCAAACAATACATAACCCCTCATATTTATAGGTATGAAAGGGGAAGACCAAAAGACACCTTACATTAAATTCAAAACATTAAAAAGCATAGAAAACCAAGGAGACGGCCACGGGAGACAAAGGAGACCGCACAGACCGAGAGCCACAGCCGCGGGAATCGAAGGAACCGCACGGGAGAAGGAACCAGCCGTGAGATCCCAAGAGGCATACACAAATAACATAAAGCCATGGTGGAATTCAAGGAGCCACCATGGGAAAAGGAAATCTTGGAATTCCAAAGGCCGGTTTGGAATTCCAAGAGACAAACATTAAACAAACATAAAAAGCATAAAACTATATTAATTAAAAGATAATAAATGAACTAAAATGTTAGCTCATAATGAGCTAACCCTTAGTTCAATAAATGAACTAAAGTTCAGCTCATAAATGAACTAAAAGTTTAGCTCAAATATGAAAAACTACTAGACTCAAGGGAAGCCAAAATATGATTTATTTTGGACATGGGTTGACCCCCCTTTTGTTTACATCAATCAATCAAGTTGGGTAAGGCTTGGTTGAATATGTTTGTGGTCTAAAGTCTAAACCATTAAAGTGAGCTTCAAGTTCGTCCAAAATTTCTACTAAAATAAAGTCAAATAAAACATAACTAAAATATTTTAATCAAATAAAATAATTTTAAAAATAATTATTACATTATTTTAGAAATTAAAATATATAAAACTTAAAACTATTTATAATTATATTAAAATTCCCTAATATTCAAATTGTGGATGTTGTGCGCCATTGCGGACATGGCGCAAATTGCGCGAACCAACTTCAACATGTGTGTTGCGCCATGCATCTTGCATCAAAGGTGAGCCACACCATGCGCCATGGCGCGCGCCATTTTGCGCCATTGACAAGTATGTACTGGGCAACGAAGATAGTTTAATAGGGAAGAAAAGTAGCCTAAATGTTGTGGATGGTACGAGTTTGGAGGAAAAAAACTACTGATGATCTCCAATGACCATAATAGTTTTTAACAGCATAGTACATCTTTCAAGAGATTAACAACGGAAAAAAGACAATGAAAAAATAAAAGTACATAGAAAAGTTAGAAAGAGAGAGGCGGGAAGGAGAGATTATAGACTGGGAGGATGAAGCTAAAAGCCAATTTGGCTGTCAAAAATAAACTTGGAAAGGATGTGTCTGAAGCTTTGAGGAGGCCAACGTGGGCACCTGGTAAAAAGGCCAGCAGCCAAAAACACCATGAACTTCAGGATGATGTCAGAAAACAGATGGGATAAGAGAAAGAAAAGTAATAATGAAGAAATGTGATTCACGTATGAATGGAGTCAAAGAGGCAAGAGAGCACCAACTGGAGATGACTTGAGATGGCATCAACTGAGGTGAAGGAATGGAGAATAAGGATATTGAGAGAAGAACAAGTAAAAAAGGCTAGAGAATTAGCAGACTGAAGAGTAGGAGAGAAGGAAAGATGAAATTATAACTACATGTCAGTTACACTGCCTAGAAGAGTTTATTAAACTCCAAACTATTCAACACTCAAGCTTTAACACAAATGGATTCATTTTATGAGTATGGCGTAAGTGTTGTGATCGGCTATCAACCAAAGATCAATACTCAACCATTCTAATTCAGGCGTGGGACCAGAAATAATGGTTTTAGGTCAAGTATAAGGTGATCATAACATTTTAAAAACACCAGAAATATGGCATAATGTTCAAATATATTGCTAGGAAGGAACCTTATCATACCAACATAGAATTAAAATAGATGTAGAATATAATTTTCAGCAATATAAGAAAGTATGACTTGAAAGGCTGGCAGTTAGAAAGATATTTGTTAATGAAATCAAAAAAGTATTATTTTCATACAAAGTCGCTATAACAAACAAGGTTTGTTTCCAATTTATTATCCTGACCAAATCATAAATTTGTTGCCAATTGTATAAGATAGCCACAAAGAAATCATAAAAGATCAAATAAATACCACATGGATAAGACGAAAACCTGACACCAAAATTCCAACTAACTCAACTATAGATTATACTTAAAATTCGGACATGAATGTAAGGGTAAGAAAATGTTTTGATTTTGTTTCAACCTCGATGACTATTGCTGATATGTCACTAGTATAACCCCCAAGACTGAAAGGAACATGAATATACAAGTGTGTATGGGTTGTATGGCTTTCTTCTGTGCTCGAAACATAAAAGTTAAACTTCCTAATAAATAATAGTCAAAGTTGTTAAACGATGGATTATAAAGTCCACTAGAAATTTTAATTTAATGTATTAATCATCGAACCACTAAATTTTAGAGTAGCTATGTTCTTTCAATTGATATGATTTCCTTTGCCACACTGTTCGACTGCGGGTGGGCTGGGCAATTAGGGGTGAGGGAACCTCATGCCATGTATTGTAGCTTCACCTTTCTCGTCAATAAGAAACCCAGATAGCACTAAAAGCAAGCTATATATCAGATCTTTGTTGAGAATATCAGAATCTAAAACAGATAAACTATCCAACAATAATGGCAAGACCTGCATAACGAAATAGAACCAGATTCAGCAAAATCATAATCATAGTTTCGTCAAAATGCAAAAATGAAAGTTTTGACTCAACTGGAGACAATATCTCCAAAACAAACCTTCTTTGCATCTGCAACAAGAACGGTCAATGGCATCCCAGAAATAGTGTGGCCAAAAGCTCGATAAAGTAAAGCTCTGTATTTTAGGAGTATAATTACTAAACAAAAGTATAATAATCATCCAGATAATGGTGAAGATGAAAGAATTGAACAGTAACTGCAAAGTAGCCCGGTCCAACTATTCTTCGAAAATAAAATTACTTATGTACACAAGGTAAAAGCAAGTAAAATAGCATGCAACATCAATAAGAATGGCTCTGTAAGCAACAAAGAGCTCGCTGATCAGGAAAATAATCAAAGGCCACAAGATTTGTATTGGCAAATAAGAGATTCATTTTAGTAAGCATACCAAATAATTTCCCTTTTTGTCAAACCAAGTGAAGTTATGATATTGTTCGACAGAGGAAAATTCCTAATTACAAACATTGTAACCAAAGAAAGCATGGTAACTTTCTGAAAATTGTATATAAAAAAAATTGGAAATGTCACAACAAATAGATTTATGTTGCATTATAATGACAGATATCTGAAGTAAATATTGAGGATGAAGAGAATGAGTAGATGACACAAAAGGAAGAATAGAGAAGAGAATAGATGATGAAAAAAATATATAGTAATATTAGAATAACCCAAGGCTATAGAAGCTACAAACTTCAAGTAATTTAACTATGAATTTTTAAGATAGATTAGTCTAGTAAGATTTCAAAACATAGAACGCAATGGAACTTGAAAATTCACCATTTTTTACAGCAGAACCATGTGATATTTCTTTTTTTTCATTCCCTTGAATAGTACTCTTTATTCTTCAATAAATTTATAAGTGATAGCTATTGGTTTCTCAGGAATTCACTTCGCTTGGATAAGAGCCTATAAATTGTATTATCTTGACGGTGTAGCACTTGTCAAGGCATTTATATAATGACACTCAGTAAGCAAATGTAATATCAAGAGGAAAAGGAGGCCCATTGATGAAATCAAGAATTATGTACTTTTTATTTTATTTGAACAATAGTATATTTTATTTTATTTTCTTTTTTAGCTATCCAATGATGGGAAAACATCCAATGATCATGGTAGGTAGTGCATATGGCTTGGTAGACCTTTGGTTTGCTGGCTCGATTGGTCCCTGGCTACTGGTGGTTCACGGGTTGGCTGTTTTGGAGCATTCAGTTTTGAGCTTGATCTCTAAGTTGCTTGAGCTGAAGTTTAGTAGCTCATTAATATCCAAAAAGGTACATCATTAAGAAGATTTACTTTTGGAGTGGCCTTATCCCTTCCCCTTCCCCTTTTCTTTTTGTCTCTTGGGAATCCGTGGCCTGCTCTTAATTTGGCTGAATTCAATGCATTAAACCGTGGCTTGCTTTTAAAAGGGTGGCTGAATTCAAAGCATTTGAATTTATAACTGAATACTTTTCCTTTGGGAATTCATCCGGTCTCAGATTTCCAACAGGCATGTATTTTCCCGTGACTTTGCTGCTTTGAATTCGGTCTGCTTGCTGGCTCCTTGGTGCCGTGAGTTACCAATGATTCCTGCTGGCTGTTTTCCGAAATCTGTGACTTTGCTGCTTTGGATTCTGGCGGGCTGCTTGCTTTCCGAGAATATGGTTCCTTGGTGTCGTGAGTTTCCTATGATTCCCGTAAAAGAATTAATGCTGGCTGATTTCCAAAATTCATGGCTTGGCTGCTTTGATTTCTCAGCCTGTTGACTGCCTCTTTGGTTTGGGTGTTTATCCGTGAGCTTTGGGGGAGAATTCTATGCCTATTATGCTTCGGTTCTAATGGAAAATTAAAGTTATGTGACTCTTGGCATTCCTCTCTCTTGCCTATATATATGAGAAGATGTTGTGAAGAAATGGCAGTTGATATTTGTGAGCATATTGCTATTGAAACCTGCGGGTTTATTCCGGAAATCCTGCGGGCTCTTTCCACCATTCTTTCTAATCCTCTACGGAAATCCTGCGGGCTCTTTCCACCCTTCTTCTCGGCTTCTACCTTTTCGTCTCTCCGCAAATGCCACTCCATCTGTATCCTTCTTCTCAAAGTAAAGCAACTTTAGGGTGTCGTATCAGAGTTGATTTGAAGCATCTATTGAAGAATTGGGCCAATCTTGCAGTGGTGGACCATCGGTTTGCTAGTTCTATACACTTTACTTATTTAACCTACAAATTCGATGCATGTGAGGAACCCGCTCTGACGGTTGTCTGAGGATAGCGTCTTTTTAAGTTTCTTTATTTCTTTAAAATCTCCTAGCATCTTTTGTTGTGTTTGGCAAGTTTTGGGTCGTTTGAGTTTATTTAACAAAGTTTGTTTTAAGTTCTACTCATTTTGTCAGTGTTCTTCTTGTGTGTCTTTTGTGTTCAAGAAATATAGGGTCCCCTATATTCCTTGTCTACATCACCCATGAACTACAGTACAGAAATGGACAAATCTACCACACTATAGAGTGGGGAAAACAGTAGCTTAAAGGCTGAAAGTGTTACTTTGTTCTTGGTGAATTACATTCCTTAATGGCTGAGTGCAAAACTGGCAGCATACTCGAGAAGAACCTTTGCTTATAGAGAGGCCTTATAATTGCATGGAAATTTTTATTCAGGCAAACATCAGAGTCACTCAAAAGCAAATGGAATGCATCAGCCGCTGATCTCGCAACAAGATAGTGCATATCCTCTCCAATGAAATTGCCGGATTGACGATGGGAAGATGATGGAACAATATTCTTATTTGAAAGCAAACACTTCAAAATAACCATTGATATGTCTTTAACTCGACCATGTCCCCGCATTAGTAAGGCTTTCCCAAACCATGCAATCCCAATGACAGCATTGATTTGTAAGTTTGAACAAAAATGCATGGAAGCACCATCATTGCTGTTAAGCATATGAGGTTCATTTTGATGGTTATTACTGAGTACACTGGAAAAAGAGTCAAGAATCAGCTCAATAGTTTCTTCAAGGATGACAGCATTGGGTAACTTGTTAGCAACCGAAGCCAAGGCTTGAGCTGCAGGAAGATGCCCTTTAAGTGTAAAAACCAAGAGAAGTTTCAGCAATCTTGCCACATTAGTTAGTGGTGTTTGCTGATGAAGGGCCGTCACAATCGATGCAAGAAAGTATAGAAGCATTTTATTTTTACATGATAATTCACAGAAATCTGGAATAAGCTGAAACCCTTCCAGTATACTGGAAGAAACAAGGAGAGCATTTGATGGAAGATTCGCTGATGCTAGCATAATATTATATGCCTTTTCTAGGATTATATACTGGTTGTTCTCCGCACAGCCCCTGACAACAAGCTTCATTGTCATCATCATTTTATCCAGTAGATCCTACATGTAAAATACAACTAAGCCATCATCAGAAATCAATATAGAGATTGACATGTCTTTTTAAATAAGTTAATCATCTGCAAAATTTATTAGGCATCTCTAAAACACCAAGCAGACTTCTGAGCAAGTTAAAGATATTGTACTAACAATTAACTAAGAATGCTCGATTTTATTCTATCCTTTTAACTACGCAGTCTCAACCAAATTGATTTATATTCCTAAAAGAGTATTAAGCACCAGTACCTGCATTTCAGGCTTCATCTTAAAAGCAATATTATCTTCCATCTGCTCTAATATATTGATAACAAAATGCATCCCAGGTTGCTCAATGCTTCCAGAGGTATGGCACCTGATCCAGAATTAAACGTAAATAAATTCAGCCACTTCTCAAGAAAACATTCCCAGTAACTACGGAAAATAATTATGTTACCTTAAAACATCAATATTAAGAAGCAACAAAATGACGAATTCACAGACAAAGACCAAGCAAGTACTTTTGAAGACCTATATTTGTAAGGGTTTTGAAATTACCAACTATAAAAAGGTGATTAGGATCATACAACACAGGTATGCAAAAGCTTAGCAACATGAATAAGCGCTTGGACATTTCACAAATTAGCACATTAAGTGCAGCAACTGAACCATTTATGCTACATTCAATACTAAGGTTGGCCTTCAATATAAACATGTAGTTCCAACATTCGTGAAACTGAAGGAACAAAATCACTCATCTTGGAAAGTTCCACCAATTATAAAAAATAATGAGGCCAGTAACAAGGATCACATTTTCATAAATCAAACATATTCAATCTAAAGAACAGCTCTAATACCAAAGATATGCTTATAGCTAGATCAAAGGGTTTCTGCTAATTTTACTGTTTTGAGTTTTATTCAAAAATACTGTTGCATTCGAGAATTTAATATTCTGACAGATATCGACAAAATAACAATGCTTCTAGCCATGACATCAAAACAAAGTCAACAACTGCAAACAATTCTAGAAAATTCATTTGATGCATACAATACATCAGCCCTAAAAACAATGGATATCTATCATCAACATTTGATGGATGTTGATCAAGCAGTCACTGGACGAGGTTCAAGCTGTTAGAGAGGGCTAAATGAAAAATTAGATCTGTCTACAACATAAAAAGCAGTACACCAAAGAGATTTTATAGCAAGATGACCTAACTACAATTCAACATTGTTGCCATGTCCCAAGTCCTTGATAAGAAAAGTGGAGGGTTGCATTAGATGATCGACAACTAGCATAAAACTTGTCGAATAATCATGACATGAATCATTTAATACATTGTGTTAATGCTACGGCGTTCCCTGTTAGCGATGTGTTGTATGGCCTAAATACAGCTACAAGTGTGTAAGGGCCATTGCACCGGCGTCCGGGTGCAATGTTAAATAGGTAAAAGTTCCCACATCATGGATAGATATGGGCAAAAAAGCTAACCCATGAAACTAAAATTAAGATTGGAACTTGGAATATAGATTCCCTTACAGGCAAATTAATGAAATTAATATATATTATAAAAAAAATGAAATTAATATATATTATGATTTATAGGAAGATAAATATTCTATGTATTCAACAAACTAAATGGGCTAGAAAGAAGGCCAAGGAAATTGATAATTCAAGATTCAAATTATAGTATTCTGGTAGGAGTTGTACTAGAAATTATGTAAGTGTGATTATAAATAAGAGTTTAAAAGATGATGTTGTAAAAATTAATAGAATTATAGATCGAATTAGAGTTTTAAAGACTGTTGTTGATTGTTACGATTATTAATATTATAAGTGTTTATGCTCCCAAAGTAGGTTTAAATATGTATTCAAAATTAAAAAATTTAATGACCTAGAAAATTTAATATAAAAGATATCTCTTGAATAAAAAGGGTTTTTAATGGAGGAGATTTAAAAGGACGTTTGGTAGAGAGCTAGATAATTTTAGAAGCATTCATGGTGTTTATGGCTTTAGAGCGACTAATGAAGGTGGTAAGATCATATTAATTTTTTCTTTAGCTTCTAATTTTGTAATTGTGAATATCTTATTTAAGAAAAAAATGAGCATCTCATCACCTATAAGAATGGCTATAGTAAAACTTAAACTAATTATTTTCTTCTAAGAAAAATAAATCATTTAGATTGCAAAGTTATTCTGAGGGAAAATTTATGTACCAACATTGCTTATTAGTTTTAAACTTTAAGATGAAGGTGCAAAAAATAAAAAAAATAAAGTAAATCATTGTTCTAAGATTAAATGGGGGCATTTAAAGAATATTAATAAAAATACTTTTGAGAGTAAGATTAAATTTTTTCTGTGCACGAAGAAGCTAATGTTATATGGGAAAAAGTAGCTAGTGATATTAAAAATATTGCAAAAGATGTGTTTCGAGTATCAAAGTGAAAAACTACTAATAGTAAAAATAGTTGGTTATAGAATCACAATGTATAAGTAAATATAAAAAAATAAAAAGATTTGTTATAAAAATTGATTTAGATGTAAAAATTATGATAATTAGAAAAGATATAACGAGGCATATAAGAAGTCTAAGAAAGCAATGTACAATGAAAAGATTTTAGTTTTTAATGATTTATATTATAGTTTAAAATTGCGCAATAAGAGGCACGCCTCTGCAAAAATTCGGACCAAAAACGCCTCATTGCCTAAGCAATTTTGGTGTTTGCCGAGGCTTACGCCTCAAGCTTGGTGAGGCGTGCCTCAATTGCGCAATTAATGTTGAGGTGTGCGCCTCATAAAAGGGTCCCACTTACTTAACATAAAAATGAATTTTGTTTCTCCCTTCTACCGGTCCAAGCCAAACTGCAAGCCTTCGTTCCCGATCCCGCAAGCTCCCGAAGCCGGCTATCCCGCACGTCTCTGCCGCCTCTCCCGCCGGCGTTTCCGCTCGCCGGTAAGTTCCTTATTTCTAGCCGCCCCTCTACATCACTTCTTGAAGAGTTCTTAGAGTTTTTTTTTTAAGTTTAGGGTATGATTTTTCAACTTATAGGAAAGCTAGGGTTTTAAATTTTGTTTGAGTTTTTTTATTTTATTTTGCTTTTTTTCTTTAGGAAATATGATTAAGGGCAAGGAAAAGTGTAATACGTCATTGCGGAGGGACCCTTATTGGAAATATAGTGTACAAGTTGACATAGGCGGCGGTGAGAAGACTTATGTGTATTTGAAATGTAATTTTTACGAAAACGTGTTGAAGGGCGGAGTTACCCGAATGAAGAAACACTTATCATGCTCTCATAAAAACGTAGCACCGTATGCCAATGTGTCGGACAAGGAGAATGATGAAATTATTGCTTACATAAAGAAAAGTACCACGACAAAACACTTACAACAGGAGTAATTTGATAACAAGGTCGAACATGGTGCTTACTTCGGGAGCGAGAGTGGAAAGGGCTCTTCCTCCACTATATATAATAGAGGAGCACGGGGTCCGATGGACCAATATATGACTAATCCAGGAGTGGATAAAGGACAAGCACAAATGATGCCTATTGCTGGTACCAGAGAGGGTCGACGTCAGGCTTGCATGGATATTCGTAATTTTTTTTTAGAATGTCATAACATTTAATGTTGCGACATCGCCAGCCTACTTCAATATGCTGCGGTCTATAGGGTTGTATGGGAGATGGTTGAAGGCACCTTCCAGGTACGAGTTGCGAAGATGGATATTGAAGGAGGAGCTGCAGAACACAGAGCATAGCATTGATGAGATTAAACGGACATGGATTGAGACTGGTGTTACCATTATGTTAGATGGATGGTCTGACATGAAAAGGAGGAGCTTGATTAATATCCTTGTCAACAATCCATACGGCATGGTATTTTTACAATCAGTTGAAGCTTCAAATGAGGTTAAAAATGCTGCATTCAATTTTAATTTACTAGATGGGTTGTTGATGAGATTGGGGAGCAATTGGTTGTTCAGGTGATGACTGACAATGCCAGTGCATACAAAGCAGCTGGTCAAATATTGATGGAGAAGAGGAAACACCTATATTGGACCCCCTGCGCAACACAAGAGCGCTCTTTCTAGGGTGAAGAAGATCACAAAATTCATCTACAACCACTCATGAATCTTAGCCTTGATGAGAAAGTTTTCAAATAAGGAAATCATTCGCCCTGCAACCACTAGGTTCGTTATTACATTTGTGCACTGCAAATAATTTTCAATTCCTAATGCAAGTTTATTCTACAGGTTTGCCACATCTTATTTGACACTGCAGAGCCTATTGGATATGAGACAACCTTGGATATGAGACAACCTCTTGAAGCAATGTTTAAATCAACAGAATGACTTAACTCTACGTGGGAAAAGAAAACTGAGGGGAAGGAAATACGAAAGCTAATTCTAAATGATAAATTTTGGGCTACTGTGACCTATGCCATATTGAGCACGAGACCCTTGGTGCAAGTTCTACGTTTAGTGGATGCCGAGGAGAAACCAACCATGTGTTTTATTTATAATGCTATGGATGAGGCGAAGGAGTTGATTGCACATAACTTAGGAGGAGAGGAGGCAAGTTATAGAGAGATTTGGAATATCATTGATGCTCGGTGGAAGGTCCAATTACACCGTCATCTACATGCAGCGGCATATTATCTCAATCCTCAATTTTAATATTCAAAGAGAAAATCCTCAAACCTTGAGGTGAAGCTTAGCTTGTATCATTGCATGGAACGACTAATATCGGACCAGACCGTCATGGAGCAGCAGATTTACAACTTGTTCTATTTTGGAATAGGGAGAAATTTTTTGATCTGCAAGCAGCAAAATCAACTGTTGTCAAATGGTCTCCAGGTATACATATTTTAGTAAATGCATAACACTTTAATATGTTATGATTATCATTTTTTTCTTGGAAATAGTTGAATAGTGGATCCAATTTAGTGATTCAACTCCTGAGTTACAGAGTTTTACTGTTAGAGTTTTGGACCTCACTTGTTCTTCTTCTAGGTGTACATATAGTTAAGTGCAAACAAAGAGAAGAAATTAGCTTTCAACACTCAGAATGAACTCCCTTGTGTATATTATGCATAACAAGAGGTTGAGAGATAGAAGGTTGAGGAACAAGGGGTTGAAGGATGATGAGAACCCGTTGGTGTGTGATGATGTGCAATCTGATAATGAGTGGTTCATAGATGATGAGAAAGATTTGTCATTATCTGACCTGCAGCTAGAGGATCTACGTGTAGATGTCTTAAGGGGCGAAGCAGATCAAGTGGGCACTTCCACTAGTACCACACCACACATCCTTTAGTTCTGCAGCACAACAACCAAATAAAAGTATTCCACAACTTCTTGTATGCTATTGCATTATATTTATATCAAATCAGCAATTAATATGATAATGATCATTCTTATTGAACAGGGAAGAGAAAAGTGAGTCACATTGAAGATGATGAAGATATGACATTCATAGATATAATTGGAGAAGAAGATTTTTTTAAAGACCCATTTAGTGATGTGATATTATTGGATTTTATATGTTCTTTCTTACTTGTACTTTGGGAGTTTTGATAGACTAATATTTTGTGGTTTTGTACTTTGGGACATAATTTTATTGCATCTATTTTCTTACTTTCCACTAATTTCACATGTCTTTTAGATGTTTTATTGTATGATAGAAACTTATTATTATTTACCTGTTAAAACCCTTAAATTCTCATTTACGCAATTCTGCGTCTATGAGGCTTACGCCTCACATCACCTCGAGGCTTACGCCTCGCCTCACGGACGAAAAACGACTCAAGACTTATTTACGCAATTTTAAACCTTGATTTATATAATAGATTAGATACTAAGGAAGACAAAAGATATATGTATAAGTTAGCTAAACAAAGAGAAAGTAGTAAGGATTTAGTTCAAGTGCATTAAGGATGAGTAAAGTGTATTAACGATGAAGATCAAAAAGTATTTTTATTAAAAGATGATATTCAACAAAAGTGAATGAGATATTTTGCTAAATATTTTAATGAAGATTATGAGAATGTGATTGAATTTAGTAACCTTAACACCCTAAATGAAAATAAATATTTTCATTTTTATCGGTGTATTAGTAAAACTAAAGTTAGAGAGGCTTTAAAGAAAATAAAATATGAAAAAAGCTGTTGGACCTAATGATATTCCTATAGAGATGTGGAAATACTTAAAGAGATGAAGGAATTTATTATCTTACTAACCTTTTTAATATTATTTTAAAAATTAAAAAGATGTCAGAAGAGTGGATAATGAGTGTATTGATTCCTATCTTCAAGAATAAAGGTGATGCACCAGATTGTGTGAATTATAGAGGAATTAAGTTAATGTATCATACTTGAAAATGATGGGAGAGAGTTCTAGAGCATAGGTTGCAGCGTGGCACTGATGTACTCATGTAAAGCAAGCATTGTCAAACAGCAAGAAATGATGAACAAAGTCGGAGGGATCCAAGTGAAGAATATTGCGGCTCTTTTGTCGAACAGCACTTCAGGTCTAGGTTTAAAAAAAAATTAATAACTGAGGTGTATGCCTCGTACAAGTGAAGCGAGGTCGCCTCAAGGCACACCTCAAGCAAACTGACATGTACGCCTCATATGAGAAGCTAGAGGTGTGCCATGCCATTCAAGAATGTTACCACCAAGCATATTATCAACTTCTTTACTCACAATATTGTACATAAATTCAGTGTTCCACATCGTATTTACTCACCCGACTTTAAAAGCACAAAGATACACAAAACATTGATATTCAACATATAATTGATTGGTGATATTCATCGAACAACTTATAATTGATTGGTGATATTCATCAATTTATAATCCAATATAGTATGACTTAGGATAAACTTTCAACAAAACAATGATAAAACTACTCAAGAAGATCCTTGTTAAGAATAAAATAAAATAGCATACTAAAATAATAAAAGTGTAATGGGCGCATCGAACCACCTACAACATACCAATACAAATACTCCTTACGCATTGGGGTTAAAAGCCAAAGTAGCGCTTTAGGTCACAATGAAATCAGACTACTGCTAAAAAAAAATCTTGAGACTTCTCGAACAAAAATGCCAAGATTTGCTTATCTTTTGGTGCTTAGAATATTTCAAGCGGAGAAGATGTTGATGTTTAGAAGGTCATTCATCCCTCACTGAAAGATAAGTGACAAATTTGAGCCTAATTAGAAAGTCCATTCATCATCAAAAATACATACCAAGGAGGAGCTTATCAACTAATTAATTTGAATGGTAAAAAGACCTACACCACCTATCAACATTTCATTCTTAAAAAATACCATGAATAAAGACCAAGTAAAGAAATATTGTACCTAAACCCCCTTTGTGAAAAAAAATCTTTTTTGTCAACACCAACCTATGTGTTAAATTTTCTTGCAACTATCTTCTGAGGCACGAATGTGTTTCAAGATTATCATGAAAATCCCTTTGTATGATAGGGAGCAAATTTTTTTAAAATTCTATAGCTAATGTTTGGTAGAATCCTCTATATTAGCAAAGTCAAAATCTCATTTCCATCAACAAGATTACAAAAACATAAAGCGAAGATCGAAGACCGAAGGAACTTCTCTTCATTAACAAATACAACAAATCAAAAATCATGAAATCAAAGAAGTTATCCCATAATTTATATAAACTCAAGGCTGAACTCAAGGAATCTTGTTGTCAATAATCCACTACGCACAAAGCATTGGACCAATGATGCTCTGCGACTTAACATAAGCCTCGACGGCAATATCACCGACGTCCATCCTTTGCCAAGCCCCACTAAAGGAGAGAGCATGGATCACAATACATGCTTAGCTTATAACAAGTAAATTCAAGCCAATTCCTAGAAGTTAGCCTCATAAAGCATAGAATAAAAGGAACCTTAAATTGCATAAATGCTAAAACGAGACCTTCAACAAGTCCACCAAAGTAAAAAAGTACAAGATAGAGTATACTCATTTTTACTAACAAGTCAAAAGGATATTTCAGGTCAATCCATTAAAGTCCTTTAAAGCACAAAGTTGTGAAAGAAAAAAAAAATTCAAATTCTAAAATTATTTAAAAAATAGTCATCATCATCAAGTCGATCAAGTACAAGGCGTTGGACTAATAGCAACCCTTATTGGCTCAACAAGCTACATAGCCAAGCCAAAAGAAATTCAAATTTTACACCCAACCCAAGAATCAAACTCATTCAAAATCAAAAGAAATCACCAAGATCACAAATTTCAAGATATGATGAAGCATTAATCAGCACACAATGTTAAAAGTGAATAAGCTGAAGTGTAATTCACATCTCACATTAACATTTGTGCATGCCTCCGAAGATTTGCAAAGAACTCCAATTGTAACATCCAACCACTCTTGGAGATTTGCAAAGTCAAACCTACAACATAACATCCAAGCAAACTCTAGAAGATCTAAAAGTTAAACCCTTAGTGTGACATCCAAAATAAATATTTAGTGATTAAGAAGGTCTATTAATTTGAAATAAAATTTATTCACTCTAGGCGCACCTCATATTTGTTGAAGCTTTGCAAATTCCGGAGGTATGCATAAACGTCAAATCCATAAGTGAATTACACTTTGGCTTTTTGCTCTTGGAGAGTTGCAAAATCAAACCTAAAACATGACATCCATGTAAACTCTTAAAGTTGTACAAAGTCAAATCCTCAGTGTGACAACCAAAACATATATTTGGGAATTCACAGGGTCAACTAATTTGCAACATATATGATTCACTTTTAGAATGCACCATATTTATTAAGTGGCATTTATTTACTTCCATATAAAAATCACATTCAGTTCGACCAAGCATAGCGAAGATTATGGACAACGGGCATGCCATCGCACAAGTAGGGTTTGAAACATCTTAACGACAACTGAAGTTGCTCAAGCATTGCCCAGTTGCAAAATGGAATGTGCTGACCTGTCTGGAACATCAAATTTTTTTGGAAAAGAGACTCATTATCTAGGTCATCACACAAAAATAGTCTGAAAGTTCAACTAAGACTGCAAGGTATCGACGTGAATCATTATGATCAAGGAAACAAATATTTGTGATAAAGAGTCAATGCATACATGTTATAAATTATCAAATACTCTGCTATGTTCAACTAATCGCCGAAATCCTATTAATTTGTGGAATGGTCTCATCTATCCTTTCATGAGCCCTATCCAATGTCCATCCACAGTAGACTATCTTACCCTCTTCCATTTACACAAATACCATCCGCTCTTACCCGAGAAACTTTGCACGCTCTCTCCTGTCTTTCTCCCTCACCGAATCCAACATCCTCTCTCGCTCAATCTCTACCAACAACATTCGCAACCCCAAGCTTCGACCCGCATGCTGCAGCTCAATGCCCCACCTCACCACTCTCTTTTGCAACCCCGCACCACATAGCCCTATCGCCCCTTCTCATCTCTCCTAGGTCATACCTTCCACCGAAAAGGCCTAGAAATCTCAAGCCGCCACAACCTCTCTACTCCCACCTTCCTCTCCCTAGTCATTGAACAAGATCCTCCTCTCCCCTTCGGTTCTCTCAAATCGATGCGGGCAAACCCGTCCAAGTCGAAAAACCGACTTTGCCACCACCGATGACACTTGTTGCCTCTCCACTATCCTCTCTAACTCTCTCCCTTTCCCTCTTTCTCATTGAACTTCTCTCTCTACTACTCTCATTCACTCTCCTTTTCTCTATTTAAATAGAGAGAACACATCCCCTTTCTATCTCTTCATCTCACTCTCTCTCCACCTCACACTCTCTCTCCACCTCTCTCTCTAGCTCTCTTCCTCTCTCTCTATACCTCTTTTTCATTATCACCAAGGTTTAAAATTGCGCAATTGGGTATTGAGGCATATTCTTTTGTGAGGCAAGGCGCAAGCATCAAGGCGTTCAGAAGCATAAGCCTCAAAATTCAAAAAATGCGTATAGTCAAAATGATAATTTTGTTTGTATACTAATATATTAATATATTAAAAGTTGATATAATAAATAAATTATCATATAAATAAAACATAAAAACCACAAGATTTGAAGTATCAAGTAATAAGTTGTTTGAAATTAAAGTGAAATCCAAACATTACAATAACAAGACAACAAAAAATATACTTCAACTCAAAATTCTATCATTCTCAAATCCCAATATCGTGTTCATTAACATGTAATTCAAAAAATAAATAACAATGACATAACAACTAAGAACTCATCAGCACTGTCATCACTAGGGGCTCTTCATTTGAATAACCGTTATGATGTATTCCTCTCTTTCCTACCTCATCTCCTATATAGTCCAATGTCTCTCAATCAGCTTCTTCTTCCTCTATATCACAGTTATCTTCCTCTTCCCTAAATATTTTGCAGATGAGTAATACAATAAGAAAAGAAAAGTCTAAGAAAAATATGTTATTTATCTCTTTTTTGGTTTGTTCTTAAGTTGTGGTGAATGTAGATGTTCTATGACCATCAAAGAAATAAAAAATTAAATCTTCCTCTCATAATTCAAACGGCGTCACCTCCACTTCATCATCTACAAACCACTCGTCATTAAATGCTACATCCTCACAAACAAAGGATCTTCGTCATCCTCATGGTTTAAAATTGCGCAATATGAGGCTCGCCTTGAGGCCCGCCTTTGCGCAATTCCAGTAAAAAACACCTCAATGCTTATGCCTCGAGTTTTTGTTATGAGGCTTGCGCCTCAACTTGGTTGAGGCCCGCCTTAAGGCCCGCCTCGCCTCACTGGCATGAGGCTTACGCCTCACGCTATATATATATTAAAACTTACATAAATCTTGAAGTAAATGCCCGACATTGGACTCTATAGGAGGGGAGGAAGGGGAGAGAGTTGTTCATCATAATGATGATTCAAATGAAGAACCCCTTAGTGACGACAGTGCTGATGATTTATGAGTTCTTATGTCATATGTCATTTCTATTTATTTTTAGAATTGGAATTATATGTTAATGAAAAGAATACTGGGATTTGGAAAAGATAGAATTTTGAGTTGAACTATATTTCATGTTGTCTTATTATTGAGATATTTTGATTTCACTTCATATCTTATGCTTTTTTATGTTTTTTATTATTCACTCATTAGTATTTAAAAAATTTATAATTTTATGTTTACGCAATCTTTTGATTTTGAGGCTTACGCATCAAAACGCCTTGAGGCTTACGCCTCGCCTCACGAATGAAAAACGCCTCAATACCCGAATACGCAATTTTAAACATTGGTCATCCTTGAACCCTTTTTTCTTCAAGTTCTTGTCTTTGAGTCTCCTATTGTACATAATGTACACTAGTGAATTCACCATCAATGTTGATAAATAATTTCTCCTCTTTGTATGCACTTGGTTGTGGGTGCTCCAATTTCGTTCACATCAAGATGAAGAGAATGTTAATATCAAAACTTTCACAGCAAAATGCTGCAATTCTAAAGTGTTATCACCAAATTGAATCCATCATTCAACTAAGATTTACATAAATGAATATAGTTAGTACTCAAAGAATAACTTTTAAAAAAGAGTAAAATAACAAATTAAATTACCTGGAGATAGTTTAGAAATAATGTTCTTTGCCTGTTGTAATCCAAAAAATCTTCTTTATTCCTAAAATGTACTAATTGCATGTCAGCATTTGATCTTTCAAATGCATTAGATATCAGCCGATCCATGCAATGATACAATCCTAATTTTATCTTAGGATTTATAAATTTATTCTCTGCATATTGATATTGAGGGTTTAAGTAATAGCCTGGTACATGCAAGTATCGGTAATGTTTTAGCTCCCGCCTATCATCAATAATATTCCAAATTTCCTTATAGCTTCCCTCTTCGTCTCCTAAGTTGCGGACAATCATTTCATTTGCTTCATCCATAGCATTGTAGATGAAACCCATAGCAGGCTTCTTCTCTGCATACACCATCCTCAAAACTTGTACTAATAGTTTGTAGGAAATTTTTTGTTGTACTCAAACAGATTGCATATTTTATGATCGAGTAAGGCATAAAAAAATGATATATTACTCCAAAGGATAAAAATATTATTTCCTTATGAATTCAATAATAAAATTTACAATTTAACAGTAATTACCCAATTTAATTTTTGGTTGAAAGGAGTTTATTTTATTCTGGGGTACATATGACACATAGAGGAAAGCCCCTATAGTTAATTACATCCCAAGCTTTTGTCACTTAAGAATACTTTTGATTAAACTAGTAGGTTTTTTTCTTTTGAAAGTCAATCAAATTTTGGCTAAAGATTGATTTTAAAAATCCATGAAAATCTTGTTTAAAAGGTTTTGTCTATTAGGAATTTCAAGGAAGAGGGGATTAACTTGAAATTAGATTTTAGAATGAGAGTCAAAGGACGCAAAATAGGAGCATTGATTCTGAGAAATCTCAGAGGTGGTTGGACTATACTATATTAGGATTTACATTTTAGAATCAAATTTTATTTAAGTTGACATTTTCATTAGAATGTTAGGGCTTATATTCCAATAACACATGTTGGAGGAATTGCCCGGAATGTGAGGGCTTGTATGGTGAGTAGAATCAACCATTACCTTGGATCCTAGAACTAAGGTGAAGTCTACTGAAAGGTAGTACCTCGACTGAAATCTAACAGAGTACGAAGGGACTTACAAACTATACCTCATATGAGACATAGGCAGCCTAACCTCTGGATTTATTGTCTTGCCTAGAAAGGGCTTCCAACTAAATCCACCTAATCGCTTTTAAAATCATGACGTCCGGCCTTGATGCAAATAAAGAGTAGGGAGACTATTTTTATTTAGATAGTAGGCCTTACAACTTAGCTTTAAGGCCAAGATACTTGACCATGAGTGGTATGCAAATGCGGACTCATAAAAAAAATAGATTTTTCTTATTTAATCCTTAAGTGATGGCTTTTTATATACAACACATTAAGCTATGTATGACCATTTTAAGTTTTGAAAAACTTGACTCCTTGAAAGGAGCCATGCAATTTCTTTTTTTATCAGAAAAATATGAAGCCTAATTTGATTTTTAAATTGCTTACATCTTAATGTGTAAAAAACTTATTTTTATCCTAAGAGTCTGCCACATCAAAAGTCTAGGCCATCCCAAGCAAAACATGGAAGAAACCTTAAAAAAATCATACATTTTCTAGTGTACAATTAGGTAAGCAGATCAAAACATGCTTGAATGTATAAATCAAAAAAATTGAATGTAAATTTTAGAATCCAAGTTATTACAACCAAGGTTTAAAATTGCGTAAATAAGCCTCGAGGCGGTTTTCGTCCATGAGGCGAGGCGTAAGCCTCGAGGCGGTCTGAGGCGTAAGCCTCACGGACACAGAATTGCGTAAATGAAAAATTAAGGATTTTAGCAGGAAAATAATGGCAATATTATATCTTACAATAAAAACATCTAAATGATATATGAAAATAGTGGAAAGTAAGAAAGTAGATGCAATAAAATCATGTCCCAATGTACAAAATCACAAAATATTAGTTTAACAAAACTCTCAAAGTACAAAAAACATATAAAATGCAATCATATCCCATCACTAAATGGGTCTTCAAGGGAATCTTCTTCTCCAATTGTATCTATGAATGTAGCATTTTTCACCTCATTTGTAGCTTCAACCGATCGTAAAAACACAGTGCCATAGGGATTGTTCACAAGAATGTTAATCAAGCTCCTGCTCTTCATGTCAGACCATCCATCTGACATAATGGTTACACCAGTCTCAATCCATGTCCTTTTAATCTCATCAATGCTACGCTCTGTGTTCATCAACTCCTCCTTTAAAATCCATGTTCGCAACTCATACATAGAAGGTGCCTTCAACCCTCTCCCATACAACCCTACAGACCGCAGCATATTGAAGTAGGCAGGCGACGTAGCAACATTAAAAGGTATGGCATTTTCAAAAAAAAACCTCCCAATATCCATGCAAACTTGGCGTCGACCCTCTCTAGTACCGGCCGCAGGCATCATTTGTGCTTGTCCTCTATCCTCTTCTGGATTAGTCATATACTGATCCATAGGACCCCGTGCACCTCTGTTATGTATAGTGGAGGAAGAGCCCTTTCCACTCTCGCTCCCAAAATAAGCGCCATGTTCGACCCTATCATCAAATTGCTCCTGTTGCAAGTGTTTTGCCGTGGTACTTTTCTTTATATAAGCAATAATTTCCCCCTTCACCTTTTCCGGCACATTTGCACAGGGTGCTACATTTTTATGCGAGCATGATAAGTGTTCCTTCATGCGGGTAACACCTCCCTTCACCACCTTTTCGCAAAAATTGCATTTCAAATAAACATAGCTCTTCTCTCCACCACCTATGTCAACTTATACACTATATTTCCAAGAAGGGTCCCTCCGCAATGACGCAGACGCCTTTTCCTTGCCTCTAACCATGATCCCTAATTCCTTGTACTAACAATATGACATATTTTTTAACAATTATTTGTACTACCAATAATAAAAAAACATGAATACAAAAATATACCAGTCTGCCGGGGGTCCAAGGGGGCGCTGCCCCCTGGCGGGGTTCAAAATTATATTATAAGAGTAATTTTGAAATTCTTTTTATTGTATATGCTCAATACTGAGCGTGCCGAGCATGTATCGCTCAGTACCGAGCATGTATTGCTCAGTACCGAGCATGTACTACTCAGTACCGAGCATGTACCGCTCAATACCGAGCATGTACCGCTTAGTACCGAGCATGTACCGCTCAGTACCGAGCTTGTACCGCTCAGTACCGAGCTTGTACCGCTCAGTACCGAGCGGTACTGGTTCGGTACCGAGCATGTATTGAGCGATACCGAGCTTATACTGAGCGGACGAATGAAAGAAAGCCGAATCAGGAGTTATTCAAGCTTTCGTTACTGCACGTCAAAGCCAAGGCCACAACACCGCGTACCTGCTCTTCCGACCTAACCGATGCCTGAACGTTTCCTGCACTCACAACTTCGGCTTCGTTTCTTTCCCTGCGTCGTCTCCTACACTCACGGCTTCGTCTCCTTCCCTCACAGCTTCGTCTATTTCCCTCACGGCTTCTTCTCTAGTTCGTCTTTCAATTCTCACAGGAAGCCATAATCCTATACGCGAATACACGACTCAATGCGGACGCCTCGTCCGCTTTTTTAATGGTTGATTTTAAGTAGGTAAGACCATTTGGATGAGGCGTACGCCTCACCCATAATTGCGCAATTGCGCAATTGAGGCGCGCCTCACACAGGGTGAGGCGTACGCCTCAATCAGTGTCCAAATTGCGTGCGCCTCGAAGCGCTTTTGGATAGAATTGCACCGAGGCGCACCTCAAGGCGCGCCTCTTATTGCGCAATTTTAAACAGAGATTACAACAATATTTTGCAGGTGAGTTTCCTGTCATTATACAACTCAATCAAATATTTGTTTATAGACTCTACTTGTGGGAGTCTTCAGGCTTCAACTTCCAAGTAGATCTTTGGGCTTCACCTTCCACAGGTACATCCTTCTTGATCCACCTCTTCTTTTAATGCAAACCTCACAAGTTCAGCTCCTAATTCTATTAAATACATATCAAAATGCAAAAGACTTAAAGCTGCAAAACAGAGTAAAAAAACTGTTCATATAATAAATATATCACATTTAGAATTTGACTAGCACTTGAAATGCTAATCAGTTGCTTCTACCCTATTAGCCACATCACTTGGAGGGTTTTAAGCAGCATCTTTCATGCAAGCATTTTTATATTTATAATTTATTTGCACCCCCTTTTGGACATGAATGCCTACAAGAAAAATATATATATTTCTACACTAATCACTTAAAGGCAAATGCCTAAAACACAAATAATTCAATAAGCAATCACACCACATAATCAAACACATGCACAGAAAAAGAAAAATCCTAATCCTAACATGCCTAAGGGGCTGTGCACCTAAGTATGTGAGGCTGGTGTCGCATGTCACACTAAGCGTGTTTCCCTTAGAGTTTGAGTCTAAGGGAAAGGTGTCCAACACTAGTTTTTGGGCTAAGTGTTGGAGAATTCTCCTTAACCGTTGGAGCTAGGGAGATGGATACTTCTTTTAGCTTTGGGGCTAAAGAAGATAAATGGAAGGTGTCCAACATATAACTTTTGGGCTAAGTGTTGGAAGATCTTCCTTAGCTTTTGGAATTAAGGAGAGATAGATCTCTTACAACTTGGAAGTTATAGGAGAAAGAGAGAAATATACAATTTATGGGTTGCAAATATATGAATGCCTTTAGACATTTTGATGTTCAAAGAGAGGATTTTAACCTTCCAACTTGGGTTGGAAGGATAAATTGGAGATAGGACTTTAAACCCTATGCTCAGAACAAAATTGCTTATTGATCTTGGCTCAACAAGTAAATTGACTTAGGTGTATGTTTGGTTCACTCAACATAAGTTGAATGAATGAGAATTCCATACAACTTTTGGGTTATAGAAAGAAGTGAATTTCTCCATAATTTTTATTTGTAGAGAAGAATAGAGATATACAATTTAGAGATCGCAAAATAATGAAAGTTCCTTGAACAGTTTTTGTTCAAAGAGGGATATGCATTCTCCTAGTTTGAGTTTAGGAAAATGATGGGATTTCCTACAACTTTTAAGTTGTAGGAGTGAGGGAAGGAACATGTAACTTGTGGATTGCAAATCCGTGAATGTTCTTTGAACATTTGATATTCAAAGAGAAATATTCATTTGTCTAATTTGATGCCAGGCAAATGAAGAGGAATTTGGAGGTTTCCTACAATTTAGGCTTGTAGGAAAAGAAGTGGTCAAAATGCAACTTAGAGATTGCAAAATGGAGAAGTTTTGATATAGCACGGATAAGGGGGAGGGGTCATTTGAAATTTGGGATTTCAAATTAAATGGAAAAGAAAAGTATTCCTTTAAATAAGGATGAATTAAGGCTCCAAGAGGGGGGAATTAATGAGAATTAAATGGATTGGAGAGAGAGAGGAAGTGCCGACCTAGAGAGGGAAAGGAGAGAGGGTGTCCAGGTTCTTTGAATGTGGTGATTGATTTAAATTTGAATTAATTTCATATTTGAGAATATTAGGGAAGTTTCCAAATGAAATTGAACTTATTTTAGGAAAGAATTTCAAATTTAAATTATTTGAATTTGAAATTTGAAAACTTTTCTAAATTAAGACGTTGAATAAAAGGAATGTCTTGAATAGGAATTCGAATTTGGAGGCAAAGGGGGATTGGGGAAAAGAGGCCGGCGGTTAGGCTATGAATGAGGGTTAGGGGTTAGGGTTTGGTGGACGGTGGCTTTAAGAGGGAAAGACGGATTAGGTAAGAGACTTTATGGCTTGCCTAATCAAACCTCTTTAATTGATGAGAAGAAATTAAATCAAATCCAATCAAAAATTTAATTGGACCTAATTTTAAACAAGTTTCCTAAAATAAGAATCCTAATTTAGGAAACAAATTCAAATTCAAATTAATTTGAATTTTGAATTTGAATTCATTACCAAATTAAGATGTATAAAATAGGAAGGCTTTGAATACAAGATGAAACTGTGGGAGCCAATGGGGGAAAGAAGGTTGTCGATGGCTATGGAGGTATTAGGGTTAGGGTTTGTGAGGGTGTGGCGGTTTGGAGGTGGGGGAAGATGATCGGTTAGGCTGAGGATGGGGATGGGAAATTTCGATGGGAAAGAAGAGAGCGTTGTGGGAAGAGGCTGACGGGTTTGGGTGGAGGGGATGAAGTCGGCGAGATTAGAGAGAGAATGGAGATGGCGATTAGAAAAATAAATAAGGAGAAACAAAAACAAAGAAAACTAGGAGCTCGGACGCTTCCAGTGGCTGATGGGTGTTGCGTTGCCCTTCACCAAGAGACTTCAAGCCACGAGCCCAGACCCATCCTGCGACTGGTGGAAAATATGATTCCCTCCCATAGGGATCTCACCTAAGTCCTCCCAAGGAACAAAATAGCAAAATAAAATTTTTATTAAAACTTCATACCATTACACTAGTAAGGACCTCTATATATAGGCCTCGGAAATAAAAGAAACTAAAATAAGACGATCATGCCCCTAAGGCTTATTACATAAGATTAGACCCTTAAGGGTAAAAACAGAAAATGCATAATTAAAAAAATTATAAATAAAAATTTAAGATACCATAGGTTAATCACGGCCGTCGATCTTCAGCTCCTCAGATAGGCATGGACGGTTGGATGTCCGCATCAAGTTTCATTGAATGTTTGGGGTCCAAAGAAAGGGATTTTTATTTATCTAATTTGTGTTAAGCAAATGAGATAGTTTTTACAACTATTGGGCTATAGAAAGAGGGTGATGTGCAACTTGTGGGTTGCAGGTTGAAGTAGATTCTTTGAACTTTTGGTATTCAAAGCGAGATATACACCGTCCTAATTTAAGTTTAGGAGTACTCATTTGTCTAATTAGAAACTAAGCAAATGAGATGAAAGAACTTGATATTTGATCTCCAGTTCAAGAGTTTACAACATGACGCATTTACGACTTTTAAGAGAATCAACAACATCATGTATGTGGAAGATTGGTGGTATTTCTTAAGGCAAGCTAGGAGTCATGCAATGATATATTTGGAACCTTGAGAAGGTTCCAACCATTATGCATGAGAGGGAATGATGATTGTTTGTTGACTTTGTCTAAACAAACAAAGGATTGTTGACCTAAAATTTATTTCTAAGTTCAAAGACTCATATAATATGGCATTTTGAACCTTGAGGAGGTTCCACATGCAATGCATGAGGGAGGAGAGAAATGATCGTTTGTTGATTTTGTCTCAACAAACATGATATAATGCACCTTGAATTTTGATCCTAAGGTTATAAGATTCATGCAATCTAACACTTGGAGCTTTGAAAATGCTCCAAGTATCATGCATGAAGGAGATATAGAGGTGAACGTTTATTGATTTTTCTTCAACAAACAAGGTCAAATAAACCTAGGATTTTGATCCTAGGATTACATGATTTATGGGATGATTTTATTTGGAACCTTTGAAGGTTTCAAATCATCATACATGAAAGAAGATGAATATTCATTTGCTAGTTTTGTGTTTCAACAAATAAAATAAATAAACTTAGAATTTGGCTCTAAGTTTGAAGTATTTAAATAGTGATATATTTGGAGGCTTAAGGAGCCTCAAATCATTATGCATAAGAGGATATTTGTTGGTTTTATGTTCCAACAAAAGAGATGAAAGAACTTGAATGTTGTTTCCAAGTTGCAAATGATTCATACAATCTAACATTTGGAGCTTTAAGAATACTCTAACATTTTGCATGAAAGAGGATTGTTCATTTGTTAATTTTATGTCTAAACATATGAAAGGGTAGACTTCGGATTTGGCCCTAAGGTCTTGAAGATTCATGTGATAGAATAATTTAGAGCTTTAAGGGTGCTCCGAAATATCACACATAAAGGGGATATTTGTTGATTTTTTTGTTCCAACAAACAATATGGAAGAACTTGGAAGTTGGTTGCAAGTTTCATCAAATTCATGGAATGATGTGTTTGGAGCTTTGGGGAAGCTCCAAATGTCATGAATAAGAGATACAATTTGTAGTTTTTGAACTACAAATCAAGAGGTAATCATCAAATTTTGTACTTAATGATGCAAGATCATCTACCTATGTAGGTTAGGCAAATGAGATAGGCTGGGATTAGAATCCTAAGCCTAAGGAGGATATTCATTCGTTAATGTTGTGTCTCAATAAATGGAGGGAACTTAGAATTTGGCTCTAAGTTACAAAATCGTCATATAATGATATGTTGAAACTTTGGAGAATCCCAAATCATCATATATGAAAGGAGAGACATGTTCATTTGCTAAATTTGTGCTATTAGCAAATGAAATGAAGACTTAGGATTTGTTTGGAGAAAGGAAGATCAATTTCCAAACACCTCGGAGAGTTTTCCTAAATCAAATGTAATATGATTTAGAAGATTTGGAAGCTTCTAGGAATATCCTAAAGATCAGTTTTGACATGATCTAGAAGAAACCTAATAGCATGCATGGGTAGATGATTCTCCAAATTAAGGAATTTTGATAATTGAGAGCAATCAAGTGTTTGTTTTGTAAAATATCATACATAAACTTAATGAACAATATATTTTGTGGGATCTACAACATAGACTTTGGAAAGTCTATGAGAGACCTCACAATGATTTAATACTTCCGATAGTTGATTAAATTCATATTCAAACACTCACAAAATCTTACTAGAGTTCACAAACTTCAACATATGCACACTTCTTGCAACTCGTCGGTCACTTTTTCCATGACTTGTACTTGAAAGAAGGGTGCATGCAATTTGGGTGAGTTCCAAGTTTATGAATATCCTCACATACTTAAATTGCTTCAACAAACAATCAATTCAAGATTGTCATTCCACACTATATGTTTCATGTGATGCAACACATAAATTTAATTGATCATTCATATTGTGAGATTTGCTACATAGATTTTTGAAGGCCTATGTCTCACCATGGCTAGAGAGCCTAAATCTGACATAGAGAGCCTAAATCAATTAAATTCAAAACATGCATTAAATAAAACTCTAGAGGTAATTAATTTCAATGCATACAAACTCTCCTAAATTTGGTTGTCAAGTTTATCATAGCAATGCATTTAAATGAGAAGTGCATGCAACTAATGACGATCCAAAACCCATGCATCATCATAGACTTTGAGATCAAATGATAACATCTATCCTAGGGCATGACTGTAGTTGATGGATTGGACACAACATGAGTGCATGAACATGCATTGGGAGTATGTCGAACACCAATCCAACAACCCTAAGCGCATCGTCGTTACCCTACGGGCTCTCACATGAGAGAAATTTTTCAAACTGCTGTCCAAGGCATCCAAGCTGCTGTCCCCATTGTTTGAGAGCTTCCGTAAGTTGACTATGCTGTCCAAGAATGCTCCAATTGCTGCTGTCCGGACCACTCCGGATGCCGAGTTTACAGTCCAAAGTGCTCCGGAAGGTGAATTTGCTGTCCAAGAATGCTCCAAACAGCTGTCTCCACTGTTTGAGTGCTCCCGGAAGTCGCCTATGCTGTCCAAGACGCTACAAATTGCTGTCAATAATGTCCTACCTGTTTTCCTTGCTGTCTCGAGGTCGTCAGAGTTGATTTGGAATGAAGTAGGGGCTTCCTACCTACCCTTGGCTACAACAGGGGCTAATTTCAACACACCGTTGCCCTAGGTTTTGGAAGAGAAGACCACCAACAGCAATAAGAGGGAACTTCTGCTCCTCAGTTGGAAGAAAGCAATAGCAATAGGAGGGACCTTCCTATCAGTCGAAAGAAGGAAAAGACAACAGCTAGAACTTGACTCAGCTTCTACTCCAAGAAATGCAAGCAAGGAGGTAGAGGCCTAGCCAGCTCTCCCTCTTGGCTAGGTTGCACACAGGAAGCCACTCGTCTGCCTATGTCTTCCCACCTGGACAAGCACACGAAGGAGGCAAGCTGGACTTAGCAGGCTGAAGGGAGTCGGACGCATGAAGCTAGAGCCGAAAGGCTCTTTCCCACTCCCTCTCTTCTTCCTTGCTTCGAACCAACGCAAGCAAGCAAGGGGAGCCGAAAGGCTCTACTCTCCCTTTCCTGCACTGTTTAGGACAAGCGAACACGCATGGAGAGCCCTCTCCCTTTCTTTCTTTTGGAGATGCACGCAAGCAGGCCCCGCCGCCTACAATGCCCAATCCGGCCTCCTCTTTGTGCAAAACGAAGTAATTGGGGCGGGATTTAACATAAAATCTGAGCCGTTAATTGAGAAATTTGATTTGGGAAGTCAAATTTGCCATGATTTCATCAATTAGGGCTAAAATTGAGCCTGAATTGGACTAGACCCGAACCAATTTGAGTCGATTCAGACTCGATTTGGTGCAATGAAGTCAATTTTGTGAAATTGGACTCAATTCGACATTGAATTACATTGAATTTAATTCGACGAGGCTCGATGAGGTTCAATTGGGTTCGATTCGAATCAATTTTTGTTCGATTCAATCGATTTGATTTAATTTAATTTAATATGAATTTAATTTGATAAAATTTAATTCAATTTAATTAAATTGACGTTAAATTTTTTGGTTGATTTTGCTTTGACGACATTCGATCTAATTGATCGAATGTGATCGAGCCAGTCAGGCTCGAACTGGCTCGATCGGGATCGAGTCAATATAAAATAATGTCAACATAGTCTAGTGATTGTGATGGCGTACAAGATGCTTTACCAAAATCTATATTTAAAACAATATTTCTAACCTTTTTCTCCTCAGGTTTCTTTGCCCAAGCACAACTCAACCATTGCGTGGAAGTAAACATAGGCTCCAAAGGTTTTCTAACATCCAACGTACTCTATAATGTCAAGTAAGCGATCAAAAATCTTATTACTGCTCGACTCTTTCTTTGAAAATTTTCTCATAAAAGTCAAAACCCAAGAAAGGTGGTAAATAAATTTAGTTATCTTCTTTGTTTTGGTAAGCACATTCTTGTGTTGAGACAGCTCCCTTAGCTTCTCAAGAATAAGATCTATGCAATGTGCAGCACATTTAGTCCAATAGAAGTGTTTCCTCTTCTCCACAAGTTTTTTTCCCTGCAGCCTTATAAACAATGCATTTATCTGTTACAAACTGGACTACTAAATGCTCTCCAACCTCCTCAACAACGTTGTCTAATAATTCAAAGATGAACTCAGCATCCCTGACCTAATCAGATGCCTTAATTGACTTCAAAAATACTTTATCGTAAGGATTATTAATAAAAATATTTATTAAACTTCTACTATTTATATCTGACCAACTATCCGACATAATAGTTATACTTATTTGGGCCTAAATCCTCTTAATTTCTTCAATGCTTTTTTAAGTATTGCCCAACTCCTTCAAAATCTACGTTCTCAAATCATACATGGTTGGAGGTTTGAACCCACTCTCATATGCTCCAACTAACCGAATCATGTTGTAATAAGCAGGCGATGATGCTATATTAAATGGGATTGCATTTTCATAGAATAATCTGACTATATCTATAGATTACTCTTTTATGTGCCTCCCTAGCATTCTCTTAGGCCATCCTCTATGCAGTAATAGGCATATCCTCTGATGTTTGCACCATGTAATGATCCATGGGACCCTTTGCACCCCTAGAAGATATGGTATTCATTGAAGAAGATGAATCCCGACCGCTACGCTCACACCCGTAGTAGGAGCTAACATCAACTCTGTCCTCAAACTGCTTCTATGCAAGATGCTTTGAAATGATAAACTTATTCATGCATGTTTTTGTAAAACCCCTCCGAAGCTGATTTTTTTGAGTGCTGTTAGCCCGGACGAACTTGCCTTAGTCCCGGACGAACTGAAGAAAATTGTGAAGAATCTGTCAATTTCGTCTGGACGAACCTGTAAGGGTCGGGACGAACCGAACAGAGAGCATCGTCCAGGGTCGAAACAAATTGGAATTAATTTTCGTTTGTATAATCCGTGTCCAGAGGAGTTCGTCCTGGGACGATCCTGCTTAATAAGTATCGGGGCATCATCCTGGACGATCCTGCTTGATAAGTATCGGATTTGAGATATTTTGGAAATATTTTGAGGAGAGAGAAAAAGCAAGAGAGAGAAAGAGAAGGAAAGAGAAGGGAAAGCTTGATTTTGAAGGCCGCGGAACACTTTTCGTCCGACGACGCAGTTGGAAGATTTGTTTGTCTCGAAATAAGGACTCTGAATCATATTTCGGATTTCGAAGATTTCGAGTTTTAATATTTCGGTGCTCAGTTTTGTGTTTCCGTTACCGAATAACGCGCATAATTTTATATTGACGAAAGTTTTACCGCACAACTTTTGATATGTTTTTGATATGATATTTCTACACGATTTGAGTATTTTCTAGAAAGTTTCTACCAGTTATTTTAAGTTCTGTGCGATTTTTATCGAATAGAAAATTATCAGGATGTTGAAAAATGTTGCTTCAGTAAAATAAGTCTTATATTGTTGTTTTCTATGTTTTATGATAATTTGGTAAATTTCTGAATCTGTGGTTTCTGTGTACATTCCGTGTACTCTTGTTATGCCGTCGATTTCTCGTACGACTTCTGATTTTCTGAATTAATGATTTGAATGATTGAATATGCATACGAATGTGGATATATGATTGAATTATTGATATTGTTACTGCATGATTTTATTGATATTGATTCATTGATACTTATACATGTCACTGGATACAGTTACTGATATGGATATGGATATATGGATATATGGATATATGGATATATGAATATTTCTACAACAGCACAATGGATATATGGATATTTCTACAACAGCACAATGAATATATGGATATGGATATGGACATAGATATGAATATGGACATGGATATGGATATAACAACACAATGGAAACAATGATACATCCAGTGATTGTACTTGTTCAGTAAGACTATTGTATTGTATTGCATGTGTACGGTATTGACCTATTGATCTCATTATGGATTCATAGATTTGTTGATATCGACGGACTTCTTGTATTGATTATTGATTTATTGATTTTTGAATGAATTTACTGATGAATGGATTTACTGATGGATTTACGGGTTTACTGTTACTGTACGATTTCATTGATATTCGCATCGAGTCACTGAGCATTGATACTGATACTGATATGGATATCGATATTGCATTGACTTATTGATATTATGGACATGGATACTATTGATTCATTGATACTATCGCTTCATTGATACACCATATTGAACTGCTGCATGTGATTCATTGATTGATATGAAATAGGTTTTACTGTATTGATTTGATTTCAACCGTTCTTGCGATGTATTGGTTTAATTGTTTTATATGATTTCATACCGATTGATGTTATTGACCAGAGATAATTGATTTGATTGATTCTATTGATACAATACTGCTTTAACGGTTATTATCGAGACGATGATTTTTCTCTATCGATGTAATTGATCGATTTAACTGAGATTCTTTTGAATATAGATTTTTCTACTGTTTATGGATTCTTCCGAGATTTGACGTATGTACTGATTTATTGAGCTTTATGGATTTCTTCCTACTGTTTATCGATTCTTTTACCGATGATTGTGGATTGTATCGATCATGCATTGATTACTAATTTTCGTATCTGTTGCATAAATTCATTAATCATGTGCAACTGACTGTTGTGGATTTGACTGATTGACATGCATATTGTTTCAGTACCGTGCTTTGATTTCAGTTGTAGGTTTTTGGTGACCTGCTAGTTTTTTTGAAGCTCATTATATGTGGTTAACAAATTCAGGTTAGAGCAAGGGAACAAGAAGTGATGGTTGATCAAGACTGTCGACGAATCCTTTCACTATGGATGCCTGGGGCGTTACAGTTTTTATCTCCTCCCTGATTGTATCAGACATTTTAGCACTTGGTGCAACATTTTTGTGGAAACTGAAAATGTGCTCTTTCATCCTAATCACACCATCCTTCACTACTTTGTCACATAATTACATTTCAGATATACATATGATTTGTCACTGCCTCATATGTCCACTTGAGCGTTATGTTTCCATGTTGGATCTTTTCATGACTCAATGCAGCTTTATCTCTACTTCTAACCATCATTTACGAAACCCTACAATTAAATATTAAATCTTTACATTTATCATTAATTAAATTTATAGTAGCCCAAAGTGCTTTCATATTTTCAAATGAAGCCATACTCAAGTCATGGTAAAAAGTAGACTAGGTAATTTGAGCATGTACAAGAACACTAAAAGATGGCATCTATCACCCAAAGAAGAAAGATTATCAAGAAAAGGGATATGTTGAATGTGACATGCTTAAAATTGTGCAAGACTTGCAGCAATTAGAACAAAAATCTCATAACCATGAAATAGGAATGACTGAAGAATAATTCATAAAGCTGACCATAAATTGTTGGGTTAAAGCTATTAATTATGATGAAAATTCACATAACTTATAGTGCTTTGAAGCATTTAATTGCTCTCGAACTATTCATTTGACAAGACTACTCCAACGTAGATGTCGTTAATAATCCAACATAATTTGGACTGATGCATTTTCTCCTTATCACCCACATAATCTAATTCTCATAATACTTGATCATTTCCTTACAAGGTCAATAAAAAGCATATAAAATATTTTCCTTGCTCAAGGTAAATTTCATTCATTTCTTAACTCAAAAAGTTTCTCTATGATCTTTGTAGTATAAAAGCAAATTGATCATGTTGTATCAATGTGAATTTCCTAATCTTTATTCCATAATTCTTTCCATAACATTGGAGGAATCAAAAGCTCAACTCCAGTATAGTTATCACTTTTTAAATTTCCCTATAATAAATTATCTTTTCTGCTCTATTTTAAAAGTATATCTTGATGATTTAGTATATTTGAACATACAAAAAGTATGAGAAAAGCATAAGAAAGATACATACAAAAAAATGGGAGAAACTGCCACTAGAAAACCATAAACCTTCCGGACTTCCAATCCAGACTTTCCACCTACAAACATTCGAAGAAGATGACAATGAAGGCTTTAGAACATCATCGAAGAAGCCAATGAAGCTTTAATAACATATCCTAAACCTAACCTACAGTTCTTAGGTGAAGTCGAAGAGGAGGAAAGCGAAGAAGAGGAAGCCAGCCAAACTACAGGCAAAGTCACAAAACACAAGGGCAGGCGAAGTTTACGAGCACGAACGCACGCATGGTAGTCGAAGAGCACACGATGGCAGTCAAAGTTTGAAGTTCCCAGACAGAGCCAAATAGCACACGAAGTCGAATACGAAGGAAATAAGGATACAAATATTAGGTTTAGGTTTTTTTATAATAACTTTTTAAGAGACGAACACCTCGTCGAAGTGAGGCGAGACGCACCTTGAGGCGTGCCTCTATTTATTTGAGGCTTACGCCTCGCGTATCAAGTTCAAGGCGTTCACCTTAACGTGCAAAAGGCCTAAATTGCGTTGAGTTGCGCCTTGAGGCCACCTCTTGTTGCACAATTTTAAACCCTGATTGTCACTCCCTTTCGCTTTCCATCTCATTTAAAAAGAAGAGAAAAAAATAAAAAATGCATTAAGAAAAAGAGAAAAAAATTAAAATAAAGCCTACGTATTCAATCTCACCGCAAGTTCTCACCTCACCTTAATGACTAATGTATAAAATCCCAAACTCTCAAAACTCTCAAAAAAGTAAAATGTACTAAGTTATATCTCCATTATCTATTATAACAAAAAATATGATTGTGGGTCTCAGCACACTAAGTTATCACATGAAAATGAAATTCTGATAATATGAATAATGTGATAAGATTTTCTAAAAAAAAACATGAGTTCCTATGTAATGCCTATAACACTAAGTGATACAGGACACATATGAAAATATGATTTAGATAAGGATTTTGCACGCTTGATGATTAAAAGCAAGTTAACTAAACCTTGATGTTGATTTAGACAATGAAATAAAACACATGAGCGATAACAAAAGCTTAGGCCAAGTCACTTGCAAAAAGTAAAAACTACATAACAATCAATTACTCTTAACATTACAAACGAAATGGGTTTCAACAAGAAATCCCTAATCTAACAATAAGAGTAGTGCTATGCAAGATCTCCCAGACAACTCCTAATAAATACTAGGCTTTAGCGGAAGAATCAACACAACTTTTCATTAGTCAATTAATTACTACAATTGAGAGTGACTAAAAGATAAAAGAGTAGGAGGAAAGTTCACCCAAATAAACACAACAAACAAGGCTCCGGTGTGGTGTTTATGTGCTTGAGAGGAAGTAGACAGCAACCTTTGATTCTTCTCGATGTCTTTGGACAACAATCTGATTTTAAAACCAGCGGAACAGCAATAGGAGATGGTTATGAATGCTGGACAGCAACTTTGACACTTAAGAAATTTTGGACAGCAATCTCCAACACTTGTATAAACCTTGGGCAGTTGTTATTAGGCTGTTGGGAGGCTTTTGAACAGCAATTTCAGACCTCCCAGGGTGCAGGACAGCAGTTGGTAATGGCATTGACAACAAGATGAAAATCTGGAATTTCCTAGGCAATGTGCAGATTGTGCCCAGAAATCTGGACAGCACTCAGAAATCCAGTAGAGGAAGAAAACCAAGAGGTGGAAGGCTTGGGGAAGACAGCTAGGGCCGAGGAGAGTTACGGGATTGATTGGGGAATTAATTTTAGAGAAATTAATGGGATAGGAGAGAGGTAGGGGGATGGCTAGATGATTGGAGCTTGATTGGATTCAAATTAGGGAAGGTTTTAATGGGAAAGGGGAGGAAAAGGGGGAAGGCCGGCCATGCATGAGAAAATTAATTGGGATTTGAATTCTTTCCAATCATAGGTGATTAAATTTGGAAAGATATTTAAAGGGAAACCTCTAATTAAATTCAAATTTGGGATAATAGGAAAGTTTCCAAATTGAATCCTTCTTAATTTAGGAAAGGATTCAAATTCAAATAAATTTGAATTTGGAGTTTGAAAACTTTCCAAATTTAAGAGGATCTAAATTAAGTAAGCTTTCAATTCTTTCCTTAGAGGAGTCTTGGGAGAGAAAAGGATGCTAGATGGGAAAAGGGGCCGGCGGCATGGGGGGCAAGGGAGAGTTTATGGAAGCATTTAATGCCTTCTTGATTTAAGGAATTAAATTTGGGAAGAAATATCTCATCCCAAATTAATTTAAAATTCAAATAGGAAGGGATTTGGAAACTTTTCTAAAATAGGATTTATATTTTAGGTAATAATTTCAAATTCAAATAGGTTTGAATTTGTAATTAATTGAGTTACCTAAAATATGTAGAGCTAATTTAGGAAAGTTGTAATGGCAATTGATGAGAGAGGGGAAAGCAAAGTGGTGGCCGATGGTTTGGAATAGGGTTTGGTTAGGGTTTGTGGGTTGAATGGTTTGGTGGTGGGAGTTGGCCGGCGACAAGGTGGATTGTGGTTAGGGAATCCGGCAGCTAGGAGGTTGGGGATTGGATGGGGATGTTGGTGGCTTAATTGGGAAGGAGGACGAAGGGAAAGGAAAAGGAACGAAAGAAAGGTAAAGGAAGAAGAACCACGAACCCGGCCGTCTCCAAGGTTGGTGGGTGATCCGATTTCCCTCCCTAGGAATTTCTCCAAAGCCCTCTCCTAGAACTCTCACAACTCTCCAAAGAACACATGTGCAAGAAATTTCTTAGATTTCATTCATTGATTCTCAAAGAAGAAGAGGGGGGCTTTAAATAGCCCATACAATGAGAAAATAAAAAGTACTACAATGCCCCTAGGGCTTACACATACTTAAGCCCTTAAGTAAGGGCAAAAAAGGAAAAGCATAATAAACTTCATAAAAATAAAAAAATAATACATCAATCATAAATATGAAAATCATAGTAGCGTGATGTAATCGTGGCCGTTGATCCACGACCACGCCTCTAATAGATTTTTCCATGTCTTGATGTCCTCATCACTAAGTTACAATCACATGAAGATGAAATTATAAAAATGTCAAAAAATATAACGAGATTTTAATTCATCATAAATGCCACCTGCTCCGCAACAAATATAAAACATTATATAAAATTTTAAAATGAAACTTCACACGTATTTAAAATTTTACAAAAACCAACTTCTTAATTTTTTTATTGGTCAAAATGTTTATTCTATAATTATTTTGTATCCTCTTACCGTTCAAAATTTCGCTAAGTTATTTAAATCTAAGAAAAGTACCCCCTCCATAAGTCCCTGATTTCTTACCAACTGGCGCTAAAATCAAAATCCTGACGTCCAAATACGACGTCAATAAAATATGCTGCCTATTTACTTTTTTCCTGAAGCATAATTATCCATAAAGAAACTAAGTGAGACAACTGGATGACATGAAAAGACTTCAGAAGATTCATACCCAGAAATTTTTTCATCATAAAATTCTTATCATATGCTCATTACCCTAAAAGATCAACAAAGTGATTTGAATTTATTTATAAACCAGCCCAAAATTTTCAGACAGGACGGGATTAGGTGAGCTAGCAATCAATATGAAGATAATGAAACGAGTATTTAATTCAATATGACAAGATGGCTTTCTTTCTACAAAAAATAAACAATGGAAGTAAACAACAAAGCAAAGTTTTCAAAAGGGCGTCCAACCATGATAAAAAATCAACAAATGGAATCGCATACCATGGAAGAATTTTAGTGCAGTAGCAATCAAGAAAAAGGACCAAATCCTGGGAAGATTTAAAACTTTCGTCGACCTGAACAAGGAACAACCATAAACTCTTTTATCAAACAATTGATATCAACAGAATACGTTGTAAGATAAGTACAAACTTGATATAGTGAACGAGTTATAAAATGGACGTACACAAGCCTGCAAAAAGCTTGAAAGCATTGCTTCTTCAAGCCCCTGAATTACTGGTGAAATTAAATCCAATGTACAAGTACCGATTTCTGAGATTGCCTCCAGTATTAAATCAAGCGGTAATATAGAATCTTTATGAAGAAGCCTGACAAGCCTTCTAACAACAATTTCATTATAAATCATTTGCATATTCGAATCTTTAAATCTTGCTATGCACGATCCAATAAGGACTAATGACTTCAATGACAATTTCCACAAGAATGAATCTTCATATCTGCTAATGATAATTAATATAAAAACCTCTAAAATGTCTTCAAATGATTTCCTTGGCACAGGTGTATGCTCCCCTGCATATGTTGCAAGCACTTCCAACCCCTTCACTGCATGATTGAACATTCAAGAGTATCAAAACAGAGAACCCGATCCACTAGCTGAAACCAAACTTAGCAACAAAAGAAAGAACCGTATTCACGTTAAAGGAATCTCTAGGATAGCCATAAACATTAACTTTGCCTAAAAAATCACAAAGAGAGGTCATATCCCTTTATAATTGAATTGAACTGATACTAGGTCTTCTTTAAGCATCAAATAACGGATCAATCTGAATATAATTGCCGAAAAGAAGTAGAATGCCTTGCAAGTTCTTTATAGAAGGATCTCATATCCAGAACGCTATGAATAATTTATTTTTCTTTTCACAGTTAGATCACCAGAAACATTGTCAAAATTACTTAGTTATAGATTTACGTAAGCTTTATTGGTAGTTCTTACCAAATGCAGCTTATTTATTTGGGACTGTAAGCAAGTGAATCTTTTTTTATTTATTCTTCTTCCCTAGTTTTGTTAGCTCATTAGCTATAACTATTTATAAATTTCAAAGAGAATCCATATCCTTGAAATGTAAACAGTACAATTTTTAAAAACTACAATATCAGTATCTGCTTCTCGTTCCAAGGAGATGACATGGACCGAGAAGCAAAAATTGAACATTGTTAAAAGCTTAAGTTCAGCCCAAAAAATCAATTAGATAAAACCAATCTTTTTTATTCAATATCAAATGTAGGACGAAAACACACAAAAACCTGATAATAACAAAATTCTAAACCTAAATTGTGTTGTGCCGACACTAAATCATTCATACTTGAGCAAACAATGTTGAGATTCTGATAAACAAATATCTAATAATTCAAAATGAAGAGAAGATCATATCAGATAATGGCATCTTAAAATCATGATAATGCCTATAGAAATTAATACAGCGTGTATAATATGGGATACGTACCACAAAACAGCACTCCAAGGAGAGGAGATTTAAATACAAGAGGACCTAGACTTTAAGTCTAATCCCACCCAATGTAATCACTCAAAAAGCAAAAGCCCTTCTGATAGGGACATCAGCTCATGGAAAGTTTATCAGAGGCGTGGCCGCCGATCTACGGCCACGATCGAGTCTTTGTACTTTTTGAGTTATTTTCTTATTTATGTATTTTTCTATTTCAGTGTTATGTTTTATTTTCCAGTTATACCCTTTTAATGGGTGATGTCGTATGTAAGCCCGGAGGGCAATTGTGTCTTTTATTTTCATGCTTCTCTTGTACAAGGCTATATATATAGCCCGTTGTTTTATTTTCAAATTAATGAATGATGATTAAAAATTTCTTCTTGCATGAGTTCTTGTGAGAGCGTTTGAGAGTTCTTCGAGAGAACTTTGGGAGAGATCCCTATGAGAGAGAGAACAGACCACCCACCAACCTTGGAGACGGCCGGGTTCGTGGTTTTTTTCTTTGTCTATCGTCGTTCTCTTCCCCTTCTCTTTCCCACCCTCACATAGCCACCGGATTCCATCACACCCGAATCCACTTCCCCTTCCTCCTAACCCCACGGCCAAAACCCCAACCAGAGCCCCCATGCCGCTGGCTCCAACCACCTAGCCGGCCCGCCCCATCCTTGGCTTTGATTAGGAAATATTTCCTAAAGCCCCTCCTTGCTATAGGCAATAATTCCAATCTCCCTCAATTCTCTCTTAGCCGAATTTCCCCCTTTCTCCTTCTATTTAATTTCTTCCCATAAAGGGACCTCTCTTTTGGGAAACAAATTAAATCCCCACCTCCTCTAGAAACCGCCGGCCCCTCTCTCCTACCCGCCCCCCCCCCCCCCCCCCTCTCTCTCTCTCCAATCCCCTCTCTCCCTCTTTAATACCTCACTTGAATTGAGACTAGAGTTCTCCCTCCAATTTCCCTACCTACTATACTTAGAAAATCTGAAATTCCTCTCAGATTTTGGCTCAAAATTTGAAACTGCTTTCAGATTTTTGTGAAGGAAACTTGAGGATTATTTCCTCTCCACGTGCAAGCGAAACTTCTTTCTCTTCGGCGACATTCGAGAACCTTAGCAAGACAGAATGAGAGTTATTCCCTAACCCCCATGAATGGCGGATCCAGCTACTGAATACGGCTTGACTTGGGACGAGGACGGTTTCACCGATATCCTACTATCAACTTCTTCGACGTATTCAGTATTTGGAGCGCATTCTGGACACCTTAGTGGAAGCCATTGACGAGCACTTAGAAGGCATCGAGTGGAAGATCTCCACTACCACTTGACGAGAGGTTACCCTTTCTCCGTGTCATTATATTTTCTTAGTCTAACTGGATCTTGTGCTTGATTGTAGTCACAAAGGATGACTCTCTCCACTACAGCTAAGCTTAGTAAACGTAGGGTTTTGAGAGTGCCTTTATGATTATTAATTCTTGTTGTTAGACTAGGGATTTCTTTGAAACTACTATTTGTCATTGTGTTGTTTTCTTAAATTATTTTTGTGAGGCTTCAAATCTCTTGCTACGTAATTTGGCCTAAGCGGGTGTGACCCTGATTTGTTTTGATTCATTGTTTCAAATTGCTAGTAGTTTTGTCCTATGATTATTCTAATCACGAGTTGTGCAAAATCCAAATGAACTAATAGCATTTCACATTTAATTCTGTATCATCTGGTATCAGAGCATGGTATGCTCTTGCATGTTTTAGGATTCCTGGTAGTTTCCTTTTCTGCATGTCATCCCTGCACTGTTGACATTTAGAAAACTGTTAGGTTGCTGCCCTGTTTGTTTCTACTACCATTTTGCATCACATCTTTGTGTTTTACTCATATTAATTGCTGCCCTTTGCATCCTAGTCTTGTTAGAAGTCCCATAGTAACTTCCAATGGACCCGGAACAATTAGGAAAGACCTTAGACTTGTTGGTAGATCAAATGAACAATATTAGCAAGCAACTTAAGGAAAACCAAGCAGATCTAGCTGAGCTTCGTAGGAACACCACAGAGAGATTTGATACACTTGAGCGAGCTAGAGACCACCCAACTCCCTATACCCCATCTAGACCACCTTCTATGGATGGGGATGAGACCTACCCGGATGAGAGGCAACATCGTGCCAATCATCGAGCACCCTACCACAGACATGACCCACGTCATGATCCTGATGCGCCACTTATGAAAAATATTAAGATTGATGCTCCTACCTTTGATGGCACACTCGATCCCCAGCTCTTCTTGGACTGGGTCAAGGGTATGAACAGTTTCTTTAAGTGGTATGACATATCTGAGTCTAAGAAGGTTAGCTTCGCGGAGATGAAACTCACTAGTAGGGCGAGTCAGTTTTGGGCCAACTTAGAGAGCCTTAGGGAAGCTAGGAATGATTACCCCATCGTAGATTGGCCATCCATGAAGCAGGAACTCAAGCAAAAGTACTTGCGTTCGTCGTTCTTCCCCCGACTACTGGACAGGTGGAATAGTCTGACTCAATGCAACAAACCAGTGAAGGAGTACATCGCCTCTTTCAATGACTTCTTGATTCGCTGCAAAGGGGAGACCTCTACCACCCCCGTGCAGATCTTATCTATGTTTCGTACCGAGTTGCGAGATGATCTTCGCAATGAGTTGTTTGCCCAGAGCGTGACTACACTGGAAAATACATATAACTTAGTGCTTGATCTAGAGGAGACCCGTTCACAACCCCCGAGTCGTTCACATGACTCTAGACCCTCCTACAGATCAACTGGTAGTTCCACCCCACACTCTTCTGCTACCGACCCACTTCTGGGAACACAACCTGACCACCCACGGATCCCACTACACCTAGATCTGACTTTAGAAGCAAACCTCCCACCCCGGATACCCCTCGGTCCAGTCCCGAGACCAAGTGCTTTCGATGTCAGGGGTATGGGCATATCGTTTCTCAGTGCTCCAGCCCTTATAAACTCTCGATCATCAAGGAGATTACAAAGGACGATCTCGAGCCCGAGGTTGATCAGATCCACCAAGTTGAGGAAGAAGGTGAATACTTCGAGGATGATGACACTGCAATCCTCCATTGCCTTCAGAAATTAGATACCTCTCCCATCTGCGTGGTGAGATGCGCGCTATCCCACCCAATACCCACAGATGACTGGTGTAAGACCTCGATTTTTCACATCTACTGTTGAAGAATTTTTGTATCCTCAAACAGATTGCATATTTTATAATCAAGTACGGCATAAGAATGATGATATATTACCCCGAAGAGTAAAAATATCATTTCCTTATGGACTCAATAATAAAATTTACAATTTGAAACAGAGATTCCCCCACTCAATGTTTGGTTGAGTGTGGTTTATTTATTTCTGGGGTACAGACATCCCATAGGGGCAAGCCCCTATGGTTAATTACATCCCAAGCTTTAATGCTGGAAAAAACTTTTGATTAAAGTAGTGGTTTTGCTTTCTTTTGAAGCCATTTAAATGTTGGATAAAGTTTGATCTTTATTTTAAAATCCATGAAAGTCTTAGCAAAAGGATTTGACCCTTTAGGAATTTCAAGGAAGAGGTTTGATCAACTTAGAAATTATATTTCTTGGAATGAGGGCCAAAGGAAGTGAAGTAGGAGTACTTGATTCTGAGGGATACTCAGAAGTGCTCAAACTATCCTATGTTGGGCTTTACTTTTTAGCAATCTAACTTTGGTTTAAGTTGATGTTTTATTAGAAGATTGGGGCTTACATCCCAACAACACTTGTTAGAGGAATTGCCCGAAAGATGAGGACTTATGGGGTGATTTGGAATCAACCCTTGCCTCGGACCCTAAGACTAAGGTGAGGACTACCGATAGGTAGTGCCTCGAACCTAAATCTAACGAGTGCAAAAGGGGCTTACAAACTACACCTCACAAGAGGTATAGCCTGCCCGACCTCTGGATTTGTTGTCCCGCCTGGAAAGGACTACCAGCTAACCCTCCTAATCGCTTTTAAAAGCATGTCATCCGGTCTCAATGCAAATGTATGGTAGGAATCTTGGCTTCAGAGCCAAGTTATAAGACCTACCTTCTAAATAAAAACAACCCTACCACTCTACATTTGCATTGAGACCGGATGACAGGGTTTTAAAAACGATTATGAGGGTTAATTGGTAGTCCCTTCCAGGAGGGACAATAAATCCAGAGGTCGGGCAGGCTATACCTCTTGTGAGATGTAGTTTGTAAGCCCCTTTTGCACTCGTTAGATTTAGGTTCGAGGCACTACCTATCGGTAGTCCTCACCTTAGTCTTAGGGTCCGAGGCATGGGTTGATTCCAAATCACCCTATAAGCTCTCATCTTTCGGACAATTCCTCCAACAAGTGTCGTTGAAATGTAAGCCCCAATCTTCTAATAAAAATATCAACTTAAACCAAAATTAGATTGCTAAAATATAAAGCCCAACATAGGATAGTTTGAGCACCTCTGAGTATCCCTCAGAATCAAGTGCTCCTACTTCACTTCCTTTGGCCCTCAATCCAAGAAATATAATTTATAAGTTGATCAAACCTCTTCCTTGAAATTCCTAAAGGGCCAAATCCTTTTGCTAAGACTTTCATGGATTTTAAAATAAATATCAAACTTTAGCCAACTTCAAAAGAAAGCAAAACCACTACTTTAATCAAAAGTTTTCTCAAGCATTAAAGCTTGGGATATAATTAACCATAGGGACTTGCCCCTATGGGATGTCTGTACCCCAGAAATAAATAAATCCCACTCAACCAAACATTGAGTGGGGAATCTCTGTTTCAAATTGTAAATTTTATTATTGAGTCCATAAGGAAATGATATTTTTACTCTTCGGGATAATATATCATCATTCTTATGCCGTAATCGATTATAAAATATGCAATCTGTTTGAGGATACAAAAATTCTTCAACAGTAGATGTGAAAAATCGAGGTCCTACACCAGTCATCTGTGGGTATTGGGTGGGATAGCGCGCATCTCACCACGCAGATGGGAGAGGTATCTAATTTCTGAAGGCAATGGAGGATTGCAGTGTCATCATCCTCGAAGTATTCACCTTCTTCCTCAACTTGGTGGATCTGATCAACCTCGGGCTCGAGATCGTCCTCTGTAATCTCCTTGATGATCGAGACTTTATAAGGGCTGGAGCACTAAGAAACGATATGCCCATACCCCTGACATCGAAAGCACTTGGTTTCGGGACTGGACCGAGGGGTATCCGGGGTGGGAGGTTTGCTTCTAAAGTCAGATCTAGGTGTAGTGGGATCCGTGGGTGGTCAGGTTGTGTTCCCAGAAGTGGGTCGGGTAGCAGAAGAGTGTGGGGTGGAATTACCAGTTGATCTGTAGGAGGGTCTAGAGTCATGGAACTACCAGCCAGCTGTGTCAGCATTGGTGGATGGTTATGATTTTAAACCTCGCCAGAAAAGAGCAGTCCGTGAGCAGATAGTTCTAGTTGACAGTAAAGCAATACCACCTAAGATCTATGGCAGACCAAAGGCTGATTACCTTGATCGCCAAGTGGTCCCTTGGTCTTCTCTGCCAGTTTCTAGTAAATTTGATGTACCTACTAGGTTTAGAAGGTCTCCCAAAGAAAACAAACCTTCTAGTCCTCTTGATGAGCCACATTCTGGGGGTCACATTCAGACTCCACCTTTAGATGAAGTAAATATGGGACGCCAAAAATCCCATGCCTCCTCATCTTGGGTGAAGGAAGAATGAAGACCCAAGGTGGTGGCTCCATCTGTGGTACATTCCCCTCCTAGTTGTGTTGATTCCAAAGACAAAGGGAAAGCACCTATGGAAATTAACAGCCACAAAGAATACCATCCTTCTCCTGTCAATCCCTCAACAGGTAAAACTGTTGAAGAAATGATTGAATACTTGAAAGAAAGTTTCAAGAAAATTGATGAGGATGAAAGGAGGGAAAAGGAGGAAGAAAATTATAAAAAGTTGATTGAGAATTTCAACCCTAATGAGAATGATCTCTTGGATGAGGAGGATATCTTTGTTATCCACTATGACATAGGAGGATCCTCTCACTCAGAAGATCCTCATGCAAATGAGTTGTTGGAAGTGGAGGAAGGGAGTCAAAATCCTTAAATTTGTGCTCTACAACAACTTAGAAGAAAAAGATGAACAAGAGGTTGGATGAGATGACATTTGTCTTGATAACTCTTTGGGGCCCCAAAAGGTCCTAAACACAACGGTTGAGCCTTCTACCAGTACAAAGAAAGAAGAATCAACAAGTGCAACTTCTTTGCCTTTAGTATTGTGTGGTCATAAAGAACAACACTAGTGATTTGCTTACAGTTGCAAATGGTTGGCAGTTGTCTTTGTCTAAATCTTTCCTAAAGATTGCAAATAAACTACTCAAAATTCTATTGGAGTTTCCAAAAGGAACTCAAATGCCCATAAAAAGGCCTCTTTTGGTGTTCCTTTAAATAACTCAATGGGTGGAAAGGGTCCTTCACTCTTGAAACTTCATGAAAGAGAGTTTCAATGGTGAAGAGAAAAAGAAAGAATCAATTTCCAAAATCAAATGGGTTATCCTTCTAAATGGCAAAGGGAAATCCCCCAAAGCCTATCTCTCTTTCTAATTTCATGTATGTTCCAAAGGGTGTTAATGAAATGAACAATCCTTTTGCGTACGTGTAATCTGTCTGTTCTGAATCTAATAACGAACAAACTACTAATGAATCTTTCCAATTCTCTGAATCAAGTGAATCAAATTTTGGTGATGATCTACCCATGCACAAAATGCAGGGAGCAAATATTGTCATTGAGCCTGAGTCACTTGAACTTAGAAACAAATCAAGTGAAAGAAGAATCAAATTTTGAAGTTTTGGTTAATGTGACCTCAACTTCTATTTCTGAACAAATAACAGAAGCAAATCTCAGAAGTGGTCGTGTTGTATCATCTCCAATGGCATCAAACAAAATAAATGAAAAGAACTTTTCAATCAAAATGAGGGCGTGGTTCCACCAACACTTGCTCCACAAAAGCAAGTGGGTGGTGGACTACCAAAAGTGGATTTTAATATATTAGCTCACCTTAGGAAACTCCCTGCGAGGTTGAGTATATGTGATGCACTCGTACTTTCTCCTGAGATACTAGAGGCTTTGATCAAGACTCTACTTGATCCCGAATTTTGTTTGGCTCAACCTGCAAAGTGTTTCTTTGTGGAGGCTTTACACTTCAATGAATACTTAGAGTAACATTTTTTTATGAGTAGAGTGCTTGTTAACCCAGGTGCATGGGCCAACATAATGAATCTAAGAACTTTAGCCCACCTCAATATTGACACGCAAAAATTAAAATCTGACAAATGATGTTGCGTGGCTTCAATAAAAAAAAGGGACAAAGAGTCTTAGGCTCCATTACTCTTTCAATTTTGAAGGGAGTTCTAAAACCATTTAGTGTATATGAAGTCAAGAAATGTGAAGATGTTTCTTGCTATGTTCCAAAGAGGCTGTCAGTGTTTTCAGACTTGTGGTACCAACTAAAGATCAAACAGAAATCAGTACACTAAAGACAAAATCTCCATCAAATGTCCATGAATACCCTCAAGAAGAAGAACTTGAAGAAAAAATTAAATGAAATTCTGTCCCTGCAACACAACGAGGTAGTAGGATGACACAATGAGCCGTGATACATGTCATGGCAAAAAGTCAAGAAGAGTAGAAGATGAGGGCCACCAAAGCCCCATCTCCACCACTTGTCCCAAGAAGGCCCATCACCCATGTAGGCTCAGGTCCGATTCAAAGGCTGAGCCAAATTTGATGGATAGTTTGACAAAACAACAAAGAAGCTTCAACAAATCAAAGATGCAGTTTCAAGAATGGATAGACACTAAAAAGCCTATTTGGAACATTAAAGAAAATCTCCAATGTGAGGAGGATAACTCTCAAGAGGAGGTGTCCAATCTCATTAAGCATAAAAAAAATTTGAATGAATGTGTAGAAGCATTAACTTCATTGTCAAAAAAAGTACAGTGGAAGAGTTAAATGTTTGCATTACACTCAAATAAAAAATGTAGAGAAGGAGTATGTCTTTCATAGCATACCCTCTTCCTTAAAGTCCAAAAGTGGGTGTAAACTTGACAACTTTCCATAAATGAAATGGTAGAACTCCCATTTGTGTTGAAAACCTGATCAAAAGAGGTTTAACCCCTCCTATGTGGTCCAAGGGCGAAGCTTAACAACATGAAAATCTATAGAATTTCAAATACAAATTGGGGAAAAACAGATATGGTGTTGGCTTTGAAACTATCGGACCAATGGATGATAATTTTTGTTTGGTTATTACCGACAATCTGGAAGTTGATATGATCTTTTCAAAGACCTACAATGCTGTTGGGAGGTCATGTTTAGAGGCTAGCAACGATATAGATTACATTCAAACTAAGGATGCACCCCTTGAGTTTGAAGAAAGAAATCAAATCAACAATTAGTAAATTGAAAGAAATCAATTTGGGTACTGAACAAAATCCACGCCCCACTTTCACAAGTGCATTTTTAAATGAAACTGATGCCAATGTGATGGTTCAACTCCTGACAGAGTTTAGGGACTGTTTTGCATGGAATTGTGATGAAATGCCATATTTAAATCCAAATATAGCAGTCCATAAACTTGTCATTCAACCAAACGTTGTTCCAGTCAAATAAGCTCCTAGAGGGATGTGTTTGGAGTTGAACAACGAGTGGTATAAAAAAAATTATTGAAGCTGGTTTCATTCGAGAGGAAAAATACCCCTCTTGGTTGGCTAGCATTGTCCATGCTAAGAAAAAGAACGAACAGATTCGCATATGCGTTGATTTTAGAGACTTGAATGAAGCATGTTTACCTATCCCTGAACTCATGATTGACATTGCTTCTTCTCATGGTCTCTTTTCCTTTACTAATGGGTCCTCGGGGTACAACTAAATCAAAATGGCCCCGGAGGACGATCAATATACTGCTTTTAGAACACCCATTGGAATGTACTGTTTTAAGGTCATGTCTTTCTGGCCTTAGAAAAGTTGGTTTGACCTACCAGCTTGCAATGACCAGAATATTCAATGTGCTCCTTCATGACAGTTGAATGTTACATTGATGATTTCGTGGTCAAAAGCAAAAAAGAGAGGATCACCTGTTTGATTCAAGGGTCGTTTTTGAACCGCTTTGTCGGTACGACCTCAAGATGAATCCTTGGAAGTGCGCCTGTGGGGTGACTTCAGAAATGTTTCTTGGGTTATTGTTCGACAGTAACATTGAAATTGACCCTACTGAAATTAAAGCGATATTAGAAATGAAACCTCCTAGAAGTCTTACTCAACTAAGATCTTTTCAAGGTAGGTTGGCATATCTAAGACGCTTATTCAATTTATCTGGTAGATTACAGCCCTTTCAAAGAAGGACTCAAAATTCTACTTGGATGATAGCCACCAAAAGCTTTTGATAGTATAAAACGCTATCTCTTGTCTCCACTTGTTCTAGCCGCTCTTTCCTTAAGGAGGCCGTTAGTTCTCTTCACTACAGTGTCAAATAAATCCCTTGAAGCTTTGTTGGCCCAAACCCAACAATGAAAGAAAAAGGAAAATGCTTTGTGCTACTCGAGCAGAGTTCCAAGCAGAAATGTTCTTTTGATTCGGTTGTGGACTGGGTCCAGATTATCAAAACCTTGGTCTAAGATTTCAAATCTTTTATCTTTCCCCCAAAAGGGAAGAAAGTTCACCTTTCCCCAAAAAGGGAAGAAAATTCATATTTACCCCAAAAGGAAAGACAAGGCACCCTTTTCCCAAAATGAAAGAAAATCAAGTTCATCTTTCTCCAAGTGAAAGTTCATCTCTTTCTTTCCCCAAAAGGAAAGTTTAAATTTATCTTTCTCCAAGTAAAAGTTCATCTCTTTCTTTCCCCAAAAGGAAAGTTTAAATTTATCTTTCTCCAAATGAAAGTCAATTACAAATCTTAGTACCAAATGCTAAGTGTAGATTCCCCAAATTGGAGTTTTCTTATCAATTTCTGAGTTTAGGTAGAATTCAAACCTTCTAAGGTCTCTCTTAGCTCATTCCTTTAGATCTTGTTCTACCCAAATTGAACATCATAAATCTACCAAAATCTAGACTTTTAGTGGTTGCCAAGATGCCCTTTAATCTTCCCAAATGTTAAGAATTATCTTGCTAAAAAGGATAATCTTACACCAAATACCTTCAAGGTTTAAGTAGTAGTCAAAGTACTCTTAGCCTTAGCTCTTTTGAGTTTTATCTTACCAAAACAAGATGAACTCTACCTCTAGGTGGTTGCCAAAATACCTCTTAGTGCTTTCCAAATAGGTGCCAAATGCCTTTTGACCTTTAGGAAACAACAAATGTTCCTAACCCTCTCAAATGATAGAGAAAATATCTTTGAGAACCCCTTAAGTGGTAGCCAAGATACCCCTAACCTTTAAGAGATAGCAAGATATCCCTAAGACCCTCTTAGAGGCACCAAATGTCTCTAATCTCTTTTCAAGTGATAGCCGAAATTATCCTTGAACTTGCACTACAGGAAAAACGTCATTTTCCGGCGGCCATTTTCGTCGGAAAATGGCCAAAAATCCGTCAGAAAATTGCATTTCCGGCGGAAATATTTCCGCCGGTTTGGTTCGCGTCGTAAAAAGACTTCCGGCGTAAAAAAATCCGACGGAAACATTTCCGGCAGATTTCCGACGAAATTTTCGCTGAAAATATATTTCCGTCGAAATTTTAATGCGCCGGAATGCCAACAAAACAAAAAAAAATTATATCGACCGGCTACTGCTCCGGCTGCTCCGCGGACGACCAAAAGCCCCTCTGCCCACCGCCCGTGGTCTCCCTGTGAACACAAGGCCTGGCCGTGAAAGCAGCCCGCGTGAATCGCGGAACCGGCCTGCCCGCGAACGCCTGACCGGCCTGCCCGCGTGAACCGCGGACCCTGCCCGCCTTCGGCGGGATTTGAACCACGCCCACCCCCTCTCTCACGCGCGCAGCTTCTGCCTTCTGCCAACTAGTCTGAAATCGAAAACTGTTATATATGTTACTTTTATATTATTTAACCTATATCCTATTAATTATAAAACCATTAATTTAATTTAACAAAAAATTTAAGTTATATATTCAATAATTTAAGTTATAATAAATTTAAATAATAATTTAAGTTATATATTCAAAAAATTTAAGTTATATATTCAATAATTTAACAAAAAATTTAAATAATAAATTTTTTTATTATAATTTAAGTTATTAAATTAAATAATTTAAGTTATATTTTAAAATAAAAATATTTAATTTTTAATTTCCGTCGGAAATCCGCCGGAATTTTTGCCGGAAATTTCTTCGGGAAAAATTCGTCGGAAAACCAATCCAAAATTATGTCGGAAATTCGTTGAAAAAAATCCGCCGGAACGCCGCCGGAAAATCCGCCGGAAATTTGTGACGAATTTACTTCCGCCGGAAATTCTGTCGGAAATGAGCTGTTTTCCTGTAGTGTTGTAGGTGGTAGCTAAAATACCCCTAGTCTTTTAGATGATAGTAAGATATCCCTATGCTCTTTTAGAAGTCATCAAATTTCTTCTAACAAAATCAAATTCCGTCTAAAGATACCAAATATCTTTAGAAATTCCTCTTAGAAGTTGCCAAAGTACTTCTAATTAATCCGAAATCTTTCTAGAGATATCAAACATCTCTAGAAGCCTCTTAGAAGTTATCTAAATACTTCTAACCAAGTTAAAGCGTTTCTAGAAATATCAAATATCTCTAGAATTCTCTTTAGAAGTTGCCAAAATACTTATATCCCGTTCAAATTCTCTTTAAAGATATCAAATGTCTTTAGGAACCTTTTTAGAAGTTGTCAAAATGCTTCTAAACTTCTCTTCCAAGAGTAACCTAAAACTCTTTCCTTAAGGTGATATATAAAAATCTCCATATCTTTGTAGATCTTGCCTAAATCCAAGTTTAGGCTTTCATAGATCTCTCTTCCTCTTCCAAATCATACCCTATTTGATTTGGAAGATCTCGTTTGATCATTATTTGGTCAACGCAAATATGTGTGGCGTACTTCTTTTCGTTCACCACACATATTGGGGGTCCTTTTGTTGACGAATATTTTCGCATTGACTCGACCCCGATCGAGCCCGACAAAGCTCGATCGCACTCGATCAACTAAATCGATAATCGTCCAGGCGAAATTAATCTGAATTAAGCCTCAATTTAATTAAATTAAACCCAATTTAATTTAATTAAAATCAAATCAAAACCAATCGAACCCCGTCGAGCTCATCGACGCGATTCGGCGTCGATTCAAGCTTAATTTTGCAAAATTAGCTTGATCGGACCCAATCAGACCCAAATCCGTTCAGGTCGAGTCCAATCCGGACTCAATTTCAGTCCTAATTTCTCAATTTGGGCTGAATTTGATTTTCAAATCAAAGTTTGAAATCAATGGCTCAGATTTCATCCCAATTCTGCCCTAAATCCCTCGTTTCACGCGTGTGGGCTCCGATTGGCCCATTTGGGCGGTGGCTCAGCCTCTCCAAGAGCACGCAGAAGAGAGAAGGGGAGCCATTCGGCTCCCCGATTTTTTTTTCGGCCCCGTCCCGAGCGACACAGAGAGGGAGAGATCGGGAAAGGGGGAGCATTCGGCTCCCCCGTTTGGTTCCGTCCCAGACAGAGCACGGGAGGGAGAGGGGGAGCGATCGGCTTCCTCGTGGCTTCTTCGTTATGTCCGTCCCGAAGAGAGCAAGGAGGAGAGGGAGAGCCAGTCGGCCCTCCCGTTTGGTTCGCCCGCCCCAACCAGGCGGAAAGGAGAGCGGAAAAGGGCAAGAGCCGTTCGGCTCTTGCTTGCGTGCGTCGCGACCAGAGAAAAAGGGGGAGACGGAGGCCTCCCTGTGTTCAGTCCTTGCATGCGGCTCGTCCAAAAAAAAGCAAACTTTGTGGCTTCTCCACCTTTCTCCTTCAACTCCGGTGAGTCCGTCGCAATTTGGAGGCTGTTGGAAGTTTCCAAACAGCAAAGCATGCCTTCAAAACCTCCCAAATAGTGGTATGGAGGCTTGACAGTGCCTTGGACAGTAGAGGAGCCTTCCGGAGCTACTTGGACAGCAGCCACGCAGCCTCCAAAGGCTTCCAAACAGTAAAAACCTGCTGTTTGGACAGCAAGCAATAACTTCCGGGAGCCATCCAAACATTGAAAACTGCTGTTTGGAGCGTTCTTGGACAGCAAATTGCTGTTCGGAGCAGTTTAGACAGCAAATTCCTCCTCCGGAGCAACTTGGACAGCGACGGCGACCTTCGGAAAAGCTTGGACAGCAGCCTTCTTCCTTGGGAAAGTCTTGGACAGAAGTTTGGAGCTTTCAAAGAAGCTTAGACAGCGTTCGGAGCTTGGATTGGAGTGTTAGGACAAACCGGGAGAGGTATACCACTAAAACTTAGTAAAACGTAGAGTCCCCCAAGGCAAATTATTGTGTGGTTGACTCCCCCAAGCCCTAGGTCCTTTAGAAACTTAAATTTATGCTTCCCCGAAATCCTATGATCGCTGTCCTCTTTGTAAACTTGGGAAAATTCGGTGATTTTTGCCAAGTTGCTCTCATGTGAGAACCAAAAGGGAATGATGATATGTGTAGGGTTGTTGGATTGGTATCCAACACTCTCCAAATGCATGTGATATCACTCATATTGTGCCCAATCCATCAACCACAATCATGCCCTAGGGTAGACGCTATCATTTGACCTCAAAATCAATGATGATGCATAGGTTTGGATTGTAACTAGTTGCATGCATTTCTCATTTAGATGCATTGTCATGAAAACAAATAGACACCCAAATCTAGGAGAACTTTTGTATGCATAATATTAGTTACCTCTAAAGTTTTGTTTAATACATGTGTTGAGTTTAATTGATTTGGGCTTCCTGGTTGTTGGAGGTATAAACTTTCAAATGTCTATGTAACAAATCTCACAACATAAAGAGTCAATTAATCTTTATATCTTGTACCATACAAAACTTAGAACATGTAATATCAATCTTGAAACTCATCTATAAATTGCGTGCACCCTTCTTTCAAGTACGAGTCATGGAAAAAGTGACTTACGAGTTGCGAGAAGTGTGCATGTGGTGAAGTTTGTGAGCTCCAATGAAGTTTTGTGAGTGCTTGAAGATGAATTTAGTCAACTATTGGAAACATCAAATCATTGTGGGGTCTCCCATAGATTTTCCAAAGTCTATGTTGTAGATCTCACAAAGTATGTATTTTTGATTAAGTTCATGTACAACATTATGTAAAACAAATATTTGATTGCTTTTAATTATCAAATTCCCTAATTTGAAGAATCATCTACACATGCATGCATTCTAGGATCTTTCTTAAATCATATCAATTTGATCTTAAGTTTCCTAGAAGTCATAGGGATAGATCTCCCCTATCCAAGGATTTCTAAATCATGTCAAAATTGATTTGGAAACTTTCCGAAAGCCTTAGGAAATCAATCTTCCTTCTGCAAAATGAATCCAAAACATTCATTCAAATTATGGGGAACTCTAACTCTCTCTCTCATATGTTTCCTCCTTCATACATGATGTTTAAGGCCTCCTCAAGGCACCAAAATGTTAGATTGTATGAATCTCCCTTCATGTGTGATAATTTGGAATCTTCCAAAATTTCATAATGTCGAGGTTCATACATCCCTTCACTCAAACTAAATTAAGTGAGTGAAGAAATCCATTTGAACACCAAATGTTCAAGGGATCTCTCCCAATCTTGCGACCTCTAGGTCGCATCTCATTTTTGTCTTTCTACAATCCAAAAGTTGTAGGAGACCAACTCATTCTTCTAAGACTCAAAACTAGGAGAATGTGTACCTCTCTTTGTTCCTTTTGAACGCCACATGTTTAAAAGAATCTCTCCAAACTCAGGACCAAATCCTAAGTTTACTTTTTCATTTGTTAAGAAATAAAATTAGCAAATGAACGATATCATGCCATAAATCCTTGAGTTTGGGACCAAATTCAAAGCTCTCCCATCTAATTTGTTGGATAAAAGTAGGAAATGAATATCTATCTACTTTCATGTATAATAATTTGAAGCCTTCAAAGATTCCAAACAAAACCATTTCATGAATCGTGTAATCCAAGGATCAAAGTCCTAGGTTTACTTGACCTTGTTTGTTGAAGAAAAATCAACAAATGTCCACACTTACATATTCTTTATGCATGATACTTAGAGCATTCCCAAAGCTCTAAATATTGGATTGCATGAATCTTATAACTTTCGGATCAAAAATCCTAAATGCACGCCATGAGATCTTGAACTTGAAACCAAATCTCAAGTTCTTCCCTTCTTTATTTGTTAAAAAGACAAAATCAACAAACAATCAATCCCCCTCTTTGGACACCAAACGTTCAAAGGAAATTCTCCAATTTGTAATCACTAAATTGCATTTTGGACCATTCCTTTTCCTACAAGCCCAAATTGTAAGAAATCTCCAAAGATGCATTTTTATTGCACAACCAGGTAAACAATCAAAGCATGCTTTTATTTATGAATAAAGTACAAGGAATGAAAGCAAAGTCCACATTATTACAACCAGATTTGGCAGCTGAGTTGCCTGCCATTATACAACCCAGTCAAATTTGGAGATTTCCTACAATATGGGCTTGTAGGAAAAGGAATGGTTCAAAATGTAACTTATGGATTACAAATTGGAGGATTTCCTTTGAACGTTTGGTGTCCAAAGAGGGAGATTGATTGTTTGTTGATTTTGTCTTTTCAACAAATAAAGAAGGGTTGGTCTCCTACAACTTTTGGATTGTAGAAAGACAAAAATGAGATGCGACCTAGAGGTCGCAAGATTGGGAGAGATCCCTTGAACATTTAGTGTTCAAATGGATTTCTTCACTCACTTAATTTAGTTTGAGTGAAGGGATGTATGAACCTAAAATTTAGTTCTAAGGTCCAAGATTTTCATGTTGCGACATTATGAAATTTTGGAAGATTCCAAATCATCACACATGAAGGGAGATTCATACAATCTAACATTTTGGTGCCTTGAGGAGGCCTTAAACATCATGTATGAAGGAGGAAACATATGGGAAAGAGAGTTAAGAGTTCCCCATAATTTGAATGAATGTTTTGGATTCATTTTGGAGAAGGAAGATTGATTTCTTAAGGTTTTGGGAAAGTTTTCAAATCAATTTTGACATGATTTAGAAATCCTTGGATAGGGGAAATCTATCCCTATGACTTCTAGGAAACTTAAGATCAAATTGATATGATCTAAGAAAGAACCTATAATACATGCATGTGTAGATGATTCTTTAAATTAGGGAATTTGATAATTGAAAGCAATCAAGTATTTGTTTTACACAATGTTGTACATGAACTTAATCAACAATACATACTTTGTGAGATCTACAACATAAACTTTGGAAAGTCTATGGGAGACCCCACAATGATTTGATGTTTCCAATAGTTGACTAAATTCATCTTCAAGCACTCACAAAACCTCATTGGAGCTCACAAACTTCACCACATGCACACTTCTCGCAACTTGTAAGTCACGTTTGCCATGACTCGTACTTGAAAGAAGGGTGCACGCAATTTCTAGATGAGTTTCAAGATTGTTACTACATGCTCCAAGTTTTGTATGGTACAAGATATAAGCTTAATTGACTCTTTATGTTATGAGATTTGTTACATAGACATTTGAAAGTCTATGCCTCCAACAACTAGGAAGCCCAAATCAATTAAACTCAACACATGTATTAAACAAAACTTTAGAGGTAACTAATATTATGCATGCAAAAGTTCTCCTAGATTTGGGTGTCTATTTGTTTTCATGACAATGCATCTAAATGAGAAATGCATGCAACTAGTTACAATCCAAACCTATGCATCATCATTGATTTTGATTTCAAATGATAGCGTCTACCCTAGGGCATGATTGTGAGTGATGGATTGTGCACAATATGAGTGATATTACATGCATTTGGAGAGTGTTGGATACCAATCCAACAACCCTACGCACATCACCATTCCCTTTTGGCTCTCACATGAGAGCAACTTGACAAAAATCACCGAATTTTCCCAAGTTTATAAAGAGGACAGCGATCATAGGATTTCGGGGAAGCATAAATTTAAGTTTCTAAAGGACCTAGGGCTTGGGGGCATCAACCACACAACAATTGGCCTTGTGGGACCCTACGTTTTACTAAGTTTTAGTGGTATACATCTCTCGGTTTGTCCTAGCGCTCCAATCCAAGCTCCGAACGCTGTCTAAGCTTCTTTGAAAGCTCCAAACTTTTGTACAAGACTTTCTCAAGGAAGAAGGCTGTTGTCCAAGCTTTTCCGAAGGTCGCCGTCGCTGTCCAAGCTGCTCCGGAGGAGAAACTTGCTGTCTAAACTGCTCCGAACAGCAATTTGCTGTCCAAGAACGCTCCAAACAGCAGTTTTCAATGTTTGGAAGGCTCCCGAAAGTGATTGCTTGCTGTCCAAACGTTCCAAACAACGGGTTTTTACTGTTTGGAAGCCTTTGGAGGCTGCGTGGCTGCTGTCCAAGTAGCTCCGGAAGGCTCCTCTGCTGTCCAAGGCACTGTCAAGCCTCCAAACCACTGTTTGGGAGGTTTTGAAGGCTTGCTTTGATGTTTGGAAACTTCCAACAGCCTCCAAATTGCCACGGACTCACCGGAGTTGAAGGAGAAAGGGGGGAAGCCACAAACTTTGCTTTTTTTTAGAAGAGCCGCATGCAAAGAGTAAACACAGGGAGGCCTCCGTCTCCCCCTTTTTCTCTGGTCGGGACGCACGCAAACAAGAGCCGAACGGCTCTTGCCCTTTTCCGCTCTCCCTTCCGCCTGGTTGGGGCGGGCGAACCAAACAGGAGAGCCGACTGGCTCTCCCTCTCCTCCTTGCTCTCTTCGGGACGGACAGAACGAAGAAGCCACGAGGGAGCTGATCGCTCCCCCTCTCCCTCCCGTGCTCTGTCTGGGACGGAACCAAACGGGGGAGCCGAATGCTCCCCCTTTCCCGATCTCTCCCTCTCTGTGTCGCTCGGGAAGGGGCCAAAAAAAAAACGGGGAGCCGAATGGCTTCTTCCCTTCTCTCTTCTGCGTGCTCTTGGAGAGCACGAGCCACCGCCCAAATGGGCCAATCGGAGCCCACACGCGTAAAACAAGGGATTTAGGGCAGAATTGGTATGAAATCTGAGCCATTAATTTCAAACTTTGATTTGAAAATCAAATTCAACCCAAATTGAGAAATTAGGGCTGAAATTGAGTCCGGATTGGACTCGACCCGAACTGATTTGGGTCGTTTGGTTCCGATTGGGTCCGATCAAGCTAGTTTTGCGAAATTAAGCTTGAATCGACGCCGAATCGCGTCGAATTGAGCTCGACGGGGTTCGATTGGTTTTGATTTGATTTTAATTAAATTAAATTGGGTTTAATTTAATTAAATTGAGGTTTAATTCAGATTAATTTCGCCTCGAAGATGATCAATTTAGTTGATCGAGCGCGATCAAGCTTTGTCGGGGTCGATCGGGGTCGAGTCAATGCGAAAATATTCGTCAACACCTACACCAAGATCAAAGACAAAAATTGCAAAGTCATCGTGGATAGTGGTAACTGCATAAATGTTGTTTCTACCAGCATGGTATCCCAGTTAGGTCTGTCTGTCGTTCCTCACCCCAACCCATATAAGGTAGCTTGGGTCAACTCCACTGCCTTGGAGGTGAAGGAACGAAGCCACATGCCCATCTCCTTTACTTATAAGGAGAATATCTGGTGCAATGTCTTGACGATGAATGTTGGACAAATATTGTTAGGCATCCCTAGATCTACGATAACAATGTCCACATTTTTGGGTGTTCGAACACCTGCGTATTCGAACATACGGGCAAAAAGATTAAGCTTTTACAATCGCAGCCCCAGGTTACGGATGACACGAAATCCAACCCAGTCAAATCTAAGAAAGAGTGAACCTTGTCACCGCCAAGGTCCTAACCACTGAGATTGCTCAAGGCGCCTCTCTTTTCGCCTTAGTAGTCCATGAGATTCCCACCGAATCTGACGAGCCCATTCCTCAGGAAGTGCAGCCTATCTTAGGGCAGTATGTTGATGCCTTTCCCGTTGATCTTCCCGATCAGTTACCACCTCTTAGAGACATTCAGCATGCCATAGACTTTGTCCCTGGAGCCTCCCTCTCGAACTGCCTCACTATCGGATGAACCCCACGGAACATGTCGAACTTAAGAAGCAGGTTGACGAGTTACTGCAGCAAGGTTTCGTTACGGAGAGTCTGAGTCTGTGTGCGGTGCCGGCCCTTCTCACCTCGAAGAAGGACGGATCGTGAAGAATGTGTGTGGATAGCCATGCTATTAACAAGATCACCGTCAAATATCGATTCCCTATACCGAGGCTTAATGATATGCTCGATATGATGATGGGTGCCACACTATTCTCCAAAATTGATCTCAAAAGTGGGTACCACCAGATCCGGATCCGACCCGGAGATGAGTGTAAAATTGCCTTTAAGACCAAGGATGGTCTCTACGAGTGGTTAGTCATGCCTTTTGGGCTTCGTAATGCCCCTAGCACCTTTATGCGAATCATGACTCAAATGCTGCGTCTTTTTATGGGAAAGTTTGTTGTCGTTTACTTTGACTACATTCTTATCTATAGTCATTCCATTAATCAGCACTTAGGCCACTTGAGGCAAGTTTGTGATGTCTTAAGGAAGGAGCAACTATATGTCAACCCGAAGAAATGCACCTTCCTAATAGATCGCGTCATTTTCCTGGGCTTCATCGTTTTAGCCCAAGTGTTTTCCGCAGACCCCGAGAAGGTGAGGGCCATTATAGAATGGCCTATCCCTCAGAACATCCGGGAAGTCCACAGCTTCCATGAATTAGCCACCTTCTATACGAGATTCATTCAGAATTTCAGCACTATCGTATCTCCTATCACTGATTGCCTGAAAAAGGGTGATTTCCACTGGACTCTGGCCGCCGCCAGAGCTTTTGATGAGATCGAGCAGAAAATGGTAGAAGCCCAAGTGATGCGACTTCCTGATTTCTCCAAAGTCTTCGAAGTAACTTGAAATGCTTCGGGGTCGGAATTGGAGGAATCCTCTCCCAGGAAGGTCACCCCGTTGCTTACTTCAGTGAGAAACTTAATGATATCTAGCAGCGTTATTCTACTTACGACAAGGAGTTTTAAGCCGTGATCCAATCACTCCGTTATTGGCATCATTACTTGCTCCAGCAAGAATTCGTCATTTTCTCATATCACGAAGCTCTGCGATATATCAACTCCCAAAAGAAATTGAATGCACGCCATGGTCGATGGGTTGAGTTCCTTCAGGAGTATACGTACACCCTTAGACATAAGGCGGGAGTTGAAAACAATGCTGCCGATGCTCTCAGTCATCGTATGATGACCACCACTGAAATGAGAGTCGAAGTTGTGGGATTTGACCAAATAAAGAGGGATTATTTGGAATGCCCCGACTTCAAGGAGACCTACACTCTCTTGTCCATAGGCAGCACGCGCCTTGTGGACGATTTCCTATTGGAGGATGGATATCTCTTCAAAGCCTAGAGGCTTTGTATCCCGAGCACCTCCCTTAGAGAATTTTTGGTCTAGGAACTCCATGCCGGAGGCCTCGCTGGGCACTTCGGACGAGATAAGACTATCGAATCCGTGGAGTATCGTTTCTTTTGGCCCAGCCTGAAGAGAGATGTTGGTCGGCTGGTCAGTCGGTGTCACACCTGCCAACTGGCCAAGCAACGTAAGCAGAACACGGATCTTTACACTCCCCTACCTGTCCCCAGTTGTCCTTGGCAGGATGTTAATATGGACTTTATCTTAGGCCAGCCCAAGACACTTCGTAAGCACGATGCCATTTGTGTGCTAGTTGACCGGTTTTCCAAAATGACATATTTCATTCCATGTTCCAAAACATTCGATGTCTCTCACATTGCGAAGTTATATTTCAATGGGTCGTCCGTTTACATGGTTTACCCAAAACCATTGTTTCGGATAGGGATGTGAAGTTCACTAACTATTTTTGAAAAACACTGTGGATGAAAATAGGCACCAAACTTCAATTTTCCACTGCCTTTCACACACATACGGATGGTCAGACCGAGATATTTAATAGGAGTCTGTGTAATTTGTTGCAGTCCCTAGTTGGTGAACACATTAGAGATTGGGATTCCATTCTACCTACTGTTGAGTTTGCTTACAATAATTCCATTAACCAAACCACGGGTCTAAGTCCTTCTGAAATTGTATACGGGTTCCAACCTAGATAGCCGTTAGATCTAATACACATGTGTTCTAGGTATAGAATTTCTGAGTCTACATCGTCATTTGCATCTCATTCGCATAAGCTTCATAAGGAAGTTGCACAACAAATTGAAAGGAATAATAGTGAATATAAACCACATTCAGATTTGAAACGACGTTTTAAAACGTTTGAGGTTGGTGACTTCGTGATGGTGCAGATTCGTCCGGAATGGTTCTCACCAGGAACAGTTAAGAAGTTGCATGCCAAGAGTGCTGAACCTTTCAAAATACTTAAAAAACTTAACGAATGCCTATGTAGTAGATCTGCCTGCATATTTCAATATAAATCCCTCTTTTAACATAAAAGACTTAGTGGCATATGAAGGTCCTGATTTTAACCCACCAAATTCACTAATAAAACAGTCTTGTATGAACCCACCTTGTGAGATCCCAAGCCTACCTCCACTACCAGATATTCCCAAATTTCCTATGGCAGAGCAGGTGGAGGCAATCCTAAGTGATGAGATCATATCCACAAGAGGAGGACGAAGGAGGTATTTGATCCGGTGGAAAGGAAAGCCCGAGTCTGAGGATACGTGGCTAGATTGCGAGGAGTTGCAGCAGACTGACCCTGACGCACTAGAGATCTACGAGAGCACCAGAGATACTTACTCGATGGAGTCGAGTTTTCTTCCACCCAGGAGAATGATGGGGACATCAGTTCATTGAAGGCTTATCAGAGGCGTGCCCGCCGATCTACGGCCACGATCGAGTCTTTGTACTTTCGAGTTATTTTCTTATTTATGTATTTTTCTATTTAAGTGTTATGTTTTATTTTCCAGTTATCCCTTTTAATGGGTGATGTCGTATGTAAGCCCGGAGGGCAATTGTGTCTTTTATTTTTATGCTTCTCTTGTATTAGGCTATATATATAGCCCTTTGTTCTATTTTCAAGTTAATGAATGATTGATTAAAAATTTTCTTCTTGCATGAGTTCTTGTGAGAGCGTTTGAGAGTTCTTGGAGGGAACTTTGGGAGAGATCCCTAGAAGAGAGAGAACGAACCACCCACCAACCTTAGAGACGATCGGGTTCGTGATTTTCTTCTTTGTCTATCGTCGTTCTCTTTCCCTTCTTTTTCCCACCCTCACATAGCCGCCGGATTCCATCACACCCGAATCCACTTCCCCTTCCTCCTAAACCCACGGCCAAAACCCCAACCCGAGCCCCCATACCGCCGGCTCCAACCACCTAGCCGCCAACCCCCCCCCCCCCCCCCCACACACACACACCCTCTTTCCCATTGAATTCCTTTGTCTAATTTGGGTGGACATATTTTGGGCAGATTTTGAAATTCAAATTCATATAATTTGAAATTTGAAATCTTTCCTAATTTATGAATTCTATTTTTTGGAAAATTTCCTAATTAAAACTTATTTGAATTTAAAATTCAAATAGGATTTTAAAAGCCCTTTCCTAATATTCAAAACCAAATCAAGTAACATTAATTGCTCTCCACAAATCCCTCCCCTTCTCCTTATTGCCGCCCCCCCCCCCCCCTGACCGGATTAGGAAATATTTCCTAAAGCCCCTCCTTGCTTTAGGCAATAATTCCAATCTCCCCCAATTCTCTCTTAGCCAAATTTCCCCCTTTCCCCTTCTATTTAATTTCTTCCCATAAGTGGACCTCTCTTTTGGAAAACAAATTAAAACCCCACCTCCTCTACAAACCGCCGGCCCCTCTCTCCTACCCGCCCCCTCTCTCTCTCTCCAATCCCCTCTCTCCCTCTTTAATACCTCACTTGAAGTGAGGCTAGAGTTCTCCCTCCAATTTCCCTACCTACAACACTTAGAAAATCTGAAATTCCTCTGAAACTGCTTTAAGATTTTTGGGAAGGGAACTTGAGGATTATTTCCTCTCCACGTGCAAGAGAAACTTCTTTCTCTTCGGCGATATTCGAAAACCTTAGCAAGACGGAAGAAGAGTTATTCCATAGCCCCCATGAATGGCGGATCCAGCTACTGAATACTGCTTGACTTGGGACGAGGACAGTTTCACCGATATCCTACGATCAACTTTCTTCGACGAGAACCCAAGGGTTGATCATACTGTCGAGGACTATTTGGAGCTCATTCTGGACACCTTAGAGGAAGCCATTGATGAGCACTTCGAAGGCATCGAGTGAAGGATCTCCATTACCCCTTGACGAGAGGTTACCCTTTCTCCTTGTCATTATATTTCTTAGTCTAACTAGATTTTGTGCTTGATTGTAGTCACAAAGGACGACTCTCTCCGCTACTACTAAACTTAGTAAACGTAGGGTTTTGAGAGTGCCTTTATGCTTACTAATTCTTGTTGTTAGACTAGGGATTTTTTAAAACTACTATGTCTTTGTGTTGTTTTCTTAAATTATTTTTGTGAGGCTTCAAATCTCTTGCTACATAATTTGGCCTAAGCGGGTGTGAACCCGATTTGTTTTGATTCATTGTTTCAAATTGCTAGTAGTTTTGTTCTATGATTATTCTAATCACGAGTTGTGCAAAATCCAAATGAACTAATAGCATTTCACATTTAGTTCTGCATCACCTTCATTTGGCATACCACATATATGGTAAGGCAAACATAAGCCTATACACTAGGTAGATCAGATGAAATATCCTACAGCTTTTAGGAATCCTGTAGCTTAACTATTTAAAGCTGGGGTGCAAAAATAAAAGAAAAAAAGAAAAGAAGCACTGATGATAAAGCTAAAGGCTGTTTAGTAAAAACTGCGATAACGATAAAACAACTACCAAGGGTTACTGATGTAGACAAAGGGGGGGTCAACACAAGTCCAAAATAAATCATATTTAGGCTTCTCTTGAGTCTAGTAGCTCAATCAAAATTGAGCTAGAATTTTAGCTCATTTATGAGCTAGGCTTTAGTTCATTTATTGAACTAGGGATTAGCTCATTATTAGCTATGAATTTTAGTTCATATTTATCTTTATTTAAATGCATTTTTATTATAGTTTTTAATGTCTTAAAAGTTGTCTCTTGGATTTCCAAAATAAGGCTTTTGGGAATCCAAGATAGTTGTTTAGTCTTCCCATGTGTGGCTTCTTGAATTCCACCATGGCTTTTTGTTTTTTCGTGTTTGCCTCTTGGGATCTCATGGCTGGGCTCCTTCTCCCGTGGCCGTGGCTCTTTGGTCCGTGCGGTTCCTTCGTTTCCCGTGGCCGTGGCTCTTTGGTCCATGCGGTTCCTTCGTCTCCCGTGGCTGTCTCCTTGGTTCCTGGTTTGGGTGTTAAACCGAGAGCATGGGGAGAAGATTCCTATGCTTTTTAATGCTTAGGTTATTGTGATAATTAAATGTTTGTGTCCTTTTGTATTCCCCTTTCATACCTATATATATGGGGGGTATTGTAATGTTTTGAATAGTTGAATGATATTTGATTTTTGGAAAAAATCTGTTAACCTGCGGGTTGCTTGGAAATCCTGCGGGCTCTTTCCAACCTTTCTTCTCGGGCTTCTAACCTCTTTCGTCTCTCCGTAAGTGCCACTCCACCTGTATCCTTCTTCTCCAAGTGCAGCAACTTTAGGGTGTCGTTATTTTGTTTGCAATAGTCATTTGTATTGGTGTAAGTTTTCTTTTGTTTAGTTTAATTTGAAATGTAAGAGTTTGTTCGTCTCTTTTCTCGGCTCTTTCTCAATTTCGTCGGTAGAAGTCCGCCTCTGTTTTTGTTAAGCAAAAAATATAGGGAGCCTATATTTTTTGCTTACATCATTTGGTATCAGAGCAAGTTAGAAAGTCCTAGGTTTGTGAGTTGTCAAATTTTATTTTGGTTGTCAAGTTGAAGTTGTCAAGTCAGAGTTTGTGAGTTTAGTCAAGTTGTTAGTTTGAGTCTTGTAATTTTTTTATTGAGTCAAAAAAATGAAAAATATCAAAAATATGGCATCATTCATGGAGGAAAGCGAGCAACATGATCCTAATGTCCCACTCCCGTTGGACAGGTGGATGCCTACAGAAGGTGACTCATCGGACCCACTTCAAGATCAACTCTACAAATTGCAATATCACATGTTCCTATGTGATCAAAAGTTTGAAAAATACAAAATGTATCTGCAACAGCAATTTGAAAAGGAGCAAGAAGAAATTCTGAAAACTTTTGGTGAAAAACTCAAGGAGCTCGATGAACAGTATGCACCGCCTCAAGGGAATCAACAACAGATAATTCATCAGGAGCTGAATTCGCAAGAAGGGGAGTCTGATGTAGACAAAGGGGGGGTCAACACAAGTCCAAAATAAATCATATTTTAGCTTCCCTTGAGTCTAGTAGCTCAATCAAAATTGAGCTAGAATTTTAGCTCATTTATGAGCTAGGCTTTAGTTCATTTATTGAACTAGGGATTAGCTCATTATTAGTTATGAATTTTAGTTCATATTTATCTTTATTTAAATGCACTTTTATTATAGTTTTTAATGTCTTAAAAGTTGTCTCTTGGATTTCCAAAATAAGGCTTTTGGGAATCCAAGATAGTTGTTTAGTCTTCCCATGTGTGGCTCCTTGAATTCCACCATGGCTTTTTGTTTTTTCGTGTTTGCCTCTTGGGATCTCACGGCTGGGCTCCTTCTCCCATGGCTGTGGCTCTTCGGTCCGTGCGGTTCCTTCGTTTCCCGTGGCCGTGGCTCTTTGGTCCGTGCGGTTCCTTCGTCTCCCGTGGCTGTCTCCTTGGTTCCTGGTTTGGGTGTTAAACCGAGAGCATGGGGGGGAGATTCCTATGCTTTTTAATGCTTAGGTTATTGTGATAATTAAATGTTTGTGTCCTTTTGTATTCCCCTTTCATACCTATATATATGGGGGGTATTATAATGTTTTGAATAGTTGAATGATATTTGATTTTTGGAAAAAATCTGTTAACCTGCGGGTTGCTTGGAAATCCTGCGGGCTCTTTCCACCCTTCTTTCTCATCCCCTCCGGAAATCCTGCGGGCTCTTTCCAACCTTTCTTCTCGGGCTTCTAACCTCTTTCGTCTCTCCTCAAGTGCCACTCCACCTGTATCCTTCTTCTCCAAGTGCAGCAACTTTAGGGTGTCGTTATTTTGTTTGCAAGAGTCGTTTGTATTGGTGTAAGTTTTCTTTTGTTTAGTTTAATTTGAAATGTAAGAGTTTGCTCGTCTCTTTTCTCGTCTCTTTCTCAATTTCGTCGGTAGAAGTTCGCCTCTGTTTTTGTTAAGCAAAAAATATAGGGAGCCTATATTTTTTGCTTACATCAGTTACATAACAATATTAACCCTATTGAAATAAGAGTTGTGGCATTGATGTGAATTGAATACCAGACAAGGATAACTGTAGCAGCCAACAAGCAGTGGGCAGGGGCGACACCATTAATGAGCTTGACAGTACCATTTCCTACTCAGTGCTGCATTTTAAAGGTCCACCATTGTACAGTGATCAAATGTAACCGGGAGCCAAAATAAATTTCTCATAGAATGAAATATTAATGAACAAAAAGAACGTCAACGTAACATTTGTTTATTAGAATTCAATCAGATTGGACAAAATTTGCATGGTGCGTCTCAGGAAGAAGATTGGCCCCACGCATATAAAACAAGTTAACTATGAAACGACATACACAGTACATGGAGGAAAACAAAAATACACTAGAGGCGGTTAATGACTACTTCAAGCATTTTGGAGGTGAAAAAACCAAAAGGTTGGGTATGACACATGAAGTTTATAGAAACTAAAGCACCATCAATACTCCTTGTTAGAAATCGAGACATGGACAAGTACAAAGAGCATTGGAATAGCAACTACATGATAAGAATCCAACTAGTCACGTAGAAGATCAGGAAACATAAAAAATGAAGAATGTTACCGCTGCATATGATTATTTCTTGCATGTAGTTAGAGTTTCCACCTTCAGCAGTGATTTTATTGGGAATCATCAAGGCTGATTTAAAAGCAGAAGTTAATGGGCCAGAGAACTCTTGAATCAAGTGCCACCAGCTACCTCGCAATGAATCCTTTGAATTGGACGACTCCAATACTGTTGCTATCAAATCTCTGCTCGAAGCAAGCAGTTCAACAGACAAATAAAGTGCCCCATAGTTAAACTTCTGGGAAACAATTTCAACATAAGCATCTGCAGAATGTTTTGACGTTCTTAAATCAATTCCAAGGGCAACCATTAAACGTGGAAAAAAATCTTGAAACACTCTATTGCAGCAAAAAATGGAGGAATTTGCCGCAACAGATAAGATACTACCAAGAGCACTAAGCTTAAGGTAATTTTTATCATCATTATCAGAATAGCTTCCCTCCATGGTGACCGAACAAAAACTTCTTTCAACAACATTATCATCAATAATCAAAGTCAAAAAATCAACATTATTAGGGCAAGTAAACTGCAAAATGGTTGTTTTCAAACAAATTAAAGCTTCCGTAGCAATCTTGTGCTCATGATATTTGATATCTCCGCCTAAAACAGAAACCGATGATGATAATATTTCGGCTTGTGGCAAATGATTGAGGATAACATCTTTTAGTGCAAACCAAATGTTTTGGGCATGCTGCAACATCCTTTCAGTTCCAAAATTCAACAGACATTTGTTCAGATACTTCAAAGAATCAATCTGTTAAAAATGCAGGTACTCAATCAAAGAGGTTAACAAAAAGAAGTCGACATAAATTGTTCAAAGCTTTAGGAAGGGTAAGAAACTTAAAAGATGTGCAGTAAACCTTTGCTAATGGAAGAGAAGATGAAAGTTTATCAAGAAGCAATGGAATAGCAAATGGCTCAAAATATGGAGTTGAACAGAAGGCATCCTGCATTGCCAACAGATAAAGAGAGTAACGGTAAGAAATCAGCTGATTTTTTCATTGCAATGAAAAAGCACTTCAAGTGACCAAAAAAAAACTTGGATCGGATGGCATTTTCTAATGAATAGGCATAACTTATAAGGTAAACGTCATCCAGGATTCCTAGGTCCAGAACATGCTTCACATAGGTTATCTTTTTAAAAAAAACACTTCATTTATGCCCGTTTAGTTACTTTCAGCCTACAAGTAAGCTCCTAGTGTGACTGCTTCATCAATATCTACTGGAATAAACACCCCTAAGTAATACAAAATCTAGAGGCACTTTACTTATGCTAGTCTTTGATGGCTTTTTTGCCTCTCGATGCCCTGAATAAAGCTTGTTAGCCTCCTTGAGATCATTGATAGTTTTATCGAGGCATCAGACATGCAGACGCAAAGATCTAAGCATTAGAACAGACGAAATTAGCAACAATGTAGTAGAGCGGATGAAGGAGAGGGAGATGGAAGAGAGGAGGATTGAGCACTACAGTATGCAAAGATCTAAGCATTGCACAGCTAAACTGATAATGGGATGGTTTTTCAACGGCAAAGGTGAGAAAGGGAACAGCAGGGGATGGAGAAAAGGGAGCAAAAAATAATGATGGCTACGGGGAAAAAGGCCATTCATTTGCTAAAAAATGCTCATAAACATAATGTGGAAGGTAATAATGACAGTATGAAAAGGTAAAAATTAAGAAGGAATCTAAGTAGAGCGCTTTTAAAAACATAAACCTATGTGAAGCGTAGTCTGTATCCCAAGATATAAGTGCAATTTACCAACTTAATCACAAAAGTAAAATACTTACATGAGAAATTATTAAGAGTGCCAAAAGCACTAAATCTATGTATAAAGTGAACATCAAAAAGTTCTATAAAATATTTGGAATCTACGCACACCACAAAATTTCTAAAGACAATAAATCCATGAAAGAAGAACCAATCAACTTGAGAAGAAATACTTCCATTATCCTATACATCATTGAAAAATGTTATCCAGCCATTTTATGACGGGATTATTCTTCCAACATACAATATTATAAGTGCTGCATAATGAGTTTAAATTTTATGGTAAAATTTTATCCAAGAACTTGATTGCAATAACTCAATTTTGAAAAGATTAAAGCCAAAATTTATTCGAAATTTTATACCCATTTTTTGCACGCCTTAAAAATGATTAAATTATTTTTTTATAAAATTCTAAACTTTATAAGAATCGTTTTACTCTATAAATGTATATCGTAAAAATAAATATACTAAAATAAATCAGTTTCATAACTAAATTATTTTCAAAATTTTTTAACAAGAGTATTCATTCCAAATATTGTACTATAGCTTTTAGTGGAACTTGCAGTTTTTCCGCTTAAATCCACATGCATTAGGTTTATTTGGAAACGCAGGGTATGATAAAGTAATAAAGGATATCATACAAGTCTTACATTGTAATATCTAATTTTTCTTAGATAAGGTGCAAAATTTTGTCAATTAAATGATACCCAAAATACTAACTTTCACAATCATCAAAAAGCATGTTATTGTGTTCCAAGTCGTCAAATGAATCAATTTCATATAAAGAACCATATGCTCATTTGCAAGGATATGAAAGTTATGAAATTAGTTTCAATTTGAATAAATTCTTCTACAATTTTTCTCTGCTATTCCTTTATTAAAATTACCGTAGCAGGGTTAAAAATTTTGGAATTCCACTTAGGCGAGCATGCAGTGCCTTTGGGAAAGGGTAATTAAGGAAAAATATCATTAAGGAAGCTTTTTAATTCACTTTCTCTGTGTTGCCGATTCCTCAAGCGCTAGAGCTCCCAATTTGGGGCGCAGTGCAGCCTGAAAGGCTAGATAAGGAAAGAAGAATGAGAAGAAAAAAGAGAACGAAGAAAAAGAAAAGAAGAAAAGAGAGAAGATACTGGTTATTATAAAATTTTTAGTGTAGAAATTATTTTGTTAAGTTCCTCGTCTAGTAATATCCAATTGTGATTTAGGATTTAAGTAGTGTATATGAGGAGAGTAAATTTTGAGGTAAAACAATATTTTGGAATAAATAGATTTATATTCATATTGTTAGGATAGAAACTGTAGGAATGGTAGGTATTGAGAACTTTGGGTTGTGTAGATGGTAAGGTTTAAAATTGCATGATTGGGTATTGAGGCATTTTTCGTTCGAAAGGTGAGGCATAAGCCTCAAGGCTTTTTGAGGTGCAAGCCTCAAAATCCAAAATTTGCGTAGACTAAAAAAAACATATTAAATTTTATTTTTACATAATACCCTAATAATATGTTAAAAGATGACATATTAAATTTCTATTGACCTATGAAGCAACAAATTAGCATACATATGAAATAAAAAATTACACAAGTAAAAGCGATAACTGATAAGTGATAAATTGAATAAAATAAAATTGATGGCTTGTCACTCTACACAAATATCTTGGGCATTGTTTGAGTTTCATATATATGGCAATTTTACACAGTTTATTACTTGTCATTTTATATCTTGTACATTGTTTGTATTTCATATATATGGCAATTTTACACAGTTTATTTCTTATGTTCACCTTTAACATATTATTTGATTATTATATAAAAAATACTCATTTTGAATTTACGCAATTTTCTAATTTTGAGGGTTATGCCTCAGAATGCCTTGAGGCTTACGCTTCGCCTCACAAACAAAAAACAACTCAAAACATAATTGTGCAATTTTAAACATTGCCCACCCTGAAGGAACTGGTGCTTGTTGGTTCTCCAAGTTCTCACCACCATCCTTCATTGCTGGAATTATGAGGAATACAAGTGCACACTACCGGCCTTCATTACTGGAATTCTAAGGAATATAGGTTCCCACCACTTGCCGTCATTGCCAAAATTCAGAGTAATACAGGTTTCCAACATCAGCCTTCATTGTTGCAATTATGAGGAATACAGGTTCACACCACTAGTGTACACTGCAAGCATTCTGATAAATATTGGTCCTTCCATCGGCCTTCATTGTCGTAATTCTAAAAAATATTGGTACTTATGCTTCCTTTGTGCGTCCGAGACCGAGGAGAGATCAAGAGGGAGGGCTCCTCTCGCATGCAACATCCAGAAGCTAGAGAAGTCGAGCGCAGAACCTCTTGTATATTGAAAGAGCTGAGAGTTCCCTCTCATGAGGGATTGGGACAAGAAAGAGTGCAAGACTTACACACCTTGTGAATAGACCAAAGAGATCAGAGGCCTTACATGTGCCTGTACGAGGTCGATCAAATAGGAGTGTTCAAGTGGAGTTGGACGATTGATTTGCATTGGGCTGAAGGTTGGCTCAATCTGAAGGAAAGATATTTGTGTGCCAAGTGCTAAACCACTTGAGACGTGTTTTTCTACTATTGTCCTTGAAGCTTGCCGCAACCCTAAAAGTAGATTTTTTTTCTTCTGTCGTGCATTTATTGTCGGCCTTCCCTTGTGGATGATATCCTATCTATAACAAATGCATCATTCATTATTGTCTTGATTAATATAGCCTTCATTGCTACCCTTTGCCACCGCAATGTCTAAAGCTAATTTCTTCCAAAGTTTTGACCAAATGGAGGACTCTATGGTACACCAATGGACTTGATAACACTAACTTTTCAGAACAAATTACCAAATTGGGAATGACAGATACATATTCCCCAGCTTGAAGGGTATTAAAATCCCAACCATTCCTTTGCCCTTGAACCCACGGCTAGCATGGGGGTCCGTGAGAGGCACAGCTAGGTCACGCAATTAAATCTCAGCCGTCCCTTGGCCCTTGATCCCACGACTAGCATGGGGATCTGTGGGAGGCTCACTTGGATCACACCAATCTCCTTCTATATTTAGGTGGGTGATTTAGAAAGGATTATATTAAGGAAATTATGCATGATTCTGTAGTTATTTGTTTCTTTATTAAGACAACTTATATGGATCTATAAATATTGATAGTTTTGTATAATAAAATGAAGATTTTCTCTCTCTGATTCTCTGAATTTAAAATTATATCTAACTGAGATGGTAAATTCACCTCTAGATTGTGAAAGAGCATTCATAAATGTTTCGGCGCTAAATCACATTTTAGTACAATATTCCATCCATAAATAAATAGCCAGCCAGAAAGGACTACAAGTGGTAGATCGTTGGGTGATCATATACTTGTGGTGTAGGAGGTATTTCAGAAGTTCAGGAATTCTAGATCTTCAAGAGGCTTGGTTTCATTTAAAGTGGATTTGGAACAAGCCTATGACAGCATGAGTTGGAATACTCTCAAAAGTGTTTTAGATTACTTTGGGTTTCCTGAAAAATTCTCTGTGTGGATTATAGAATGTGTTGAGCATCCAAAATTTTCTTTTGATTATTAATGGTAAGATTTCAAGCTGGATTTATGCTGAGAGCGGGTTCCTACAAGGATGTCCTTTTTCACCTTTTTTTTGTTTATCTTATGTTCACAATTGCTTACCAATCGTTTTAAGCAAAATGATCAAGTTGTGGGAATCAAAATTGGTTACAATTTGTCGAAGATTTCTCATCTTTTATATGCAGACGACATCATTATTCTCTCATGCTAAAGTCAAAGATGTGAAAGAAGTAAAAGGAGCGTTAACTGATTTCTGTAGTTGGACAGGTCAGAAGATTAATTTGGAATAATCAGTTATGTTGTTTGGAAGGCAGGTTAAGAGAAGCAGAAGAAAAGCTATTGAAAGAATCATGGGGTTTAAGGTGGTCAAAGAATTTTTGTATCTTGGTGTTAAAATGGCTTTGAGAAGGCTAGTAGCTGCAGATTTCCACTTCATTATAGAGAAAGCTCTTAAACTCACGGTTGTTTGGGGCAGTAAGCAACTATCTTTGGAAGAAAGATGTTGTTGATTAAAAATGTGATGCTTTCTATTCCTAATTTTTATTGCACTTTCTCATTGGTTCCAAAAAGTGTTCTTAAAGAGTTAGACAAGTTATGTCGGGAGTTCATTTGGAATAAACAAAATAGTAAAGTGGGTTTGCATTATGTTAGCTAGACTAATCTGTGTAAACCGGTGAGATTAGGTGGAAGAGGCATTCACTCATGTGTTGAGATTGTGGGTGCTTTGAGAGAAAAATTAGCTTGGAAGGTCATTCAAGAAAGGGATTCTTTGTTGTATCAGACTTTGAAACCGAAGTATGGATTGTTGCTGGATGAAACAGCTCATGGCAGCGGATCTTCTTCAACCTGTAAAATTTCATCAAGTGGTAAGAAAGCATTAAAATCTGTAATAAGATGGAGAGTTGTTAATGGCTGTTCTATCAGTATCCTCGATGACATTTGGATAATGGATAAAAATTTGAACAGTTGGCCAACCTTTGTCTCAATTCCAAATGCAGTGGAGGAATTGGTTGAGAGTTTGATTTTAAATGGAGAATGGAATGTTTTGAAGTTAAAACAGCTATTTGGAGAGGAACTTATTAAAATCATTCTATTGGTGGAGATTCATTCGGATCAAAATAGTGATTATTTGGAGCTCATTCATCAAAATTCGAGATATTCAATCTCTTCTATGGTTTACAATAATTCATTTATGCAGGAGCTAGAATGTGGTTACTGGCAATGTTTGAAGAAGATCAAGTTAAGATACCGAGTAGAAGTTTTCTGGTGGAGATTGTTTAATAATGCAATCCCAACCTTTAATTTTCTATATCAAAGAAGAAATCAAGATGTTTATGTCCAAGAGGTTGCGGGTTATCTGAAGATTTTGATCATATCACGACAACTTGTGAGAAGATGAAGGAAGTCATTAGTTGTTTGAACAAATGGGAATTTGGATTTCAGGTTTTTGATTCCTTTCAACATTGCTAGGAATGAATGGAAGAGTGTTATAAAGCTCAAGGTTTTATTATTAATATTTATTGTAATGCAGTCTATCTTACATGAAAGTCTAGGAACAAATTTATTCATGGAGGTAAGGAGGATTGCTCTATGTTCATAGCTTCAAATACTATAAGTTTTGCTTCCATTTCTTATACGTTTAACAGGGAAATTGGGACACTGGGGTACGAATCAGTCTTCTAGACTGTCTGAACGTTGGTACCCTCCTCCTCCCAATTGGATAAAAATCAATGTTGATGCATCTTTGTTACAATCATACAAAGCTGGAATTTGTGGTGTGGTACGTGATAGTGAAGGAAGATTTTTTTTGGCATATGGTCATTCATGTTTTCATTGGGATATTGCAAATCTAGAGCTTTTTCGATTCATTTTATAAGGCAAATTAAAAAAGATTGGATGCAAGACTTCCATGGGATAATCATAAAAGGCGACAACTACAATGTTATCAAGTTCCTGCAAAATTTGGGAGGCAAATGGAGAGATGAGCTTTTATTTTTTACGAATCAAAAGTTTGTTTTCTTTAATTGGGTTAAGAGGAGATGTAATAAGCTAGCTAACATTTGTGCTAGCTATGCTACTTGTAGTGATTTTTGTTGGGAAGATTTTTCTTGTAATAAGATTCCTCCTATGTTTTCCAAATTGTTAAAGGAGGAATCAAGTTATGGTAGTAGTTTGTAATTAGGTTGCTTTTATTAATAATATTCGTAGCCTTTGAGCTTTTTCTAAAAAAAAAGAAAGGATTACAAGTGTTAAAGGATCTACTCAGGCTATGTATTTTGCATTTTGAATATAGCTAAGGATCATATTTCATTGATAGAATTTACTTATAAAAATAACAATTAATCCAAAGGCACCTTACATGGCATAAAATGCAAAGCTCCACTAAGTTGGGTTGAATTTGGAATGAGTCAATTGATAGATATGCAATTAGTTAATCAAGCCATTGAGGCTCACAAATATTTGAATTCTGTCTTAGAGTTGTTTATCTTTCTAAGCTTTTAGCTCGCCAGATATTACACCAAACCATGTTTTGGATAAAGTAAAATACAATGTGGAGCCCCAATGAGGATCAAGTTGATTGATTACTCTAGTTTTGGTGTACATTTTTAATGTAAGATGAAGTATAATAAGATATATATATAAATGGTAAAAGTTTTGATGTTATACAAATAGGCAATGATGTTAATAAGAAATTTGTTGTTAAATAAATGAAATTTTAGAAATGTTACTTTGTTGTTAAAAAAATGAATAAAATTTTAGAAATGTTATTGCTTAATTAATTTGTTTTAAGAATTAAACTCCTTTGAGTTAGCAATGATTGTATATAAGAATTGAGTCATATGTTTAATTGTTGTGCCTTATGTGCAACCAATAGGGGCCATCGTGGAGTGTAACAGTAATCTTCTGAGGTTCTCAATCATCATAATCATTACAAATAGGTTTAAAATGGCACACACTATAAACCACCTACTCTTTCACAGTTGCAGTTCTCATGTTTCACAGAGCTTTCTTTAACCAATACTACAGCACCAATAATGCACTCCTTCCACGTATGCATATTATACTAATATTTACCATCATATTGTCATTTCCTCAGTATTTGGATTAATTAAATTTCTATAACCATTAAATTTAATAGTCCAATAATAAGTTAAAAAGCATACCATTAGTGCATCAGATAGATCTTCCCTTTTGACTTCAAAATCATCTGCTATTTTCTGATAAGAGAGCAAAATGAAATCTAGTTGTAAGATGTGCTTTTGCCTATTGATTAAAATAAGCAAGCAGCAACAAATAAGTGAAAAAGGGGGAAAACAAAGTTTGAGATAGAGGTGCTAAATCAATAAATAAAGGCTGATGCCACAAATGAAATCAATGCAAGCAACTGAAAACTGAAGTGGATGAATCATTGCAGTAAAACATATATGAAAGTTGCATTACAATGTTTTTTATTATAACAAATGCCGAAGACCAGTTAACAGTTGGTTCCATAAATGCAATTAAACAATCCTCTTAAATGATTTAACTTCCACGAACAATATACATAACAAAAGAACCTATGTTGCACCAATACGGATACGGGGACACGGATACGACACGAAACGAATACGGGACACAGCAATTCTTAAAAATACAGGATACGGATACGGCGCGGATACGGCATTATAATATATAAATCATACTTAAAAAATAACAAATTAATCAAAGTATAATATTTGAAATGACAAAAAAATTTGAAAGCAACATCATTTGTAGCAATTTATTTTATAATATCAAAATAAAAGTAAGCATTGAATATTTAAATGTCTAGTACAACAACAAAAACAAAAACATAAATTGTCCAGCAGATGAAGTTTCAACTATTCAATAGAAGGAATGATAAGATTAGCTTCTTCAGTGGTTTGTCATTGAATTTCTATATCATCTTCAATGAATATCATAGCTTCCAATTCAGGCTCATCAAGTGAAAGATTAGCAACTTCAAATATTCCCATATCCTCAAGAGATTCAAATCCATCTCCAGCAACATCTCACATCCTGTTGTCTCATTCCATATAATTTGAAGTTTCCTTGAGAAAAGCTAAAGGTTCGTATGCACATAAATTAAATCTTCAGCCCATTGTGAAGTATTTTTGTTTCTCTTCATTGATTGGATGAACGGGTATGTGCTCCAATTTCTTTCAAAACAAGATGAGGATGAAACTTGGCCAAGCAATTTTATGACGATTGTTTGAAATAGAGGTGCTGAAGCTCCATATATAATCCATCACATTTTTGGATCAATTCTCCACCTATCACGCAATGACTCTTGGTCACCAAACTCTTCTAAATAACCAAAAAATTTAGCATGATCAATATTGACACTTCTTCTCTCCTCCTCATTTGGAAAATAATGCTTCAAACATGTTTTCCTCGTATTTGAAATTTCTAAATCTTTCTATGGAAAAACTCTTTGAGGATCCTCTTGAAGCCATTCTTCAGTTATATATCTTCAAAAAATATTAAAAGCAAATAATAAAAAATGTTGAAATTACTAAACAATAAATTGTAAATTAATAATGAAAAAATGTTGAAATTTACCTGAGATTTAGTGAGTGAGCCAAGCAATATAAATGTGTACTACTTTTGCTCCACTTATCTTCTAGAATAGCATAAATAACATCCCAAAAGCTTGAGCCTTCATGAAGGGTTTTCCTCTCATGTCTATAGATAATTTATTTTACATTGGCTAGCATTGAATCTCATATCTCATAAAGGAGATGTAAACAAGACTTATCCTTATCCGCTACTCTCAACATCTCATAAATTGGATCTGTGAAGTTTAAAATGTATTCAATTTCATCCCACCATAAATCATCTAAAAACTTCTTCTTTACATACCTAGCATTTCCAACATCTTCCCTATAACAGGATCATTTGTCACTTATCACCATAGCTTGAAGAGAATTTTTAATTTTTTTTAATCTTCTCAACATCACTATAACTGAGGCAAACTGAGTTTCAGCAACTGCAAGCATCTTTAAATTAGAAAAATCATTGAACATAGAGAGTCCCATGAAGTGATTCATAATAAAATTCCAAATTACAACTGCATCTCCAACAATCACTGTGATCCAATGACATTCATTGTAAGTGATTTTGTTTGCCTCGATATTCTTAACTGCACAAATGTTCTTCAAGGCAAAATTAAGCGTATGCACAACACATGGTGTCGAGAAAATATGATGATAGGCTTGCTCTATAAGTAGACATGCAGCTCTACAAATAGGTGCATTATCAGTAATGACCTGGATGATGTTTGAAGGCCCCACCATCATGATAACTTCTTTGATTAAATTAGAAATGAAAAACTTATCCTTGTACAGTCCTTCACAGTTTACAGCTTTGATAAACATAGGATAGCTCTCTATTACAGCCATGAAGTTGATAAATGGTCTTCTTTATGGATCTGTCCACCCATCACAAACCAAAGTAACTTCTTTTTCCTTCCAAACTCCTCTAGTAGGCTTGAGCAACTTCTCAATATTATCCCTCTCTCTTTGCAACAACTTCATTCTAATAATATTATATCCTGGTGGCATGTATCCTGCAAGATTATTATTGCATGCATAAATAAAGGCATTCTTATAATGTGAATTCCTTGCTAGGTTAAAAGGAAGTCTAGCTGAGTAAAACATTCTAGCTAGTTGTTCTCTCATTTGTAAATTAAATACTTTCTCCAAAGCATTATCTACAACATTTTTTTTTCTCTTTGGTTCAAATCCCTCCATCCGAAAAGGTCCTTTATTTACAATACTGTCATCACTTCTAATTGAAGATGATGAAGGATATGAAGCAAGAGTGCTTGAAGTGGAATATATTTTGGAAGCTCTTTTTTACTCCTTTGCTCAGCTTCACTGATTTTTTTTTGTAATTCAGCCATTTGTGATGAGCATACATTCGGGCATACTTTAATTCCATGACCACTGATCTTCAACAAATGAGCTTTCACTCTATAATATGATCCTTTGTATGTGGCATTACAAAAAAATTACATTTGAATGCAATATTGACACCCCTTCTGACGTTTTACCTATTTTGTCACATAACCCCACAAAGGTTTGTTCTCTTCAATATTGGTTTCTAATTGATCATCAGTAGACCCAATTCATACACAACTAGAGCTCATTATCCTACGAAAGATCGACACAAATTAATCCACATGAATTTGAAACATTAAAATTTTCAATTAAAAATGTAGATATGTTGCGCCTATGCCGGAGGTCTAAGGGGGCGTTGCCCCCTAGCAGGGTTCGACCAGCGGTACCGAGGGAACAAATTTTTATTGTAAGAGTTGCTTTAAAGTTTTCTCGGTACCGAGCAGTACCGAGTAGTACTTAGCAGTACCGAGCTCCGATACCGAGTGGTGCTGAGTTCTAGTATCGCTCGGTACCGAGCAGTACCGAGCGATACCGAGTATCGAGCGGTACCGAGCGATACCGAGTATCGAGCGGTACCGAGCGATACCGAGTATCGAGCGGTACCGAGCGATACCGAGTATCGAGCGGTACCGAGCGATACCGAGTATCGAGCGGTACCGAGCGATACCGAGTATCGAGCGATACCGAGTATCGAGCGATACCGAGTATCGAGCGGTACCGAGCGATACCGAGTACCAAGCGGCATCGAGTTCGGTTACCAAGCCTACGATTAAGAAAACGCAGAAAAACAAACCTTCAATGCTCACATCGCCTTCACTGTTAGTTTTGTCGAGTCGATCCGTCGACGAAAGAATTTTATCGACTTTAATGCTCGCGTCGTCGAGTCTATTTGTAGACAAAGGATGATCGTGTCCGCTTCTATGCTCGCGTCATCGAGCCGCTAACGAATAAGATGAACACCTGTGCGAAAACGAAAAACCTAGCTCGCTGAAATGTTTAAGCCGCATAAATGTATAGGGATATCGAGCGGATAGCCGAAATGAATAGGGCAAATTGCGGCTCTGTTTTTTTTTTTTTTTTTTTAATAAGACACGCGTATCTGATATGCGTGTCCGATTAAATTTAAATAATATTTTAATTGGACACGGCAAAGCTGTATTTGACAAGTATCAGTGCCGTATCGGAGGCGTATCTGTATCCGACACGTGTCTGATACAGCATACCTCATAAATAGGCATATCCGTGCAACATAGAAAAGAACTTGATATTTAAACTCTATATCTTCACTGCTTATTTTACTTATTTTGCAAACTTCTTCACATGTTAACTAGGTATAGTGTAAATGCATCAACTGCACATAGTTTTGAATTATCTAATATAAAATCACTCAGATAAATAAAATAAAATAGTTGCCTTAAAGTTAGATAGTCTAATTTTTTGCATGTAAAGTTACATCAAATTTACTTCTTTCTCAACTATATAGTAAGTTCCAATTAATGAGTTTAATGGATTAGGTTAAACATGAAAATTGGACTGCTAAGATCTTTTGAAGGAACTCCAAACAGCTTTTTAACTGTAGCATATATTAAGTTAACATACGCCAAAACATTTATGCAACATGCAAGGTTTAAAATTTTACAATTGGGTATTGAGGCATTTTTGTTCGTTTGGTAAGGTGTAAGCCTCAAAATCCAAAAATTGTGTAAAGTGAAAGTAACGGTTTAAAATGATTTTTTATATAATACCCAAATAATATGTTAAAAGATAACATATTAACTTTCTATTTACTATGAAGTAACAAATTGATATAAATATGAAGTAAAAATAGCACAAGACGTAAAATGACAAGTACTAAATTATTAAAAATAGAATTGAAATATAAATATTACAAGAGCAATATAAGAGTTGCATAAAAGTGTCATATAATATTAAGTTCAACTCCAAATTTATTTTTTTCTCAATTCCCTACTCATCCACATTTAATTCCAAAAGAAAGCTGAAAAAATTGTCAACAACTCAAAAATCATTTGCACTATCATCACAAAGGACGACTTTATTTGAGAAGTCATCATAACAAATTGTTCTCTCCCTTACATAATCCTATAGAGTCCAATACCTCCAATTTGTTTATTCTTCATTTATGTAAAGTCATCTTTTTCCATAAAAATTAGTCATAAAAATAAAGATGAAATGAATACATCAAAATTTTTAAAGGAAGCGGTAGTGGTGTGCGGCTTTCAAGTGATCCTTGGCAGCAGCTATGATGATGGTGGCTATGGCGAAGGCGACGTGCAATCGAGAGGAAGTTGTTGCGTCACAGGGGTGCATGAAGACGTGATTTATTTAGGGCATTAGTTTAGAATTTAAGTGTGTGTGTGTGTGTATATATATATATAGGCATATGCAACGAGGCAAGGTGCATGTCAAGGAATGCCTCAGCCAAGCTGAGGCACAAGCCTCATTAAAAAAGCTTGGGGTATAAGTCTCGATGCGTTTTTCACTAGAATTGCGCTAAGGCGGGTATGCACATTAGATCCTCAGCATTCACCAACATTATCTTTAAATTCCTATTCTTCGAAAACATATTGTTTGAAGACCATGAAATTGCACCAACTAATCCATGGCCTTTTTTTGTTGCTAGGACGCATTCCAAAGATTATTGTTATACTTTTCCCAGAAAATCAGTGAAGCCGCATCACCACTTAAGAGGTGGACAAATCAATTTTGAAGATAGCTTAATACACTTTTAGGATATTAATTGGTCCATTACAAAGTGCTTAGGCAGATTTAATTTAAATTTGTGTATTTTTGGAAAGTATCTCGTTTCTTTGTTCCAATAGGTTGGGATGTGCCAATAGTTTCCAGACCAACGGTGGAAATCTAAAGACCTTTTGAAGCATCCAACATGTGTCAGCCCAATTTTTGAGGTGATATAAACTTGACACATGTCAAACACAAACATGACAGCCCAAATGGATTATAAAAAAAAAGTGATTTAAAACATAAGTCAATAAATGAACTTAGAACACACTTATCAAAGATGAATGCAAGAATGTAAGTGATATATTCTAAGTCCTTTAATCTTTCTAATGCGTGAATGGCAATAAGATGCAGATTTTTTTCCTCTATTTTTTGAAATAGAAATTTCTTACACATTCAGCATAGGGGTGAGTGATCCTTCTTAAACTTACATGTGTGAAATATACGGGAAAATAGCAGCTTAAAACCTCAAAAAGATCCTGAGCAACATGTTCTGAACCCAGTTGTGACAGAAATAATTTGACAAGACTCTGGACTAGATGAAACGTAAGGACCAAGCACCGTGGATCCTTCTCTTGATCAACCGCTTGAATTAATCCATAAACAAAATCATCACCCTGCATAATTTCAGCTGTTTGATAAATGGGCAACATAATGAGAATATGTGACGTATCATAATCAAGCAGAGTATAAATTCAAATGGATCACTATAGTAATTTGATAAAAACATTCATATTACTTATTGAATATAAAGGAATCAGATTAAGAATCAAACCTATGTCCCGATTGAAGGGCATTAAGATTTCCCCAATATGATAGAAATGGCAAAATAAACAGTGGATGGGTTAGTGTAGCTGCTGAATGTAAATGTTTAGGTCAAACCAAGCTAACCAACCCCTCCTTTCTTTATTTATTAGCTTTCGGGTATTGGGCAAAATGACCAAATTGTGAACAGCTCTGGCAAGGAAAAATATGCATTATAGTAAAAGACCAAAACCCAGCAAGGCTCATTGAAGGAACATATTCTATAATGCTGCGAAGGACCTCTAGACTAACAATATTAATAAATGATAATTCAAATTTAACTTCTAACAACTTAACCTATTTGTAAAAATGATATGTTTAAATTCATCAAATCACTTCCATAGTAAAGAATGATCAATCAGCATAACAATGATTATTTTCAAGTAAAAAGGGAAACTGATACATGCAAATGGTATAGAATAGTCAGGCTGTAACAGATGAGCACTACCAGAGATGCTATCGAGTCGGAGTGGGCATCCAGCAAGCATTGAAAAACTTCAAAGCACAACTGCGGATTCAAAAATAAATGATAACATCAAACTAAGCACTAATACCATTAGAAGATCATTGTTTACACAAGTTCATGCATAGTATAAGACCTGAGAGATCTAACCTTACGATCATGCATTGCTAGCAACTGCACTTGTACATTATCCAACATTGATTGAGCTAGTGTCCTGGCATCATTATCAGCAAGCATGCCAACATTACTCTTCCTCCTTAGAAGTGCCAGGCAACCAATGAGTGCCCCACGCAAAGATCTCCAATCTGCCTAAAGTTACAGCAAATATTATATTACGTACAAACCAAGATATAGCACAAGTAAAAGCACTAATTAATCCCTTAATATGTAGGCTATGTATAAGTTGGATGAATCAATATTTCAAAAAGAAATGCATGAGAAAAAGAATGAAGAATAAAGCATTCAACTCACCAGCCTTGATGAGAAGAATCCAGCCAGACTACTTATTGTAAAACTGTCTAAGGCTTTGCTCAAAAGACAGATAAGAACTTCAGCAAGATAAAGAATACCTGCGTACATAAGATAAGTGTAATACAACTTGGACAATGAATTTAAAAATATAAACAAAAAAAACAGGGATGAAGCATAGGTCCATATTGACCATTTTGCATAAATATTTGCATTTATTGTAAAGCTTTCTCTCGTGAGTTCAAAACCAATTTGATCCTCTACATCATACAACATTTCTTCTTCGAGAATTCCTACCTTCGGTTCATCAATTAAGCTAACAAATTTAAACACGGTCATTAACCAATCCAATGAGATTGGAAATAATTTTCATCTATCGATTAAAATGGAGTGCATTGGCCAAATGATAACTCTTCTCTTTATCTTTCACCAACTAACGTTACTATATATATCCATTATAGCATACTACTTTAACTTGCATGAACTTCTTGAGAAAAAGCATAATAACTAATTCTCAAACATCATTCAATATTTATTTTTAAAGCTCAGAAAAAGTATCACATAACATGAGGGATTCTGTAAATATTAATGATGCAATATCTAATCAATCTCAGTTACCAAATAAACCAAGATTTTATGGAATTCATGTGCTTAATAAATACATAAATAGACGTTCGTAATAAATAAAGAAATAGACTTTCTCAGATGGATAAAGAACTGTTAGAAAAGAGAGAGAAAATAAAATTACAACGAAGCATCATTAATGGTTGATGTTTCCTATTTTTTGGTTACATCCATATGTAAGCATGTGGGGGCACAACGACAGGGTTCCTGTTAAGAGTTTGGCAGCGTAGAATACACGTACATTTAATCATAAAACAACAGAAAATGACATGGAAAACTCACAGATTTCAAGAAAGAATAGCATATATAATTCCCTTAGTTGTAAGCAAGATAGGGACCCCTTTTCTACCAAGATAGGAGAGTTAAATAGAAGTTAATGGTAAGACGAAAGGTTGTAATTTGAACATTTCTATTATTTCCCGCATGGAGCCACAATACACATTTAACCCTTGATCAAGGGAAAGTAGCACAATTTTGACCATGCACACTGGGCATTCCAAGTAGTCACATTAATCAGGCGGGCTCATTCAAGAGTGTTCACGTCTACTCCAAGTCATTGTTGTATGGTTATAAACATCAGTGTTGAAGAGATGGAAGTTCTTTAATAACTAGCCCGTCTTGAGCTGAACTATTCTTGGGACGATCTAGCTGAGTTATAGAGGCAGGTCAGCTCATCTTGTCATAGAGGGATCCAAGTTGTGATTTAGGTTTGATGCTTCGATATGGCTCTTCCGACAAATCCAAGCTAACTCAAGGCTTTTGTCATTTTTAATTCAAACAAGAATGGTTGATATATCAAGCTTAGATTGGAGGCTAGAGGCATAGTGATTGTGTGGGGGTGATGAGGACATCAGCAGAAGATTCAAGAACGTCTATCACCGGAAGCAGTGTAGATCGACGGCTACAATTAGGAGCCTTTGATTTGATATATTTCATCTATTAGTTTATTTTATTTCAAGTTTGACAATTGTACCCTTGCTTGTTTATTGTTTTGAGTTGCAGCACTGAGGGCATTTCAATCTTTTCTTTTCTTCTCTCTTTGGGGCCTATATGAGGCCCTTAGTCTTGTATTAGGGTTAATATGAAATATATTCCTGGTTTTCTTCTTGAGAGCTTGTGAGTTCTTGAGCGATGAAGTCCCAAGGTGGGGGCAAAAGAAATACCCACCAGTCGCCGGAAGTATCCCAGGCTCGTGATTCGACTCCATGCTTCCAACCGCCGGCCATCCCTTCCCCTCCTAGCTGTTGATCTCAATCCCCACCTCCTCCACCTTAACATCGGCCCAAGCCCGGCCTTCCATCCTATCTGTCGGCCCCTAGCCCCTCTCCCGTCCATAACCGCCAAGCTAGCCCACAACCCCGACCTCCTTCCCCTACCCCCTCTACTAGTTGTTGGCCACACCTCCATTTCCCTCTTGATAATGATTTCAATCATCAATAATACATATCTAGATTAACCTAAATAATTTGTGGAAAGAATTGAATTCAATTTGAAATTCAAATTTGAATTTCAAATACTTTCCTAAATTAACTAAACTAAATAAAAAAAGTTCCTAAATTTAAGTATAATTTAATTTTAAATTAGATTTGATTTAATAACCCTTTTACTAAATTAGAATCATGATTTAGGAAGTTTTAAATTCTCTCTCAATTCCCCTCTCCCCCCATGCATGTCGACGTCCCCTAGCCCTCTCTCTCCTCCCTCTCTCTCTCTCTACTTCCATTATCCCTAATTTGAATTTGAAACTCAAATTTTAAATTAATTTCAGATTTTATTTACCTTGCCATATTCCAAACCCTAACCCTAACTTTGCAAAACAAACCCCTCCCCTCCCTTGGCCGACCCTCTCTCCTTCTTCCTCCCTCTTGGACTTTCTTCTTTCATGAGATAATCATCCCTTCCCGACTTTCTTACTAGTGCATGGCCGATCCCGAGCATGACCAAGGATTCGTCTACGACCCACAAGGTTTAGTGGATATTCTTCGGTCCCCTTTCTTCAACCTCAATTTGAAAGTTGACGGCTCCGTTGAAGATTACGTCAATCGCATTCTATTCACCTTGGCACCTTCTATCGAAGAGCATCTACCCTCCGAACATTGGCGAATCATCAGACATCCACCCGCATCTCCCCCTCCGGCTAACTTTCCGTGGATCAAGACCCTAAGCGTCCTATCACTTATAGTGGCATCATTAGGATTGCTGAGATTCTCCTTCTGCTAAGACCTTTCAAAGAGCTTGAGTGAGGGAAACTCAATGTGACTTTTCAAACTGTTAAGTAGAGGATTCAAAGTTTACAGCATTTAAGTTTATGCTTTATGATTGAAATTATTTTAAGTTCTTGTTATTCTACTGTGTAGCCGATTGCCATAACAATATTGATATTCTTAAATTCCTAAAATCCCCTCTGGTGAACATTAGTTTATTGTTACTGCGCTTAAATCAAGTTTTATAAAGTTCTAAAGCAATTCCTATTTTGTTTTACATCAACTGGACTTCAGAACATAATTCTAGAGTCCAAAAACACAGAATAAAAGGTACATCAATAATATATTTTTTATCAAAAGTAAAATAATATATTTATTTTTAATAAATTAAAGCAATATCTTTATTAGAGGAAATTCTACTTTTTCTTTTAAAAAGAAGATTATTCATCATTATTCTTCTCGTCTAATTTCTTGTTGATCAAATTTTCCTACTGATGGGCATCTCTTCACTTTCTTCAAAAATTCATGTCAAAGGCTTGCAACATTCTATCTTATTCTCAAAATAAATTAGCCAACTATTGCTTGTAGGCCTGCTTGATTATGCTTTTATCAATTCTGGAGTCTCCATAGAAATTTTCCTCAATGCATCATGGAGGAATTTCAAGGAAAATTTTCACCTTACCCCACATGGTGGGATAAAAGCTTGTTGTTGTTGTTGTTGTTGTAATGCATCATGGACTAATTTTAAGGAAAATTCTTCCTTCTTAAGGGCAGATTGGCCAAGATTTTTCTTGTTATTAATAACCCTTTTAATATAATTTAATTTGTCTTTGACCATTACTACTACGACACTCCATAAAATTTAAAAAGTTATATATTAGCATCATATAAGCGATTTAGTAAAACCCTTTTATTCAGGATCTATTATCGAATCCATTTCAAAACTTTATTTAACAAATTATAATTAATAAATAAGCGAGATTTTCCTCTCTTTTCCTACAGCATTCATGATATAAATTGCAAAACAACTCTAGAGACAGCTTGATTTTCTAATAGCTGTCTTTCAAAGAAGAACATGAATTTCATTTTTACAAAAATCAAAGTACTATTTTGTTTATTTGAGAAATCTAACCTTTGTAAGAATATTCTTTTCATAAAATCCATCAATATATGGTAAGGCAACACCACTAACAATGTAAAACCCGAAAATGCCGTCTAAGACTTCGCACGCTTTTCAAAGCGTCGCGATGAGTTTTAAGTGGAAAATTCGAGGATGTCGGATTTCGATGGAAATAATTTTGAAAAATTCTACGCAAAATTCTAAAAAATTTGATGTAAAGAACTTATATTTAATTTTGCTTAATTTAGGAATTAAAATTAAGAGAAGTCTCATAATGCCATTTCTACCCTTAATATTTATTCAAGCATGGGTTGTTTAAGTAAGGGCATGTATGTCTTTTGGCTTTCCCCCATCTTCCTATTATGAGTCAACCGAGCCCTCATTCTCCCCCATTCGCACGGTTTGAGCGAAAGAAACCGAGAGGGAGCGGACGGTAGGGGCGACGGGCAAGGGAGATCGAGCGGCTCCGGCGGCGGTTTCCGGCGGCCAAACTTGGGGAAAATCGTAGGGGAGACTAAGGGAAGTGAAAGGTATGCAATAGAACTAGGTTTTTCACTCTCATTCTCAAGATTTTTGGATGAGAAGATTTCTAGGGTTTGAGAAAAACTTAAGTTTTCTTTGAGATTTTTTTGAGAAAAGTTTAGGGAAGGTTAGGGGGATGTTTCTAAACCCTAATGTGCACTTTCTTTCATCAAAATGAGTTTTGAAAATTAGGGTTTTGCTTAAAATTGATCCTCTTTGGAAATGCCTTCATAAAAGATATTTCTAAGGGTATGGGGAAGTTTTTATGGGAAGACATTGTAAGGTTTAAGCAAAGTTTTGAGTTTATGGATTTAGGGTTTTTCCCCAATCATGATATCTTTGATCCCTATGGTTTTTATTAGTATTTGGGGGGATTTTAGAGACTAATTTATGGATTTTGTTTGACATACAAGATTTTCTAATTTTTTATTTATTTAATTCCGAAAATTTAATTTATTTTAAGGATGTTTTGAAGGTGAGGAAGGGTGTTGTATGTTTAGAATCTAAAGTTTTGGCCTAAACTTTTAATGAGAAGAAAGGGGTTGAAAGATTTCATGAAAAAATGGGAAGGGTTTGTTTTGGAACTTAAACAAAACACAGAAATGTCACTTTTATTACTTTAGAGTTAATGTTTAGTTTAGTGTATAGGAATTAGTCACTAATGTATTCTTTAATTATTTCTTTTAGATATAAATTGAGTGGAAGGAAAGAGTTGATCGGACAAACGAAAAGGGGACACGGATTGAGGTAGGTGGAATGGAAGTTTTTATGAATAATAGCTAATCTTTCTTTCATTGCATTTATATGGAAATGGTAAATTCCTTCATGCTTATTATGATATCTTTTTATGACTCTTGCTTCTTTGTAAATGTTCATGGATACTCAAAACAAAGGCAAAGATTTTCACTTTATGCAAATGGACAACTCATGAATGATCCCCATATTCTTTTCTTTACTTGTACTACACATGTTTTTCATTTACATGCAAATGACATGAGCATAGCAAGCATACACATTCATATGGAAACATACACTTGTTTAATTCATGAATGGTTTATTTAAAGCATATCTTATGGCTATATAAATACTAAATGTATGTGCATGTTGACGCGGGAGTATCACATGGAAAAGGAGGCTCTTATGAGCCATGGAAAAGGAGGCTTTTATGAGCCATGGAAAAGGAAGGTTCCTATGAACCAATGAAAAAGGAAATGGCCAATTTATATGTACCTGATCAGTACAAGTGATACTCCTGAGACGGGTGTTATAGTTATATGTATATTAAACTATTATGAATGTTTCATACACATGTTATATGCAAATGAGATTATCCCTTGATGCATGTTTTAAAAAGAAAGAAAGGAAAAGGTTATGGAAGGAATATGCATTTGAAAGTTGAGGTAAAGGTATGCTTTTCTTTGAGCACAACTTGTTTTATGATCGATGATTCTTTTGCTAAAAATTTCCCAAAACATGTTATAGTTTTCTCTCTTGATTTTAAGTTTATTTAAATTTCCGTTCTCACCTATTGAGTGTAAGACTCACCCTCGTTGTGGGAATACTTTTCAGGAGGAACTAAAAAGGGGTAGATGGCCAACCAACCACCGCGCACCTACCATCGTAGGGAGACGACGGGCGGCAGGTTCTTTTGTGTTTTGTTTTTTTTTTGTATAGAAAGATTAGAAATGGAATGTAAGGGAGAAATGTTACACTTGTGGATCCTCTTTTGTATCTTTTGTAATCTTAATGCTAAATCCTTTGATTGGTGATCTTTGAAAGAAGGGAAAGAAAAAGTTCATGCTTGGAAATTGTAGTGGCTCTTTCTTTATGTTGATGCCTCATTTTGGAGTTATATTAATTGTTTTGTAAAGTTTCTTTTATCTTCTTTATGTCCGATCTCTGTTCCCGCCTCGCACTTGCGAGCTAACCGGGCCGGATCGTGACAAACAAAGGGATAGGAATACAATATTCCTCAATGTAGATTGCAGTAGATGTTAAATTGTACTTTATTCACATTTTATCTCCACCAATCGATGTAAAATTCTAAGTGATTTTTTAAAATATTCAGAAGGAATTATTCCTTCTTGTGTGCAATTTGATAGGAAATACTTGAGTTCGCAAGTAACCCTAAGGTAATACATGAATTCGCAAGCAATCTTAACCCAAATTGATAATCAAACAGCAAAATTAATGATGTCCACAGCAGGAAAACAGCCCAAATTTGCTGTCCATAGCAGGAAAAACAGCAAAACTAAGAGAAAACTGAGAGAAAACTCAACAATGGACTTGTATTCCACTAGAAGATGAAATAAAATAGCAACGATACAATTGTTCTTCAATTCGAGAGGAAGAACTTTCCAAATCTCTAGCTGTAGCCTAGAGCCCAAGCACAAACCCTAGATCTCAAAATTACAATTCAAATTCAAGATCCCCGCAATTAGCTCCTAAGCTCCTAATTAACATCAAAGGACAATTACAAACTTCCTAAACAACCCCTTCATTCAAATTTTTCCTCCTAAGTTTGAATTAATCCAAGAATGGCCCACTTAGAGCTTCCCCCCCTTCCTTTCTCTCTCTGTTTTCCGCCCCTTGTAGGGCCTGCCGGGCGTAGACAAGGACCGGTCCAGCCGGCCCCTCCTGGGCCGGCGGCATATCATTACTCCCCTCCCAAAGACTCACTGTGTCCTCAAGGTGGAAAGAAGGAAATTGATCTTTTATTCTATCAAATGGTTCCCACGCAGCATCGAAATGAGGGAGGTCTCTCCATTTAATCAGCACTTCTTTATTGCTCTTTTTATCTGATCGGACTCCTGCCAGCTCTAGTGGTTCTAAAACCACTTCTAAATCATCCATCATAATATCTGGTAGTTATTCACTTGTTGCATGCTCCCCTATGACCCTCCTTAGTTGAGACACAAGGAACACTAAATGTATAATGGCTGATGGGGGTAACTTCAATCGGTATGCCACCGCTCCAATCCTGTCCAACACTTCATAGGGGCCAAAGTACCTTGGTGCCAAATTCTGATTCCTCCTACTAGCCACTGATCTCTGCCTGTATGGTCATAGTTTTAGAAACACCTTCTCCCCCACTTCAAACTACATGTTTCTCCTGTGTGAGTCCGCCTGCTTCTTCATGATCTATTGTGCCCTCATCAGATGTCTCTTCAGTTCTTCCAGCACCTTGTCCCTTTCCTCCAAGTACTGCTCAACTGACGACACGAGTGTACTACCTCTCCCATAGTGCACTAGGTGTGGAGGGTCCCTTCCATACAGCACTTTGAATGGGGTCATCTGGTAAGCTGAATGGTACGAGGTATTGTAACAATACTCTGCCCAAGGCAACCATTTTGCCCACATCCGCAGTGTCTCCAACACAAAACACCTCAAATAGATCTCCAAACTCCGATTTACCACCTCCGTCTGCCCGTATGTCTGGGGATGGTAGGCGGTGCTTCTTTTGAAGATAGTGCCTTGTAATCGGAACAGCTTCCTCCAAAACTGACTGAGGAACACCTTATCTCGATCTAACACTATCGATTCAGAGATCCCATGCAGTCTAACAACCTCCCTGATAAATGATGCTGCCACTGACACTGCGGTGTAGGGATGGCGCAAGAGGATGAAGTGTGCATACTTACTAAGTTTGTCCACCACCACCATGATGACAGTGTATCCTTCTGATCGTGGTAAGCCGTCAATGAAGTCCATGGACAGTTCCTCCCATACTCTGTTTGGAAGTGTCAATGGCTGTAGTAGTCCTCCGGGAGCCATAGCCATGTATTTGTTCCTCTGGCACACTTCACACCTGGCCACCAACTCTTCTACATCTTTGTGCATCCCTTTCCAGTAAAGCTCATATGTGGCACCTTCTATATGTCTTATGTACCCCTGAATGACCCCCCACTACGCTGCCATAGAACTCATGTAACAAGTGAGGGATATGTATAGAAGTTTGGGGCATCACAAACCTCCCTTGGTACAACAGTCTCTCCCCCTCAATATAGTAACCAAAATGGCTACTCCCGATCTTTATCAAATCTTCCCTGATATTTTCTCAATTCTTCATCCAGCATGTTTTCTTCTTTGATGGCCCCCAGTCGACCATCAAGAGTACAAACAGCTAATTCCTGGAGCTCCCCCACACATCTGGATAGAGTGTGAGCTGCTTTATTTTCCAACCCTGACCTGTACTAAATCTCGAAATTGTAGCCCAATAGTTTGGATAGCCACCGCTGATGCTCCTCAGTCATCATCATATGATGCTCCAAGGGGTACTTTAAGCTCCTCTGATCAGTCCAGACAATAAATTGTCGACCCAATAGATAGGGGCGCCACTTATGAATGGCCAAGACAATGGCCATCAGCTCCCTCTCGTACACTGACTTTAGTCTTGCCCTGGTTGATAGCACTTGACTGAAGTATGCTATAGGCCTGTGGTTCTGCATCAACATTGCCCCCCAGCCCATATCCTGATGCATCGGTCTCTACTACAAAGGCTTGACTGAAATCTAGAAGAGCTAGAACAAGAACAGTGGTCATGGCTTTCTTTAACCTCTCGAAGGCTTGGGTCGCTGCATCACCCCAAGAAAAGTTGTCTTTCTTCAACTGCTCAGTATAAGGTCATGCAATGGTATCGTACAACTTCACAAACTTCCTGTAATAACCAGTCAATCCTAGGAAACCCCTTAACTTCCTTATGTTCCTAGGCAGTGGCCATTTCTGCATTGTCTCAATCTTGGTTTGGTCTGCCGCCACTCCCTCTTAGGATACCACATGTCCCAAATACTACACGCAGGACTATGCAAAGCAGCATTTCTTCAGGTTGGCTCTCAGCTGATGCTTCTCCAGTACTTCTAAGATCACCCTCAAATGTTCTAAATGCTCCTCCACAGTCTTGTTGTACACCAGAATGTCATCAAAAAAGACTAGGACAAACTTCATGAGGTGCTGCTTGAATACCTTGTTCATTAAAGACTGAAAAATAGTCTGAGCGTTAGTCAATCCAAAGGGCATTACCAGAAACTCATAATGTCCTTTATGTTCCTGAAGGTTGTCTTTGGAACATCTGCCTCCTTCATTCTGATCTGGTGGTATTCGGATTTTAAGTCCAGCTTGGAAAACACCACTGCCCCATATAGCTCGTCCAATAGCTCATCAATCATCGAAATTGGGAACTTGTCTGGTACAGTGCCCTTATTCAGAGCCATGTCCACACAGAATCTCCAACTCCCATCCTTCTTTTTTATCAGGATGACTGGACTAGAAAAAGGGCTAACACTTGATCGAATAATCCCAGCCTCCAGCATTTCCCGAATAAACTTCTCAATCTCATCTTTCTAAATCTGTGGGTAGCGGTAAGGGCGGACGCTGATTGGTGTCTCCCCTTCCTTTAAGGTAATGGCATGCTCCAACTCCCTCTGAGGAGGTAAACCCTGGGGAGATTGAAAAATCTCGCTGAATTGGTGTATAAGCGGCTGCACTGAAGAAGGAACATTGTCTTCTTCCTCTAGTCTGACACCTTCCAAGCGGTGCACTCCACCAAGTACCCTCCTCCCTCCTGAATGGTCCTGATTAGGGATTTAAGAGAAACCCCAGCCTTGGTCAGCCCAGCATCACCCTGAATCATCCTCCTTCTCCCCCCAATCATCAGTTCCATCCTCAGTGTACCCTAATTGATCTTGGTCACCCCCAATGTCTGCAGTCACTTTATCCCTAGGATGACGTCAGTACTCCCCAATTCCAAGGGAAGGAAGTCCTCCCTCACCTGAATCCCTTGAATCTTCAGCACCACCCCTCTACAAACTCCTCTACCCATTTCCACCTTTCCTGTGCCCATCATTACCCCATAGCCTCCGCTATCCACTACCTCCATCCTAAGCAGCTCAACGATCTAGGTGAAAATGAAAATGTGGGTTGCCCCACTATCTATCAACACCACCACCTCTTGGTCAGCTATCTCTCCTTTCACTTTCGTAGTGTGACTCGGAGTGAATCCCACTACAGAGTTCAGGGAGACTTCTGTCACATCCAAATACAACTTCTCATCCTCTTCGGCTTCAGACCTGCTCTCACCTCCCTCCTCATCTTCCTCGTCTTCATAGGCAAGGAGAACCTGAAGAGTTCAGTCCTTGCAATTATGCCCAGCATGTACTTCAAATCACATCTAAAGCACAACCCCTTTGCCCTCTTATCATACATCTTCTCCGTCAGCCTTTTAAATTGTCCCCCATTTCCCCATCCAGTTTTCTCCTTTGACGCTTCTTTCAGACTCGCTGGTGTTGCCCCTTTTGATGGTAAGAAGGTGGTAGTCATCTTGTTTGATCCCCCTGAATAGTTCCCTTGAGCACTTCTTTATGATTTCTTCTGATCTTCCACCAACTGATTTAGCTAGCGGTTTTGATTTCAATTTAAGCTTATCTACCATTAGTTGTGAGACAAAGCTATCAAAACTACCACTATTAATCATTAAGCTGTAGAGTTTTCTTTCAACAGTTCAAGTGGTTCGAAAGATGTTTCTCCTAAGCCATTTATCCTCATTTTCAATTTTAGTAGTTAAGACTTATCGGATTACTAAGAATTGAGCACCTTGGTCATCTTCTACGTCAACTCTTTCTAACTCAATCTCATTGTCAGGTTCAGTTTCATTTTCTTCTTACTCTTCCTCTAATTCTTCATCATTTTCAATGTAATTAGTCCTAGGAGGATTGTTTTTCCTAGAAACAGCTGAAAGATGCCCATAGAACCCGCATTTGTAACATGGTTCAATAAGCTTGGGTGGTTCAGTAGGTTTGGGTCCCATCAATCCCTTACCTTCACCTAAAGTTTGAGTTTCAAATGTTTTTGTTTGCACACTAGATGTTCCAACAGAAGGTTGTGAAGAATGAATTTTAATCCCACCGGTTTGTCGTCGCTTATACATTTCAGGTGTCTTATTATGACTACGTTGTTGTTGTTTTTCAATTTTTAAAGTCATTCGATAAGCTTCGTCGAGTTTGATTACATTGTGCAAGCTTAATTGATCTTGAATTGTCCATTTCAACCCGTTAATGTATCTAGTGATAGTTCGTTCCTCAAATTCATCTAAATCATTTTGAGATTGAAGTTTATAAAAGGTTTCAATGTATTCTTCAACAATTTGATTTCCTAGACGAAGATTATTAAATTCTTAGAATAAGGTTTGTGAGTGATCAGAAGGCAAAAACTTTTCTTTCATTTTTTCTTTCATTCCCAATTTTGGATTTTTTTCTTTTCCCCTTCTTAGTCTATTGTTTTGAAGATTTTTCCACCAAATTAATGCATGACCGGTGAGTTTTAAGCTAGCAAACTTAACTTTCCTATTATAAGGTATTTCTTTTCATTTGAAAAATTGGTCCATCTTTTCTATCCATTCGATGAATTGATCGGTTTGTAGCTTACCTTCAAAGTTATGGACGTCAATTTTTATCCCATGATCCTAATTCCTATGACCTCTATTTTGATTCCTAGATATTTCTTCTTCACTTTCAGAATTTTGGGCATTAGCATTATTGACATTCAAATTTGCAAGAGTGTTAGCCATGTTGTTTATTTGATGTTGTAAATAAGTCAATTGTTGCATCATTTGTTATCAATCCCCTTGTTTGTTTTGATTAGCCATTTTATTTTAAGAAAAAACTCACACACCAACCTAGGATATGCTAACCTAGGCTCTAATACCAAACTTGATGCAGACAACTAGATTAAAAAAACAAAAGAGAGAACACAAGGGCTAGCAGAACTTTTCTCGATTCAAAATTTAGAAAGCCAACACCAAACAAACGAAAGTTAGACAAAAACGAAGCTAAATTAAAAATAAAACAAGTTACCCTCAGAACAACTAACTAGTGGTCACCTCACATGCAACGAAATAGTAGGTAAAATAAAAAAAGTGCTTAAAGGCATGCAAACCAAAGGTCCACCACAGCTACTTTGGGCCAACGTCCACAACAATACTCCTCCAGCAAATGCTACCAAACCGGCAAACGATACTTTCAAGAGCTTGAAAAGAAAGATGCAAGTGGGGTGGAAACTTGTGGAGAGAAGAAGTAGGTAAGAAGCCCAAGACAAAATCGAAGAGAGGAAAAGAGAAGTGGAAGAAGCTCGCAAGCTTTCCCAAGAAGAAACCCTTAGGTTTTTAGAAAATTTTACTCACCAAACAACAACAACTAAATGCTTCAAAACAACACATATATATAGGTGAAAAGATGAAGCCAAACAGCCCCAACCACCTCCAGCTGAACCAACCAGAAAAAGGAAGACCAAAGACCAACACACCATGCCTAAAGCAGCACCCAAAAGGTCACGCGGGAAACAGGAACGGCCAGCCGCGAGAACAGGCGCCAAGTAGAGAACCCGAGAGGCCAAACAGAGAGGGGAAGAACCCGGACCACCAATTTATGTGCTGAAAAAGGCATCCCAACATCATAATGAGTTGAATTAAGAAGCAGAACCAGCAACTCACCAAAAGAGCAGTAAAACCCGAGACAACCAAGCCCAAACCAAGGAATCAAATCAGCCCAAGAGCCAAGGCACCAAAGAAGCTAGCACACCCAAGGTAAAACATGTCCAAAGCACAACCTACTCATGATCATAAATTGCCTTCTATAATAGGGTAGAAAATTAAAAAAAATACAAAAATAAATATAGCATTCAAAACTATAATAGTTCAATAAAACTAAAAAAAATTGAAATTTGCATGCATCATAACTTCATTTTCAAGATCATCTTGATTGTCTTTCAACATTCTAATTTCTTCATTAAATCTCTTAATTTCTTATTTTAAATATTTCTCTTAATTTCTTATTTTAAATATGAAATGGCAAATTCAGTAAAATTAGATTCAGATTTTTTAGTCATTCTTTAATATACTTCTTTCATAGAGCATATAAAATAATCATTTTGTAAGGATACAATTTTTTCTTATTCTAAATTTTAATATTTCATCTCTCGTCACACGATCAAGGACTTGACTAAGAATTTTGATAATTTGATATTTTTAACATTCATTAGAGTATAAAATTCTGAAATTTCCGTAATGAATTTATAATAGTTCAATTGGTCACAATTATTATAACATGGCTTATTCTCCGATTCAGATTCAAAATTGGAGATAGCAAAATCAAATAAAAGGAATCCAATATTTAGTATTAGAAGTTTAGAGTATTTTCATAAGATTTTCTTTTAATTCATCATATATTTTTAACTCATTTATTTTCTTTAAGTGGTACACTTATTGAAATAGTGGTCATATTTGTCAAATCTAAAGCATTTTACATCTTTATTTTTCTCTTTATGGTTTTTATGTTTATTATCTTTAGAAGAAATTTTGTGGTGCTTAAAAATATTTGTAGTGCTTCATTTTTCTCTATGTTTCTCTTTATGAAATTTTCTAGATCTTTGCCTAGATGTAGAAGGGTTATCACAAGCAAACTGCTCCCAAAATGCTCCTAATTATTTTTCTCAAAGATTCATTTTTTTTTTTAATTTGCTCATTTAGTTTAATATCAGCACAAAGCTCTAATCCCATCTTTATACAACTATTTATAATATAACAAGAAGCTAGTAAATAGAAATGGATATTTCCAGAGATATCTCTAAGATTATGTTTGACCTTCTCTGCAAAGGTAGATGGAAGTCCTTCAATAAATTTTTGTTTCCAATACTTGCTATTGGCACAAAGTAGATTCATAACTCTACTTTAAAACACATCTTCGTAACGGCAAAAATGTGTTATGGTAGAGCATCATAATTTCTGTAATAGAGATTTAATTTATTCTCTATAATTAGACACAACCAATAAAATTTTCTAGAATATTAAGTATAATCCTCTAATTTTGTATCATTGAGGACCCCTCTTTTCTATTGCTTAGTAAAGAAATTATCTCATCATGGACATCAATAAAAACATTAACTATAACTTTTACTACTTGTGGGGTAGTATCTTTGCTTGCTTGAATAGCAAAAGCATTAGTTGCATAGTTCCATGAATTTGATAATCTGGAAGAACATCAATATTCCACACATAAATTTGAGTAGGATAATATTGAATTTGATAGATTCTAAGATCCTCCTCTTATATAATATCGATAGGGGCTCGTGAAAAATAAAAATTTTTTGTCATAGACATTTTTTTGGTATTTTAATTTATTTATAGTTAATGGCAAAGATTTTTTTTTTTTTTTTAGGATTTTGAATTGATTTTTGAATTTCTTCAATTTCATTTTGTGATTCAACATTTTTGGCAGCCTCAAATGCATATGTAGATGAGGTATTGGTCTCATCCAATACAGTAATATTAGATGACTTAATTTATTAGATAATTTTATCAATCTCATGCCTATTTGTACAATAGACTGAAGTTAGGAGTTCGAGGCATTTAGATCGATGTATATTTAGTGATTGCTAAACTAGACTGAGGACGACTATCCTTCTTTGAAGATTCTACAGTTTTCTCTAATTGATTTTTCTTTTCATCGATTTTTTCCTCTATTTGAAAAAGATGATCTGACAAAATTGTGAAGTGTCATTGGTATAATTTAGTGGTTTGATTATAGCTAAAAATTTGTTTAATCAATTGATTATCAATGGCAAGTTTTTCAAATACTGACATTTGGATATTAGGGGTGTACAAATTAATTCAACTATTTCAATATAGATACTATTCCAATAAATGCATCACTAAATATCTTCTGCTATAAAATATTTTAATAATAAGAACGCTAAAATAGCTTAATATCCTATAAATGAGTAGAAAATTTTGATTTTCCATTAAGAAGAATTAGTAGTATTTACATCAAGAATATAGAATTCCCAACAAAAAAAACATTCTATTATAAAAAAATAAATGCTTGTTATTATAAAATTTATTATGAAATATTAGGATTATATCTTAAATGTTCAATTCATGCAATGAATTGATAGCAGTGCAAATAAATATATTATTTAAAAAGAAGTTAAAATCTTACTGCCAAACATTTTTTTTGCTATTTGACAAGTACAATTATATATTTTTTATTTTGATATTAAATATGTTAATTCATTTAATTCTTAACCTGATTTTCTAACAAGCAAAATGATCATGGCTTCTACTTGCATCATTGCATGTCTTGCCTTTTAAATGGAATGTAGCATGAACTGCAATGTAATAATGTATATTTTGTAGTGCACTTTCCATCCTTTACAATTACACATGATCCTTGATCAGATGCACTCTTTGAAGTGGGTAATTGTTGAAGCCCGCCTAATATGCCAATTCATATGAAGACAAAACTTATTACAACAACAACATCATACCTTTATCCCACTATGTGGGGTTGACTGCATGAATCATTTTTCTCCATTGTGCCATGTTAAAAGTTAAATTCCCATTTAAATCTAATAAAGAAAGGTCATTCTAATATTTTCTAACCAAATATTTTTTGGTCTACCTCTATATTTCTTAACATAAGTCAAATATAATGAATCTACTTTTCTAACCAGGTCATCAGAAGGCCGTTGTTTTGCGTGACCAAACCATCAAAGGCAACTTTCTCTAATCTTATCTTACACTAGAACTAATCCAACCTTTTCACGTATATACTCATTTTGTATTCTGTTTCTAAGAGTAAAGCCACTCATCTACCTGAGCATCCTCATCTCTGCAATACTTAACTTAATATTATACTTCTCTTTTAATGCAAGGTTTAAAATTGCGTAAATAAACATCAAGGCGTTTTTTGTCCGTGAGGCGAGGCGTAAGCCTCGAGGCGGTGTGAGACGTAAACCTCACGGACGAAAAATTGCGTAAATGAGAATTTAAAAATTTTAGCAGGTAAATAACAGTAAGAATCTGTCGTACAATAAAAACATCTAAATGATAAGTGAAATTAGTGAAAAACAATAAAATAGATGCAATATATGCATCGTATAGTATAATTCAAGTACATAACCACAAAATATAAGTCTATCAAAACTCTCAAAGTACAAATAAGAAAGAATATATAAAATTCAATCATGTTCCATCACTAAATGGGTCTTCAAGGGAATCTTCTTCTCCAATTGTATCTATGAATGTCATATCTTCATCATTTTCAATGTTACTCACTTTTCTCTTCCCTGTTCAATAAGAATGATTATTGTCATGTTAATTGCTCACTTGATATATATATAATAGCAAATAAGAAGTTGTGAAATATCTTTATTTGCTTATTATGCTGTAGAACTAGTGGATGTGTGTGGTGTGGTAATAGTGGATGTGCCCACTTGACCTGCTTCGCCCCTCAAAACATTGCTTCAAGAGATTGTCTCATATCCAGCAGGCTCTGCAGTGTCAAATAAGATGTGGCAAACCTGCAGAATAAACTTGCATTAGGAATTGAAAATGATTTGCAGTGCACAAATGTAATAACGAACCTAGTGATAGCAGGGCGAATGATTTCCTTCTTTGAAAACTTTCTCATTAAGGCTAAAGACCCATATGAAAATGTAGAAAGAGCGCTCTTGTGTTGAGGTAAATCATCAAGTTCCTTTAATATGTGATCGATACAGTGTGATGCTCAAGGGGGTCCAATATATGTGTTTCATCTTCTCAATCAACATCTGACCAACTACTTTGTATGCATTGGCATTGTCAATTACCACCTGAACAACCAATTGCTCCACAATCTCCTCAACAACCCCATCTAGCAAATTGAAAATGAATTCAGCATTTTTAACCTCATCTGAAGCTTCAACTGATCGTAAAAACATCGTGCCGTAGGGATTATTTACAAGGATATTAATCAAGCTCCTGCTCTTCATATCAGACCATCCATCTGATATAATGGTAACACCATTCTCACTCCATGTCCGTTTAATCTCATTAATACTCTGCTCTGTGTTCTGCAGCTCCTTAAACATTCATGTTCGCAACTCGTACATAGAAGGTGCCTTCAACCCTCTCCAATACAACCCTACAGACCGCAACATATTGAAGTAGGCTGGCAATGTTGCAACATTAAATGGTATGGCATTCTCAAAAAAAGATATGTCAATATCCATGCAAACCTGACATTGACCCTCTCTGGTACCAGCCGCAGGCATCATACGTACTTGTCCTCTATCCTCTCCTGGATTAGTCATATACTGGTCCATAGGACCCCGCTTACCTTTATTATGTATAGTGGAGGAAGAGCCTTTTCCACTCTCTTGCGAAGTAAGCACCATGTTTGATCTTTTCAACAAATTGCTCCGGTTGTAAATGTTTGGTCGTGGTACTATTTCTCATGTAAGCAGTAATTTCCTCCTTCACCTTATCCGGAACATTCGCACAAGGTGTTACATTTTTATGTGAGCCAGATAAGTATTCCTTCATGCGAATTACTCCTCCCTTCACCACCTTATCATGAAAATTGAATTTTAAATACACATATGTCTTCTCGCCGCCTCCTACATCAACCTGCACACTGTATTTCCAAGAAGGGTCACGCCGCAATGACATATTTTCCTTTTCCTTGCCTCTAACCATGTTTCATAATGCACAAACATGAAAATAAACAAAAAATCTCAAAAAAAACCTAAATTTTCTATAACTTGAAAAATCTTTCTTTGAACTAAAAAAATACCTAAAATCGGTAGTGGAGTTCTCCTAGAGGGCTGTCGGACACTACAAGATCACCAGAGTGAGCCGGCGCCGGCGGGAGAGGTGGCGGGAAGGGAGGCCGAGCAGAGCGAGCGTGCGGCTTGCGGCTTTGTCGGCTCGGTTTCGGGTAGGCGGAAATAAGAAAGGAAGAAGATAGCTTATTTCAATTAGAACTTAAGTGTGTGGGTCCCAGTTACAAGTGGAATGCGCCTCACTCTAAATTGCACAATTCAGTCTCAGAAGCGTACGCCTCATGAAGACCCAAAAAAGCTTAAGCAATGAGGCTCTTTGGGGCAGAATTGCGTAGAGGCGCGCCTCTTATTGCGCAATTTTAAACTATGTTTTAATAGCCAACATTTTGCACCATAAAGCATTGCAAGTCTAACCACCATCTCATCGAATTTTCCATTAAGTTTGAGGAGAACTTTACTATCACAAAACAAGCCCAATGCATTCCTCCACTTCAACCATCCAACTTGAATTCTACTAATAATATCACCATCACTTTGAACTATAGACCAAAGAAGGATAAAACTTATTGTTCATAAGAATTCACACCTCACTCCAACCCTTGGGAGGAAAGTTTTTCTTTAGCAAGGATAATGAAGCCAAGTAGCTTTAATCAAGCATACCAATTCAACATCATGTGTGGAAGAACAGAAATTGCTTTTGCATGTCAAGCAAGTGACATTTCCATCCCCAACCATTTATGTCAATGCAATGATGGAGTGATAGTTTTATATTTTTATTTGTCTTCTTATTCATGAAATGATATTCAATGTATCCATTCCCACATTTGGATCCGACAATTCAATAAATAGGATCATTTAAATAAGGAAAAATTATCCAACAATAGAATATAACAAATTGTGCCTTATTATCTAATCAAACCGAAAATATGATGAAGGTTCAGATTTTAAAAAAGAAAGTTCAATATGCGTGCATTTAAAGAATTGTAGAAGGGCATCAACTGGCAATGTTTTCAAGGAAAAAAAACATCCCAAATACAAGGGCATTCCCATGATTACACCAAATGAAGCAAACAAGGAACTGAGAAAACAAGAGAACACCAATACCTCTTGCGCGGATGGTATCATCCGTGGTTGTCAGGTATAATTCCATTTCTTTTACCTAAACAAATAAAAAAGAGAAGCAACTCCAAGGCACATAAGGAAAGTGCACAACAGAAAAAATGTGTGCCTAAAAACATAACTACAAACCAATGCCTCGAGAGTTAAAAAATCATTCTTGACTAAACCAGCCACTGTATTAACGCCAGCTTTCTGCCACAAAACAACTCAGAGGATTTAGTAAAGGAATGAAAAAGAACGGAGACTAAAGTAACATAGTTTCAAGCACTAAACTGCAAAAATCGGGTACTTCGTGGAATATATTAGCGATGACATACAAGAAACAAAAGCCATAAAAAAAGCAGAATAGTCTGCAAATTCACGGTATCAAAAACAAAACAAAAAAATAAAGAACTTTAAGTTTATTACTCCGTGAGAAACTTAGTTTGGTGATAGGGCACAGATGAAAGATTTGACAAGCAGAATGAGAGATTTACCTGCTGCTCCGCGGGGCGAGATATGTCGACGAAGGCCTCGATGTGCGAGACCCAAGAAGCTGCGTTCACCATTGAAGAGAACACGGGAACTAGAGAGAGAGCAAGAGAGATAGTGAGACTGCGTATGCACTTCAGTTGCGAACTGCGGTTTTTTTTTAAGGGTTTTATGTTAGGGTTCAGGCGACACACCCTGGCTTTTTCCAGAGAATCTCAAGGGGATTATGCAAAACACCCGAAGAATCCGATTCGCGCCTTTCCACAAAATAGACAAAAATATCGAAGTTTATATAAAATCATTTTTATTTTTTTTTACGTGATTGATTGGAGTAAGGATCCCACAAATTTTGTTTGAAATGACTTTTTAATTATTTAAAAAAAAATTATTAAACAAATTTAATAAAAGTAATGAAAAATAATAATCAAAAATTGTTTCAAATAAAATCTTAGAAAACTTTCTTGCTATTTCTGAAAACAACTTTTTAGTTACAAAATTGAATTTTTTACTAAAAATTATTTTAAAAAACTATAAAAAATTCATACCAAATAAAGTATAAATTAAAGTTCAATTAATTGAGTTGAGTTAGATTAATATCCGAATGAGTTTTGAAGGGCATAATCAATTCTAAACAAAGCAGCAAGAAAACACAAACAAATGCATGGTAAATAAATTTTATAAAGCTTAGGTGTAAATGTCAAAAACAAACTAATAAAAAAAGGAACATCAAAGTTGACGCAGAAGCATCCAATTACCCCCATATTCATGAAAATATTCTTCCAGAGACAAATCCAACCCGGTTGCCGAGCAAAGCATGCCATCCATAGAGAAGGCAAAAGTGATAAGACCAACAGGAAAGTAGGCATAATAAGAGTGCATGACGTAAGGTTGTCAATGCAATGTAGAAGCCTTCCCTAGTTAGAAGGAGCATGCATCATCATAGTTGCTCAATTACCCACTCTACAAGTTGAAAATAATAACCTATCCCAACTCTTTCTACAAAGTCCTCAACCACTATGTTTTGGATCACTCCCCTCTTATTCTCAAAGTAGAAGAAACTTTGCGCCACTAACATAGTTTATGTATAAAAATTGCTGGGCTAGAATTCATGAGTATTGGGATCTTCTTACTTCAATTTTTGTTCTGCCTTCTCAAGGAAATCCTATTACTAGCTTCTACCTAAATCTTAAAATGCTCAAAGCTTCAATCAAAACTAAGAATTGGGTTTCCTCCAATTCTATTGCCATCACATATACAAATCTTACCTCTCAACAACAAGTTTGTCAAATGCAAGTAGACTTGGATCCTCTTAATGTAGATTTATGTATCAATCTTAAAAAGATAAATTCCAAATTGGTGCATTATGCCTCTATTTGGCCACTTAGACTATCCAAAGGTTTGAAGTCAAATGGATGATCTATGGGGAGGAAGACTTAAAATTTCTATATTCAAAAGTCCATAAAAGAAAGTCTTTTAACAAGAGTGTTCTTTCTGTTGCATTTCTTGGGTCTAATCCATATCAAGCACCTAATAAAGATGTCATTATCATACACTTTAAGGAGTTATTTAATACTCCTCCCCCTCTGCTTTCAAATATCAGTGTTATACCTATTGGTAACACCATCCCCTCTCATATGATTGAGTCTTTGTTGCTCCTTGTTTCAAATGAGGAGGAGTGTGAGGTTGTCTTTTCTGGATCCTCTAACTCTACCGAGGGCCCCAGATGGTTTCCATTTTGATTTCTACAAAAAGAGTTTGAACATTATTGTTCCTACTATTTTCAAAGCAATCAAAGTCCTTCTCCAAATGCTGCCTTCTGAGAAACGCCAAAGCTACTACTCTTACTCTCATTCCCAAAAATCCACATGCCAATAATATTTTTGATTTTAGTCCTATAGCTCTTTGCAATGTATTTTACAAAATTATTGCAAAGATTTTAGCCTCTCGGTTAAAACATATCATGCCATTCATAATTCATCAAAGTAAAACTACTTTCCTTTTTCAGCGATTCTCTATGGATAACTCCATTTTGGTTGCGAAGCTCCTGAGCCTTTTGAAGAAAAGCAACAAGGATAGGTATTTTTGTGCTAAATTTGATGTTATGAAGGCTTTTGACACTATTTCAAGGGATTTTCTTATCTCGAGACTGTCTTAAAAGGGATTCCCTACTACCTTTATTAGATGGATCAAACCATGCATTACAGATGTGAATTTTTCTATATGCTTTGACGGGGCTTTAGAAGGTTTCTTCTCCTCTTCATCAGGGCTTAGAATGGGTTGTCCTCTAAGCCCATATCTTTTTTGCATTATTATGGATGCTTTATTTTGTCTCCTTGACAACTTTGAACACTCTGTAAGATTTGAAGGATTCAGCATAATGGCTTTTATCTATCACATCTTCTCTTTGCATATGACCTTCTGGTGTTTGGAAAAGTAAAAGTTCATAATTACATCAACCTTACAAGCACCCTCAACACTTTTTACAACTTCACTAGATTGTATCTTGTTGCAAATCTAGACTTAAGTCTTGTGATTTTGATGATAATAAATATTAATGGATTTTCCACTATACTATTTGAATCTATTGCATATTTGTTTTGCTCGATCACAACTCACTTTTAACCTCGATCAGCTCAAGATTGGGTAGACTAGGAATAGTCTGTATTTTTCAGTCTTTTTATACTTTTTACCTTTCTTAAGTCAAATATGAAAGTTTTTTAGGGTTGTTAAGCCCTTATGAACTAGTCCAAGGTTAACCAAGAGGGGGATGAATTGATAGTTTTAAAATTCTTAAGTAAAAAAAAAATTAAACCTTTTTGAATATTTTAAAACAAACAAGATCAACTCTTGATGCAGAGGCGATTAACAAAATAACTTAGAGAATTTAACCATACAATCAATCACAAAAAATTAAAGTGTGAAAAATAAAGTGTAGGAATAAAAATAAAAAGAACACAATAGATTTTTATAATGGTTTGGTCAAACTGACCTACATCTACTCCTCGGAGTATATTCTCCTGGTATTACACTAAAACTACAATGTCTCTTCTTTTACTTCCATAGTAAGGCGGATAAGCCCTTATAAACTCTTTTCACCAATCCCAATGAGGTAGAGAACTTAGACTCCTTTTGCTTCCTCCTAAAGTTGGTAGTGAATCCCAACTCCTTTTGCTTCCTCCTGAACTAAGCAGAGAACATTGATCTAGTGTTGACGAAGACTTCCCTAGAGCCTCCAAGGAGCCAAGGACAATGATTGGAGAAGATGACTTGAATCCTTGCTTGGAACTGTTAAGAGAGTTGTTATTTCCATGTTTTACATTCTTGCAACTTATATAGTTTTGATGATTCCAAATATTATTGTTTTATGTATTGATATCTCCTAACATTTTTTGGAAGATTTTTTTTTGCTATTGTGTGAACTAACATTTCAGGAAAATCAAACTCTAGACTACTGAAAACTTCGAATCAAATTTAGCATCAAAGATTTTGTGAATTGAAGCTTGTACTTTTCTTTGAATTAAGTTTGAGAGGGAGTGATTGTAATTGAGTGAATAAACACACACACACACTTAAGGAGATCTTTAAAATTTATATTGATCGTACGGGACGAACATAGTTCGTACAAGACGATCAAGTCAATTATCTCCTCTAAAGAGCAATGGAATGAACAGGAGTTAAAGAAATTTTTCTAAGTTCTGATCGTTCAGGACGAATGTTTAATCGTCCTGGGATGAAATGCTCTCTAGAAAATTTTTGTTCAGACGAAATTCATATTCGTGCCAGGACGAAATGCTCTCTAAAAAATTTTCGTCCAGCCGAACTCAAATTCATCCCAGGATGATATGTCCTCTAGAAAATTTTCGTTCAGACGAAATTCATATTCGTGACATGATGAAAAGCTCTCTGGAAAAATTTCGTCCAGACGAACGCAAATTAGTCCCAGGACGAATTATTCTCTGTAAAAATTTCATCCGGATGAACTCATATTCATCCCAGGATGAAGTGAACCGACTCTTCAAATTTTGGCGATGTTTTACAGTTTTTGGGAACCGACCTATGGTATAACTGTTCGTACCAGACGAACCTAGTTCGTACGGGATGATGATCGGGTATGAATTCAGTTCATACCAATATACATTTGGTTTGTTTCCAATACATTTAAGTAAAATCTTCTAAGACGATCCACGATCGTACGGGACGATCAACTGTGTGTTGACTTGAAAATTTGCAATTTTTGGATGATTTTTCTTGTCTTTCATATAAAAAGTCCAATTTATACTGCCACTTAATCTCTTTGCTTACTGATCTTCATGGCAATTGAAAGGAGAGTCAAGGAGAGAGTGTGAGAGAGTGTTTGTAAGAAATTTCTTACTATTGGAGCGTGAAAGATTCACTTGGAACTCAAAGGTAAGAATCTCTACTTGTGATTTTTGATTACTTCACTCTTTTATCTCTCCTTCTAGATTTCTTATGAGAAGAATTGTTAAGGAGATCCGGTTCTCTGCCGGCACTTGGAGAGTGTGAACAGCCGAAGGGTTCTCTTTCCACACTTGAAGAGTTTGAACAGTCGAATGGTTCTCTACACACACTTGGAGAGTGTGAACAGCCGAAGGGTTCGCTGCCCACACTAGGAGAGTGTGAAAGGACGAAGCGTTCTTTGCCCACACGTGGAGAGTGTGAACAGCCGAAGGATTCTCTGCCCACACTTGGAGAGTGTAAACAACCGAAGGGTTCTCTGCCCACACTAGGAGAGTGTGAAAGGACGAAGGGTTCTCTGCCCACACTTGGAGAGTGTGAACAGCCGAAGGGTTCTCTGCCCACACTTGGAGAGTGCGAACAACCGAAGGGTTCTCTGCCCACACTTAGAGAGTGTGAACTGCCGAAGGGTTCTCTGCCCACATTAGGAGAGTGTGAAAGGATGAAGGGTTCTCTGCCTACACCGGAAGAGTGTGAAAGGACGGACGGTTCTCTACCAACACTAGGAAGAGTGCAAAAGGACAACGGTTCTCTATCGCACCGGGTAGTGGTGGAAGAGAGTTTTTGTAAAGGCTTCTCCGCCTTACTATGGGTGCAAAAGGAGAGTCACTAGTGGTATTAGTGCAATACTCGAAGGGTGCCTCTAGAGAATGGATGTAGGTTGTGTTTGACCGAACCACTATAAATCTTATGTCTTTTATTTTTCCGCTGCTTTTATTTTTTTTATTTTTTTTAACTTGTGGTTAAAAATTATTTTCTATAAAATTCACTAAAGTTAATTTTCTCGGTTTTAAATTTTAAAAAGAAGGGTAAAAATTTTAATTACCAATTCACCCCCCCTCTTGGTTAGCTACTGGGACATAAGCTTAGGTTTAACAACCTAATTCATAGTGAACAAGTTTCAATAGGAACAACCTTTGCGAACACCTCACAAACTCTCCTTCATAAGATTCTCTCTTTATCTCCCAAGCTCTCCTTATCCTTCTCTAAGCTCTCTTAGGTTAAGACAACAGGAAAAGATTATATCATAAGCAATTGAGAGAGCTTAAATAGAAGGCCTTAAAAAATACCCTAATTTTTAACTTGTCATCAAAGATTATCCAGATAGTCTTGAACGATTAGTTTAAATCAGCCCTTCTAACCAGGACAATTTGGGTTTCCTATATGATTAAAACAAAATGTTTGCTCTAATCATCTAAAATGATATGTATGATTACAAAATCATACATAATAATTCATCAGATAGTTTTGGATGTCCAGAAGATAAAACAGGATGATATAGAAATATAATTGATCGTCCAAGATGATGTCCACATCATCCTATATGATTAGTTCAAAAATAAACTTTATTGTCCAGCAGATAGTTCAGGACGTCCACGATATTTAGGAAAAAAATAAAAGTTTTTCTTATAAATCATCCAATACAATTCTGCGATCATCTAGATGATATGATCGATCAATCTAATATTAATTACTCTCCTAATTACCATATCAATTTAGGCATGATTGGTATGAATCATCCAGGATGATCCAGACTGTCTTATATGATTAGTATAAAATTTGATAGTTTTAATAAACTTGCTTAAATGACTTTGGCGGTTAGCTTTGTGATTTAAGCAAATCGTCCAAGACAATAGGGGTATAATCCAGGATGATTTCCTTAATCAGGTTTACATGACCCAAAAGCCCTAATTAAGGTTTCTATTTTTTAATGGATCATCCAGAATATTTTGTATGATATGATCAAAAATAGAAAAACTCTAACTCACCAAAATTGTCCCCTTGAGTGTGTGTGTGTAAGGTTACTTGGCTTCAAGATCCATCAAAGTACATTTGACTTAAGAAAAGGTAAAAGATGTATTTGAATAGAAAATATAGACTTAGTCAATCCTAGTATACCTAATCTTGAGCTGATTGACATTCTAAGTGAACTTATAGACCCGAAAGGTTAGTGAGCTAGGCACATAAATAGATATGCAAGAATAACAATAGTCAAAAAATAATAATGTTTGTTATCATCAAAATCACACTACTTAGGTCCAGATTTATAACAATCTTCCCTTTTTTTATGATGACAAATATTATTGTTAGAAAATTTCAGATCACATTTTTTTAATTTTAAAAATATAGACATAATAAAAATAGGAACATAAATAAAACATGATAAATTACACTAAAATAAGTCAAACATACATTAACTAAAATATAAGCAACTAACAACACACTACTCCCCCTTTTGACATCGCAAAAAAAGAGAAAAAATACAAAACAAAATAACATTCATAAAAGAACTTCAATACAAGCATCACACAAGAAACACCAAGAATTCTACGAGTATGAAGGACCCTGATCAGGTAAAGGAGGAGGTGGTGGTGGTTGAATGAGACTGTGAATGGAAGCAAACTGCTCCCCAAACCAAGGCATATCCTGATCGTGCTGCTGCTATTTTTGGGCTACATATGCATTAAAATGATCAACATATGTTGCATGCTACTACTTATATACAACTACGTAGAAGCCAAACTTGGCCTCTCACTGGTCAAACCTCTCCACCAGCTGATTTAGCTGTGACTACTGGCAGATAGGAACAGGTTCAGAAATAGCTTCTTCCTCTGCTCCCTCAACCTCCGTGTGTTCCAGATGGAGATGAGTACTGTGAAGGATGTAAAAGGAGTTATAGGTATAGAAGGTAGGTTGATAGTTTGGTGGGGTAGGATACTGAAGATTGTACTTAGTTTAGAGGACATAGGTAATGATGTGTCCTAGGACTATATTTGGTTTTCTCTTATGTCTGGGATCCCTACTATTAGTCAAGTGTTCAATGTATAAAAAAAGAAGATTTGTAGCATTGAAATTCCAACAAGTCATGATATAATAGGTGGTGAGAGAGAGAAAGTAGAGGAGTAATGTAAATACAATCACTAGCTTTTGGAATTAGAGAAGTTCTAAGGTCATGTTGGATGTTCCTATTATCTTTGACTAATGAATTAGAGGTGTCATCATGAAAGTGACATTGTGTGTCTTAAATACTGATTAATAGGGCTACAGTTGAAATCGGGATCTAAAGCCAATATATGAAGCTTGTCGCCAATGGTGGAAAGTTGAAGAATTTCATGACATTTCTGATAAGTGATTTTTATAGGTCTTTTGTTGACATAAGATTGAAGTGCAGTGTATGCAGAGTTAAGTCAAAGGCTGGCAAAGAATTCATATAGAAGTTTAGAGTGGAAAGGGAATGCGAGGGTCAGAATGAAGGTAAGGGTGGTATGGGCAAAACAAATTTAACACTACATAAGTCAGTGTGCGGGGATTGACAATCTAGGAGGATGTAATCCTTACAGTTTTATACTGAAGGTAAGTAGCCTTATCTGATGCCTCAGTGAAGCAAGGGTTGATAGTTCCCCTCAAGGAGCTTCTAGTAAGCATCCTAGAACATTTGCCACCAGCCATTTGAAGAGTTTGACTAAAGGAGAGAACGATTGAAAGGATTTTGGAGTGAAAAAGACCATGGAAAATGTCTATTTATATAGGGTCGGGGACATCTTCCAAGACGATCGCATGATCATCCAGGATAATCAGGAGTAATAATTTCTCCATACTGATTGGTCAAAAAAAGCAGCTGTATTGTCTAGTATGATCAAACACAGGCAATTATCCTGAGAAGTCAATCAATATGATCTTTGACTACAAAGATTATCCAAGCCGAACAGACGGATTATCCAGGATGATTAGTAATAATGAATCATGCCGACCGAATTTAAAGCATCCAACTATTTTTTCCTCATGGATCGTCCAGGATAAATATGGAATCGTCCAAGATAATCACCAATTATTGAGCAAGGATTCGATCATATTGTCTAGGATGATGTGGATCATCCATGACGATCTCAAATAATAAAGTTTGATCAACTGTCAGATGGATGATGAATAGTGAATTGATGATATCATCTAGGATGATAATATATCATTCAAGACAATGTGAACAAAAAAATAAAAATTTTGATGTTGGATAAAGTTGATCAGAAGAGGTCCCAAAAATAAATAAAAATAAGTAACACATAATAAAAAATAAGTAAAGAAACATAATGAAAAGATTATAAAAATAATAAAAAGAGTAGAAAATATTATTTTTTTATCAATACTAGAATATGATAAATTTCTCATGTCGTTGAATTAAAAATTAGTAAGAAATGAATTAACATCACTGAAATCTGAAAAATGGTTGAACGATCGATCCTATTCACCCCAGCTCAGACTCCTTAGAGGGTAAAAATCTTTTGAAAACAAAAATCTAACTAAAAAAAGAAATCATATAAGAAGATTGATTTGTTCAAAACTTCATTTCTGAAAAAACATCTTATAGAATAATATAGCAAAATAATAAGTCACGATCATGAGTTTCAAAAACTATGTCTTTGAAGATATCAAGTGACACATGAATTCTTCTAATATTTAATAGTTTGAAAGAAAAGGAAGCTTGATTTCTTGTGGGCTCATATTATGCTTCTTATTAATTGTTTGCCACACTTTGCATTTCTTTTGATTTTTGATACACTTTATGTATCTTTCAATTATTTGGCGATCATTGCGTATCTTTTTTATTTTCCTTTTTGAGCTCATTTTATGATTCTTATTATTTTTGTGAGCTAGCTCCCTTTCAAAATCTTTAAAGACTCTTAGTTGTGAGAATATCTTCCAGATAATAGATTAAAAAAATCCACTCTCTAATATAAAGAGTATACCACAAAGCAGAATTATATTCATATGATAAATGCAATAATTTGATCAAGAAAGCTTGAAGGAGATTTAACGACTATGAATATTATTCATATGAGAAATGACTGTAGAAAGATAGAAAAGATCTCATTTTCAAAGTCTAATTATTAATTTTAAATAGATTTTTTGCTTCGAAAAATAAAATTATGCTGCTAAAGGAATTAGAGGAAGAGAAATAATCAATTGTGTTTCTTCCTTTATCTAATTTAGGGATGTCAATCATTATTTATGAATTTTCAAAAACAAAAAGAAGGTGAAAATGTCATTTCAGCAATGACCAATAAAAAACTAAAGGAAAGAATGACATAAAAATGAAACACAGAAAATAGCAACATATAAACAAAAATAAATAAGCAAACAAAAATAAAAGAAAGATCAGAAAATAGAAAATTCAAAGTTTAGTAATAATCAAGTTCATGCATTTATGTCTATGACACTTAATGTAGACCTTAAGATCCTAATAGTTTCAAAGGCCAGTGGTTTAGTGAAGATGCCAGCTAGTTGGTTTTCATTTGCTACATGGTGTAGCTCAATGTCTCCTTTAATAATATGGTCTATAATAGTGATGTCTTATATTAATGTGTTTAGTTCTATAATGTTAGATAAGGTTTTTAAAAATATAGATGACACTAATGTTATCACATATAATTGACATTATGCCTACAGGTAGTCATAAATCTAGAATTTGTTGCTTTAACTAAATGACTTGGGCCACATAACTTTCTAAAGTTATGTATTCAGCTTCAGCAGTGGAAAGGGCAACTGAGTTTTATTTTTTAATGAACAAGGAGACTAAAGATTGTCCAATGAATTGACACATTCTAAAGGGGATCTTTTTATCCACCATGTACCCTACAATGTTTTGGGTTCCTAAGAGATCAGAATATCCTATAATCTCAAAAGAAGTGTTATGTCTTGGATATCAAATTCCTAAGTTTTGGGTTCCTAAGAGATATCTAAGGATTCTCTTAAGTGCAGTCAGGTGGAATTCCTTTTGATCAGCTTTAAACCTAGCATAAAGGCAAATATTAAATATTATATTAGGTCTGCTAGATATCAAGTAAAGGAGCAATCCAATTATTCCTTCATATTTCTTTTGATTAACTGATTTTTCATTTGAATCTTTATCTAATTAAACACTGGAGCTCATGGGAGTGTTTATTGGCTTAGCTTTATTTATTTCATATTTCTTCAAAATATCCTTAATATATTTTGAGTGATTAAGAAAAGTTTCATCATCCATTTGCCTTATGCTAAACCCCAAGAAGTAGGATAATTCTCCCATCATACTCATCTCAAATTCTATACTCATTATTTTAGAAAAGTCAACACAAATTTTTATCAAAATATCCAAAAGGTATATCATCAACATAGATTTGGACAATGAGTAATTCATCTTTTACTCTCCTCAGAAAAAGAGTGGTGTCTATGCCCCCTTAACAAACTCCCTTTCCAGTAGGAATGTGCTAAGCCTCTCATATCATGCCCTGGGTGGCTATTTTAATCCACACAAAGCCTTTTTTAATTTAAAAATATGATTTAGAAATTGGGAATTCTCAAAGTCTGGGGTTGCTCTATAAGCACATCATCTTTTATTACCCTATTTAAAAAAGCACTCTTGATATCCATTTGGAAATGTTTAAATCCTCATAACAAGCAAATAGTAGTAGCACTCTAATCACTTCCAATCTAGCTACAGGGGTGAAAGTCTCCTCAAAATCAATCCATTCTCTTTGATGTACCCCTCAGCCACCAATCTTATCTTATTCCTAACCACCATTTCAGAATCATTCATTTTATTCTTATAAACCTGGTTCCTACTACACTTTAATCCTTAGGTCTTTCTACTAGCTCCCAAATATCATTCCTAATAAATTAGTTTAATTTCTCATGCATAGCAAGGATCCAAAATTCATTAAATAGGGTTTGATTGATGTTGGTGGGTTCAGTGTCATTGAGATGAAGGCAGAGTGGATAACTTCTTTTTTGAGTCCAAGCCTAATTCTAACACCTTCAAAAGAGTCTCATAAGATCAGTTCTTTAGGATGACTCGAAGAATATCTTCATTCTCTAGGCAAAGTGTTTTGAGGTTCTATCATTTCCTCATCTAGATTTATAGTTTCTACTCCTTGGGTAATCTCACATACTTCATCTTCTTCCTAAACTTTAGACTTCTCAGAATCAGATTCATCAAACACTACATGAGTAGTTTCTTCCACCACCAATGTCCTCCTATTAAACACTCTATAGGATTTTCCTACACTTGAATAGCCTAAGAACACTCCTTCATTTGATTTTAGGTCAAATTTTCCTAAGAGTGATTTCCCATTATTTATAATGAAAACACAACAAAAAATATAGAGGTGAGCAAGGTTGGGAGTCCTACCTTTAATGATCTTATAGGCTATCTTATTCAATTTGGATCTAACATTCACCCTATTCAACATATAACAGGATGTGTTCATCGCTTCTGCCCAAAAATATTTTGAAAGTGAATACTCAACAATCATAGCTCTAATGCCTTCCACTAAGGTCCTATTCTTCCTTTGAGCTATCCTGTTCTACTGAGGGGTTCTAGGAGCTAAAAAGTTGTGACTAATCCCTTGCTGCTCATAATAAGTTTCAAATATTCTATTTTCAAATTCTTTATCATAGTCATTATAGATGGTCTATATATCACAACCTAGCTTTTTATGAATCCAAGTGGGGAAAAATTTAAGTTCATCAAATGAATTATGTGACATAAGTCTAATCTAACTAAAACTCGAGTAGTCATCAACTATTACAAATCAAAGACCTTTCACCTACACTTGCAATGCTAATGGGTCTAAATAAATTCATGTGAAGGGCTTCTAAAGGTTTAGAGGTGCTTATGTCCTTAATGTAATGGAAAAAAAATTTGATTTATTTCCCTAATTGACAGGCATCACCCAGGTGATCCTTAGTGAATTCAAACTTTGGGATTCCTCTTACTAAGTTTTTTGGGTTACTTTTCTGAGTAGTTTTATGCTAGCATGACACAACCTCCTATGCCACAACCAAGACTCATCAGCAATAGTTTTTAAACAAAATGAAGCATCACATTCAATACTATTTAAATCAAGTATATATATGCTGTTGATCTTTTTTCCCTGCAAAACAATATTATTATTTAAGCTTATAATACAGCTGTTTGACAAAAATTTTATGTTGAACCCTTTATCATAGAGCTGACTGATGATGAACAAATTATGTTTTAAGCCATCAACAAGTAAAACCTTTTCAATCAAAAAGTTTTTGGAGTTTTTGATTATTCCTTCACCCACTACTTTCCTGGTGGTGTTGTCTCCAAGAGTGACCTTGCCTCTAGTCCTAGCCTCCAATGAAATGAATTGATTAGCATCTCTAGTCATATGGCGTGAGCATCCACTATACATACTCTCATGAGGTCTTGTGTGAGAGAACATCTATAAAATCATCAAATATTAGGTTTAAGAATCCAAATAAGTTTGGATCCCTTCTTATGAAAAGAAGAATGCAATGAAAATGTGTTATATTGTGAATCAAGCAATTTGGGTCTCCACATCAAATGTGTTCTCTGGTGAATGGTGCATATGTTGGAGATATGTCCTTGCATGCCACATGAAAAACATCTAACACTAGAAAAATGGTTTATTAATCTACTCTAGTTATAGTGCCTCTTCCTAGGTTTGAATGTTGCATGCTGATATGATGGATTGTGAAACTCAAGCATTTTGGTTGATTTTTTATTTTCTTTGAAAGTAGTCAATTGAGCTTCTAAAAACCTATTTGTATTTTCAAGAATTGAAATTTCTATTTTTAAAAGCATGCTTCTTATTATCTAAATTTGTTGGAAGTGTATTTAAGTCCTTATATGCAGTTTCTAGCTCACCATATAAACTCTTTAGGGAATCATGCTCATTAGTCAATTTGCTGAAAGTTTCATTCAATGGGGTTTGGGTTTAGGTGACATTTTCTTTTGGCAAGACAATTGGTTAGGTACTTCTTCCATTGACAATTTACTTAATACTCACTCTACTTTTACTTGTAAAGTGTCAGATTTTATTCATAATGGCAGTTGGAATGTGCATTGTCTTACAGAGCAGGTTCTCGATTTTATCATTTATATTATTTTGAAAACCCCCCTCCAACTTGATAAGAGTGATTGTATTTTATTTAACAAATCAAATGATGGTAGTTTTTCTTTAAAGGATGTTTGGCATGCTGTTAGGGACTCTAAACCTAAAAATCATATTTTGTCCACTATTTGGCAGAAAGGTATTCCCATCTCTTTTCTATTCTTCATTGGATTTGTTTCTACCCTAATATCGTGTTACTTTATGAGAGCGGAAGTGAGATCCCATCTGAAAATCTGCCAGCCAAAAATTTAAGCTGAAATTTTGCCAAAATTTAAAAGCATTGTTTTATATGAATCGATATGGTCAAGTGAACCAATGGGCATCCAGGTTTAACATATGAGTAGTCCACATCATTACTCATTCAATTCCTGGTTAATCAAGCTTCCCATTTTAGTTATTCTTTGCATTGCAAGCGTCGAAATGAGCTTTCTTAAAATAAAAAAAAGATAAATTTTTATCTCAATTTGCTTGCCCCGACATCATCGTCACCAAACATCACGAAGGTATAACACTCTTTTTATTCAAAGCATCAAATTTATCTAACAATTTCATGTGATTGTTATCAAGTGTAGAATGATCTTTAATCAAAACTTTATGCTCTTTTTATAAGTTCAAAAATTCCAATTTTAAGATAGCATATGTTTTTTTTAAGCTTTCTATAAGATGAATGAATTTTTTCAGAAACATCAAGCAATTGATCATATATTAATTCACATAATTCTTCTTGGTTAGAGTGACCAAGATGATCATTTGCCATCAAATACAAGTATGTTGTCTCTTCTTCAGCTTCAGTTTCAGAGGAGTTAGATGCATAATCTGCCCAGAAGGCCTTTTGGGTTCTTAGCTTACCCTTTTTGAACTTAGGTTTCTCATCACCCTTCTCCTTGCTTGGGTGAGCCTTAAGTATAAGGCAGTCAGCTTTTACATGTCTAGGATTCCTGCATTCAAAGCAAATCACATCAAAATAACCATTATAATTCTTGTTATTCTCACATTTGTTCCATTTCTGATGGTGCTTTTGTTTCTTCCTTAAGAAGCTCTTGAATTGCCTAGTAATTAATGCTACATCATCACTTTCAGAACTAAAAGAATTAGCGTATGAATCATTACCCTTTAAGGCTACAATTTTCTCCTTTTTCTTCTCACATGCATCAAGCTGCCTTTGGTTCACTTCTTGCTCATAAGAAATTAGTGATCCAAGTAAGTTACCGATTGAATAAACGTTCAAATCCTTAGACTCAGTAATGGTAGTAATTTTTGCATCAAAGGAAAAAGGTAAACATCGTGAAATCTTGTTAATTTTTTCATAGTTTGTTAGTTCTCTTTCTAAGGCATGAAGGGAGGTGACTATTTGTGTAAACCTAGTATACATTTCATATATTGACTCATTAGGTTTCATTCAAAAAAGTTTATAGTTATGAAGTAAAATATTTAACCTAGATTGATTAAATTCACTTGTGCCTTCATAAGTAATACATAATATATCTCGTATTTCTTTACTAGTTGCACATATTGAAATACACATGTAATCTTTAGATTTTAGTACACAGAAAAAATAGTTTAAATATTTTGCATTAAGTTGTGCTAGATTTTTATCATTAAAAGTCCATTCAGAAAAAGGAAGTTCAGTTTTTATGCCATTTATTTCATGTGTTGGTGTAGAATAACCTTATTTTACAAGAATCCACATGCGATAATCTATACATTGCAAAAAGGCGGACATACGAGTTTTCCAAAAATTAAATGGTATATAATCAAATAAGGGTGGTTGAATAATGAAATACCCTTCCACCATGTTCCGGTTACCAAAGTTTGTTATGGATCTTTATTTCAAAGTTTTCTAAAACTTAATATTTTGAATCTCACATTAATACCACTTGAAAGTTCATTAGGGTTGTTAAGCGTTATAAATAGCTCGAGGCTAACCAAGAGGGGGGGGGGGGGTAAATTGGTAGTTTTAAAAATTCTTAAGTAAACAAAAATTTTTTTTAACCTTTTTTTAATATTTTAAAATAAATAAGATCAACCCTTCATGCAGAAGCGATTAAGAAAATAAATTAGAGATTTTAACTACATAATCATCAACAAAAAATTAAAGTTTGAAAAATAAAGTGTAGGAATAAAAACAAAACGATCACAACAAATTTTTAAAGAGATTCGGTCAACCTGACCTACATCCACTCCCCAGGGCCTCTCCTCTATGTATTATACTAAAACTACAATTTCCCTCCTTTTGCTCCCACAGTAACACAGAGAAGCCCTTACAAACTCTTTTCATCGACCCCGATGAGGTAGAGAACCTAGACTCCTTTTGCTTCCTCCTGAAGCAGGCATAAAACCCCAACTCCTTTTGCTTCCTACTGAAGTAGGCAGAGAACCTTGATCTAGTGCTAACGAAGACCTCCCTAGACCCACCAAGGTGCCAAGGATGATGATTGGAGAAGACACTTGAATCATTGCTTGGAGCAACCTTTGTGAACACCTCGCAAACTCCCCCTCACAAGATTGTCTCCCTCTCTCCCAAGATCTCCTTCTCCTTCTCTAACCTCTCCCAGGTCAGAACAACAACAAATATTTTATAATAAGCAATTGAGAGATCTTAAATAAAAGGCCTTAAAAAATGCCCTAATTTTTAACTTGCCATCAAAGATCATCTAGGACAATCGATAGGTCATCTTGAACAACAACAACAACAACTTCAAGCCTTTATCCCACCACTTAGGGTCGGCTACATGAATCATTTTTCTCCATTGTGTCCTATTAAAGTCAAATTCTTATTTAAATCTAATAGATAAAAATCATTTCTAATATTTTCTAACCAAGTCTTTTTAGGTATTCCTCTATCTTTCTTAACATAAGTCAAATCTAATACCACTACTTTCCTAACCGAGTCATCAGAAGGCCACCATTTTGTATGACCAAACCATCGAAGGACGCTCTCTCTAATCTTATCTTCTACTGAAGCTACTCCAACCTTTTCATGTATATGATCATTTTGTATCCTATCTCTAAGGGTAAAGCCACTAATCCACCTGAGCATCCTCATATCTGCCACACTTAACTTAGTATTATGCTTCTCTTTTAATGGACAACATTTGGCACCATAAAGCATTGCAGGCCTCACCACCATCTTATAGACTTTTTCCTTAAGTTTGAGGGGTACTTTTTTATCACACAACTAACCTGATGCATTCCTCCACTTCAACCATCCAACTTAAATTCTGTTGATAATATCCCCATCTATTTCACTATTACTCTGAACAATAGACCCAAGATATCTAAAACATGTACTCTTATTAATGACTTGATTGCCCAAAGTCTCAATCCCCTCACTTGGTCTATTACTACTAAAATTACACTCCATATATTTCATTTTAGATCTACTTAAGCGAAAACCATTAGACTCTAAGGTTGGCCTCCATAATTCAAGTTTACCTTCAACTCCCTCTCTAGTCTTATCAACAAGAAGAATATCATAAGCAAAAAGCATAAACCAAGATCCATCCTCTTGCAAATGTCTAGTGAGAACATCCATGTCTAAAGCAAAAATATTTGGGCTTAAGGTTGATCCTTGATGTAACCCAACAGAACTATGGAAATACTTCGTCAGACCACCTTGTGTTTGAACACAAGTAATAGCTCCTGCATACATATCTTTAATGATTTGAATATATTATCCTAAAAGATTAATTTAAATTAGCCATTCCAACTAGGATGATCTGGGTTTCCTGTATGATTAGAACACATTATTTGTTCTGATCATCCAGGACGATGTGGATAGTCCTGTATTATTAGTTCAAAATCATACATAATCATCTAGCAGATAGTTCAGGACTTCCAGAAGATAAAATCGGACGATGTAGAAATATAACTGATCTTCTAGAATGATATCCACATCATCCTGTATGATTAGTTCAAAAACAGACTTTATCATCCAACAGATAGTTTGGGACATCTAGGAGATTTAGGAGAAAACTAAGGTTTTTCTTATAGATCGTCCAATACGATTCTGTGATCGTCCAGGACAATATGATCGATCAATCAAACCTTAATTACTCTCTAATCACCAGATTAATTTAGGCATAATTGGTACAAATCATCCAAGATGATCCAAATCGTGCTATATGATTTGTGAAAATTTTGATAGTATTAAAAACTTGCCTAAATGACTTTGGCAGCTGGCTTTGTGATTTAAGCATATCATCCAGGACGATGGGCGTATCTTCCAAGAAAATTTCCTTAATCAGGTTTACTTGACCCAAATGCCCTAATTAGGGTTTTTGTTTTTTAATGGATCATCCAGGATGATTTGAAATCATCCTATATGATAGGATTAAAACCAAAAAAACTGTAACTCGCCAAAATTCTCCCCTTGAGTATGTGTGTGCAAGGTTACTTAACTTCAGGATCCATTAAAGTACATTTGACTTAAGAAAAGGTTAAAGATGCATTCGAATAAAAATTACAGGCATACCCAATCCTAGTCTATTTAATCTTGAGCTTATTGACGTTCCAAGTGAACTTATGGACCCGAAAGGTTTGTGAGCTAGGGTCGAATCATACTATATGATACATGACCATCATATCTAAATTGATCATGTGATTAAGGGAATAATTATGGTTAATTTATTCAATCAAATCATATAAGATGATTGGTGACAATCATACTATACGATATGAATGATGCATGGAATGATAATTACATCGTCGCCTATTATCCAAGATGAAATGAATAGTTTTTTTACTAATCGTACAGGACAAACCCGCAATTTCATGTTGTACAAACCCTTCTCTATATGAGATAATAATTACATTATTTCCTATCGTACAAAAACGATCAGTACATCTATTGAACTAATCATACTGGGCAATATATTCTATACTATCTAAAGAGGCTATTTTGTTATAATCGTATTGGTCGATGTTCTAAATCATCATGGATGATCTGTTTATCTCTTTGAACACATCATATAGAGCCTATCTCCTCATATAATACTAACATAAGTACTTTGAACTAATTATACATGATGATCTTGGACCATACCGAATGATCAAAGTCGATAGATTGAAATTTATGGCTTTTAGGGAGGCTCTCTATTTAAGCTTTCACAAAGTCTTTCCTAAAAGATTTTTGCTGCTAAGGTGTTCTAAGAGGAAGAAAAGAGGTGTTTAGGAGAGCTTTGGGAGAGAGAAGAGAGGGAGAGTTTTTATAAGGAAAATTTGTGAGGGATTCACAAGTTTGCTCCAAGCAAGTTTCTTCCTTGTCTTGTTCAAACTTCTGCCTTGATCTTTTGGAGGCTCCAGGAAGACAGTTTACAACACTAGTTCTTGGTTCTTTGCCATCTCCAGGAGGGAGAAAAAGGATTCCAAGTTCTCTGCCTTCACTATGATTATAAAAAAAGAGAGAAAGGTCCTCTACCGCACCAGGGTGGTGGAAGAGATTTTGTAAGAGCTTCTCCGTCTTATTATAGGGGCAAAAGGAAAGATACTGCTTTTAGTGCAATACCTAGAATGAAGGGTTCTCAATAATGGATGTAGTTTAGGTTGGATTGAACCATTATAAAATATGGTGTGTTTATTTATATTATTTTCTACACTTTTATTTTTTGTGATTTACTATGTGAATGACAAACTCGAATTTTTTATTATTATGAAATTAATCCTCTTTCACATTAGGGGATTATATTATCTATTTTCATATATTAAAAAAGTTATAAAAAGACTTTATTTTTGTTAAAGAAATTTTTAAATTACTAATTCACCCCCCTCTTGGTTAGCCTTGAGCTTATTCTTAGAGGCCTCACAATCTCCTCAAACTTTTAAGTGGTATCAGAGCGGGAGTCAAAAACTAAGTTTTTTGAAAATTTTTGAAAATTGATTCATGACTAATTTTGGTAATCATAATACTATGGAAGGGTATTCAATCACATGACTACCTTTGTTTGATAATATCCTTTTTGACTTTTAAAAAATTCACATGTCTATTTTCTTTCAATATATAGATTATTGCATGTGGATGTTAGTTCTGGAAAGATAATATACACCTTCTCATTTTTTAAATGGTGTTAAACTTGAACTACCATTTTCTAAATAGAGCATATATGATAGAGATTTAGATCAATTAAAGGTAAAATATTTAAACTTCATTTTCTGTGCATCAAAATATGATGATCACATGTGTGTATCTACTTACACAACTGATAAATAAATTTGGGATAAACTCTACATAACCTATGAAGGAACAAGTGAAGTGAAATAATCTATGTTGAACATTCTGCTCCATGATTACGAACTATTCTGTATGAAACCTGGTGAGTATATTTATGAAATATATACTAGGTTATAAAAAATTGTCATTTCCCTACATACATTAGATAGAGAACTCATAAATTTTTAAAAAAGTTAGCAAAATTTTGCATTGTCTACCTAGTTCTTATGATACAAAAAAAATGTTATTTTTTTAATCTAATAATTTGAATATTTATTCAATTGATAACTTACTTGGATCATTTAATGCTTATGATCAAGGAGTGAGTCGAATACACATTGATGCAAGTGAGAGAAAAAAAGAGAAAACTATAGCCTTAAAAGCTGATGATTCTAATAGTGACAATTTCATTCTTAAAGATAATGATTTCATTGCACTGATGATAAGACATTTTAAAAGCTTTCTAAAGAAAAAGCAAAAGCATTGTCAGTAATAGAATAAAGGCAAACCTAATGAAAATTCCAAGACTTCTTCTAATGTCATTTATTTTGTGCCAGGGTACATGAGGATTGATTGGCCAAATCTTAAAGCTCACCCAATTAAGAAAAAAGGTAAAGAAAAAGCTAAATTCATGAAGAGCAAGCAATAGAATCTGAAGGCTTTTTGGGCATAATCCGCTTCAGACTTTTATGAGATAGAAGCTGAAGAGAAGGTAACCAACCTGTGCTTAATGGTAGATAACCATCTTGATCATTCTGATCAAGTGGAGGTATGTGATATTTCTTATGATGATTTTTTTTGAAGTTTTTGAAAAAATTCATAATGTATATTGAAAGCTAAAGAAAATATATGCAAGCCCCAAATCAAAAATTTTAAACTTACAAAAGAGCATGAATTCTTGAGGAAAGATCACTCTACTTTAGATAATAATCATATGATCTTACTTGATGAATTTATTGCATTAAATAAGAAGCATTTTTGTTTAACTGTTGAGCATGATTCCTTGAAAGAATCTTATATTGATTTAGAAAATTCATTTAAAGATTTAAAGGCATGTTTAGATGAAGTTAATATTAGGGAGCATGCATTAAAAATTCATAATTCAACTCTTGAATGTGTAAACAAATTTTTACAAGAGAAAATAACTATTTTTAAGGAAAATAAACCATCACATACACATCCAGAATTTCACAAATCATCACCATAGCATGCGCCATTTAAACCTAGAAAGAGGCACCATAACCCACCTAGATTAGTAAATCAATCACCATGAGTTAGGTGCTATTACTGTGATATGCTAAGACATATCTCCAACACTTGCACTATCCACCGTAGAACAATTTAGTGTGATGGAAAAAATTGCATAAATCAAAGCATAGGATGCAAGCATATTATCCATCAATCCATAAGGTGGAACTTAAACTTTTTTGAGTTTTCAAATCTAATCATTGATGATTTTATAGGACTGCACTCACAAAAGGCCCAGTGAGAGCACATGGTACCTAGATAATAGAAGTTCAATGCATATGACTAGAGATGTAAAGCAATTCATCAAGCTAGAGGCTAGGGCAGCGAGCAAGGTACTTGGAGATAACACCACTAGGAAGATAGTTAGATCAAGTATTCTTGGTAACTTAAAAAATTTTATGATTGAAAATATTTTAATGGTAGATAGTTTAAAGCATAATTTGATCAGCATTAACAACCTCTGTGATAAAACCTTCAGCATAAAATTTTTATATACCAGTTGCATGGTTAGCTTAAATGAAAATACTATTTTGCAAAAAATAGAATTAACAATTTTTATATGCTTGATCTGAATTTTATTGATTTTGCTACTTTTCATTATCTAAAAATTATGAATCCTCGTTATGACATATGAGTTTGTGTCATGCAAGCATGAAAATCTTAGAAAAATCACTCAAAAAGACTTAGAAAGAGACATACCCTAACTATATTTCACTAAGAACCACATGTGTTATGGCTGTCGGTTAGGAAAATAAGTTAAACCATCCATTCACTTAAGGATATTAATACTAGAAAACCATTAGAAATACTTCACAGGGATCTCATTGGACCTATTAACACTACAAGCTTAGGAGGAAAAGTCTTTGGGTATGTTATTGTTGATGATTACTTGAGGTTTACTTGGGTTAGATTTTTATCTCTTAAAAGTGAATCTTTCAAGGAATTTAGAACATTCTCCACTTAGATTAAAAAAAAATTAGGTTGTGAAATTATGATCATTCATAGTGATCATGGTGGAGAGTTTGAGAATGAAAAATTTAAATCTTACTGTAAGGAGCAAGGGATATATCTTCACTTTTCAGCTCCTAAAACCCTTTAGTAAAACTGGGTAGCTGAAAGAAAGAGTAGGACATTGTTTGAAGTTACTAGAGCCATGTTATCTGAATACTCACTCCCTAAATAATTTTGGCTTGAAGTGGTAAATACAGCTTGTTATGTTCTGAATAAGGTTAATAATAGATCCAATCTAAAAAAAAGATAACCTATAAAATCCTTAAGAGTTGAACACTTAACCTCTCTCACTTTTATATCTTTGGATGTAAAGTGATCATTCTAAATAATGAGAAATCTCTACTAGAAAAGTTTGACCCCAAATGTGATGAAGAAGTTTTCCTAGGATACTCAAATGTTGGAAAATTCTTTAGAGTTTTCAATAAAAGGATACTAGTGGTAGAGGAGACCACTCATGTAATTTTGGATGAATCTGATAATTCTAGAGGATCTAGGGTAGAAGAAGAAAAAGTGGTTGAAGTCTCCAAAGGAGTAGAATATATAAATATGGATGAAATAGTAGAACCTAAAAAGTTACTGACTTGAAAATTGAGATATTTTTCAAGTCATTCTAAAGAATTGATCTTAGGAGACCCATCTAAAGTTATTAGAACTAGGCATGTATTTAGGAAAGAAGTTAACCACTCTATATTTATATTAATGATTGAACCCATAAACCTAAATCATGCGCTTCTAAAACCTGCCAATTCATAAGATAATTTTTAGTCTCCTGGTCCAGTAGAAAATATAATTCAATATCATTGTCCACTGTAGAAGCTATACGTAGCCTTAAAAGTTATGTGTCACAGGTCTTTTGGTTAAAGTAACAAATTCTAGGTTTAGGATTACCTGTAGGCACCATTCAATCTTATGTGATAACACCAGTGCCATCTTTATTCAAAGAATTCAATCCAATATTTAAGTATTAAACACATAGACATAAGACACCATTTTATTAGGGACCTTGTCACCAAAGGAGACAGAGCTACATCATATTGCTACCAAAACGCAGCTTGCAGCTATATTTGCAAAATCACTAGCTTTTGAAACCTTTAGCACCTTAAGAACTAGATTAGGTGTCATGGATATTCATGCTTGAAAATCTAAAATCTATTTGTTATTTTTGTTTTATGTTTTTATCCTTTCAGGGTTTTTGTTTGTTTTTTATTTATGTATGTGTTTGTTTATTTCTTTTAAAACTTAAGAATCTGATCACTACTCAATCTAGTGGTTGAACCTTTTCTTAAATGAAAATTTTACCTATTTTTGTAAGTAATGATTAACTCCTCTAAAATAGTTAAATAAAAAAAAGTTGAAAATTATCCATCTTCCTCTAACTCCTTTAGTGGTGTAATTTCCTTTTGAATCAGAATCTATTTCAAATTAAAAATTAGCCTTGAAATTGAGATATGTTCCATCTTCCTACGGTCTTCTATCTCATTTGAATATTTTTTGCAAATTAATGAATTATTTTAAATTTTCTTAATCAAGTTATTTTTCTATATAAGATGGATCAGGATTTGGTTTGTGGTTTACTCTTCCTTATATAAGAGAGTGAGTTCTTCTTCTCTCATATTTGAAAGATAATCTCATAACTATGAGTTTTTAAAGACTTAGAAAGGAAACAAGTTTGTAATAGCAAAAAAGATGCATAAAATGAGCTCAAAAGCTGAAATGAGCTCAAAAGCTGAAATGATGTGCAATGAATGCCAAAATTTGAAAGATGCACAAAGTGTATCAAAAATCAAGAGATACATAAAGTACACCAAACACTGATAAAAGAGGCACAAAATGAGCCCACAATAATTTAGCTTCCATTCATTTCAAATTTTTAATCCTAGACAAATCTATTTGCCAATTGATATTGTCTACTTTTAAATTTGAAAATCATGATTTCTGTTTCATCACTTGCAATGCTATTCTCTTGGATACATTTTTAAAAAGAAATTTAAAAAGATTACATTTCCTTTCTAATTTATTTTTTGAATTATTTTTTATTTAAAAAGGATTTTAATCTTTAAGAAGCCTGAGCTAGGGTTGACAAGATTAAAATTTCTAACTTTTTTGAATCTCAATGTTGTCAATGCATTTTTTATTTAATGTTTTCTCTAATCATAAGGTAAAAGTCTTATTTTAAATGCTTTTGATTGATTCTTTAAAAAAAAATTGATGTTTGATGTGTATTTTCTCTTGATTACTAGTTTTTATTATGTTTTGGTTGTCTTTTAATTATGATTTTGCTTTATTTTCTTTCCTAGATATTTCGTGATCATTCATGCTTATATCTGACTTTTACTTAGATTGTACTGTATGATACACATTGTATTTTATGATCTTCATAAATATTATCACAGATCCAATCACAGTGTATCCAATGGTTCATATTTATCAATTATTAGTGATCATAATGCATGATCGCCACCTTCATACTGTATGATCCACGTGGCAGTAGTTATTAGAGAAATTGAATTTGGCTAGTATAATATTAAATAATGTTTCATAAATACAAATACCTATTCATACTATATGATACTATAAATCAACAATCTTCTATGTGACTCCTCGGGATGAATGCTTTGTCTTTAATTATCCAATGTGATTCAAATCATATTGTGTGATGAGACTGACTTTTTTGACTGATCGAATTGGACAAATTGATTATACTCAATCATCCAGTATGATCTCATGATTGTACAATACGATATGATTTATTCTATATAAATAGCCCAAATTCATGCCTTCTTCTCCACTCTAATCCTTCAAACTCTCGTCCCCTCTCACATAAGCTCTAAATCATGGCAATGGCTGGAGGCAAGCGGTCTTTACCACTCATCAGGAGTTCATCCTAACAACAAGTAGATCTTGAAATTTATGAGGCCGCTAAAAGAGATGCCTACAATAGATATAAGAATGTTGGAATCACTCCGTCCACAAAGTCATCAAATAGGAGGATCTAAACTTTCAAGTACTACCATTATTTGCTCAGACCACTCTCACATTTATTCCTATTTTCAATTATGAATTATTTTTTAAATTTTTTGCAAGCCTTAGGATCAATAATGAGGGTACTACCCTCCAATCTTATGTTGATAGGCAACTAGTAGAGATTTCCTACCCAGACATCCATGAATTTCTACATCTTTCCACTACTGGTGAAAAAATTCATGTTCTAGCTACAAATCCTGATTTTGATTGAACCCTTGCTAACACCACTCCTAGGGAATCTAATCTTAGATATCACATAACTCATGCAAACATTTTAGTTCAGGATGCCCACATCATCTAACACATACTTAGAACCTCTATCATTCCTAAAGCTGGTGATCAAATCAATGTTACTCCTATTCTTTCTCTTGCAACTTATTTCATAATAGCTCAAATTGACTTCAATGCAGCTAACCTTATTATCTGTTATCTTGAACATCTGATTGTTATTAGAGATCTCCACCATAAGAGAATGTTTAATCTAGCCTTAGGATATATCATTTCCTTTGTCCTATAAAACAAATATAACATCTAGTTCCTACTCCACCTAATCACCTCCCAGTTTATTACACATAAAGCTCCTTCCATGTCCTTCCTTCATAGTGCTTGTTGTCATAATGTTCACTATATGGACGATGAGCCTATAACAGAAGAGGGAGAACTTATTCTAGCACATGCTTCTATCCTCCAATAATCTCAATTTGATCAGCTGGTCTAGAGGTTTAATCAATGTGAGCTCCATTTTGATGCCTATTTAGCAGAGCAATAGCAACAACACGAAAATGACTTAGCCCACTTCTATTAGTATGTAGCCTAGTAGCAGTAGTAGCATGATAAGGATATGGTATGGTTTGCAAACCAGTTTGCCTCAATCCACTAGTACTTTCAACTACCACCTCCTACACCTCCATTTGATCGGGATCCTTCTTTGTTTTAGTTTCTTTTTTATTTAGTGATCTGTGCACTTTTTTTTTTTCATGTTTGTTTAATGTTATTTTCTCCTCTTTTTTAGATGTCAAAAGGTAGAGTAGCATGTGTTTGTAGCTTGTATTTTGCTTTGAAATGTTTAATTCCATGTTTATCTTTTAACTTTATGTGTTCTCCTATTGTGTGTTTTATTTTAAAAAATTAAATTAAAAATTACTTTGACACCTTCCCTATTTTTGAAAAAATTTAGTAAGGGGGGAGCTTAGGGAATAACAAAACACTCTTTAATCATAAACCAACAATGTTTGTCATTATAAAAAAGGGGGAGCTTATTGTAAATCTGGACCCAAGTCTTATGATTTTAATGATAATAAACATTATTGGATTTTCTACTTTACTATTTGAATGTACTGCATATCTATTTTTCTCTACTCACTAACATTTTAGGATTACAGCTTAGTTGCAATCTCAATCAGCTCAAGACTGGGTAGACTATGAATAGTTTATATTTTTTAGTATTTTTGTACTTTTTATCTTCTTAAGTCAAATATGGATTGTTGTTGATCCTATATCAAAATAATCTTGCACACGCACTCAAGAGAGTGAGTTGGTGAGATAGAAAATCTTGATTTTTTGAAATAACAGTACAATACAACTTTTATCATACTGGATGATCAGTTAATTAGAAGGCCTAATTAGGGAATCTGTGCTAAGCAAGATTGATTAAACTCATCATATTATATGATTTTTTATATGATTTCTATCATACATGATAATCAATTATAATTTGCAAAACATCCACCAATCACAATTTATGTAATATTTCTATAATAAAAATTTGTATCTAATCATATCATACGATATACATCATAGGATACGATTCATGACAATCATGCCTAAATTGATCCTATGATTATGGGAACAATTATGGTTAATGTTTTCAATCAAATCATATAGGATGATTGTTGACGATCATGCTGTATGATTCAAGCAATACATGGGATGATAATTACATCATCACTATTGTCCAAGATGAAATGCCATAGTTTTTCTACTAATCGTATAGGATGAACCTTTAATTTTGTATTGTACAAATCCATCTCTGCATGGGACGATAATTACATCATCTCCTATCGTACAACATGATCAATATATTTATTGAACGGATCGTATTAGGTAATATATTTCATATTCTCTATAGAGGCAATTTTATTATAATTGTATTGGACAATGTTTTAAATATACTGGATAATTTGTTCATCTCTTTGAACTGATCATACAGAGCCTATCTCTTTCTACAGTACTAACAAGAGTACTTTGAACTAATTGTACAAGATGATCTTTGATCATATTATACGATCAGAGTTGGTAGATTAAAATTTAGGGCTTTTTGAGAGGCTCTCTATTTAAGATTTCATAAAGTCTTGCCTAAATGACTTTTGCTGGTAAGTTATTCTGAGAGGGAGCAAAGATGTGCTCAGGAGAGCTTTGGGAGAGAAAAGGGAGGGAGATATTTTGTAAGAGAAATTTGTGAGGGATTCATAAGGTTGCTCCAAGAGGGGTTCTTCCTTATCTTCTTCAAGTTTCTACCTTAATCTTTTGGAGGCTCTGGGAAGATACTCTACAACACTAATTCTTGGTTCCCTACCATCTCTAAGAGAAAGAAAAAAGATTCTAGGTTCTCTGCCTTCAGCTGTTACTGATCAATGGTTTATGATTTTGATGATAGCAAACATTTTTATTTCTCTACGATTGCCTTATGTACTGACATTTCAGGTCTACACGGTCAGACTGTAATTTGGAATCAGCTCAAGATTGGGTAGACTAAGTCTGAGTCTATTAATAATATTTTTTCTTTCTTGAGTCTATTGTATTTGGTGTGGGATCTATTGATTTGTATCTTGGAAGATTTCCTGTTGTTCCCTATAAGATTTCTATTTTTGGTAATATCGGCCGGGATGATATTTATATTATCCTGGATGATCTGTCCAAAAATAGAAACCCTAATTAGGGCATCCTCATTAAGACAGCCGTCATTAGCAGATCAGCCTGGACGATACTTGTATCGGCTAGGACGAAAGTCTCAATTCAAAAAGAATTAGCCGCCATAATCAGTTTAGGTATTCTTTATTTTAGGAAATCGGCCAGGATGATATTTTTATCGTCCAGGCCGATCTAACTCAATTATGCCTAAATTGATCTGGTATCTTTGGAAAGCATTAATGGTTGATTGATACGATCACATCGTCCGGGACGATCGCCTGATCGGTCGGGATGATGTCCTGGACGATCTATATCGGATAGCTCAAATTCAGGGCGATGATCAGGACGATTGAAATCGGTTTTAAACTAATCGCCCTGGATGATCATGATATCGGCCAGGCCGATGTAACCAATTTTCTTTTGATCATCCCAAATCATCCCAGGCTGATGAGATGAACTTGTACTTATCGGCCAGGACGATATACCTATCATCCTGGACGATAATGTCGGCAATTGCATTAATGAGCTTATTCTGAGCTTTTCTATTTAAGCTTGGCATGACACTTTGTAAGTGTCTTTGGCAGCCATTGTAGCTTTATTCTTGAGGGGGAGACTTGAAGAGAAAGCTTGAAAGGGAGTGAGGAAAGGGTGAAGTTTGAGAGAGGGAGAAGATCCTGTGAGTGGGGGCTCAAGGGAGTGTAGAGGGGATTACACACGGTTGCTCCGGCAATCTCGTACCTAAATACTGTCGGATTCAAGGCTTGTCTCGAGGGAAGTTCACCAAAGAAGAAGATCTCTTTGGTGTCAAAGGACCCGGCGACTCCGCCGCACCGGGGAAGGTGGAAGTGATTTTGTAAGGGCTTCTCCGCTTAGCTGTGGGGGCTAAAGGAGAGATACATAGTTTAGTGCAATACTTGGAGGGTGCCTCCAAGGAGTGGACGTAGGTCAAGGTTTGACCGAACCACTATAAATCTGGTGTGTTTTCTTATTATTTACTTCCGCATTTAATTTCCGCATTGGTTTTTTATTTGTGTTGATTTTGGTTTATACTTTGCTTAAAGTTTCTTCTTTAACCAATTCACCACTGTCTTTATTTAGCCTTAGGCCAGTTCTATAGGGCCTAACATCCCCAACGAACTTTCATCAGCAGGAGGGTGAAAAAGAGAGAAAGGTCCTATACAACACCGAGTTTGTGGAAGAGATTTTGTAAGGGCTTCTCCACCTTACTGTGATGACAAAAGGAGAGATACTACTTTTAGTGCAATTTCATAAACAAAGGGTTTTGAGGAGTGGACCTAGGTCAGGTTGGACTAAACCACTATAAAATTTGGTGTGTTTGTTCTTATTATTTTTCATATTTTTATTTTTCTGTGATTTATTGTGTGGTTGACAAACTCTAATTTTCTGCTATTTTGAAATTATTTTGGTTTCGCATAGGGGATTAAATTGTCTATTTTTAGATATTGAAAAAAGTTATAATTTGTTTTTCCTTTTATTAAGTAAACTTTTAAATTACCAATTCACCCTCCTCTTGGTTAGCTTCGGGCTTATTATTAGAGGTATCATAACCTCCTCAAACTTTCATATCTTAACATGCAAAAGAGCTCCCTCATCATTTCCCCTAACACCCCTTATTCCTTTGACATTTCTAATTCTCTTCACATTCATAATACTTATTATAATTTCACTTATCTTAGCCTTCCCATTTCTCCAAAGAAAGCAAAAATCTCTAGTTTCTCTCCTCTTTTAGAGAAAATTTTAAACTCCTCTCTGCCTGGAAAGCTAGATTGCTTTCTTTTTGGTAGGATGCAGTTCATCAACATATTATTATCAACATAATGGCTTGTTGGATTCATGGCTAAGTTATTTCTAGGACTATTTATAAGGCCATTTGAAAACTAAGTTCAAAATTTCTATTTTATGGGGGCTCTCCATATAAGCATATACATCTTATTTCTTAGGTTAATACTTATAAACCTACTAGGAATGACGGTTTAGGGATCCCCTCCCTCCATTCACTTAAATTTGCTTATAATTATTCTATCATTAGTATGTTTTATAATAAGTCCTCCCCTTTTACTAATTGGTTGGTTGCTAGATACATTTGTTCTTGGAAACTTCTTTTACCTAATTATACTGCTTTCTAGAAGAATATGTTCATCACTTCTCATTTGGTTAGACATAAATTTAATTTTTGTATTGTAACTAACTATCCTGCTTCTCTATTTTAGGATCATTGGTGCTTAGGTAATAACTTTTCCAATACTTTCATGGATTAACCCCTTTCGAGTTTCTGTTCTGCCTCTAACCTTTTGTCTATTTAGATTGTGAATAATAAATGGGTTTTGGTGTGTTCATTAGCTCCCATACTAGAGACATCATCTCGATTGTCCCCATTTCCCAGACTAAGTCTAATAATATTCTTTGGGACAACAAAGATGATGCTTATTTTAAAGACAACTATTTTGGGTTTTTCATTGATGACGTTACCAATGCTTGGCACTCTTTGATTTGGCATAAGAAACATTCCTTAAGATTTTTTTTTTAATTTTTACATGGATGGCTTTAAGTGGAGGTTTAAAAACTATTGATGCTCTTAGAAGTAGAAACATTCATTTGAATGATTATTTTTTCTACCTTATTCGTTGCAGTCATAAAGAACTTTCTCGCATGTACCTTGAATATGACTTCTCGTTCTCTATTCTGCTTCTTGTGTTATCTATTTTTCAAAATGTCTATTTGAGGCCTAATGTTGCTCAAGCTTTAGAATATAGTGGTTTGTCTAGTGAAATTACAAGCTATAAATCTGGCCTTCTAATAATTATAAATTACAGTTTTTACCATCTTTGGCATGAAAGAAACATTAGAAAGTTTAGCTCGATTATTGTGTGTGTTGTGACTCATGGCAATAAGATTACATGAGTTGTTAGATTAAGGATCTCAAAATGGATAAAAGGGGATTTATTAAGTGATGGGTCCATTGACACTTTTGGTTGTCAATTTTTCTGATGGTTGGTTTTGAAAGTTCAATGATGGGTTGTTAAACCACTTGAACTTCCTGAAGCAAACTAGAGGGTGGGATGAATTAGTATTTTAAAATTTTCTATCAAAATTTTCTTTTGAAATTTCAAAACTAATTACACAAACTTTAGTGAAAGAAATTAAGAAAATAAATACTTTTTCTTTTTTGGAGTTTTATAGAAAAATTAATGTGAACATAAATTTTATTTTCTTTTTCCAACAAAACTCAACTCAAAATAAAGCTCAACAATCTCAATAAGCTTGCATGAATATAACATGCATGAAAAATTAAACATTTCATAAGTATAAATAATGTTATATTTTATGTGTTAATTTTTCAATGAAAACATATTATGTTAGTTGTGTTTGTGCAAAAAAATATAAGAAATTTGCAAACTTTTCAAGTATGGTTCCACGCCGCAGTGTCAAACACTATACCTTCTTGGAACCATCATTGACAACATCAGAGCACCTAAATATGGATATGGTGACACCCAATCTCTATTTGATAGTGCCGCAACATCAGAGGAGTCAGTGCCGTAAAGCCCAGTCTCTATGTTCGTAGCGTCGCGACACCAAATTCTATGCCACTTAGTCAAGGGAGTGCCACATAGACGTCATAATGCTCAATCATCAATAGCACCATGATGCTAGAATTATAGTCGTTCAAGCTACGATCTACTTGCAAAGGGATGCATCAATTCATTAAACAATGAGTCCATGTTATTAAATTGCTATAGCAGAGGGAAACCCTTCAGCATTATGGTGTTAGTTCATTTTATTGGCCCCACGACATAAGTGTCTTTAGTACCGCAGCACCAGAATCTATTTTCTATTTTTTACTATCTATTTATAATGCTAGTAGAAATTATTAAATCACTTTTTTAATTTTAGTTTATATAGTGCTTCTCTGATTTTTTCATAGGAGCGCATCTAAGGAAATTCAGAGAAGTACTAGATACATTATATTAGAGTGCTTGGTTTGTGTTTCTAGAAGCAATTAAGTAAGTTCAAGGAGGAGTGTAGATGAGATCATTAAACCCATCCGGTAATATCTTTTCTTTTATACTTTATTGGTTTTATGCAATTAATAAAAAATGGATTTACTTCACTTGTTCTTTTTGTATGGCTAAATTCTCTAATTTTAGATTAACGGTCTAAATAAAATGTAGAAAACTAATGAATTCTCTTTATCAATAATTTCATTATATTTTTAATATACAAAGTCTTCATTTAATGCATATGATAGCTATATGTGTAGTTAATATCACGTGTAATGTGGAGCTTAGGAATAGGAAAGTAGACACAACTAGATATATTGAATTTGTATGATACCTACATAGGCATAGTGCTTGTCATGTATCAAATTTATAGAGATGAATTATCATGAGGGGGTTTTTTATAATACATGCTTTACTTACTCTTTTAAGATTCTCATAGGATGACAGACAATATGACTTTAGAAGGGTATTAAAGTTGGAAGGTTTAATCTGTCCTTTATTTATTTATGCTTGACTGAGTAGTTCATGATTCATATGCTATGAAAAGCATTAATATAAAAGAGAATCATTATAAAATGTATTGTATTTATATTCCATTAATCCAAAATAATTTATCCAAATAGTATTTCATTTAATTATTTTTTATTTTAAATTAAGTAAATGAATTTCCACCAAAATTTATTTGTATTGAGTAGGATAATTATTACAGGTTAAGTAGACAGTACTAGTATTTGTAAGTAATATTCTTCCTCGTGGGATTGATACTCTACTATATCACTAAATTATTTGATTTAGCATGTATAATTGCATATATTAAGTGGAGTTTTTATAATTTTATATCTAAGAAAACCTAAGCATTATTTAGGAATTGATATGGCCCTAAATCATTTTCATAATTCTTTAGGTTACTCCACCGCCCCATCTATTTGTTGGAAAATAAAATGCAAAAAGAAAAAGTAGAACGAGCACACTAGATTTATAGTGGTTCGATCAAAATATGGTATACATCATCTTTATGGAGTTTTCCTTTCTAGGTATTACCCTAAACCTTTTAGTGACTCTACTTTAGCAGGCACAACCAGGCAGCGAAGCCAGTGTAAAATCTCTTCAACCAATCCGATGCGATAGAGTACTAAAATCATTTTCAGCCCCCTTATCAGGTAAAGAATATGAAATCTATTTAACCCTCCTAGTAAGGTAGAGAACACTAAATTCTTTTCACCCTCCCGATGAGATAGAGAACATGGAATCTATTTCACCCTCATGGTGAGGTAGAGAACCTTGCATCCTTTTCACCCTTCTGATGTGGTAGAGAACTTGAGGATCTTCAACCTTGAAGACTTTATTCACAGAGCAATCAAAAAGCTCAATGAAGACACATGGAGAAATTAAGCCAAAAACTTGTTTGGAGCAATCACGTTAATTTCCCTCACACTTCTTCTCCCTCACACACAACTTCCCCTTCTCCTTCTGTAAGCTCTAAGATGTATCAAAGAACTCTCACAGAAATCTATCAATAGTCAACTACTTTTATATAGTTTAATGAGATAGCTTAAATATAAGGCTTCCAAAATATATAAATTTTCAATTCTATCTCTTCTGATCATATAGTATGATTCATGATCATATAGTACGATTACTTCAATTCATCATGTTAGTACTGTACAATGAACTACGGTTTATACAATTAGTTCAAATATTTGAACATATCATGATGTATGATATCAGGGGTCTTACAATACGATTAGTTTAATCGAATATAATTTTTGTCCTATACGATCAGTGGAGATTAAATATCATCCTGGGATCAAATTGGTTCATACACTATAATGCAGGCCATCATATAGTGCAATATAAAGGCTTAATTAATCATGATTTGACTGCCTAATTATAAGATTAGATTTGGCTAGGTTTAATGATTTCGTATAATTTCATATAATTAATTCTTTTTTTGAATTTAAAAATTACCTAATTTGATATTGGCGGCAAGAATCTTGATTTTTACTAATTGTCCTGTACGATATGGATCATTTAGTATGATTACTACTAATTTAGATTACCTCAATTAGCTATTTAATTAATCCCTATTTTATTTAGATCGTATAATATGCTACAGATCATAAAGTACGATCTTCACAAAAATTTAACCACTTGATTTTTCTTTCTGATGTATGTGTGCATGGTTGTTAAGCTAGCATGGACCATTTACAAGACTCTTTGATTCAAGAAATATAAAAAAAATAAATATATTAAGATATAGACTCTTGCAAAAAAATATCAAACCTATTCTATCCAATCTTGAGTCAATCTTTTTGCATGTTGTATGATATACATGAAATATTAGTGTACATAAAACAAATATCCATTAGTAATATCATGAGAAACAATTTAGAAATCCAATAATGTTTGTTATCATTAAAATTATAACCTTCGGATTCTGGATTATGACAATCTTCCCCTTTTTATTGATGGCAAACATTGTTAATTGAATTTTCAAGTTAATTTTTTAACTTATAATCTCCCCCTAACTAAGTGAGTTCTTGTAAAAATAGGGAAAAATATTTTATTTATTTATTTTTATTATTTTATTTCATAAAAAAATAACAAGCACAAGACAAGCACAAGAGTAAATATGGAATAAGCTAAATTAAACATGATACAGATATAATCTACCAACTAACATTCTACTCCCCCTTTTAACATCATAAAAAAGGAGAAAACACATAGTTAACCTAATGAAGATAAATTATTACAAAAGTTAAAATAATAAAAAAAAGATTAACTATCGTACAACGCAAATCACTTAGAAATATGAAGGACCTTGATCAGGTGGTGGTGGTAGCTAGAAATACTTGTGAAGGGTAAAGAACTATTTAGTAAACCAAACTTGATATTCCTCATGTTACCATTGGATATACTAGTAATGTTATTGGAGCAGGTCGTGCTACTACTTATACATTCACTGGATCTCCTGATGTTGTTGCTGATGAAGCTCATGCTATATCTAAAAAAGGTCATATTATTGGTGAAGCCACTCCTAATATTAACTAGACTCCTGATAATATATAATTGATTGTATCTCCAGGTAATCTAGCTGCTCCACTATTGAGTTATAGTCTTGTGAGTGGTGAGTAGAAGCTGGTGCTAGGATTGGTGTTGGAACCCCCTACCTCCTCTAGCTTAGGATCTACGACATAATGACCATAGCACCATCTATCATTATGAAGGACATGAAAGGAGTGTTAGAGTAGAAGACTGGGAGGTTAGCGTGTGGTTATTATAGGTTATATTTGGATTCTAGGACAAAGGCTATGATTTGAACTAGTGCTAGATTTTGCTTGCATTTATTTCTGGGATCCATAATATTTGTCAAGTTTTTAATGTAGAAAATAATGAGGTTAGATACATTGAATTCAGTTATGGACATTATAAAATATGTGATAAGGGATAGAAGGGGTGTGATGTTGACCCTATTGTATGCTTTAAGAATGATTATGTTTCAAAAGATATATTGGATTGTACAGGCATCTTGAATAAGGATGTAGACTAAAGGAGTGTGATTGTTTATTTGAGTATCCCTAAGGGTAATGTTTTCTTGGGTCCAATCATAATCTAGGAGAAATACTGGAGTGAGCTTTGAGGCTAATAGTAGAAAGATGTAGGATTTTGCCAAAATCTTCATAGGGGATCTCAATAGGTTTCCTACATAAAAAAGATTGCAGTGTTATGCCCTCACTATTAACTCAAAGATTGGCAAAGAACTCAAAGAGCAATTTAGAGTTGAAGGGGAAGGTTAAGGTTAGAATACAATGAAGTGTGGTGCCAACAAAAATATTTAAAACTTGAAAGTTAAGAGCATCCTTATTGATAACTTTGGATGGAGTTATCCTTGTATCCTTGTATCTATGGAAGGCTTCTTTGTCTGTAGCTTTATGAAATCGAGGGTCTATAGTACGTCTAGAAGCGCTACCTATAATAGCCATCGAACACTTTCCTCTAGCCATTTTGAAAAGGAGAAGGTCTGAGAGTGAAGAGGTAAAGATTCAGAAGGATGAAAGGTGTGATTCAAAGCTTTAGAATTCCCTCTCCTTAATTAGATTTTAGACATATCATATAGTACAATATGGATCATATAATATAATCAGAAGAAGTTAATTCATCAAATCCAATCAATCAAAAAGTTTGGTCAAATTGTAAAATATGATGTGAGCAAATTTTGATTTTTGTGGGATGATTAGGGAAAATATCATGAGTGAATTTTACAAACAGATGCACATATAATAAAGTTATGAGCAAAAATAACCAAATATAAATAATCAGCAAAGAAAATAAATAACATATATAAATTAACATATATTAATTACTTATATATTATGACCTTGTTGACTTTAAGTTTTAATATCAATAACACCTAGTCTAGTCCTAAGTGTACTGAATGTCTCATAGTTAATAGGTTTTGTAAAAATATAATTTAGTTGGTTTTTAGAAACTACATTATATAATTTTATATCTCTCTTGGCTATATGATCTCTAATAAAATAATGTCTAATATCTGTGTGCTTCATGTGGAAGCATTGAATTGGATTCTTCGAATATAAATAGTATTATTATTAACACATATGATTGGAATGGTCGTTGTAGAAAGTCCTCCAAGGTCAAAGATTTATTTCTTTATCCATAAGACTTGAGTAACACAATTTCTTACCACTACGTATTCCGCCTCAGTGGTGGATTAGGATACTAAATTTTACTTCACACTGGACAAAAAAAAAAAAAAAAAAAAAAAAAAAAAAAAAAACTAGTGATTGCCTTATAAATTGAAAAGTTATAGAAGAACTTTTTCTACCTATTCTCTATATGTAAAGTCTGAGTTTGAATTTTTTATAATTTCAAATGAAGAGGCCTAGGATACCAGATACATATTTTTGGGTGCTCATAAGGTCTCTAAAGATGCTCTTAACTGTGGTCATATAGGATTCTTCAGGATCAGCTTAAAATTTAGCGTATAGAAAAAAAAGTTAAATATTATATCAGGTCTGTGTTGACCTCATTTCAATATGAGGTCATCAGGATCCATCCAGACTCCTTCCTATTAATATGATGGTTGATAATCATCCAATTGTCAATTATCCAGATCTCAATCACACATTGATATAATCTTCAATCAAAACATCAATCCAGTCTCCAATCAAAACTTTAATATAATCTTCAATCAAAGGAAAATCAAACTTTAATAAACTTCAATCACGCAATCCATATCAACCTATAATCACTTGAAGCTACAACACTGCACTGTAGTCAGGTGACTTAGTGCACTGCCCTGCTCAGTGCACTAGCACATAATGATCTCCACTTGACTTCCTTTATCCAATCATCAAAACTCACTCAATTAATTATCATTAATGTGGATAATTCAAATTTAATCAATCAAATTCAAAATTGCAATCAAATCCATATTTCTAGACTAAAATTCAAGATTAAAGGCCCATGTCCTATAACCCTTTTTGGGTGAATTTTCAATCACTTCAAAACCAAATCAAATTACCCCTCGATTCATGATCTATCAATTATATATATATATATATATATATTAGGAATGTCCCTAGGGTCAACCCATAAAACTTGAGATAATCTGAGACCTCCAACCCCATAAATTTAATTGAAATCCAAAGGCTGTAAAATCCTCAAATATTTATAGCTCATGCCATTAGGCCTTCCATCTTATAGTATTTGATCGTGGGACCTTCTCCAAAACCTTTAACCATGTACATAACCCTTATTATGAAATTTTGAACATAAAACTATAATTTGGTGGACCCAGGTTGTGCCACAGTTTACTAGGGTCCCAAATGACCAAAATGTCATTTAAGGGAAAAATTAAAGTTTTCTCTGAACTTCAACATGACCCAATCAAATCAAACCTTGAAACCTCCTCTAATGTATCCCAAATATCATTTGGAGTGCATTGAACTCAAATAAAAGCCTTAGTCTTACATGGTTAGCCAGGTAAACTCATGTTGACTAAAGGGCCCCTTAAGGGACCAAATGGTCATTTTAACTCAATTGGCCATTCCATTGCATATGACCACCTCCATTGGTCTTATATCATTCTCTTCAACCTGTTGGATCCAAATCCAGCTCGCAGTTTTATATTTTTACAGTTAGAGCTCCTGTGTTTATGATTTTGATGATAACAAATATTATTGATTACCTCTTTATTTCTCCTAGTATTTGTAGTGCGTATCTGTTTGTGTGTTGACTAACATTTTAGGTGCAACATACATCATTCTTTGAAGATTCAAAGCTCAAGTTGGGGTAGAATAGGTTATGTTAAAAAAGTATGTAATTTTTATTTATTTATGTTTAATTTCTTGATTCAAGTTCTATAAGGAAGTATGCTAGCCTAGTGACCGTGCACGCACACATAAGGGGAGGATAAATAATTTTAAATATTTTAATTTTTTTGTATATCAAACTGTTGATTAATATCATACTAGATGATATGATATTATAGAAATTAATTAAAATATTTTATTTATCTAGTTTTTTTTGAAATATAACTAATCATATAATAGAAACACCACATCATATTATATGATCTATTATATTTAAAAACCCCACCGTTCATTACATTGGGCAAAAAATTTGAATTTGAAAAGTTATTCTATTAGTACAGTACAAACCTGATCATTTTGTATGATGTTTAAAATATTACCTAATTTAATCCTATGATTAATCAATCAAATCTACTTAATTTAGATATTTTGATCGTACAAAAAAATGGATCATATTGTACGATCAATATAGACAATATTTGGTCATCTCATGATTCATCCTAGAAGAACTCGATTTTGGTTGAACTAATAGTATTATATGATTGGCCATTTGTATTGATGATCGTATAATATTAACATGCAAGTTTGAACTGATCGTACTATAATAACTGGTGATCATATAGTACTAACAGGTCAAATTTTACACATTATACTGGACGATCCTGTGATCATATTGTATGAGATTTAACGGCTGAACTAAATTTTTAGGGTTTTTGAAAGCCCTCTATATAAGCTTTCTCATAAGACTTTGTGAGAGTCTTTTGAGCATTCATTAAGTTATTTTCTTTTGGATAAAGCTTGAAGAGAGAGCATTGGCCTAAGGAGAGAGAGGGTAGAGTTTATAAGAGAGGGAGAAGATCCTTGTTGGCTTCAAGGGAGTTTTAGAGGGGGTTTTCACATGGTTGCTCTAGTGAACTTCCACCTGAGTTCCTCCAAGAGTTAAGGTTTGTCTTAAGGGAAGCTTTGGGATGAAGACCTTTCGGGTGTCAAAAGACCCAGCTACTCTACCGCGTCGGAGAAGGTTAAAGTGATTCAAGGTTTTTTTATCTCACTAGGGGGGTTAATAGGAGTCCAGGTTCTTTGCCTCACCATGAGGGTGAAAATGAGTTAAGGTTCTCTACCTATGAAAGGAGTATGATCCTCTACTATACTGGGTTGGTGGTAGAAAGTTTGTAAGGGCTTCTCAGCCTAGGTGTGAGGGCTAATTGAGGGTTATTAAAGAGTTTAGTGCAATACCTGTAGAGGACTCTATGGAGTGGATGTAAGCCATGGTTTGCCTGAACCACTATAAATCTTGTGTGCTCATTCTAATTTTTACTCTTTATACTTTATTTTTTTTGTATTATATTTTTGGATATAACTACTTGGTTAAAAATTTGTGATTGATATTATGTTGTATTGATTATACTATCATCACAATATTTATAACTTTTGATAAGTGTACTAGCTTCCATATCAAGTGATAGTATTATTTTCATCTAAATGAGCCTCAAGCTAGTTCCTTAAGGTCTAACAACCTTCATGAACTCCTATGTGGTATCAGAGAGGGATTCAAAAATAGAGTTTTTAAAATTTTAAAAAAAAAAGGATCAATGACTTACTTTGGAAATTGTAATATTGTGGAAGACTATTCAATCATGCGACCAACTTTATTTGAAAATATTTATTTTGATTTTTAGAAAATTCACATGTCTACTTTCTTGTAATTAATTGATCATCGAATGTGACATATAATTCAAACTGGTTATTTTGTATCATTATGTGTTATAGATGGAGTCAAAATTAATATTCCTTTTATTGAATGGAGTAGAATTGAACAAATCATACTTAATTGAAAGCTAAATGCTTGAATTATTTTTTATGTGTTTTGAATTCTAAAGATTGTATGAGAATATCTATATGTACCACTGGCAAGGAAATTTGTGATAAACTTTACATTACATATGAGGGAAATTTTTGATAAACTTTACATTTTCATCTTAGTGAGCCTTAAGCAAGTTCCTTGAGGGATGTTTTGGGAAGAAGAAGATCTCTTTGGTGCCAAAGGACCTGGCTACTCCGCCGCATCAGGGAAGGTGAAAAAGATTTTATAAGGGCTTCTCTGCGTAGCTGTGAGGGCTAAAAGTGAGTCACTAAAGGTTTAGTGCAATACGTAGAGGGTGCCTCTAAGGAGTGGATGTAGGTCAGGTTGGACCGAACCATTATAAATATGGTGTGTTCTTTTTAATTATGTTGCCGTATTTTATTTTTATTACGATTAACTACTTGGGTAAAATCTTTGATTAATCTTTTTATTATTGATTTAATTTATTTCTGTTGTAAGATATAAAAAGATTTTTTCCTTTAGTTAAAGAAGTTTTTAAATATCCAATTCACCCCCTTCTTTTTTAGTCTCGTGACTAGTTCATAAGGGCTTAACAACCCTGACAAATTTTCAAGTGGTATTAGAGTGGGATTTATAAATTAATTTTTTTAAAAACTTTTGTATTTTGATCAATGGCTAATTTTTGTAATCATAATATTTCAGAAGGATATTCAATCACTTGTCCACCTTTATTTGAAAATATTATTTTTTATTTTTAGAAAATTTACATATCTACTTTCTTGCAATCAACTGACTATCAAATTTGGCATATGATTTTAACTGTTTATTCTATACCGTCATGTTTATAAATAGAATTAAAACTAAAAGTTCTTTTAATTAATAGAGTAGGGTAGAACAAATTAATGCTCAATTAAATGCTAATTATTTGTACTATTTTTTCTATGATTTAAATTCTGAAGATTATATGTTAATATCCACATGTACTATTGACAAAGAAATTTGGGATAAATTACACACTACATACAAAGGTACTAATGAAGTCAAGTAATCCATATTAAATATTTTAACATATGATTATGAATTATTTTGCATGAAACCTTATGAAATAATATAAGATAGTATACTAGGTTTATTCAAATTGTGCATCATTACATGGTTTAGGGAAAGAATTTTTAAACTTTAAAAAGATTAATAAAATTCTACATTGTCTACTTAATAATTTTTATGCCAAAGTCATTTCTATATGTGAATCAGAAAATTTGAATGATTATTCTATTAGTATTTATATTGGCTCCCTCTTTGCCCACGAGCAAAGTTTGTGTCAAAGACTTTTGGATGCAGGTGAAATGATATTGCTAAAAATTGAAGACATGGAGAAAAGTGTCTTAGTAGATGACGAAAGTGATGACTTAACAATCAAATTGGAAAGCCTACTAAAGCACAAGTAAAACCATCAATAAAAGTGAAATAAAGGTAAAAATGATACGAATGTTAAGATTTCCACTGACCTTATTTGCTTTGAATGTAGAAAACCTGAACTTATGAAAAATTAGTGGCCTAATTTGAAAACTATTCCTGCAAAGGAAAATGTTAAAGCTAAGCAAATTATAAAAAGGGCAGATGATAAAAAGCAAAAATCTCTTGGGCTGACCTTGTTTCTGAATCATCAAACCAGGAGCAAGATAATGTGGTATAAAGTTTTGTTTGTGGGTTTATGTGTTTAGTTATTGCTTGTATATATGTTCTTTATTTTGTTTTATTTATTTTATTTTTCTTGTATGTTTTTGTGATTTATCTTGGATCTATACACGCAAATCACTATTCACATTGTATTTCCTTAAGAGAATCAATTCACTGCTCTCAATTTTTTTAAAAATGAAAATTTTACCTCATTTTTACCAAAAATATTAGTTAGCAGTGATTGACTTCCCTAAATCAGTTAAAGGAGGAAACATTGATGATTGTCTCTCTTCTTCTAACTCCTTTAGTGGTGTATTCTATTTTTTAAGCAAAATATATTTCAAATTTAAAGTTTTACTTTGAAATTGAGTTCTATTCTATCTTCTTACAGTAATTTATCTCATATGAATAATGCTCAAAGTCATTAAATCTTTTTCAAGTTTTCTTAACTAGGTTGTTACATTTATCATATAAATATGATTTTATTTTGTGGTTTATTATTTCTTATACTAGAGAGTGAGTTTTTCTTTTCATATATCTTGAAGATATCCTCACAACTGAGAGTTTTTAAAGATTTCAAAAGGAAGCTAGCTCAGAAAAATGATAAGAGACATAAAAGGAACCCAAAAGAAAACTTAAAAGATGCGTAATAATTGCAAAAAAAAAAGAAGGATATACAAAGTGTATTAAAAATCAAAAGATGTGCAAAGTACGCCAAACAACTGATAAGAGATACAAAATGAGCCCATATAAAATTAAATTTCCTTCTATTTCAAATCTTTAAATCTTAGAGGAATTCACGTGCTACTTGATATCTTCAAACACTTAATTTTTGAAAAATTATGATTTTGGTTGATTACTTTGTAATATTATTCTATCATGTATTTTTCTGAAAAGAAGTTTGAACATATCACTTTTCCTATACAATTTTATATCTGAATTAGATTTTTTTTTCTAAAAAGGACTTTAACCTGTAAGAAGCCTAAGCTTGGGTTGATAGAATTCAAATTTCTAAGCTTTATAGATCTTAGTGCGATCAATTCATTTCTTACTTTTTTTTAATAAAATTAAGAGACAACTTTCTCATTTTAAGAAAATTTGTTGAAATTAGTTGATTCTTCTTAAACATTACTATCACCCCCAACTGATCAAGGGTCAGTTTGATCTTTTGTGTTACTTTCATTTTTTGTTATTTTTTTTTCTGTGCTTCTCTTCTTTTTGATAATATCAAAGGGGGAGAACTAGTTGTATTTGTGATTAAGTTGCATATGTTCATCCTGTGTTTGTTTTAGTTTATCTATTTTGTAGCTTTTTAAATCTTGAAAAAAACTTTTTTAATTTCCCCTACTTTTAATATAATTATCTTAGTGAGGGGGAGACAGGAAAAAATGTTTTAAAATTTGTAAATTCAACCAATAATATTTGCCATCATAAAAAAGGGTGAGACTGTTGCAACTCGAGCTTATGAGTTTATATTTTTGATGATAACAAATATTATGGCTCATATCTTATTATGTACTTATATTTGCAATATATTTTTATTTGTGTGTACTAACTTTTCAGGAATACCATGCACCATCCAATAAAGATTTAAGGCTCAAGATTGGGTAGAATAGGTTATATTCTATTTTTTTTTGTAATATTCATTGATGTATTTTTGATTTGTTGAGTCAAGTCTTATAAGGGTGTATGCTTGCTTGGTGGCCATCCACAAACACACTCAAGGGGAGTGAGATTAAGTCAAAACCAGAAGTTTAAGTTTTAAACTAATCATATTGTATGATTTATATCATCCAAGATGATCAAATCATTGAATTAATCTTACTGGATGATTTGTTATGATCATGGAAATTAGCCACCAATGATAATTTTGGAAAGGATTTAAGGTTCAAATTTTGGTCTAATCATTCTGGATGATCTAGATCATCCTAGATGATCAATACAAATCATGTCTAAATTGGTCATGTAATTAGGGGACTAATTATGGTTAAATTGTTCAATTAGATCATTTTGTTCGATCTGTATATCGTATTGGATGATTTTTGCTGACATATTTAATTTTCCTAAATCGTCGAAGATGAAATACCATAATTTTTCTTCTAATCATCTAGGTTGATCCATAATATCGTCTTGGACGATCTATATAAATTTGAACTAATCGTCTAGGACTATCCTGATATCGTCCGGGACTATCATGTCAAATTATGCACATCCTACTATATGATCCTGCTATCATCCAGGATGATATTTGGCACAAGAATTAAGTTTTTAGGGTTTTTTTGAAGCCCTCTTTTTAGGCACATCATACGGGATGATTCAGCGATCGTCCTGTATGATCTTTGTTGCCAAGATTAATTTTTAAGGATTTTTAAAGCCCTCTATTTAAGCTTTGTTAAGGCACTTGGTAAGTGTCTTTAGTAGCCATTGTGCCTTTATTATTTTGGAGAAAACTTAAAGAGAGAGAGGAAAGGGTGGAGTTTGAGAGAGGAAGAAGATCTTTGGAGGGGGTTTCAAGGTAGTGTGAACGGGGTTTCATATGGTTGCTCTAGAAAGCTTGCACCATAGTTCCATCAGATACAAGGTTTGTCTTGAGGATAGTATTGGGAAGAAGAAGATCTCTTTGGTGTCAAAAGACCTAGCTACTCCGCTGCACCAGGGAAGGTGAAAATGATTTTGTAAGTGCTTCTCCGCCAAGCTGTGGGGGCTAAAGGAGAGTCACTAAAGATTTAGTAGAATACTCGGTGGGGGCCTTCGAGGAGTGGACGTAGGTTAGGTTTGGCCAAACCACTATAAATCTGGTGTGGTCTTTCTAATTTTTTTGTCATACTTTTTTATTATAATTAACTACTTGTGGGAAATCTCTGAGTAATATTTTTTATTATTGATTTAATTTGTTTCCACTACAAGATATAAAAATATTTTTCTTTTAGTTAAAGAAGTTTTTAAATATCAAATTTCCCCCCTCTTAGTTTGCCTTGGGACTAGTTTATAAGGGCTTAATAACCCTGATGAACTTTTAAATAATTTGTTTAAAATTTCATTGAGAATGGTTGATTAGTTTGCGGGAACAAGTTTGTTTTTCATATCTAGGGTTTAATCACGTCATGCATGAACTATATATTTTCGGGGTTGTTGATCATTATGGTCAATCTAAACCACTTGGTTCTCCTGGCCATTCTAATTTCCATCCGATAGAATCACAACCATTCATTTAGAAATGTGGAAAATCCAATGGTGGAAGGTAAATATTAACTCAGATAAGTGGATACCACGTCCAGGCCACCACCTTCTAATCATTTGCAATTATTGCACCGCCATAGTTTGAATCAGCCAATTAGAGGTTGACATGTACACCCATCGCCACTATAGCCACCAATATATTAATAAATAAAGTTAATTTTAAGTGTTTTAAAATGTATTGAACTTTATAAAACTCTAGAAAATCCATTTCTTGATGGATTTTTATGATTTTTGTTTCTATGGATTTAGAATTGAAAGATATTTCAAATAAAAAAAAATTCATATTAAATAAATTAATATTTTAAAAACAATTTTAATTAATATTTTAAATATTTTATTAAATTTAAATCCAATGGTTTGAAATTTTGGGAAAGCGTTTTTTAGCATGTATGTTATTTACCATAATTTTCTAAGCTTCATTTAAATTTTTATTTAGTTATAATTAATTTTCTAAGCTTGAAAGTCATGATTTTACCTTCGACTTTTAAAAGTAATTATAATTATATCTTAAATCAATTACATACACTTAAACAAATTATGGAATTATTAAATAAAGCTTAATTATGGATGTAGTGAAGTTGATCAAATCCAATGCAAGTATTTAAGACATTTACGTGTTCCCCTTTACTTTATTTTGCCAAATCATTTTTTAGGCACCTTTGGCTCTCATTTGAGTTTGATTAACAAATACTATGGTAATTGTCTTCCTTACCATAGCACTTCAAAGTTAATGATGTGGGGAAGTTGTTGCGGATCAATGGTTTATGATTTTGATGATAGCAAACATTTTTTCTCTACAACTGCCTTATATACTAATGTTTCAGGTTCACACGATCGGACTACAATTTGGAATCAGCTCATGATTGGGTAGACTAGGTCTGAGTCAGTTTGTAATCTTTTTCCTTTCTTGAGTCTGTTGTATTTGGTGTGGGATCTTTTGATTTGTAACTTGGAAGATTTCCTATTGTTCCCTAAAGTTTTCTATTTTTGGTAATATCGTCCTCGTCCCGGACGATATCTATATCGTCCCAGACGATATCTCCAAAATCAAAAACCCTAATTAGGGCATCCTCATTAAGGCAGTCGTCATTAACAGATCGGCTTGGACTATACCTGCATCGGCCAGGACGATAATCTCAATTCAGAAAGAATCAACCGCCATAATCAGTTTAAGAATTCTTTGTTTTAGAAAATCGGCCAGGACGATATTATTATCGTCCAGGATGATCTAACTCAATTATGCCTAAATTGATCTGGTATCTTTGGAAAGCATTAATGGTTGATTGATATGATCATATCGTCCGGGACGATCTCCTAATCGGCCTGGACGATGTCCTGAACGATCTACATCGGATAACTCGAATTCAGGGCGATGATCAGGACGATTGAAATTGTTTTAAACTAATCGGCCTGGACGATCGTGATATCGTCCAGGACGAAGTAACCAATTTTCTTCTGATCATCCCAAATCGTCCCGGGCTGATGAGCTGAATTTGTACTGATTGGCCAGGATGATATACTTATCGTCATGGATGATAATGTCGGCAACTTGCATTAATGAGCTCGTTTTGAGAGCTTCTATTTAAGCTATGGCATGGCAACTTTTGGAAGTGTCTTTGGTAGCCATTGAAGCTTCGTTCTTGTGGGGGAGACTTGAAGAGAGAGCTTGAAAGGGAGTGAGGAACGGGTGAAGTCTGGGCGAGAGAAGATCCTGTGAGCGGGGACTCAAGGGAGTGTGGTAGGGATTCCACACGGTTGCTCCGGCAGGCTTGCACCTTAATACCATCAGATTCAAGGCTCGTCTCGAGGGAAGTTCACTAAAGAAGAAGATCTCTTTGGTGTCAAAGGACCTGGCGACTCTGCCGCACCGGGGAAGGTGGAAGTGATTTTGTAAGGGCTTCTCCGCCTAGCTTTGGGGGCTAAAGAAGAGACACTTTTGTAGTGCAATACTTGGAGGGTGCCTCCAAGGAGTGGACGTAGGTCAAGGTTTGACCGAATCACTATAAATTCGGTGTGTTCTTTTCTTATTATTGCTTCTGCATTTATTTTCTTCCGCACTTTGATTTCTATGGTGATTTTGGTTTGAGTTTTATCTTTGGTTTTTAAGTTATCCAATTCACCTCTGTTCTTTGTTAGCCTTGGGCCAATTCATGAGGGCTTAACATCCCTAATGAACTTTCAAGTGATTTCAGAAGCCCTTTCTAGTGTCATCTGAGAACTTTCAAGTGGTATCAGAGCGGTTTTCATAAAATAAGTTTTTAAAAGCTTTTGAATTTTTGATCCATGGCTAATCGTAATGTTGCGGAAGGTTATTCAATCACCAGACCTCCTTTATTTGAAAATATTTCATTTGATTTTTGGAAAACTCGCATGTCTATTTTCTTGCAATCGATTGATTTTCGCATGTGGCATATGATTTTAACTGGTTATTCATCACCGTCACGTATTATTAATGGAGTTAAAACTGATATTCCTTTTAATCAATGGAATTGGGAAGAACTATGCAAAGCTCAAATGAATGCAAAATCATTAAATTGCTTTTTCTGTGCTTTATATTCTGTTGTCTTTTTGTTAGTTTCCACGTGTACTACAGGTAAGGAAATTTGGGATAAACTACACACCATATACGAAGGCACTAGTGAAATTAAGCAATCTAAGTTGAATTTGTTAATGCATGATTTTGAATTATTTTCCATGAAACCTTATGAAACGATCATAGACATGTATACCAAATTCATTCAAATTGTAAACTCATTGCATGCTTTAGGAAAAGAATTTTCAAATTTTAAAAAAGTTAACAAAATTCTTCGTTGTCTACTGGATAAGTTTGATGATAAAGTAGTTGCTATTTATGAATCAAAAGATTTGAATGATTATTCTATTGATAATTTGATTGGCTCACTCATTACATACGAGCAAGGTTTGGGTCAAAGACTTTTGGATACAGGTGAAATGATCATTCTAAAAGCTGAAGATACAGAAAGAGGAAGCTTAGTTGGTGACGGTTACAATGACTTGTCAAGCAAATCACAAAGCTCACCAAAGCATAAGCAAAAGTGGAAAAAAGGTAAAAGTGGTAAGGATGTCCATATTTCTTCGGACGTTATTTGCTTTTGATGCAGGAAGCCTGGACATATGAAAAATCAGTGCCCTAATTTAAGAATTCTTCCTACGAAAGAAAAGGATAAGGTGAAACAAAATTTAAATTGGGAAAATAATGAAATGCAAAAATCTCATGGACAGATCTGATTTCTGAAGCATCGGATCAGGAGAGAGAAAATGGATAAAAGCCTTTTTTGTTTTTATATTTTTTGCTTTTTATTTTTCTTTATTTTTTTGTTTTTATTTTTTGTGGATGTTTTCTCTAATCAACACACACATTCACTTTTCTAAAAATGAAAAATCTACTTCTTGTTTTTTCTTGAAATCTTTGGTAAATTTTGTTTGACTTCTCTAAAACAGTCGAAAGAAGGAAACTCATTATGTTTTTTACTCTCAATCTCTATTTCCCAAAAGAGATTATCCTACTTTTGATTTAAAATATTTTTCATCTTTTAAATTAGTTTTTGAAATAATTTTTTTTATCTCCCTATATTTTATTTATCGCATAGGAATCTTTTGCAAGTTGTTGAATTTAATTCAAAATTTTCTTAATCAAGAAATTCGCTTTATCAATAGTATGGGTTTACTTTTGGCATTTAAGATTTCAGAAAGGTAGCATAGTCAAAAAATTGGCCAATGATGCCAAAAATAAAAGATGTGCAAAGCACCAAATTGAAAAATATAGAATACACAAAGTGTATCAAAAGATGCGCAGTGCGCCAACCAATTGTCAAGAGGCATAAAATGAGCCCACAAAAAGTTAATGCTTACCATTCTTGTACTTCTTAACAAAGCTTAAGAAAACCCTTGATACTTTCGATACTTGACTTTGAAAATCTTGATTCTTGATTCAACAGTTTGTGCATTGATCTTCTATTAGATATATTTTATGGAAGGAGTTTTTGAAAAATGATTGTTTTTTTCTCTAATTTATTTTATGATTTAGATATTGAATTAAAAAGTTTTTGAGCCTTCTTAAAGAACTTGAGTTTAGATTATCAAATTATGAATTTCTAACCTTTTCTGGGCTATGCGTTGTCAATTCAATTCTACTAAGTTTTTGATTAAAACCATGAGGTAACTTTCTCATTTTAAGAATATTTATTTTTCACTAGATCAGGGAATGTTTTTGTCTTTTGGTCATTTTGTTTTTTGTGCCTCCTCTCTTTTTGATAATGTCAAAGGGGGAGAACGTATTATTGAATTTTTGTATCTTATTTTCAAAAGATTAAAAATAAAAAAAAATATTTTTATCTCACCTATTTTTTAAAAGGGATTATTCTAGTGAGGGGGAGATTAGGAGAAATTGTTTTTTTTTGAAAATTCAAATTGAATTGTTTGCCATCATAAAAAAGGAGGAGATTATTGCGGATCAATGGTTTATGATTTTGATGATAGCAAACATTTTTTCTCTACAACTGCCTTATGTACTAACGTTTCAGGTTCACACGATCGGACTGCAATTTGGAATCAGCTCAAGATTGGGTAGACTAGGTCTGAGTCAGTTTGTAATCTTTTTCCATTCTTGAATCTGTTGTATTTGGTGTGGGATCTGTTGATTTGTAACTTGGAAGATTTCCTGTTGTTTCCTAAAGTTTTCTATTTTTGGTAATATCGTCCCGGACGATATCTATATCGTCCTAGACGATATGTCAAAAATTAGAAACCCTAATTAGGGCATCCTCATTAAGGAAGCCGTCATTAATGGATCGGCCTGGATGATACCTGTATCGGCCAGGACGATAATCTAAATTCAGAAAGAATCAACCGACATAATCAGTTTAGGAATTCTTTGTTTTAGGAAATCGACCAGGACGATCTAACTCAATTATGCCTAAATTGATCTGGTAACTTTGGAAAGCATTAATGGTTGATTGATACGATCATATCGTCTGGGAAGATCTCCTGATCGGCCACGATGATGTCCTGAATGATCTACATCAGACAGCTCGTATTCAGGGCGATGATCAGGACGATTGAAATCGGTTTAAAACTAATCGGCCTGGACGATGTAACCAATTTTCTTCTGATCGTCCCAAATCATCCCGGGCTGATGAGCTGAATTTGTATTGATCAGCCAGGATGATATACATATCGTCCTGGACGATAATGTCGGCAACTTGCATTAATGAGCTCGTTTTGAGAGCTTCTATTTAAGCTATGGCATGGCAACTTTTGGAAGTGTCTTTGGCAGCCATTGGAGCTTCGTTCTTGTGGGGGAGACTTGAAGAGAGAGCTTGAAAAGGAGTGAGGAACGGGTGAAGTCTGGGCGAGAGAAGATCCTGTGAGCGGGGACTCAAGGGAGTGTGGTGGGGATTCCACACGGTTGCTCCGGCAGGCTTGCATCTTAATACCGTCGGATTCAAGGCTCATCTCGAGGGAAGTTCACCAAAGAAGAAGATCTCTTTGGTGTCAAAGGACCCGACGACTCCGCCGCACCGGGGAAGGTGGAAGTGATTTTGTAAGGGCTTCTTCGCCTGGTTGTGGGGGCTAAAGGAGAGACACTTTTGTAGTGCAATACTTGGAGGGTGCCTCCAAGGAGTGGACGTAGGTCAAGGTTTGACCGAACCACTATAAATCCGGTGTGTTATTTTTTTATTATTGCTTCCGCATTTATTTTCTTCCTCACTTTGATTTCTGTGGTGATTTTGGTTTGAGTTTTATCTTTGGTTTTAAAGTTATCCAATTCACCTCTGTTCTTTGATACCCTTGGGTCAGTTCATGAGGGCTTAACATCCCTAACGAACTTTCAAGTGATTTCAGAAGCACTTTCTAGTGTCATCTGAGAACTTTTTGAAATTCCCTTTAGGTGAATTTTTAAGTGTTTGGATTATGGGATAACCCAAATACTTAAAACCTCACCCCTTCCAATGCACTTAGATTTAGGTCACATGATTAGCATTGAGTGGCTTGATGTGATTAATTGTGTGTATGTTAACAGTTAGAGAATATTGATTTTAAACCTATATGACTTAGTGTCACTCAAGGATAATAATTAAGGATAATATTTAAAAGTTTTAGAAAAATCCTAGGAAATTCACACACATCCAATAGGGGTGAAACTTTGAAACATTTAACTTAGTGGCATTTCACACCTTAGGATCAAATTTCAATGAATTTGAAGGCCATTAGATCAGAAAACTAGCTAAGTCAAAATTTAACCTCTTGAGGGACTCTAAAACTTAGAAAAATTATAATTAATTTAATTTAAATACATATAATATTATATATCAAACTATTCAAAATTAAACCCTCTATCTCAAAAGATAAATAGCCCCACCACTAGACCTCTAATTTGAGCTTAATTTAACTATTATTGAAATCAATAAATATTTAATTTAATTAATTAAAAATTATGAAAAATTATAAATAATTTCTAACCCTTGAAAACACTCCAAAATTAAACATTTTTAGAGTGATTCCAAGGAGTTTGGAACAAAATCATTAAAACATCCTTAATTAAGGAGTTACATAATTCAATTAAATACTCAAATTTTAAAAATTAATAAGTAATTCTAAAAATTTCCAAATTGAGCAAACTCAAATGCATTAGACTCCTTTTTGTGTCTAGTACATATTAAAAATATCAAACTTCCAGAAATCAATCTAATTATTAGAGTGAGTTTGGAGCAAAATCTTCAAAACCTCCTTAATTATGTAATTAAATAATTCAATAAAACACTCAAATTTTAAAAATTAATAAGTAATTCCTAAAATTCTAAATTGATCAAACTGAATGGCATTAGACTCCTTTAAGGGTCTAGTATTTATTAAAAATGTTAAACTTCTAGAAATCAATAAAAAATAAAAAAGTCTACTTTTTGGTCAATTTTAGTTCAAATTTGAACCCAAACTTAAAAAATCATAAGTTAATCTTGAAAAATCCAAATCTAGCAAACTTAGTGTCTATTTACTCACCTTAGGGTCTCGTGTTTAGAAAAATTATAAAACTCTATAACCTAACTTAAATTAAAAGTCAAATTTTGACCCCTTAAATTAATGAAGTAAATAATTCATAAAAACTCAATTGTTGATTAAAATTCTAGAAAACATCAATTTGTATATTAAAATTTGTTTACCAACCCCTGAATATATAACAAGCATTACAACATTAAAGTTAATAGAATGGACTACCTTGAGCTGTGCTGCTAATTTTATAACCAACCCTAGATGGTTTGTTAGGACACTTTAGGATGGACTAGTAGTGTGCTTGACGCACACACTTTAGATGTTGGTTAGGACAATGAACCCTAGTTTTAAGCTAGGCTAGTGTTTTCTTTTTATGTTACTTGTGTGCCAGGTTTTACATGATTTTTACTCATGTTGGTTGCTATAATTTATTGGTGTGGCATTATTGATGTGTTAATTTTATTATACTCTCTACAAATTGATGTTATGCTCACAGAATTTTTTGCAGGTGGGCATATTCATGTAGGGCTATAAATCAAGGGGACAAATTAAAATTTAACTAACATATTTTTTGCATGTACTAAAAATATTAAGTCCCCTTAAAATTAAAAGAGCATGGCCAAGTGTGACTGTGTTTTTATTTGAGCAATTTAATTGTATAACTATTTGGGATATTTTTAATTATAAATTCCTAGGATAACCATGCATGTTGTTTTAGTTTCCTTTTTAATATTCTATGTATATTTTAATTCAATTGAGTTGTGAAAATTAAATTTTAAGATGGGATATTAACCATCCAATTTGAAGTCCAAAGAGAAGGGAAACATCTCCTTTGGGGAGAGTTACCTTCATTTGGAAATTCAAATTAGGATGATTTGAAAATTTGAAGAGGAAAGAAACAATCCTTCAGGAAGGAGTTCTTTTCCATTTGTGTATTTGGACCTGACGAATCCAAGGAGCATAAAAGGGAGGACGATGATGAAGTAAAGACATAATAATATCCCATTCTTAAACTTTTGTTATTTCTAGGACTAGAATCTAGATTGTTCTTAGTAGTAACTGGACACTTTTAATTTCTATAGACCTTGTGTTATAATTAAGTGGCATTTATCATATGGACTTTTCTTATACTTATTTGGTTTATTTTATTTACATGATTTGATTGATGTATTTAATTTTTTGTAGTAGGAGTTTGTTAACCTCATCTTTATATGAGGTCATCAGGGCCCATTCTACTTTCAATAAAGTTCTAAATCAAATCCAAATTTGGAACCCCAAACTAAATTCTAAGGTTAAGGATCCAGGCTCTGAAATCCTTTCTAAGTGATTTTTCTATCTTATTGAAATCTATTTAATTGACCCTTGAATCATGATCTATCAGTTGCATATTGATTAGGCATGTCCCTAAGACCAAGCCTCAAAATTTGAGCTGAATCTGGGGTCTCTAACTTTAAAAACTAAATTGATTTTTAGAGGATGTAAATCTTCAAATATTTACATCCAATGCCACAAAATTGCCATTTAGTGGGAATTGACCATGGGATCTTTCCCAAGACCTTTAAACATTTTCATGACATCTAATATAATATTTTGACCAGTAAATTACACTTTACTTGACCTAGAATTGACCAGAAGTCAAACTAACCAAAACGCCCATTAAGGTAATTTTTTGACTTTCCCCTAAGACTCAGCATGACTCAATCACATCAAACTTTGAAACCTCTCATAGTGCATCGTGAACATCATTAAAAATGCATTAGACTCAAACCTAATCTTTGGTTTGACCTGGTTGGCCAAGTGAACCATGGTTTACCAAAGTGTCGCTTAAGGGCTTAAACTCCCATTTCAATCCAAATGAACTCCTCTTTCCATGGGACTACCTCCATTGGTTTTCATTGATCAATTCAACAATTTTGAGCCTAAACTCAACCCTTGGTTTGACCAAGTTGACCAAGTTAACTATAGTTGACCAAACTACCCTTTAAGTTTTCAAATTTGTATTTCAATCAAAATGAACCACTATTCACTTAGGACCACTCCAATAGGATTCCAATGGTCAATCCAAACTTAGTGGATCCAACCCTTAACCCTAGGTCAACTTGGTTGACTAAGTCAAGTTTGACCAAGCTTATATACACCTTAAACCCCTTTAAATACTTTAACTAAGGCCTTGCCAAATCCATTCAAACCCTTAGGATGACTCCTTAGGTCCCTAGGGGATCCCTCTTGAAGACCCAAGCCTTGGGCCAACATAGGTTAGCCACATGACTTGACCCAAGTGCAAGAGGTCCCCCATGAGCCAAGACTCTCGTTAAGCCAAACTGAATTAAAATAATGGTGGCATTGGGTCTCTCATGACCCAATTCATCCTCCAAATTGACCCAGCCCATGGGTCAACTCAAGTTAGGAATTATGCTAACCCAAAGTGGTCAAAACTACTATGGGTTAAGCCATTTCCCAACCTAGACTTCCCCATTCACAACTAACACCTCCATTAGGTAGCCCATGGTATAATACACCTACCTTAGTTGGCCTAACCCTTGGGTTAAATTGGGTTAACACTTAGGCTAGCCCAAAATGGTCAATACCACATTGACATTAGTCTTCTCTTACCACCATCCAAATTATACCCAGTCCACACTTGTATTGGATAGACATTGACCCAATGCACCTCCCACATCAATCCTTGCCTATGACTTGACCCATGTGTCACCCATGTTGACCCAAATCATACATGTTTTTGTCAACCTGAGCTAAAGATTGAATTAGGTTACCTCCTTCCTAATTGAGCTCATGTTTGAGTTCACCTAACCTCCAGCATTCTTTCTAGCTCATCTTGACCCAGTAGTGATCGATGGCGGCCAAAATGAATAGAGAATTATCTCCGGTGGTCCCCCCTCATGCACCCTATCTAAAGCTTCTCCCTTCTCTAATTTTGGTTTCTTTAAGCTCTAAGGGCCTCCACAGCTTATCCCTTAATAGCTAGAGGCCATCTGACAGTCTACCAGTCAATCCCAACCTTCTATGGCCTTGAAGGGTCACTTAAATTGGGAAAATCCTTCCAATCCATTCCATTCACTTTTAGCTTTTTGAATTCCAACCCTAGAGCTCTTTGAGCAATCCCATAGCTTCTCCTAGTCTCCTAGTCATCTACAGCTACCATCTTGAGCAAACTCTGATAAAAAAACTTTACCCTCTGCTCGAACTCCTACCTCCGGTCATCTTCCGCCCTGACAATTGAAGGAGAAGTGTTCCTTGTCATCCACTCAAGCTTCCCACAAGAAAAACACATTCGTTGGGACTTTATCCAAGGTATAAAACTAATCCCGAGTCATTTCTAGGTAGTGCCATTTAAGTGTGAAGTAAACCATCAACTCACTAGAATCTAAATGTTGGATTGATAATTTATACATTTATGATCCTCCATATGAAATTCCAATGAGTTTTGCCTACGCAATCCCTTAGATCATGACGGAGAAACTCTATGGCTTCAAGCTTGTACGTTAGGTTGGAGATGTAATCCAAGCCATTAATTTTAATCAATGGTTTGGATTAAATCCCATGGTCTCAGAGTTTGTTTAATCATAATCATTCGATTTATGATCTAACAGCTATATGCAATAACACATTATTAAGTCAGTCACCAATGATTGACAGACCAATCAAATTACACCCACATGTAAAGCATTCAGTTGACTAGATAAGTCTGCATTTAATTTCACAAGAAATTAAGGGATTTTTGAAAATTCATATCTCATATTCCATTTGACCAAATTAGGAGTTATTAGGCTCATTAGAAAGATCTCCAGGGGATCTTCAAAAGCCCTATGGTCTTAGGTTATAGAGCTGTATGAAACTCAGTGGATTGTAGTAGTTATCCTAGGGGCATTTTAGGCTTTTCTCATAAAACTGAACTCACCATAACTTGAGACTTTGGGGAAGTGAATTTGGGAATGTCTTTGACATCTCAAAATTTTCTTTCCCTTGTATGAATTGTTTAAGTGCATGTTAGATTTAATTTGAACTTATTAAATTATTGGTTTTTTTTTAATGTGAATTAGGATTTGATTGTTTGTACGTTTATTCTACTTAAGATAGGGAGTTTAGAGCCACTGATTTCATCCCTCCCCTTGCCCTAGGTAGTGAGTTAATTTTTTTAAGGTAACTATATGTTACCTTAGGTGGTTTGGTTATCCATCTTAAAGGATTCAATTCGGGCCCCATTTCGATGGGCTTGGGCCTTAAGGTCATGTGAGTTCATGGCCAAAGTTTCAATGAAAATGGAGCCCATTTGGTCCACCAACTAGAGAATATAAAATCACCCCTAGATTGAACTATTTCCTCAATTAAATTATAACCAATTTATATAAAATTTGAAAATTCTATATAAGGTATCCAATTGCTCGTAATTGAACCCTCCATTCATGAAAAATAAAGCCCCTTTGATTAGACATCTAATTTAAGTTTAATTTAGTTGTAAGGAAAATTTATATTTAATTAATTTAATTAATTAAAAATATTAAATAATTCCAAAAAATTTTTGAAACACTTGTAAACACACTCTTAAGTCATTTCTGACCTTTGGAGTGATTTTAAGGTGTTTGTGATTGATTTGGATAAAACTCTAAAATCATCCCTAATTAAGCAATTTAAAAAAATTCAAAAAATACACATATATTGAAAATTTATAATTAATTCTAGAGAATTCTAATTTGACCAAACATAATGTCATTCAACTCCACTTAAAATCTAGTATTTTCTAAGCATGTCAATCTCCAAATTTTAGTCAAAGTTAAAAAGGCAACTTTCCAATCAACCGTAATTCTAATCTTGGTCAAAACTTTAAAAATTCATAACTTAATATAGAAAATTTCAAAATTGTCAAACTTTTAGTCTAATTACTCAATGTAAAGTCTAATATTTAGAAAAAAAATACTCAAATTCCATAATTCACTCAAATTTAAAAAGTTACTTTTGACCCTTATTTAATGAATTAAAATAATTTAAATAATTTCAAAAATTCAACAATTTACTAAAACTATAGAAAACTCTAACTTGATTAATAAAATTATTCAACCAACCCATTAATTCATATATGTACTCCAAATATAATGTTTTTGGGAAGGACTATGTTGAGCTGCGGGAGGCTTGGTTCCTCGAGCCTACTATGACAATGCCATGAATAGATTCAATGGAGTGTAAAACTTAAAATCATGTGTCTATTAATTATTTAAGTAAATTAAAATCCTTATTTCAATTATATCAATTTGGTTTATAGGCTGGAATACCTTGAGCTGTGGGGCTAAGTGTCCTATGGAGGCCTAGCTCCTCAAGCCCACTATGATAATGTCACGAATTGGTTGATGGAAAATTTAAATTAATTTATCCTTAAAATCAACAACTAACTAAGTTAATAAAAAATTATTAATCCCCTTAGCTTCCAACCAATTAAATCAATTAATTCATATTAATTACTACTAGGTAACCCGAGCGTATGAGGTTATTAACTTAGCCACAGGTAAGGTGAAACAAACTTCATGATCCTCATATATACAAAGGTAGTAATCAATTAAAATTTAAAATATACTTTAAAATCAACATTAAAACAATAATACCTAAACTAAAATTCAAAATCACCTTAAAATTTTAATAAACCCGGACAATAACCAACTTTAATAAGTTACATAGTATAGTCCCCATCCAAGCACTCAACCTTTTCTCACACACTTTAGATAGTTTACTAGGACGGCTGACTCTAGATCTAGGCTAGACTAGTGTTTACTTTTATACTTCTATGTGCCAAGATTTTTGGTATTTCTCATTATACTAGTTGAATAATGTGATTATTATGATTGATGTGTTTATTTAATTATATAATATGTTAATTGATGTGATGGGCTTTATATTACCCTTAGGTTAGGAATAATCTAGTTGCTTACTGAGTTTTTTATAGGTAGCCATGCTTATAGAGGGCTAAAGTAAAGGGGGCAAATTAAAGATTTAAATTAATAGAGTTTTCTACAAGTGCTAGTTCCTTACCCCCTTAAAACTTAAAAGATCATGGCCAAGTGTGGCTAGGAATTCCATTTTAATGCATATATATATATATATATATATATATATATATATATATATATATATATATATATATATATATATATATATATATATATATATATATATATATATATATATTCAATTTGATTAATCGATTGAGTGATTTACTTTATTTGTGCAAAAGATTGCGTGCTTTTCTTAATTTTTTTATCTTGCATTCTGCTTTTATTTTAGCCTGGATACATAGAGGCTCATGAGGGTACGAATAAAAAACTATTTCTTCTCAAAATCTAAATAAAAATTTTTAGGCTAACATACCAATTATAATGATCTAAGAAGTAAGCTCGGGACCATCGAGTGTCTGCATAAAATCATATTTTTATCTTTTCTTACTTGTTAGGCACCTCCCCGTCTGTAGTTCTGGCAAGCCACATGAATTATTAGGGTGCATTCCTATCAAGGGAATGTTGTGTAATCTTTAGGATAACATATTTTTATGAGTGATTTTAAAATTGTTTCATATGAATTTTATGTATTCATCGAGTCAATTAGCATGGATTGCTTTAAAAAATAATTAAAACGTTAATAAAACTTTTATTGAATTCTCTTAAGCATAATCACCCTACATAAGTCAAGGGTCCACATAGGAACCTCCCTCGATGTCGGCTCCAACTCCTTAAAACTTTAATTGACAATGTCCATACCACTCTTTATAAAAGGACTAGAGTTATGAATTTTAAATCGCCTAGGCGGTTAGCTAGTTCCCCATTCTAGGCATGGTTATGTCCTAGTTTTATACTACATTAGCTAGGTTTATGTAACTATCATTTATTACCCAATTTAGATTTAGGATCTAGGTCATATTTAAAGTCAAAAGACCCTAGAATTTGAGAATACAATCCCAAATTTTTAATAAAATAATCAACTCAAACTTAAGCTTTTGTCAATCTAAAACTTAAAGCCTAATATGTAGAATAGGTTAGGGTACTTCTGAATTCGTTTCAAAATCTCAAAGTGCTTTCTACCCTTCATCCTTTAATCCTTAAAATAAGTGCTCAAATTTGATCCAATCCCAGTAGAGATTTTAAACTCATCTCTTTTTATATCACTCCTAAAAAAACTCTAAATAGAATTTTTGTCATTATTCTAATTGAGAGTATTCATAAGAAATTCTACCTCCCTACGATGTAATTAACTATAAGGTCTTACACAAGTAGGAAATTTTGAACCCACATACACCAGTAAAAAATTTATTTTCAAAACCTAATTAATCTTTTTTTGGGAAAAATAAAATAAGCGACGATCATAATTATCATATTTGGATGATCAATGATAAGTGATATTTTCTTCTTTCAGGGAGATATATCATTTACTATAGTGATTTGAATATGAAAATAATGATGATTCATCTAGGTTATAATAATTAGATATAGATAGAATGACATTTTTACCTTTTAGGGTCATATGTAGTTTTTTCTTAGATTTGACTATTATAAATAAGATGAAATTTTTAGTTTCATTGTTCGAACATATTAGGGAATAATATATTTGCCTCATGGGGTAATATATCATTCATAATAATACGCTCAACTTTAAGGCTGAATTTTTTAAATCCCTCTTTCAAACTTTCAAACACCCAACAAAAATGGCACGACCAATGGGATGAAATTTCTCTCTCCATCTTCAATAATGACTTAAATTTTATTGTATTGATAGTTTTGACTATCTTTCTTCCGTTGGTCCCTCTACCTATTTCTTTCATGGGTTAGCGCATCCAACATAAAAAATACATGTAAAAAAGGAAGTGGGAAACCTCTACCTGAATTAGGCTTTGACATTTTTGACCTCAAATTTTTTGGTGGAGTGAAAGAGTCAAGCCAAACCGTTAGGACCTTCATATAAATTTTATAGACCTGCATGAATGAGTCTAACTCAATATGCTAAGTTTTAAAATTTGAAGGAGGTTGGTTCAATTCCAATCTTAAGTTCAAGATTTATTCTCAATTCTCAAGTTAAAATCAGGCTTTAACATTTTACCCCTGAGTTACTTGTTAGGATGAAAGGGTTAAGCCAAATTTTTGAAATTTTTTATACCAATTTTAAAAATCTTAAGTTGAGCAAAAATCAAAATTTTAGGTTTCAAAGTTTGAAGAAAATTCCTCAATTTCAAAACTCTAGTTTCTTTTTAAAATTCTTTAAATCAATTTTGATTATAATTGTTATATGTTATGCTATAACATTCTCTTATAGTCTAACATATATAATGAAAATTTAAACATTTCTAAGTCATTGGTGATCTTTCCATCTTATCATCTTATGTTGGGTTATAGTTTCCTATACCCTGACATATGAGATAAGATATAAGATCTGTGATGTTGTTCCAATTTAAATTTCAAGTTACTAATTTAAACTTTCTCTTTTCAATTTTAAAAAATTCACTATGTTATAATGCCTAGTAAACTAATCTTCTTAATTGACAAAGGCCTACATGTGAAAGAACTTATTTGTAACAATACCATTCAGTTCAGTATGGGTTTCAATCCCATTAAGTTTTTTGTCAACTGGAATATGATAAGTGATGTTATTGCTGATTCTGACTCCCATTTAGAAAATTACATTATACTACCTAAGGAGAGCATAGAACCCCTAGTTTGTTCTCCAGATTATATCATGGAGGTGCAACTTCACTGTGCTAAGGTCTTACCCCCTTGGCTTTCCTCAGGAAAAGGTTGTTTGATTGAAAAGAGTGTAATTGACAAGGTTAATTTTTTTTTTGAGAAAAATTAATTTCTAAAATTTTAGTTTTATAATTGAATGCATCATTATGAATAATATATCATCTTAATAGGTGAATATATCATTTCTTAATGGGTTCAAATTACAAAACTTTAAATTCATGCTGATTATCATAGTAAAACTTAGGAAAGAATCACATATGTCAATCTGGAGGGTCAAAATTAAATTTTATTGAATGTTTGACTATGTCAATCTGGATAAAGGGATCATTAATTTCATAATCAAAATTATAATAGTAATTAATATATCTTTTTGAGAAAAGAAAATATCAATCACTATCGATTGTTTGAAAATGACAATAATGATTATTGGGTTTGATTTTCCCAAAGATAATTAATTGATGTTTTAAAAAGGTTGACTTTTGGTAAAATTTGATATGGGTTTTTAAATATCCTGTGAGTGCAAGCCCTTGTAGTTAATTACAATATAGGAAATCAAAATTTTCTGTGAATACTGTTGATTAAAATAACAATAGAAATTTTGTTTTTGAGATTTCAAAACTTGATGTCAAAGGAGGTAAGGATTGGAATTTTCAAATGGGATTGGATCAAAGCTCATCACTTATTTTTGAAATCAAAGGAAGAAGGGTAGGAGGCACCTAGGATTTTGAAATAATTCAGAAGTGCCACAGTCTATCCTAAATGTTGAGCTTGAATTTGAATTGAAAGGGATTTATGTTTAAGCTATTAATTTTATTAGAAATTTGGGATTAGATTCCTAGAAGGTTAAGGTCTTATAGCTTGAGCCTGCCTTAGAATTTAAGTCTAAATTGGGTACTAAAAATTTGTGACCCAAACCTAGCTAATGTAATACAGGATCTGGACTTACCCCTACTTGTATTGGGGAGCCAACAAAACCACCTAGGCGCTTCAAAATCATGTATCCAATCTTTTATTAAAGGGTGGGTAAGGACATTATTTTAAGTTAAGTCTAAGGAATTGGGGTTAACATCTAGAGCATATCCTAATTTGGCCCTTAATTTATATTGGGTGACATGAAACTTGAAATAAAATGTAATTAAGTTTTAGACTCATTTAAATTTGTTTCTAATATAATGCATGAAAATTGACTCGATAAATACTTAAAATTTAGATGAAGTAATTTAAAAAAAGGTTTAAAAATAGATTTTATCCTAGAGATTATACAAAATTCCCTTGATAGATTTGTACCCTCATAGGCCAGGTGGTTTGCCAAAACTCGCAGGAGGGGAGATGCCTAACAAAGGAAAGAAGGTGCAAAAAAATTCTATGCGAATTCATGGTGGTCCCAAGCTTACTTCATAAAAGTATTAGAATTTCTATACAAGCTTAAAATTTTTTAAATTTAAGTGAAGTAGAAAAGTTATAATTATCCCTCATGAGCCTTTGATCGGGTTCTAGGCTAAATCAAAATCGACATACAAGATCACAAAAAAACTACTAAAAGTATGCATTCTTATGTCATAATCAACACATCAATTATTAATCAAATTAATTAAATTATTATTCAATTCATGTGGCAAGTTCCACTTAATATTATAACCCAAAATGGAATAAAAGTAAAATTTTCGGGTACCATTGATAACAAGCCCATATTTCTAATCCCAAGACTCAAGTGACTTTGAGAATGAGTCTTCTCATTCTTCACTTCTTTGTTCTCTGTGGGCTTCTTGGATCGTAAGGTCTACATATAAAATGAAAATAACCTCCCCCTTGAAAGCGGTGCTATCTTTTATGTTTGGATTTTTTAAAGTCATCATAATTTGGATCTCAAAATGGAGAGGAACTCTCCCCTAAGGGATGTCCATTCCTCTTTAGATTCTAAATTGGATGCTATCCCGTCTCAAATTATCACTTTTAAATTACAACACTTGACTTGAATTTCATACATTGAATATTCAAAAATTAAAAGATTATAGATCACCTGTAAGGTTATCCTACGTAGTTTGAATTTATATCCCAAGCAGTTATATATCAAAATTAAATGCTCAAATTTATAGCCATACTTGGCCACGTTTTTTTAATTTAAAAGGGGACTAAGCGTAACACATACTTGTAGTAATTTAATATTTATGATTTTGCCCCCTTATATTTCAAATGCATTGTATGAGCATGAACGCCTGCATAATATTGAATAAGTATAAATCATCCCAAAGATAAGGATAATCTACTATAGAATCAAATCAAAACACATAGTATAGAAATTAAATACATATTTATTTAATCTAAACTAGTAACCATCATGTAGTGAAAAGCACAAAAAATTAAACACATAGTAAAAAATTAAACACCGACCTAGACTAAGAATAGAGTTGGTTGTCCTAGGAAACCATCAAAAGTGTGTGAGGTAGGTTGTGTGGGTTGGATATATCCTATATAAGGCAATTTGTTAGAGTTTTTTAATGTTCTGGTTTATTGAAAGGCTTTGGAGAATATTTAATTAAAGTTTAAATATTAATGGCTTAAGATTAATGTTAAGATGTATTTTAAATGTTGTGTGATTATTACCTATGTTAAATAAGGGCCATGAAGTTTATATCACCTTCCTTAGGGCTAAGTTTATAGCCTCATAGGCTCGGGCTATATAATATTAATCGGTATAGTTAAGTGAATTAAATTGATTAAGGTTTGAAGGTTGATGATTTTTTATTAAAATTTATTGATTATTTATTATAAGATTAGATCAATGTTTTTTTTTTTTAAAAAAATTTAGATGTTTTTTTGAATTTTTGAAAATTTTGGATTATTTTCATCATTTAAATTGAGGGGATAAATTTTGACTTTTTGATTAAGCTTAATTTCTAGAAAATCAATATTTTTCATATTAGACCTTAATATGATCAATTAGAGTATAAGTTTGCTAGATTTGGATTTTTCTATATTTAGGTATGTATGTTTGAAGTTTTGACTTGATTTTGACTTAAGTTTGACCAAATAATTGACTTTTTGACTTTGACTGATATTTGAAGATTTGATATTTTTAATAAATATTAAATTGAATGCCTTGGAATTTGATCATTTTGAAATTTTTTAGAATTATTTATGATTTTCAAAGTTTGAGTATTTATTTGAGTTATTAAATTGATTTAATTAACGAGTTTTAATGATTTAAATCCAAATGAAGTTAAAAGTTATTGAAATAAGCTCCAAAGGTTAGAAATGAGCTAAGGAGGGATTCTAAAGTGTTTGAGAATTTTTTTGGAATTTTTATTTATTTTTTGTCAATTAAACTAATTAAATATTGATTTTAACAAAAAATAAATTAAAATTAAATTGATGTGAAATTAAAGGGCTTTTATTTTTCTTGAGTTAAGGACTTAATTCTGGTGAGTTATATGCATTTTATATAATTTTTAGATTTAAATTTGATTTATTAGAGCATGTAGAAGTTTTAAGGCTTAAAAAAATGATTAGCTTTGATTTAATTAATTAAGTGGTTTAATAATTTTTAAAATTTATGAAAATTTTCCCTAAGGTAGAGAATGTCATTATGTTTAAGTGTCTCAATTTTCTTATAAAAAAGATGTGTATCCTAATTATTAAAATTAAACTAAGTTCTCTAAATATGACCTTAATTATTATCCTTAAGGTGTCAGTAGGTTGTGTAGGATTGAATCAATGTTCCACTAATCCTTGGTATCATACGCATGCATACATAATCACAATCAAGTCCTTAAAACTAAGAGAGCCAAGGCTAAGTGCATGCGTGTACATCATATACATGCAATATATTCAATTAATTGAGAGATTAATCAATGACTAATTAGATAAATAATTATTAATTGATCAATCATCACTCCCCATCAAATCTATTCAATCTCAACATATGTTTAAAATCTCAAGACCACACTCAAGGGACCCAAAATTAATTGTATATAGTTTTAAAATAAAGTATATAATAATAATAATAGTAAAACTAATAATAATAATAATAATAATAATAATAATAATATTTTAAAATATGAATTTTAAAGTAATATTAGAATATAATCAAAACTAGTTTTTGAAAGTAAAAAAAAAAAGAAAGATAATTTAAAATAGAGATTTTCAAAATTTTAAATAATATTGAATGATATTAAATTAAATAATGATTAAATATTAAATATTAAAATATTTAAAACTATTTAAAATATATAAAATTTAATTTAATTTTTTTTAAATTAAAGTAATTAAAATTATGAAAATTTTAAGATATTATGCATATTTGTTTTCATTTAAAATGAATTTCTTTTGAAATTTTGAAGTTTTATGTTAAATAAAGTATTTAAATGAATTTAAAATTAATAAATATTTAAAATAATTCTAAAAATTAAATTTAATTAATTTATGAAATTTTAGATTTAAAAAAATATAATTTTAAATTACTTTAATTTAAAAGATAATTTAATATTAATTTAATATTTAAATATTTAAAATTTATTTAATGTATTTAAATTAAATTTAATTTAAATTTAAAAAAATTTGAAATTTTAAATAATTTGATATAAAGTATTTGTTTAAATTTGTTTTGATTTAAACTAATTTTTATTGTAAAATACTTAAAATTTTATATATTTAATCCATTTAAAAATAATCAATATTTTAAAAATACCTTGAAAGTTATATTAAAATAATTTTCATAACTTTTTTAAATTTGAAATGATTTAAAATTAAATAATATCTTAAAAATATTTGATTTAAACTTAATTAAATATTAATTTGATTTGAATTTTTTAATAATTAATAATTATTAAAACATATTTGATATTTTGAAATAACTTTTAATTTCAAATTAAGATGTTTGAATTTTAAAGGCCTTAGTGTAAAGTGTTATTAATATTTTTATTTATTTGAATTTTCAATCATCTTTGGAATATTTTAGCTATTAAATATATATACTTAATATAATTAACCCTAATTAATATTAAATATTAATTTTAAATGAAAATAAATTAATATAAGTTTTAAAATATTTTGATAAAATTCGGAAAACATTTTAAAGTATATTGATTAATGTTTTGAAAATATCTTAATTATTTTGAATTAATTATTAATTAAAATATTAAATATCTAATGTTTAAAGTAATTTGAAAATATATTTGATATTTTAAGTTAATTTTCATTCTAAATTAAAGGGTTTAAAATTTTGTGAATTTTGATATAAAATATATAATTTTGTGAAAAATATTTAATTTTATATAATTTTTAGAAATTTTCTATCTTAAAAACTAATTTTAAATTAATTGTACCCTCTCATGGTGCCGATAGCAGTGGGGGACACATGACGGAGATTGATTGGCCGGATTCAACTGCGCCGATGATATTGATTGCCAAATTGATACCACATGACATGATATCACTTGTCCACGTCAGACTTGATTGTGAGCCATCTAATTATTCGTTGCTTGAAATTAATAGCTTAGATTGAGCCGAACAAAAAGGATAACGATGAGATCGATCACGTGGTTGAACCAAATTGCGAAGGGGCTAGATCATGACCATTGATCTCACACAGTTGTAGAACTATGTAAACTAAATCCTTGGGAGGAAAAATGGCTCATTCTTGACATCTACTCAGTGGATTCTCATGAAATTTTAAACTTAGATTAGTTAAGTGAACAAAAATCCAAAGGATTAAATTTGACGGTCTAATAAGCACTTAAGGAAAATCTAATTTAAAATAAGTGTTATGACATGGGGCCTAATTATACCTCAACTTATTCAATGATTTAATGAGCTCGAAGCACAATTGAGGTTGTAGACTATCCACACTTATTTCCTTAGTTGAAAGTACATTCTGAAATGGCTTAGATTAACAGATGGAGCTTTGAATAGAGCTAAGCTTGAGTTCGTCGGGAATAGACTGTCTGTGGGCTTTGACTGACTAGATTAAGTTGGAAAAGAATGAAGGGATATCATAAAGCTTGAATTAACTGAGAGCTTGACTGGGAGGGCTTGAGGTAGTGAGAGATGGTTAAGGTTAGAATCATAGCTCAAATGGGGGTATTGCCCTATTTTGCCTTCTCTAGGCCAAAGGGACGACTAGGATTCACTGGGGGAGCTCCTACATGATTGCCACCTACCTTGGGGGTTATCAAAAAGCTGTGGGAGAGAACAACCCAAGTACAATTCACATGGAAAGTGATTTATCCTTTTGAGAGCTTTTGGGACCACCACTCTTAGCTTAGGCATAACCCAAGGATTAAGGCATGCTTAAGAAGTATATTGAAGATAATTAGGACTACTGAAAGTGCTTAAGATGAAGTGGATTAGCTTAAGTAAAGGAATTTGATCATTTAAAGCCTTTGGAGGCTTTATTATCTTGGTTGACTAGTCAACTAGCCTACATGGCTGTGAGGTGGGAAATTGGGGAGTATTAAATACTAGTTTGAGTGGTTTGAAGGATTCCAATACTATAGTATTAAAGTATAAATAAAAAAATTAAAGTTTGAGGTAGTTTAAATGCTTGGAATTGATTTGAGTAAATGATTTGAGTAAATGCTTAACTTAAGGTTGGTTTAAAAACATTCAAGGCATCAAATAGGATAGATTGAAAGCTTGATAAAGATTTGAGAAAATGCTTATGATGGTTTTGATATAAACACACAAGTTTGAACAAAATTAAAATGTTGACTTGGAAACTTTACTTAGATTTAGTTAGCTAAAGGTTAAGATATGTTTAAACTATGATCAGGAATTGATCTGAAGTTTATGAGGGGTTGGATAGGTTAAATGGGCCAGAATAACCCATTTAAAGCCTTAAGAGGCACTTGGGTCAACATGAGTTGACTTGGTCAACCAAGTTGACTTAGGACCTAGGTTTGGTCTCAATGGGCTTGAAATGATATTTTGAGTATGTGGGAAGTGATCCCATGGTCTGGAGAGGTTGATTCAATCAAATTGACTGCTTAGACCCTTAAGGGCCTATTTGGTTAACCTAGCTTGACCTTGTCAACTAGGTTGACCCAAGACTTGGGTCTGGGTCCAATAGATTTGGTTTGATGTTTGAAATTGAATGGAAGTATTTCCATGCAATTTGAAGTTCATTTGGTTTGAAATGACTATTGAAACCCCTAAGGGGTATTTTTATCATTTTGTGTTGAGTTGGTCAACCAGGCTTGACCAGAGTTAAGGCTTAAGTCCATTGCACTCTTAATGATGATTAGAATGCATTGGAAGAGTTTTTAGGATTTGATTTGAAAATGATATGTTTGAGTTTAGAGAAAATTCCAAAATTGCCCTTAAGGGGAATTTTGGTTATTTTGACCCGTGGTCAACTGGGGTAAAAGTGAGTCCACTAAAATGCAGTTTACTTCTCAACATGACATAATTATGGAAGTTATCATAGGCTTTGATGAAATCTCTAAGGTCAAAGTCCCTTGGGTGGAAGGCCTAGTGATATAGGTCGTAAATAATTAAAAGTTTTACACTATATGGAAATTAATGCAGTTTCTAAGGTTAGAGGTCTTAGAATGAGCTAAAATTTGGAGGGTAGACCCTAGGGCATGCTTAATCAATATGCAATTGATAGATCATGAATTAAGGGTCATTTGATTAGGGTTTGTAGTGTTTGAAAAATCACTAAAAAAGTCATTCAAGATAGGGCCTTTGAACCTTTGATTTTGGTTTGGATTTGAACTGGTTCTTGAATTTGATTGATAAGATTTGAATTATTCAAACCAATAATAATCATTAGAATGATTATAATTGATTGAATATTATTAAATTTAGATTGAAAAGTTGTTTGAAAGCTATATTGAGGTCTAATCTAGAGTCTAAATAAGCTTAAGGCTTTAATAACTTGAGGTTTGGGTTAGCTTGAGTTTTGGATTGATTGGAGGTCTAGAAAGATCTAGGGTTTGGATAAATCCTTGGGCTTGGATTCTTATTTGGTATGGATGGATCTTAGGGTCTGGATTAGTCATAATGATGTCAAACAAAAATGAGGTCAACAAAGGCAAGCAAGTTGTCTTTAATGATCTGATTTCAAATCCTCCTTCTTTCAAATCCATCAGGTTCTACGTTCGATGTTCCTATGGTTGACTATAATGTCGTATCTCATTTTAGGATGTTTCATCTTAAGAGGTTTGGGTTAGCTCATTTTATCCTCTTAAAGGAGATAAGGGTTAATAAAAGTACTTCTTGACCAAGATATTTGCTTAGCTCAGCTAGTTTTGACCTCTTAAGATGAAGCCCTCTACTTTAAGGAAATCCAAGGAGTAACTTTCTCTGATGAAGACTTAATTTTGGGTACTATCGATCATAATCACCCACTTTACATTATTTCAAATATGAGAAACTTCAAGTTATAAAAAGTTTTGGTTGATCCGAGTGGATCAGTTAATGTGATGAATATAAAGACTCTCACATATCTTAAAGCTGATACACTTAAACTCACCACTAACAAGTTGGTGTTGCACAGGTTCAATGAAAAAGATAAGAAGACTTTGGGTTTGATCATCCTATTTTTAGAGATTGGTGAGTTGAAGAATGAAGAAAAATTTAATATAATTGATTCGATGATCTCCTTCAATGTACTCTTAGGTAGGCTTTGGATCCATGAATATAGAATGATTTCATCTACCCTATACCAATACGTCAAGTACCAATGAGATGTCATTGAATATATAATTAAGGATGATTTGTAACTATTCCCTATTCAAGAGATCAGGATCTTTGAGGATGCTGCATACTACAACATCTTCTCATTCTATAATTGAGATCAAAATTATGGAGAAAACAAATGTGCAAAGCTCCAATCAAAATCAAGAATCAAAAGGAGAAAAAGAGAAAAGTAAAAAAATAAAAAAACAAGAATCAGATAGTGAAGATGATCCCAAGATTGTGGTCCTTAGGCCTCCAAACATGTTACCTCGTAGAGTTAGGAGGATGGCCCAAAGTGTATGTGGTTGAGGCCATATTTCATTTGAAAGAAGAATAGCCCAATCTACATTAATCCAAAATCAAGCTCTGATAAATAACTAGAAAAATAGGGCGCTACAATTCCTTTTGATTACCACAAAATTAATCCTCTTCCAAAATTTGATCTCACTTTAGAATAAGATACTAACCTAGAGGTTGATGCTCCAAAAGTTCAAACCAACGAGTCTGAATTAACAATGTATGAAAATCTCAGTTAGAGAATTGAAGCCTTAACCTTAACCCCACTATCTATTGGTAGGGTTATAGTGTTAGAGGTTAAGGAAGATCCTAACCTAGATAGTGAAGTAAGGAAAGTCTAGAGGGTCTATCCTGACTCCTCCTCCATAGGGAAAGAAAAGGATGTAATCCTTGAGGAGGTAGATTTAAATGAATTAATGGAATTACCTTTTGGCTACTTTCCTGTTGGTGTTAGAAGTCTTATCTCTAATGGTTTTGCACCATATCAATAGACTAAGGGTCAAGCTCGATACCATGAATGCCTCTTATATATAAAAACCCAGAAAATTTTGATGAGTGATATTGGCTTTGGTATTGTAAATTCATTTAATGATGATGAATATTATCTTGTGATAACTGATCATCTTCAATCTAAAAATGTCCCTATGAAAGTTATCAATTCCCTTCACAGATTTTGTTTGAAGACTTTAGATGAAATCGATGAACTTCAAGTTTGAGATATATCCCCTGAATTCAAAGAAGGGATTAAATCGACAGTTAACGAATTGAAAGAGATTAACCTTTGAATAGAACATGACCCTCAACCCACCTTCATAAGTTTGTTGTTAAGTGAGGATTAGTCTAAGGATCTGATTAAGCATCTTTTTGAGTTTAGGGACTGCTTTGCCTGATTATATGATGAAATGCCAGACTTGTCTGTTGATATAGCAGTCCATAAACTTAGTGTTCAGCACGATGTCATTCCTATCAAATAAGCTCCTTGATTCTTGCACTTAGAGATTAAGTAGAAAATTATTTTTGAAGTTAAGAAATTAGTTGAGGCTAAATTTATTCAAGAGGAACAATATCCCTCTTCGGTAGCCATTGTCGTGCCAATTTAGAAGAATAATGGTTAAATTTGAATTTACTGTATAAGGTGAGAGAAACACTGCATTCAAAACTCCTATAAGAATCTTTTATTATAAGGTGATACCATTTGGCCTTAAAAATACTAGTGCAACCTGCCAGTAGAACATGACTCAAATCTTTGATGAATTAATCCACAACCAAGATGAGTGCTACATTGATGATTTGGTTTTTAAGAATAAAATAAAAGAGGCTCACCTATATAACTTAAGAGTCATTTTTTAGAGGTTGATGCACTACGACCTTGAAATGAATCCCTTAAAGTGTGCTTTTGACGTCACCTTAGGAAAATTTCTTGATTTCGTAGTGAGGCACTGTGGAATAAAAATTATCCTATCAAAATTGAGACCATCTTAAATATGCTGCCTCCTAAGAGCCTTACTAACCTAAGATCTCTCCATGGTAGACTGGCATTTATAAGAAGGTTTATATCCAATCTTTCTAGAAGATATAAACTCATCTCTATCCTAGGCAAAAAGTATACTAAATTTATATGGGATGAAAAAAATAAAAATAATTAAAAAAATGTTCATATGGGATGAGAAATGTCAAAATGCTTTTGAAAGCATCTAAGAGTATCTAACTAATTTGCTAGTCTTGACAGCTCCTATTCAGGGGAAGCCTCTTATTCTTTACACCACTATCCTCAATGAGTCACTTGGCACCCTACTAAGTCAAGTCAATGATGAGGGGAAAGAGAATGCCTCTATTACCTGAGGCAAAGCCTCTGCCCTTTGAAAATTTGGCATCATTTGACTGAGGAGCATTATATTGCATTGGTTTTTGCAGCCCAAAAACCAAGACATTACATGCTCTCCTATTAAGGGAGTTTGATATTCAGAGTCAATACCTTACAATATGTTATGACCCGACAAACATTTTTAGGACTTAGGCATGGTGGTCTATGATATTACTTCAATTTGAGATCACTTTTACTCCCTTACTTATTGTGAAAGGATACGCCATTTCTATCTTCCTTGTAGCACATCTACTATCATCAGATTCTCCTTTAAATGATGATTTACCTGATAAACAAATCATGAGGTTAAAGGAGTCCGTTGGTCATGTCTGGGAACTTTATTTTGATGGTGTGACATCCTCTCAATGGGGCTTTTCCAATGAACAAAAAAGCCAGAATTGGCACAATTTTTATAACACTAGAGAAGGGAATGATGCACTCTTCCTACCACTTAATAGAGCCCTGTTCGAACAACCAGGTTGAGTATGAAGCTCTGATAATTGGCTTGGAACTTGTAATCCTAATGGAGATTAAAAATATTAAAATGTTTGGTGATTCTCAACTGGTAATCAACTAGATTATAAGTACTTATAAGGTTTTGAATCCTAAACTCCTTACACCAGTCACCTACTTGAGCCGATTCCTATCATAACTTTGTAGAAAATTTTCTGTGGAAGCATGTGATAGATTTTTTTTTTTTTTTAAAGAAATGCAAAATTTGCATTAAAATAAAAGAGAGGACAACCTAATACAAACTAGGTAATAGAAGATAATGATCCATTTTTCAATAAGAAAAAGGGACCTTATTAAAACTAAATTTGTTAATTTAAACTTTTTATAAATGAGATGAAATCCACTATCTCCTATTTTGAAACTGTTGAGATGCAGGGGATACCAAATTTTAAGACAACCCGAGGGTTGGTTAGTATCCCAGAGTTCCCATCCAGTTGGAAAATAAGAAGTAGTAAAGATCCCATAATCATTTATACCAAGTTTAAAATAACAAATTAAAAGTAAAAAAAGGAAATAGCATCTAAAAAGAAAATTACAATTTAAAATTAAACTCCAAAAGTTTGGTATAAAGCCGCCAAACTTTAAGTTCATAATCTCCATCTTCAAATATATCTCTGCTGAGTTGTTATCCACCGGAAAAACTTTTTTCATTTTTAGTGAGATAAGAGGAAAGAAGAACCTCTCAAATCGTTCTTCTCTTTATAATCAGCCATCTTTCTTCTAGGTAGTTCTTTCACCGGTCCGAGATCTTGTAGATCTTTGTACAGCTTGTGTTTAGAACTTGAAGAATCATGTTCTAAAGCTTTTTTATTCTTCAATAAGGCAGATTTTTTAAACTTCAAACTGATTGAAGAATTAGGAGAAATGGTTTTAGAACAACCATCTTTTGTTTCCTCAACATTAACAAACAATTCTGAAATATTTGCTGTCTTTATAGGAGTTGAATCTGAAATCTGCCCATTCATAGATTTTTCCTTAACCGTCTCCATTATTTGAGGAATTTGAATTTCTGAATTTCCAACAGCATTCAGATTATTGTTTGAAATAACAGAAGATATATTAATATCTTCATTTAGACCGTTTTCCAGCAAATGATCCGGATAAGGATTTATTGAAGACGGGTCCAGCTTCTCCACCTTTTCAGCCTCCACGATAGATGAGTTAGTTGGTGAGAAAGCCATGTCATCAACCTTATAATTTGAATTTTGATCTGCACTGGAATCTCCTAACATACCAGCATCCAAATTGTCCACCTCAGCCAAAATTTTAAATGAATTAGATTCAAAAATTGAATCCCGAAAATCATTGCTGATTTTCAAATTCTGGTTAACTACCACTTCTTCTCCTTCCTTGGATCTAGCATGTTCTTCAATCTAGCCTGCAGCTTTCACAGGATCGGACATCTGTTTAATCACCTTCCCATTTGCCAATGTTTGAACAATATCTTCTGGACTAGCATTAACAGGATCGGTCATCTGTTAATGACGGCTGCCTTAATTAAGAATCCTTATTTAGACTTTCTTTTTTAAGCCTGATCGTTTAGGACGATGTAAATATCATCCTGGCCGATATGAGTAAAAATAGAAATTCTAAGTCTCTCAAGTGTGTGTGTGTAGGGTTTCTTAGCATCAGTCTCTTTGACCATTACAAATAGACGCAAGAAGAGAAAAAAAAGTATAGACTGACTCAACCCTAGACCTATGTTATCTTGAACTAGCTTCGTTTGTTCGTCCGATCTTTGATTCCTGAAAAGTTAGAAGTAACAGGCAGTCCAAGAGAATCAATAGTGTTTGTCAATCATCAAAACATAAGTCATGAAAATAGATTTGCATTAATCTCCCCCTTTTTGATGATGGCAAAACACTACGAAGACAATTAGCAGTAAAATTTCAGGATTGACAAGTGTAAAAACATCATTAACTTCATATTGACATATCAAAAAGGAGGAGGGAACACAAAAGAACAATAACAAATTACAACAAATTTTTTTTTAACCAAGGCATGAAAATGATTTAGTATTCCATGTGATTGATTTAAAAACTTGTGGGTTAATGAGTTAACAATCTCAACAATCCATAGAATAGTAAAATATCCGATCATGGTTACCCTTAGCTCAGACATTTTTTAGGGTAGAATCGTCTTTTGAAATTAATGACCTAACTCAAAGAATTAATTGAATATAAGAAAAAGAATCCATCCATCACTTAGTTTAAGAAAAAACTATCTTTATAAAATAATGAACCAAAGTAAATCTGTCACGATCGCAAAACAATCGAAATCAAGTCTTTGAGAACCAAAACTTCTAAGTTCTAAAAGATTTAAAAAGAGAGAATAGCTTGCTTTTGAGTGGACTCATTTTGTGCCTCTTGTCAATTTGAGTGGCGCTTTGTGTATCTTTTTTTTTTATTTTTGATACACTTTTATGTATATTTTTCAATTTGGCGTCATTGCGCTTCTTTTGTTGGCATTATTGACCAATTTTTTTTTGCAAGCTACATTCTCTTTTTATCATCTCTTAAAAAATCTTAGTTGTAAATATATCTTCTTAGATATTAGAGAATAGGAGCTCTCTCTCTAACATAAGGAAGAATTATCACAAGCAGAATCAATAATCAAAGACAAGAGTAACGAGAGATCTTGATGTGATAAAAGAACTTTGTTCATTATAAATACAAGATAGATTTGCTTAAGTAAGCTTAAGAAAAGATCTTAATTTCATACACAATCTCTAATTTGAAATAGATTTTTGATTAGAAAAGAAAACTATGCCACTAAAATAGGTTAGAGAAAGAGACACAATCACAAAATATTTTTACCATCTAAGAGATTGAGAGATGAAAAACACATTGACTACAAATTTTCAAAAATAAGGGCATGGAATATGTTTATCATTTCAGCGATGATTTTGAAAGCTAAGTAAAAAAAAAAGAAAGTAAAACACACTAAAAAACTAAACATGAAAAAAAAAAGTAACTAAAAAATCAAGTTTCATGCATTTATGTCAATCACACCCAATCTGGTCCTTAGAGAACTGAAAGTGTCGAAGGCCAGTTATTTAGTAAAGATGTCAGCTAATTAATTTTCAGTTGTCACATGGTGTAACTCAATGTCTCCCTTAGTTACATGATCTCTAATGAAGTGATGCCTAATGTCAATGTGCTTAGTCCTTGAATATTGGATAGGATTCTTTGAGATGCATATGACACTAGTGTTGTCACAAAAGATTGAGATGGTGCCTACAGGTAATCCTAAATCCAATACCTGTTATTTCAACCAAAGGACTTGGGCCACACAACTTCCAAGAGCAATGTACTCAGCTTCAGCAGTGGAAAGTGTAACAGAGTTTTGCTTCCTACTAGACTAAGAGACCAAAGACTGTCCAATGAATTGACAAGTTCCTGAAGTGCTTTTTCTATCCACCTTGCATCCTACAAAATCAGAGTAAGAAAATCTAATAATCTCAAAAGAAGTGCTGTGTCTAGGATACCAAATCCCTAAGCCTTTTGTCCCCAAAAGGTATCTAAAAATTCTCTTAACAGCAGTCATGTGGGACTCCTTAGGATCAACTTGAAATCTAGCACAAAAGCAAACACTAAACATAATATCAGGTCGGCTCGCAGTCAAGTAAAGTAAAGATCCAATCATGCCTCTATAATTCTTCTGATCAACAGATTTACCACTTGGGTCCTTATCCAATGGACTACTAGAAGTCATGGGAGTGTTAATTGGCTTAGCTTTGTCCATCTCATATTTTTCTTCAAAATGTCCTTTATGTATTTTGTTTGATTTAAAAAGGTTCCATCCTCCAATTGTTTTATGCTAAACCCCAAAAAGTAGGATAACTCTCCCATCAAACTCATCTTAAACTCTCTACTTATTATTTTAGAAAAATCATCACACAATTTCTTATTAGAAGATCCAAAGAGTATATCATCCACATAAATCTGAACAATGAGTAAATCATCTCCAACTCTCCTAAGAAATAGGGTGGTGTCTACGCTCCCCTTGACAAACTCCCTCTCTAGTAAGAATGTGCTAAGCCTCTCATACCAAGCTCTTGGTGCCTACTTTAAACCATACAAAGCCTTTTTAATTTAAAAACATAATTTGGAAATTGGAAACTCTCAAAACCTAGGGGTTGTTCTACAAACACATCTTCTTTTATTTCCCCATTTAAAAAGGCACTCTTGACATCCATTTGAAAAAGCTTAAATCCTTTATAACAGGCAAAGGCTAATAGCACTCTAATGGCTTCCAATCTAGCTACTGGGGCAAAAGTCTCCTCAAAGTCTATCCCTTCTATTTGGTTATACTCCTTAGCCACTAATCTTGCTTTATTCCTAACCACCACTCCTGAATCATTCACCTTGTTCTTAAAGAACCACTTTGTCCCAACTACACTTTGTCCCTTAGGTCTTTCTACAAGCTCCCAAACATCATTCATAACAAATTGATTCAATTCTTCTTGCATTGCTAAAATCCAAAATTCATCAGTAAGGGCTTGGTTAATGGTGGTGGGTTCAGTCATTGAGATAAAGGCAGAGTGGTTCACCTCCTTCCTAAGTCCATGTCTAGTCTTAACTCCACTAGAAGGGTCTCCTAAGATCAAATCCTTGGGGTGACTTGTAGAGTATCTCCAATCTCTAGGCAAAGTGTGTGAAGGTCCAACCCTTTCATCCAAATCAAAATTTTCTACTCCTTGGGTGACTTCTCCTACTCCTTCATTATTTTGGCGTTCTATCCCCTTCCCCAAATTTTCTACTCCACTTGTAATCTCTCCAACATCATCATCTTCTACTCCATGTTTCTTAGGATCAGACTCATCAAATACTACATGGGTTGTATCTTCCACCATTAAAGTTCTCTTGTTAAACACCCTGAAAGACTTCCCAACACTAGAATATTCCAAGAATACTCCTTCATCAGATTTAGGATCAAATTTTCCCAAGTGAGACTTCCCATTATTGTGAATAAAAACCTTACAACCAAAGACATAAAGGTGGGAAAAATTGGGTGTCCTACCCTTAAGGATCTTATAGGGTGTCTTTTCTAATTTGGCTCTAACATTCACCCTATTCAACACATAACAAGCTGTGTTAACCGCTTCAACCTAAAAGTATTTTGGAAGTGAATACTCAGCAAGCATGGCTCTAGCGGCTTCCACCAAGGTTCGATTCTTCCTTTCAGCTACCCCGTTCTTCTAAGGGGTCCTATGAGCTGAAAAATTATGGCTAATCCCCTTGTCCTCACAAAAAACTCCAAATCTTTCATTCTCAAACTCTCCCCTATGATCACTATGGATGGTCAAAATCTCATAACCTAGCTTTTTCTGAATCCAAGTAGAAAATGTTTTAAACTCCTCAAAAGACTCATTTTTATGTGAAAGAAATCTAGTCCAAGTGAACCTCGAGTAGTCATCAACAATCACAAATCCATAGACTTTCCCTCCCAGGATGGCAGTACTTATGGGTCCAAACAAATCCATGTGAAGGACTTCTAAAGGTCTAGAGGTGCTAATGTCCTTAATGGGTTGAAAGGTGGAGTAGACTTGCTTTCCTAGTTGATAGGCATCACAAAGGTGGTCTTTTGAAAACTTGAGTTTGGGGACACCTCTAACTAGGTCTTTTTGGGTCACTTTCCTAAGGGTTTTCATACTTGCATGACAAAGTTTTCGGTGCCACAACCAAGAATCATCAATCACAGTTTTTAAGCAAAATGAAGCAGCACATTTAATGTTATTTAAATCAAGCATGTAGATGTTGTTGATCCTCTTTCCCTACAAAATAGTGTTGTTACTTAAACTTACAATGTATGAATTTGCAAAGAATTGCACGATGAAGCCTTTGTCACAGAGTTGACTGATGCTGAGCAAGTTGTGCTTCAATCCATCTACAAGCAAAATATTTTCAATCATAAGGTTCTTGGAATTACCAATTATACCTGCGCCTACCACCTTCTTGGTGGTGTTGTCTCCAAGAGTAACCTTGCCTCCAGTCCTGGACTCTAGTACAACAAACAAGTTGGCATCACTAGTCATATGTCGAGAGCATCCATTTTCCAGGTATCACATACTCTCATGAGGCCTTTTGTGAGAGCCCTCCTGCAAAATTACCAAATGTTAGATTTAGGAACCCAAGCAGGTTTGGGTTCCTCCTTATGAAGAGTAGAATGCAATGCAAGTGTGGTATGCTGTGGATCATGTACCTTAGGTCTCCACACCCAATGTTTACTATGGTGAACTGTGCAAGTGTGTGAGATGTGTCTTAGCATGCCACATGAAAAACATCTAACTCCAGGAAAGGGATTTCTTAAGTGGTTTGAGTTATAATGCCTCTTCCTAGGTTTTGGCAATTGATCAAAAGTAGGTGTCATCCTAGTTTTATTATATGTTTCTAATTCATTTTGAATCTTCAAATTAGTGCTCTTTAAGACTTCATTTTCAATCTTCAAATTTTTCTCCATCTCTTTAGACTTCTTAAAATCAGATTCAAGTGATGTGTCTGAAACTTTTAATACATCATGCTCATTAATTAATTCTGAATGCTTTTTGTTCAAATTATCAAATTCATCAAGGAGAGCCATATGATTAGAATCAATTGTTGAATGATCTTTAAGAATGACTTCATACTCTTTTTGCAAATTTACAAGTTCCACTTTTAAGCTAGCATGTGTCTTCTTAAGTTTTTTATATGATGCATGAATTTTCTCACAAATCTCAAACAATTCATCATAGGTTGGTTTACATACCTCTTCCTCATCACTTTGCTCAAGATGATCTTCCCCCATTAAGCACAGGTTTGTAGTCTCTTCCTCTGGTTCAGTCTCAAAGGAATCAGTTCCAGATTCTGCCCAGAATGCCTTTTGGACTCTCTTCTTGTCCTTCATAGACTTAGGTTTCTCCTCATCTTTTTCCTTTTCTTTGCTCGAGTGATCTTGAAGTGTAGGACAATCGGCTCTCACATGTCCAGGCTTCCTACATTCATAACAAACAATATCAGAAGATCCTTTAGAATATTTATTATCCCTACCTTTTCTCCAATGCTGCTATTGTTTCTTCCTTAGAAAGCTTTTGAATTGCCTTGTGATGAAGGCAACTTCATCGCCTTCAGACCCGGAAGATTCAGAATCTGATTTGTGCACCTTTAGTGCAACTATTTTCTCATTCTTCTTCTCACCTGCATCAAGATTTCTTTGATTCACCCCTTTCTCGTAAGCAATGAGTGAGCCAAGTAAGTTATCAATAGAATAAGTGTTCAAATCCTTAGATTCAGTGATTGCAGTGATTTTAGCATCATATGATGAATGCAAGCATCTCAAAATCTTATTTACTTTTTCATAGTTTGAAAGTTCTTTTCCTAATGCATGTAGTGAAGTAACTATCTGAGTAAATCTAGTGTACATATAAGAAACAAATTCATGAGGTTTCATACAAAAAAGTTTGTAATCATGCAAGAGAATGTTCAAACGGGATTGTTTAACCTCATTAGTGCCTTCATAGGTAATACACAATTTAGCCCAAATTTCTTTACCAGTTTTGCAAGTCGAGGCACGCATGTAATCCTAAGATTTTAAAGCACAGAAAAAACAGTTCAAATATTTTGCATTCAATTGAGCTAAATCTCGTTCCTCGAAAGTCCATTCAGTAAAAGCAACTTCAGTTTTAATACCATTAATTTCACGAGAAGGTGGAGAATAACCTTCTTTGATAAGCATCCACATGCGATAATCAGTAGATTGTAAAAATGTTGACATGAGGGTTTTCCAGAAATCAAAAGGTAAGTTGTCAAACAAGGGAAGTCGTGTAATTGAATAACCTTCCGTAGTGTTACGATTTCGAGGGTTAGCCTTGGATCAAAATTCAAAAAGTTTTCAAACTCAGTTTTTATGAATCCCGCTCTGATACCACTTAACAGTTTGTTAGGGATGTTAAGCCCTATAGAACTGGCCTAAGCTAACCAAGAGGGGGGGGGGGTGAATTGGTATTTTAAAAATTTTCTTTTCACAAAGAACAAAAATTATATAAACCAAAATCACACCACGAGAAAAATAAATGCAAAAATTAAAGTGCGGAAGCAAGAAATAAGAACATAGAGATTTATAGTGGTTCGGTCAACTCGACCTACGTCCACTGCCCGGAGGCGCCCTTTGAGTATTGCACTACAATCGTGACTCTCCTTTAGCCCCCATAGCTAGGTGGAGAAGCCTTTACAAAGAACCTCTTTTTTGCCACCCCGACAAGGCAGAGAACCTATCTCCTTTTGCTTCCTCCTGAAGCTGGCAGAGAACCACAACCAGATGCTGACTCCTTACCTCTACCGACCCTTCCACGAACGAGAAACTCCAGACGAAGAAGAAGCAGAGCGATCCTTCAAGCAACCCTTGTGAATCCCCTCACAAGCTCCCCCTCACAAGATCCTCTCTCTCTCCCTCTCTCTCTTTCTCTCCTCAAGGCCTTCTCATGTCAAGGAAGCAGCAAAAGATTATTCAAAACGTTAAACAAGAGCTCTTAAATAGAAGAGCTTCAAAGGAGCTCATTAATTGCAAGTTGCCAACTATATCGTCCAGACCGATATGATCATCAGCCTGGCCGATCAGTACAAATCTCAGAAGATCGGCTAGAGCATCACCCTGAATGCAAACTGGATGATTTAAAATTGGCTTGATCGGCCGGGACGATCGTGATCTCATGATCGTCCCGATCAATCAGTTCAAATCAGAGGAAAATCATCCAGAGCATCGCCCTGAATTCGAGCTGGCCGATATTTATCGTCCTGAAGTAACTAAGGTTTTTGAATAGATCGTCCTGACCGATCCTGTAATCTTCCAGGACGATATGATCGTATCAATCATCTTTAATTACTCCCTTGATTTCCTGATCAATTAAGGCATAATTTATGAATATCGTCCAGGCCGTTCAATGATCGTCCTGGCCGATTATTAAAAAATACAGTATACCTTAATTGTCTATGGCGGCAACTTCTTTTTGTTTTGAGCTTATCGTCCTGGCCGATACACGTATCGTCCAGGACGATCTGTTAATGACGGCTGCCTTAATTAAGAATCCTTATTTAGACTTTCTGTTTTAAGCCTGATCGTCCAGGACGATGTAAATATCGTCCTGGCCGATATGAGTAAAAACAAAAAATTCTAAGTCTCTCAAGTGTGTGTGCGTAGGGTTGCTTAGCATCAGTCTCTTTGACCATTACAAATAGACGCAAGAAGAGAAAAACAAAGTACAGACTGACTCAACCCTAGACCCACGTAATCTTGAACTGGCTTCATTTGTTCGTCCGATCTTCGATTCCTGAAAAGTTAGAAGTAACAGACAGTCCAAGAGAATCAATAGTGTTTGTCAATCATCAAAACATAAGTCATGAAAATAGATTTGCAACAAGCTATCTTAACCAGAATGACTTAATTAGGGTTTATATTTTTAACTAATCATCCGGGATGATTTGGAATCATCCTAGACGATGTGTTGAAAACAAAAAACTCTAAAACAGTCAAATTTTTTCCCAAGTGTGTGTGCAAGGTTACTTAGCATTAGGACCCACATTATTATAATGGACTTACTAAAAGGTATAAGATACTTGATAAACATTATAAACTGACTCAGTCCTAATCTACCCAATCTTTAGTTAGTTTGATTTGCAATTTGATCTTGGGGACCTGAAACGTTAGTACGCAAGACATTCATAGAAAAAATAGAAGTAACAGAAATGTTTGTTATCATTAAAATTATAATTCCTAAAGCTAGATTTGTAAAAAGCTTCCCCTTTTTGATGATGACAAATAATCAAAACTAAATAAAACATGAACAGAAGTAAAATAGTATGACAAAAATAACTCAAATACTACCCACTACTTCCCCTTTTAACATCATAAAAGGAGGAGAAAACTGGAAAAGAAAAGCAAAATAGATGATAAAAAATAAGAACAAAAGAAAAGTTTCTTTTATCAAAGCACGAATATGATAAAGTTTCCACATGATTGATTTAAAAATTTATAAAAATCAATGAGTTAACATCATCAAAATCTAAAAAATGGTAGAATAGCCGATCCTGTTAGCCCTAGCTCGGACTTCTCTCAAGGTAAATCATCTTTTGAAAATAAAAGACCTCGCTCAAAAAAACCAATCGAAAAAGAAAAAGAGATCAGTTTAAAACTTGGTTCTAGAAAAATATCTTATAAAATAATATATCAAAGTAATTTATCACAATCATAAAATTCGATATCAAGCCTTTGAAAATATCAAGTGACACATGAGTTCTTCTAAGATTTAAAGGTTTGAATGAGAAGGAAGCTTACCTTTTATAGGCTCATTTTATGCCTCTTGTTAATTGATTGGTGCACTTTATACATATTTTAATTTTTGATACACTTTGTGTATCTTTCAAAATTTTTTTTGGCTGTCCTTACAGATCTTTAGTTTTTCTTCTTTTTAGGACTTATTTTATTCCCTTGTCATCTTTTGCAAGCTAGATCCCTTTTATTAGCATATCTTCTAGATATTAATAAGAAAAACTCACTCTCTAATATAAGGAAGAATAAGCCATAAAATAGAGTTAAATTCATATGATAAATGAAATAATAAGATTATAAAAAATTTGAAAGTAATATAAAAACTTTAAATATTATATATAGAAGATAGATTACTGTAGCAAGATAGAAAAGATCTCAATCGCAAAATCCAATTGTAATTTGAGATAAACTTTTGTTTAGAAAAGAAAATTACACCGTTAAAAGAGGTAAGAGTAAGGGAAACAATCAGTGGTGTTTTCTCCCTTTAATTGATTTAGAGATGTTAAACATTAACTACAAATTTTCAAAAATAAAAATAAGGCATAAAATTTCATTTCAGCTATAACAAAAAAGAAAGGCTGAAGGAAAAAATAAGAATATCAGAAATGAAATCACTACAAAATAACAACAAATAAAAATTGACACTCAAAACTTAAACAAAAGAAAGAATAGCAATGAGCAATAGATCAGAAAGCATATAAATTAGAATTTATTATGTAATAAGTTCATGCAATTATGTTTCATGAGGCTTCGCTGTCCAGGTATCACATGCTCTCATGAGTCCTTTTGTGAGAGCACCCCTACAAAATCATCAAACATTAGATTTAGGAATCCAAACAAGTTTGGATCCCTTCTTATGAAAAGAAGAATATAATGCATGTGTGTTATGCTATGAATCATGTAATTTAGATCACCACACCCAATGTATACTACGATGAACTCTGCAAGTTTGTGATATGCGTCCTAGCATACCACATGAAAAACATCTCTCCAGAAAAATGATTTACTAACATGTTTGGATTATAATGTCTCTTCCTAGGTTTCAAAAATTTTGCCTTTGGATCATGAGTGAAAAATTGTTCAGGTGTGGGTGGAGTCCTATTTTTCTCAAGTGATTTCAATTCAACTTCAAACCTTGAGTTAACACTTTCTAAAACAATGTTGTCAACTCTCAAATAGAGCTCCCTATGCTCAGATTCATCAATGTATGCTTTAAAATCATTTTCAAGTGCAGTGTGTGATACTTTTAATAAAACATGCTCAATGATCAACTCAAAATACTTTTTATTTAACTCATCAAACTCATCAAGTAATGACATGTGATTGCTATCAATTATAGAGTGATCTTTAGATAACACTTCATACTCATTTTGCAATTTTGAAAACTCCAATTTTAGCCTAGAATGCAATTTCTTAAGTTTCCTATATGATGTATGAATTTGTTCAGAAACTTTAAGTTATTGAATGTAGGTTAGTTCACATACCTCTTCTTGGTCAGACTGAACAAGATGATCACCTGCCATCAAGCACAAGTTTATAGTCTCCACTTCAGCTTCAGTGTCAAAGGAGTCAGATGTAGAATCCACCCAAAATGCCTTTTAGATCCACTTCTTATCCTTATCCTTCCTAAACTTGGGTTTCTCCTCACCTTTCTCTTTGTTTGAGTGATCCTTAAGTGTAGGACAATCAGTTTTGACATGTCCAGGCTTCCTACATTCAAAAAAAATAATATTAGAAGCAATTTTCAAATTTTTGCTAACCTTACCTTTGTTCTATTTTTGATGGTGCTGATGATTCTTCCTTAGAAAGCTTTTGAACTAGAAGAATTAGTATCCGTATCATTAGCCTTCAACGCCATAATTTTCTCCTTTTTCCGCGCTCCTGTATCAAGTTATCTTTGGTTCAACCCTTGCTTGTAAGCAATGAGTGATCCAAGTAAGTAATCAATAGAATAAGTATTCAAATCCTTGGATTCAATAATTGCAGCAATCTTATCATCAAAGGAAGAAGGGAAGCATCTCAAAATTTTATTCACCTTTTCATAGTTAGTTAGCTCTTTTCCTAAGGCATGCAAAGATGTGACAATTTGAGTAAACATAGTATACATGTCAAAAATTGATAAAGTAGGTTTCATACAAAAAAGTTCATAGTCATGCAATAAAATATTCAACCTAGATTGCTTAACTTGATCTATTCCATCATAAGTAATACACAATATATCCCAAATTTTTTTACCAGTAGAACAAGTTAAAACAGGCATGTAATCTTCGATTTCAAAGCACAGAAAAAAAGTTCAAGAATTTTACATTCAGTTGCGCTAAATCCCTATCATTAAAAGTTCATTCAGTAAATGAAAGTTCAGTTTTAAATCCATTAATTTCACGTGATGGATGTGAATATCCATTCTTAACAAGCATCCACATGTGATAGTCAATCGATTGTAAAAAAGTAGACATGTGAGTTTTCCAAAAATCAAAAGAAATATTATCAAACAAAGGTTGTCGGGTAATAGAATACCCTTCCATAGTATTTTGATTACCCAAGTTAGCCATGAATCAAAATTCAAAAGTTTTCAAAAACTCAATTTTATGAATCCCGCTCTGATACCACTTGAATGTTCATCAGGGGTATTAATCCCTTATGAACTAGTCCCAAGGCTAACTAAGAGGGGGTGAATTAATATTTAAAAATTTCTCCAAATAAAATCACAAATCCAACCAAACAATCACCATAAAAATTATGGTGCGGAAAATAAATACAGAAAAATTATAAGAAAGAACACACTAGATTTTATAGTGGTTCGGTCATCTTGACCTACATCCACTCCCCAGAGCCTCTCCTCCGAGTATTGCACTAAACTCAATGTTTCTCCTTTTGCCTCCACAGTAAGGTGAAGAAGCTTGTACAAAAACTCCTTTCCACCGACCCCGGTGAGGCAAAGTACCCAATTCCTTTTGCTTCCTCCTAAAGCAGAAAGAGAACCCAACTCCTTTTGCTTCCTCTTGAAGTTGGCAGAGAACCTCAATCAGTTGCTGAAGTAGATCTCTCTTGAACCTCCAAGGAACCTGGGATGATGACCAGAGAAGATGAATCAGATCCTTGCTTGGATCAACCTTTGTGAAACCTCTCACAAACTCCCTCTCATAAGATCCTTTCTCTCTCTCCCTCTCTCTCTCTCTCTCTCTCTCTCTCTCTCTCTCTCTCTCCTATTGGCTCTCTCAAGTCAGGACAACAGCAAAAGATCTCCTCTTGAGAAAATAAGAGATCATTTAAACAAGGGCTTCAAATTTGCCCTAATTTGTAACTAATAATCAAATATTTACCAGTACAATCGACCGATTGTCCTGTACGATTAATTCAAAATTAACTCAATCAACAAGGACAATTTGGGAGAGTCTAGATGATTAGAATGTTCTTTTGTTCAGATCATCCAGGATGATATTATATCATCCTGTATAATTAGTTTAATTTGTTGAATATCATCCAGACCATTGCCCTTGATGGATGTCTGGATGATGATAAAATAACTTGATTGTCCAGAACGATCTCATGATTGTCTTGGTCAATTAGTAGAAAATATCACATATCATCCAGAACATCACCCTAGATGGATGTTTAGATGATGAAAAATAACTTGATTATCCAGGACGATCTCACAATCATCCAGGATGATTAGTACAAAACATCACATATCATCTAAAACATTGCCCTGGATGGAGCCTGGCTGATTATGGATCATCCAAGAAGAACTAAGGTTTGTTTAACTGATCATCTCGGATGATCCTGCGATTGTCCATGATGATATAATCGAGCACTCAAACCTTAATTACTTTCCTGAATTACTAATCTTATTCAGGCATAATTGTAGTGCATCATCCAGGATGATGTCGTGGGCGAAGTCAAAAAATAAAACATGCCTAAAAGGTTGTGGCTGCTGATTCTTTCTAATTTGATCCTATTGTCCCGGACGATGAAAATATCATCTAAGATAATTTGCATAATTACAACTGCGTTAACCAGGATTCCCTAATTAGGATTTCTATTTTTATCTGATCATCCAGGAAAATTTTGGATCATCGCGGATGATGTGATCGAAAATAGAAAACTCTAAAATAGTCAGAATCTTTTCTAAGTATGTGTGTGCAATTATTACAATGGACTCAAGAAGAGATAAAATACACTTGACAAACATTACAAATTGAATCAGTCCTAATCTACCCAATCTTGAGCTGGTTCGATTTACAATTTGATCTTCTAGACCTATAATGTTAGTGGGCAAGGTAGTTGTAAAAAAAATAGAATTAACATAAATGTTTGTTATCATCAAAATTATAATTCTTGAAACCAGATTTACAACAATATTGGGGGTTCATTTGATATCCTCATCTTTGTATAAGTTCATTAGGTCCAATTCTAATTTCAGTAAAGTTCTAAATCCTGTCCAAATTTGAAACCCCAAACAAAATCCCAAGGTTAAGGACCCAGGTCATGAAACCCTTTCTAAGTGATTTTTATGTCACCTTGAAATCCAATCAATTGACCCCTAATTTATGATCTATTAGTTGCATATTAATTAGGTATGTCTTTAGGGTGAACCCTCCAAATTTAATCTTAATATAACGTCTCTAACCTCAAAAACTAAATTTATTTCTAGAGGCTGTAAAACCTTTAAATATTTACACCCTATTACACTAGACTTGCTATTTAGTGGAAATTGACCTTGGGATATTTCCAAAGACCTTTGAGCATGTTCATGACATCTAATGTGATATGTTAACCAGTAAAATTCACTTTGCTTGACCTAGCTTTACCCAAAATTGCCTTGTGGTCAAAATGACTAAAAAGCCCTTAAGTGGATTTTTATACTTTTTCCCAAGACTCAACAAGACTCAACCACATCAAACCTTAAAACCTCTCCTAGTGCATGTGGTATAAGAGTGGGATTCAAAAACTAAGTATAAGAGTGGGATTCAAGTGGTATAAGAGTGGGATTCAAAAACTAAGTATTAAATAACTTTTAAAAACTATGAATGACTAACTTTGGAAATCGTAATAACACAGAAGGATATTCAATCACACAACCTCCTTTATTTGATAATATTCCTTTTGATTTTTAGAAAGTTTGCATGTCCACTCTCTTCCAATCTATCAATTATCGCATGTAGATGTTTATTCAGGAAGGATACTCTGCACCTTTATGTTTAGTAAATAACATTAAAACTAAAATACTTTTTTCTAAATGGAGTATAGATGATAGAGATTTAGCCCAAATGAATGTAAAATGTTTAAATTATTTTTTTCTGTGTATTAAAATATGAAGATTATATACATGTATCTTTTTGTACATCTGGAAAAGAAATTTGAGAAATACTCTGCATAACATATGAAGGAACATAAGAGGTAAGGAAATCTAGGTTGAAAATTTTACTCCATGATTATAAACTGTTTCATATTAAACCTAGTGAGTCTATTTTTAAAATGTATACTAGGTTCACTCAGATTATTACTTCCATGCATGCTTTAAGAAGATAACTCACTAACTATGAAAAAGTTAACAAAATCTTACACTATTTACCCACTTTATATGATGCAAAAAATTAGCACCATTAATAACTTGGATCAGTCATTGCCTACGAGGAATGGGCGAGTCAAAGATAACTTGATGCAGGTGAAACGAGAAAGGAGAAAATTGTAGCATTAAAGGCTAATGATTCTGATAATGATAATTTAGCACCTGAGAATAAAAATAACATAGAACTAATGATAAGACAATTGAATAGCTTTCTAAATAAAAAGCAAAAGCATTGTCAGCAATGGAGCAAAGGTAAAGCTTATAAAAATTCTAAAGTTTCTATTGATGTTATCTACTTTGAATGCAAGAATCTAGGGCACGTGAAGTTGGAATACCCAAATCTGAAAACTCTCCAATCAATGAGAAGGGTGAAGAAAAACCTAAGTTCAAAAAGGCAAGAAAAGGACTCATAAGGCTTTCTGGGCACTCTACTTCAAACTCTTCTAAAACAGAAGAAAAATAGGAGGTTGCTAATTTATGATGAATGGAAGATAATCAATTTGATCATTCTGATTAAGAGGAGGTATGTGAGCTTTACTATGATGAACTATTTGAAGTTTCTAAAAAAATTTATAATTTATATAGGAAGCTTAAGAAAATATATGCAATCTTGAATTTTAATTTTTGAAATTGCATAAAGAATATGAATGGCTTAGAAAAGATCATTCTACTTTAGATAATAATCATATAGCTTTATTAGATGAATTTGATACTTTAAATAAGAAGCATCTTGATTTAACCGCTTAACATAATTCCTTGAAAATATCACATATTGAATTAGAAAATGCATTTAAAGAATTAAAGACTATTAGATCTCAATTAGATAATAGTGTGCATGCTTTAAAATTTGAAAATTTAATTATTAAAAGTCCAAACCATTCATTATAAGTGAAATTAACTTCATTTAAGGAAAACAAAACAATACCTTCACTTGTAGAATTTTATAAAGCATCAATACAACATGCATTCAAACCTAAGAAGAGACACTATAACCAACATAGATTAGTAAATCCTTTTCATGGTGTTAGATGTTTTTTCTTGTGGCATGCAAGGATATCTCCCACACTTGCACTATCCATCGTAGAACATATTTGGTGTGGAGATCAAAATTATATATACCACATCATAGCATTCATGCATCTCATTCTTCAATTCATAAGGTGGACCTAAAATTATTTGGGTTCCTAAATCTAACCTTTGATGATTTTGTAGGGATGCTCTCATAAAAGGCCTTATGAGAGCATGTGGTACCTGGAAAATAGATGTTCAAGGCACATGACTAGAGATGTAAATCAATTCATTTTTCTAGAGGCTAGGGTAGCAAACATGGTGACACTTAGAGATAACACCACCAGGAGAGTGGTTGGCACATATATAATTAGCAACTCCAAAAATTTCTTAATTAAAAATATTTTATTAGTAGATAACTTAAAATATAATTTGCTGAGCAATAACCAGCTATATGATAAAGGTTTCAGCATTAAATTTTTGTCTACTAACTACATTAAATTTTTGTCTACCAGCTACATTATAATCTTAAATGGAAATACTGCGCTCTAAGAAAAAAGAATCAATAATGTTTACATGCTTGATTTAAACTGTGTTAAACTTACTAACTCTGTTTGCCAAAAAAACTATTACTGATGAATTCGATTTGTGTCATAGAAGACTTTATCATGCAAGCATGAAAAATCTTAGAAAAATTATCTAAAAAGACTTAATAAGAAGCATACCCAAACTAGAATTCATTAAGGAGAACTTGTGTGGTGCCTGTTAGTTAGGAAAATAAGTCAAATCCTCCTTCCACTTAATTAAGGATATTAACACTAGTAAACCTTTAGAAGTCCTTCACATGAATTTCCTTGGACCCATTAGCACTTCAAGCCTAGGAAGGAAAGTGTTTGGGAATGTGATTATTGATGATTACTCAAGTTTACTTGGGTTAGATTCTTATCTCGTAAAAATGAATCACTCAAGGAATTTGGAACATTTTCTATATGGATTTAGAAGAAGCTAGGTTGTGAAATTCTAAAAATTAAAAGTTATTATAGTGGAGAGTTTGAGAATGAAATATTTGAATCTTTCTATAAGGAGCAAGGGATATATTACAACTTTTTAGCTTTTAGAATCCCTTAGCAAAATGGGATAGATGAAAGAAAGTACAGGACCTTGGAAGAGGTCCTTAGAGCCATATTAGTTTAATACTTACTTTCTAAATACTTTTAGGTAGTAGCGATAAACACAACATGTTAAATTCTATATTGGGTTAATATTTGATCCATCTATTGTGAATATATTTTTCAAGGAATATGATTTTGATGATAGTAAACGCTTCTGTTTCTATATGACTGCCTTGCCTACTAATATTTTAGGCCCACAAAGATCAGACTGCAATTTGAACCAGCTCAAGATTGGGTAGACTAGGTCTGAGTCAGTTTGTAATATTTTTCGCTTTCTTGAGTCTATTGTAATAGAAGTTGTTTCTGATGCTAAGTAACCTTGCACACACACACTTGGGGGAATTTTTCTCACTGTTTTTAGAGTTATCTATTTTTTCTCATATCGTCTAGGTTGATCCAACGATCAGCGAAAAACAAAAACTCTAGTTAGGGCATCTTGGTTAAGGCAGCCATCATTAAGCACATCATACTGGATGATCTTTGTATCGGCCGGGACGATAGGCTCAAATCAGAAAGAATCAACCGCTATATCTATTTAGGTATTATTTATTTTTGGACATCATCCAGGACATCGTCCTGGATGATGCAACACAATTATGCCTAAATTAATATGATAATTAAGGAAAGAAACTAAGGCTTGATTGATATGATCACATCGTCCTGGACGATCATAGGATCGGACGGGATGATCAGTTCAAAAACCTTAGTTGTTCCTGGATGATCACATATCAGACAGCTTCTATTCAGGGTAATATTCTGGACGATTTTCATGGATTTGAACTAATCATCCGGGATAATCATGAGATCAGCCTAGACGATCAAGCTATTTTTCAATCATCCAGACATCCCTTCAGTGCGATTATCTGGATGATATTCCACCATTTATACTAATCATACATGATGATATTTTATCATCTTAGATGAAATGAACAAATTTCTTCTATTCATCCCAGATCGTCCTGGTTGATTAAGCTTAATTTGTACAGATCATACAAGATGATGTTTATATTATCTTGGACGATAAAGTCGGCAAGTTGTAATTAATGAGCTATTCTGAAGCCCTTCTATTTAAGAGCTCTCGCTCTACCCTTTAGAACATCTATTGCTATTGTTTTGACCTAAGAGAGCCAAGAGGAGAGGGAGAGAAAAGGAGAGAGGGAGAGGATGTTGTGAGGGGGTTCACAAAGGTTTCTCCAAGCAAGGATCTATCGTCGTCTTCTCCAGTCTTCATCCTTAGTTCCTTGGGGGTTCTAGAGAGATAAACTTTAGCATCTTATCAAGGTTATCTGCCTGCTTCAGGAGGAAGAAAAATGAGTTGGGTTCTCTACCTGCTTCTGGAGGAAGCAAAAGGAGTTGGGTTCTCTGCCTCAACTAGCTTGGTGGAAAGGAGGTTTGTAAATGCTTCTTCGCCTTGCTGTGGGGGCAAAAAGAGAGAGACCGAGTTTAGTGCAATACTCGGAGGGCACCTCCGGGGAGTGGATGTAGGTCGTGTTGACCGAACCACTATAATTTTTTGTGTTCTTTATTAATGCTTCCGCACTCTAAATTTATATGGTGAATCTTGGTTTTTGTTTTAAGATTGTGTTTTGATCTAAAGATTTTTTAAAATACCAATTTACCCCTCTCTTGGTTAGCCTTGGGACTAGTTTATAAGGGCTTAACATCCCTAATGAACTTTCACCATCCTGAATATGATACCCTATAAAATCCTTAAAGGTATTATACCCAACCTCTTTTGTCGTCATATCTTTGGATGTAAAGTTTTCATTCTTAATAATAAAAAACCTCTACTTGGAAAGTTTGACCCCAAATTTGATGGAGTCTTCTTAGAATACTTAACTTTTGAAAATTTTTTGTAGTTTTTAATAAAATGACACTGGTGGTAGAGGAGATCACTCATATAGTTTTAAATGAATCTGATAATTCTGGAGGGTCTCGGGTAGAAGAAGAAAAAGTAGTTGAAGTCACCCAAGGAGTAGAACATGCAATTCTTAAAGAAAGAGCAGAAGCTGAAAATTTAGTGCCTAAAAATGGAGATATTCTTTAAGTCATCCTAAAAAATTGATCTTAAGAGACTAATCTGAAGGTGTTAGAACTAGGTATAGACTTAGGAAAGAAGTGAACCACTCTACCTTTATCTCAATGATTGAACCCACAAGCATAAATCAAGCTCTATTTGATAAATTCTAGATCCTAGCTATAAAAGAAGAATTAAATCAATTTATGAGAAATAATGTTTAGGAGCTAGTTGAAAGAATTAAGGATCAGAGTGTTGTTGGAACTAAATGGGTTTTAAAAAAAATAAATGAATAATTCTGGTGTAGTGGTGAGAAATAAAGAAATATTAGTGGCTAAGGGGTACAACCAGATAGTAGGATTTGATTTTAAAGAGACCTTTTCTCTTTTAGCTTGACTGGAAGCCATAAGAGAGCTATTAGCTTTTGCTTGCTGTAAGGGATTGAAACTATGCCATAGAAATGTCAAAGTTCTTTTTTATATGAGGTAATAAAAGAAGATGTATATGTTGAACAACCTCCAGGATTTGAAAATTCATAATTTTCCAATCATGTGTTCAAATTAAAAAAAAAGCATTATATAGACTGAAACAAGCATCTAGAGCATGGTATGAAAGGCTAAGCACATTCCTACTAGATAGAACCTTTGTTAAGGGGAGCAAAGACACCACCCTTTTGCTTAAAAAAAAGGAGAAGAACTACTCCTTGTCTAGATCTATGTTGATGCTATTTTATTTGGATCTTATGATAGAAAGTCATGTGAAAATTTTTCTATAATAATAAGGAGTTTGAGATGAGTGTAATGGGAGAACTGGCCTACTTTCTTGTATTTTGTATAAGACAGAATAATGATGGAATTTTTCTGAGTTAATCAACATATATTAAGGGCATCCTTAAGAAGTATAAAATGGATAAGGCCAAGATAAGAAACATTCCCATGTGTTCTACTGCTTAGTTAGATAAAGACTCAAATGGAAAATTAGTTGATTAGATTAAATACAGAGGAATAATTGGATTACTTTTTTACTTGAATGCTAGCATACCTAATATTATGATTAGTGTTTGTCTTTATGCTAGATCTTAAGTTGATCCAATAGTGTTCCACCTGACTGTTATTAAGAGAATCCTTACATATCTCTTAAGAACCCAACACTTGGGAATATGGTATCCTAGGAATACTACTTTCTTTGAAATCATAAGATATTTTGATTCAAACTTTGCTTGATGTAAGGTTGATAGAAAATAACTTCTGGAACCTGCCAATTAATATGACGATCTTTAGTCCCCTGGTCAAGTAGAAAATAAAACTCAATAGCCTTGTCAACTGCAATGCTCAATACATATCCTTAGGAAGTTGTATGACATAGGTCCTTTGGTTAAAGCAATAAATATTTGATTTAGGACTACCTGTAGACACCATTCCAATCTTATGTGATAATACTTGTGCTATCTGCATTTCAAAGAATCCAATCCAACACTCTAAGACCAAACACATAGACATAAGTCACCATTTCATTTGGGACCATGTCCCCAAGGGAGACATAGAGCTATATCATATAATAACTAAAAAATAGTTTGTAGATATTTTTACAAAACCACTAGCTTTTGAAACCTTCAGCACCTTAAGAACCATATTGGGCGTCATAGATATTCATGCTTGAAACTCAATGTTTTGAAATTATGAAATCTAATTGATGTTTTCTTATTTTTGAAATATTTTATATTTAGTTTTTGTCTATTTAGTTTTTGTCTATTTTGTTTTTCAATAGTTTATGATTTGTTTCTTCTTATGCATATGTTGTTTATTTCCTTAAAATTTAAGAATTTGACCACTACTCACTTCATTAGTTAAAGTCTTCTTTAAATGAAAAACTTACCTATTTTTGTAAGCAGTGTTTGACTCCTCTAAAAATAGTTAAGGGGAAAATTGGAGATTATCTCTCTTCCTCTATTTCCTTTAGGATTGTAATTTCTTTTTTAATCAATATCTATTTCAAAATTAAAAATTGGACCAAGGAATCAAGATCTATTTCATCTTCCTATAATTCTTTTTCTCTTTTGAATATTTTTGTATGTCAATGAATCTATTTTAAATTTTCTTAATCAAGCCATTTGTCTTTATCAGATGGATCAAGTTTTAGTTTGTGGTTTACTCTTCCTTATATAAGATAGTGAGATATACACCTCTCGTATTTTAAAGATAATCTCACAACTGAGAATTTTTAAGGACTTAGAAAGGAAGAAATGTTACAAAAATGAAAAAGAGGCACAAAATAAGCCCAAAAATTGAAAAGATGCACAATTATTGCCAAAAATTAAAAGATACACAAGGTGTATTAAAAAACAAAATATGCCCAAAGTGCACAAAATAAGGATAAAAGAGGCATAAAATGATCCCATAATGAGTTAGCTTCCCTTCATTTCAAATTTTTAAAACTTAAACTAATTCATCTTCAAATTGATATCATTTACACCTAAATTAAAAAATTATGATTTATGATTCATCGCTTTGCAATGCTATTCTCTTAGATATATTTTCAAAAATAAGTTTGAAAAGTTCACATTTCTTTTCTAATTTATTTTCTAAATTATATTTTTTTGTTTAAAAAGGACTTTAACTCGTAAGGTGCCCGAGATAGGGTTGATTCAAATTTCTAACCTTTCTTATTGGGTATTCTGCTTTACTCATAAAGTAAAATTTTCATTTAATGCATGTGATCATTTTTGTAAAAAAAACTTTGGTTTTTATTTTATGGTTGTTTGTATCTTGTTATCGATTTGTTTTATGTTTTGTTTTTATTTTTGGATCCTTCCTCATCATCACATTATATCCCATAACTTTTTTTATTTTTGATCATATCATCTAGTACGATTTATATCATACAGTATAATCTTAACAAAGTATAAAATCTTTTATCACAACACATCCAACAGTTAATATTGATCAATGATTAATGATTGTATGATATGATTTACTCTTCATACTGTACAATCCATATGGCAGGATCCATTAGATGAATTAAATTCAGCTGATATGATCCTTAATATCACCTCGTATAGTACGATCCACCTGATTGTATTGTATGAAGTCAAAAGTCAATGATTGTATAGACTGAATCCTTGGGATGATCGCCCTGTCTCTAATCATCTAGTACAATTTTTTAGCATACTATAAGATAAAACCACCTTTTTAATTGATAATTTAGATGAATTAATTACACTAAATCTTCTAGTATAATCTCACAATCGTATTATATGATTTGTAAGATTCTATTTAAACAACCAAAATTATTTCAATTTCATGACACCATTCCATTCTTTTAATCCTTTATTTCTCTCTTGAACTCTTCTTCCTTGCAATGGTAGTTCCTCTTGATGAACTATCGATCCTAGGTTCACTGAGACTGTTGTTGAAAAAACCTATTAGTGGTACAAAATAGGTGGGATCACACCGTCCAAAATTGTTAATAAGGAAATTCTAAACTTTTGGGTACTTGATTTCTTTGCCCTTATAACTATTGGCTTCATCCTCACCCTTGCCTTTCCATTTAATTTAAAGCTTTTATTTTAATTCTTCACCAACCTTTGCATTTATAATAAGGTCACTACATTACAATTATATGTTAGTAGAAGGCCTGTAGAAATCCCTTACTAGAACTTTCATGAATTTCTACTTCTTTCCACTACTAGGTACAAAATTCATATTTTAGCCTCAGATCCTGCCTATAATTAGACCCATGCCAACATCATCCTTAGGGAGTCTAATGTTAACTATCATATCGCATAAGTCAATACTCTAGTCCAAGATGTCTGCATCATCCAATACATTCTTATAAATTTTGTAATTCCTAAAGCTGGTGATAGAATTAACACTTCACCCATTTGCTCACTTGCTACCTATTATATCATGGCTCAAATGAACTTTAATGTAGTTGAACTTATAATTTAATATCTTGAAAATCTAACATACTTTAGAGATCCCAAACATAAAAAAAAAATAATCTTGCCTTGGAACATCTCGTTGTATATGTCCTAGAAAGTAAATATAACCTTTAGTATCCTGCACCACTTAATCATCTCCTAGTCTTCTATTCCAATAGCTCCTTCCACATCCTTCATAGCGCTTGTTACCACCATATACGATATGTTAACCCCGAGCAAGAGGAAGGAGTGGGAGAACAACCTTAATCACTAGCCCTTATCCGCCAGCAGTCTCAAATTGATCAACTAGATCGGAGGTTTGATCAGTGGGAGGCTAGATTTGAAAATTATGTAGCTGAGAAGCAACAACAATAAGCAAATGATCTGGCTCATTTTGAAAGCTATGCATCACAATAACAACAATAGCATGACAATGATATGGCTTGGTTTGGGGAGAAATTAGCTTCCATTCACTGCTTCTTTTTAGCCACCACCACCACCTCCACCTGATAAGGATTCTTCCTCTTTCTATTTACTCTATGTTTTTTGTTCCTGTGTTTATAATATTCTTTATTTCTATTTTTTGTGATATGTATACTTTTCTTATTTTATAGTTTCTTGTTTGTTTGATGCAGTTTCCTTCTCTTTTTGTGATGTTAAAAGGCAGAGTAGCGTGTAATAGTTTGTATTTTGCTTTGAAATGTTTAATTCCATGTTTCTCTTTTCATTTTCTGTGTTCTCTTGTTCTTTATTATTCTTTTTCCTTTTTCCTTTTAAAATAAAAAAATGTTAATAAATTTCATTTTCTTTGCCCTATTTTTGAAAATTGTACTTAGTATGGGAGAGCTTAGGGAATAACAAAATACTTTTGAATCATAAACCAACAATATTTGCCAAAATTTAAAAGTGGAAGATTGTTGCAAATCTAGACCCAAGTCCTGTGATTTTGATGATAACATATATTATTCGACTTTTTACTATGCTATTTATATTTATTACATATCTATTTTGCACTGCTCAATAACATTTTAGTCCCACTATTCAATTGCAACTTCAATCAATTGAAGATTGAGTAAATTAGGGTTGAGTCTATTTATAATTTCAACTTAAATGTGAAAGTTTGTTCGGGATGTTAAGCCCTATGAACTTAGTCCCAAGCTAACCAAGAGGGGGGGGGGGGGGTGAATTGGTATTTAAAAAACTTTTAAGACAAAGAAATAAAAACACAAACCAAATACCACCACAAGAAATTAATGCGGAATAAAATGTGCGGAAGCAAAATTAAGAACACAAGATTTATAGTGGTTCGATCGACTCGACCTACGTCCACTCCTTGGAGGCACCCTCCAAGTATTGCACTACAAAACGTGACTCTCCTTTAGCCCCCACGACTAGGCGGAGAAGCCCTTACAAGAACCTCCTTTTTGCCACCCCGGCAAGGCAGAGAACCTACCTCCTTTTGCTTCCTCCTGAAGCTGGCAGAGAACCACAACCAAAAGCAAACTCTTTACCTCTACCGACCCTTCCACGGACGAGAAACTCCAGACAAAAGACAAGCAGAGCGATCCTTGAAGCAACCCTTGTGAATCACCCACACAAGATCCTCTCTCTCTCCCTCTCTCTCTTTCTCTCCTCAAGGTCTTCTCAGGTCAAGGCAGCAGCCAAAAGTCCGTCTTAAAATGTTTGAACAAGAGCTCTTAAATAGAAGAGCTCTCAAGGAGCTCATTAATTGCAAGTAGCCAACTTGATCGTCCCGGCCGATCTGGATCATAGCATCGCCCTGGGAACAGTCTTGGACGATTGAAATTTGGCTTGATCGTCCTGGCCGATCATACAATCGTCCTGGATGATTAGTTCAAATCAGACGCAAATCGTCCTGAGCATCGCCCTGTTTATGACTTGGCCGATATTTATCGTCCTGAAGCAACTCAAGGATTTTGAATGTATCATCCTGGCCGATCCTGCGATCGTCCAGGATAATTTGATCGTATTAATCATCCTTAATTACTCCCTTGATTTCCTGATCAATTAAGGTATAATTTGGTAATTTCGTCCAGGCCGATACGGGGATCGTCTTGGCCGATAATTTAAAAATATAGTATACCTTAACTGTCTAAGGCAGCTACTTCTTTCTATTTTGAGCTTATCGTCCTGGCCGATACACGTATCGTCCAGGCCAATATATTAATGTCGGCTGCCTTAATTAAGAATCCTTAATTAGACTTTCTGTTTTAAGCTGATCGTCCCGGACGATATAAATATCGGCCGGGCCGATGTGGGCAAAAACAGAAAATTTAAGTCTCTCAAGTGTGTGTGTGTGTAGGGTTACTTAGCATCAGTCTCTTTGACCATTACAAGTAGACTCAAAAAAGAGAAAAACAAAAGTACAGACTGACTCAACCCTAAACCTACAAAATTCTGAACTTGGCTTCTTCATGATCGTCCGGTCTTCGATTTCTGAAAAGTTAGAAGCAACAAGTAGTCCAAGAGAAGTAGTGTTTGTCAATCATCAAAACATAAGCCATGAAAAAATAGATTTGCAACAATCTCCCCCTTTTTGATGATGGCAAACACAAGTAGGAAAATTTTCATTAAAACATCAAGGTTACAAACCCAAGACCAAACAGCTTTTTCCTACACCCTACTCCCCCTTTTGTCATCACAAAAAGAGAGTTCAGAAACAAAAGAAAAACATCACAAAAGACCAAGAAGCAAACTACAAAGAGAAAAGAAACAAAATATCACAAAGTACATACTAAAACAATGAGGGATCCAGATCATCAGATGGAGGTGGCGAAGGTGGCTGCTGAAAGTAGGTGGCAAGTGTGGTGAACTGAGTATTGAACCAGGTGATGTCCTAGTCATACTGCTGCTGCTGCTGAGTAACAAAACTATCAAATTGGGCTAAATTCTCAGCTCGGTGCTGCTCGTAGCGGGTAATATCCTCAAAGTGTTGCTGCTCCTGTGCAGCCACGTAGGCGTCAAACCGAGTCTCCCAACGATCAAACCTCTCAATCAACTGATGAAACGGTGAGTGCTGGTGGAGAGGGACAGGATCAGGAACGGGAGCGAGAGCGGGAGCCTCCTCCTCTCTAGCCCCCCGACCTTCCCCATCTCCTGGGTGGAGACGAGTACTATGAAGGGCAGTGAAGGAATTGTTTGAGTAGAAGGGAGTTGGGAGGTTTGGTGGAATAGGATACTGAAGTTGGTATTTGGTTTCAAGGACATAAGCTATGATGTGTCCTAAGGCTAGATTGGGTTTCCTTTTGTGGCCAGGATCACGGATTGTGGTTAGGTGATCGATGTAGCGAAAGAATAGATCAGTGGCATTGAATTCTCTTTAGGCCATAATGTAGAAAGTAGTGAGGGAAAGTAGCGGTGTGATGTGGATCCGGTCCCCGGCTTTTGAAATTATGGAGGTGCGAAGGACATGTTGGATAGTCCTAGCATCTTTGACTAAAGAGCTAGTCTCTCCAACATGAAGAGGTGCATTGGTCTGGCGAAGGAAGTGATTTGCCGTGGACCAGTCAAAATCAGGATCAGAGGCTATTAGGTGCAGCTTATCCCCGGTGGTGGATAGCTGTAAAAGATCAACACAGTCTTGATATGTGATTTCGATAGGGCGTCGATTCACATAGGAGGTCAGGGCTGTGAAGGGCCAAATTTAAAGATCAAAATGCGCTGACACGTGGATCGTCCAGGATGATCCAGTGTATCGGCCAGGACGATGCACATAAAATGCATCGGCCAGACGAAATATACTATCGGCCAGGACTATCACCAGAGTTCGATCAAATCGTCCAGGACGATATAGAATCGTCCAGGACGAGGAGTTATAGCAAGCACAGAAATAGGTCAGCAGATGGGTTTTGAACAGAATTTGTCATATCGGCCAGGACGATACAGGTATTGGCCAGGATGATGTGACTTGAAATTGAAATCAAGAGGTGAAGGCTGATGATTTAGACTCTCAAAAATAAAACAAAAGAAAAACAGTCAAAACACAAAAAAAAAGGGACACAAGGAAAAAATAAAAAATGAATATTTTTGGATTTTAATTTTTCTAAATTTTTTTGTATTTATGGAGGCATCATATGAGAATTCTTTTTCAAAAAGTTAAACTTTTAGAGTTTCAAGAGATCAGAAAGTTTAACAAATCTCAATTAGAAGAAGGTAGAACATCCGATTCTGTTAACCCTAGATCGGACATCCTTTAGGGCACAAAATTCTTTTGGAAAACAAAAAATCCAACTCAGAATAACTAGATAGGATAATAAGATCCATTCAAGACTTGTTTACAAAGAAAATATCTCTTAATTAATAACTCAAAGTAATTTTTCTCAATCTTGGAAATTGAAGTCAAGTCTTTGAAAGCATCACATAATCAATGGGTTTTCTAAGTTTTAAGAGTTTTACCAAAGAGAGGATAGCTTGCATCTATTGGGCTCATTTTATGCTTCTTGTCATTTTGATTGGCTCTTTTGAGCATCTTTTGATTCTTTCATACACTTTTGTATATATAGCTTCTTTTTCAATTTGGCTTCATTGGCCTCTTTCCTTTTTAATTCTTGCAAGCTAGAAACTCTTTAATATACCCTTAAAAAAAAACTTAGTTGTGAGTATATCCTCTAAATATTAGAGAATAGGAGCTCTCTCTCTAACATAGGGAAGAACAATCCACAACACAAAATCAAAATCATGTGATAAATGCAATGGCAAGATTTCAAAAGCTTGAATGATATCTAAGAACTTTGGCTATTAGCATAAGATAAATTAATGTAGCAAGATAAGAAAAGATCTTAAATAAACAAGCCATTGGTTAAACCGAGTTTAGACTTTTGTTTTAGAGAAGAAAATCATATCACTAAATAAAGTCAGAAGGAGGGAAAACATCAACAGTAAACTCCCTTTAACCAATTTTGAAAGGCTAAACACTATCTCCAAAAACTCCAAAATCTAAAAGCTTGAAAGGATTAATCATATGGAAGGCCATATTTAAAGAGCAACGTGTAGACAAAACAAAACCAAAACAAAACAAATGAAAATAAAGCAAACTAAAATCAACACAAAGAGAGCACAAAAACTTAAAAAAAAAAATAAAAGACACACAAAAAAAAAACTAAAAATTTCAAGCAAGTGATAAAGCAGCGAGTTTAAGCAATTTTGAGCTGCAAGCCTCCTTATGTCCAGTTATCCCATGCTCCCACGAGGTCTTTGGTGAGAGCACACCTGCAAAACTCAACAACAGTCAGATTTAGGAACCTAAACAGGTTTAGGATCCATCTTATGAAAAGTAGAAGGTGATGCTTGTGTGCCATGCTGTGCATTATTTAATTTTGGTCTCCACACCCATTGAGTACTACGATAAACTGTGCAAGTGTGTGAGATGTGTCCTAGCATGCCACAAGAAAAACATTGAACTCCAGGAAAAGGTTTTCTTAAATTGTTAGGATAAAAATGCCTCTTCCTAGGTTCTGACTTTTGATTAGTAGTTGGTGTCATCCTAGCTTTCTTACATATTTCCAAATCATTTTGAATCCTCAAATTTGTTCTTTTTAATGCATCAATCTCAATCCTTAAATTTTTCTCAATCTCTTTAGATTTCTTAAGATCAACCTTAAGTGAGGTGTGTGAAGCTTTTAATGCATTATATTCATCAACTAATTCCAAATGTTTTTTGTTCAACTCATCAAATTCATCAAGAAGAGCCATGTGATTAGAATCAATTGTTGCATGATCTTTGAGAAAAACTTCATGCTCTTTTTGTAGATTTGAATGTTCTAATTTTAGACTAGCATGAGTCTTCTTAAGTTTTTTGTATGATGCATAGATTTTTTCACAAATTTCAAACAATTCATCATAAGTTGGTTTACATACCTCTTCCTCATCACTTTGATTTTCTCCCATGAAACACAAATTCTTAGTCTCTTCCTCTGGTTCAGTCTCAGAGGAATCAGTACCAGATTCTGCCCAAAAACCTCTTTGGATTTTCTTCTTGTCTTTCCTTCACTTGGCTTTCTCCTCACCTTTTTCCTTTTCTTTGCTTGAATGATTTTGAAGTGTAGGGCAATCGGCTTTGACATGTCCAGGTTTCCTGCATTCAAAATAAACAACATCAGAAGATCCCTTAACATATTTGTGATCCTTACCTTTCCTCCAACTTTGATGATGCTTTTGTTTCTTCCTTAGAAAGCTTTTGAATTGCCTTGTGATGAAGGCAACATCATCGCTTTCAGACTCGGAAGATTCAGAATCTGATTTGTGCGCCTTCAGTGCGATTGTTTTCTCCTTTTTCTTCTCACCTGCATCAAGACTTCTTTGATTCACCCCTTGCTCGTAAGCAATGAGTGAGCCAAGTAAGTTATCAATATAATAGGTGTTCAAATCTTTGGATTCAGTAATGGCAGTAATTTTTGCATCATAAGACGAAGGCAAGCATCTTAAAATCTTGTTAACTTTTTCATAATTTGAAAGCTCTTTTCCTAGTGCATGCAATGAAGTAACAATCTGAGTAAACCTAGTGTACATGTCAGAAATTGATTCATGAGGTTTCATATGAAAAAGTTCGTAGTCATACAAGAGAATGTTTAAACAGAATTGCTTAACTTCATTAGTACCTTCATAGGTGATGCATAATTTATCCCAAATCTCTTTACCCGTTTTGCAAGTTGAAACTCGCATGTAATCCTCAAATTTGAAAGCACAGAAAAAACAGTTCAAACACTTTGCATTTAATTGAGCCAAATCACGTTCATCGAAAGTCCATTCAATAAAAGCAACTTCAGTTTTAATTCCATTAATTTCATGAGAAGGTGGAGAATACCCTTCTTGAATAAGCATCCACATGCGATAATCAGTAGATTGTAAAAACGTTGACATGCGGGTTTTCCAAAAATCAAAAGGTAGGGTATCAAACAGGGGAGGTCGGGTAATGGAATACCCTTCCGTAGTGTTACGATTCCCAATGTTAGCCATGGATCAAATTCAAAAAGTTTTCAAACTTAAATTTTTGAATACCTCTCTGATACCACTTGAAAGTTCGTTCGAGATGTTAAGCCCTATGAACTTAGTCCCAAGCTAACCAAGAGGGGGGGGGGGTGAATTGGTATTTAAAAAACTTTTAAGACAAAGAAATAAAAACACAAACCAAATCACACCACAAGAAATTAATGCAAAATAAAAAGTGCGGAAGCAAAAATAAGAACACAAGATTTATAGTGGTTCGGTCGACTCGACCTACGTTCACTCCTTGGAGGCACCCTCCAAGTATTGCACTACAAAACGTGACTCTCCTTTAGCCCCAACGGCTAGGCGGAGAAGCCCTTACAAGAACCTCCTTTTTTCCACCCCGGCAAGGCAGAGAACCTACCTCCTTTTACTTCCTCCTGAAGCTGGCAGAGAACCACAACCAAAAGCAAACTCCTTACCTCTACCGACCCTTCCACGGACGAGAAACTCCAGACAAAAGACAAGCAGAGCGATCCTTGAAGCAACCCTTGTGAATCCCCCTCACAAGCTCCCCCTCACAAGATCCTCTCTCTCTCCCTCTCTCTCTTTCTCTCCTCAAGGTCTTCTCAGGTCAAGGCAGCAGCCAAAAGTCCTTCTTAAAATGTTTGAACAAGAGCTCTTAAATAGAAGAGCTCTCAAGGAGCTCATTAATTGCAAGTAGCCGACTTGATCGTCCCGGCCGATCTGGACATCGGCCTGGCCGATCAGTACAAATCAAAGAAGATCGGCCAGAGCATCGCCCTGGGAACAGTCCTGGACGATTGAAATTTGGCTTGATCGTCCAGGCCGATCATACAATCGTCCTGGATGATTAGTTCAAATCAGACGCAAATCGTCCTAAGCATCGCCCTGTTTATGACCTGGCCAATATTTATCGTCCTGAAGCAACTCAAGGATTTTGAATGTATCGTCCTGGCCGATCCTGCGATCGTCCAGGACGATTTGATCGTATCAATCATCCTTAATTACTCCCTTGATTTCCTGATCAATTAAGGCATAATTTGGTAATTTCGTCCAGGCCGATACGGGGATCATCCTGGCCAATAATTTAAAAATACAGTATACCTTAACTGTCTAAGGCGGCTACTTCTTTCTATTTTGAGCTTATCGTCCTGGCCGATACACGTATCGTCCAGGCCAATATATTAATGTCGGCTGCCTTAATTAAGAATCCTTAATTAGACTTTCTGTTTTAAGCTGATCGTCCCGGACGATATAAATATCGGCCGGGCCGATGTGGGCAAAAACAGAAAATCTAAGTCTCTCAAGTGTGTGTGTGTAGGGTTACTTAGCATCAGTCTCTTTGACCATTACAAGTAGACTCAAAAAGAGAAAAACAAAAGTACAGACTGACTCAACCCTAAACCTACGCAATTCTGAACTTGGCTTCTTCATGATCGTCCGGTCTTCGATTCCTGAAAAGTTAGAAGCAACAAGTAGTCCAAGAGAAGTAGTGTTTGTCAATCATCAAAACATAAGCCATGAAAAAATAGATTTGCAACAATCTCCCCCTTTTTGATGATGGCAAACCCAAGTAGGAAAATTTTCTTTAAAACATCAAGGTTACAAACCCAAGACCAAACAGCTTTTTCCTACACCCTACTCCCCCTTTTGTCATCACAAAAAGAGGGTTCAGAAACAAAAGAAAAACATCACAAAAGACCAAGAAGCAAACTACAAAAGAAAAGAAACAAAATATCACAAAGTACAGACTAAAACAATGAGGGATCCAGATCATCAGATGGAGGTGGCGGAGGTGGCTGCTGAAAGTAGGTGGCAAGTGTGGTGAACTGAGTATTGAACCAGGTGATGTCCTGGTCATGCTGCTGCTGCTGCTAAGTAACGAAACTATCAAATTGGGCTAAATTCTCAGCTCGGTGCTGCTCGTAGCGGGTAATATCCTCAAAGTGTTGCTGCTCCTGTGCAGCCACGTAGGCGTCAAACCGAGTCTCCCAACGATCAAACCTCTCAATCAACTGATCAAACGGTGAGTGCTGGTGGAGAGGGACAGGATCAGGAATGGGAGCGGGAGCGGGAGCCTCCTCCTCTCTAGCCCCCCGACCTTCCCCATCTCCTGGGTGGAGACGAGTACTATGAAGGGCAGTGAAGGAATTGTTTGAGTAGAAGGGAGTTAGGAGGTTTGGTGGAATAGGATGCTGAAGTTGGTATTTGGTTTCAAGGACATAAGCTATGATGTGTCCTAAGGCTAGATTGGGTTTCCTTTTGTGGCCTGGATCACGAATTGTGGTTAGGTGATCGATGTAGCGAAAGAGTAGATCAGTGGCATTGAATTCTCTTTGGGCCATAATGTAGAAAGTAGTGAGGGAAAGTAGCGGTGTGATGTGGATCCGGTCCCGGCTTTTAAAATTATGGAGGTGCGAAGGACATGTTGGATAGTCCTAGCATCTTTGACTAAAGAGCTAGTCTCTCCAACATGAAGAGGTGCATTGGTCTGGCGAAGGAAGTGATTTGTCGTGGACCAGTCAAAATCAGGATCAGAGGCTATTAGGTGCAGCTTATCCCCGGTGGTGGATAGCTGTAAAAGATCAACACAGTCCTGATATGTGATTTCGACAGGGCGTCGATTCACATAGGAGGTCAGGGCTGTGAAGGGGCGGTTAATGCGCAGGTTGGCAAAAAATTCATAGAGGAGTTCGGAAGAGAAAGGGACAGCAAGAGTGAGTATAAAACAAAGAGAGGTGTGGGCAAAAAGATTCATTACCGGATATGAGAGATGGGTAGGATTAATTGTCCGGGAGAGGGTGATGCTACACTCTTTGTAGCGACGGTAGGCAGCCTGATCTTCCGCCTCTCTGAATCGAGGATCCAAAGTTGACATCGAAGAACACCCAGATGCCTGACGAACACGCTTCCCACCAGCCATAGAAGAAGGTTTTAACAAGAAAACACAAAGGAAGAAGAGTGGAGGGTGAGAAACTATGGCTGTAATTGGCCTGAATTTAAAGAAACGGCCATATCGTCCTGGCCGATCGCAGAATCGTCCAGGCCGATATGGTTCAATAATTACGTACAGGCCAATTGGACAAAAAGGCGGTAAAATCGTCAGGGCCGATCAGATATCGGCCAGGCCGATTAGACATAGGCGATCGGCCCGAGGAGTCAGGCCGAATGACTGTTGAAAAAGCAGATCGTCCGGGACGATGCACAATAATTGATCGTACCGGCCGAAGTTAAAATGTTTAAAAATGCTTGCCACGTGTATCGTCCAGGACGAACAGTGGATCGTCCCGGACGATTGTCCAATAATGGATCATCCGGGGCTGAATTTAAAGATCAAAACGTGCTGACTCGTGGATCGTTCAGGATGATCCAGTGTATCGGCCAGGACGATGCACATAAAATGCATCGGCCAGACGAAATATACTATCGGCCAGGACTATCACCAGAGTTTGATCAAATCGTCCAGGACGATATAGAATCGTCCGAGACGAGGAGTTATAGCAAGCACAGAAATAGGACAGCAGAAGGATTTTGAACAGAATTTGTCATATCGGCCAGGACGATACAGGTATTGGCCAGGACGATGTGACTTGAAATTGAAATCAAGAGGTGAAGGCTGATGATTAAGACTCTCAAAAATAAAACAAAAGAAAAACAGTCAAAACACAAAAAAATAAAATAAAAACAAGGGACACAAGGAAAAAATCAAAAATAAATATTTTTGGATTTTAATTTTTCTAAATTTTTTTGTATTTATGGAAGCATCATATGAGAATTCTTTCTCAAAAAGTTAAACTTTTAGAGTTCCAAGAGATCAGAAAGTTTAACAAATCTCAATCAGAAGAAGGTAGAACATCCGATTCTGTTAACCCTAGATCGGACATCCTTTAGGGTACAAAATTCTTTTGGAAAACAAAAAATTCAACTCAGAATAACTAAATAGGATAATAAGATTCATTCAAGACTTGTTTACAAAGAAAATATCTCTTAATTAATAACTCAAAGTAATTTTTCTCAATCATGGAAATTGAAGTCAAGTCTTTGAAAGCATCACATAATCAATGGGTTTTCTAAGTTTTAAGAGTTTTACCAAAGAGAGGATAGCTTGCATCTATTGGGCTTATTTTATGCCTCTTGTCATTTTGATTGGCTCTTTTGAGCATCTTTTGATTCTTTCATATACTTTTGTATATATAGCTTCTTTTTCAATTTGGCTTCATTAGCCTCTTTCCTTTTTTAATTCTTGCAAGCTAGAAACTCTTTAATATACCCTTAAAAAAAAAAACTTAGTTGTGAGTATATCCTCCAAATATTAGAGAATAGGAGCTCTCTCTCTAACATAGAGAAGAACAATCCACAACACAAAATCAAAATCATGTGATAAATGCAATGGCAAGATTTCAAAAGCTTGAATGATATCTAAGAACTTTGGCTATTATGCATAAGATAAATTAATGTAGCAAGATAAGAAAAAGATCTTAAATAAATAGGCCATTGGTTAAACCAAGTTTAGACTTTTGTTTTAGAGAAGAAAATCATATCACTAAATAAAGTCAGAAGGAGGGAAAACATCAACAGTAAAATCCCTTTAACCAATTTTGAAAGGCTAAACACTATCTTCAAAAACTCCAAAATCTAAAAGCTTGAAAGGATTAATCATATGGAAGGCCATATTTAAAGAGCAACGTGTAGACAAAACAAAACCAAAACAAAACAAATGAAAATAAAGCAAACTAAAATCAACACAAAGAGAGCACAAAAACTTAAAAAAAATAAATAAAAGACACACAAAAAAAAACTAAAAATTTCAAGCAAGTGATAAAGCAGCGAGTTTAAGCAATTTTGAGCTGCAAGCCTCCTTATATCCAGTTATCCTATGCTCCCACGAGGTCTTTGGTGAGAGCACACCTGCAAAACTCAATAACAGTCAGATTTTGGAACCCAAACAGGTTTGGGATCCATCTTATGAAAAGTAGAAGGTGATGCTTGTGTGCCATGCTGTGTATTATTTAATTTTGGTCTCCACACCCATTGTGTACTACGATAAACTGTGCAAGTGTGTGAGATGTGTCCTAGCATGCCACAAGAAAAACATTGAACTCCAGGAAAAGGTTTTCTTAAATTGTTAGGATAAAAATGCCTCTTCCTAGGTTCTGACTTTTGATTAGTAGTTGGTGTCATCCTAGCTTTCTTACATGTTTCCAAATCATTTTGAATCCTCAAATTTGTTCTTTTTAATGCATCAATCTCAATCCTTAAATTTTTCTCAATCTCTTTAGATTTCTTAAGATCAACCTTAAGTGAGGTGTGTGAAGCTTTTAATGCATTATATTCATCAACTAATTCCAAATGCTTTTTGTTCAACTCATCAAATTCATCTAGAAGAGCCATGTGATTAGAATCAATTGTTGCATGATCTTTGAGAAAAACTTCATGCTCTTTTTGTAGATTTGAATGTTCTAATTTTAGACTAGCATGAGTCTTCTTAAGTTTTTTGTATGATGCATGGATTTTTTCACAAATTTCAAACAATTCATCATAGGTTAGTTTACATACCTCTTCCTCATCACTTTTTTTTTCTCCCATGAAACACAAATTCGTAGTCACTTCCTCTGGTTCAGTCTCAGAGGAATCAGTACCAGATTCTGCCCAAAAACCTCTTTGGATTTTCTTCTTGTCTTTCCTTGACTTGGCTTTCTCCTCACCTTTTTCCTTTTCTTTACTTGAATGATTTTGAAGTGTAGGGCAATCGGCTTTCACATGTCCAGGTTTCCTGCATTCAAAACAAACAACATCAGAAGATCCCTTAACATATTTGTGATCCTTACCTTTCCTCCAACTTTGATGATGCTTTTGTTTCTTCCTTAGAAAGCTTTTGAATTGCCTTGTGATGAAGGCAACATCATCGCTTTCAGACCCGGAAGATTCAGAATCCGATTTGTGCGCCTTCAGTGCGATTGTTTTCTCCTTTTTCTTCACACCTGCATCAAGACTTGTTTGATTCACCCCTTGCTCGTAAGCAATGAGTGAGCCAAGTAAGTTATCAATAGAATAGGTGTTCAAATCTTTGGATTCAGTAATGGCAGTAATTTTTGCATCATAAGACGAAGGCAAGCATCTTAAAATCTTGTTAACTTTTTCATAATTTAAAAGCTCTTTTCCTAGTGCATGCAATGAAGTAACAATCTGAGTAAACCTAGTGTACATGTCAGAAATCGATTCATGAGGTTTCATACGAAAAAGTTCGTAGTCATGCAAGAGAATGTTTAAACGGGATTGCTTAACTTCATTAGTACCTTCATAGGTGATGCATAATTTATCCCAAATCTCTTTACCCGTTTTGCAAGTTGAAACTCGCATGTAATCCTCAGATTTCAAAGCACAGAAAAAACAGTTCAAACACTTTGCATTTAATTGAGCCAAATCACATTCATCGAAAGTCCATTCAGTAAAAGCAACTTCAGTTTTAATTCCATTAATTTCACGAGAAGGTGGAGAATACCCTTCTTGAATAAGCATCCATATGCGATAATCAGTAGATTGTAAAAACATTGACATGCTGATTTTCCAAAAATCAAAAGGTAGGTTATCGAACAAGGGAGGTCGGGTAATGGAATACCCTTCCGTAGTGTACGATTTCCAATGTTAGCCATGGATCAAATTCAAAAAGTTTTCAAGCTTAAATTTTTGAATCCCGCTCTGATACCACTTGAAAGTTCGTTCGGGATGTTAAGCCCTATGAACTTAGTCCCAAGCTAACCAAGAGGGGGGGGGGGGGGTGAATTGGTATTTAAAAAACTTTTAAGACAAAGAAATAAAAACACAAACCAAATCACACCACAAGAAATTAATGCGGAATAAAAAGTGCGGAAGCAAAAATAAGAACACAAGATTTTATGTGGTTCGGTCGACTCGACCTACGTCCACTCCTTGGAGGCACCCTCCAACAATCACTACAAAACGTGACTCTCCTTTAGCCCCCACGGCTAGGCGGAGAAGCCCTTACAAGAACCTCCTTTTTTCCACCCCGGCAAGGCAGAGAACCTACCTCCTTTTGCTTCCTCCTGAAGCTGGCAGAGAACCACAACCAAAAGCAAACTCCTTACCTCTACCGATCCTTCCACGGACGAGAATCTCCAGACAAAATACGAGCAGAGCGATCCTTGAAGCAACCCTTGTGAATCCCCCTCACAAGCTCTCCCTCACAAGATCCTCTCTCTCTCCCTCTCTCTCTTTCTCTCCTCAAGGTCTTCTTAGGTCAAGGCAGTAGCCAAAAGTCCTTCTTAAAACATTTGAACGAGAGCTCTTAAATAGAAGAGCTCTCAAGGAGCTCATTAATTGCAAGTAGCCGACTTGATCGTCCCGGCCGATCTGGACATCGGCCTGACCGATCAATACAAATCAAAGAAGATCGGCCAGAGCATCGCCCTAGGAACAGTCCTGGACGATTGAAATTTGGCTTGATCGTCCAGGCCGATCATACAATCGTCCTGGACGATTAGTTCAAATCAGACGCAAATCGTCATGAGCATCGCCCTGTTTATGACCTGGCCGATATTTATCGTCCTGAAGCAACTCAAGGATTTTGAATGTATCGTCCTGGCCGATCCTGCGATCGTCCAGGATGATTTGATCGTATCAATCATCCTTAATTACTCCCTTGATTTACTGATCAATTAAGGCATAATTTGGTAATTTCATCCAGGCCGATACAGGGATCGTCCTGGCCGATAATTTAAAAATACAGTATACCTTAACTGTCTAAGGCGGCTACTTCTTTCTGTTTTGAGCTTATCGTCCTGGCCGATACATGTATCGTCCAGGCCGATATGTTAATGTCGGCTGCCTTAATTAGGAATCCTTAATTAGACTTTCTGTTTTAAGCTGATCGTCCCGGACGATATAAATATCGGCCGGGCCGATGTGGGCAAAAACAGAAAATCTAAGTCTCTCAAGTGTGTGTGTGTAGGGTTACTTAGCATCAGTCTCTTTGACCATTACAAGTAGACTCAAAAAGAGAAAAACAAAAGTACAGACTGACTCAACCCTAAACCTACGCAATTCTGAACTTGGCTTCTTCATGATCGTCCGGTCTTCGATTCCTGAAAAGTTAGAAGCAACAAGTAGTCCAAGAGAAGTAGTGTTTTTCAATCATCAAAACATAAGCCATGAAAAAATAGATTTGTAACAAAATGTACTTTCACCTTTCTTAAGTTAAGTCATGTATATGGTGGATACTAAGCTAAGTAACCTTGCAAACACATAGTCAAGGGAGTGAGTTTGTGATTTTAAAAATTTTCTATTTTTAAACAAAGCATACAATGTGATTTAGATCTTACTAGATGATCGGCTAAAAATAAAAAACCTAATTAGGGAACCTCAATTAATTAAGATTGATTAAACTCATCGTATTGTACAAATCTAGATCGTATAAGACAATAAATTATAATCAACAAAATAGCCTCCAATCATAATTTATGTAATATTTTAATATTCAAAATATGTGTCTAATGTACCATACAATCTTCATCATACTGTATAATCAATGACAATCATACCTAAATTAATCCTGTGATTGGGTGTTTAATTATGGTTAAATTATTCAATCATATCATACATGATGATCGGAGATGATCATACTGTATGAATCGATTCCTACATGGGATGATAATTAAATGCCACCCATCATCCAAGACAAAAAATAATAATTTTTTAGTAATCATAAAGGATTACCCTAAACTTTGTATAGTACGAACTGATCACTACATTATATAATTTTTAATCGCTAGCTATAGTACTGGATGATCATTTTAATCTCTTGAACTAATCATACAGAATGATCACATGATAATACATGACGATCAATTTAATCTATTTATGTGATCATCCAAATTAATGTAGTTCTTACTAGCTGAAAGTGCCTCTATGAACTAAACATACACGACGAAATTGGATCGTACGGGATGATTAGAAGTGCCATATTGAAATTTAGGGCTTCTTTAGAGGCTCTCTATTTAAGTTCTCATATTATTTTGTAAATAAAATCTTTTACTATTGAGTTATTTGAGAGGGAGCTTAGAGAGAGAGTTGACAAGAGCTTTATAAGAGAAGATAAAGAGAGTACTTATGAGGGGGAGTTGTAAAAGCTTCAAAAGATTCCTCCAAGAACAGTTCCTTCTAATCTTCCTCAAGTCCCTTCTTTGATTCTTGGGTGGCTCTGGGAAGACAATCTTCAACACTAGATCATGGTTCTATGCCAACTTTAGGATAGAGTAAAAGGATTTATGGTTCTCTGCCAACTCTAGGAGAGAGTAAAAAGATTCTTGGTTCTCTTCAATCTGCAGTAGGGAGAAAAAGGATTTTAGGTTCTCAGACTTCTCTAGGAGGGTGAAAAAGAGTTAAGGTACTTTGCCACACAAGGTTGTTGGAAAAGTTTTTTGTAAGGGCTTCTCTATCTAGTTGTGGGGGCTAAAGGAGAGAAACTAAAAATTTTAGTGCAATACCTATAGCGGAGGCCTCCGAGGAGTGGATACTGGTAAGATTTGACCAAACTACTATAAAATATGGTGTGTTCGTTCTTTTAGGTTTCTATATTTTAATTTTTACACTTTTTTTATAATTTACTATGTGGTTGAAAATTTTGAATTATTTTGTTACTATGAATTAATCTGCTTCTGCATCAAGGAATAAAATTGATATTTTTAAATATTTTAAAATGGATTTAAATAGGGTATTTTCTTTTTTTCTTAAAGAAGTTTTAAATGTTGTACAAATGTTGGATATAGCACTCGCCACAAATTTGAGAGAGAGAAGCTCCACAAATTGAGGAAGGATTTGGAAGGAGATTTTTGGTTGCATTATTTGTAAATGGAGGATGGTGGCCGGTCATCCTTGGATGCTGGAACACCTATTCACTTAGATCTACCGCACGTCCAACTTTGTTGGATACAAAAGGTATGTTTACATTCAATCACAGCTTTTCTAGTTTTTTTAACTCTCCTCTAGTGATTAGAGAGGGAGGTTTGGCATCTAAGGAAAAAGTTTTGATGGAAAGTGGTAAAGGAAAAGAAGTTTTGGGTGCTTTGAAAAGTAAGTCATGTTCTTCTTTGCTGGTTTTGATCCCTAGAGCTAATGATTTTGAGGCTTCCACCTTTAGTGGCTCTAATCACAATTTGAATAATTCTAATGTGTGGATTAAAAAACCACACATTAAAATTAATTCGTCTGAAATTCATAAAGGATTTAAAGATGATAATGTGGTTAAACTTGACTTGGAAAAAGAAGAACCCAATGTTCATGTTTTAAGAAACTCTTTGGTGGTGAAGATCCTTTACAAAAAATTACCCCTCTGAAATTGTGCTTTTGAATTAAGGAGGCAATGGGGTAAATTTGGAGGATTTCATATTACTTCTCTGGGATTAGATTGGTTCATGTGCTCATTTCAATCTCAAGAAACTATGGAGGAAGTTCTCAATGGAGGTCCGTGGTATATGGGAGGTTTTTTCATTGGACTAGATAAATGGACTCCCAATTTTTCTCCTTATTCCTTGGAAGGTATTTCTTCTCCAATTTGGGTTCGTCTTCCTCACTTGCCATTACACTGCTAGGACGAAACCAACATTACAAGAATTATTTCGAGTATAGGGACTCCATTATTATTGGATGGCAATATGTTTAAATGGGGGAGAAGGAAATTTGCGAGAGCATGTGTTCGTGTAAAATTGAACTCGAAACTCCCTTGTGGTTTTTGGGTTGAAGGTATTCATGGAAATTTTTTTTAAAAATTTGAATTTGAGAATTTATCTTCTATCTGTTTCAAATGTGGTTGAATTAGACATAGAGATGTGGTATGTCCAAATGGTTTTCAAAAGCCAGATTTTATTGATAAGGAAGTTCCCAAAGAACCTTTATTAGCTGAAGATAGTTCTTATAAACCTTGGATTCACGTCAATTTCAAATCCAAAAAAAATATTAAAAGTGTTAAGAGGTATTCTCATCTAAAAAATGGTGCAGAAGTTCAACCAGATTGCCGGAGTTATGGTGGCTTAAACTCAGAACGGCATCCGTTGAAGACAGCTGAAAAAATTGCTGAAATTATGGGAGGAGATGAAGTTGTTGTTACAAATATTGAAGACAATCAATCTGGTTCATTGATTCCTAAAATTAGAAATGAAATTACTGAAGTTGATTTGGTGAGTACAATTGAGGAGGAAGACTCTACCGGAGTTCAACATAGCAGGGCTGGAAATTCGGGATTTCAAATTTCAAATTTCAAATTTTGAAATCCCACGAAGCAAGGAGGAAGATAAGGCTATTGAGGAGCTTCAGCCGGATTTATCCCCAACAAATCCATCTGGACCAAAGTTTGTTATTCAAACGGACAATCCTAAGATTGCCGAGAATTTGAAGCTTCAGCCAGATTTATCCCCATCAATTCCAGCTGGACTAAAGTCTGTTATTCAAATGGACATTCCTAAGATTGCTGAGAATTTGAGTTTTCAAAACCCATTAACAATGGAGGATGTTATGGAGAAGGTTGCGAAGGAGCAGGTCATGTGTTTGACTCCTGATAAGCTTGAAAACTATTCTGGAATGATGGGACAAATTTAGGAAGTTCAAAATTTAAAATCGGTAATTTGTTGGGCTGATCTAGTGGAAGTGGAATGCAATAACCTTCCACATACTTTGGAGGCTGAAAAAAAGGAAGTTCAAATTTCAAGTTTGACTCCTCAAAAGGCTACCGAATCTCCTCATGATGCTGAAATTTTGGGAGCTCAAAATACAGAATTTGAGCCCTCAAGAACTTTGGCGGCTGATGCTTGTGTGAAGGGTAATTACACTCATACTTCAATCCATGATTCTTCTTCTCCTCCATCAGCTATTAGTTTGAATTTTAAAAAAACTATTCTTAAAAAAAGATAAAAACTTTATTAGGAAGAATGTTTCCCTCGCTTAAAAGCTTGTTTTATTCAATGAACTCCAAGCATTGGGACTGGTGAGAGATCTACCGAGAAGGAAGATGGCTCAACACAAAGAGAAGAATGGTTCGAAAGGTTCTTCTTCCCTTTTTTCTCACTAATATGAAGAAGGATTCTCCAGCGGGTAGCAACAAAATTGTGATTTTTTTGAAGATGGACCATATGATCTTAAAGTTTGGAATAGTTATACCAAACTTTTGGAATTTATTAATGAATTGTAATTTTAGTTTCAGCTTTAATTTTCTTTTCCTTAGTTTAACTTGTTACTTTAAACTTTGCCTAAATGTTTATGAGATCTTTACTATTTCTTATTCTCTAACTGGATGGGAACTCTGGGATACTAATCAGCCCTCGGGTTGTTCTATATTTTGGTATCCACTGCATCTCAATAGTTTCAAAATAGGAGATAGTGGTTTTCATTACATTTATAATAAGTTTAAATTAACAAAGTTAATTTTAATAAAGTCCTTTTTTCTTGTTGAAAAAGGGACCATTTGCTTCTTTTGCCTAGTTTGTATTAGGTTATCTACTTTTTCATTTTAATGCAATTTATGCATTCTCTCAAAAAAAAATAAAGAAGTTTTAAATTACTAATTCACCCCAGCTTGGTTAGCCTCGGGCTACATCCTAAAGGTTTAACAACCTTTAAAAACTTTCATTTCAATCCAAATGAACCCCTATCCACTTAGATCCACTAACATTGGATTTAAATGGTCAATCTAAACTTAATAGACCTAGCCCTTGACCCTAGGTCAACTTGGTTGACTAAGTCAACCAAGTTTGATCAATCTTACATACACCATTAACCTCTTTAAACCCTTTAACCAAGGCCTTGCCAAACCTATTCAAACCCTTAGGATGATTCCTTAGGTCCCTAAGGGATCCCTCTTGAAGGACCAAGCCTTGGGCCAACTTATGTTAGCCACATGGCTTGACCCATCTACCCAGTGAGAGGTCTCCCATAAGCCAAGTCTCTTCTTAAGCCAAATTAAATCAAAATAATGGTGGCATTGGGTGCCCCATGATCCAATACATCCACCCTAGTTGACCTAGCCCATGTGTCAACTTAGGTTAGGAATTAGGTTAACCCAAAGCAGTTAAAACCTCTATGGGTTGAGCCATTTCCCAATGTAGACTTTCCCATACACAACTAACTTCTTTTTTAGGTGGCCCAAGGTATAACACACCTACCTTAGTTAGAGTAACCCTTGGGTTAACTTGGGCCAACACTTAGGCTAGCCCAAAGTGGTCAAAATAACTTTGACCCGAGCCTTCTCCTACCACAGTCCAATTCAAACCTAATTGACACTTGTATTGGATAGGCCTTGACCCATTTCACCTCCCACATTAATCCCAACATAAGACTTAACCAAGGTTGTACCCAAGTTGACTCAAATCATATAAGTTTGGGTCAGCTTGATCCACATGATTCAATTAGGTTTGATCCTGCCTAATTGAGCTCATATTTGAGTTCACTTGACCTCCAACATTCTTTCTAGCTCATCTTGTACTAGCCTGTGGCCCGCGATAGCCAAAACATGAATGTTTGTGAAGGTTGTTAAACCTTAAGGAACTAGTCCAAGGCTCACCATGAGGGGGCTGAATTGGTAATTTAAAAAAAATTTCAACTTCAAGATAGCGATGATAATATCTTTGAAAAGTTCTTAGAAATTGAAAATACCAAATTTTTAATTAATTATGGAAGTGAATGAGTTTATAAAAAATATTGATTTAATTATGATGATATCTTGCTTTATAAAAGAAACTAATAATGTTCAATTTTCCCAAGTAGTTATAATAAAAATAAAATGCAAGAAAAATAAAAGAACGAAAAGAAAAAAAATACTAAAGATTTTTATAGTGGTTCAGTCAACCTTGACATATATCCACTCCCTAGAGTTCTCTACTTTGGGTATTGCACTAATCAGTAAGTGAATCTCTATTTGCTCCCACAACAAGGCAGAGAAGCCCATATAGAGTCACTTTCACCAAACCTAATGCGGCAAAGTGTCGGACACTATGTAACCCTCTCGGTGACGGCAGTGGACCATGACACTTTTTTCTACCTCTTATAGAAGATAGAGAACCTCAGCTCCTTTTTTCTCTCCTAAAGAAGGTAGAGTACCTCAAGAACTTCACCTAGAAGCCTCTCTCCGAAGAGAGCCTTCAAGAATCACCATGGCCACATGAGGAGCAAGATTTTTGCTAACCCAGAGTAACCATGTGATCCCCTCACACTCAACCTCACCTTTTCTTTCCTCTGATCCCCTAGATTTCTAAATAAGGTCATCACTCAGAGTTCCTTCAGTAGTCACACAATCCTTTTACCATTGCAAAGAGAATCACAAAATCTTTCTTAAGTATTGGGCTTTAAGAAACCCCAAAAATTTAAGTTAGCCATCATTGTTCATACATTCTAATTTGAGTTCGTATAGTACGATCAATTCAACACTAGACCCATCTAGTATGATATAAATAGTTCTTCAGACAAGCTATGCAACTTTTCGAACATATCATATTGTATGATCAAAAAATATTCTAGTATTCTGTTAGTATTTCTCTCTTATTCATACAAGAAGATTTATGCGTTGATTAGAAATTGTCTTTGTAAGTCATCCCAAATTGTTATCATCATAAAGTATGGTTAGTTAATTTCAAGTAAGCTGTCCATTATCATCATATCATATAAAATGATTAGTTCAAAAATCATTGTTTCATTTGGTACGATATTCGAAATGACCAAATTTCATCTCTGATTATTATACGATACGATCAATATCATACAATATGATCTACTTTCATTAGTGAAATCATAATTTGATTGACTAATTACAAGAGCTAATTTATGTAAGATTTTAAATTTTCATACAATACAAATCAACTTGTATAATCAATTAGTTCAAAAATCGAATATTGAAAATCTTACTTAATTCATTCGGTAGGTAGGTTTGTCAAATCATAATGAATTATATAGTACAATCTAGATCATATTGTATGATTAGTTCATAAAAATTTATTGTTCAATTAGTTATTATGCCCATTCTTTCTATACTGATCGTACAGTATAATTAGTACAAAAAATTTAACTTTTAAAATTTATCTCTCCCCCTATGTGTGTGCATGGTCACCAAATTACATACACTCTTATGTAGCAAGACTCAAGAAATAAAAAATAAAGAAAAATAAAATTACATACTTTGTTTAATTCACATTCCTATTCTACCCATTCTTGAGCTTTCAGTAGCCTTGAGTAGTGTATGCCTTACTTGCAATATTGGTGCTCACAGATAAAAAAAAAATCTAAAATATTCAATGAGAAAAGTAAAAATTCAATTAATAATATTTTTTTATCATCATAATCATAGACCCTGGATTGCAATGATCTCCCCCATTTTGATGATTGCAAATAATGATGGTTAATAAATAAGATAAAAACTCTTTTCTCCTAAGCTCCCCCTCACTAGGTGATATTTTTAATATTAGGGGCTGCAAATTTTTATCTTTAATAATTTTTTTTTATTTTTTAATAAAGTCTAATGAAAAAATAATAGAAAAATAAAGTAACACAAACATATGATTCTATTAAACATAAAATCAAAATATACATTTTCTCCCCTTTTTTGACATCACCAAAAAGAGGAGGAACAACAAATAAAGAGAATATTACCATAAATAAAAGCAATAAAATAGAACAAATAAGCACTAAAGGTAAGATGAATCCTAATTAGGTGGTTGTGGTGATGGTTGACATTATTGATGGATTGAGGCAAATTAATTGTCAATTAAGGAAAACCTTTCTCCAAACCATCTCATTTCTTCCTCATGTTGCTATTGAAATTATTGAATGTGGTACTCGAGCCTGTTTTCCAATCATTGAAGTCTCTAAATTATGTCATCGTGAGGGTAGACAGGGTAGGCAGGTGTAGGGGGTGGTATTTGTGGTAATGTAGATCCACCTATAGGAGCAGCTTCCCCTTTTTCAGCAAACTCTAGCTCATTGTTCTCATGCCCCAGATGGAAAAGGATACAAAAGGAGGCATCTGTATAGAAAATAGGAATATATTAGGAGGATCAAGAAAGTTGATTTGGTATTTTTATTTAGGATATATCCTATGATGTATCCTAAGGCAATATTTTATTTTCTTCAGGACCTTGGATGTCAAATATTAGTCATATTTTGAATATAATTAAGAATCATTTTAACTTCATCTAATTAGGTATTTTCCATTATGAGTTAGGTGACTATAGAAAGAAGTGGGGCTATGTTTAACCGATCCTCGGCTTTGGGTATAATTGAGGTTCTAAAGATATGCTGAATAACTCGGGAATTATAATTTAAGATATGGAATAATGGTTAATGTTGGTTTATGGGCACATTCCTTATAATAAAGTTTACAAAATCCAATCAAATACAATTATAAAGATAATGGATTATGGATGAGGTCCTTCAATAGAAAGACCAATATGTTCCCATAAGTCTTCCTCGGTAATCTTTACTAATTGTCGGCAAACAAAGGAGGTAGTGACAGAGGTTTATAAATTTAGCATAATTTTAGATAATATTTATAAAGTAATTTAGAGTAGAAGGGAAAAGCTAGTGTGAGGAGAAATTGAGGAGTGGTAGAGGCAAAGAGGTTCATCACCTAGAAGTTAAGGGCTGAGTGATTGAACATTCTAGAAGGGGTTATTTTCTCCTCTCTGTATTTATAGTAGGCATCTTCATCCCTTGCGGATAAAAAATGATCGTCAAAGTAATGAGAGGAGGAAGAGCTCCCCTGGATCATTCTGTCATATTTGCTTTCACCTACCATTGGATAAGAAGACTCAGAGGGTATGAGATTGAGGGATAAGGGAGTTGAGTGAATTGAAATGTTTAAATCCTTTCAATTTATATATTTTAGGAAGATCAGATAGTATGATTGAGGTTTATACAATACGATCAGAGAAGTTAACTCATCTGGATGACTTATCAAAAAAAGTGGTCAAATCATACAGTATGATTGGCTATCGTACAAGATGATCTTAAAGAATTGCATTCATCCCAATGAGTATCGATATGTTGTTTGATGAAAGGTATCATACTGTACAAAAAGGAGTTCATATAGTACAAAAAAAATTATTATCATACCGGCCTAATGGAATTCATCCCAATCTGAGTTGACATGTGTGTCGTATAGTACAAAGAGAGGTATCTTACAGTACGATTGACAATAATTTTGTGCCAAAAAAATTGAATTTCTCATGTATTAGTTACACATAGATCAAATAATATGAATAAGGGTTCGTATAATATGAAGTACATAATAGGATGTAATCTGGTCCATTAATTAAACTAAGGATTATGATCTGTGCATATCGTATAATACAAATGTGGATTGTACAGCACAGTATGAAAAAATTAAAAGATTTTTTGAGGCTGTGAGGTGTGTGTGTGTGATGATAAGGAAATACCAAAAAGATTTTTTTGTTATTTTTTTAAACATAAATAACAAAAAACAACACATAAACATGCACAATAACAAACACATACATTTTAAGACATGATACGTCATCACATAATTATCTTGATTGGGCACGAATCTCGAGGCAAAATCGAACCAGAAACTTCAAAAATTAAAATTAATAGCATCTGAACTCTGATTTCAGTAAGCTTATAGTCAAACTAATCATCTCGGAAACACGAACCCAATGACACCAAATTCAACCCAATCGAGCCCAAATGGGTCCGAATCAAGGACCCCAAGCGCTGCTGGAAAGTTCAAACCACAATTTGAGTTACCAAATGGTCTCCGATTTTAACAAGCTTATACTCGAATCGAACGAATTGATGAGATGAATCCAACGAGCCTAAGATCGCCAAATTCCAACATCTCTAAGGCCTTTAAATGTCCAACAAACGGTGCATGATCAAATGGTTCCATATCGGCCGTCCATTCAAATCACTCCCAATTCTCCCCTGATCTCACACCTATTTACAAGCCATGTCACTCCAGAAAAACTATAAATAGAGCTCTCATTCTTCACACGAGGGACTCAAGTGAAGAGAGAGAAGAAGAAGGGAAGAAGAAGGGAAAGGGGAAAGGGAGAATCCTCTCCTCCTCGACCCGCCGCCTGAATATGCCGAAACTTTGCTGAATTTTTGGGAAACGACGGGATTCTGCAAAACTTTGTAAATTTGCTTCAAGTTCTAATCTGATCGTCCTGATTTGTGGGATGAATCAGTTTCTTGTAATTTATAATAACACTAGTGGAACTTTTCAGTTGGGCATGGCGTTGTGGTTTTTTCCCTATTCTGGGTTTTCCATGTAAAAATCCTGGTGTTCATTTTCTTTTTTGTTTGTGTGCTGAATATTCGTGCAATGCTCGGATGTGAATTTGTAAACTCTACCGCCGCGTATATTCTAGCACGCAACAATTTGGCGCTGTATGTGGGAAACGCTATCCCATAACTTCAAGTACTACAATGGTCAACAGGCGTAGCAGTCGCATCATTGGAGCTTCCCGCTCCAACTCCCACCAATCCAGAAATCTGTATGCAAATCACAGATGCCCAATGTCTGTCTGTTTTCATCCTGGGGGACAGAATGCTGCCGGAGAAGGGACCTCAGAACCTTCTTTAGAAGAAAGAATTCGAAAGATGGAAGAATCTCAGAATGAGATCCTTCAACTCCTGCGACAGAATCGATAGCCGACATTTGCAGAACGGGAGGAAGTTTTTCTCCCTTAGGATCCACCACGAGCTGAAGATGTCCAATTCGAACATCCTCAAGCAAAAGTTCATCTCCCTAGAAGATTTCCTCAGTCTCGTCAGGATAATGAACTTGCCGATACAGCAAGTTCTACACATCCTCCGCCCTCAACTCGGCAACCTCGCACTCTCTTGGATCTCCTAGAAGACCCTAACAAACCACACGCTGTGGAGCTCCCTCATGACGCCCTGCATCATGAACTATGAAAGTTGGTAAGGGAAGAATTCCCCCAAGGGGATGCGAGACAAACTCTCTGACAGAGAGACTTTCAGGAATCATCACCTCTAACCGAGGCCATACTACAGCATCCCATTCCAACTAGATTTAAAATGCCCAGCATCGATTCTTATGATAGAACATCTGACCCATATGAGCACATCGACCACTACAGAACCATCATGCATATTCAGCGAGCTTCAGACGCCCTTCTCTGTCAAGTCTTTCCTGCCACCCTAAAAGGGCAGGCTCAAACGTGGTTTTATTCGCTTTCGTCCGGAATGATCCCCTCATTTATGAAATTGGCCAAGGCCTTTGTTGAGCAGTTCGTAGCCAACCAAAGAATTGCCAAGAATTCTTCTCACCTCTCGGGGATCCGCCAAAATGAGGGAGAATCATTGAAGGAGTATTTTCAGCGATTCTCCACTGAAGCTCGACAAATCCCAGGAGTAGATCCTGAACTGTTGAGAGGAGTCTTCCTTTGGGGCCTTCGCCCTGGCCCCTTCTATTCGGCACTTATGCGTGACACTGTTCCTTCATATGCCAATTTAATTCACTGGGTAGAAGCTCAAATATTGGCGGACGAAGCTTTAAACACCCATAGGAAACAATTTGAGCAATCTAACAGAAAGTGCAAGATTGCACCAAGATCAAAAAATTCATCCACATAATGAAAGAAGCAAGGAGAAAACAATCTGCCTCCCAGACCTCCATTGCCACGACGAGAACCTCGATAGGAGAAAGAGTACACTCCTCTCAATACGTCTCAAGCAAATGTGTTAATGGATGTTCGGGATCAAGATACAGTGAAATGGCCACATCCTTTGAAGCTGAATATAAGAAATCAGGATCAATACTTCCATTTCATAGAAGTTTCGGCCACACTACCGAAGCCTATAGACAACTGGAGGAGATTGAAAGGCTTTTCTGCCAGGGTTATCTTCGACAGTTTATTCAGGATTCTTCTGCTCGAGAGGAAACTCACCCCGCTGGGGGGCAAAATCATCAATGGAGGCTGCAAATGAATAATCGAGTAGCAGTTAGTGAGATCGAGACTATCACCAGAGGCCCTTTGCTATCCGATAAAGTCTTCTTGGCTGTAGACAAATTCCCAACATCAAAAAAGGTTCGTGTAGATCACTCCATCACCTTTGATGATTTCGACTTAAAAGGAGTAAAAATCCCTCATCGGGACCCGCTTGTTATTAATGCAGGAATAGGTGATCTGTGTTACAATGTTAAGAGAATTCTCATGGATAACGGTAGCTCTATAGATATCCTGTTCCTCTATCTTCCTCAATTTGGGTCTCACTAGAGAAAAGCTTCAACCTGCAGCAGGTCCTTTGTATGGATTTGATAATTGACATGTGTGAGTAAAAGGGATAATCACTCTCCCAGTTGTACTTGGAGAATTTTCCTGGCAGTCTACACACTCTGTTCAGTTCATCGTTGTAAAATCTGAATCAGCTTACAACGCTATCTTTGGGAGGCCACTCCAATTGATTTTTGGGATTGTCACCTCTATCCCACATCTTAAACTAAAGTTCTATACTCCTATAGGAGTTAGTGTGGTATGCAGAGATCAACAAATAGCACAAACCTGCTATCTCAAGTAGGTCAATTCACGCTTGACTGATACTATAAATATTGAGGACTTTGATCTCTTGAATGAAGACATACCTCATAGAGCTTCCCCAGTAGAAGAACTAATCACTGTGTCTATCTCTGAAGAACATCCTTTAAAGATGATGCAAATTGGGTCACTTCTCTCAGAAGATGAAAAGAAAAAAATAACAAATTTTGTACGAGAAAATCAGGATGTTTTTGCATGGAGCCCGGCGGATATGCGCGGGATTGACCCTGAAGTAATTGTACACTCCCTTAAGGTCAATTTGACGAGCAAACTAATCATCCAAAAGAAATGGAATTTTACACCAGATCGTCAGTAGGCGATCAAATAAGAAGTGGACAAACTCTTAGAGGCTGGATTCATTCAAGAGGTGCATTATCCTACCTGGCTGACAAATATTATCATGGTTCGAAAGGGGAGCGGAGTATGGAGAATGTGCATAGACTATACAGATCTCAACAAAGCCTGCCCAAAAGACAGCTTTTCACTTCCTCGTATCGACCAGTTAGTTGATACCACCTCTGGACATCAGATGTTGAGTTTCATGGATGCCTACTCTGATTATAACCAAATCAAGATGAATCTAACTGATGAAGAAGCGACAACATTTCAAACAGACAGAGGGTTATATTGTTACTGGGTGATGCCCTTCGGGCTAAAAAATGCTAGAGCAACTTATCAATGCCTCATGAATTAGGTTTTCAAAACCCTTATTGGGCGTAATATGGAAGTGTACGTGGATGACATGTTGGTGAAAAGTCTCAAAAAATCTCAGCATATCTCTGACTTGGAGCAATGCTTCCATTTGTTGAGACGTTACAATATGCGCCTCAACCCTTCCAAATGTGCCTTCGGAGTCGCTTCTGGAAAATTTTTGGATTTTATGGTAACCCATAGATGGATCGAAGCTAATCCCGAAAAGATCAAGGGGTTAAGAGATATGGTTCCACCTAAAAGCATCAAGGAATTTCAAAGGCTGAATGGAAGGATTGCAGCATTGTCACGTTTCCTGGCATGCTCGAGAGACAAGTATATTCCTTTCTTCAAAGTGCTCAGAGGCACTCGCAACACCGATTTCCAATGGACAAATGAATGCCAAGAAGCCTTCGAATAGTTACAAAAGTATTTGGTTTCCCCGCCTCTACTTTCTAAACCAATGCTGGAGAAAAGTTGTAATTATACATAGCTATTTCGGCCCAAGCCACCAGTTCAATCTTGGTACGAGAAGAAAATGTTGTACAATGCCCCATCTACTATGTCAGTAAAATCCTATCTGAAACTGAGGGGCGTTATCCTTTAGCAGATAAGACAGCATTGGCGTTAGTTTATTCTGCCAGAAAGCTATGCCCATACTTTCAAGCCCACTCAATTAGGGTCTATACGAATCTGCCGCTGAAAAGTATTCTACAAAAACTAGAAGCATCAGGCAGACTCGTCAAGTGGTCTATGAACTTGGAGAATTTGACATTCACTACTTGCCTAGACTTGATATCAAATCTCAAGCACGTGCATATTTTGTGGTTGAATGCACCGTCCAAGTATCCCATGTTCAATTAGGTACTTTATCTTCTCCTCCATGTTGGACGTTGTATGTTGATGGATCTTCTGGAAGTTCTGATGCTGGGGCTGGAATTTTGTTGATTTTCTCGCAAAAAACTACTCTTGAGTATGGGCTCCGACTCAAGTTTCCGGCAACAAACAACATGTTAGAATACGAAGCCCTTATCGCTGGATTAAGACTAGCAGTTGATTGTGAAGTGCAAAACCTAGTAGTCCACACTGATTCACAACTAGTCGCTTCTCAGGTGGAGGGAGAATTTGATATCCACAATCCGTAACAAGCCCAATATTGCAGTATTGTGAAACTACTTTTGGCCCAAATAGGAGAATATCAGATCGTGCATGTTATCAGAGAGCAAAATGCAAGAGTAGATGCTCTCTCAGAACTTGTAACATCAATGACAGGAGATATCTATAGGAGAAAGTGTGTCGAGGAGATCCATTTTCCAAGTATTCAGGGTCCATGGGTCATACAATCGATTGATAAAATAAGGGAGGTGTCTTGGATCGATCCCATCTTGTCTTTTTTACAAGATGGGGTACTGCCTGAAGAACCTATGGCTACAATGAGACTTCAAAGATGAGCAGCAAATTTTACCATCATTGGTGGTGAGTTGTATAAGCGCGCTTTCACCGGACCATATCTGAAGTGCCTCCCACCTTCAAAAGCTGATTATGCACTCCGGGAAGTTCATTCAGGAGTATGTGGTGAGCATCTGGGAGGAAAAGCTTTGGCTTATAAAGTCATGAGACAGGGATTCTATTAGCCTACAATGAAACAGGACGCACTTGAGTTTACATGAAAATGTAAAAATTGTCAATTGCACTCTAATCTCACCTATACTCCAGCACTGGAACTTGCTTCACTTCAAAGCCCTTCGCCTTTTGCCTAGTGAGGAATTGACATAATGGGACCCTTCCCTATAGCCACATGATAACAAAACTTCATCATCCTGGCCGTAGATTACTTCACAAAGTGGGTGGAGGCAAAACCCTTAGCAAAAATTATCGAAGCAAATGCCAAAAAATTCTTATGGAAGAATATAATATGTCGCTTCGGTATTCCAGCAAAGGTCATCACCGACAACGGAACTCAGTTTACTGGAAAAATCTTTACATCTTTATGTAAAGATTTTCACATTCAACTCGTCCACACAGCTGTCACCCATCCTCAAGCAAATGGGCAAACAAAGGTTACAAATCGAACAATCCTGAAAGGGCTGAAGACATGCCAGAGGAAGGCTAGGGGGCAATGGGCTAAAGAACTCCCAAATGTCCTTTGGGCTTATCGCTCCACGGCCAGGACTCCTATAGGAGAGACTCCATTTAACCTCTGTTTCAGTATAGAAGCAATCATACCGGTGGATATTGGAGTCCCAAGAAACAGGGTTCAGACCTTTGACTCTAATAATAATGAGGAGAAACTCAGGACAAATCTAGATCTCCTCCCTGAAGCAAGGGATGAAGCCTCACTCAGGGTCGCTGCATACCATCAGCGGATCGCTCATCTCTATGATTAGAGAGTGAAACCTCAAACCATTAAAATTGGGGACCTAGTTCTTCGGAGCATCGAAGCTCCTGGAAAAGGCTCTCAGCGTAATAAGCTTTCTCCTCTATGGGAATGTCCTTTCTTGGTAGCAGCTACGGTCAAGCCTGGGACCTTAAAATTGAAAGATGCCAACGGAAAGATGCTTCCCCAAACTTGGAATGTGGGCAACCTTTGCAAGTACTATCAGTAGAAGTTGATGTTGTTATCTGTTTAGTGTGATGCCATTCATAGTGTTTGTTTTGCTTTGTAGCTATGCTTTGTATCTTTTAAGTTTTTCGTACACTCTTTATATGTTGATTGTAAAAGAACACTTCTTTTCGTATCCCTAAGTTTACTAGGGAGTTATCGTACTATTTTATGTAATGCAGTAATGTGGTGTTCACTTTGTCACTGTGCTATCTCCTCTCCTCAAACTTTTTCCTATAATTCGAGAAATACACAACTAACGTTGTATCTCAATCACTAGGCGACCAATCCCAGGGGGATCTAGTCCGACCTCTTCCATACAGGTTAAAATCATCAAGCAAATGCTTTGATTAACAATCTCGGATAGGTCAGGATATCCAAGAAAGATATCTCTCATATTCGCCCAAGTCAAAAGAGACTCCCAGAATATTTGAGTCAATCTCATACATTTATAAAAAAGAGAAACATCTTATATATATATATATATAACTCATAAACATCAATTACATCATTTGAAAACATTATACAAACACACGAACAATCATCACAAATAAATAAAAGCAATACAGACAATATCAAAATAATTCTACAAAATTTCAAGATCATCATCATCGTCCTCCTCCAAAGCGAAAATCATTTGCAAACCACTATACAATTCTTCACCGTTAGTGTTTGGAGAAGGATCACCAGAAGCCTGGCTCGGAGTCAACCCCCCGATCTCCCCTCTGTTCTTACGTTGCAATACACGAACACCCTTCATGAAGCCTTTAATGATGCCATCTTCCATAAGCTCTACTTCTAAAGCCTTCACCTCAACATCATAAAAATGATTAGGAGCTTCCTGAACTTGATCCTCGACAATTATCTTAATTGCGTAAGATTTTTTGAACTCTTCTATGGCTATAGACGGCGACAGTTCAGCTACCTTCTCCGACAACTTGTTCAGGAGTTTCTTATTCTCAGCCTCAAGGGTTTGCATATTTTTCAGTTGTTGGTTGTTTGTTTCCTCTGCCTCCACCAACTGTATATGCAAACGATCCATCCGCTTATTCTGGGAAGAGGCTGAAGCGATCTTGTTCGCCAATTCTGTTCTGCATTGTTTAAGTTGATTCTCCACCGTCTACATCTCCTTCACTCTATCATCGTATTTCTTCTTGTATTCCCCCTGAAGGTATTTTTCCTTCACAAATTCATCATTCCAGTCATCCAAGATTTTGTTCACCTCAAGGAACTGTTCAAAAAAGAATCAATTAAAAAGTATATCCCTAAAAATGTGTATGCAAATTTAAGGGAAATGGAGAGAGGGTGAACTCACCAACTCCTCGGCTCGTCGACGACCAATGCACTTATGTTTCAGAACATCTTCTGGAATGTATATCCTAGATGGAGAGAAACGAGGACCCTTGCCGGCAACTACCAAAACTTCATCTGACTTATTCTTCTTAGGCGCCTGTAAATCTCCCTCAGCCTCAGGTCGCTTGGACTGACTTTTCTAGGTTTCTGGAACTTTCATGGATTTCTTCAACATCTGTGCGTGAAACCTCCCTACATGAGTGGATAGTCCCACTTTGAATAAATATTTTTCATCTATGCATCTGCTCAAGCAACACATCTCATAACGGAGGGCATCAATATCAGAAAGCTTCAATATCCTCAATAAGTCTTTCGCTCCAATGTGGAGGGGGATAGATAAATCCTTCAACTTTCCCCATTTCTCTTGGAGGCCCCAATTGTTTCGTACATAGAAGAAGTCACTGATACAGTCTTTAGACGGATCCCTGGTACGAATATCCAGCCACTTGGATCTGAAGGAGATACGACCCTGCACGTCAGTATAGATACGCCCCATCCGAGATAGGAAATATGGGGATAATACCACTCCCCGGTCTTTGAAAAATGCAATTAGGCCCACTACGACCGACATAGCCCGATAGGAAAATTGAGGCAAACTGAATCCGCAGACCGTCATAATATCGATCAATTCAGGAGGCGGCGGAAACCGCAACCCTGCTCGCAAACTAAACTTGTACACCGTCACGTATCTCGGGGGAGGGAAGCAGGCACGTTCAGATCTTGCCAGTACCTTCATCACAAGATCATTAGGAAAATGAAAATTTTTCCTAAATGAGATGAAAGAATCTTTAGTTATTGTGGAGATAACATCATCAGCCTTAGTCGCCCTGGGGATCTTCTTCAAACCCTCAGAACGGGCAGTGGGATGATCTTCTTTGACAGAAACATCTTTGGTAGAGGTGCGATCACCCATCTCAACTTCCTTATTAAAGAAAGGTGCGAATCTAAATAAGGAAGAAAAATCCCCTAAACTTTTGCACCAAAGGAGGGGCGATAATTCGAGCAGGGGGGATTTCTCACTCGAAATTAGCGGGAAGCCTCAACTGTTAGGAAACCATAGGGGGAAAAATGAGGAAGAAAAATATCACGCCCCAAGATCTAACTTGGAAAGAATGTCAATCAATTACTCAAACAATTTACCAGAGCTATCTAAAACCTTCAATTAACAATCTATCAAACATCTATAAAATTTAAAACATCAATATACAAGTCGATTCATATCTCAAAAGGTCATGTACAATACTCAGGAACTACTCTACAATCACCAGTACTGAAATCTATCCTGAGTACAAAAGAATCACTATCAATCAAAAGACAAAAACCTGAAGATCTGGATCAATTCCTACCTTCTGCTCCCTTGCCCTGACCTGAAAATATCAACCACATATAATGAGCTTTACAAAGCCCAGCAGGTCACCGAATACTTATAACTGAAATCAAAGCACGGCGATGCTATCAATATGCATGTCAGTCAATCAAACCTATATCAGTCAATGGTCAATCAATTTATGCAATACAGAAATCCATAGTCAATAAAACCAGTCAATGCAGCAGCAGGCAAATTAATAAACCAAGCTCAATCAATTCACATCAATCTCGAAGAAAATCAATCAATCCGTCAAATCAGTCAATCCGTCCGTCAAATCAATCTGTTAAATCAATCAATCAAATCAAATCAAATCTAATATATACTATCAAGTCGATAAAGTCAATCGGAAAAGCAATACGATATCCTATCAATAACTCAAATGTAGCAATCAATACAATGCAGGATCAATAGTATCAATGAGTCTATAAGTAATATCAATAAATCTATAATATCCATATCCAGCCATATCCATATCTATGCTCAGTAGTATCAATGCTCGACAATCAATCGATGAAATCAAAGAAATCGTACAATACAGTAAATCCGATCAAATCAATAAAACAAAAATCGTTAAAACAGTAAATCCGTATGTCAATACAGTAAACATGCATTTCAATATAATAATACTGGACAAGTACAAACAACTGGCTATGTTGCTGTTGTAGATATCCATACGTTGGTTTCAATAAAAGAGTCGTCACTCTATTGCCCGTCGGCATATCTATAAACCCCTTATGACTCCCAATCGTTATATCAATGATCAATGGTTTAAAGGAAAGCCCGTCGGCCCACCATCCTGTACAGGTCAATTCAATCTCCAACCAACGTTCAACCAGGTTCCACTTGTGTTCTAGTATCAATAGTCAATTCAAGAATCATTTCAATAATCAATCAATAATAAATTCAATAATCAATATTAAAGCAATCTAGAACAATCATATCAATAGTCATATGCATCTCAATTCAATCTATCAATTTCAGACAAATCAGAAATCATACGAAAATCGGGCAGAGTAACGGCAGTCTATCAAATTTACACAAAAATCCTGAAAAAAAAAACACAAATTCCAAATTTCTCCAAATTACAATCGAATATTCACGACATCAATACAAGACTATTATTCTATAGAATCCAAGTCAAATCACATCCTGATATTTTTCTATTCAATTAAAATCGCGTAGAATCAATTCCGACCGGTAAAATCTTCGTAGAAAATACTCAAATCGTGTACAATATTCATATCTATAACATTCTAAAAGTTGTGCGGTGAAAGTTGTGTCAATACAAAATCAGGTCAAAAGTTCGACTACGAAAACACAAAACAGTGCACAACTCGGTCAAAACTCAATATCTTCGAAAACAGAAATAGGATTCGGAGTCCTTTTCACGAGATCTTCACTTTTCCCAACAGCGGCGTCGGACAAAAAGCGCTCCGCGGCCTCCAAAACCCAGCTTTTCCTCTTTTCCCTTTCTCTTTCTCTCTCTAAAATCAGATATTTTGTTTTTAAAATGATTTTCTCTCTCCTCAAAACGAGCTGATTTTCTTATAACTTTAGTCTGATCGGCCTGGCCGATCGCCACATCGTCCTGGCCGATCAGAACAAAATCACATCGGCCTGAACTGCATTCAGGGCGATTCTCAGGATGATATTTTGAACAGTACAGATCGGCCTGGATGATGTCCAAAATCGTCCTGGACGATCTTGGGAGGAAAATCCAAATCAGAGAGAAAAAATAAGGGAACGAGGTATCACAAAAAATCCCCTAAACTTCTGCACTATAGGAGGGGCGCTAATTCGAGCAGGGAGAATTTCCCACTCAAAATTACCGAGAAGCCTCAACCGTCAGAAAGCTAGAGGGGGAAAAAATGAGGAAGAAAAATCCCCTAAACTTTTGCACCAGAGGAGGGGTGCTAATTCGATCAAGAGAAATTTCTCACTCGAAATTAGCGGAAGGCCTCAACTGTCAAAAAGCCAAAGGGGAAAAAAGGGAGAAAGCCCCTAACTCCTTCACAAGAAGAGGGGTGCTAATTCGAGCAGGGGAAATTTCCCACTTGAAATTAGCGGAAGGCCTCTACTGTCAGAAAGCCAAAGGGGGAAAAAGGGAAAAATCCCCTAACTCCTTCACAAGAGGAGGGGCGTTAATTCGAGCAGGGGAAATTTCCCACTCGAAATTAGCGGAAGGCCTCAACTGTCAGAAAGCCAGAGGGGGAAAAAGGAAGAAATCCCTTAACTTCTGCACAAGAGGAGGGGCACTAAGTCGAGCAGGGGAAATTTCCCACTCGAAAATAACGGAAGCCTCAACTGTTAGAGAGCCAAAGGGAGAAAAAAAAGGTGTAATTTTCCTAAAGGTCTTGAGGACCTATTTATAGTTTTCAAAGGAGAAGAGGGCAGTTTTTAGCATTTTTGAATTTTCCTAATTTTTCTATTTTTTTTCTGAATTGTTCGAAATTTTTTGGGATTTTTTAAAAATTTTTTGGACCCAAAAATAGTAAAAAATAGCTATTTTCACATTTATGGGGCCCACAAAGGAGGTGGGCCGAACTGCCACACCCCAAGGGGCGCGAGCGTAGTGGCGGAGCCAGGAACTTCTTATAGGGGGGGCACAATTTTTTTTTCAAAGAAATTCATGATTGCGTGGGAGACATGGACCGCTATGCGAGTACAACCTTCAAACTTGGTATTGAATATTAGAAATCTATTCATTAATAGGATTTCGCAAACCATAATCAGATGGATGATTTAAATCTACTTCAAAATCTTTTGATAATTCTTTTACTATGCAACTTCTTTTCTTATTTTGCTCTTCGTCATTTTTTTTTCTCATCTAAAGTCATCGATAAGCTTGATTTTAAAAACTTCTTAAAATATCTTTCTATAAATTTTTTGTCAGTTTGGATTATCTAAACAAGAAAGTAATAATCTAATCATTATTTTGACAAAGAAACATTTTATCAAACACCACAAGAGCATATCAATTACAATTCAATTTCATAAAAGGATAAACAAAATATGACTAAAAAATTAATATAAACTTCATTTTTCATTAGGAAGTCAATTTTTTCTCTAATCACAGATTAAAAATCTGAACAGAAATTGTCCAGAAAAAAGTACTAAATTAAAAAAAATGATTCATGACAGATTCATTATTTGGTAGAAGTTTGTTTATCTAAAATATCGCTAAATAAAAAAAAATTTAAAAAAATGTCCCAATATGTCATAAATGGATGATTTACTGCTTCCAAGAGAAGAAAATACTAGGCCAAAACTGCATTTGTTCAGCTTTAAAGCCCATGAGGGCAGAAATTGGAGACCCTATATTGAAATAAATCAGCCTTTTTAGGGGGGGCACGTGCCCCCCCTTGCCCCCCCTCCCTCCGCCCATGCGCGAGCGGCCCAGCAGGCACGCTGGGCGCGGGGTGTTGGGTGAACAAACACTGGGCGCGCGAGCACTGAGCACATGAGGCGCTGGGACACAGGCGCGCTGGGCGCGGAGCGAGCGGGGGGCGCAATCACAGGCGCGGCCGTGGTTCGGCCGGTTCGGCTGCCTGGACCATTCTGGGCCCGATTTTTGTCCCGAAAGGTCCAAATTTGACGTTTTGGGGTCTCCGAACACGTTTTTCGACGTTTCGGACTCAACTTCAACACTTTCAAAGCTCAACGGGACCTCTAGACCAAGTTTCTACAAATGTTCAACTCTTGGAATGTAATTTTTGCAGTTCAGTGAATGTAAAATTTTGGAACAAGTATTTTTGGACTCTTGGAGTTTCGACGTCCGAAAATAGGTGGCAACTGATACGTCATCACATAATTATCTTGATCGGGCACGAATCTCGAGGCAAAATTGAATAAAAAACTTCAAAATTAAAATCAAGAGCATCTCAACTCTGATTTCAGTGAGCTTATAGTCAAACTGAGCATCTCAGAAACACGAACCCAATTACACCAATTCAACCCAATTCGAGCCCAAATGGGTCCGAATCAAGGACCGAAAGCGCTGTTAGAAGGCTCAAACCATAATTTGAGTTACCAAATGATCTTCAATTTTAATGAGCTTATACTCAAATTGAATGGCATGACGAGACAAATCCAACGAGCCCAACATCGCTGAATTCCGGCATCACTAAGCCCTTCAAATATTCAACAAATGATACACGATCAAATGGTTCCATATCGGCCGTCCATTAAAACCACTCCAAATTGGCCCTTGATCTCACACCTATTTACAAGCCATGACACTCCAGAAAAACTATAAATAGAGCCCTCATTCTTCACAAGAGGGACTCAAGTGAAGAGAGAGAAGAAGAAGGGAAGAAGAAGAGAAAGGGGAAAGGGAGAATCCTCTCCTCCTCGACCAATGCCGGAGCTCTTCCCACCGCTTGAATATGCCAGAACTCTGCTGGATTTTCGAGAAATGACGAGATTCTGCAAAACTTTGTAAATTTTCTTCAAGTTGTAATCTGATTGTCCCGATTTATGGGACGAATCAGTTTCTTGTAATTTATAAAAACACTAGTGGAACTTTTCAACTAGGCGTGGCCCCGTGGTTTTTTCCCTCTTCTAGGTTTTCCACGTAAAAATCCTGGTGTTCATTTTCTTTTCGGTTTGTGTGCTGAATATTCGTGCAACGCTCGGACGTGAATTTGTAAACTCTACTGCCACGTATATTCTAGCCCGCAACAAGACATATGAATGAATGATTCCAAATATATATTTTTTTAAATTTATCTTGAGTTAAGCATGAATGTCTATAACACCTAGTTTAGTCCTCATGGTTCTAAAGGTGTCATAGGCTAGGGGTTTAGTAAAGATGTCTGCTAACTGATCTCCTATAGCTATATGATGCAATTTTATATCTCTATTAGCAATATGATCTCTTATAAAGTGGTGCCAAATATCTATATGCTTTGTGCGAGAGTGTTGAATTAGATTTTGGAAATGCAAACAACACTAGTGTTCTCACCAATAATTGGAATGGTTCTTACATGTAGTCCAAGATGTTGCAAATCTGAGTTTATGGCTTAGACTTTTGATGATAGCAAACATTCATGATTTCCTACAACTTTTTTGCCTACTAACATTTTAGGACGACAAGATAGAATACAGCTCAAGCCAGCTCATCTGGTAAATTTAGGTTGAGTCAAGTCTATATTTTTTCCTTTCTTGAGTCAATTATAAAAATGGTTCCTAATGCTAAGTAACCTTGCACACACACTTGAGGAGTTTTCTATATTTTTTTGTTTTGAGTACATCGGCCTGGACGACATTCCTATCGGCCAGGATGATTCAACTAAAAATAGAAATCCTAATTAGGGCATCCTGGTTAAGCAGCCATCATTAAGCAAATCGTCCTGGACGATACTTGTATCGGCTAGGACTATAGGCTCAAATCACAAAGAATCAGCCGCCATGATCAATTTAGGTATTCTTTATTTTAAATTATTAGATCAGACGATCTTTATATCGGCCTGGACGATACAACACAATTATGCCTAAATTAATCTGGCAATTATGGAAAGAAATTAAGGCTGATTTATACGATCACATTAGCTAGAGCCGATCGTAGAATCGGCTGGGATGATGGACTGGACGATTGACATCGGCCAGAATCTATTCAGGGCAATGTTCAGGATGATTGTACTCGAATTTGAACTAATCGTCCAGGACGATATTGTATCGGCCTGGACGATGTAACCAATTTTCTTCTAATCATCCTGATTCGTCCCAGCTGATTGAGCTTATTTTGTACTGATCGGCCAGGATGATATTCCTATCGTCCTGGATGATAATGTTAGTTTTTGAAATTCAATTTAAAGGACCCAAATTTTCTCATGCAATAAGACCTTGAGTGCTGTTGTCTTGACCCGAGAGAGCCTTGGGAGAGTGAGAGATGTTAAGATAGTTGCAATTTGCATGTTTTACATTTTTGCAACTTGTATAGTTTTGATGATTCCAAACATTATTGTTCAAATGTGTAGTTATCTCCTAACAATTTTAGAAGTTTTGTATTTGCTTTTATGTGTACTAATATTTCAGGAAAATCGAACTCCAGACTACGAAGACTTCAAATCAAATTCAACATGAGATACTTTGTGAATTTGAAGCTTGTACTTTTCTTTGAATTAAATTTGAAAGGGAGTGATTGTAATTGAGTGAATAAAAATATACACACACACATAAGGAGATCATATAAAATTTATACTGATCGTACGGGACGATATCAGATCGTATGGAACGATCAGATAGTTATCTCCTTTTGAGCACATGGAACGAATAGGAACTGGCTTGAAAAATTTTTCTAAGTCCTATTCGTCCAGGACGAAATTAAATATCGTCCAGGACGACTTGGTCTCTGTAAAATTTTCATCCAGACGAAATTAATTATTGTCAGAAAACGAGTTGCTCTCTATAAAATTTTGGTCCAGACGAAATTAATTATCGTCCAAGACGATCTGGTCTCTGTAAAATTTTCGTCCAGACGAAATTAATTATCGTTAGAAAATGAGTTGCTCTCTGTAAAATTTTCATCCAGACGAAATTAATTATCGTCCAGGATAACCAGGTCTCTGTAAAAATTTCATCCAGACGAACCTATTTTCATCCAGACAATTAACCGACTTAGAACGGTTTTCAGCAGTTTCTAGAACCGACCTAGTAATAACCGTTCGTACCGGACGAACTTATTTCGTACGGGACGATCAGCGTGTACGAAGACATTTCATACACATATACAAATAGGGTCGTTTCAAAGCGTTTAAGTAAAATCATCTAGGATGATCCACGATCGTACGGGACGATCCACTGCGTACAGAATTGAATACTTGCAGTTTTTGGACGATTTTTCTTGTCTTTTGTATAAATAGTCTAAATTAGACTGCCACCCAATCTTTTTGGGAGAGTGTAAAAGGACGGTAGGGTTCTCTGCCCACACTAGGAGAGTGTAAAAGGACGGAAGGGTTCTCTGCCCACACTAGGAGAGTGTGAAAGGACAGACGATTCTCTGCCAACACTGGGATTGTGTAAAAGGACGACGGTTCTCTGCCGCACCGGGTAGTGGTAAAAAGAGTGTTTTGTAAAGGCTTCTCCGCCTTGCTGTGGGTGAAAAAGGAGAGTCACTATTGGTATTAGTGCAATACTCAGAGGGTGCCTCTGGGGAGTGGATGTAGGTCTGGTTTAGACCGAACCACTATAAATCTAGTGTCATTTTCTTTAATGTTTTTATTTTTCCGCATTTTTATTTCTGGTTTAAAAAACTCTATGGTTGAAAAATATTTTCTACAAAAACTTAATAAAAAAAATATTTTTATTTCGGTTCAACTTAAATTTTCAAAGAGGGTAAATTTTTAAAACACAAATTCACCCCCCCCCCCTCTTGGTAGCCTTGGGACATTAACTTAGGTCTAACAACCTATTTACTAGACTCAACAAGTGGTATCAGAGCTTCGTTTTAAAATCATAAGTTTGAACTATTTTTTGATTAACGTAGATGGCTACTTTCGGAAACCGAAACACACTTGAAGGTTACTCTATCACTAGACCTCCACTGTTTGACAATGTACCTTTTGATTTTTGGAAAACACGCATGTCTACTTTCTTACAGTCACTTGATTATCGTATGTGGATACTAGTCCAGGAAGGTTACACAAAACCAACTAGATTAGTTGATGGAGTTAGGGTAGAAACACCTTTTGTAGATTGGACTATAGAAGAACGTGACTTAGCACAATTAAATACCAAATGTCTAAATAGTTTCTTTTGTGCTTTAAAATCTGAAGACTACATGCGGGTTTCCACTTGCAAAAGCGGAAAGGATATATGGGATAGACTTTGTATAACTTATGAAGAGACTAATGAGGTTAAGCAATCAAGACTCAATATCTTGTTACATGACTATGAATTATTTCGCATGAAATCTAATGAATCTATTTCTGATATGTACACAAGATTCACACAAATAGTCACTTCTTTGCATGCACTTGGTAGGGAATTAACTAATGCTGAAATGGTTAATAAGATTCTTCGTTGTTTACCTACTGCTTATGATGCTAAAATTACTGCAATTACAGAGTCTGAAGATCTTAACATTTACTCTATTGATAATCTTCTTGGTTCACTCATTGCTTATGAGCAAGGAGTAAGTCAAAGAAAGATTGATGCAGGTGAACCACGAAAGGAGAAGAATATTGCACTAAAGGTGGAAGAGTCAGAGAGTGAACACTCACAACCTGAGGATGTAGACGATATTGCATTGATGACTAGACAATTCAGAAGCTTTTTAAAGAGGAAGCAGAAGAGACGCCAGCAATGAAATAGAGGTAAGTTTAACAGAAATGGCAAGGTTTCTAATGAATTGATTTGTTATGAATGCAGGAAACCAGGTCATATCAAGACTGAATGCCCAAAACTCAAAGCCACTCATAGCAAGGAGAAGGTAGAGGAGAAACCAATTGTAAAAAAGGGCAAGAAGAAGTTTCAAAGAGCTTTCTGGGCGGACTCAGCTTCAGACTCATCTGAGATTGAAAAAGAAGAAGAAGTCACCAACCTTTGCTTGATGGCAGATAATGTTGAACAATCAGATCAAGAAGAGGCATGTGACTTAACCTATGATGAATTGTTTGAAGTTTCTGAACACATGCATGATGCATATAGAAAAATGAAAAAGATGAATGCTAGTTTAAGTTTAGAACTGGAAGAGCTTAAGAAGGAACACGAAATCCTTAGGAAAGATCATGCTTTAATAAATGACAACCACATGAAACTACTTGATGAATATGATGACTTGAATAAAAATTTTGAGAATTTAAAATCATCCTATGCTGAACTTGAAAAAGATTTTAAAAATTTTAAGGATGAATCTGAGAGCAAAACATATTGAATCAATTATACAAATCGAATCTTGGAAGATATGAATTCATTTTATAAATTGACAATAAGAGCTCTCGAGGATAATAGGAATCCCCCTAAACTTGAAGATTTTACAAATCCTGAATATTATTCTAAATTTATGAAATCCCTTAGGAGACAATCAAATGGAAGAAAACTTAGGAATATTTTTCCTAATGTTAAATGTAATAATTATGGATTTTTGGGACATATAGCTCACACCTGTACTTTGAAGATGAAAACTAATTTGGAGTGGAGACCTAAGATGCATAAACCTAGACATATTATACATGCATCTGATTATAAATTGCTAAAAGGAGAACCCAAACTTGTTTGGGTTCCCAGGTCTAACATTTGAGAGTTTTGTAGGATTGCTCTCACACAAGACATCGTGGGAGCATATGGTACCTGGACAGTGGATGTTCAAAGCATATGACTGAAGATATTGCTCAATTCATAACGCTGGAAGCCAGGAATGGAGGCAAGGTTACACTTGGAGATAATACCACAAAGAAAGTGATTGGATCTGGTATGATTGGAAATTTCAAAAAAAAATTTATAGACAATGTGTTATTAGTTGAAGGCTTAAAGCATAATTTGTTAAGTATAAGTCAGCTATGTGACAAGGGATATAATGTAAAATTTTTACCTACTAGCTGCATATTAAGCCTAAATGGGAAAGAAGTTTTAAATGGAAAAATGGTAAACAATGTTTACATGCTAGATTTGAATTCTATTCAATCTCCTACTGCTTTTTGTTTAAAAACTGTTTCTGATGAATCATGGCTTTGGCATAGGAGACTTTGTCATTCTAGTATGAAAAACCTTAGAAGAATTACCCAAAAAAACTTAGTGAGAGGTATACCAAAATTAGACTTTACTAAGGACCACCTTTGTGATGCATGTCAATTAGGAAAACAAGTGAAGTCCTCTTTTAAGTCCAATAAAGATCTTAGGACTAGTAAACCTTTAGAAATTTTTCACATGGATCTTTATGGACCAGTAGGAACTGTAAGTCTAGGAGGGAAGGTATACGGATTTGTTATAGTGGATGATTTCTCAAGATTCACTTGGGTTACATTTCTTTTTCATAAAAGTGAATCATTTGAGGAATTCAAAAATTTTTTAACTTGGATTCAAAGAAAACTAGGATGTGAAATAATTTCTTTACAAAGTTATCATGGAGGAGAATTTGACAATGAAAGATTTGAAAATTTTTATAAAGAAAAAGGGATTGATCATAATTTTTCTGCATCTAGAACCCCTCAACAAAATGGGGTAGTTGAAAGGAAAAATAGAACATTAATAGAAGCTGCCCGAGCAATGTTGGCAGAATACTCACTTCCTAGATATTTTTGGGCTGAGGCGGTTAGCACTGTATGTTATGTTCTGAATAGGGTAAATGTGAGATCAAATTTAAATAAAACACCTTATGAGTTGCTAAAAGGTAGAACACCTAACTTGTCTCATTTGCATGTTTTTGGTTGCAAGGTGTTCATTCATAATAATGGAAAATCTGCCTTAGGAAAATTTGATCCAAAATCAGATGAAGGAATTTTTGTTGGATATTCAAGTGTTAGAAAATCTTATAGGATATTCAACAAAAGAACTTTAGTCATTGAAGAAACCACACATGTTGTATTTGATGAATCTGGAAATTTGGAAGAGCCAAATGTTATTGAAGATGAGATTGAACAAAACTCCCAAAAGATTGATAGATTAAATTTGGAAGAAAATGTGGAAGAGAATTTGGAAAGAGAAAATCCTTTGCCTAGAGATTTGAGATTTTCTAAAAATCACCCAAGAGAATTGATTATAGGTGAACCTAGTGAGGGTGTTAGAACTAGGCGTGGATTAAACAAGAAAGTCAATCATTCAGTCTTTATTTCAACAATAGAACCCACTAATATTGATCAAGCACTCTCTGATGAATTTTGGATATAGGCCATGCAAGAAGAGTTGAATCAATTTGTAAGAAATAAAGTTTGAGAATTAACTGCAAGGCCAGAAGATCAAAGTGTTGTTGGAACCAAGTGGGTGTTCAAAAATAAAATGAATGACTCAGGAGTAGTCATTAGAAATAAGGCTAGAATAGTTGCTAAGGGGTATAATCAAATTGAAGGAATTGATTTTGAGGAGACTTTTGCCCCTGTAGTTAGACTTGAAGCAATTAGGGTTTTACTTGCCTTTGCCTGTTTTAAAGGTTTTAAATTGTTTCAAATGGATGTCAAAAATGCATTTTTAAATGGGGTAATTGAAGAAGATGTTTTTATAGAACAACCTCCAGGCTTTGAAAATTCAAAATACCCAAATCATGTTTTCAAGTTAAAAAAGGCATTATATGGATTGAAACAGGCACCTAGGGCTTGGTATGAGAGGTTAAGCACCTTCCTACTTGAAAGATCTTTTGAAAAAGGAAGTGTGAAAACAACTCTCTTTTTAAAAAAAATTGGAAAGGATATACTCATTGTTCAAATTTATGTGGATGATATCATTTTTGGATCTTCAAATAAAAATTTTTGTGATGATTTTTCTAAAATAATGAGTAGTGAATTTGAAATGAGTCTAATGGGAGATTTAAATTACTTTCTAGGATTTAGCATTAAGAAACTTGAGGAAGGTACATTTCTTAATCAAACTAAATATATTAAGGACATCCTCAAAAAATATGAAATGGACAATGCTAAAGCTGTTAGTACACCAATGAGTTCCTCAGTTCAGTTGGATAAGGACCTTAAGGGAAAATCTGTTGATCAAAAGAAATATAGAAGGATTATTGGATCTTTACTTTACTTGACTGCTAGCCGACTATATATTATGTTCAGTGTTTGCTTATGTGCTAGATTTCAATCAGATCCAAAAGAATCACATTTGACAGCAGTGAAAAGGATATTAAGATACTTACTAGGAACTCAGAACTTAGGAATTTGGTATCCTAAGTTTAGCTCTTCATTTGAAATTGTTGGTTATTCAGATTCTAACTTTGCAGGCTGTAGAGTGGATAGGAAAAGCACTTCTGGAACATGTCAATTCATTAGAAATTTATTAGTTTCTTGGTCCAGTAGAAAACAAAATTCAGTGGCCCTATCTACTGCAGAAGCAGAATACATTGCATTAGGAAGTTGTGTGGCACAAGTACTTTGGTTAAAACAACAGTTGATTGATTTAGGATTAACTATAGGCACTATACCAATTTATTGTGACAATACTAGTGCTATTTGCATTTCCAAAAATCCTATTCAACATTCTAGAACCAAACACATTGACATAAGGCATCATTTCATAAGGGATCATGTATCCAAGGAAGAAATTGAACTTACACATGTTTCAACTGAAAATTAACTTCCAGATATTTTTACAAAACCTTTAGCCTTTGATACCTTCAGTACATTAAGAACAAGGCTTGGTGTTATTGATTTGAATGCTTAAATAAAAATGTTTTTGCAACATTGATATTTATGTTTTCTTAGTTTATTTGTTTTTGTTTTGTTTTGAATTTTGTGATTTTTGTGTGTTTTGAATGAGTTTAATTTAAAGTCTGTGGTTTTGTCTTTGTTTTCTATGTTTTGAATGTTTAGTTTGTTTTAGTTTGATAAAAATTCAAAAAATCCAAAATGTGAGGAAATCATCCGGGACGAAATTTTTCGTACTGGACGATGTGTGTAAAATTCAGTTTGCGTGATGTAAACCGTTTTGAGAATAGTTTTTAATGTAGTTCGTCTGTACGATCTGATGATCGTCCAGGACGAAATATTTTTTCTCAAACGTCGGGACGATTGAATGCGGCTGTTGAATGGATAAGGCAGTTTTAATTGTGAAGTGTGTCCGTACGAACTTTTTGTTCATCCAGACGAACAGACGTCGATTCATAGGCGGGGACGGTTTTCAACTGACATTAAAACGAATTAACTTTTGATCATGTGTATGAAAATTTTTTGTTTGTACAATCGGTCAAGTCAAAAGTCTGTACAAAAGGACACATCGTAAATTGTGTTGATTATGAAAAGCCGTTTCATTTTGGATGAATTGGATTGTCTGTACAAAATTGTTTCGTCCAGATAAACGATAATTTTCGTCCAGGACGAACAATTTTCATCCAGGACGAACGTATCATTTTCTTTAAATAAGAAGGCTTTCCAACTCAACAATCACAACTCCAAACTTCACTTTCAATCCCTTTCAACTTCAAATCGATAATGGCCTCCTCAAGCAAGAGACAAAAGGTGTTGGCGAAGAAACCCCACAGGAATTCCTCTGAAAACTTCCTTTCAAAGGCAAATGAGGAATCCTTTCCTCGTTTTGCATCTGCCAAAATTACACCTTCTCGCATTCTGATTCAAAGCGAGATAAATTTCAAGGTAATGCACCTTTTTGCTTCCACCCAGTTTGGATTCATTCTTTCTCTCGTCCACCTCTACAACAAACAAACCTTTCTCTATTTCCTAGCCAATATGAGTTTTAATTCCGACCACTCCTCTATAAGTTCTTTTATTTTCAAACAAAAAGTTGAAATCACCAAGCACGACATAGGTGCCTTTCTAAGCTTAAGAACTGAAGATTATAGAGCCCACACCCTTATGAATGAAACACCTTCAAATGGTATGAAGTCAATAGGGTGATTAGAGAAAGTGGCCTAACATATCATGTTGCTAGAGTTTCAGGAATGACCAGAAATGCTCGAATCATCCAGCACATTCTTCGATCTTCAATCATTCCTAAAGCTGGTGATAGGATCAATATTACCCCACTCCTTTCTGTTGTGACTTTTTTGATTATGGATCGTAAGCCTATCGATGAAGCCCAACTTATCCTAGACCATCTTTATGGGCTTTCAGAAATTGGGCATACAGAACAGAAGAGAAAAAGAAACATCTCATTAGGACACTTAGTTACATACATTTTGGAAAAGAAATACAACTTAGTGCATCCTGATGATGAATACAAAGAGCCGGTCTACTACAATGATGCTTCCTTCAGAGCAATTTTCAAGGAGGAAAAAGGAAAAGCACATGCCAGTGCTTCTGAAGAAGAAGAAGAAGAAGGAGAGCAAACTTCTGCACCTCAATCAAATTATCAGAATTTGATTGAGAAATTTGATAGACTTGAGACTCATTTTGATCAAAGATTTGATCAAATTGATGCTCAACTTCTACAGCAGCAACAGGACATCGGTAGTATCAGAAATGAAGTTCATGAAATCAATACCAATGTTATGTTGATGGCCTCCTACTTCAACCTATTTGGTGGCATTCCTCCTCCTCCTCCATAAGAATAGAGAATGAGAGATGATTTTCTTTATGTTTGTTGTACTTGTGTTTGTTTTAATGTTTGTTGTGTTAGTGTTTATTTTAGTGTTTGTTTTTGTTTGTTTTTATTAAAAGTTCAGTGTATTTTTTTTTGTTATTTTGATATTGTGAAATGATCTTGTAATCCTTTTCATAAATATCAATATTTGTTGTAGTGATTTAAATTTGGTTTATTTTTTGAAATGTGCTTAATTTTTATGAATTTCATTAGTCTTATTTAATCTTAATTGTGCTTAAATTAGATTGTAATTTGAGATTAATTTTATTAGAAAATCTAGTCTTTCTAAATTTAAAATTTGTTTATAACTTGTTATAATTAGAATTTTTAATTTCATGTCTATTCATTTAGACTACATTAAATTTAATATTATTATTGCAAAATAGATGTTTTCTTATTTTGTATTTCTTTGCTCAAGTGATATTTATGCACTTAGAAAAATTTGAAATTTTAGATTATTGATCTTAGAAAGAATTGGTTTCAATTACTCTTGAAAAATTATACAAAGAGTACAAAAATCAAAAGGAATGCGCAAAGGTTCGCAAATGTGAAAAAGAGGCACAAAATAAGCCCAATGTAAAAAGATGCACAAAAATATTCTAAAAATTTGAAAAAGATGCGCAAAGCGCCACATGTGGTAATTCTCTTCTTTCCAAATTCTTTCAATCTCTTAATTCAAATTGATCTTATATTCATTTATATTCTATTGAACTTTGAAATATAGAATTTTTATTCATATCTCTTGTAATGATTTTCTATATTCAAATGTCTAAATTGAATCATATTTTTGATAAATTCTTCTTACTTACAATGTTATATCACTTCTTAAATTCTATGAATTTCTATGATTTACCTAATGTTATTAGTTTTAGATTGCATACCTTATGTCAATCACCATTTAAATTAAATTTTCAAATGAATTTCATATAATTACTTACATTTCTCTTCTATTTCTTCTTCACTTTTTGTTGTTGTCAAAAAGGGGGAGAAATTTGTGTTTGTATGTTTTGATTTTGTGTCATTTAGCTTGTGATTTTGTGTCATTTGGCTTGTGTTATTGTCTTGTTTTTTTTTAATTTTTTTAAAAACAAAAAATTATGTTCTTTGGTTCAAAATGCCTCCTTATTTTCATGTATTCATCAATTCAGGGGGAGTTTAGGAGATTTGTTTAAATTGAAATCATACAAATAATAATTGTTTTGCCATCATCAAAAATGGGGAGATTATTAAGATAGTTGTTATTTGCATGCTTCACATTTTTGTAACTTGTATAGTTTTGATGATTCCAAACATTATTGTTCAAATGTGTAGTTATCTCCTAACAATTTTAGAAGATTTGTATTTGCTCTTGTGTGTACTAACATTTCAGGAAAATCGAACTCCAGACTACAAAGACTTCAAATCAAATTCAACATGAGATACTTTGCGAATTTGAAGTTTGTACTTTTCTTTGAATTAAATTTAAAAGGGAGTGATTGTAATTGAGTGAATAAAAACATACACACACACATAAGGAGATCATATAAAATTTATACTGATCGTACGAGACGATATCAGATCGTACGGAACGATCAGACAGTTATCTCCTTTTGAGCACATGGAACGAATAGGAACTGGCTTGAAAAATTTTTCTAAGTCCTATTCGTCTAGGATGAATTTAAATATCGTCCAGGACGACTTGGTCTCTATAAAATTTTCATCCAGATGAAATTAATTATCGTCAGAAAATAAGTTGCTCTCTGTAAAATTTTCATCCCGACGAAATTAATTATCGTCTAGGACGATCTGGTCTCTGTAAAATTTTCGTCCAGAAGAAATTAATTATCGTCAGAAAACGAGTTGCTCTCTATAAAATTTTAGTCCAGACGAAATTAATTATCGTCCAGGACGATCGGGTCTCTATAAAAATTTCGTCCAGACGAACTTATTTTCGTCTAGACGATTAACCGACTTATAACGGTTTTCAGCAGTTTCTAGAACCGACCTAGTAATAACCGTTCGTACCGGACGAACTTAGTTCGTACGGGATGATCAGCGTGTATGAAGACATTTCGTACACATATATAAATAGGGTCGTTTCAAAGCGTTTAAGTAAAATCGTCCAGGACGATCCACTACATACATAATCGGATACTTGCAGTTTTTGGGCGGTTTTTCTTTTCTTTTGTATAAATAGTCCAAATTAGACTGCCACCAAATCTTTTTATCATTTGATCTTCATGCCTCTTGAGAGAATAGCTAAGGAGAGAGTGTGAGAGTGCATTCAAAGGAGGATTCCTACCACTAGAGCGTGAAGGCTTCACTTGGAGTTCAAAGGTAAGAATCTCTACTTGTGAATTGAGATTACTTCACTCTTTTCCTTCTTCCTTCTAGATTTCTTGTGAGAAGATCTGTCAAGGAGATCCGCTTTGCTGCCGACACTTGGAGAGTGTGAATAGCCGAAAGGTTCGCTTCCTACACTTGGAGAGTGTGAACAGCTGTAGGGTTCTCTGCCCACACTAGGAGAGTGTAAAAGAATGGTAGGGTTCTCTGCCCACACTAGGAGAGTGTAAAAGGACGGAAGGGTTCTCTGCCCTCACTAGGAGAGTGTGAAAGGATGGACGGTTCTCTACCAACACTGGGATTGTGTAAAAGGACGACGATTCTCTGCCACACCGGGTAGTGGTGAAAAGAGTGTTTTGTAAAGGCTTCTCCGCCTTGCTGTGGGTGCAAAAGGAGAGTCACTATTGGTATTAGTGCAATACTCAGAGGGTGCCTCTGGGGAGTGGATGTAGGTCTGGTTTAGACCGAACCACTATAAATCTGGTGTCATTTTCTTTACTGTTTTAATTTTTCCGCATTTTTATTTCTGGTTTAAAAAACTGTGTGGTTGAAAAACGTTTTCTACAAAAACTTAATAAAAAAAATATTTTCATTTCGGTTCAAAATAAATTTTCAAAGAGGGTAAATTTTTAAAACACCAATTCACCCCCCCCCCCCCTCTTGGTAGCCTTGGGACTTTAACTTAGGTCTAACAACCTATTTACTAGACTCAACAAGAGAGAAAGAGAGAAACGAACTTGTGAGAGGGAGTTTGTGAGAGAGTTCGCAAAGGTTGCTCCAAGCAAGGTTTTAAGTTATAGTCTCCATTATTTATCCTTCATCCTTGGGAGGTTCTTGGGAGGTCTAGTTCAACAAAAGGTTTGGGTTCTCTGCCCGCTACAGAAGGAAGCAAAAGGAGTCGGTTCTCTGCCTCACCATGTTGGTGAAAAGGAGTTTGTTGTAAAGGCTTCTCTGCCTAGCTGTGGGAGCTAAAGGAGAGACACTTAGTTAGTGCAATACTCGGAGGGTGCCTCCGAGGAGTGGACGTAGGTCAAGGATTGACCAAACCACTATAAATCCGGTGTGATCTTTCTTTATTTTGGTTTTGCGTTTATTTATTTTTGTACTCTTATTTCTATGGTGTTTTTGGTTTTAATTTTGTGCTTTACCTAAAGAATTTTTTTTTAAAATACCAATTCACCCCCCTCTTGGTTAGCCTCAGGCTAGTTCTTAAGGGCTTAACATCCCTAATAAACTTTCAAGTGGTACTAGAGCTCGATTCATAAAAACTAAGTTTGAAAACTTTTTGAATTTTGATCCATGGCTAACAACGAAAATCATAATACTGCGGAAGGGTATTCTATTACCTGACCACCTTTATTTGATAAAATCCCTTTTGATTTTTGGAAAACTCGCATGTCTATATTTTTACAATCAATTGATTATCACATGTGGATGCTTGTTAAGGATGTTTATACACCTCCAACTAGAAAATTGAATGGCATTACTATTCCACTTCCTTTTATTGAATGGATTTTAGATGATAGGGATTTAGCACAATTAAATGCAAAATATTTGAACTATTTTTTCTGTGCTTTGAAATCGAAAGATTACATGCATGTTTTCACTTGCACTACTGGTAAAGAAATTTGGGATAAATTGTATATCACCTTTGAAGGTACTAATGAAGTTAAGCAATCCCGATTGAATATTCTCTTATATGATTACGAACTATTTTGTATGAAACCTTCTAAATCAATTTCTGAAATATATACAAGATTTACTCAGATTGTTAAAATTCATGGAGACAACACCAGGAAGGTGGTAAGGTGACTCTTGGAGACAACACCACCAGGAAGGTGGTAGGAGCAGGTATAATTGGTAATTCCAAGAATCTTTTGATTTAAAATGTTTGGCTTATAGATGGACTGGAACACAACTTGCTCAACATTAGTCAGCTTTGCAACAAGGGCTTCATCATAAATTTTTTGGCAAATTCATGCGTTATGATCTTAAATAATAACACTATTTTGCAGGGAAAGCAGATCAACAATATTTACATGCTTGATTTAAATAACATTGAATGTGCTGCTTCATTTTGCTTAAAAACTACTATTGATGATTCATGGTTGTGGCACAGGAGATTATGTCATGCTAGTATGAAAACCCTTAAGAAAGTGACCCAAAAAGACCTAGTTAGAGGTGTCCCCAAGCTTAAGTTTTCAAAAGACCACCTTTGTGTTGCCTGCCAATTAAGAAAGCAAATCCCCTCCACTTTTCACTCCATTAAGGACATTAGCACCTCTAGATCTTTAGAAGTCCTTCACATGGATTTGTTTGGACCCGTTAGCACTGCCAGCTTGGGAGGGAAAGTCTATGGTTTTGTGATTGTCGTTTACATGGATTTCATTTGTGTCACACAAAAATGAGTCATTTGATGAGTTTAGAGTCTTCTTCACTTAGATTCAGAAAAAGCTAGGGTGTGAGATCTTGACCATTCATAGTGACCATGGGGGAGAGTTTGAAAATGAGAGATTTGGAGATTTTTGTGAGGACAAGGGAATTAGCCACAACTTCTCAGCTCCTAGGACCCCTCAACAGAACGGGGTAGCTAAAAGGAAGAACCGGACCTTAGTGGAAGCCGCTAGAGCCATGCTTGCTGTGTATTCACTTCCAAAATACTTTTGGACTGAAGCTGTTAACACAGCTTGTTATGTGTAGAATAGGGTAAATGTTAGAGCCAAATTAGATAAGATACCCTATGAGATCCTTAAGGGTAGGACACCCAATGTTTCTCACCTTCATGTCTTTGGCTGTAAGGTTTTCATTCACAACAATATTCACAACAATAGGAAGTTTCACTTAGGAAAAATTGACCCAAAATCTGATGAAGGAGTGTTCTTAGGATATTTTAGTGTTGGGAAGTCTTTTAGGGTGTTTAATAAGAGGACTTTGGTGGTGAAATGGACAAAGCCAAGCCAATTAATACTCCCATAACCTCAGGAATTCAATTAGATAAGGACCCAAATGGAAAATCAGTTGATTAGAAGAAGTACAGGGGGATGATTGGATCTTTACTTTACCTGATTGCTAGCCGACTTGATATAATATTTAGTGTTTGTCTTTGTGCTAGATTTCAAGCTGACCCTAAGGAATCCCACCTGATTGCAGTTAAGAGAATTCTTAGATGCCTTTTAGGGACCCAAAACTTAGGAATCTGGTACCCTAGGCACCACACTTCTTTTGAGATTATTGGATATTCTGATTTTGATTTTGCAGGATGTAAAGTGGATAGAAAATGCACTTCTAAAACTTGTCAATTCATTGCATAATCTTTAGTCTCCTAGTCTAGAAGAAAACAAAATTCTTTTGCTCTTTCCACTACTGAAGCTGAGTACATTACTTTAGGAAGTTGTGTGACCCAAGTCCTTTAGTTAAAACAGCAAGTACTGGATTTAGGATTACATGTAGGCACTATCTCTGTTCTTTATGACAACACTAGTGCCATCTGCATTTCTAAAAATCCTATCCAACATTCAAGGACTAAGCACATTGACATTAGGTATCACTTTATTAGAGACCATGTGACTAAGGGAGACATTGAGTTACATCATGTAGCGACTGAGAATCAACTGGCTGACATATTTACTAAACCACTAGCCTTTTACACTTTCAACAATCAGATTGGGTGTGATTGACATTAATGCATGAACTTGATTTCTACTGATGTTTTTTCTACTGATTTCTTTGCTGTATTTTTCTAGTTATTTTTTATTTAGTTAGCTTTTATTTTTTCTTTGGTACTTTATTTTTTATATGCCTTGCTTTGTTTTTCCTTTTCAAATCATTACTGAATTGATATCTTATGTCTTATTTTTTATTTTGAAAACTTGTAGTTAATGTTTTACATCTCCTAATCTATTAAAAGGTAAAAAATACCGTTAATTGTGTCTCTTTCCCTAAACTATTTTGGTGGTAAAAATTTCTTTTCTAACCAAAAGTCTAATTTGAATTAACAACTGAATTTTGCAATTGAGATCTTTTCTACCTTGCTACAGTAATCTAACTTATACTATAATAATCAAAGTTTTTATGTTACTTCAAGATTTCTCATTATCATGTCATTGCATCTCTCACATAATTTTTTATTCTGTTTTGTGGATTATTCTTGCCTATATTAGAGAGTGAGTTTTTCTTCTCTAATATCTAGAAGATATACTCACAACTAAGAATATTTAAGAGTTTTTGAAAAAGAATCTAGCTTGCAAAAATAATGAAAAAAAAAATGGTCAATGATGCTAAAAATAAAAGATGTGCAATGACGCCAAATTGAAAAAAAATATGCACAAAGTGTATCAAAAATCAAAAGATGCGAAAAGTGCGCCACTCAATGGACAAGAGGTATAAAATGAGCCCATCAAAAAGCAAGCTATCTTCCTTTCCTCCAACTCTTAAAACTTAGAAGATTTCATGTATCACTTGAGACTTTTAAAGACTTAATTTCGAATTTCGCGATTGTAACAAATTACTTTGATATATTATTCTATAAGATATTTTTCTAAAACCAAGTCTTGATCGAATCTCTTTTTCTTATCCAAATGTTTTTCTAAGTTAGGCCTTTTGATTTCAAAAGAAGATTTTTCCCTAAAAGAAGTCCAAGCTTAGGGTTAACATGATCGGATATTTTACCTTTTTTTAGATTTTTGAAGTTATTAACTCATTAACTTATAAATTTTTAAAATCAATCACATGGAGACTATATCATGTTCATGCCTTGATTAAAAAAAAAGGGGGGGATATGTTTTGTTTTTCTTATGTTATGATTTTATTTGTATTTCCCTCCTTTTTTGATGTCAACAGAGGGAGTAGTTTGATGTATCCTGTACTTTGAATTCTGGAATTTAGTAAACTGCTTTTTTTGTCACACTTTTTTACTAAACTGCCATAACTGTTTGAAATTTTCTGGGTACGTTTTCCATCATAAAAAAGGGAGAGATTATTACAAATCTGAGTTTATGGGTTAGACTTTTGATGATAGAAAACATTCATGATTTCCTATGACTTCTTTGCCTACTAACTTTTCAGGACCACAAGATCAAATGCAACTCAAGCCAGCTCAAGATCGGGTAGATTTAGGTTGAGTCAAGTCTGTATTTTTTCCTTTCTTGAGTCAATTATAAAAGTGGTTCTTGAAGCTAAGTAACTTTGCACACACACACTTGAGGGGTTTTCTGAATTTTTCTATTTTGAGTACATCAGCCTGGACGATGTTTCTATCCGCAAGAATGATTCAACTAAAAATAGAAATCCTAATTAGGGCATCCTGGTTAAGCAGCCGTCATTAAGCAAATATTCATGGACGATACTTGTATCGTCCAGGACGATAGGCTCAAGTCAGAAAGAATCGGCCTCCATGATCAATTTAGGTATTCTTTATTTTAAATTATCGGCCTAGACGATCTTCATATCGGCCTGGACGATACAGCACAATTATGTCTTAATTAATCTGGCAATTATGGAAAGAAATTAAGGGTGATTGATATGATCACATTGGTCGGGCCGATCACAGAATTGGCCAGGACGATGGACTGGATGATTGACATCGGCTAGAATCTATTCAGGGCAATGTTCAGGATGATTGTACTCGAATTTGAACTAATCGTCCAGGACAATATTATATCGGCCTGGACAATGTAACCAATTTTCTTCAAATCATCCTGATTCGTCCAGACTAATTGAGCTTATTTTGTACTGATCAGCCAGGATGATAATGTTGGTTCTTGAAATTCTATTTAAAGGACATGTATTTTCTCATGCAACAAGACCTTGAGTGCTATTGTCTTGACCTGAGAGAGCCTTGGGAGAGGGAGAGAGAGAGAGAGAGAGGAACTTGTGAGGGGGAGTTTATGAGAGGGTTCACAAAGGTTGCTCCAAGCAAGGTTCCAAGTCGTCGTCTCCATTCTTTGTCCTTCATCCTTGGGAGGTTCTTGGGAGGTCTACTTTAATAAAAGGTCTGGGTTCTCTGCCCTCTTCAGGAAGAAGCAAAAGGAATCAGTTCTCTACCGCACCAGGTTGGTGAAAAGGAGTCTGTTGTAAAGGCTTCTCTGCCTAGCTGTGGGAGCTAAAAGAGAGACACTTAGTTAGTGCAATACTAGGAGGGTGCCTCCAAGGAGTGGACGTAGGTCAAGGATTGACCGAACCACTATAAATTTGGTGTGATCTTTCTTTGTTTTGCTTCCGTATTTATTTATTTTAGTACTCTGATTTCTGTGGTGTTTTTGGTTTTAATTTTATGCTTTACCTAATTTTTTTTTATAATACCAATTCACCCCCCCCCCCCTCTTGGTTAGCCTCAGGCTAGTTCTTATGGGCTTAACATCCCTAACGAACTTTCACAAGATCTAAGAGTTATTACTTTAGCCATAATACTTTAGCATCATGTCTCCTTACCACTATATATTCTACCTCAACTGTAAAAAGGGCTACTGAGTTTTTTTTTTCTACTAGACCAGGAGACTAAAGATTATCCTAATAATTGGTATGTTCCATAAGGGTTTTTCTATCTATCCTACATCCCACAAAATTAGAATCCATATATCCTATAATTTTAAAAGAAGTGTTGTGTCTAGGATATATGATTCCTAGGTTTGGGGTGTCTAGTAGGTACCTAAAGATTCTCGTAATGGTAGTCATACGGGCTTCTTTTGGATCATTCTGAAATCTTACACAGAGACACATACAAAATATTATGTCTGGTCTACTAGCAGTCAAGTAAAGAAGTGATCCAATTATCCCCCTATACTTTTTCTGGTCTATTAATTTTCCACATGGGTCCGTCTCTAATTGAATAGTAAAGCTCATGGGAGTGTTCATAGCCTTAGCATTTACCATTTTATACTTTTTAAGGATGTCCTTGATGCATTTATATTGGTTAAGGAAGGTTCCATCATCTATTCGCTTTATACTAAATCCAAGAAAATAACTTAGCTCTCCTGTCATACTCATCTCAATTTCTCTACACATTATTTTTAAAAATTTATCACATAGGTTTTTATCAAAGGATCCAAACAAGATGTCATCAACATATATTTAGATAATGAGTAAGTCTTCTACTAAGAGGGTGGTGTCTACACTACCCTTAATAAAGTCTCTATCTAGAAGGAATGTGCTCAGCCTTTTGTACCAAGCTCGAGGTGCTTGCTTTAACCCATACAAGGCCTTCTTTAGTTAAAATACATGATTTGAGAATTGTGAAATTTCAAAACTTGGGGGTTTCTCAACATAAACATCCTCATGAATAACCCCACTTAGGAAGGCACTTTTAACGTCCATTTTATATAGTTTGAAATCATTAATGAAAATAAAGGCTACTAGCACCCTAATAACTTTTAATCTAGCTACAAGGGAAAAAGGCTTCATTAAAGGCTATTCCTTCAATCGAATTATACCCCGTAATTACTAATCTGGCCTTATTTCTCACTACTATTCCAGAGACATTCATCTTATTTTTGAAAACCCACTTTGCTCTAACCACACTATGGTCCTTAGGTCTCTTGAAGAGTTTTCATACATTATTTCTAATAAATTGGTTCAACTCTTCTTGTATTACTAGAATCCAAAATTCATCATCTAGGGCTCGATCCATGTTGGTTGGTTCTATCATTGAGATAAAAGCTTAATGACTAGCTTCCTTCTTAAGTCCATGCCTAGTTCTAAATCCTTCAGATGAGTCTCCTAAAATAAGTTCCTTAGAACGACTAGAAGAATATCTTCATTCTCTAGGCAATATTCCCTGAGGTTCTACTCTATTTCCTATAGTAATGGCTTCTACCCCTTGAATGACCTCCACGTCTTCTTCTTCATATTTAAATTTAGAGATCCTATTTGATTCATCAAATACCATATGGAGACTCTTCTACTATCATAGTCTTTTATTGAAGATTTTATAGGCCTTACCTATAAATGAGTAACATAAGAAAACACCTTCATCAGACTTGGGATCAAATTTTTCTAAGGGTAGTTTTCCATTGATTAAAATGAAACACCTACAGTCAAATACAAGGAAGTGAGAGAGGTTGGGTGTCCTACCATTAAGGAGTTCATAAGGTGTCTTATTAAGCTTGGATCTAACATTTACATAACATGTAGTGTTCACTTATTTTGCCCAAAAATAACTAAGGAGTGAATACTCAACTATGATTTCCCTAGCAACTTCTTCTAAGGTTGTATTTTTTATTTTAGCTATTTCATTATGCTAGGAGGTCCTAAGGTCAGAGAAGTTATGTTTTATTCCTATCTCTTGACAGAAGGATTCAAACTTGTCATTTTTAAACTCTCCACCATAATCAATATGAATTATTGAGATTTCACATCCTAATTTCATTTGAATCTAGGTGGAGAAAGTTTTAAATTTCTCAAATGACTCACTCTTATGTACTAGGATTCTAACCTAAGTAAATCTAGAGAAGTCATCTATAATTACAAATCCAAATGTCTTTCCTCTTAGGCTAGTAGTACTAACTAGTTCAAATAAGTCCATATGAAGGATTTCTAGTGACCTAGAGGTGTTAATGTCTTTGATTGAGAAATGAAGACTTACTTATTTCCTAGTTGGCAAGCATCTCTTAGGTGGTGCTAAATGTAGTCTAACTTAGGTATGCCTCTAACTATATTTTTTGGGTTATTTAGTCTCCTATGTCATAGAGAAGATTAATCAATTATAGTTTTTGAGCACAAGGACTTTGAATATTCAATGCAATTCAAGTCTAACATGTAAACATTGTTTATTTATTTCATTCTAGCATCGGTTTTCCATTTAAACTAATCATGCATTTTTAAAAAATAAATTTTATACCAAAGTCTTTATCATAAAGTTCACTAATAGTCAATAAATTATGCTTTAAACCATCAACTAGTAAAATATTTTTAATTATAAAGTTTTTCATGTTGCCAATTATACCTGAGCCCACCACTTTTCTAGTGGTGTTTTCTCCTAACATCACCTTGCCTCCTGACTTGGCCTCCAGTGTAATGAACTATTTCATATCACCAATTATGTACCTCAAGTATCCACTATCCAGGTACCACATAATCACTAGGTCTTTTATGAGAGTAGGCCTATATAGTCATTTAAAGGTTAGATTTGGGAACCTAAATGAGTTTGGGTTCCACCTTATGCTTGAATGAATGAGATGAATGCATGCTATGATGAGATGAATTAAATTTAGGTCTCCATACAAGATTTGTCCTACAATGGATTGTGCAAGTGTGGGCTATGTGACCTAACATGCCACAAGAGTAAAACCTAAAACTAGGATGTGGATTTATTAACCTATGTGGGTCATGGTGCCTTCTCCTAGGTTTAGGTGATTCATGCTGTGTTGAGGTCTTATGGAATTGTTCTGAGGTAGGTGTTGGTTTGTTATTCTCAAGTGAAAATAGTTTTGTTTCTAAAAATTTGTTTGCACCTTCAAGAAAGGACATTTTCAATTTTCAATGCATACTTCCTACCATCTAGTTTAGTTACGCATGCATATAATACTTTGTATGCTTTCTCTAGTTTAATATGTGTGTTTTTAAGGAATCATGTGCATTAGATATGTTAGTATTCTTCTTATTTAATGCATCAAATTTATTTAATGAAGTCATATGAATGTTATCTAATGTAGAGTGCTTGGTAGTTAAACTAGCATGCTCCCCTTATAAATTAAATAATTCAATATTGAGACTAACATGTATATTCTTTAATTTCCTTTACGAGTCATGAATTTTTTTCAGAAATAACTAGTAATTCATTGTAAGACTGTTGACATACCTCATCTGCATATGATTGATCAAGATTATTGTTAACCATACGGTATAGGTTTGTTACCTCCTCTTCTTCTTCTATTTCTAATGATTCTAAAATAGAGTCAGCCCAAAAGGCTTTCTACTTATACTTTAGTTTCTCTTCAACCTTCTCCTTAATCAGGTGAGTCTTCAGGTTGGGGCAATCAGCTCGGAGGAGACCTAGTTTTTTTTACTCGAAGTAAATTATGTCAGAAGAAGCTTTAATATTTTTATTACTTTTACCTTTACTCTAATTTTGTTGATGACATCTTTATCTTTTTTCAAAAAACTCTTGAACTATCATGTCATTAAGGCGATGTCATCATCCTCCTCTATTAAAAAAATATCATTGTCTGAATTATTTGCTTTTAGTGCTACAATTATCTCCTTTTTCTTCTCTTTTGCATCACTTTGCTTTTGACTCACTCCTTGCTCGTAGGTAATGAGTAACCCAAGAAAATTGTTAATGGAATAAACATTCAAATCTTTAGATTCAATAATTTTAATTATCTTGGCATTATAAGAATTAGGTAATTAGCGTAGAATCTTATTAACTCTTTTAGAGTTAATAGTTCTTTACTTAGTGCATGTAAGAATGTAACTATCTGGGTGAACCTAGTGCACATTTCAGATATAGTCTCGTTAGATTTCATGCAAAAGAGTTCATAGTCATGTAGTAGAATGTTTAGCCTAGACTGTTTAATTTCACTAGTTTCCTCATTAGTGACATAACCTATCATAAATCTTCTTCCCCATAGTGCATGTAGAAACTCATATAGTCTTTGTTAACAGAGTTGCTATGTGCATGTTTTACATTCTTGCAACTTGTATAGTTTTGATGATTTCAAATATTATTGTTTTATGTATAGTTATCTCCTAACACTTTTTGAAAGATTTGTTTTTGCTCTTGTGTGTACTAACATTTCAAGAAAATCAAAATCCAGACAATGAAGACTTCAAATCAAATTCAGCATAAGATACTTTGTGTATTTAAAGCTTGTATTTTTCTTTGAATTAAGTTTGAGAGGGAGTGATTGTAATTAAGTGAATAAACACACACACTTAAGAAGATCTTGAAAAGTTTGTATTGATCGTACGGGACGAACAAAGTTCGTATGGGACGAACAAAGTTTGTACGGGACGATCGGGTCAGTTATCTCCTCATAAGAGCAATGGAACGAACAAGAATTGAAGAAAATTTTTCTTAGTCCTGATCGTCCAGGACGAATTGTATTCGTCCCAAAATGAAATGTTCTCTAAAAAATTTTTGTTCAGACGAAATTTATATTCGTTCTAGGACGAGTTGCTCTCTAGAGTATTTTCGTCAAGGACGAAGTGTATTAGTCTCGGGACGAAATCTCCTCTGGAGAATTTTCATTCAGACGAAATTTATAATTGTGCAAGGATGAGTTGCTCACTAGAAAAATTTCGTCTGGACGAACCCATATTCGTCCCAGGACGAAGTGAACCGACTCTGAAATTTTAGTGACGTTCTGCAGTTTTTGAGAACCGACCTATGGAATAACCGTTCATTCAGGATGATCCACGATCGTACCGGACGATCCAATGCATATTGACTTTAAAATTTGCAGTTTTTGGACAGTTTTTTTGTGTCTTTCTTATAAATAGTCCAATCCAAACTGCCACTTAATCTTTTTGCCTACTTATCTTCGTGCCTATTAAAAGAAGAGTCAAGGAGAGAGTATAAGAGAGTGTTCGAAGGAGGATTCTTACTACTAGAGCATGAAGGCTTCACTTGGTGTTCAAAGGTAAGATTCTTTACTTTTGATTTGTACTTATTTCACTCTTTTCTTTCTTCATTCTAGATTTCTTGTGAAGAAGATCTGTCAAGGAGATCCGGTTCTCTGCCGATACTTACAGAGTGTGAACAGATGAAGGGTTCTCTACCCACACTAGGACAGTGTGAAAGGAGGAAGGGTTCTCTGCCTACACTAGGAGAGTGTGAAAGGATGAAGGGTTCTCTGCCCACATTAGGAGAGTGTGAAAGGAGGAAGGGTTCTCTGCCCACACTAGGAGAGTGTGAAAGGATGAAGGGTTCTCTGCCCACACTAAGAGAGTGTGAAAGAATGAAGGATTCTCTGCCAACACTAGGAAGAGTGTAAAAGGACGACAGTTCTCTGCCGCACCGGGTAGTGGTGGAAGAGCATTTTGTAAAGGCTTCTCCGCCTTGCTGCGGGTGCAAAAGGAGAGTCACTAGTGGTATTAGTGCAATACTCGGAGGGTGCCTTCGGGGAGTGGATGTAGGTCTGATTTTGACCGAATCATTATAAATCTTGTGTCTTTATTTTTCCACTGCCTTTTATTTTTGTGTTTTTACTTTTAAAACTGTGGTTGAAAAATATTTTGTAGAAAAATTTACTGAAATTTTTATTTTCATTTCCTAATTTAAAAAGAGGGTTCAATTTTTTTTAATTACCAATTCACCCCCCTCTTGATTAGCCGTGGGACATAAGCTTAGGTATAACAACCTAATTCATAGTGAACGAGTTTCAACAAGTGGTATCAAAGCTTTATTTCAAAACCATAAGTTTAAACTAATTTTTGATTAACGTAGATGGCTACATTTGGAAACCAAAATACACTCGAGGGTTACTCTATAACTAGACCTCCTCTGTTCAACAATATACCTTTTGATTTTTGGAAAACACGCATGTCTACATTTTTACAGTCACTTATCGTATATGGATCTTAGTTCAGGAAGGGTATACAAAACCAACTAGACTAGTTGACAAAATTAGAGTTGAAACACCTTTTGTAGACGGGACAGTAGAAGAACATAACTTAGCACAACTAAATGCCTAATACTTGAATAGTTTCTTTTGTGCTTTAAAATTAGAAGACTACAAGCAGGTTTCCACTTATAAAAGTGGGAAGGATATATGGGATAGACTTTATATAACTTATGAGGGGACTAATGAGGTTAAGAAATCTAGACTTAATATCTTGTTGCATGATTATGAATTATTTTACATGAAACCAAATGAATCTATTTCTGATATGTATACAAGATTCACACAAATAGTCACCTCTTTGCATGCACTGAGTAGGAAACTAATGATTGCTGAAATGATTAATAAGATTCTTCATTGTTTGCCAACTGCTTATAATGCTAAAATTACTGCAATTATAGAGTCTAAAGATCTAAACATTTACTCTATTTACAATCTTCTTGGTTCGCTAATTGCTTACGAGTAAGGTGTTAGTCAAAGAAATATTGATGCAGGTGAACCACGAATGAAGAAAAATATAGCACTAAATGTGGAAGAGTCTGAGAGTAAACACTCACAACCTGAGGATGAAGACAACATTATATTGATGACTATATAATTTAGAAGCTTTCTAAAGATGAAGCAGAAGAGATGCCAGTATTGGAATAGAGGTAAATTTAATAGAAATGCCAAGATTTCAAAGGATGTGATTTGCTATGAGTGCAGAAAATCTGGTCATATCAAGATTGAATGCCAAAAACTCAAAGCCACTCTTAGCAAGGAGAAGCTAGAAGAGAAACCAATTGTAAAGAAGGGCAAGAAGAAGTTTCAAAGAGCTTTCTAGGCGGACTCAGCTTCATATTCATCAGAGATTGAGAAGGAAGAGGAAGTCACTAATTTGTGCTTAATGGCCGATAGTTCTTATCAGTTAGATCAAGAAGAAGAAAATGAAGAAAATGCATACTAGTCTAAGTTTAGAGTTTGATGAATTACAAAAGGAACATGAAATCCTTAGGAAAGATCATGCTTTAATTGATGAAAACCACATGAAATTACTTGATGAGTTTGATGACTTGAATAAAAAATATGAAAATTTAAAATCATCCTATGCTGAACTTGAAAAAGATTTTAAAAATTTTAAGGATGAATCAGAGAGCAAGATTTATATATCAAATTTTATAAATCAAATTTTGAAAGATATGAATTAATTTTATAAATTAACAGTAAAAGCTCTCAAGAATAATAGAATACCACCTAAACTTAAAGATTTTACTAATCTTATTTTGTATCCTAAATTTATGCAATCCCTAAATAGACAGATGAATGGTAGAAGACTTAGGAATCCATCCAAAAGTCAAACGTAATAATTGTGGATTATTAGGACATATAGCTTACACTTGTACTTTGAAGATAAAAATTTATTTGGTGTGGAGACCTAAGATGCATAAACCTAGACATATCATACATGCATCTGATTATAAATTGCCAAAAGGAGAACCCAAACTTGTTTAGATTCCTAAGTCTAATGTTTGATAATTTTGCAGGGTCTCTCTCACACAATACCTCGTGAGAGCATATGGTACCTGGACAGTGGATGTTCAAAGTATATGATTGAAGATATTGCACAATTCATATTGCTGGAAGTCAGGAGTGGAGGCAAGGTTACACTTGGAGATAACACCACCAAAAAGGTGGTTGGATTAGGTATAATTAGAAATCTTAATAAACTTTACATTTAGAATGTGTTATTAGTAGAAGGCTTAAAGCATAACCTGTTAAGTATAAGCCAGCTATGTTATAAAAGATATTGTGTGAAATTTTTTCCTACTAGCTGCATATTAAGCCTAAATCGTAAAGATATTTTGAATGGTAAAAGGGTAAATAATATTTATATGCTAGACTTGAATTATATTCAATCCCCTACTACTTTTTGTTTGAAAACTGTATTTGATGAGTCATGGCTTTAGCATAAGAGACTTTGTCATTCTAGCATGAAAAATCTTAGGAGGATTACCCAAAAGAACTTAGTGAGAGGTATACCAAAACTAGACTTTACTAAGGACCACCTTTATGATGCATATCAATTAGGAAAGCAAGTGAAGTCCTCTTTTAAGTCCAATAAGGATATTAGAACTAGTAAACCATTGAAGATTTTGCATAATCTTTTTGGACCAGTTGGAACTATGAGTCTAGCAGGGAAGGCATACGTATTTGTGATTGTGGATGATTACTCAAGATTCACATGGGTTAGATTTCTATTTCATAAGAGTGAATCATTTGAGGAATTTAGAAATTTTTGTGCTTGGATTTAAAGAAAACTTTGGTATGAAATTATTTCTATACAAAGTAATCATGGAGGAGAATTTGAAAATGAGAGATTTAAAGAATTTTGTAAGGAGAAAGGAATTGATCACAACTTTTTTGCACCTAGAACCCCTCAGCAGAATGAGATAGTCGAAAGAAAAAATAGAACATTAATAGAAGCCGCTCGAGTAATATTGGCAGAATACTCACTTCCTAAATATTTTTGGGCTGAGGCGGTTAGCACTGCATGTTATGTTCTGAATAGGGTGAATATGAGATCTAAATTAAATAAAATATTCTATGAGTTGCTAAAAGGTAGAACACCTAATTTGTCTTATTTGCATATTTTTGGGTGCAAGGTGTTTATTCATAATAATGGAAAATCTGCCTTAAGAAAATTTGATCCAAAATCAGATGAAGAAATTTTTGTTGGATATTCAAGTGTTAGAAAATCTTATAGAGTATTCAATAGAAGAACTTTGATAATTGAGGAGACTACACATGTTGTATTTGATGAATCTGGAATTTTGGAAGAGCCAAATGTTATAAAAGATGAGATTGAGATTAACTCCCAAAAGATTGATAAAATGAATTTGGAAGAAAATTTGGAAGAAAATGTGAAAGAAAATTTGGAGACATAAAACCCTTTTCCTAGAGATTTGAGATTTTCTAAAAACCACCCAAGGGAACTAATTATAGGTGAACCTACTGAGGGTGTAAGGATTAGGCGTGGATTAAACAAAGAAGTCAATCATTCAGCCTTCATTTCAACTATATAACCCACAAATATTGATCAAGCACTTTCGAATGAATTTTGGATTTTGGTCATGCAAGAAGAGTTGAACTAATTTGTAAAAAAAAAGTTTGGAAATTAACTACAAGGCTAAAGGATCAAAGTGTTGTTGAAACTAGGTGGGTATTCAAAAATAAAATGAATGACTTAGGAGTAGTCATTAGAAATAAGGCTAGATTAGTTGCTAAAGGATATAATCAGATTGAAGGGATTGATTTTGAGGAGACTTTTCCCCTGTAGCTAGACATGAAGCAATTAGGGTTTTGCTAGCTTTTGCGTGTTTTAGAGGATTCAAATTGTATCAAATGGATGTAGAAAGTACCTTTTTAAATAGGGTAATTCAAGAAGATGTTTTTGTAGAATAACTACCAGGTTTTGAAAATTCTAAATACCCAAATCAAATTTTCAAGTTGAAAAAGGCATTATATGGATTGAAATAAGCACCTAGGGCTTGGTATGAGAGGTTAAGCACTTTCTTATTTGAAAGATTTTTTGAAAAAGGAAGTCTGGATACAACTTTCTTTTTGAAGAAATATTGAAAGGATATACTCATTGTTCAAATTTATGTGGTTGATATCATTTTTGGATCTTCAAATAAAAATCTTTGTGATGATTTTTCTAAAATAATGAGTAGTGAATTTGAGATGAGCCTAAAATAATGAATAGTGAATTTGAGATGAGTCTAATGGGAGATTTAAGTTACTTTCTAGGATTTAGCATAAAGCAAATTGAGGAAGGTACATTTCTTAGCCAGTCAAAATACGTTAAGGACATCCTCAAAAAGTATGAAATGGATAATGCTAAACCTATTAGTACACCAATGAGTTTCTCAGTTCAGTTGGATAAGGACCCTAAGGGAAAATCTAATGATTAAAAGAAATTTAGAGGAATAATTGGATCTTTACTTTACTTGACTGCTAGCCGACTAGATATCATGTTTAGTGTTTGGTTGTGTGCTAGATTTTAATCAGATTCAAAAGAATCACATTTGACAGCAGTAAAAAGGATTTCAAGACATCTGTTAGGAACTCAGAACTTAGAAATTTGGTATTCTAAGTTTAGCTCTTCGTTTGAAATAATTGGTTAATCAGATTCTGACTTTGTAGGTTGTAGGATGGTTAGAAAGAGCACTTCTGGAACATGTCAATTTATTAAAAATTCTCTAGTTTCTTGATCTAGTAGAAAATAAAATTTAGTAGCCCTATCTACTGCAGAAGCTGAATACATTACATAAAGAAGTTGTGTGGCACAAGTACTTTGGTTGAAACAACAGTTGATTGATTTAGGATTAACGATAGGCACTATTCCAATTTATTGTGATTACACTAGTTCTATTTTTATTTCTAAAAATCCTATTCAACATTCAAGAATCAAACATAAAGACATAAGGCATCATTTCATAAGAGATCATGTATCCAAAAGAGAAATTGAACTCACTCATGTTTCTACTGAAAATTAACTTGCAGACATTTTTACAAAACCTTTAGCCTTTGATACTTTCAGTGCATTAAGAACAAGGCATGGTGTGATTGATTTGAATGCTTAATTAAAAATGTTTTTGCAACATTGATGTTTGTTTTTCTAAGTTAATATTTTTGTATGCTTTTATGTGTTTGTGAACTTGTATGTGTGATTTTCTTGATTTAGTATTTGTGTTCTTCATTTTTCAGTAAGTTTTTTAGTGTGTTTGTAGTTTAGTTTTAATTGAGTGCATGATTTAAAATTTTTTAGTGTCCATCATCCGAGACAAAATTTTTACATACCGGACGATTTGTGTAGTGTATCTTTCGTATTTTGAACTGTTTGCATGCAGTTTTTAGTTTTTTTATTGTCACTTCGTCTGTACGATCGTCACGATCGTCTGGGATGAAATATTTTTCAAACGACGGGATGAATGAATAAAGCAGTTGAATGGATAAGGTAGTTTTTAATACTAACTTCGTACGTACGAACCTTTGGTTCATCCGAATGAACACATATCGGTTCGATGGAGGGGACAATTTCAACTGCCAATAAAATGATCATAAGTTCTAATCGTCCTAGGACAAACACGTGTTCGTCTGTACAATCAGTCTGGTCAAAAGTCTGTTCGAAAGGATGCTTCGTAAGTTGTGTTGATTACGAAAAGCTGTTTCATTTTTGACTCATTGGTTCGTCCATACAAAATTTTTTTGTACAGGACGAATCGAAATATTCGTATGGGATGAAATTTTTTCGGCCGGTACGAATGTGTTGTCTTCAATAAATAGAAGGGCTTTTGAACTCAACAGTCACACTCTAAACTTCTCTTTCAATCTCTTTCGTACTTTATATCTTTTTCAAATGGCAAGTTCAAGTAAGAGACAAAAGGTTGTGGCTAGGAAACAACATAGAAATTCTTCTGAAAACTTCCTTTCCAAAGCAAATGACGAATCTTTTCCTATGTTTGCATCAGCGAAGATCCCACCCTCCAAAATCCTAATCCAAGAACAACTTACCTTTTAGGTAATGAAATTATTTGCTTCAACATAGTTTGGTTTTATCCTTACCCTCGTCTATCTCTACAATAAAGAAACCTTTCACTACTTTCTCGCCAATATGTCCTTTAATTCTGACCATTCTATAATCCATTCATTTGTCTTTAAACAAAAAGTTGAAATCACCAAGGCTGACTTAGGAGCCTTTTTGAATTTAAGGATAGAGGGAGCTAAAGCCCATCACTTGATCAACACTCATGATTATGAATGGTATGAAATTAATAATGTAATTAGAGGAAATAATTTGAATGAATATGTGGCTAGAGTATCCAGTCTCGTTCGAAATGCACGTATCATCCAGCATGTTTTTAGAACTTCTATAATTCCTAAAGCTGGTGATAGAATAAATATAACCCCTCTTCTTTTGATGGTGACATTCTTGATTATGTCTAAAGAACTTATAGATGAAGCCCAACTTATCCTTAACTATCTTTATGGGCTCTCTAAAATTGGACATATAGAGCATAAGAGAAAGAAGAACATCGCCTTAGGACATCTAGTTGCCTATATTCTGGATAAGAAATACAATTTGGTTCATCCTGATCAAGAGTTTGAAGAACTGCTCTACTACAATGACGGATCATTTAGAGTAATCTTCAAAGAAGAACCAAATAAAGCACATGTCATTAGTGATACAGAGGAAGAACTAGAAGCTGCACCTGCACCCACCAATAAACCAAATTATCAAGATTTGGTTCAAAGATTTGATTGCCTAGAGACTCATTTTGATCAACATTTTGATCAAATTGAGACTCATCTTCAGCAGCAGGCCGCACAGTATCAGCATGACATGAGTTTTATGGGAGATCAAATGAGTGATATCAGTACCAATGTGCTTATGATGAGTACTTACTTTAATATCTTTAGTGCTACACCTCCTCCTCCTCCAGATCAATGTCCTTCTCAGTGATAGTTGCATTTAATTTTATATATTTTCTGTAGTTTGTGTGTTAGTTATTATTTTAAGTAAGTTTGTTGTATTTTTTTTAGATGTTTTATTTTTGTATTGATATCCTAAGCTTAAATTGTAATATCTTCATATTGATATCAATATATGTTTTCGTGTTTTGGATTTAATGATATTGAAATATGTGTTAGTGTGTGTTATCCTTTATGACAATCATTAGATTTTTATCTTAATAATGCTATACTCTGAAATGCAAGTCAAAATTAAATTTATTAGAAAATTTAATTTTTTCTAAATTTAAGTTCTGCTTATAACTTGATATAATTAAGATTGTCAATTTCATGTCTCTTATTTAGACTACATTAATTCTAATATTATTATTGCAACTATGATATTTTCTTATTTTATATTTCACTTATCAATAAATATTTATGCACTTAAAAAAGTTTGAAATTTTTTATTATTGATTTTAGAAAGATCAAAATTACTCTTGAAAACTGTATAAATGTATAAAAATCAAAAGGAATGTGCAATGGTTCGCAAGTTGAAAAAGAGGCACAAAATAAGCCCATAAGTAAAAAAAAAACAAAAAATGTGCCACTAATTTTAAAAAGATGCACAAAGCGCCATATGTGGTAGTTATTTTTTTCCATTATCTTTTAATCTCTTAATTCAAATTGATCTACTGTACATTTATATTCCTTATTGAAAATTGAAATATAAAAATTTTCTATTCATCTTTTTTGCAATAATTTTCTCTATCTTAGTGTCTAAATTGACTCATATATTTCATAAATACTCTTTTTTTTATCAATGTTATAACTCTTCTTAAATTCTATGGATTACTATGATTTGCCTAATTTTTTAATTTCATTTACATCACTTATTTCAATCACTTTCAAGATTGAATTATCAAATGATTTTCATATGTCTGCTTACATTTCAAGTCCTTTTCTTCTTTACTTTTTGCTGTTGTCAAAAAGGGGGAGAAATTGTTTGTATCGTGGTATTGTACCACAATTATTTGATTCTTATTGTATGTGTGTCTATTTTTGTTTTGTGTTTTGTGTTTTGTGTATGTTGTATATGTTGTTAATTTGTTTTATTTTTGTTTGTCTTGTAATTCTAAAAATGTCTCCTTATTTTCACGTGTTCATCAATTCAGAGGGAGTTTAGGAGATTCTTAGAATTTGAAATTATACAAATAATAATAGTTTTGCCATCATCAAAAAGGGGGAGATTGTTAAGAGAGTTACTATGTGCATATTTTACATTCTTACAACTTATATAATTTTGATGATTTTAAATAATTGTTTTATGTGTAGTTATCTCCTAACACTTTTTGAAAGATTTATTTTTGCTCTTGTATGTACTAATATTTCAAGAAAATCTAAATCCAGACTACGAAGACTTCAAATCAAATTTAGCATGAGATACTTTGTATATTTAAAGCTTGTATTTTTCTTTGAATTACGTTTGAGAGGGAGTGATTGTAATTAAGTGAATAAACATACACACTTAAGGAGATCTTAAAAATTTTGTATTGATCGTACGGGACGAATATAGTTCATATGGGACGATCAGGTTAGTTATCTCCTTGTAAGAGAAATAGAACGAACATGAATTGAAGAAAATTTTTCTAAGTCATGATCATTCAGGACGAAGTGTATTCGTCTCAGGACGAAATGTTCTCTAGAAAATTTTTGTTCAAACAAAATTTATATTCGTTCCAGGACGAGTTGCTCTCTGGAGTATTTTTGTCCAGGATGAAGTGTATTCATCCCAGGATGAAACCTCCTCTGGAGAATTTTCGCTCAGACAAAATTTTTAATCGTGCCAGGATGAGTTACTCTCTGGAAAAATTTCGTCCGGACGAACCCATATTCATCACAGGACGAAGTGAACCGACTCTAAAATTTTAGTGACATTCTGCAGTTTTTGGGAACCGACCTATGGAATAACTATTCGTACCGGACGAACCTATTTCATACGGGATGATGTGTGTGTACGAAGTCATTTCGTACCCATACACATTAGTTTTGTTTCCAACAAATTTAAGTAAAATCGTCCAGGATGATCCACGATCGTACGGGATGATCCAATGCGTATTGACTTAAAAATTTACAGTTTTTGGATGATTTTTTATGTCTTTCCTATAAATAATTCAATCTAAACTGCCACTTAATCTTTTTGCCTACTGATCTTCGTGCCTATTGAAAGAAGAGTCAAGGAGAGAGTGTAAGAGAGTGTTCGAAGGAGGATTTTTACTACTGGAGCATGAAGGCTTCACTTGGTGTTCAAAGATAAGAATCTTTACTTTTGATTCGTGTTTATTTTACTCTTTTCTTTCTTCCTTCTAGATTTCTTGTGAAGAAGATCTGTCAAGGAGATCCGGTTCTCTGCCAATACTTGAAGAGTGTGAACAGATGAAGGGTTCTCTGCCAACACTAGGAGAGTGTGAAAGGATGAAGGGTTCTGTGCCCATACTAGGAGAGTGTGAAAGGATGAAGGGTTCTCTACCCATACTAGGAGAGTGTGAAAGGACGAAGGGTTCTCTGCCAACACTAGGAAGAGTGTAAAAGGACGACGGTTCTCTGTTGCACTGGTAGTGGTGGAAGAGAGTTTTGTAAAGGCTTCTCTGCCTTTCTGTGGGTGCCAAAGGAGAGTCACTAGTGGTATTAGTGCAATACTCGGAGGGTGCCTTCGGGGAGTGGATGTAGGTCTGGTTTTGACCGTACCACTATAAATCTTATCTTTATTTTTCCGTTGCCTTCTATTTTTGTGTTTTTACTTTTAAAACTGTGGTTGAAAAATATTTTCTAGAAAAATTTACTAAACTTTTTATTTTTGTTTCCTAATTAAAAAAGAGGGTCAAAATTTTTTTAATTACCAATTCACCCACCCTCTTGGTTAGCCGTGGGACATAAGCTTAGGTTTAACAACCTAATTCATAGTGAACAAGTTTCAACAAGTGGTATCAGAGCTTTGTTTTAAAACCATAAGTTTAAACTACTTTTTTATTAACGTAGATAGCTACATTTGAAAACCGAAATATGCCTGAGGGTTACTCTATAACTAGACCTCAACTATTCGACAATATACCTTTTAATTTTTGGAAAATAAAAATGTCTACAATTTTACAGTCACTTGATTATCGTATGTAGATCTTAGTTTAGGAAAGGTATACAAAACCAACTAGACTAATTGACGGAATTAGAGTTGAAACACCTTTTGTAGATTGGACAGTATAAGAACGTGACTTAGCACAACTAAACGCCAAATGCTTCAATAGTTTCTTTTGTGCTTTAATATCAAAAGACTACATACGGGTTTCCACTTGCAAAAGTGGAAAGGACATATGAGATAGACTTTGTATAACTTATGAGGGGACTAATGAGGTTAAGCAATCTACACTTAATATCTTGTTCCATGATTATGAATTGTTTCGCATGAAACAAATGAATCCATTTCTGATATGTACATAAGATTCACACAAATAGTCACCTCTTTGCATGCACTGGGTAGGGAACTAACGAATGCTAAAATGGTTAATAAGATTCTTCGGTGTTTGCCTACTGCTTATGATGCTAAAATTATTACAATTGCAGAGTCTAAAGATCTAAACATTTACTCTATTGACAATCTTTTTGGTTCGCTAATATCTTATGAGTAAGGAGTTAGCTAAAGAAAGATTGATGTAGGTGAACCATGAAGGGAGAAAAATATAGCACTAAATGTGGAAGAGTTTGAGAGTGAACACTCATAACCTGAGGATGAAGATGACATCGCATTGATAACTAGACAATTCAGAAGCTTTCTAAAGAGGAAGCAGAAGAGACGCCAGCATTGAAATAGAGGCAAATTTAATAGAAATGCAAAGATTTCAAATGATGTGATTTGCTATGAGTGCAGGAAACATGGTCATATCAAGACTGAATGCCCAAAACTCAAAGCCACTCCTAGCAAGGAGAAGGTAGAGGAGAAATCAATTGTAAAGAAGGGCAAGAAGAAGTTTCAAAGAGCTTTCTGGGCGGACTCAGCTTCAGATTCATCAGAGAATGAGAAGGAAGAGGAAGTCACTAATCTGTGCTTAATGGCCGATAGTCTTGATCAGTCAGATCAAGAAGAGGTATGTGACTTAACCTATGATGAACTTTTTGAAGTTTCTGAACACATGCATGATGCATATAAGAAAATGAAGAAAATACATGCTAGTCTAAGTTTAGAGTTTGAAGAATAACAAACGGAACATAAAATCATTAGGAAATATCATGTTTTAATTGATCACAACAACATAAAATTATTTGATGAGTTTGATGACTTGAATAAAAAATATAAAAATTTAAAATCATCCTATGCTGAACTTGAAAAAGATTTTAAAAATTTTAAGAATGAATCGGAGAGCAAGATTTATAGATCAAATTATACAAATCAAATTTTGGAAGATATAAATTCATTTTACAAATTAATGATAAAAGCTCTCGAGGATAATAGGATACCCCCTAAACTTGAAGATTTTACTAATCCTATTATGTATCCTAAATTTATGCAATTCCTGAATAGACAGATGAATGGTAGAAGACTTAGGAATCCATTTCCAAAAGTCAAATGTAATAATTGTGGATTGTTTGAAAATATAGCTCACACCTATACCTTGAAGATGAAAGCTTATTAGATGTGGAGACCTAAGATGCATAAACCTAGACATATCATACATGCATCTGATTATAAATTGCCAAAAGGAGAACCCAAACTTGTTTGGATTCCCAGGTCTAACGTTTGATAATTTTGTAGGGTCGCTCTCACACAAGACCTCATGAGAGCATATGATTCTTGGATAGTGAATGTTCAAAACATATGACCTGAGATACTACACAATTCATATCGTTGGAAGCCAGGAGTGGAGGCAAGGTTACACTTGGAGATAACACCACAAGGAAGGTGGTTGGATCAGGTATGATTGGAAATCTTAATAAATTTAACATTGAGAATGTGATATTAGTAAAAGGCTTAAAGCATAACCTGTTAAGTATGAGCCAGTTATGTGATAAAGGATATTGTGTGAAATTTTTTCCTACTAGTTACATATTAAGCCTAAATGGTAAAGATGTTTTGAATGGTAAAAGGGTAAATAATATTTATATGCTAGACTTGAATTATATTCAATCTCCTACTGCTTTTTGTTTGAAAAATGTATCTGATGAGTCATGGCTTTGGCATAGGAGACTTTGTCATTCTAGCGTGAAATACCGTAGAAGGATTACACAAAAGAACTTAGTGAGAGGTATACCAAAACTAGACTTTACTAAAGACCACCTTTGTGATGCATGTCAATTAGGAAAGCAAGTGAAGTCCTCTTTTCAGTCGAATAAGGATCTTAGAACTAGTAAACCATTGGAGATTTTACATATGTATCTTTTTGGACCAGTTGGAACTGTGAGTCTAGGAGGAAATATACACGGATTTGTGATTGTGGATGATTACTCAAGATTCACATGGGTTAGATTTCTATTTCAAAAGAGTGAATCATTTGAAGAATTTAGAAATTTTTTGACTTGGATTCAAAGAAAACTTGGGTGTAAAATTATTTTATACAAAGTGAACACAACTTTTCTGTACCTAGAACCCCTCAGCAGAATGGGTAGTCGAGAGGAAAAACATAACATTAATAGAAGCTGCCCTAGCAATATTGGCAGAATACTCACTTCATAAATATTTTTGGGCTGAGGCGGTTAGCACTGCATGTTATGTTCTGAATAGGGTGAATATGAGATCTAAATTAAATAAAATACCCTATGAGTTTCTAAAAAGTAGAACACCTAATTTATCTCATTTGCATGTTTTTGGGTTCAAGGTGTTCATTCATAACAATGGAAAATCTACCTTAGAAAAATTTTATCCAAAATCAGATAAAGGAATTTTTGTTGGATACTCAAGTGTTGGAAAATCTTATAAAGTATTCAATAGAAGAGCTTTGGTAATTGAGGAGACCACACATATTGTATTTGATGAATCGGGAATTTTGGAAGAGCCAAATATTATAGAAGATGAGATTGAGATTAACTCCCAAAAGATTGATAAAATGAATTTGGAAGAAAATTTGGAAGAAAATGTGGAAGAAAATTTGGAGACAGAAAACCCTTTGCTTAGAGATTTGAGATTTTCTAAAAACCACCGAAGAGAACTGATTATAGCTGAACCTAGTAAGGGTGTAAGGACTAGGCGTGGATTAAACAAAGAAGAATCATTCAGCCTTCATTTCAACTATAGAACCCACAAATATTGATCAAGCACTTTGAATGAATTTTGGATTTTGGTCATACAAGAAGAGTTGAATTAATTTGTAAGAAATAAAGTTTGGAAATTAACTACAAGGCCAAAAGATCAAAGTGTAGTTGGAACAAAGTGAATATTCAAAAATAAAATGAATGACTTAGGAGTAGTCATTAAAAATAAGGCTAGATTAGTTGCTAAGGGGTATAATCAGATTGAAGGGATTGATTTTGAGGAGACTTTTTCCCCTATAGCTAGACTTGAAGCAATTAGGGTTTTGCTAGCTTTTGCCTGTTTTAGAGGATTCAAATTGTATCAAATGGATGTAAAAGTACCTTTTTAAATGGGATAATTCAAGAAGATGTTTTTGTAGAATAATCATCAGGTTTTGAAATTTCTAAATACCCAAATCATGTTTTTAAGTTAAAAAAGGCATTATATAGATTGAAACAAGCACCGAGGGCTTGGTATGAGAGGTTAAGCACTTTCTTACTTGAAAGATCTTTTGAAAAAGGAAGTGTGGATACAACTCTCTTTTTGAAGAAATGTGAAATGGATATACTCATTATTCAAATTTATGTGGATGATATTATTTTTGGATCTTCAAATAAAAAATTTTGTGATGATTTTTCTAAAATAATGAGTAGTGAATTTGATATTAGTCTAATGGGAGATTTAAGTTACTTTCTAGGATTTAACATTAAGCAAATTGAGAAAGGTATATTTCTTAGCCAGTCAAAATATATTAAGGACATCATCAAAAAGTATGAAATGAACAATGCTAAACCTGTTAGTACACCAATGAGTTCCTCAATTCAGTTGGATAAGGACACTAAGGGAAAATCTATTGATCAAAAGAAATTTAGAGGGATAATTGGATCTTTACTTTACTTAACTACTAGCCGACTTGATATTATGTTTAGTGTTTCTTGTGTGCTAGATTTCAATCAGATCCAAAAGAATCATATTTGACAGCAGTAAAAAGGATTTTAAGATATCACTTAGGAACTCAGAACTTAGGAATTTGGTATCCTAAGTTTAGCTCTTCATTTGAAATAATTGATTATTCATATTCTGACTTTACAGGTTGTAGGGTAGATAGAAAGAACACTTTTGGAACATGTCAATTTATTGGAAATTCTCTAGTCTCTTAGTCCAGTAGAAAACAAATTTCAATAGCCCTACCTACTACAGAAGCTGAATACATTGCATTAGGAGGTTGTGTGGCACAAGTACTTTGGTTGAAATAATAGTTTATTGATTTAGGATTAACTATAGACACTATTCCAATTTATTGTGATAACAATAGTGCTATTTGTATTTCTAAAAATCATATTCAATATTTAAGAACCAAACATATAGACATAAGGCATCATTTTATAAGGGATCATGTATCCAAAGGAGAAATTGAACTCACTCATGTTTCTACTGAAAATCAACTTGCATATATTTTTATAAAACGTTTAGCCTTTGATACTTTCATTGCATTAAAAATAAGGCTTGGTGTGATTGATTTGAATGCTTAATTAAAATTATTTTTGCAACATTGATGTTTGTTTTTCTAAGTTAATATTTTTGTATGTTTTTATGTATTTGTGAACTTGTACGTGTGATTTTCTTGATTTAGTATTTGTGTTCTTCATTTTTAGTGTGTTTTTTAATGTGTTTATGGTTTAGTTTTAATTGAGTGCATGATTTAAAATTTTTGAGTGTCCATCATACGGGACAAAATTTTTTCGTACAGGATGATTTGTGTAGTGTATCTTTCGGATTTTGAACCGTTTGCGTGCAATTTTTAATTTTTTTATTGTCACTTCATCTGTACGATCATCACGATCGTCCGGGATGAAATATTTTTCAAATGACGGGACGAATGAATAAAGCAGTTGAATGGATATGGTAGTTTTTAATACTAACTTAATACGTATGAACCTTTGGTTCATCCGGACAAACACATGTCGATTCGATGGAGGAGACGGTTTCAACTGCCATTAAAACGATCATAAGTTCTGATCGTCCTAGGACGAACACGTGTTCGTCTGTACAATTAGTCTGGTCAAAAGTCTGTACGAAAGGAAGCTTAATAAGTTGTGTTGATTATGAGAAGTCATTTCATTTTGATGCACTGGTAAGAACAACTTACCTTTCAGGTAATGAACTTATTTACTTCAACACAGTTTGGTTTTATCCTTACCCTCATCTATCTCTACAATAAAGAAACCTTTCACTACTTTTCTTTCAACATGTCCTTTAATTCTGACCATTCTATAATCCGTTCCTTTGACTTTAAATAAAAAGTTGAAATCACCAAGGCTGACTTAGGAGCCTTTTTGAATTTAAGGACAGAGGGAGCTAGAGCCCATCACTTGATCAACACTCATGATTATGAATGGTATGAAATTAATAAGGTGATTAGAGTAAATAATTTGAACGAACATGTAGCTAGAGTATCCGGTCTCGTTAGAAATGCACATATCATCCAACATGTTCTTAGAACTTCTATAATTCCTAAAGCTGGTAATAGAATCAATATAACCCCTCTTCTTTCTATGGTGACATTCTTGATCATTTCTAAAGAACCTACAGATGAAGCCCAACTTATCCTTGACTATCTTTATGGGCTGTCTAAAATTGGACATGTAGAGCATAAGAGAAAGAAGAACATCTCCTTAGGGCATCTAGTTTCCTACATTCTGGACAAGAAATATAATTTGGTTCATCCTGATCAAGAGTTTGAAGAACCGCTCTACTACAACGATGGATCATTTAGAGCAATCTTCAAAGAAGATCCAAGTAAAGCACATGTCATTAGTGATACAGAGGAAGAACCAGAAGCTGCACCTGCACCCGCCAATGAACCAAATTATCAGGATTTGGTTCAAAGATTTGATCTCCTAGAGACTCATTTTGATTAATATTTTGATGAAATTGAGACTCATTTTCAGCAGCAGACCGCACAATATCAGCATGACATGAATTTTATGAGGGATCAGATGAGTGATATTAGTACCAATGTGCTTATGATTAGTACTTTAACATCTTTAGTGCTGCACCTCCTCCTCCTCCTCCAGATCAGAGTCCTTCTCAGTGATAGTTGCATTTAATTTTATGTATTTTCTATAGTTTGTGTGTTAGTTGTTGTTTTAAGTAAGTTTGTTGTATTTTTTTTAGATGTTTTATTTTTATATTGATATGCTGAGCTTAGATTCTAATATCTTCATATTAATATCAATATATATTCTCGTGTTTTGAGTTTAATGGTATTGAAATGTGTATTAGCCTTTAAGATAATCATTAGATTTTTTATCTTAATAGTGTTATACTTTGAAATGCAAGTCAAAATTAAATTCATTAGAAAATCTAATTTTTTTCTAAATTTAAGTTCTACTTATAACTTGATATAATTAAGATTGTCAATTTTATGTCTCTTATTTAGACTACATTAATTCTAATATTATTATTGCAACTATGATGTTTTCTTATTTTATATTTCACTTATCAATAAATATTTATGCACTTAGAAAAATTTGAAATTTTTTATTATTGATTTTGGAAAGATCAAAATTACTCTTGAAAAATATATAAATGTACAAAAATCAAAAGGAATGTGCAATGGTTCGCAAGTTGAAAAAGAGGCACAAAATAAGCCCACAAGTAAAAAAAATGCATAAAAAATGTGCCACTAATTTAAAAAAGATGCGCAAAGCGCCACATGTGGTAGTTATTTTCTTCTATTATCTTTTAATCTCTTAATTCAAATTGATCTACTGTACATTTATATTCCGTATTGAAAGTTGAAATATACAAATTTTCTATTCATCTTTTTTGCAATGATTTTTTCTATCTTAGTGTCTAAATTGACTCATGTTTCTGATAAATACTCTTTTTTTATCAATGTTATATCTCTTCTTAAACTCTATGAATTACTATGATTTGCCTAATGTTTTAATTTTATTTGCATCACTTATTTCAATCACTTTCAAGATTGAATTATCAAATGATTTTCATATGTCTGCTTACATTTCAAGTCTTTTTCTTCTTCACTTTTTGCTGTTGTCAAAAAGGGGGAGAAATTATTTGTATCGTGGTATTGTACTGTAATTGTTTGATTCTTATTGTATGTGTGTCTTTTTTTGTTTTATGTTTTGTGTTTTATGTATGTTGTATATGTTGTGTGTTTATTTTATTTTTGTTTGTCTTGTAATTCTAAAAATGCCTCCTTATTTTCACATATTCATCAATTCAGAGGGAGTTTAGGAGATTCTTAGAATTTGAAATTATACAAATAATAATTGTTTTGCCATCATATAAAAGGGGGAGATTGTTAAGACTTGCTATGTGCATGTTTTACATTCTTGCAACTTGTATAATTTTGATGATTTCAAATATTATTATTTTATGTGTAGTTATCTCCTAACACTTTTTGAAAAATTTATTTTTGCTCTAGTGTGTACTAACATTTCAGGAAAATCAAAATTCAGACCACGAAGAGTTCAAATCAAATTTAGCATGAGATACTTTGTATATTTAAAGCTTGTATTTTTCTTTGAATTAAGATTGAGAGGGAGTGATTGTAATTAAGTGAATAAACACACTCACTTAAGGAGATCTTGAAAATTTTGTATTGATCTTAAAGGATGAACATAGTTCGTACGGGACGATCAGGTCAGTTATCTCCTCATAAGAGCAATGGAACGAATAGGAATTGAAGAAAATTTTTCTATGTCCTGATCATCCAAGATGAAGTGTATTCACCCCAAGATGAAATGTTCTTTGGAAAATTTTTGTTCAGACGAAATTTATATTCATTCCAGGACGAGTTGCTCTCTGAAGTATTTTCGTCCAGGACGAAGTGTATTCGTCCCGGGACGAAATCTCCTTTGGAGAATTTTCGTTCAGACGAAATTTATAATCGTGTCAGGATGAGTTGTTCTCTGGAAAAATTTCATCCGGACGAATCCATATTCGTCCCAGGATGAAGTGAATCGACTCTGAAATTTTAGTGACGTTTTGTAGTTTTTGGGAACCGACCTATGGAAATACCGTTCGTACCGGACGAACCTAGTTTGTACGGGACGATGTGCGTGTATGAAGTTATTTCATACCCATATACATTAGGTTCATTTCCAACACATTTAAGTAAAATCGTCCAGGATGATCCACGATCGTACGGGGCGATCCAATGCGTATTGACTTAAAATTTGCAATTTTTGGACGATTTTTTGTGTCATTCCTATAAATTGTCCAATCCAAACTGCCACTTAATCTTTTTGCCTACTGATCATCGTGCCTACTGAAAAAAGAGTCAAGGAGAGAGTGTAAGAGAGTGTTTGAAGGAGGATTCTTACTACTGGAGCGTGAAGGCTTCACTTGGTGTTCAAAGGTAAGAATCTTTACTTTTAATTTGTGTTTATTTCACTCTTTTCTTTCTTCCTTCTAGATTTCTTATGAAGAAGATCTGTCAAGGAGATCTGATTCTCTGCCGACAATTGGAGAGTGTATACAAATGAAGGGTTCTCTGCCTACACTAGGAGAGTGTGAAAGGACGAAGGGTTCTCTGCCCACACTAGGAGAGTGTGAAAGGACGAAGGGTTCTCTGTCCACACTAGGAGAGTGTGAAAGGACGAAGGATTCTCTGCCAACACTAGAAAGAGTGTAAAAGGATCACGATTCTCTATCGCACCGGGTAGTGGTGGAAGAGAGTTTTGTAAAGGATTCTCCACCTTGCTGTGGGTGCAAAAGGAGAGTCACTAGTGGTATTAGTGCAATACATGGAGGGTGCTTCCGGGGAGTGGATGTAGGTCTGGTTTTGATCGAACCACGATAAATCTTGTGTCTTTATTTTTTGCTGTCTTTTATTTTTTTTTTTTCTTTTAAAACTGTGGTTGAAAAATATTTTCTAAAAAAATTCACTAAAGTTTTTATTTTTGTTTCCTAATTTAAAAAGAGGGTTAAATTTTTTTTAATTACCAATTCACCCCCCCCCCCCTCTTGGTTTGCCGTGGGATATAAGCTTAGGTTTAACAACCTAATTTGTAATGAACGAGTTTCAACAGTCTTCAGATTTTAAAGCACAAAAAAAAAAATTCAAACACTTAGCATTTAATTTTGTGAGTTCCTTATCTTCATAACTCCATTCAGTAAAAGGAATATCAGTTTTGACGCCATTAACTACATGTCATGAAAGTGAATAGCTAGCTTGAATCATTTACCAAATGCTATAGTCAATGGATTGTAAAAAAGTAGACATGCTTATTTTTCAGAAATCAAAAGAAATGTTTTTAAATAGCGGTGGTTGGATAATATAATAACTCTCCACAGTGTTACAATTACTAAAATGAGCCATTTATCATTTTTCTCAAAATTTTTCTAAAACCTTATTTTTGAAATCCGCTCTAATACCACTTAAAAGTTCTTGAAGGTTATTAAACCTTAACAAACTAGCCTAAGGCTCACTAAGAGGGGGTTGAATTGGTAATTTAAAAATTTTTCAACTTAAAAAGAGGGATGATAATATTTTTAAATTTTTTAAGAAATTAAAAATATCAAAGTTTAATTAATTATGAAAGAAAATGAGTTTATAAAAAATTTTGATTTAGCTATGATGATATCTTGATTTATAAAATGAAGAAATAACCATCAATTTTCAAAGCAGTTATAACATAAATAAAATAGAAGGAAATATAAAAGTATAAAAAGGGAAAAAATACAACAGAGATTTTTATACCGTTCTATCAATCTTGACTTACATCCACTCCTTGAGGTCCACCATTTTGGATATTACACTAATCACTAAGTGACTCCTCTTTTGCTCCCACAATGAGACAGAGAAGCCCTTACATACTCACTTTTACCAAACCTAATATAATGGAGTGCCGGAATCTATGCCACTCTCCTGGTGATGGCAATAAACCTTGACTCTTTTTTCTCCCTCCTTAAGAAGGAAGAGAACCTCAACTCCTTTTTCTCCCACCTAGGGAAGATTGAGTAACTTAAGGATTTAACCTAGAAGCCTCTCTCCCAAGAGATCCTTTAAGACTCACCAAGGCCATAGGTGGAGCAAGGGTGTAGCTAGCACGAAGTAACCATATGATCCCCTCACACTCCTTCTCCATCATGCTTATCCTCATCTTCTCCTTCCTCTTAACCAGTGGATTTCTTAAAAAGCTCCTCTCTCAGAGTTCCTTTAGTATTTACACAATCCTCTTACCATTACAAAGAGAATGAGAAAAACTTGCTTAAGTATTGAGCTTCAAGAAACCCAAAAAATTCAAGTTAGTAATTACTGTTCATATAATATGATTTGAATTCATACAGTATGATCGGTTCAAAACTCGACTCATCTAATACAATGTAAATAGTTGTTCTGATGAAGTGTTCAACTTTTTAAACACATCATATAGTACAACCCAAAGATTGTCCAGTACAATCCATTAGCTTTTCTCTCTTGTTCGTAAATGATGATTTGGTGGAAGATTAAAAATCATTTCTATAATTTGTCCCGTACTATTATCATTATATAGTATGGTTTGTTCATTTCAAGTAGGTTGTCTAGTACAATATGAATATCATATAGTATAATTAGTTCAAAAATAATGATTTCATTTGGTACAATCTTTAGGATGACCAAATTTCATCTCTAGACATCATACGGTACGATTAATATTATACGGTACAATCAATATCAATAATGAAACCATGATTTGATTGACTAATTTTGAGGGTGAACTTAAGTAAGATTTTAAATATTCATACAGTATGAATTAGATCATACAATACAATTAATTCAAAAATTAAATTTTAAAAATCTTACTTAATTCATCCAGTAGTTAGGGTTATTCAAATCATAATAAATCTTGCGTTACAATCCAGATCATACAATACAATTAGTTTATAAAAACTAATTATTCAATTAGTCGTCAAGCCCATTCTTTCTATACTGATCGTATAGTATGATTATATATCATACATATGTTTAGTAAAAAAAATTAACTTTTAAAATTTATCTCTCCCTGTATATGTGTGCATGGTCACCCAATTGCATACACTATTATGTTGCCAAACTCAAGAAATAGAAAATGAAGAAAAATAAAATTACAGACTTTATTTACTTGACATTCCTATTCTACTTATTCTTGAGCTTTCAGTAGCCTTGAGTAGTGTATGTCTTACCTGCAATGTTAGTGATCACAGATAAAAGACATATCTAAAATATTCAATGAGAAAAGTAACAATTCAATCAATAATACTTGTCATCATTAAAATCACATACTAGGGATCCTAGATTATAATAGAACAAATGGATAATGAGCTTCAATTATACCCCCATCACGTGCCCTTGATGAAGCTTCTCCAAGTTCTGAGTTTGTTTCCTTTGAGCTATGAGGACCTCCATAGCTTGTCCCTTATTAGCTTGAGGCCATCCGATGATCTGCAAAAGTCTATCCCAACCATCCATGGTCATAGGGGGTCTCTTGAACAGGGAAACTCCTTCCAATCCATTTCATTCTCTTCTAGCTTTTAAAATTCCATCCCTAGAGCTATCTGAGAAATCCCATAGCTTCCCCTGGTCTTCTAGCCATCTAGAAATACAATATTGAGTGAACTTCGATTAAAAATCTCCTCCCTCTACTTGAACTCCTATATCCAGCCATCATCCGACCCCGATGTCTGAAATAGAAGTTTCCATTCATTAAAAAGTGCTATAATTAACACTACCATTGCCAGGTCCCAAGTCCTGGATGAGAAAAGTGGAGGGTTACGTTAGGTAGTCGACATCCAGCATAAAACTTGTTGAATTTTAATGACATGAATCCTTTAAGAAATTGTGTTCATGCCATGGCGTCCCCTGGAAGCGACTCGCTATATGGCCTGAATACAGTGACAAGTGTGCATGGGACAATTCATCAGTGCCCGGGTGTAGTGTTAAATAAGCAAGGGTTCTCACATCAAGGATGAATGTGGGCAAAGAAGCTAGTTCATGATACTAAAATTAGGATAGGAACTTGGAATATAGGTTCCCTTACAGGAAAATTAATGGAATTAATAGATATTATGATTCATAGGAAGTTAAATATTTTGTGCATTCAGGAAACTAAAAGGGTTGGAGGGAAAGCTAAGGAAATTAATAGTTTAGGGTTTAAACTTTGGTATTCGGATAAGAGTCGTCTAGAAATGGTGTAGGTGTTATTATAGATAAGAGTTTGAAGGATAATGTTATAAAAATTAATAGGATTGGAGATAGAATTATAGCTTTAAAGATTATTGTTGATGCTAAGATTATTAATATTATAAGTGCTTATGCTCCTCAAGTAGGTTTGGATATGAGTTTTAAATTAAATTTTTGAAATGACTTAGAAGAATTTAGACAAAAGATACCTCTCAAAGAAAGAGTTTTTATTTGTGGAGATTTAAATGGACATGTCGGTAGAGAGATATATGATTTTAAAAATATTCATGGTGGCCATGGTTTGGAACGATAAATGAAGGTGGCAAATCCATATTAGATTTTTATTTAGCTTATGATTTTTTAATTGCTAATACCTTATTTAAGAAAAGGAATGAGCATCTCATTACTTATAAAAATGAATATAGTACAACATAGATTGACTATTTTCTTATAAGAAATTTAGATCGTTTAGATTGTAAAGATTATAAAGTTATTCGGAGTGAAAATTTAAGTACCCAACATCGATTATTAGTTTTGGGCTTTAAGATAATGGGACATAAAATAAAAAATAAAGTAAAACGATATTTTAGGATTAGATGGGGGTATTAAAAGAATACTAACAAAAATATTTTTGAGAGTAAGATTTTAGATCTTAAGATTTTGTCTGTGCATGAGGATGCTAATGTTATGTGGGATAAAGTGGCTAGTGATATTAAGAATGTTGTAAATGTTGTGCTTAGAGTATTAAAGGGAAAAGCTCGTAATAGTAAAAATAGTTGGTGGTGGAATCCAAATGTGCAAGAAAAGATTAAAAATAAGAAGTTCTATTATAGAAATTGGTTTAATTCTAAAATTTTTGATAATTGGGAAAGATATAAAGAGGCTCGTAAGGAATCTAAGAAAGCAATATGTGATGCAAAGACATTAGCTTTTAGAGATTTATATAATAGATTAGATACAAAGGAGGGAGAAAGATATATGGATAAATTAGCCAAACAAAGAGATAAGAGTAGTAAGGATTTAGTTTAAGTGAAGTGTATTAAGGATGAAGATCAAAAAATACTTGTATTAGAAGATGATATTCAACAAAGGTGGATGAGATATTTTGCTAAACTTTTTAAGGAAGATTATGAAAATAAGATTGACTATAGTGACCTTAGCACCCTAAATGAAAATAAAGATACTTGATGATATTCTAATAGAGGGGTGGAAATACTTAGGAGTTGAAGGAATTTCTTGGTTTACTAAACTTTTTAATACTATTTTTGAAGACTAAAAAGATGCCAGATGAGTGGACAATGAGTGTGTTAATTCTTATTTTTAAGAATAAAGGTGATGCACAAGATTGTGTGAATTATAGAGGAATTAAGTTAATGTGTCATACTTTAAACTATAGGAGCAAGTTATGGAGCATAGGTTGCGGCGTGATATTAATGTTTCTCAAAATCAATTTGGATTCATGCCAGGTAGGTCGACTAGGGAAGCTATACATTTATTAAGAGGTTTGATGGAGAAATATAGAGAAAATAAGGAGGATCTACATATGATATTTATTGATATAGAAAAAGCATATGATAAAGTTCCAAAAGAAGTACTATAGAAAGCTCTTGATAAGAAAGGAGATAATAATGCTTATATTCAAATAATTAAAGATATGTATGCATGAGCTATTACTTGTGTTCAAACACAATGTGGTTTAACCAAGTATTTTCCTATTTCAGTTGGTTTACATCAAGGACCAGCCTTAGTCATAGATGCTCTCACTAAATATTTGCAAGAGGATGTACCTTGGTGTATGCTTTTAGCTGATGATATTCTTCTTGTTGATAAGACTAGAGAGGGAATTGAAGGTAAACTTGAATTATGGAGGTCAACCATAGAGTCTAAAGGTTTTTGATGGAGTAGATCTAAAACAGAATATATGGATTGTAATTTTAGTAGTAATAGACCTAGTGAGGGGATTGTGACTTTGGGCGATCAAGTCATTAATAAGAGTACATGTTTTAGATATCTTTGATCTATTGTTCAGAGTGATGGTGAAATAAATGGGGATATTATCAACTAAATTCAAGAGGGATGGTTGAAGTGGAGGAATTCTTCTGGCTTGTTGTGTGATAGAAAAGTACCCCTCAAACTTCAGGGAAAATTCTATAAGATGGTGGTGAGGCATGCAATGCTTTATGGTGCCAAATGTTGGCCATTAAAAGAGAAGCATAATACTAAGTTAAGTGTGGCAGAGATGAGGATGCTCAGGTGGATGAGTGGCTTTACCCTTAGTGATAGAATACGAAATGAGCATATACGTGAAAAGGTTGGAGTAGCTCCAATAGAAGATAAGATTAGAGATAGTCACCCTAGATGGTTTGGTCACAAAAAACGGCGGCCTTTCGATGACCCGGTTAGGAGAGTAGAGGTATTAGATTTGACTTATGTTAAGAAAGGTAGAGGCAGACCTAAAAAGACTTGGTTAGAAAATATTAGGAATGACCTTTCTTTATTAGATTTAAATAAGAATTTGACTTTTAATAGGACACAATGGAAAAATGGGATTCATGTAGCCGACCCCATATAGTGGAATAAGGGCTTGATGTTGTTGTTGTTGTAATAAGCCCTATGATTATACCTTTAATTTAAGATTGATTAGTTCTTAAGGAAAATTCATATTTTATTCATTTAATTAATTAAATATTTAAGGTTTCCAAAAAAAATTCTAAACACTTCTAAACACCGCCTTAGGTCATTTCTTACCTTTGGAGGTGATTTTGAAGGAGTTTGAGATTGATTTGGATAAAAAAATTAAAATCTCCCCTAATCATGTAATTTAAAAAAAACACAAACTTTGAAAATTCATAATTAATTTTAGAAAATTCTAATTTGATCAAACTTAATGTCCTTTAAGTCCACTTAAAATTTAGTATTTTCTAAGAATGTCAAACCTTCAAATTTTAGTCAAAGTCAAAAAGTCAACTTTTCAGTCAATCAGAGTTTAAATCTATGTTAAAACTTCAAAACTTTATAACTTAATGTAGAAAATTCATAATTTAGCAAACTTAGAGTCTAATTAACAATCATAAGGCCTATTATTTAGGAAAAATACCAAAATTATAGAAATCATTCTAATTTAAAAAAGTTAACTTTTAATTTTAGTTAATTACTAATTTTTTTGAATTATTTAAAAAGTTCATAGTTCACTTGCAACTTCTATTAGCTCAAGATTGAATAGACTAGGATTAAAATCATTATTTTCAGTCTTTATATACTTTTTATCTTTCTTGAGCAATCTTATATTTTGGTGGATCCTAAAGCTGAGTAACCTTGCATACACACACTCAAGGGGGTGAGTTAGTGAGTTAGGAAGAAGATTAGTTTTCTGAACTAATCATAGTATATGATTTAGATCGTATTGCTTAATCAGTTAACCAGAAAAATCTTTAACTTGGACACTTTTTTAATTAAGATTAATTAACCAAATTATACTAAATAACCCTCATCATACAGGATGATTAATTAAATTCATAAAAAGTGTCGCCAATCATAATTTAGTCAATATTTTAAATTCAAATTTTTTTCTAATCATGTTGTATGATATGAATCGTATTGTACAATATATGATAATTATGCCTAAATTGATCCTTTGATTAGGGGAACAATTATGATTAATTTTTTATATTAAATCATACAGGATGATTGGTGATGATCGTACTATATAACCCGAGTGATGCTTGGGGTGATAATTTATGTCGCAAATCATACAAAATAAAATACCATAGCTTTTCAACTAATTATATAGGATGACCCCAAATTTTGTACTGCATAAATATAGGGCTACATAGGACAATGATTTATCATCACCTATCATACTGGATGATCACTACTAACTCTTGAACTAATTGTACAGGATAATACAGTTTGTAATATCTAAAAGGGCTATTTTGTAATATTCATACAAGACAATTGTAGGATTGTACTAGAAGATCTTAAATAATATATTGAAATTTAGGGTTTTTTGAGAGGCTCAATATTTAAACTCTCACTTAGACTTGATCAAAAATCTTTTTGCTACTATGTTTCTTGAGAGGGAGCATAGAGAAGGAGTTTAGGAGAGCTTTGGGAGAGAGGAAAGGGAGAGCTTTGTGAGGGAGAGTTGTGAGGGATTCATAAGGATTCATAAGGTTACTCGAAGCAAGGTTCTTTCCTGTCTTCTTGATGTTTTTACCTTGATTCTTTGGTGGCTTCAAGGAGACATTTTACTGCACTAGGCTTTGGTTATCTACTATCACTTGGAGGATGAAAAAGGATTCAAGGTACTCTGCCTTCTCTTAGAAGGAGAAAAAAGCTTTGAGGTACGCTGCCATCACCTAGAGGGAACTAAAAGCTTCCTGTTCTCTGGCACACCGGATTAGTGAAAGTGATTTTGTAAGGGCTACTCCACCTTGATGTAGGGGGAAAAGAGAGACACTTATTTTAGTGCATTACTTAGAATAGAGGTTTTCAGGGTAGTGAACATTGGTCAGGTTAGATCGAACCAATATAAATTATGGTGTGTTTGTTCTTATTATTTTTGCACTTTATTTTTTCTATAATTTACTATGTGGCTGAAAATTTTGGTCTTTTATTTTTATGAAATTAAATCACTTCCACATCGAGAGATAAAATTATCTATTTTTATATATTAAAAAAGTTATAAAAAGATTTTCTTTTCATTAAAAAAAATTTTTAATTACCAATTCACCCCCTCCTCTTGGTTAGACTCAGGTTGGTTCTTTAAAGTTTAACAACCTTCATGAACTTCCAAGTGGCATTAGTGCAGGATTCAAAAACTAAGTTTTAAAAAACATTTGAAAATTAATTAGTGGCTAATTTTGGAAATCATAATGCTACGGAAGGATATTCAATCACACGACCACCATTATTTTATAACATTCCTTTTGTTTTTTGGAAAATTTGCATGCCTACTTTCTTGCAATCAATATACTATCACATGTGGCAGTTACTTCAGGAAGGATATTCTACACCTTTTTACTAAAAATATGACATTAAAATCAAACTACCTTTTTCTGAAAGGAGTATTATGGATAGAGATTTAGCTCAATTAAGTTTTAAATGTTTTAACAGCTTTTTTTGTGTATTAAAATATGAAGATTACATGTGTATATCTACTTGCACTACTGGCAAAAAAATTGAGATAAATTTTGCATAAGCTACAAAGGAACTAATGAAGAAAAGCAATCTAGGTTAAACATTATGCTCCATGATTAAGAATTGTTTTTCATGAAATCCAGTGAGTCCATTTCTAAAATTTATACTAGGTTCACTCAAATTATAACATCCCTGCATGCTTTAGGTAGAGAACTTATAAATTGTGAAAAAGTTAACAAGATTTTGTATTGCCTACCTAGTTCCTATGATTCTAAATTGTTGCAACTTGAGCTTTTAAGTTTATATTTTTGATGATAACAAATATTGTGGCTCACATCTTATTATGTACTTATATTTGTAATATATTTTTGTTTATGTGTGTACTAATATTTCTGGAATACCATGCACCATCAAATAAAGATTTAAGGCTCAAGATTGAGTATAATAGGTTATTTTGTAACTATTTTTGTAATATTTATTGATTTATTTTTTATTTCTTGAGTCAAGTCATATAAGAGGGTATTCTTGCTTGGTAACCATGCATACCCACATATAAGGGGAGTGAGATTGAGTCAAAACTAGAAGTTTAAGTTTTGAACTATTCGTACTAGATAATTTATATTATCCAGGATGATCAGCTTATTGAACTAATCGTACTGGACAATTTTGATCATCCAAGATGATTCATTATGATCTTGAAAAATAGCTGCCAATAATAATTTAGGTATGGATGTAAGATTCAAGTTTTGTTCTAATCATCTCAGACAATTTAGATCTTCCTAGACTATCAATACCAATTATGCTTAAATTGATAATATGATTAGGGGACTAATTATGATTAAATTATTCAAATAAATCATCCTGGATGGTTTGTATGTCGTACAGGATGATGTTTGCTGACATATTTGATTTTCCTAAATCATCCAAGATAAAGTACCATAACTTTTCTTCTACTCATCTAGAATGATCCATAATATCATCCTGGATGATCTGTATAAATTTGAACTGATCGTCCATGCCTCTCCTGATATCGTCTAGGACTATCAGGTCAAATTCTTAACATCATACTGGATGATTCTGTGATCATCCAGGATGATATTTGGTGCCAGAATTGAGTTTTTAGGATTTTTGAAGCCCTCTTGTTAAGTACATCATACAGGATGATTCTGTAATCGTCCTAGATGATCTTTACTAAAAAGATTGATTTTTAGGAGTGTTCAAATCCCTCTATTTAAGCTTTATCAAGGCACTTGGTAAGTATCTTTGTAGCCATTGAAGCGTCATTATTCTGGAGAAAACTTGAAGATAAAACTTGAAAGGAAGAGATAAAATGGTGGAGTTTAAGAGAGGAGAAGATTCTTGGAGGGGTTTCAAGGGAGCGTGGAGGGAGTTTCACACAGTTTCACTGGCAAGCTTGCATCTTAGTACCATCGGATTCAAGGTTCGTCTTGAGGGAAGTTTTAGGAAGAAGAATATCTCTTTAGAGTCAAAGGACCCAGCTTCTCCGCTGCATCGGGGAATGTGAAAGTGATTTTGTAAAGGCTTCTTTGCCTAGCTGTGGGGGCTAAAAAATAGTCACTAAAGATGTAGTGAAATACTCATAGGGTGCCTCTAAGGAGTGTACGTAGGTCAGGTTTGACCGAACCATTATAAATATGGTGTTGGTGTGTTATTTCTAATTATTTTCTACACTTTATTTTTATTATGATTAAATGCTTGGGTGAAATCTTTGATTAATCTTTTTATTATTAATTTAATTTATTTTTGCTACAAGATATAAAAAGATTTTTTCTTAGTTAAAGAAGTTTTTAAATATCAAATTCACCCCTTTGTTGGTTAGCCTCGGGACTAGTTCATAAGTGCTTAACAAACCTAACAAACTTTCAAGTGGTATTAGAGCGGGATTCAAAAATTAAGTTTTTGAAAATGTTTGAAAAAAGATCAATGAATAACTTTGGAAATTATAATATTATGGAAGAATATTCAATAACGAGACCATCTTTATTTGAAAATATATTATTTTATTTTTAGAAAATTTGTATATCTAGTTTCTTGCAATCAATTAATTATCGAATGTGGTAAATGATTCAGACAGTTATTCTGTACCATTACCTATTGTACATAAAGTCAAAATTAATATTCCTTTTATTGAATGGAGTGAAATAGATCAAATCAATGCTCAATTGAATGCTACATCTTTAAACTATTTTTCATGTACTTTGAATTATAAAGATTGTATGTTAATATCCATGTGCACTATTGGAAAGAAATTTTAGGATAAATTACACACTACATATAAAGGTACAAGTGAAGTCAAGCAATCCAAGTTGAATATTTTAATGCATGATTATGAACTATTTTGCATGAAACCTTATAAGATGATCTTAGACATGTATATTAGGTTTATTTAAATTATGACATCATTACATGCTTTAGGTAAATAATTTTCAAACTTTGTAAAGGTCAATAAAATTGTATATTATCTACTTGATAAAATTGATGCCAAAGTCATTGCTAAAATCTGAAGATACATAGAAAAGTGGCTTAGCATATATATATATATATATATATATATATATATATATATATATATATATATATATATATATATATATATATATATATATATATATATATATATATATTTTAGAAAATACATATAGCAAATATTTATTAAAGCAACTATGTACCAATAAATTCCTTCTTCAAAACATTAATAAATGAAGGAGGAATATCACTATCATTCAGATCTTTCCAAAAGAAATCTGAAGTAATAGCAAGGTTAGCACACTCATCGGCTAACTTATTACATTCTCTACTAATAAAAGAAAAAACTACTTATTTAAAGTCTTTAAGAAAATCTAAATCCTTCGGGTTTAGAAATTCTTCAGAAATAGACTTATTGTTGAGAGCCCTTTGAAATAATAAGATAACATTATGATTATCACCATCAATCATAATACCTTTAGCATCAAGCATCCAATCTTGGACATATCTTCTAAAAGATAGAATAGAGAGAATTTCCACTTGAGCTATGTCCCAGTGATTGATATTGTAACCAAAAGCTCCATAAAATCTTCCATATTCATCCCTGAATACACCACCAATACCAGCAGCATAATTACTAGATAAAGCAGCATCCGCATTGAATTTGATCCAGCCGAGAGGTGGAGGAAGCCAAACATTCAGTTCCAGCACCGATAGGTGCTGATTAGCTCCCCAGTTATCCCAAACTGGATTGTGACGGAATGAGCCAAATGCATAATCCAAAGCATTAGCAGCTAAGAATGAGACGGTATCTTCATTGCCAGCATGAGAAATTTTATTTCTGCTTTTCCAACCGAAATAGATCATCGAACAATACAGATTACCCATCAGAGGATTCTTCTCCGAATAATTCCTTAAAGTTTTAAGACAGTCATCTAAAGAATTAAATGCAGGCGGATAAAAATTCCAGTTTTTCAACTTCTTACAAATTTCTTTGATTATTTTGCATCTAATTGCAATATGTTCCATGTCTTCTATAGCTTGACAATGTCTTGGGCAATCTTTATCAACAATTATACCTCTATTATGAAGAAGACTATTAGAAGGTAGAGTATTGTTACAAATTCTCCACCAAAATAGATCAACCTATGGTCTGAGTTTCAGTTTCTTAGTCCATTTCCAGTCCATCATATCCAATTCATGTTCTACCGATTTTTCATAAGCAAGAGAAGCAATAGTTTTACCTGAGCATTTAGAAATCAGCTCCAAGCTATCACCAGCAGAATTATAATGGATCGGAACTTATCTGATTAAATCAATAAGCTGTAAACCAAAGTGCTTCTTTAGTTCATCAACATTCCATGCACTGTTCATGATAAAATTTGATCATAGATTACAGCATTCATGATCCATGTTGGTTGTAAAGGTAGGCCATCTATTTAGGCTTTTATCAAAAAGCCAAATATCATTCATAGTATTCACCTTTAATCCATTGCAAACCGTCCATCTTAAAAGAGGGTAAAGATATTTAGCTCCCTTTAAAATAATTCTCCAAGAAGAAGAGGTATAACAATTTCTATAATTCCAAATATCGTTACCATATTTAGCCGAAAGAGATTTATTCAAAAAAAAAAGAAGGATTAGAAATAAAGTTAAGAGCCAATCTGGCTCTTAATGGTCCAATTTTGTCTAGAAGTGAATGCACACCTCTACCTCCTTTGTTCCTTGGCTTACACAAAACGTTCCAAGCCACATAATGAATACCAAATCTCTCATCTCTTTTGTTCCATAGAAAATTTCTACACATCTTCTCTATCTCTTACAAAACACTTAAAGGAACTAGAGATATTGTAGAAACAAAAACTGGTAACGAAAGGAAAGAAGCATTAAGCAAAATAATCTTTCCTGTAAGAGAAATGAATTTGTTTCCCCACATATTTAACTTGGAAGCCGCTTGGTCAATCGGATAATTGAAATCTGATTTTTTTAACCTCCATAAGGCAATTTTAGTACCAAGAAAATCTAGCTCTTTCTTAACTTTAAAGTTCATCAATTTAGAGAGTTTTCTGATCGAACTTCTAGAAATGGATTTACTAAAGAGCATGGATGACTTGCCTGTGTTAATGACTTGTCCAGTCCACTTGCAATAATTCTTCAATATAGTAGAGATGGTCTTCAAACATAACTTACTTGCATCTGAAAAGATGATTATGTCATCTGCATACATGAGATGAGAGATCAAAGGAGCATTTGGAGTAATTCTCATTCCAAAATCTTTCCCATTTCTAAAGAATTCTTCAGATAAAAGTTGGGAGCACATGATAAAGAGATAAGGTGAAAGAGGACATCCTTGTCTAAAACCACATTTAGACTCAATCCAATTAGAATACTTCCCATTGATCAAGATAGAGAATTTCGGATTCATGATACATTCCAAAATAAGATCTGAAAATTTTTTTGGAAAGCCAAACCATTGAAGCACTTGTTTGAGAGTAGGCCAACACATGCTATCATAGGCCTGTTCCATGTCGACTTTAATAGATATAAATCCCTTTTTAGATTTGGAGAATCTAAATTTATGAAAAAGTTCTTGAGCAAGAAGGATTTGTTCCGACATAAGTCTACCTTTGACAAAAGCATATTGGACTTCTGAAATCATCTTGGGAAATAGATGACTCATTCTATTTAGTAATAACATGGCCACAATTTTGTAAATAGAATTACATAGACTAATGAGTCTGAAATTGGTAGGTAAAATAGGATTATTTACCTTAGGAATAAGAACCACATTAGTATTTTTCCAATCCATATTCATAAATCCTGTCTTGAAGAATTGATTGACAGCATTCCATATATCATTGTGGATAATATGCCAATATGCTTTGATGAATGAGTAAGAAATACCATCTCTCCCCAGAGCTTTGTTAGAACCCAGATTTTTAATCACAAATTCCAATTCTTCTTTTGTAAAATCTCGGTCCAGCCACTTAGAATCAGCTTCATCAATGGCATTAGAACACAGAGGCCAATTGTCCATAGAGCATGGTCTGCTACGCCATTTGTTTTTGAAAAAAATTTAAAAATGCTTCAGTGATCTCCTCCTGATTATAGATTATAGAACCATCATTATTCTTCAACTGATTGATCCAATTAAAGTTTCTTCTAGCTGAAGCTGAAGCATGGAAGTATTTCGAATTGCTATCTCCTTCTTTAATCCATCTTGATTTAGATCTCTGTTTCCACCATGTACACAGCCGACCAAGAGTTGCATTCAATTCTTGGACCTTTGTTCTCAGCAAATCAGTGTTCTGAACAGAAAAGACACTAGACTTTGATTCTTCATCTTGGAGCTCTAAAATTTCTTTTTTCAAATTATTCTTCAAATCTGATAAGTTTTTGTGCTTAGCCTTACTCCAGAAAAATAGAGCTTTTAAGGATCTTCTGAATTTAAGATTCAAAATAGAATCTGCATTGCCTCCAGCCGGTTTGTTCCAAGCAAACCAAACTACCAAATGAGAAGCTGGGTAGGAAAGCCAAGTATCTTCAAATCTCATATTATAGTTATGATAAACAGATGGAGAAGAAATCCTCAACATAATGGGACAGTGGTCGGAAGCAATACAAGCAAGATGATTAACAATAGCAACTTTTAGGTGATTTAATGCTATGCAATTAAGTAAGCATCGATCCAATCTTTCTAAAATATGTGCTTTCCCTGTTTTATTATTACACCAAGTGTAGTTGGGACCAATGAATTTTGTATCATGAAAATCACACTCTCTCATAAATGATAGCATATCTTGCACTCCTTGAGACAAAGAGAACTTTTTCCCACCTTTTTTATCATCTTGGGATAATATGCAATTGAAATCACCTCCCATAACCATTGGAAGTTTAGAGGATTTAAACATTTCCAATTTGTTCCAAAGGGACCTTCTTTCACACCAATCAGTACTACCATAAATAGTAGCTATAATCCAGGAAATTTTGTTTGTAATGATAAGCTTCCCCAACACAAGTTGATTAGAATCTTCTATGACAGTAAATTGAGCCAAGTCTGATCTCCAACATATTATAATTCCACCAGATAAGCCCCTTTTCGGGCTTAAATGATAATCCCAATTATCACCTATAACTCTTTTAAACTCAAAAGAATCTATAGAAGAAACTTTGGTCTCAATGAGACCAACAAAGATAGCATCATTATCCTTAATCAATTCTTTCAAATATCTGGAGGCTTCAACCTTTCTTGCCCCCCTACAATTCCAAAAAATAAATGAACTCATTTAGGATTAGGAGTGGGAAAAGACCAACCACTTTTCCTTTTGATTTTTTCATTTTTCCTAAGCTTTGACTGTATACTGACATTACCCAACGATTTTAACTCCTTTTGTAGTTTGAATTTGATATTAGCTTGGGATTTAACAGCATTAGTAGAGCTAATACCTTGAATGGCCTCTTCAGTAACTATAGGAGGATTGGAATTGTCCTGTAATGAAACAGAGTCAAGAATACTGGTTTCTTCTGATAAATCAGAACTGGACATTAGTTTCTTCCGTTCTTCTTCACAAACAATCAAGGTGTTATCTATAAAAGATGACATCTTTTCCTCTTCATATGCCTTATGAGGTAAATCTGTGATTATATCACATTTATTTATCAAATCATCTTTCGTTTGTAGTTCAACAGGAACTCTGTCAGGCAATAAATCCTTCTCCATTTTATTGTTATTGATAACACCTTGAACTATAACAGTAGAATTATGATAGGGAATACCTGAGTTCGCAAGTAATCCTTTAGGATATACTTGAGTTCGCAAGCAACCCTCCCCTTCTGAAATGTCTGGCATAGAACTAGATTTATTAAGCTCCAAATCTTCCAGCTGAGAATCCAGAATTTTGGATTTGATTATAACATCAGTAGCAGACTTCTGAATTTCAACATTGTTGTGAGTTTCAACAATTTCACCTTCTTCCATTATTGTATGATCCAAAGTCGGATCAATATTAGGTGAGGAATTAATCTGTTTAGGAACAAATTTCCTAAAAGCTTTATTTTTCTTGAACTTCACCTGAATCCAAGGACCTAATTCATCCTTGTCTTTGGAACATGCTTCATCTTGATTTGGAATTATTCTAACATCAGTAACAGTTTGTTCGGAAGAGGTTAATGAAGGACATTTGTTCTTCAAATGACCAATCTTGCCACAGTGAAAACAAATTGAAGAAATCTTCTCATATTCAACTCTTTGGAATGATCTACCATGCTTTCCTTCAATCCAAATACCTTTTTGCAATTTTTTATCAAGTTCTAAGCGAACACATACACGAGCATACTCCCTCTTAGTCCATTTAAAAGAATTGCCATCTAAATATAAGGGTTCTCCTATCATAGATGCAATTCTACAGATGTTCTGATCATCCCAACAATGAAGAGGTAAGCAAGGTAAGCAAATCCAAATAAGTGCTGTAAGACCCTTAAGGGATTCCGGGGAAAAATTGGGGGACCATTTGTCCAAACCAATTATGTTACCTCCAATAAACCAGGGGCCTCCTTCTAGTACTTCATCCATAGCATCAGGATTGAAAAAGGAACACAGGATCCAATCAAGGCCCAAGGTTGTTAAATGAAATTTTCCAAATTTGGACCATTGATTACGGAGCTCCCTACTGCAGATTGGAAAAGGAATATTGCTACCAAGAACTTTGATAACCAGAGAATTTCTTAGCACATGAGAATTAGCATCTTCAATGTGAGAGTTCATAATAACAGCAACTCCATCGTCAGTAATGGGTGTAGATTTCGGATCATAGTTAATTTTAATGTGTTGAGTCTTTCTCCAAGAATTAGGAATCTTCTCTTTATCACCAGGATTTGAATTTGATAAATCTTCATCAGTAATCTTCTTACCAATGACTGCTTGCACAAAACTCCTTTTCGGAAGCTCAGAGGAACAATCATGAGGAAGCTTATCAGTTGATATAGAAGGGTTGTTAATAAAATTTTGATTATTCGCATTTATCTCTGGCCTAAGGTCAGAGATTGCATTTGAACAACTAAATTTATTAACAAAAATCTTCACATTAGAAGAAGAAGCTTCCCCGTCGTTTTTACTACGAATAAAAGCAGCAGAATGCTTCTTAGGAGTATTATCAATGGGATGATGAATGCAACTTTTTCCTTTACCAAATACAACTTCAGATGTATTCTTCAGCGGAGAATTACTAACCTCTCTGATAATTAATGGTCCCGCAGAAGATCTAGCGCGAACCTTATCATCACCAGAACGAAGCTTCGAATCATCTGTGACCTTGATGGATCCTTCGAAATGATCAGTAAAGGTAGACGCGCCAACCGAAGATCGGCGGCCGTCTTCTGTCAACGTCACCGGCCGGCGATGATGAAAGCTAAAAAACCGCGAATTGAAAATTCAAAAAACTTACGGCAGTTTCTCTCTCTAACGGCAGTTTCTCTCTCTATTCCCTCACGATCAAGTAAGAAGAGGTTAGGGCATTAATAAGTTCTTTTGCAAAGGCATTAGTAAATGTTCTATTGAAAGTAATGAGTTTACAAGAAAATTTGAAAATCTACTTCAGCGCAATCATCATCATCAATAAAAGTGGAACAAATGTAAACATAGTAAGAATGTTCATATTTTCTCGAATGTTCATATTTTCTCTAATATTATTTATTTTGAGTGTAGGAAATTCGGACATATGAAAAATTAGTACCCTAATTTGAAAACTATTCCTGCAAAGGAAAAGGGTAAAGCTAAGCAAATTGTAAAAAGGGTAGATGGAGGGTAGATGATAAAAAGCAAAAAATCTCCTAGGCTGACCTAGTTCCTGAATCATTAGACCAAGAGCAAGGTAATGAGTTATAAAGTTTTGTTTGTGTATTTATGTGTTGTAGTTAATGCATGCATATATGTTCCTTATTTTGTTTTGTTCATTTTAAATGTTTTTGTGTTATTTTTTATGTTTTTTTTTATTCTATTTTATTTTTCTTATATGTTTTTGTTATTTATCTCAGATCTATACACACAAATCACTATTCATATTATATTTCCTTAAGAGAATAAATTCACTTCTCTCAATTTTTTAAAATGAAAACTTTACATTTTTTTTACCTAAAAAATTAGTAAGCAGTGATTTACTTCCATAAATCAGTTAAAGGAAGAAATGTCAATGATTATCTCTCTTCTTCTAACTCCTTTAGTGGTGTATTTTCTTTTTGAAGCAAAATCTCTTTCAAATTTAAATTTGGACTTTGAAATTGAGATATATTCAACTTCTTACAGTAATTTATCTCATATGAATAATGCTCAAAGTCATTAAATCTCTTTCAAAGCATTCTTGATCATGTTTTTGCATTTATCATATGAATATGATTCTATTTTATGATTTATTCTTCCTTATATTAGAGAGTGAATTTTTCTTCTCTTATATCTCAAAGATATCCTCACAACTGAGAATTTTTTAAGGTTTCGAAAGGGAGCTAGCTCGCAAAAATGATAAGAGGCATAAAATGAGCATAAATAGAAAAAGTGAAAAGATGTGTAATGATCGCCAAATAATTGAAAGATACATAAAGTGTATTAAAATTTAAAAGATGTGTAAAGAGCACCAAATAACTAACAGGAGACACAAAATGAGCCCACAAGAAATTAAGCGTATTTCTCTTTCAAATCTTTAAATCTTAGAAGAATTCATGTGCTACTTGATATCTTCAAACACTTAATTTTTGAAAATTACAATTTTGGTTAATTACCTTGTAATATTACTCTATCAGATATTTTTCTGAAAAGAAGTTTGAACATATCACTTTTCTTACCTGATTTATTGTCTAAATTTGATTTTCATTTTAAAAAGGACTTTAACTTGTAAGGAGCCAGAGCTAGGGTTGATAAAATTCAAATTTCTAATATTTTTAGATCTTAGTAATATCAATTCATTTCTTACTATATTTTAATAAAATTAAGAGGTAACTTTCTCGCTTCAAGAAAATTTATTAAAATTAATTGATTCTTCTTAAACATTACTATCACCCCCAACTAATTAAGGGTCAGTTTGATCTTTTGTGTTTGTTTCATTTTTTGTTATTTGTTTCTTTTTTTATACTTCTCTTCTTTTTTATAACATCAAAGGGGGAGAACTGGTTGTATTTGTGTGTAAGTTATATATGTTCATCATGTATTTATTTTAGTTTATCTATTTTGTAGTTTTTAAAATCTTTTTTATTTTAAAAAAACTTTTTTAATTTTCACTAAATTTAATATAAATATCTTAATGAGGCAGAGATTAGGAGAAAATATTTTTTAAATTGTAAATTCTACCAATAATATTTTCTATCATCAAAAAGGGGGAGATTGTTGTAACTCGAGCTTACGAATTTATGTTTTTAATGATAACTAAATTGTGGCTAACATCTTTTTGTCTACTTGTATTTGCAATATAATTTTATTTGTGTGTGTAGTAACTTTTCAGGAATACCATACACCATCAAATAAAGATTCAAGGTTCAAGATTGAGTAGAATAGGTTATGTTGTAACAATTTTTGTAATATTAATTGATGTATTTTTTCTTTCTTGAGTCAAGTCATATAAGGGTGTATACTTTCTTGGTGACCATGTACACTCACACTAAGGTGGAGTGAGATTAAGTCAAAACTAGAAGTTTAAGTTTTGAACTAATCATACTGAATGATTTATATCATCCAGGATGATTGACTCATTAAACTAATTATATTGCACGATTTTGATCGTCTAGGATGATTCGTTATCATCTTAAAAAATAGCCACCAATGATAATTTAGATAAGGATTTAAGATTCAAATTTTATTTTAATCATCTCAGACGATCTAGATCTTTCTTAACAATCAATAGCAATTATGCCAAAATTGATCATATAATTAGGCGACTAATTATAGTTAAATTATTCAATCAGATCATCTTGGATGATCTCTATATCATACTGAATGATGCTTGCTGACATATGTGATTTTCTTAAATCATCCAAGATAAAATATCATAATTTTTCTTCTACTCATCTAGGATGATCCATAATATAGTCCTAGATGATCTGTACAAATTTGACTGGTTATCCAGGCATATCCTAATATCGTCCAAGACTATCAAGTCAAATTATGTACATCTTACTGGACAATTCTGTGATCATCTAGGAAGATATTTAGCATAAGAATTGAGTTTTTTAGGGTTTTCAGAAGCCCTCTTTTTAATCACATCATATGGGACAATCCTATGATCCTCTTGGATGAGCTTTGCCACCAAGATTGATTTTTAGATTTTTTTTTAAAGCCTTCTATTTAAGCTTTATCAAGGCACTTGGTAAGTGTCTTTGGTAGTCATTGAGGCTTCATTCTTCTAGAAAAAACTTGAAGAGAGAACTTGAAAGGAAGAGAGAAAAGGGTGGAGTTTGAGAGAGGGAGCAGATCGTTGTAGGGGGTTTCAAGGGAGTGTGGAGGGAGTTTCACATGGTTGCTCTGGCAAGCATGCACCTTAATACCATCAGATTCAAGGTTCATCTTGAGAGAAGTGTTGGGAAGAAAAAGATCTCTTTGGAGTCAAAAGACCCAACTTCTCCACTACACTGGGGAAGGTGAAAGTAATTTTGTCAGTACTTCTCCGCCTAGCTATGAGGGTTAAATTAGAATCACTAAATGTTTAGTGGAATACTCAGAGGGTGCCTCCAATGAGTGGTTGAAGGTCAGGTTGGATTGAACCACTATAAATCTGGTGTGTAATTTCTAATTATTTTTCTTACTTTATTTTTATTATGATAAATTACTTGAGTGAAATCTCTGATTAATCTTTTTATTATTGATTTAGTTTATTTCCACTACAAGGACTTGTTCATAAGGGCTTAACAACCCTAACAAACTTTCATAAATAACTACTATTATTAAATCCAAGGATCCAAATGTTCATTCAATTGATAACTTGCATGGATCACTCATTACCTACGAGCTAGGAGTGAGTCAAAGTTAGATTGAAGTAGGTGAGAAAAGAAAGTAGAAAATTATAGCCTTAAAATCTAATAATTCTGATAGTAATAGTTCTATACCTGAAGATGATGATGATATAGCACTGATGAAATTCAATTTAAAAGCCTTCTGAAGAAAAAAAGTAAAAGTGTCATTAGTAATGGAATAAAGATAAAGCTAATAAAAATTTTAAGTTTTCTTTTGATGTCATATGTTTTGAATACATGACTGATTGCCCAAATCTTAAAGCTTAACCAATCAAGGACTGATTGCCCAAATCTTAAAGCTCAACCAATCAAGGAGAAGGGTGAAGAAAAATCTAAATTCAAAAAAAGCAAGAAACTGACTCAGATTGCTTTCTAGGCAGTCTCTACTTCAGGCTCATCTGAGATAGAAGTAGAAGAGGAGGTAACCAACTTGTGCTTAATGTTAGATAACCATCTTAATCATTCTGATCAAGAGGAGGAATGTGATCTTTCTTACAATGAATGATTTAAAGTTTCTAAAAAAATTTATAACGCATATAGAAAGCTCAAGAAAATGTATGTTAGCCTTAATTCTAATTTTTTTAAATTTATAAAAAGAGCATGAATGCCATAGTAAATATTACTTTACCTTGAATAATAATCATATGATCTTATTTGATGAATTTGATGCATTAAACAAGAAGCATCTTGATTTAATTGCTGGACATGATTCCTTGAAAGCAAGTCATGTTGATTTAGAAAATTCATTTAAAGAATTAAAAGCATGTTTAGATGAAGCTAATGATAGGGAGCATGTATTAAAATTTGATAATTCAATTCTTGAAAGAGCTAATAAATTTTTGCAAGTGAATTTAACTGCTTTTAAAGAAAACAAAACATCACCTACACTTGTAGAATTTTATAACCCATCACCACTTCATGCAACATTTAAACCTAGGAAGACACACCATAACCCACATAAACTAGTGAATCCATTCCCAAAAATTATATATTTGTATTGTGGCATGCTAGAACATATATCCCATACTTGCACTATCCACCGTAGAACATATTTAGTGTGGAGACCAAAACTGCATAACATGCATGCATTTCATCCATCAATCGATAAGATGGAACCCAAACTTTTTTTGGTTCCCAAATCTAATCCATGATAACTTTATAACTATGTTATCATAAAATACCTAGTGAGAGCATGTGATACTTGGACAACGGATATTCAAGGTATATGACTAGAGATATAAAGTAATTTATCACAATAAAGGCCAAGTCTGGAGGTGAGGTAATGTTGAGAGACCACCTCTAGGAAAGTGGTTGAATCATGTTGATTTAAAAAATTGAAAGGTAAATGTTTTCTTTTATTTTTATGTACTATCTTTAGTGTTTTTTTTTTTGTATTTATGTTTGTAATCATTTAGTTTTCATGTCATTTTTCTCTTTGTGAAGTCTCTCTAATCAACACACATAAAAGAATTAAATCACTTCTCACAACAATATTTGACTTTTTCTTTAAATGAAAATGTTACCTCTATTCTACTTAAAATATTATGTAAGTGGTGGTTAACTCTGAACTATCCTCTCATTCATGTAGTAGGGTAACTTTCTTAAAGCGAAAATCTATATCAAATTTAAATTGGATTTAGAAATAAAAATCTTCTTTATCTTCCTACATTTTTCTATCTCATAGGCATCTTTTGTAAATTGTTGAATCCACTTCATAATTTTTTTAATCAAGTAATTCATTCTTATCATAGGATAGGGTTTAGTTTGTAGTTTATTCATCATTAAAAGGGATATTTAATTAAAGTTTACAATATATGTGTTCAAATTTTATTATTTAAAATTTAAAGGGTTGGAGTTGTTTATTTAATTATAAAAAATGTATATATTAATAACCTCAAAGTGTGAATGTTGAAGGTAGTTTATATTTCTGTGATATTTATTTGATTTATTATGAATTAATGAAGTTTAACCCTTAATGAAGGTTTGAACTGGATTAATGATTGTTTGAATATTAATTAATGTTAAATGGGGTATATTTAACTCCTAAGATGGATGATGCCTCTAAGTTGACTAAGAGATGTTCCACCCTTATTAGGTGTTTATATTTATCCCTAAAACTTTTCTAAATTTACTAAACATGTTATTAATTGTTATCTTTGAATGACACTAATGTTGAATAGGTTTGGAATCATGATTTGTAATCGTTGTATACATTTCACAATCAAACTACAACAATCATGTGTCTTAAAGTTCTATGAATAAATTATAAGGAATTGTTAAGCATATAGTTCATATAATGACTTATCAACTTGATTATTCAAATATGAAGAGTACATAGAATCAAATTGGGTAAGAGAAGTAATGACTCATAGAATCAAATTGGGTAATAGAAGTAATGAAATGTAGGGTACATCCTTACTTAATCCTTATCCAAAATTGGAATAATAAGTATGCATATTTTTAGAATATATTGGAGAGATCAATAAATAATGAGAGACAAACTATCATCAAATGATGCTCAGCCATATTCCAATTTATTTTTCAATGAAACTGCCTTTTTCTGTGAATCTATAGGGACCAAGATTGCATTAATTAAACATACATATATTTTATAATAATTTTTAAACATTCCATTTAAATTATGAATTAAATGTTTAGAAATTCAATTATGGATGAAATTGAGTTAGATAAATCTTGAAAAATGATAGAATATGTGCAACATTATCAATTTCATGCCATTTAAGTTAATTTTCATCCAATCATTATTAATAGAGTTATAAAGAAAAATTTAAAAAATTAAATAAATGAAATAATTCTCTATATAATGACCATCATAATCTAATTTTAGTTTTAAAATATAGAGAATTTTAATATCAATAAAATGAGGTATTACATGCTAAAATTGATTAAGTATTTAATTTATAGTAATTTTTAAGTTCTACGATCAAAAATGTAATTTAAATAAGGTTTTTATTAAATCAAAACCAGCGGCGGTAGCTTTACAAGTGGCAGCATGGAATTGGAACATTGGGGCGGCGACGCCTACGCTTTATTTGTAGCAACTGAGTAGCTAACCATGCAATAGTGCATGGTTCACAACTTAACCACTTTGGAATAACTCTCAGCCATTAGATGTGTGCGGTTTAAGATGAAGGGAAATAATTTAATTGAATGGAGATCTATTTTTCTAGCCATTTGTACTAGTCAACTGTGCCGGCAATGCAACCTAATTAGAACCATAGTGAGATTTATGCATATTACATAGTCCTAAGATCATCTTCTTCATCTAAGAAATCATAAACCATGATTTAGGATTTAGTTTAAACTCACTATATAGTGTTTTAAATGGCATGAACTCTGAGATATCAGTTACTTAATTCAACTACATCAATCATGTTTATAAGATGGACTATCTTGAGTTGCAGGGCTAAGTGTCCTAAGGAGGTCTAATTTCTCGAGCCCATTATAACAACGCCATGAACCGATTGATGAAAAATTTAAATTAATTTGATCCCTAAAACTAATAACTAATTAATTTAATTTAAAATTACTAATTCTATAATTTTTAACTAATTAAATTAACTTAATCAAACTAGTTAATACAGGTTAACTTGATCCTACGAGGCTAATAACTTTGCCCCAAGGAATATGAAATAAACTTCACAGCCCTAGTGCAAACAAAAGTAGTAATCACTCAACCTTTAAAAATGCATTTTAAAATTAACTTTAAGTTATTATTACTTAAATTCAAACTCAAACCCCTTAAACTTGTAATAAACCAAAATATTAGACAACTTCAAAAAATTATCTGGTCTAAGACAAATCCAAGCCATATATCCTTCTACACACACTTTAGAAGATTTTCTAGGACAACTGACTCTAGATCTAGGCTAGCATAGTGTTTACTTTTCTTCTATTATGTGCCCAATTTTTTAAGGTTTTCACTGCATGCTAGTTAAAAATTATTGACAGGTGTGATTCCTTACTTATGAAATATGTGAATAAATTTAATGGGTATTAGTTTGATATTTTGTAGGGATGATTTGAATGCTCACAAGATTTTTTACAAGTGTCCATGCTCATGTAGGGCTATAAATCAAGGGGCAATAATAAAGCTTTAGACTAACAAACTTTATGGATATGCAAAATGCTAAGTCCCCCCCCCCGCCCCCCCCCCCCCCCTCTTTAAATTGAAAGAGTATGGCCATGCATGAATGCGTTTTAAATTTAATATAAAAAAATAACTACATAAGATGATTTTTGAATTTGATTATAACTACTTAGGATAACCATGCAGTTGATTTAAAATTTTCTTTTATTATTGAGAAGTAATGTAATTTGAATAAGTTAAGAGTTGTGAAAGTGAGTTTTTGAGTTGGGATACACATATCCCTTTAGGAATCCAAAGAAGAGGGAGCATCCCATAGGGGAGATATCCCTTCTATTTGTAGATCCAAATGAGGATTACTTTAATATTCAAAGAGAAAAGAAAACACCTATTTGGGGTGGAGTTTCTTTTCATTTGAATATCTGAACCTGATGAATTTAAGGACCTCGTGGAAGGAGAGAAGACGAAGAAGTGAAGACAAAGAGTATCCCATGCAAAGTCACTTGTGTCAGTCCTAGGATAAGAATCCGAGTTATTGTCAGTGGCACCCGACAAATTTTAATTCATATAGACCATAGGTTGTAATTAAGTGGAATTTGTCACATAGACTTTTTTTCATTTAATTAAATTAATTTGATTATTTATTTGATTGATGTGTTTAATTATATACCTTAAAAATTGCCTGCTTATTATAAGTTTCTTTTCTTGCATGCCACTCTTTATTTTATCCTTGAAATGCATGAAGGACCGTGAGAGAACAATCAAACTTTTTCTAGTTAAATTAATTAAATTTTTTTTCTTTACATAAAAACTCTAACATTCTAAAAAGTAAGCTCGGGACCGCCAAAAGTTTGCATAAGCATATTATTATTTTCTCCTCCTTGATAGGCACCTCTCCCCCTACAGGTTCTAGCATACCACTTGACCTATTAGGGTGCAGTTCTATCAGGGGGATGTTATGCAATCTATAGAAAAAATTCTTTTTAAGCCTTTTTTTTAAAATTACTTTAAATAATTTTTTGCTTTTATTGAGTCGATTAGCATGCATAGTACCAGAAAAAATTAAAAGAGTATCTAGACTAATTACTTTTTTCTTAAGCATAATTACCCTATATTAAGTCAATAGGCCACTTAGGATCCTCTCTAGATGTCAATCCCAGATCCTTAAAACTTAATTAAAAGACCACTACTCTTTTATTAGAGACCAGACACATGATTTTAAAGCGCCTAGGTAAATATGTGGCTCCCTAATCCTAGGCCAGGGAAAGTCTAGGTTCTGAACTATATAAGTAAAGTTCGAGCTACTATTATTATGTACCAAATTTATAGTTAGGATTCAAGGAAGACTCAAAATCATAAGTCTCCACTTTATAGGAATATAATCCTAATTTTCTAAAAAATCATCAACTCAAATTAAAATCCTTTTAAAACCAAAATTTAAAGCCTAACATATAAGATAGGCGGAAGTGTTTTTAAAGTGTTTTAGAATACCAAAACACCTCCTACCCTTTATCCTTTAATCTCTAAAATAAGTGTACAACTTTGATCCAATCCCAATTGATAACTCCATCCTCACCTCCTTTGATTTCACCACTTGAAAATCTCTAAATATAATTTCTGCCATTATTTTAATTGAGAGTATTCATAAGAAACTTAGATTTCCTACAATGTAATTAACAATGAGTTCATGCACTCGTAAGAGATTTAAAACAAAGATCAATTTTTAAAACCAATTTTCAAAATTCATTTAATTTCTTTTGGAAAAATTCAAATCAACGATGATCATTATCATCATGTTTGAATTATCGACAATAAGTGATATCTTCTTTCCTTAAGAAGATATATCATTTATCATCATGATTTAAAATTTAAAATAAATAATCCTTCATCCAAATTATAATAGTCAAATAATTAATAGAACATCATTTTGACCTTTTAGGGTCATATATAGCTCTTCCCTGAATTTGATTATAATTCGGATGAAACTTTCAATTTCATTATCTAAACCAATTAGAGATTAATATATTTGCCTCTCGATGCAATATATCATTCATAATGATGTGTTCAATTTCAAAATTGAAATTCTAAAAATTAAAATCTCCCAAAAAAATTAACCTTTCAAAATTTCTTTTTCAAAATTCAACAAATATGAATATTGGGTGCCGTGTGCACTGGTTATCCTGTAATTGTATCATGTTATGGATGTTTTGTCATATTTTGTTTTGAACACATGTGTTATGCTTAAATAATTATTATCCTCCAATTACTTTTACATCCTGATTATTTAATTAGCCCTTATAAAAATGATAATTAAAAATTATGAAAAATTAAGATAATAATCAAACTCTAGATCCTAATTTGAATGGACTCTTTTTATACTTCATGGGTTAAAAAGATTAATAATTAACTCATTCAACCATTTGAGCCATTATCCTAATTTAAATTATAAGTAATACATCTATGAATTTAACATTTAAAAACTATAAGATGAATAATTAATATTAAAAATTAGATATAATTAGATTAAAAATTAGTATGTAGTTCATAACAAAATTTTCTTGAGAGTAGAGCATGTAGAGACTATCATAGAACATTCAAAATGCAAAGCACATAATATATAATTCAAATATTTAGCATTCAATTGAGCATAAGTGTGATATACTCTACTCCATTCAATAAACAGCATACAATTTTGACTCCATATATAATACATGATGGTACAAAATAGCCAGTTTGAATCATAAGCCATATTCAATAATCTACTAATTGCAAGAAAGTAGATATACAAAATTTTCAAAAGTTAGCCATTAATTGAAAGAGTATGGCTATGTATCAATGGATAAAAGAAATATTTTTAAATAATGGTGGTCATTTGATTGAATATCCTTCCATAATAAAATGATTTCCAAAGTTAGCCATTAATTGTTAAAAGTTTTCTAATACTTAGTTTTTGAATCCCACTCTGATACCACTTAAGAGTTTGTGAAGGTTGTTAAACATCTAAGAATCAGCCCGAGGCTAACCAGGAGTATGGGGGGGAGGTGAATTAGTAATTTAAAAACTTCTTTAATAAAAAAGAAAATCTCCCTTTTTAAATCTATTTAAAATATCTAAAAATAATACTTTTATCCATTGATGTGAGGAATAATTTATAATAATAAAATAAATCATAGTTATCAACCATATAGTAAATCATAAAAAAATAAAACTGCAAAAAATAATTAGAATAAATACACCAAAATTTAGAGTGATCCGGTATAACCTGACCTACATTCACTCCCTGAAAACCTTCATTCCAAGTATTTCACTAACCTTTAGTGCTCTCCTTTAGCCCCCACAACTAGGTGGAGAAGCCCTTACAGAATCTCTTCCACCAACTCGATGCGGTAGAGGACCTCGAATCCTTTTTCACCCTCTCAATAAAGGCAAAGAACCTGGAATCCTTTTCACCCTCCTAGTGAAGGCAGAGAACCTGGAATCCTTTTTCACCCTCTTAGTGAAGGTAGAGAACCTTGAATCACTTTCACTTTCCCCAGTGCGATGGAGTTGCCGGGTCTTTTGACACCAAAGAGATATTCTTCTTCCAAAAAACCTCCCTTAAGATAAACCTTGTCTATGATTGTACTAAGATATAATTTTGTTCGAGAAAGCATATGAAACTCCCTCTTACACACACTTTAAATTCATAAGGATCTTCTCCCTCTCTCAAATTCAACTCTTTCATCTCTCTCAAGCTCAAGGCTCTCTCTTAATATTTTTATAAAAGAAAAATGACTCAATAATTGTTGAAGAATCTTACTGAGTTCTTTAAGAAAGCTTAAAAAGAGGGCTTTAAAAACCCCTAGAAACTCAATTTTGGTGGCATTTATCATCCAGTATGATATTAGGATCATACTATATGATTAGTTCAAAATAACCCTTTCATCTAGTATGGACATCATTACCCTGTACGATCAGTTCAAGAGTTTATATTAATCATCACGCAATATTGAGAACATTGTCCAGTATGATTATTACAAATACATAGCTAATCATCCCATATGATAGATGGCGATTAGATATCATACATTCAGGAATCATATCATCCAGTATGATCTTGTCCGATTATACATAGCTAATCATCCCATATGATTGAACAATTTTAACATAATTAAGCTCTTAATCAAGGGATCAATTTAGTCATAATTTTCATCAATTATACAGTACTATAAAGATCGTATGGTATGATGTTAACAAAGTTTGAATTATAAAATAATACCTAAATTATGTTTGGCGACTATTTTGATGAGTTCTTTAGATCTTCTTGTACAATATAAATCATACAATATAATCACTTCAAATTGAATTAATATGAAAATTTATCGTTTAGATGATCTAATCGTATATTACAATATAAATCATTTAGTATGATTAGTTCATAGATTTAAATAACTAATTTTGATCCAATCTTACTCCTTTAAGTGTGTGTTTGCATGGTCACTATGCTAGAAAACACCTTTATAGGACTTGACTTAAGAATTTAAAAATACATTCTTGATTATTACAAATTCTTTACAAAATAATCTATTATACCCAATCTTAAGTCCTGGATTATCATTGAATGGTGCATGTTGTTCATGAAATATTTGTACACACATAAATAAATATAGAATGCAAATACTAAGAGACACAAAGATGTGATTCATAATGTTTGTTATCATCAAAAACATAAATTCATGAGCTCAAGTTGTAATAATTTCTCCCTTTTTAATGATGGCAAATATTACTGGTTGAATTTGCAAACTAAAAATATTTTCTCATAATCTCTCCCTCATTAAGATAATTATATTAAAAATAAGAGAAACCATTTTTATTTATTTTTTTCAAATAAAAAAAATTTAATAAAATAAATAAAAACTAAACTAAAACATAAATACAACCAGCCAAATATGTTCTCCCCTTTTAACATTATCAAAAAGAAAAGAAATACAAGAAAAAAGAATAAGAATGAAATAATTATAACAAAATTAAGATCATACAGACCCTGATCATGTAGAGGTGGTGTTTTTAAGAGAATCAAATGATTTCAATGAATTTTCTTGGATTGAGAAAGTTACCTCTTGATTTTATTCAAAAAGTTTAGTAAGAAATGTATTAACCTCCCCTTTGTTAATCTAGCTCAAGCTCCCTATAGGCTAACGTCCTTTTTAAATAAAAATCTAATTTAGAAAATAAATTAGAAATGAAATTTGATATTTCGAACTTCTTTTCAGAAAAGTATCAAAGAAAATAACATTGTAAAGTGATGAATCATAAAAAATGATTTTTCAAATTTAGGTGTGGACTATATTAATTAGCACACGAATTTGAGTAAGATTTAAAGATTTGAAAGGAAGAGAAGCTAACTCATTGTGGAATCATTTTGTGCCTCCTTTATCCATATTTGGCGCACTTTGCACATCTTTTGATTTTAGATACACTTTGTGCATCATTTAAATTTTGGCATTCATTGCACATCTTTCATCTTTTGGGCTCATTTTGTGTCTCTTTTTTTTCTTTTACAAACTTTCTTTCCTTCTAAATCTTTAACGACTCTTAATTGTGAGATTGTCTTCTAAATATAAGAGAAGAATAATTCACTCTATAATATAAGGAAGAGTAAATCATAAACCAAAGCCTGATCCACCTGATATAGACAAATAGCTATGTTAAGAAAATTTGAAATAAATTCATTAATTTGCAAAAAAAATATTCAAATGAGCTAAAGAAATATAGGAAGATGAAACATATTTTTATTTCTTAGTCCAATTTTTAATTTGAGATAGATTTTGATTCAAAAAGAGAAATAGTCCCATTAAAGAAGTGAGATGGAGAGACATCATGAATTTCCTTTCTTTAACTATTTAGAGAAGCCAATCATCACATACAAAAAATTTTAAGTAAAGAGGAGGTAAATTTTTCATTTTAAGAAAAAATGTGATTGGAGAGAAGTGATTTGATTCTCTTATGCATATATGAAAACTAATGTGATTTGTGTGTGTTGATTAGAGAGACTAAAAAAAAGGAAGATAAAATAAAAGATCACAAATATAAATAACTTTCTACGAAACAAAAATATAAAGAAAAATATAGAAAATAAATACATTCACATCAAATTAAAAACATACAATCATGCATTAACAATAAAATAAATAAATAAACAAAAAAAACTTTATACCTCATCATCTTGCTCCTGATTTGATGATTCAGAAGCTAAGTCTACCTAAGAGATTTTTTGCTTTTTATTATTTCCACTTATTACAATTGACTTATTTTTATTCTTTTCTTTTGCGGGAAGAGTTTTTAAATTAGGGAACTTATTTTTTATATGTCCAGGTTTCCTATACCCAAAGCAACTAATGTCACAGAAAATATTAACATTCTTACCACTTTTACCTTTGTTTCACTTTTATCAATTTTGATACTTGCGCTTTAGTATATTTTCAAATTTACTTCTTATTGATGCTATCTATATGCTCTAATCATCTACTAAGTCACTTTTATCTGAGTCTTTAGCTTTTAGCATTATAGTTTGACCTGAATAAAAAATTCTTTAACTCCCATTTTGCTCGGGGGCAATGAGTGAGCCAATCAGATTACCAATAAAAAAATCATTTAAGTCTTTTGATTTATGTATAGCAATGACTTTACCATTAAATTTATCATGTAGACAATATAAAATTTTATTAAAATTTTCAAAATTTTAAAGTTCTTTACCTTAAGCATGTAATCATGCCATTATTTAAGTAAACCCAGTATACATGTTTAGGATAGTCTCATAAGGTTTCTTATAAAATAGTTCATAATCATGCATTGAAATATTCAACTTAGATTACTTGACTTCAATAGTACCTTCATATATAGCGCATAATTTATTCCAAATTTTCTTGCCAATATTATATATAGAGACTATCATATAATCTTTAGAATTCAAAGCACAAAAGAAACAATTTAAATATTTATCATTTAATTGAGTATAAGTTTGTTCTACTATGCTCCATTTAATAAATAAAATACAAATTTTGACTCCATCTATAATAGGTGATGGTACAGAGTAGCCGGTCTGAATCAGATGCCACATTCTATATCTATTGATTGCAAGAAAGTATACATGCAAATTTTCCAAAAGTTAAAAGAATTAATTTCAAATAACAGTGGTTGTGTGATTAAATATCCTTCCATAATATAATAATTTCCAAAGTTAATCATTGATCATTTTTTAAAAGTTTTCTAAAACTTAGTTTTTGAATCCCGCTCTGATACCACTTGAAAGTTCATAAAGGTTGTTAAACCTCTAAGAAATAGCCTGAGACTAACTAAGAGGAGGGGGGTGAATTGGTAATTTAAAACCTTCTTTAATAAAAATAAAATTATTCTTTTAAAAGCTTTATAAAATATATAAAAATATCAATTTTGTTCCTTAATGTAGAAGTAAATTAATTTATAATAATAAAAAAATATCAGAGTTATCAACTACCCAGTAAATCATATATAAAAATAATAAGACCAAACACACTAAAATTTATAGTGGTTCGGTTCAACCTGACCTATATCCACTCCCTAAAAATCTCTGTTCCAAGTATTGTACTAAACATTTATTGACCTCATTTAGCCCCCACAACTACACGAAAAATCTCATATAGAATATCTTTCACCAAGCCAATACGGTAGAGGACATGGAATCCTTTTTCACCCTCTTGGTGAAGGCAAAGAACATAAAATCCCTTTTCACCCTCCTAGTGAAGGCAGAGAACCTTGAATCACTTTCACTTTCCCTAGTACGACGGAGTTGTCGAGTCCTTCGACACCAAGGAGATCTTTTTCTTTCCAAAACCTCTCTCAAGATAAACGTTGACTATGATGGTACTTAGATGAAAGTTTGCTGGAGAAATCATGTGAAACTCCCTCTCACAGTCCTTAAAACCATAAGGATTTTCTCCCTCTCTAAAACCCCACCCTTTCCTCTCTTAAGCTAAAGGCTCTCTCTTCATGTTTTCTCCAGAAGAAAAATGACAATGAATGCAAAAGATTCTTACTAAGTCTTTTGAGAAAGCTTAAATAGAGGTCTTTGAAACTCATTTCTAGCAGCACTTATCATCCAATCCGATTATAGGATCATCTTGTACGATTAGTTTAAAATAGCTTTTTAAGCCAACACAATCAACATTGCCTTGTACGATCAGTTCAAGTGTTCATATTAATCAACCCGTATGATTGAGAACATCATTCAGTATAATTAGTACAAACACATAGCTAATCATCATGTATAATAGGTGGCAATTAAATATCATACCATGCAGGAATCAGATCATCTATTACAATTATCTCTGATTATCCTATACTATCAAATTAAATAATTTAAATACATCAATGAATTTTACAAACTCTTTACAAAATAATTTATTCTACCCAATCTTGAGTTGTGAATCATCATTGGATGGTGCATAGTACTCTCCTGAAATATTAGTACGCACATAAATAAATATAGAAAACAAATACTATGAGACACAAAGATGTGAGCCATAATATTTGTTATCATCAAAAACTTAAACTCATGAGCTCCTGTTGCAATAGAGTACATTCAAAAATTGGTATCACTAAAAGCTTAAGATTTGAAAAATAAACTTATACAAAAACTATAAAGGATAAGATGAGAAAGAGATAATGCGAGGGATGGTGAACTAATGAAAGTATAATTTTAACTACAACCATATATAATTATTAAAACTATATAATTCACTTCAACATATAAAATTTAATGATTAAATATATATCCTATAATTTCTAATTAGATAAAAATATGAATGATTAATTAAGTTTTACTATTGGTATTTTTTCAAACTAATAGTACATCTTTGATTCATTTTTACTAATTATAAATAGTGATGTATTATCATATATTTTAGTAATTATGGATTATCACTTTTTTACTTTTATTAATCACTTAATTAGAATTATAAAATTTTATTTTCTTGAGGACAAGCAAGAGTTTAAGCTCGGGAGGATTTTATTAATGTATGTAATATTATATTTATGTGTTAATTTGTTTGTGAAAATGTATTATTTTAGTTGTGTTTGTTCAAGAAAATACAAGAAATGGGAAAATGTTTAAGTATGGTACAACATCGCAGCATCGTACATAATACCACTGCATAGCCATCATTGACACTATCAGAGCTTCCAAATATGGACATAGTGGTGCTAAGACTCTATTTGATAATGTCAAAGCATTGCAGGAGTCAGAGTCACAAAGCCCAGCAAACTGTTCTAATGTCGTGGAGTTAGAGGAGTTAAAACTATAAAGCCCATTCTTTGTTTCCATAGTATCGTGATGCCAAATTCCAGCTCTGCTAAAAATAGTGCCACATGGACATCACAAGGCTCAACCATCGGTAGCATAGTTACGCTACAGTTATGGGTCCATTATCTAGCAATGAAATGATGCATGGATTCATTAAATTGTGGGTCCATCTTAGCAAATGCTATAGTAGAGGAAACCCTTCATTTCTACGGTATTAGTTCATTATATGGACACTGCGATGCAAGTGTCTCAAGAGCCATAACACTAAAATCCATTTTTTGTGTTTTTTTTATAAATAGTCAATTTGTAATATTAGTAGTATTGTTCAATCACTTGTTTAGTTTCAGTCTGTATAATATTTCTCTGATTTTTCCTTAGGAGTGATAATGATGAGAATTCAGAGAAGTACTCGATTCATTCCATCAGAGTATTTGGCTTGTGTTTATGGAAGCAATTCAGTAAGTTCAAGGAGGAGTGTAGAGGATATCATTGAACCATCTGGTGATATATTTTCTTCTATAATTTCTTTCTTTTATTTAATTAATAAAATTGAATATGCTTCACTTATTCTTCATATATGGATAAATTCTTTAGTTTTGAATTGATGGTGTAACTGAAGTATAGAGTACTAAATCTCATCGTTCATATATTAAAATTATTAAGATTGTATGAGAATCTTAAAGGAAAAGCTGATATTCAAAATCATTAATTATGTAATCTATAAAAAAAAAGAGGAAAGAACTACAAATAATTCTTAAAAAAGAAAAAATAAATAAATAATATCAAAGAAAAAGAAGAGTACATTCAAAAATTTCTATCAGTGAAAGCTTAAGATTTGAATATAATTTATACAAAAATTATAAAGCATAAGATGAGAAAGAGCTAATTCAAGGAATGATAAGCTAATCAAAGTATAATTTTAACTACAACCAAATCTAAATATTAATTTCCACATTCAATTAATTATAAAATATATAACCTATAATTTTAATTTAGGTAAAAATAAGAATGATTAATTAAGTTAAACTATTCATATTTTTTTAAACTAAAAGTATAGCTTTATTAATTTTTACTAATTCTAGATAGTGATGTATTATCATATAATTTAATAATTTTATATTTTTACCTTTTATTTTGATTAATCACTTAATAAAAATTTAAAATATTTATTTTCTTGAAGATAAGCAAGAGTTTAAGCTGGTGAGGATTTCATAAGTGTAAATAATGTTATATTTTATGTATTAATTTATTTGTGAAAATATGTTATTTTAGTTATGTTTGTGTAGGAAAACATAGGAAATAAATAATTTTCAAGTATGGTATAGTGCCACAGTATCGAATATAATACCACCACGGTGCCATTATTGACACGAACGGATGGCCTAAATATGATATGGTAACGCCTAGTCTCTATTTAACAGCGACATAGTATCAAAGGCATCAGTGCCGTAAAGCCCAACCAACTATTCTATTATCACAATGGTGGAGGAGTCATGCTGTAAAACCCAATCTCTGTCTACACAGTGCCCCGATGCCAAATTCTAGTACTACTAAGTCAAGGGAGTGTCACATGTCCATCACAGCGCTCAACCATCAACAGCGTCGTGACACTATAGTTGTAACTTTCAAGCCTTTATCTACTAGCAAATTGATGCATCAATTCATTAAATAGTGGGTCCATATTAATAAACACCATAGTAGAGGAAATCGTTCAACACTGTAGTGTTAGTTCATTTTATAGGCACCGTGATGCAAGTGTCTCGAGTGTCATGGTGCTAGAATCCATTTTCTTTATTTTTCTATAAATGGTCCATTTTTAATGTTAGTAGAGGAGTTCAATCACTTATTTAATTTAAGTCTTTAAAGCGATTCACTGATTTTTTTTTTAGGAGTGACAACTAAGGGAATTTAGAGATATACTAGATGCATTCCATTAGAGTGTTTGGCTTATATTAGTGAAAGTTATTTAGTAAGTTTATGGATGAGTGTAGAGGAGATCATTAAAATATCTTGTAATATCTTTTCTTCTATACTTTCTATCATGTAATTATTGAAAATGAATATGCTTCACTTGTTCTTCATGTATAGCTTAATTCTTTAGTTTTAGATTATTGGTGCAAATGAAATATGTAGTACTGATGAATTATCTTCATCAATAATTTTATGATGTTTTCAATATATCAGGTCTTCATTTAATGTATAAAGTGGTTATATGTGTAGTGAATGTCAAGTGTAAAGTTGAGCCTATGAATATGAAAGCACGCACAATCAAGTATGTTGGATTGCTATAATGCAGGTATAGGCATAGTGATTATCATGTATCAATTTTTTAGAGATTAATTATTATGAGGGGATTTGAATAGTTCTTGTTTTACTTAATATTCTAAGATTTTTATAGCATGACATACTATAGGAGTTTATAGTGGTATTGAGGTTGGAAGAGTTTAATCTATCCTTTATCTCTTTACGTTTGACTAAGCAGTTGGTGATGTATATACTTTAAATAGCATTAATATAAAAGAGAATAATTATGAAAGATATTGTATTTATATTCCATTAATCCAAAATAATTTATCCAAATAGTATTTCATTTAATTATTTTTATTATAAATTATGTGATTGAAACTCCACTAAAACTTATTTTAATTGAGTAGAATAATTATTGTAGTTAAAGTAGATAATACTAGTATTTGCAAGTAAACATTCTTCCTTGTGGGATCAATACTATACTCCATCACTATATTATTTAATTTGGAATATATACTTGCATATATTAAGTGGAATTTTATGGTTTTTATATTAAAAAATCAAAGCATTGTTTAGGGATTGATATAGCCATAAATCATAATTCCTTAGGTTATTCCACCACCCCCATCAGTATTTGAAGCTTATGATCTCACACAAAAATGAGATCAACACCAACATTATACTACCTTATGAGATAGACTAATGCTTAGCTATCGAATTTAAAAAATAAACAAAATTTATTTTTATAATTAAACTTGACATTGAGAATATCAAACTCATCTTAAAGGATAAAAGAAATATTCACTTATCATTTTGAAAATGAAACCAAGATTAGTTTTAGTCTGCATCCAAATAACTTTTCCTCTATTTTAGAAAATTAAAATAGGGTTTATTTTAATATAAGTTCTTAGGCAGGCAAGCCTATATAATTAATTACATCTCTAAAGAGAAAACATTCAATTAAAGTAGAGATTAGACTTATTTTATATTTAAAATTTAACAATCTCATTTTAAAGATTTTAATAAATAATTTTGGAAAAATTTTAGACTTTATGAAACTTATTTAGAGGCTAGGATACTGCACTCAAAAGGACGTTTGAGGTTTATAAATGCATCTAGACTTATGTTAGCTTGGAGTGCATTGCCAGCTAAACACCTAGGCACACAATTTTAAATATATAATTTCTAGGTATAATGCATATAGTTAAGATAACTATTTTTGATATCAAAATCAAAGATTCTAGATTAGATTTATAATCAGAGTTTTGTAATATGAATTAAATCAAATGCACCAAATTAATAAAGCTTTGACTCAAATATATCCTAAACTATATTTTAGAGTGTTAGTTAACACTAAATTTTCTAAATTTTTCTAATTCTAGAATTTGTAAGAAAAATTTGCAACGTGACGACCCTAACCCATATGAAAAATAATGGCAGCCTCGACTCTTAGGCTTCTCATTCCTTATCGTTTCCTTATGTGTTGGGCTAGTGTACATTGTAGAAATTAAAGTTCATGTATGTTTGCATTTCAAGGTAAAAGTTTTCATGTATATGGTAACACTATCATTCTAAAACTAGTATGCATGTTTTTACAAAGTATGAAACATGCACACTAAAAGAAACTTATGAAAATGGCTACCCTCTAATGCAAATAAACCACCCATATGAATGTAATGCATGTAATATGAAGCAATGTAAGAAAATGTTGTGTCAGAATTTCTTTATTTATTTATTAAAAAGAGAGATACAACTCAAGGTTTACTAAAAAGTAAGGTTTAGATTTCCACTCCTATAAATGTGGGTTTAAATGCATTTATTTATTATCTTCTAGCTCTGTGTCTCCTATAGAGTTCCAAAAGATAATACTTATCAAAGGAAGAGAAAGTATTTTCTTTTGGCGCCCTATGTGTATAAGCAAATACCTTTAACCTTTTACAACTCTTTATACAACTCAATCTAAATATATTCTAGACACTTTATATTTGACATTTAACTTTTATATTTACATTGAGAACTTTAGTACATTCTAAATATAATGTATTGTAAGGAATACATATAAGTAGTAAATAAGAGTGCAATACAATCCTACATACAACTACTAAATAAAGTATATTATGAAGGTAAAAGTTTGTAAATATGTATATTTAGGCATAGTACTAAAGTAAATAAATAGATATAAGATGCCATCCAAGTAAGGCACCTACAAGAACACAAAAGTAACCACCATCCTAGCTTAAGCTAAAGTTAGTTCCTTTAGCAAACCATCTACAATGTATAAAGAAAGTTGTGTGGATTTCATATGTCCTAAAGGATTTTATGTTTGAGTTATTTGGATTTGAAGTTGTTTGTTTATTAAAGGCCAAAGGATGTTTTTAATTTAAATTCAATTCTTAAATATTTAGAATTTTATAATTTAAGTTTTAAGTATTTTAGTCTGATTATTTAATTTTAAAGAATCATGTAAGAAAATATTAGAAATATTAGAAATATTAGAAATGATCTCCTTTTATTAGATTTAAATAAGAATTTGACTTTTAACAGAACACAATGAAGAAAAAGGATTTATATAGCCGACCCCACATAGTGGGACAAAGGCTTAATGATTTTGTTGTTGTTGTAAAGAACCAAGTAAGCTAATGACTCCAAACTGCATAAGCCACTTCCAGACGTCCTAAGACTCGTAAATGTAATGCATTCATTCCCCTATATATGATAGAATGATTGCATAGAGTCTTTGAAGTTTGTTTTAATGTTTTAAATAGTGATCTAGAAGATAGTTATTGTAATGAACATGCTAATTTAAATCCCCCAAATATCTTTGAAGTACTCAATCCCACATCCTAAGCCTTATGAATCCAATGCATATATGCCCTCCAAATGGAGTCAAACATATGCATAAAAGGCTTCCTGTTTTATTTTAAGTATTTAATCAGGGGCTTTGGTGTTTTAAATTCAAGTTAATGTTGTTTAGTTTTATTAATTTGAGTTTAAGTGAGATTATTTAGATAATATATTTTGATTTTAATTTCTTAAATATGATTTGAAGTTCTTTGATTTTATTTTATTAATATTAAGAATATTTCAAAAGATATGCTTGGAGTATCAAAGGGAAAAGCTCTGAAGAGTAAAAATAGTTAGTTGTCGGAGTCAAATTGTGCTAGAAAAGATAAAAAAATAAGAATATTTATTGTAAAAATTGGTTTAGATGCAAAAATTATGATAATTGTGAAATATATTAAGAGGCCCATAAGGAGTCAAAGAAAGTAATACGCAATATAAAGATTTTAGATTTTAATTATTTATATATTAGATTAGGTACTAAGGAGGGAAATATATATATAAGGTAGCCAAAAAAGAGATAGGAGTAGTAAGAATTTAGTTCAAGTGAAGTGTATAAAGGATGAAGATCAAAAAGTGCTTTTATTAGAAAAGGATATTCAACAAATGTGGATGTGATATATTTGCTAAACCTTTAAATGAAGATTGTGAGAACGCAACTGAATTTAGTGACCTTAGTACCCTAAATGAAAATAAAATTTTGATTTTATCTACATATTAGTAAAACTAAAATTAGAGAGGACTTAAAGAAAATGAAGTGTAGAAAACCTACTGCATCTAATGATATTCAAGTAAAGGTAGAGAAATGCTTATGAGATGAAGGAATTTCTTGGCTTACTAAACTTTTTAATATTATTTTGAAGACTAGAATGATGCCATATGAGTGGAGAATGAGTATGTTTATTTTTAATTTTAAGAATAACGGTGTTACACATTATTATGCAAATTATATTGGAATTATTATAAAGTGTCATACATTAAAACTGTGGGAGAGAGAGTTATGGAGCATATGTTGCAGTGTGATATTAATGTTTCTCAAATCAATCTAGATTCATGTCAGGTAGGTGTATTATGGAAGCTACACACTTACTGAGAGGTTTGATGGAGAAGTATAGAGAGAATAAGGAGGATCAACATATGATATTTATTGATTTAGAGAAAGCATATGAAAAAGTTCAAAGAGAAGTGCTATGGAGAGTTCTAGAAAAGAAAGGGGCTAATAATGATTATATTCAAGTCAATAAAGATATGTATGCAGGAGTTGTTATTTGTTTTCAAACACAAGGTGGTTGACCATGTATTTTCCTATTTCAGTTGGATTACATCAAGGACCAGCCTTAAGCCCCTATATTTTTTGCTTTAGGAAAAGATTTTCTCACCAAACATTTGCAAGAGGTTGTACCTAGGTGTATGTTTTTTGTTGATGATATTCTTCTTATTGATAAGACAAGAGGGGGAGTTGAAGGTAAATTTGAATTATGGAGCTTAACCTTAGAGTCTAAAGGCTTTCGTATGAGTAGATCTAAAACAAAATATATTAAGTATAATTTTAGTAATAATAGATTTAGTGGGAAGATTGTGACTTTGGGAGATCAAGTCATTAATAATGAATAACATAATTGAATAACACATATCCCAAGTGTAAACTCCTATTAAAATTGCAAATGAATAAGAGCAACTGCAAACTAACAAGATAGTGAAGACACCAGCTATAAAAAAATAAATGAAATTAGGGTTTTGTGCCATCGGCCTAGGGTTATTCCATTAGGATGTCCCATTTCCAACAATCTCCATTCTCCAACAATAAGTGAAATAGAAAACAACCATATTGCCATAGCATTAGACTAAAGCAGTACAACCCTAAAATAGTAATAACCTTCCAAACCTTCACTTTCACTTCACAAAATCCAACTAGAAATAAAAAAAAATGATTAAAAACCCATATTAAAAAATCTTAGAAACTTGATGAATTTTACAAAATATTACAGCACAAGAAGGGAGGAGGAGATATTTAGAACACTTGCAATAGGAAATTAAGAAAGGTAAGGGAAAATCGAAAGCACGAGACCTCCAGAACGAGGTAGCTATAGCGACTCTAACTATCAAAAAGTTGATTACAATAGTAGAAAGTAGAAACCAGAGAACCCTAAATATATTAAGACTTCGCTGTTAACTCACCTTAGAGGAACGACAGAATTGGGTTGCAAGGTGAGTGTGTGTGTGTGGCGGGGCGGAGTGGGGGGTAGCCCAAAATACAGTTTTCCTGGGTTATTGAGTTTACCCAAATCTAGATTTTATAGGTCAGGTTTTTGGGTTGTGTCACTAATTAACACACCTAATTTCCTATAACTTTAAAATGATGTCATTAGATATATTTCCAAATTACATTTATTCTTCTAAAAAGTGTAGACAAATTTATCACTTAAATTTAATAGAGTTGTTGTAATTTTAATTTTTCAATGAGAGATGATAAGAAAATTTACTATAAATTTAAGGAGGTAAAATTTCTTTGTTTTGGTATCTTTGCATGCTTGATCAAATGTCCAAGGATTCACTAATAAATTTGAGAGGCTAAATTGAGTTTTTTTTTTAGGGAAATGCTTAATGAACTAAAAATAAATATATAACAATTGATGAATAAATAATATATGTCATGCATATCACCTCTTATTTATTCAAATTTGATGTCTAAAGTCTTTTTTCTATGTTATGTTTTTGTGTGAACAATTATCTTAATTTTTCATTACAATATATTCTAACAAAATAATATTTTTGGCAAAATTTTTGTTGAAGTCTTGAGGGTGTAAATGTGTCAAACCGACTCAAATTTAACTAAGAAAAAAAGACTAATAAGCCCATTGGCCAATCTTTAGCAGCAAGCAGATAGTTTGATTTGAGAGGTTTATAGGAGAATCTCTCCCTCTCGATTCTCGCCTCTAGATCTCACTGCTGGAGTTCATAATCTCACAGGAGTTCATGGGAGAGAGTCACGGGTCAACAAGAGGAGAGATTATTAGGTGCGGACTAGACAAAGATATTAGATTTTATCTACACTGCAATAGAGAGATTATTAGGTGCGGAGTAGACAAATAGATTATTGCGGAGATTATTAGATTAAACATGAGAATCTCCCCATCTTCCATACCTTGCCAAATTGCCATTCCTATCGCTAAGACTATTTGCCGTTTCATTATTAAGGAAAAAAAGTAGACAAAAATAACATTTTTTTCTAACTACTTTTGGTTTTGTTTCTTATTCTATATTTTATGTAGCTTGTGGGGGTTCATTTTGCTTTCTAAGACTAAATAGATGATAGAGAGGTGTCTTGTTAATTGTTCCAAAACTTTTTAGCTGATTAAACATAATAAACCTAACTATTTAATTTTGTCACCTTAACATCTTTGTATGTTAGCTTATTTATGATTTTAACAACCATCACCAAGGAAAGATCACTACGTGTCGAATCTAGTCCAAGCTCTTTTTATGGACTCCAATCATGTAAGGACACTTAGATTTTCTCTCTCTTACACACACCCTATGTATAAAAAAGAGGAAAAATTCACACGTCTTCCCATCATTGGTGTGTGAACATTGTCCGCGATCCGCACCAAAAAAATTGTCTCACTAAAAGGGTTAACAACTCACGCTACCAGCAGCATCATTATCATCTTAGATTTCACACCTTTGTTTGTTTGCTTAATTACTATTTTAATAACTGTCTTTAAGGGGGTTAGTGACTCATATTACCCACCATGTCATCGCCTCCTCATATATTAATTAGTGGAGGCTAGAAGTTTCAGTGACTAAGAAGAAATTTCATTTTTTTTTTCCTATAAAATTTATTTTTGGACAAGAAAGAAAATAAATCAAATTCACACATACGTCACATCCTTTTTCACCCTTCTGGTAATGGTAGAGAACCATAGTCTTTTACACTCTCCTAGTGATGTTTGTGTACCTTAATGTTCTTTCTCACCCTGGTGAAGGCAGAGAACCATAATCCAATCTTGAAGATCTTCTCTCAAGAGCCTCCAAAGAAGTTGGGTAGAAACTTGAAGAAGATAAAAAAATCCTCACTTTGGCAACCTTATGAATCCCTCATAATTCCCCTTCACTAGTTCTCTCTCTTCAATCAATTAATCTCTCCCAAATACACTCTCAATGGTCCCTCACAAGAAAATTTTGAAGGAAAGGATTATAAGACAATTTTTAGGACCCTTTATATAGAAAACATGTGAAAAATTGTCCAAAAATTAAATTTTTTAACAGAACTATCCTACGATCGTACTGTATGATCATGGATCACCCGGTACGCATAATTCAAAAAATCAGGGCTTCGTTCGATACGAATTCATATTATACTGTACAAACAGTTCAAAAATGAATGTGTTCATTCGATACGATCAGGTACGAACCTAATTTCATACTCTATCAGCTGTCTATACGAATTCATATCGTACTGTATGAACAATTCAAAAATGAATGTGTTAGTTCGGTGCAATCTGGTACAAACCTAATTTTATACTATGTTAGTCATTTGTATGAATTTATATTGTATTATACGAATAATTCAAAAATTAATATGTTTGTTAAGTATGATCTAGTATGAACCAAATTTTGTACTCTGTCAATTGTCTGTATAACTTCATATCACATAATACAAACAATTCAAAAATTTAAGCCATGAATTTTTTAACTGTATTCTAGAGGAAAATACACATCAAATCCTATAGTACAATTAAATATTGTGTAATACAATTAGTTTAAAAAAAGTATCATACTCCCCATGTGTGTGTGCATGATTACCCAATTACAATCACACTTGCTCAGACTCAAGAAATAAAAATAGAGATATATAAACTCTATTACATTAAATCCTAATCTACCTTCTCTTAAAGTCTTTAGCAATCTGGAGTAGTATATGATTTTTTTGAAATATTAGTACACAAATAAAAAAAATAGGATTATACAAAATTTATTAGAAGAAACCATAAAATCATAACAATAATATTTTTTAATCATAAAAAGTCATAATCTCAATCTTGATTCCTGATTTGCAATAATCTCACTTTTTGATGATGACAAAAATAATTATTATTTGAATTAGAAATTAAAATTATTTTCTTCTAAGCTCCCCCTCAATGAATGAAGATTAAAAATCAAAGGGGGGGGGGGGGGGGGGGATTTTTTCCTCCTTTTTTTTAAATTTGATTTTTATTAAAAAAAATATAAAACTCAAAAGAAGTATACATAAAATAAAAACTATTGAATAAACATCAAATAAAAAATAAGACAAACATAAAATAAAAACTACTAAAAACACCAAAACACAAACACATAACAAGTAGACTTCAAACAAACCCAAACTACCTCCCCCTTTTGACATCAACAAAAAAAGGAAAGAAAGGAAAAAAATCCCTTCAATATGAAAGCTATTATTGATGAATCAAAAAGTCGATAAGAAAAAAGAATTAAAATATTTTTTCAAGACCAACATTATATTCCTGATGTAAAAACTCATATTTTAAATCAAAGAACAATTAAGATAAAAATAGTTAACTATGTTTAATGTTCAATCTAGAAAGCAAGAATATCAAATAGACCTTATAAAACAATCCCAAGGCTAACCAAGAGGGGGGGGGGGATGGGGGGGATTTGTTATTTAAATAAAACTTCTTTGATTTTTAAAATCCTTTTTATATCTTTTTCCAAAGTTAAATCACTAATCCTTAAATGTAAAGTTGTTTATAGAAATAATTATCACATATGATTTTTCAAACATAAAATTTTAAATGTAGAAAAATAAAAAATGTAGGAAAAATTATTTGCAACAAAAGAACACCAAATTTTATAGTGGTTTGGTCTAAATTGACCTACATCCACTCCCTGGAGACTCCTCTAGATATTGCTCTAAACAATAGTGACTCTCTTTGTGCCCCCATAGTAAGGCAGAGAAGCCCTTACAAACTCTCTACCACTAACCCGATGTGGCAGAGAATCATCACCTTTTATACTCTTTAAGTGATGGAAACGTACCATGAGGTCCATTTTCACCCTCCTAGTGAAGGAAGAGAATCGTAGCCTTTTACACTCTCCTAGTGATGGAAGCATACCTTAACATCCTTTTCATCCTCCTGGAGAAGGTAGAGAACCTTGATCCATTCTTGAAGATCTTCTCTCAAAAGCCTCTAAAGAAGTTGGGTAGAAACTTGAAAAAGATAAATAGATCCTCACTTTGAGAAACCTAATGAATCTCTGACAATTCCCTTTCACTAGATCTCACTCCTCACTCATAAAATCTCTCCCAAACACACTCTCAATGATCCCTCTCAAGAGAAATTCGAAGCAAAAGAATATAAGACAATTTTTAGGACTCTTTATATATAAAACATATGAAAAACCATCCAAAATCTAAATTTTTCAAGAGAACCATCCTATGATTATACTATATGATCATGGATCGTCCGGCACATTAAAAGGGTATTCGATTAATTCTTCATTTTTAACGTCTCTAAAAGAGGGTACTTTCCCCTTTTGGAGAATGGAAGAAGAAGAAGATGAAGATGCCGTAAATATAAAAGTGTTGATAAGTTTGCATTTTTTTTTAAAATGAAGGAGGCAATTAAAATAATTTTCTGAGATAAAATATTGTAGTTGTGTAACATCTACCTGAAGACATGGACTATCCCGGACTTACTACCCTGCTCCTGGGGTTTACTGCCAAAGTCCAATACAATCAAGCATAAGTGCAGCAACTACATTATTTTAAGTCGAGAAAGAAAATTTTCAAAGGAATTATCCCTGCCTCTTCCATTTAAAAAAAAATGAAAACTTATCAAACGGAAACTTAAGCTAGCATGGCTCTGATACCTAAAGTTGACAAAAATTTGATTTATCAAATCGGAAACTTTGACTTCAAAGGTAAAACTACCATTAAAATGGTAGAACAATAAATAACAATTGATTCTATAGAGAAAACAATTTCTCTCTTATCTTACGATGATCTTATATCTTATATGCAAGACTATAAATATTTACATATCAGATTAATTCAAATAGCATTTAAGCCTCTAAGTTTAAGAGGACTTAATGCATCTATCCTCATGGGAGTTATGGAAACTAGCCTGTGTCATGGACTAGTCTATTTCATCACTTTTCCAAATCTCAGTCTATCATTGACAGATGTGCATCTATTTGAAGCACTAAAATTACATCTTCAACTCCATGGATATAATTTTCTCCCTGGATCTGAAATAATAGCTTTAATCTATAGAATTCATTTCAAAATTATGAACACTTTAAGCCCAAGGGTTAAAAAGGTAGTTCAACCAAATAGTAGAACCACCTTAATAGAAATAAATCTCTTAGCTTCGAACATCGCTACTAATCGAGTCATCAGATGGAATGAGGTAACATTCCCAGATCAATGGACATTACCTCAAGTAATAACTCCTCAACCTATCATAAACCAAGATATTGAACAAAACGTTCAAACCTCAGATGGAGATGTAGAGGTAAGATTCAATCCTAAAGATCTATTCATTGACCTCGAATTTCAATTCCTTCTACCTCAGAAGAAGTTAGAACATTAAAATTTGATGAGTTAGAAATATCCTCTAATCCATGATTAATATTAAATCGAAATAGAATCTTTCATCCAGTTCATTAAAATCAAAATTATGATTCCCCGACTCCCTCTGAAATGCAGTTTTAATGATGTATGGTCCAAATATCGCTTTGAGAGAGACGGTAATCCGTCATTATATGTTACCTAAATTCGAATCATTCCAAAATTGGTATCGCAAAATGTTCTCAAAAGAAGAACGAATTAATTTCTTTGATCAATACTTCTTAGATTTAGAAAATTTAAATCGCAGTGGTAAAGCCTCTATTCCATTTGCTTATTTTGTTACCAAAATAACATCCAATATTAGAATGATAAAAAATCAAACTTCAAAACCTGAGATTGCTATGATTCCATTTGGAACTATTCCTTCTAATCCACAAGCTATTCAAGAATTAGCCATAATTGTAAAACAGTTAAACTTTACTAATAACACCTTACAAACTATTACTACTTATCTAGAAAACATAGATAAGAAGTTAGACATTCTAAAAGAAAAAGTATCAGTGGAAAATTCTAAAATAGAAACTTCTAAAACTTTTGCTAATTCTATAATAGCTGGCTTTTGTGCTAACCTATCCTTTTCTTATGACTTCATTTGGAACAATTTTAGTGAGAGCTTTCTTTTTTCTTCCTTTGTTAAACTTGTAAAGGAAGAATGTAGTTTGAAGTAAGCTCTCTTTTAGTTTGTAGCAAGTATTTGGTTTCCTTTTCTTTATTAATGCTGATTGCATTTCTTTCAAAAAAAAAAACCAGCAATTAAGCTTCCACCTCCCATCAAACTTAAATTAGATGAAGATTTGAATATTTCAGAAGTCATAAACAAATTAAATCTCAAAAAATTACAATTCTAGATGAAGAAATTTCAGATTTTGATGAAAAATCACTTGAATCTTCTCAAATTGATCAATTAGAGGATCAATTCAGATCTTCAAATGTGTATCCAAAACAAGATATATCATTATCCATTAATAAATTAAAATATCCTAAAAAATCTTTAGGAAAATATTATTATAATCGACCAACACCTTCAGACCTTTTATATGAAGAAGAATTAAATGAACAGATATCTTATGATCCTCGGCAGTTATATTAATGGAATTTTGATGGTTTGTCAGACTATCAAATTCATAAAACTGTTCATCGAATGTTAATCTATGCTACTGTAGCTCAAAGTAAAGGAAATAAACCTTGGAAGTAGTTCAAATCATAGTCAATGGTTTCACAGGCATCCTAAAAGGATGGTGGGATAATTATTTAAGTCAAGTAGCAAAAAATGATCTACAGAGTGATAAGAGTCTTTTAGATCTAGAAAAAACAAATGATGAAGCTGTTTATACTTTAATTCATAATATTCTTGAACACTTTCTAGGATATATGACAGATAATAGAGAACAAATGTGTTCCCTATTACAAAAATTAAAATGCCCATCATTATCACATTTTAGATGGTATAAAGATGTCTTTATGACTAAAGTCATGAATTTATCAGACGCTAGTTCTGATTATTGGAAAGAAAAATTCTTAGAAGGCCTCCCTATGTCCTTCATAACTAAAGTTAAAGATAAATTAAGATATGCCAATGGGCAATTAATCTTTGAAAATTATACTTATGGACGTATAATTAGCGAATGCATAAAAGTAGGAATTACTTTGTGTAATGATATTTGACTGAATCAACAGCTAAAATAAGAACGATTAGTTGATCGTAAACAGCTAGGGGCTTTCTGCAAACAATTCGCATGCCCTGGACCTTTAAATCATAGAGAACATAATCTTGTAAAAAAATGTCATAATAGGCAAAGAGAAAAATTTATTTCTCATAAAAGGAAAATTCCTAAAACAAAATTTTATAAAAAACATAAAGGTAGCCATGCTAAGAAAGAAAAACACTCAGATAAAAATATCAAGTGTTTTAAATGTGGAAAAATAGGACATTACTCTAATAAATGCCCTATAAAAAGAAAATTAGTGAATTAAATCTTGATCAAGAGACTCAAGAAGCTCTCATGAAAATACTTTTAAATTCAGGACAATCTGAATTTAACTCTAGCTCTGACATGGAAAGTGATGATTTGGATTCAGCATCATCAAACTGTTGTGATACTTGTAATAGTAATGACTATTACAAAGCCATTGTAGAAAAATCAAGCTTATTTGCTTTAACAGATGAACAAAAAGGTCAGCTTATTCAGCTTCTAGGAACAGTTCAAGATTTAGAAATTAGAAAATAAAATATTAAATTATTAGGTAATACTGAGGAAACACCTCTGGCTAAAATTCAAAAATTTCCTCACTATTCTTTGAGAGAAGTTTTAGATAGATTTAAATCTCCCGATAAATCAGAAAACATTACTTCATTAGCCGAATTAAAAATAGAGCTTAAAAATTTGAAACATGAAGTTCAGACTTTAAAAACTGATCACGAAAAATTATCCAATCGGATCACTAATTTAGAACTAGAACAACTTCTAGATCAACCTGATCCAGAAGAGCCATCAACATCACAGAATTATGAGAATAATGCTCTCATTAATTCTCTACAAAAAGCCATTATTCATAAATGGTTTATAAACATTACTTTAGTCGTTCAAAAAACTTTAGTTCTTACAAATCTAACTGCTCTTGTCGATAGTGGAGCAGATATTGTGTTCAAGAAGGACTCATTCCTTCACAGTATTTTGAAAAAATAACTCAAAGATTAACATCAGCTAGTGGTAATAGTATGCAAATTAAGTACAAGTTATGCAATGTAGCAGTCTGTCAACAAAACTATTGTATTCAAACTCCATTTTTACTAGTCAAAAATCTTTCACAACATATTATCTTAGGAACTCCTTTTATATTTAAAATTATGCCAATACAAATCAATACTAAAGGAATTACATCTTACTGCTGTGATCCTCCAATTGAATTCCCATTTATTACGGATCCAAAAAGAAATTATTTTAAATGAAATTAACAAATTCAAAAGAAAACAATTACATATTAATTCCTTAGTTAATGAAATTAAATCTAAGGAATTAGCTGTTAAATTATAACATCCATTAATCCAAAAAAAAATATCACATATCAATCAAGAAATTAAAACCCAAATATGTGGAGAAAATCCTATTAGTTTTTGGAATAGGAAAACACATTGTGTTACTCTTCCCTACATCGAAAACTTTGATGAAAATCATATCCCTACTAAGGCAAGACCTTCTCAAATGATTAAAGAATACCTTCAATTATGTCAAAATGAAATTTATGACTTATTGAATAAAAAATTAATTAGAAATTCTAGCTCGGCATGGAGTTGTACAGCATTTTATGTTATAAATGCTGCAGAAAAGGAACGAGGAAAACCTCGCCTAGTTATTAATTATAAACCTCTTAATAAGGTTTTAAAGTGGATCAGATATCCTATTCCAAATAAAAGAGATTTATTAAATCGTTTAATTGAAGCACAAATTTTCTCTAAATTTGATCTTAAATCTGGATACTGGCAGATTCAAATAGCCGAACAAGACCGTTATAAAATAGCATTCAATCCCATTCGGACAATATGAATAGAATGTTATGCCATTTGGCCTAAAAAATGCTCCATCAGAATTTCAAAAAATTATGAATGAAAATTTTAATCAGTATAGTCAATATATCATTGTATATATAGATGATGTTCACATTTATTCTAAGACTATTGAAGATCATATTAAACACTTAAAAACTTTTAAGTGGTTAGCCCAAACAAATGGGTTAGTAATTTCTGAACCAAAAAATGAAAATCTTTCAAACTGAAATTAGATTCCTTGGACATTTTATTAGTAATAATACTATTACTCCCATAAGTAGGAGTATTGAATTTGTTGATAAGTTCCCTGATCAACTATTAGATAAACAGCAGCTTCAACGATTTATAGGAGCTCTTAATTATGTCTCTGAATTTTATCAAAATCTAGCCATAGATGCAGAACCTTTATATAAAAGGCTTAGAAAAAATCCATCGCCTTGGACCTTTGAATGTACCAAGGCTGTTAAAATTATTAAACGAAAGGTAAAAAATTTACCTTGTATTAATCTTGCTAATCCTGAATATTTTAAAATTATTGAAACTGACGCTTCTAATCTTGGTTATAGTGGTATCCTAAAACAACGTCATCCAATTACCAATAAAGAACAATTAGTTCATTTTACATCTAGGTTATGGAACCCGACTCAACAAAAATATTCCACTATTAAAAAAGAAATGTTATCTATTGTCAAAACTATTCTAAAATTCTTGGACGATCTACTCAATCAATTATTTTTATTACGCATTAATTGTAGTTCAGCAAAATTCATTATAGAAAAGGATGTTAAAAATCTAGCTTCTAAACAAATCTTTGCCACTTGGCAAACCCAATTATCTATATTTGATTTTACTATTGAATATATCAAAGGCTCATCATATAGTCTTCTTGATTTCTTAACTCGTGAATATTTGCAGGTTTTTTTTGCATGACCGACCAGGGGTGGCGAACCCCTCATCAAAAGGAGTCAATGACTCCTAGAGGAAGGGGATGGCCTCGAGGAGCTTCCCGAGGTCGTAATAATAATAATTCTTTTCGCGGGCGAGACCAGGGTCCTCTGCAAATGATCCCATTGAGGACATTTCTATATGGACCTCAAGAATCAGAGATTCCACAAACAGTACCCCCAGTGGTACCAACCTCCAAGCCTAATCTACAAGCTGAACCATCTTCTAAAATATTTGAACCAATTTTAAAACCAACAGTTGAGCCTCTTATTGAACTCAACATTGAAGATTATGATATTATTAATCCTTGGACCTTATTCCAAAAATATCTTGCGGATACTCCGTTTGTTCAAGATTCACATTATGATCGTGAATTATATGAAGCTATCCTAATGCATTTAAAATGTATTACTATTAAACATAATTATGATGGTCATCATCAAATAGCTTATAGTTGCGCCAATCTCTTACAAATCCTTCATCCCAAAGATTGGGGTATTACTCCTTTTTTAACCCAAGTAATGGATTATGCTAAAGTTCCTGGCGATCCACCAAAATGTTATCTCTTTAATTATTGGACTTATGTGCAAGCCATGCACAAAGTCTTTTATGTTCTTAATTCTAACAAGAGTCACTCTTGGATGTTCCTCATTAATCCAGAAATTTTAGAAAATCCAATTCATAATTGGTTTTTTAAATGGTGGGAGTACAAGGGCGCCACAGTCTCCATCCTTCCTCCTGAATTACAGCAAAAATACACATATTGGGTAGACGCTTCTCCCCATCTTCAAAAAATTCAATCTTATTATATTGATGATGGCATGAGTGAGTTCTTCTTCTTCGCTCAAGGTCAATTACCCTGGATATGGACATGGAATGTTGAGATTAATCAAGATAGTCTCCTTAATATCAAGTGCTTAGTTCATAATTTCTCAATTAAATGGTGGTCATCCATCCTTATTACTAATAAAATCAAGCAAGTGGATAAGGTTATTCAAAATAACCTTCTCAAGACAAGAAGCTTGCCCATTAAGGAAGAATTCTCCTTAAAAAGAATGCACAAAAATCTTCAACGAAAATATCTGCATGAAACAGCCGAACAAATTAAGATTAGGCTTCACCAAGTCTATGAGCAACAACTTGCAGATATTTTCTCTGAATCTGATAAAGCATCCCAAAAATTAGATGATGTACCAGAACATTGGGAACAAATTAGTACACATTCACGTGATGGAGGCCCCAGCACTATTAAAGGCAAAGCTATTCTTGAAGAAGATGCTGATTTTACCATTTGAAGAGACCCCACAATTAGAAGTAATTAATGGGCACCAGACCGCCACCAGCATTTTGCCAGATCTCCATCAGCTTTAAGAAAAGTTGTACGAAAAGTCTTCTCCACTTATCATTTAGTGGAAAAAATGATCCTCTATCAGTCCTTCAAGTGGAAAAAGCTTCCACCCACTTGTTAAACATGCTCTACTCACTAATATAATGTTAACTTTAGTCTTATCTACTTTCTGAGTCTCTTTACTTTTGAATTATTGGTCTTTAGGTTTGTTCGGATGTAAAAAATTTTTATGTGAAGTCAAGTTATGTTGTGTGCCTATAAATAGCCAATCTATGTAAATGTTTTGGCATCAGTTTGTATTGCAAGTTCTGAAGTTAAATAAAATCTGGTTTACTAAAGCATTGTGAGTTTCTTCTTCAATTATATTAATTTTCCTTACTTGTACTTAATTTACTTATATTTCCTCTATTTGGTATCAGATTCATGTCAGATTATAAGACAATTTTTAGGACTCTTTATATATAAAACATATGAAAAACCATCCAAAATCAAAATTTTTCAAGAGAACCATCCTATGATTGTACTATATGATCGTGGATCGTCCGGCACAAATAGTTCAAAAAATTAGGGCTTTGTTTGGTACGAATATGGACGAACTCAGTTTCATATACTATTAGTCATTTGTACGAATTCATACTGTACTATACAAACAGTTCAAAAATAAATTTGTTTGTTCGGTACGATCTGGTATGAACCTAATTTCATACTCTATCAGTCATCTGTATGAATTCATATTGTATTATATGAATAATTCAAAAATAAATGTGCTCATTCGTATGATTTGGTACAAACCTAATTTCATACTCTATTAGTCTTACGTACAAATTTACATCATACTATATGAATAATTTAAAATTGAATGTGCTCATTTAGTACGATCTGACATGAATCTAATTTTATACTCTATTAGTCGTTTGTACGACTTCATATCATATAGTACGAACAGTTCAAAAATTTAAGCCATGAATTTTTAACTTCATTCTGGAGGAAAATACATGTCAAATTGTATAATACGATTAAATATCATACAGTACGATCAATTTAAAAAAAAAATATCAAACTTTACATGTGTGTGTGCACGATTACCCAATTATAATCACACTTGCTCAAACTCAAAAATAAAAATAGAGATATACAGACACTATCACATGAAATCTTAATCTACCTTCTCTTGAAATCTTCAACAATCTGGAGTAATATATGATTTATCTGAAATGTTAGAACACATATGAACAAATAAAAATATCTAAAATATGCTAGGATAATCCATAAAATCGTAACAAAAATATTTTATTATCATTAAAAATTACAATCTCAATCTTGATTCTTGATTTGCAACAAATTTCCTTTGATATTTAATTTAATAATAAAGCAGGAGGTCTTAATAGTGAACTGGGCAAAGTTTCTATTCTATTAGTTTCCCAAGATCTGTTAAACTCCGGTGTGTATATATATATATATAGTAACTAGCACTTTGTTGTGTTGAGTTTGTAGGCTTATAGGTAGCTAATAGTTGTACATATAAAAAGCTATTATTTGTAATAAAGCATGATAGTAAGAATTGTTATATTGCACACAGCTCATTTTGGCTAGTTGGTTTAGAGCTTAGGCTTTCAACTAAGAGGTTTTGAGTTCGAGTCTTTGTGTATGCATTATGTGTGTGAGTTTGTCTTAAATGACCTAAATGTCCCAAAAAAAATTTCCATATTACTATATATCCTGAAGAAATTATGGCGGTGTGTTGCCCTGCCCAATAATTTCATTCTTAGGTCTATGTTGTATGTTGTATGTTGTATGTTGTATGTTGTCTACAACAGTTCATAGCCCTTATGTTTCTCCATTTAATTAAGTAGCAAACCCCTCCTGTATGGTGTCAGTAACCATTTATTAAATTTGTCCTTTCTTCGTAGTTGCCTAGGGCTCCGCAACCCGAGGCTGTCCGTAAGCCCTGAAACTTCTTTGTCTCCTTGGACAGAATTTTTATTGCCTCTTCCCACCTAACGCATCTCTACGTTCGGTATGCCGTGATAACGCGACATCTGGCATTCTACTTTACCCGAGACCCGACCCGACGAAGATTGGGTATATTGGGTATATGGCACATACGAAATTTAAAACTGACAGCCCGACCAACGGACCCGAATATTATTGCGCGGACCCCAAAAAAATGTATACTTTTTAAACAAACCTTACCGTCTTTCACTTCAGTCATCATTTGCTTGGATATACTTCATCTTCTCCAACCGGCGATTCTTCTTCTTCTTCTTCTGTCAAGTTCCAATCTCTGCATATTTGCTTTTACAATGCCTCAGGTTAGTTTATTATTTGATTAGAAATGCCTACTCTTCTTCTTTTGTAATATTTAGGGTTAGGGTTTACCGAGCGGTACCAAGCATTATTTGCCATGAAAGATCAATATGAGCTAAGAAAACTGCTCGGTACTGCTGGGTACCACGCAGTACCAAGCATTAGTAACACTCGGTACTGCTCGGTATTGGCCTATAATGATAGTTATAAGCCATTAATGGTACGTATAAGCTTGGTTAACAGCTCGGTACTGCTCAGTACCGAGCTGTACTGAGTATTACTAAAACTCGGTATTGCTCGATATTTGCCTAAAATGGTCGGTATAAGTCATTAATGGTACGACTCTTCTTCTTTTGTAATATTTAGGGTTAGGGTTTACCGAGCGGTACCGAGCATTATTTTCCATGAAAGATCAGTATGAGCTAAGCAAACTGCTCGGTACTGCTGGGTACCACGCAATACCAAGCATTAGTAACACTCGGTATTGCTCAGTACTGGTCGATACCGAGATGTACCGAGCATTACTAATAGTTGGTATTGCTCGGTATTTGCCTATAATGGTCATTATCAGTCATTAATGATACGTATAAGCTTAACTAACTGCTCGGTGCGACTCAGTACCGAGCTGTACCGAGCATTACTAACACTCGGTATTGCTTAGTATTTCTAATTAATGGTACATATAGGCTTATCTAACAGCTCGGTATTGCTCTGTACTGGTCGGTACCGAGCAGTACCGAGTAATATTAGCACTCGGTATTGATCTGTATTAGTTATTAGCATTACTAACGATTGATTTTATGCAGGGATATACTCCAAAGATTCATTTCAGATGCCGAACTTCGACTTTTAGAGAAGTTTGTAATGTACTTGTTAAGAGATTTGGAGATCCTTTGGTTGATAGACTGCGTCAGTTGCAAATCAGTTAGTTCCTCAGGCTTCCTCTTATGCCTCAAAATATTCCACTTATACATATGCTATTATCGAAGTAGGATATGAAGACCGAAAGTTTCATTATTAAAGGCCAAAGTCTAAAATTCACATCTGATGAAGTTGCATTACTGATAGGCATGCCGAATAGGGGTATTATTTTTGACATTGGCAGTGCCTGATCCAGTGGCAAAACTTCAAATGACATTCGCCACGATATTGAGAGGATGGATAATAGCACTCCAATGGATGATCTCGTGAAATGCTTCGTCCTTTACCTCCTATCCAACATATTTTATCCAACGGCTAACTTTCGGATACCATTAGCTATCTTAGAACTTGTCAACACTCTTGATATGTTTAATCAGTACAACTGGCCTGAATCAATTAGGGGTTTCCTAGTTGAAGAATTCAACGTTGTTGCTACAAAACAAGTCAAGGGACTTGCTTTGGGTTATGTAAATGATTTTGTAATGATTTTAATTATGAGTATTATTTGGTTGTTCAATAAATGTTTGATTAATGTACAAAATTTATAACAAAATTAAATTGTCTTTATTTCTACAGATTTGGTTTCTTGAACATACAACAATTCATGTTGTACAGGATGATCTATCCCGGCCTCATTTTACTCGCTGGGATGGTAACTTTATTTACACTGAGAAAGAAGTAAATAATATATTTGCTGACCTTCAAGATGATGAGGTATCTTCACTACATATTTTAATTCAATTGTCTCGTAAAATTATATTTGTTAATGGTTAAATTGGATGTAATGTTATATTTTTTGCAGATTATTAAAGAATTGAAAGGAATAACTGATGATGAGAAGGTTTTATTGCTTCGTCTTTCTCCACCAGCCAGTCCAATACGGGTGGCAAGCACTAGTAGGGTAGCTTTCCCAGCAACAGCTGAATCATGTCCACCCACTCCTGGTTCTCCAGTACGGTTGCCAAATCCAATAATGGAGCCAAGTCCACCCAAACATGACTCAGATCCACCAACTCCAGTGAGTCCAGTACGGTTATTAAGCCCAACTCATCCTAATTCATCTGCACATCCTAAATCAAGACATGTAGATGATGAAACTAACTTGGGAATATTAAATAAAGCAATATACGAGCTGTTCAACAAGGACAAATTTATGAAGAAGAAGATAGAAGATGTGGAAGCAACCAATCACACACTTGAACAACGCATACATTTTCTGGAGGACTCTGTGTTTGATTTGGAAAAGAAAAATTTTGATTTGAAAGAACAAATTAAAAGGAAAGACCGGTTTTTGATGCAGTTCTTTCAAGAATAATTTCTTCCTTATTTTAAAACTTACAAGAAAGAAATGAGTGCTGGTTCTTCTTTATCTCCGACTGTATCTGAACAGGACACGACCTTGAGTGAGTATGAGGTTGATCCTTCCTTACTGACAGGGATTGCAAAAAGAGTTCAAAGGAGAAATGATCGAAAAAGAAAACTTGTATCCACACCTTTCACTACGGGTGTTAGGAAGAAGAAAAAAAAAATTGGCATCCAAAGAGGATTTAGGTGATGCAATTTCAAGTGATCCTCCAGCTAAAGCACCGAAAATTGCTCTAGTGCATACACCTACTCCTGCACCACAACCTCCAATAGAACCTACACCAACTAGTCCAAGTGTAATTGCAGCAGCACCTGATACAGCTCCTTTAGCCGCAGCCTCTCCTAAAACTGGTATAGAACCAGAACAAGCTAATCTTACTGCTGTTAAACCGTCTGTATCTGAATAGGACATGACCTTGAGTGAGTATGAGGTTGATCCATCCTTACTGACAGGGATTGCAAAAAGAGTTCAATAGAGAAATGATCGAAAAAGAAAACTTGTATCCACACCTTTCACTATGGGTGTAAGGAAGAAGAAAAAAAAATGGCATCCAAAGAGAATTTAGATGATGCAATTTCAATTGATCCTCCAGCTAAAGCACCGAAAATTGCTCCAATTCATACACCTACTCCTGCATCACAACCTCCAACGGAACCTACACCAACTAGTCCAAGTGTAATTGCAGCAGCACCTGATACAGCTCCTTTAGCCGCAGCCTCTCCTAAAACTAGTATAGAACCAGAATAAGCTAATCTTACTGCTGTTAAATCGTCTGTTGTTAAAGCAATGATTCTTTATGAAGTTGATGAAAACAAAGAAATTCTAGTGAGACCTGTAGCTGAAATGTTAGATTACCCTGACAGAGCCTTAATTAGTGAAGATAAACGACTAATAATCGATAATGGCCTTAAAAAATTCAAGTATAAGTGAGTACTCGGTTTTATACCAATTTGAGTCGTTACTATATCAATACCGAGTAGTATCGACCTTTATTATTCGGTACAACTCGGTATTATAACATTTGTATTCGGTATTATAACATTACTACTCGGTAGTACCACATTTTCAGTCGGTACTACCTCAATACCAAATAGTACCGAGGATTATTACTCGGTACTACTACATTTTGAGTTGGTACTACATTTTGAATTTTTTTTGAATTATACAGGAGCGATTCTATCTTCGAGCTTTGAAATATAGCAATTTATAGAAGCCAATTGGATGAATTATTAATGTCGGAAGAGCTTGATAATAACCACATAGACGCGTTTGGTCATTTATTAACGCAGAAGAATGCAGCATGTCCTGTTCTTAATCAACATTTTCTATTTGTTTCAAGCTTTCATTGGGTTAGTAGTAAACATTCTTGTATTTATTCGATTTAACCATGTTTGAATTAATCACACTACTTTTTTCTTCTTAACCAGCTTTACTACAAATAATACAATGACTCGAACACAAGAATGTTCGTATCTCATATAAACAAAACCCTTATTAGGAGTCTAAATTTGATCTTCGTTCCAATAATAAACGGTGAACATTGGACGCTTCTACTTTGCAATTTGTTTAAAAAATGGTGGGAGTTTTATGATTCATTACCGAAGAAGACACATAAAGCGATACTCCCAGAAGTTGTAAGTAACAACTAATTTTTTTGTTATCATTTGTAGTCTTAACATTATTCTATGTTAATTTGATTTTGATTATCCAGATTTCTCATTTCTACAAAGACACGAAGGACGCCTTTGACAATGATATAAAAACATGGCCAATCAAAGGATTTAGAAACGTGCCGACACAAGATAACAGCGTCGATTGCGGAATGTATCTTTGTAAATATATGGAAGTTCTAATACAACAAGAACTAATTAAATGGTATCGATATTTGAACTGCCATTCTAGTATGCTATTGTATAGGGCTGAATTTGCTTATGACTTGCTATATACTAAAATTCAATAGATTATGAAAGAAATGTTTAACTTTGATTATCTTGTGAAATTTTTATTTAAACTAAATGATGCCCAGTACTAAAAAGGGAGCAATACCGAGCAATGGGCTTCTCGGTATAGCTCGGTATAGCTCGATATGGATCGGTATGGATCGGTATGGATCGGTATAGCTCGGTATAGCTCGGTATAGCTCGGTATAGATCGGTATAGCTCAGTATATCTCGGTATAGGTCTGTATAGCTCGGTATGATCAAAATTTTCTAGGTAAAAACATAATACCGATCGGTATTGCTCGGTATTACGTGAAATATGCTCGGTACAAACCCAATAACGATCGGTATTGCTCGGTATCAGCCCAAATATCTCCAAAATCACATATACATTTAGAAAGTCAAATTAATAATATAAATTAAATGCCAAACTTACTGATTACATGAAAGACGATTGACTACCTGAATCTAGATTTGTAAAGTGTAAGCTTGTTGGAGGAATCATGGAGGTTTGTTTAAATTTTTTGGGCTTCCTTTTCTCCCAGTAATCCTTCAATCTTGCATTTGAAATGCCCTTGGGCCGACATTTCTTTGGATCTTTAATAGTTTCATTACCGGCTCCAGAAATTGGTATGTTTTTTCTACCAAGCTTGATGGAATGAACTTTTGCAGCCAAAGTACTCAAATCATCTATGACACACTTCTCAGCCTCTTTATTACCTTGTGCTTTTGTGCTAATTTTATATACAAAATGGCATACATAATTTCTGAAAATCAAGTTGCTATCACCTGAAATAAGTTGGCAAGCATTAGTACCAAGACTTGGGATCTTACCTCCAGAATATAAATCTTTTCGAGCATTGGCTAACCATCTTGGGAGTAAATATTTAATGGGAGTATTAATAATATCTAACTGTCTCATTACTCTCATGCAATGTGCACATAATATTCCCATCATTTCGAACTTAGCACAGGTGCATTCAATGGTACCTTCAATTGAATTAAATTTGACAATCCAATTATGTGAATCAGTGGAGCTGTCAATGTTCCAAACAGAAAACCTTGATAAATCTGATAAAGTATTTTCCACGCATAATCCACCAAATCCATGTAAGAACTCCTCTTCAAAAAATGCATATAACTTCCTTGAATAAAATTTTGCAGCTTGCTTCAATATTGGGCTACTTTTCATATAAGGAACTATGTCAGTTTGACTACATCTGAATTCTTCATCTTGTTCATTTCGATGCCAATTCCTCATCACCTTCTCCAAACCGAGGAAGCACTCCGTGATACTACTTGTTGGCTTGGAATAACCATGGCATACATGATTGGTTGACTCACTCCGTTGGGTTGATAAAATGCCAAGATTAAAACAATCTTTGTTGAATGCAGTTGACCACTTCTCCCTGATTTTGTAGAGATCATTCAACCATTGATTATTTTGCAGGTTCCCTTCTGATATCATTTCAGTCCATTTACTCTCAAATTCCTCCACTGAATCACATTATTTGAAACAGTAAAAAAATAAGCATTTAACTCTGTTGTTGTTGTTAAAGCACTATACCTTTGAAGGTGCTTTTTTGTATAGATGTCATTGGCACAATCGATGTCATGTATTAGGCAATGCAATCTCTATTGCCCTAGCCATGGCTTGGTCCTGATCAGTAAAAATGGTAATTGGATGTTTGTTATACATGATTCTTATAAATGTTTGAAAAAGCTAGGTAAAAGAAGCTATAGTCTCATCAGATAAAAATGCAACTCCTAGTAGAACATTTTGCCAGTGATTGTTCACTCCGATAATTAGGACACAAGCTAAGTTATATTTATTTAAACGATAACTAGTATCGAATATAATCACATCACCAAAACAGTCATAATCGATTCTACCGAGACCATCAACCCAAAAGAAATTCAACAAACATCCATCTTCATCTATTTCAACATCCCATGCAAACATGTGGTCATCAATAGCCCGTTCTTTAAACAACTTGATCAGTGAATTAGTGTCTCCACTCTCAAACTTTGCTCTTCTTTCTTTTTGGATATGGTTGTACGCATCCCGCTTCGTGAATCTAAGATTAGCCACACCTCCAACTTCATCAGATAGGTACGTAAATGCATCGACAGTTCTTATACGAGCTTCTGACATAGATTTCAAAACAGCTGCATTATAATCACTAATTGACCTAGCCGACCTGAGCAAATATTGATCATCCGGCCTAGCCAGTTCGTGATTGTGACTCTCTACAGATTTATTCACTGACCAAAGCCCATCTTGACTCACCAAAAATCTAACCATGGCTGGACATCCTGTTCTTGTACATGATCTTCGATATTATAACTTAGTACCACTTTCATTCTCCTTCTTGAAACCTGCTTTAGAACACACAAAATCCTTTGATTTGATTAACCTTGTATTTGGCCAGAAATGGTGATGTTCTTTCTGAACACTAAATCCAGTTGAATACGCATACTGGCAATATTTTTCATATGCTTCTTTCTCAAAATTGTAAGCACCCTAATAAATATTCATACATCTATATTAGCTTTATATCTAAATATCAATCCAGACATTAAAAACATTTTGATACCGAGGTACCGAGCAGTTTATGCAGTACATCTCGATATATACCGGTCGGTACCGACTACTATATGAATGATCGACACTACGACATATTAATATTTTTTAGCTCGGTACTAGTGGTAATCGGGATTATACCGAGCTATTATAATTAGTACCGACCGTATATCAATATATACTAATGAATACCGAGCTAAAAAGGAGTTCAACTGTGTATTGCTCGGTATTACTCGGTACAACTGTGTACCGATCTTTTACTTATCTATTATAATCAGAACCAAACGTATACCGATCTATAATATAGAATACCGACCTAATACCGAGCTAAAAAAAGCTTCATACTGAGTAATGATCAATACTACTACAACCAACGTTTGATACCCATTAATGAAACAGTAAAAAGTAGAAAAAAACAAACATTATACATAATAACTTACTACTATTAAATCAGAAAAAGCTTCATCATAGCTTAAAGTCTGAGTTTCCTCGCAGAATACGAAGTCTTCGAAAGCAAAACCTTCATTCGATCCTTCCATCTCCTAAAATACTTAACAATTTCTTTACGTCAGGTATATGAAAATTATAGGAACCGTAAAAACTGTAGAACATCTTAGGTTTAATACAGAAAAGGTTTTTATACCAGAGGTAAAAGCCGCGTACTTTTTTACTTTTCCCGCCCATTTTATATACATTATGACGGGCCAACCCGAAGACTTTTAAAAAATGTGGTAAAGCTTATGGGCTAGCGTCGGGTCAAAATGGATAAAGTAGGCTGCTAGGTGTCGCGTTATCACGGCATACCGAACGTAGAGATGCGTCAGATGAGAGGAGGCAATAAAAATTCCCTTGGACAACGTCTGATTCAAGTTTCGAATGGAGCTCACCGTGAAGGTAACATTCTTTTTTTCTTTGGCAAACTTCTCCTAAATCCCATCGGATATCAATTAAAATTCTGGATTTGATAAACACCTGCTAAAATGAAGAAAATACTATAAAGTACTGCTTATCTTAAGATTTTACTAACCCTTTTTTTTTTTTTGGAGTTTGTAGAATATAGCTCAAATCAGGGATAAATCTAGCCAAAATATTATATCCAAATAGGCCCTACATGTTCTAAATTTCAAAAGCTGCACAAGCATGAATGCTGCAACCTCGATCTCATTGCTATAGACTCTGAATAATACTTCCAGACGCTAACATCATTGCCTTGCCCATATGCCAACCTAAAATTATTCACCCTCTCTATGTACCCAAAATATATATTTTTTTTTATTTTTTTTGTAGTTGTTTGATCTCCTCAACATTCTTTTTTTTTAAATAGGTTTCGCTATATCTGATGGCATACTAAATGTTGGATTTCCCTGTTGCCATATCCGTTTAATCGGAGCACCTCCATCAGTGTGGGTGGTGATGGAGAAGGAACTTCAATTAAAATATTATAATAATCCTAGCAGTCCTCTCACTTTTTTGGTTCACTCTACGGTGGGCTCAATGGCTCCTGTGTTGGGATTATGGAGGCAACGGTGGCATAGTTGGTGATGATGGGATTAAAGAAGAACAACCTGAGATAGATCCCAATGGCAATCTACGGTCTAGCACAAACATAGCAATGACTTAATGTCAAATTTGCCTTATTGAGTTCATCAAAGTAGAGAAGGTTCAGCTATTGCTGACCTCTAACCATGGAGAAATTATTCTGTGTGGAATCCGATCACAACGATGTGTTCGGTTGCTTACGTAGAAAGGGTTAAACAGTCAATTGACTTTCGTAAACCTCGTAAACCCGACCCATCTTCCAGCCCGACCCGGGAGATTTAGGTTGGCGCTTCTTTTTTCAGAATTTAAGGCGCGCGTGAATCACCGCAATATATAACACTTAGAGCCAAAATTTTCGCAGAGAAGCCAAAAATTTCGCAGAGAAAATGCCGATGAAGATGGAGATTGATCTGGAGGAGGATGTTGGTTTTTATGAGCAGACAATATTTTCGCAGGTCTCGGAGGAAGCCGATAACCTGGAGAATGCCGACGTCCAGGAAACAAGTGCACATGAAGCAGAACACGCAGAACCTGTGGGACTGGATGAAAAGTTCAGCATATCGGTAAAGTTCGCCTCCTTCCAAGTTTTCTTTGTGTATTTATTGTGTTTAACAAAGATGCATTTTTTTATCAACAATGTGCATAATGTAATAAAAAGAATACTCGATGTTCTCTTCTTCTAAAGTATTATTGATCTAGGCTACAATAAGGATTTTGTAGTTTGATTTTTTTATTTCAAAGTTTTGTTGCGTATTATTTGCGTATGTATTGCGTATCTGTTTGATATACATTGAATATTTTCTGTGTATTAAATTGGTATACATTGCGTATACATTGCACATATGTTGGGTTTTTATTGCGTATTGTGTTGCTTAATTGCTGCTTATCTTTTGCGTATCGGTTGCGTATTGGTTGCGTATTTTATCATTCACTTAATACGTATTTTTCAGAAAGTTTATGTTAATGAGAAAGAGGTATACGAGGCTTATCATTCTTATGGATATAATCTTGGTTTTAGTGTTCGTAAGGATCATCACAGTTATTGGCCAAATTCCAGAAATTTAAAATCCAAGGACTTTGTTTGTTCAAAAGCTGGTTTCAAGAAGTTGCCTGATCTTAATATCCAAAGGAAATATCGAAGATCAGATACTCGAACTGGTTGTCCAGCTATGATTACGTTTACAGTGGATGAAGCTGGATATTGGAAGATGAAAAAATTTATTGAAAATCACAATCATGATTTGCCTAGGCTAGAAGACCGACATCTTCTTAGATCATGCAGGAATATGTGTGATGAAAAAGTTTCTGTTCTTAAAGCAATGACAGATGCTGGGATAAGAACAACTGATGCATTTTCCTTCCTTGCTGATGAAGTTAGAGGTGTCAAAAATATTGGATTCACAAAGAGGGATGCGTACAACTTTATTCAAAAAATAAAAAGAGCTAAGATTGAACTTGGGGATACTAATACTTTGATTGAGTTATTTAAAGAACAACAACTTAATGATAACATGTTCTCTTGGGATGTCCAGAAGGATGAATTTAATAGATTGTTAAATTTTTTTTGGGTTGATGCGATTGGTAAGATAGATTATGACTACTTTGGTGATGTGGTAATTTTTTATACAAGTTATAGGCTTAATAAGTATAATTTGGTATGCGCACAATTTGTCGGGGTTAACAATCATTGGCAAAACATTTTGCTTGGGGTGGCCTTCTTGTCCAAAGAGACAATTGAATCATTTACGTAGGTGTTTACAACTTTTGTTCGAATGATGGGTGATAAACAGCTAATAACAATATATACAGATCAAGACCAGGCAATGACTAGGGCCATAGAAGTTGCACTACCTCACAGTCGTCATAGACTGTGCCAATGGCATATCCGTAAAAAGGCTCCATCAAAAGTATCGTGCTACAATACCAACAACAAAGTCAAAGGCCTCTTCAATAAGTGTTTGAGCAGATGTGACTCTAAGGAGGAGTTTGAGAATGCATGGGCTAAATTGATCATACAAGGTAACCTCCAAGATCATGTTTGGTTGCAGGATCTTTATAGGATAAGGAATAAGTGGTCAACTGCCTTCAATAAGGATTGTTTTAGCATGGACATTCTATCCACACAACGTAGCGAGTCTACTAATAATGTGTGTCACGGCATTTCTAAGCCCACAAGTTCTATAACTGATTGCTTTTTGGGTTTAGGGAAGTTTATGAGGAATTGGTGCCGGAATGAACAGGATGAGGATTATAGATGCAGCCAGTCCGAAATAGAACCTGTAATAAAAAATTGCTCAATATTAAAGCAAGCTGCTCAATTTTATTCAAAGAAACTATATTCATTTTTTGAACAAGAATTTTTACAAGGTGTTGGTGTAATGAGTGTAGAGCTTGAGTCTAATAATTCTTCTAAATTTTTTGTCTATTACACAGAGACCAAGGATCACTCTAAACCATGGGTTGTTGATTTTGATGCACAAAATGGTAATATTCAATGCTCCTGCAGAAAGTTTGAAACGATGGGTTTATTGTATTCTCACTGCATAATAGTTTTGAGGCAAATGGCTATTGGGAAAATCCCCGAGAAGTACCTACTGTTGCGATGGTCAGCACGAGCTCGACAAGATATATATTCTGGTCTAAATTTGAAAGAAAATTCTCATAATAGCTCTGAAGCTAGTAGTGAATTCATATTCAGAAATTATATCAGCAGGTTTGCATATGAAATGAGCACACGAGCGTAGCTGAATGAGGGTGATGAAGAATTCCTAATGGCTGCGATGAAGGATACATCTGAAAAACTCGATTTGATTGTTTTTGGGAAGAGAAATACATACAAGACTACACAGGGTGGCAGTGTACAACTGAAAGACCCTCTAAAGCGTAGGCCTAAAGGCTTATCCAATGCTAGGCTGAAAAGCCACTGGGAAAAGAAGACAAAGAGTATGATTTTTTATTTTCTGAATAATTTTATTTATTGCCTATTTTGACATATTGTTATTAATTTTTTTAACAGGGAAACCACCAATGAAGAAATACACAATAAAAATTGAGACTCCTTTAAGTATGCCTGAATGCTTAACTGAGGATTTCATAAATTCTGTACACTCCAAGCAACCATCAGACCAGTAGTGTAATTTCACAAGCATGCCCGAATGCTTCACTGAGGACTTCATAAATGCTGTACATTCTAGTCAGGCATCTCCAGCTAAGTAGTACAATTTCACAAGAATGCCCGAATGGTTAACGGAGGATTTCATATCACAAGCATGCCCGTCTAGTCAGGCATCAGTACAGTAGTTCACCAGCATGCTTGAGTACATGACAGACGATCAGCCGGGGAACCGTCCAGTCAACCATCAGTAAAGCGAGCAGAGCATTCTAATTTCACAAGCATACCCAAATGCTTCACTCAGGAACACATAACAGGTGTACGTTCCAAAAAGCCATCAGCAACATACCTGAAGTTGATGATGGATATCATTAAATCAAAAAATTCTATGTTATAAGAATATTTGTATGATGGATATTTATATGTAAGAATATTTGTTGATAAGATATTTATGTAATAAAGAATATTTGTTTTAGCTGTTAATTTTAATTTGCGTATGGCCTGCGTATATAGTGCGTATACAGCGCGTATAAAAACATATACAGATCGTATTTTCTATGTTTCTGAAAATGCAATCTATTCTCCATTATTACTAAATAATTTTAACCCATTATGAATTTATGATCTCCTTTATTGCATTTATTTCATTTGGTTGTGGTAGGTTGAAGTAACATTAATGGTATTCATTATTGCTTTGAATGAATTTATTGCTCACTATTATTGGTTTGACTAATTTTCTCTATATAAAAAAGTTTACTAATAGGAATCACAGCCGCAACCTTCAAGGCAAAGGGATTGCCATGAAGGGTGTACACAAACACCAAGTCTCATTGAGGAATTCTTTCAAATCATTTTAAAAAGATGCTAAAATGAGTATTTGAATGATTCATACCGAAGGAATGCATAGAATCATTTAAATTCAAATTAATTTAATTTTTTAATAAAAAAACCAAGAACTATCTTCTGTGTATATAAGGCGTATGTGATGCATCTGAGACGCGTATGGTAGGTGTATAGAGTGCGTACTTTGAATACCTAAATGAAAACCTTCTTAATCGATTTGAATTAAGGAACAATGGTGGGAAACCCTATATTCGACGCTCCTTGCTGGTTTTATTGACGAGGAGATGCATTCGAATTAATTTGACTCTCCTCCACATACCCTAATGAATGCTCCACCATAGGAGTATAACACCCACACTCTAGAACCATCACTTGTGTAAGGCACAAGGGTGTACACAAACACCAAGTCTCATTGAGGAATTCTTTCAAATCATTTTAAAACGATGCTTAAATGAGTATTTGAATGATTCATACCGAAGGAATGTATCTAATCATTTAAATTCAAATTAATTTGATTTTTTAATCAAAAAACCAAGAACTGTCTTTTGCGTATGTAAGGCGTATGCGATGTGTCTGCGACGAATATGGTAGGCGTATAGAGTGCGTACTTTGAATACCTAAATGAAAACCTTCTTAATCGATTTGAATTAAGGATCAATGGTGGGAAACCCTATATTCGATGCTCCTTGCTGGTTTTATTGACGAGGAGATGCATTCGAATTAATTTGACTCTCCTCCACATACCCTAATGAATGCTCTACCATAGGAGCTTAACATCCACACTCTAAAACCATCACTTGTGTAAGGCACAAGGGTGTACACAAACACCAAGTCTCATTGAGGAATTCTTCAAATCATTTTAAAACGATGTGAAAATGAGTATTTGAATTATTCATACTGAAGGAATGCATCGAATCATTTAAATTCGAATTAATTTGATTTTTTAATCAAAAAATCAAGAATTGTATTCTGCATATATAAGGCATATGCGATGCGTCTGCGACGCATATGATAGGCGTATAGAGTGCGTACTTTGAATACCTAAATGAAAACCTTCTTAATTGATTTGAATTAAGGAACAATGGGGGAAACCCTATAATCGATGCTCCTTGCTTATTTTATTGACGAGGAGATGCATTCAAATTAATTTGATTTTTTTTATCAAAAAACCAAGAACTGTCTTCTGTGTATATACAACGTATGAGCTACGTCTAACACGCGTATGGTAGGCGTATAGAGAGCGTACCTTGAATACCTCAATAAAAATTTCTTAATCGATTTAAATGAAGGTTCAATGGTGAGAAACATTATATTCAACACTCCTTTATTGAGGAATTCTGTCTCAAATCATTTTAAAACGATGCTAAAATCACATGAAATCATTCTTAATTACAAGGGGAAAAAACCAGTTATGTACATAAATTTAAAATATGAAAAGTTCATTTCATTGCAGCACAAAACAATCCGTATGCAAATTCTGCTCTATATTTTGGCATTTTTTCTTGCCAATTTGTTCTCTCTTGCCAGTTGGAGTTATTTTGTCGAACAATATTCTCCATGTATTTGCAAACGAACATGCCACAATCTGTATTGTTGGTCTGAGTTGGCGCCTTCTTGATTGTCTTGAAACTCCATTTAGTGATATTTTGATTTTGCAATCCTTATTTAAACTTGCAATCTGAACAATATATGAAATAGAATTAAGTCACTTAAAAATAATCACGAAATTTGTAAACAATTCAAGATTAGAATCAAACTCACTATCTTCACAGCAATACTTCTATGCATAGGGTTGGGCACAGAGTCGTAAAATTCCCACCTTTTTTGCTTTATGTAACCAGCTAGAAGGGTCCAGTGCTCTCCGTGAATAATTGGATTAATTATAATACTGCATGACTGAACAGAATTGTAGTCTACGTGCTCGAGGAACAATACTGATTTTACATCCTTAACCTTGTAATGCTGCAAAAAATTAAATATAAGAATTAAATAGTTCAAATAAAAAATTATATATAAAATAAACTAGTATACTAACCCAATACATTGGTGAGATGTATAAATATTTTTGATACTGATCTGGTGAAATTTTAGACTTCTCATTTAATAAAATGGCAAAAGCATCAACATGGTCATTGTCCACGTAACTGTCTGATAATATTTCGTCGATCATGCGTCTTAAAATCATCACGTTCCCAGATTCAAATACACTCATGCTACTGAAATATTTAAACAAAAAATACGCATAAGGTACGCATAGAAAACATATTAATACGCATACCATATGCACATTATACTAAAATAAAATACCTGTCAAGATATTTCTTTATGTTTTCCCGAAGAAAAAGTTCCTTCACTGGACTCAACATTTCCACGCCTCTGTAATTAACTGTGGGACTTGCAGGGTAACCCTTTATTACAACATCATCAACATTGATTATTTTTTTAGTTTGTGGAACTTTATGGGGAACTTTTTGGAAAGGAACAATTTCTTTTGAAGGTTCTTATTGGGGGGAGCTTCTTTGGATTGTTCTTCTTTGGGGGGAGCTTCTTTGGACTGTTCTTCTTGGGGAAGAGCTTCTTTGGAAGCTTCTTTGGACTATTCTTCTTGGGGGGGAGCTTCTTTGGACTGTTCTTCTTGTGGGGGAGGTTCTTTGAACTGTTCTTCTTGGGGGGGGGAGCTTTTTTGGACTGTTCTTCTTGGGGGGGAGCTTCTTTGACATGTTCTTCTTCGGGGGGATCTTCTTTAGCAGCTTCTTTGGACTGTTCTTGTTGTTGGGGAACTTCTTTAATAGGTTCTTCTTGCGGGGGAACTTCTTTGGTAGTTACTTCTTGGGCAGTTTCTTCTGGGATGTGGTGTACCCTTTTCTGCTTCTTGTTTTTTTTTTGGCTTGATTTTCTCTCTAATTTCTTCTTTTTGTTAACCCTTTCAGCAGCCTGGGTCATCTCAACATCATGAATTTTTTCTGGGGCGTCGGTCTTGGTGTGTTCAGATGATATCAGAATATTCTTGGGGGATGGAATTGTATGAGGAATGAATGATGAGGAGGAGGGAGCAGCTTGCTGATCAGGCTTAATAATTCCTTGGACAATGCAATGTTGGAGCTTCTCATCAATAAGATCAACTCTTCTCATAATTTGTTCAAAATTCTTCCTCATTCTAGCTTCAAATTCCTGGAAGAGGTTGATCATGGACTCCTGCACAATCCCTATTAATTTCTTTTCAAGTTCATCTAATGATTAGGGTTGGGTTTTCAAGGCGGATTTGGGCTACAGAGGAGATTGTGGGGGGAGATGATGTTCAGGTGTGTTAGTTTGAATGGGTGAAAGAGGGGTTGATGGATATTTCTTTACACCCAAGAGATCAGATTCTTCAGGGGTTACTCCTTGGATGTCAACAAAAATCTGTGAAAAATTATTCTTAAATAAATATGCAATCTAAACGCAATCATATACGCAATATATACCTATTATCTATGCAGTCTATACGCAATCCATACGCACAACGTACGCAAGACATACGCATGGTATACGCAAACCGTACACAATATATAAGCAATATATAAAACTTTTCACAATAAATACCTATCTTCTCTTTAAATTAATAAATAATTTGGCAGTCTTCTCAGTGTTATACATAATGTCATCAGACCATCGAAGGAAACGGGGCCTTTTATCGGATACTTTGGGGAGCTTTCTCGTGTCAACTCCAGCATTTCAGTCTTAATATCCTTTGAAGTGATTGTTGAACACGGCAAGGTCATCCAAGTAATCTCCTTACCTCTGTTTGGTAGACCAGTCAGGAGGGCCACTTCATCAGCTGTGAAAGGGAAAACATGACCCTCTATAATGAAGCTTTGCTTTTCAATGTTCCACATTGTCAGCAACTGGTAGATAAGTGGGGCGTTTTGCTCAAATCCAGGAAATTGAAAAAATTGGTAAATATTAATGTCCTTCAATTTTTGTTCAATTTCAACAGGAATTATATCTGAAAATGTATCACACATTGTTCTGAAAGTCGAAACATAGCATCTATATGATATAGGACGAACGTAAATATGCGTAGAATAAGAAACTATAATTAATTTAGAGAAACATATTATACGCAATAAAGTACGCATATAAAACGCAATAAAATACGCATATTATACGCAACGTGTACGCATACCATACGCGATGTGTACGCATACCATACGCGATGTGTATGCATACCATACGCAATGTACGCAAAGGATGAGAAAAATATCAGCAGAAATCTAGGGTTTAGGGTACACTAATCGTTTTTCTTTATTGGAAGTTTAGTTTTATGATTTAAATATCCAAAGTACTTATTTTAAAATGTTAGGGTTTGTCTTCAACATATACGCAGAAAATAAGGGAAATTTACGCAGATTATACACCTTGTGTACAAAGAAAATACGCAGAAAGAACAAAAATTGTGAGATAAATATAAACTTTTATAGTTACTCAGAATGATTTTAATTTATTTTTTGGTTTCTTCAGCAAATACGTGTTGAATACCAAAGATATACGTAGTTCATTTTATGTCAATGTAAGAATTTTTGCACCTTTCTCTTTGCAGGTGAATCCTTTCCCACGTCCATGATGAGAAGAAGAGATTGTTGGAGGAATTCAGAAGATGTTTTTTGCTAGAAGCTCGGGAGAAATGGAGCGAATGGCCGAAATGTGGAATTTGGAAAATGTTAAAATTTTTCGCCTTTTTCATTGTATATACTGGGCGGACCTCGTATTATTTACTCTCGAAAATACAAACGGGTCGGGCCTTAACTTTCCACGTTAGCACGCCACGCGTTATGTTTTTATTGGCTACTGTTACAGACCGAACACATCGTTGTGATCAGATTCCACACAGAATAATTTCTCCTAACCATGGGTTCCATGTCCACTGTATTTACGTATGACTTTCATAGCACTCGTCCTGCCGACTTGCCGTCATTCACTCCTTGATAGAACCGTGGTTGCCGACTTGCCGTCTATATTGATGTTGGGGAGCCACCACGTTGTAGCATAAGTGGATGAGGTAAGCTAAATATTATGTTTAAGGGCATCTCCAACCAAACGGCAAACACTTGTTTGTCGTTCTTGCTTTACTCCAATCGATCGCCATTTTTGACGCCATTTGATCGAGGATGAACAGTGCGACGCCAATATTGACGTTGCACTGTTCATCTGCGCCATTTTTTTCTCTCTACTGAATAGGTTGGGAAGAAAGACGTGAAAGAAAACGACTGTTTTAAGCGGCAAAATGGCGTTGGATTGGAGATGAAACACGGCATTTTTTTATTTCCCTGCATTTTGGAGTGAAAAATGACATTTTCGGTTGGAGATGGTCTAAGGGAAATGACTACTTGAGTTTATAATCACTCTACGCAAAATATTTTAGAGAGATGTTGGTATAATAACAATAATAATTAGTACTTCACGATGTTTTCTCCATTTTACAAATTCTTGATTTTCAGCGGACATCCGATGGCCGGGATTTTGGAGAAGCTGGCCAAAGACCAAAATAATGTTTGTTACCTTCGCGGCTCCCGTCCAGACTTCCATCTGACATTGTTTGAGGAGGAAAATAAGCTTTGGAGTTCTCCCTTGGGCGAAGTCGAAGCAGCAACGAATAAATGGCGACGAGGAAAACTACTTATATCTCTTAATAAAACTAATGCAGGTTTTTATTTTATAGATAAAATATTTAGCATTAAGATAATGATCAATTCACTTTCTCTAAACTTATTAATCTCACCTAAAAATTCTTTCAAAAAAGGACTGCTTCTTAAGTTCAAGATCAAGTTTTTGTTTTCCACTGCATTGCTTTTCAATACAAAATTCTATCTATAATGGCATATTACTGATTTTGAAAGCATTTCGCATCATTATTAAGTGTCAGTTCACAATTATACATTTTAAAAAGTTGTGACAGTTTTGTCAAGATAAAAAATTTATGTTAGGCACAATAATTTTTGAAATTTTTATTTTCCAAATTATAATTCTACAAATTTTGTTGCAAGCAGGTTCTCCAAAATGGATCCTAAATCATTTAGATTTTGTATTGAAAAGAATTGAGAAGTTTTTGTTATCCAAGTAGATCAAATTTCCTCATTTAATTTTATAGCACCTCTGAATCATGCATCGGATCCGATATTTATCTGATTAAAGAAAAATAGTCTAAAACTAGCTAAGAAATTATAATGCATATAGAAAACATATAAAAGATTCTTCAAAGATTTTGCTCATCTACGATGTTTCTTTTTCACCATTTTCTTTATTTCTTTATTGTTCTACTTTGCTTGCTTCATGTGAAGTAAGGTTTTGAAAGAGACGTTAAATCAACGAGGTTCTTCTTGTAGGATCGTAAGTCACAACAAGTGCTTGATGTGAAGGTAACATTATTTCTCCTCCCTTTCACCCGTCTCTTCGGCCAAATATCGTAAATCCATTGAATCATATGATTTACTAAATCCAAGATTTAGTACTAAAAAACGACAATTTATTATTTTATCCTTTGACTATATTTAACTTAAATTATGCTTAAATCATATATACAAATAGCCTTTAAGTAAGCTAAATCTCAAAATCTTCATACGCATGTAAGTTGCAACCTTGATCTCATTGCTACAGGCTCCGACTAATCCTTTCGGACATGATTGTCTTTGCTAGCTAGGTACCAAACAGGAATCATTCACCCTCTTTATATATATATATATATATATATATATATATATATATATATATATATATAATTTTAGTTGTTTGATTTCCTCACCATACCTTTTTAAATTGGTTTCTTCATTGTTGAGGGCATAGTAAACTCTAATATGTACACTTGCTCAAGATGGTGGTGACTACATTGCTATCAAATTCATGTAATTGGAGCACCCATCCATGTCAATGGTGATGGAAACTAGAACGTGGCTACGAATATAGCAATGATCCTCAAAACCCATCTTTCCTCCCTAATATATGTGCCAGAGTTGTACTCACTTATTCAACGGTTTCTTTGATGAGATCGGTAGAGCATGTTCAAGACTGCAGAGGCAACGATGGTGCAAATGACAATGACCAGATTGAACAAGTGCATCGTGAGATAGATCTTTGTGGCAATCTACAAATCTAGCATGCACATATTGGTCTGTTGATTGGTAGCTGCTACCAACAGACCAAGAAGAGCTATGTGTCCATTTCACTTTATATACCATGTTATGTACATGGATAACAAAATAAATGAAGGGGTTCTAATTGAAAGAAGGAACATTGTTTTGGCATATATAGGAGAGATCTAGCTAAAAAAACATCAAGCTAATTTGTAAAATTTCATTACAATATAGAAGTTCTTGGTGAGATAACAATAAAGAAGAGAATACATAAATTAACATTGACTTTAAATAAGACTCAAATAGAAATTTCAAATATTAAAATTTTTCATGGCTATAAATAAGATTGGATTTAAAAAAAAAGATTAAAAAGAATGTATCATGATAAGTTTGGTACAAATGAATGAGTATATATAGGCAATATATAAGTATGTTCAGGTGAGAGAACTTTTAGATCTGAATCATCTGAGCTATTTGAAAGAACTTTTAGAGTATAAGTATTGTTCCCTTCATAATCACTACATTCATGATATTTAAGTTAATTATCTTAATGCTAAAGAAATGGCCATTATGTGCTGATTTCTTATATTTTAAGCTGAATAGAGCATATCCCACTAATAACTAATTAGGATTCACAAAGCCAAGAATGCCCCAACTAATCAAAATGAAGAAATGATTTCCATAAATCAACTAAGAGATGAAAGGACGTGAAGACCATGGAAGGCTGGAGAGCATAACAGAGATGCTCATTATTGAATTGAATTATATGTTCATATAAAAATGCCTATATAAAGACAATTAAAGAGAATAATCAAGGAAATTATAATAAATAAAGATATTCTAAATAATGAAAATATATTAAAATAATAAAAATTATAAATGTTTATGATAAAATAAAAACTTGAAATGTCACAATGGGACTCGCACCAAGTATGTTACATACATGAACTCATCCAATGACTCGATCTTAAAATCAACTCGTTTGAAAGTGCAGAAGGAAATTGTTCCTCATGGGGATAATCAAAGGTCATCACAGATCATGTAACTTGCAACTCACCTCATGAAGGAAAGCTAGCTTAGAATACCACAACCATCTAACTACAGAGCTTGTCGTCCCCACAACACCAACTCACTTAACAACATTCTTATGCGATCCAAAGCTCCAACACAAGTCATCAGCTGTTCTAGGGCACCTACTAAACACTTTCCCATTCAAGTTGGTACCTAAAAGTTCGTTAGGGATGTTAAGCCCTATAGAACTAGACCAAGGCTAAATAAAAGAGAGGTGAATTGGATAACTTTAAAACCAAACAAAAAAACTCAATCCAAAATCACCACGAAAAACAAGTGCGGAAGAAAATAATGCGGAAGCAATAATAAGAAAAGAACACACCGGATTTATAGTGGTTCGGTCAAACCTTGACCTACGTCCACTCCTTGGAGGCACGCTCCAAGTATTGCACTAAACTAAGTGTCTCTCCTTTAACCCCCACAGCTAGGCGGAGAAGCCCTTACAAAATCACTTCCACCTTCCCCGGTGCGACGGAGTCGCCGGGTCCTTTGACACCAAAGGGATCTTCTTCTTTAGTGAACTTACCTCGAGACAAGCCTTGAATTCGATGGTACTAAGGTGCGAGTTCGCCGGAGCAACCGTGTGGAATCCCCTCCACACTCCCTTGAGTTCCCCCCTCACAGGATCTTCTCCCTCTCAAACTCCACCCTTTCCTCTCTCCCTTTCAAGCTCTCTCTTCAAGTTTCCCTCACAAGAATGAAGCTACAATGGCTGCCAAAGACACTTACAAAGTGCCTTATCATAGCTTAAATAGAAGAGCTAAAAACGAGCTCATTAATGCAAGTTGCCGACTATATCGTCCTGGCCGATTAGTTCAAATATGATGAAAATCATCCTGAATATCACCCTGAAATGAAGCTGGATGATGTCTAATCGTCCCGGACGATCTTGCGATCGGCCCGGACAAAATCCCCATTAATTGCTTTCCAAAACTGCCTGAGAAATTTTGGAAAAATTGTCCTAGATCGTCCGGGAAGATATTTTATAGTCCAGGCCGATCCTCTAGACGATGTCCAAAAATAGATTCTTTCTAAATAGATTTAGCAGTAGATTCTTGCTGAATTGAGCCTATCGTCCTGGCCGATATAAAATTGTCCAGGATGATGTGTTTTGCACAATGACGACTGCTTTAATGAGGATGCCCTAATTAGGGTTTCTGCTTTTGGACAGATCGTCCATACCGATATAAATATCGTCCGGGACGATATTACCAAAAATAGAAAACTTTAGGGTCCGATTAGAAACTCTTCCAAATTACAAAGCATCAGGAGCCACAACAAATACAATAGACTCAAGAAAGGAAAAAGTGTACAAACTGATTCAGACCTAGTCTACCCAATCTTGAGCTGATTCCAAATTGTAGTCCGATCGTGTGAACCTGAAATGTTAGTAGAAAGCCGTCATAGAGAAAAAGAATGTTTGCTATCCTCAAAATCATAAGCCATAAATCCACAACAGTACCTACCAATGTGATCTCCCATCTAAACTTATACATACATACTTTGCACTATTGAACTAGCTAGGGGTAGATCATCAAGGCCATACGATATCATCTCCTTGAATTAAGCCAGTCATGACGTGACACATATCTAGGGTATTATGCGCTAAGAGTCATCAAATCATTTTATTTTTTAATTATTCTTTTAGATGTAACATTTCTTGTAACCCTCATATCCACGTACATAAAGTGTGAAGAGAAGCATTTGAGATCTTTTGGGCTATTTGAGATTTTTTAGCATCTTGAGCTCTTGTACTCCAGATCTTCGATAGTGGATTCTTATTTCCATTTTCCATTCTCATATAAATTCAAGGCTTATTTTCTTCTAGTTAACCTGCTAGTCGGTTAGGTATCATAAACAAATAGATTTGGATCCAAAAGGACTCAAGATGTTAAGAAAAGTAAATAAAAAAAAAACAATTACAAAATATATTACTTATAAATCTTTCATGTTAATTATAGAATAACGTTAATACAATCAAGCAGCTCTAAAATTTCATCCAAATAAATTAAGCCATAGATTTATGGTAGATCCCGCACCCTTTTGTTCTCAACAATATACAAATAAAAAATAAATAAATAAATTCTTATGAATTTTGAGGCAGATAAGTATAAAGCAAGAAAAGAATAATAATAATAATAATAATAATTATAATAATAATTAAAAAGATATTATAAAGTCCCAATCCATTGTCATCTACAGTATAATATATCATTCAAACTTTTGCAATATAGTAACTTATCTCTCTGTTACTTAAGAACCACCTGATATAGTTATTATTGTTATTATACTAACGTCTGCCTAAAATATTTTATGTAGTATGATTTTTAAACTCTAGCAATCATTTCTTTTAAACAAGATATTCAACTTACCTCATCCACATCTATTGCCATTGGTGGGATATCATCCACATCGGGTAGTCGTTCCCCAACATCTATGCCGACATCGGCAACATAACTATCAAGGAGCGAATGACCACAAGTTGGGCATGACGATTTTAATGAAAGCCATTTGTCAATATAGCACATATGGAATCCATGGTTACAAGTCGGCAGTAGCCGAAACTTCTCTCCTTGGATAAACTTAACGAGGCAAATTGGGCATTCAGTTGTCGATAGGTTTGTGCTAGAACCGTAGATTGCTATTAGGATCTGCCTCATGCTGCTCTTTTTCAATCCTATTGTTGCCAACTGTGCCACCATTGCCTCTGTAGTCTCAAACAAGAGCCATTGAACCCAAGGTAGAGTGAAACGAATAAGTGAGTATAACTCTACCACGCATATTAGTGCGTAAAGGAGAAATCACATTGGACATCTCATATTATTCTAGGGAGGGCAATAGAATGGTAGATGTTTGTTATAGTTATGCCCTCTTGGGAGATTTTTATTGGATACTTTTATTTATGGTGAACTTCCTTCAAGCGTTGTTGACTTGTTAGGAAGGATTGTGATAGATTTTCTAGGTTGGTTTGTACCTTTCTTTTCTCTTGTTTAAATGCTATTGCATATCTTCAAAATTGAATATCTCTGGATAATTTCTGGTAATATAATTAACTTTAAATAATTTGTTTGGAGATTGATTGGCTGATACATTTTTAATTTTAATTTAAAAATTTAATAATTAATAATATGAATTTCAAGAACATCTTATAGAAGTAGAAATAAAAATAATTGGTATTATCTTACTGAAAAAAGAATCTCTTGGATTTTTTTTGTTTTTTGAGAACTTTAAAGGCCAGGCCCAAATATTTCATTTAGAACTATCTCTTTCTAGCCTAATATGATAGACAACACAGCTAATGGTAAGAAGTTCTAGATTTTTCATGCCCGATTGACTGTAGCTTTTCTCGCTGACGTGCTTGAAAATCTGTAACAAAGTAGGTCTAATAAAAATTCCTCAGCAAATAAGAAGAGGTGATTTGGGGTTTCATTGTTCGAATTACAGAAAATACATTGAGCGTACACAACAATATTCCTTGAAATACCATGAGCCATGAAGAAGAGTAACATTAAAATTATGCCATGAAACCTTACTATTGTTTATGTAAAAAATGATAATATCAAAGTATACTTTTTTGTAAGGTTTCTAGAAAGAGATTTACTTGTTAATGAACCAAGAAGCCAGCATACCTTCCCTTGCTAAGTTCTCCAAAGTATACCAATACAGCAAGCATCACGAAGGGCTTGTAGAGATAGCTTCATCTTTTTCTTTTCAACATGCCCATCATCAATGCTAGAATAGAGAATTGACACCTTTTACTATTTTTACATCATGTATAGGCAAAAATTAGAAAAAAATGATCATCTCATAATTGACATTCCCAGTGATATAGCAAGATTAAACTCAATTCGGCTCTTACAACTGATTATTGATAGAAAGCAAGAAATAGGATTGAGTGCTTCAACTCTCTTCCAGCTCGTGGAACTTTTAAGGACAAGAAAAGACAGCCAGCCAATCATATCAGTACGATCTAGGCCTGATATGTTAATCCTTTATGGTTTGCCGTACGTTAAGATAAACTAGAGCTTAGCTTTATAAATGCAAAACGTGAATTAATAAAACAAGAATAAACACTTGGGATCCATTTGGGACGGTTTTTTTATTGTTTGTTAAAACAGGATTTTAGTACAAAATTTTTTAAGAAGCAATAAAAAAGCCGTCCCAAAAAAAACTTTAATGTAAAAATTCTGCAAGAAAATGTAAACTTTGGAAAGAGAACACCGGTAATCCCACGCAATACACATACAAGAATCATGCTCCCAGTAAATGAATTCATACAAGATAAAGGAGTATGGAAAAAAATTCTCTCTTTGCATAAGGCAAACACTTGAAATCCAAAACAGGAGAAACAAATGTAAATTATACTTTAAAGGATTCAAAGAATTCATGGAAGAGGAACGAGAAATGAAAAAAAAAAAAAGATCAAAGCTCATCTTCCCTGAACAAGGCCACTGAAAACTTGGCTATTTCCGGCCAAGGTGGCCTCCCATTCCACAGATGACAATAAAATATGAGAGAGAGAAATCACAACTTGCTTCATGTCTGGACGCAGAATAGGGTCTTCATCCACACATTCCTTCGCCAACACAGCCATCTGATTATAATGCAAAGTATCCGGTGGTTAGGAGAGAGAATATATTTTGTTTTGTGGGTAAATCAATTTTGCAGAATGAAGCAATAAATAAAAGGAAAAATTTGATATACTAGTATATATACCTCAATATAAACAATGGATACTACATTCATAGTTGGGTTTTTAAACTAATAATCAAGAGTGTAAGATCATTAGAAACATGAATTATTGGCATTGAAAAACATGCCCTATTTTACATAAACTCAACTAATGTTAAAAAGGAGGAAAGGCTATAGCCATAACTGCAGAAGTTTTAGGCAACGTGATGTTATAGTTTTAACATGTGTACATTATATATATATATATATATATATATATATATATATATATATATATATATATATATATATATATCTCAAAGGGACACTTCAAAGGTGCCATAATAGACCTCCTTAATGAATATTCTTCAATTGAAAATTGATTGAAATGCATTTAAGCAAAAATATGGCTGTTCCGGCTATGTAGTAATCAAATAGAATTTAGTACAGGATGTCAACAATTTTTTTTGTTTAAACACTCTGACCTTGAAATCTGTCATAAAAAAAATACTAATACAATTTTCTTAGGGGTTACCATGACAAAAAATCATCATTATCATCAGCTTATCTCAACTACTTAAGGCAGGTTTATGATTTTTCATTTTTCATTTGCATCTACATGTTAATTGATGTGACAAATCTTTTTGAAAGAACATCCATATCACATTTGATCTATTTTGATCAATTCCACGTATCTCTGCCTATTGAAGATGCCAAATCTCACGCTTTGGGGGGGGGGGCGCGTGGGGGCAGTTCTTTCTTCTTTAAATTTCCAACTGTGTTTCGTGTAGTTTTGTATCTTATACTCCTCTCGTTACATTCTCTCTCGTTACATTCTCTTTTTCTTCTTCATGAGAAGGGACAAGTCTCCAACTTCTTAGTTAAAAAAGAGAAAATATCACATAATCTTATGTGAAATTAGATATAGCATCAATGATAATAATAGAACAAAAACCTTTGACAGTATTAAACAAAAATGCATTTGCAATAATGTGGCTTAATGACTTTATAAAACACAAACTTTATATACAGCAAAGGTGAAGTGAAAAAAACTCAATATTTTGAAACAAGAGCATCTTCTGAAAATTGTAACCTTCTAGGCAATTACATCTTCTCGGAATCGTTTATTCTTACAAATCTGAAAGCAGGACTCTCAAAAGAAAACAAATAAATGCTACGAGAAACCAATATATTTCATAATACCATCTCCATTTAACATTATGACTAATTACCACAAACTTAGCCAACTTTTACCTTATAAACACAATCGTGCGGATATAAATCCTTCAAACTAGGATCAATGTATGCTTTCAAGCTTGCCATGCTAGTTGAACTTGGAGCTTTCTTCAGAGCTGCAAGCATCTAAAAAATTAAAATATTAAATGCTTCCAATCAGTCGTACCAGAGATAAAGTGTCTTTTACTCTTAAAAATGCAAACCAAACAGGCAATAGATTACAAAAGTATATTTGCATGATTTAAAGTTTAGCCTAGCATACATAAGCATGCAAAATTATTTATATTGATTATAATCATAGAAATTAATGAACATCGAATGATCATTTTGCTGCAAATCAGTTTTTTTAACTACAGGGCTTTTAGCTTATGAAATGTTCTTGGCAAAGCTCACTTTAATCCGATTCCAATATTTTTTTATGGCTTAAGATGAAGTCATATCCATTCAGCGAAAAGGGTTCTGAAGCCATATCAATTAAGGTAAATTTGAAGACCAAAAGTCAAAATACATTGCATACTAGATATCCACTCATACCATATTCATATCCATTTCAGGAAAAAAATAAATTCTTGTTCAATTCCACTATTTTCCTATGAATCACGATACTCTCTCTTCTATCATCAACAATCATTAATATAGTCGTTTATCATCACGCTGAATTAGCTGATTGATATGCCCGGCATTATGAACAAAATAAAACTATTAAAAATGACCTTCCAAGATGAGTTTGCAACATGCTTAGGGTGCAAAAAGTGCATAAGGACTATATTTCAAATAAAATGAGTAACAACTATACAAGATGAGGTTTGTATTTAGATAATAAATGCATTGTATCTGTAAAAGAGATGGCTGTGTGATGTGAAACGTACATGCATGGATGAATTGCTTTAAGGAATTTGCACACGTAATATTCCTGAAACAAAGAATTATATCTTAATGTTGAATTTAATGACACAATAAAACACTAAGAGCGGTAAGACGAGCTTAGGATGAATCACGTGCATAAAAGTTAAAATCAGAAAACAATCAATTTAATCTAACGTTGCATACGTGGATGGTTTCAACAATAAATCCCTATGCTAACAATAAGATTAGTCACTACAAGAGATCCCTCACTCAACTCTTCTAATTACTAGGCTTTAACGGGGAAGCATTAATGTGATCGTCATGAATCTATTAAGACCATAGTTGAGAAGCAACATCGAAGATAAAAGAGTCGGGTGAAGAGTTTACTCAAAGACAAGAGAGATGCGAGCTCCGGGTAAGTCGTTGGAAGGTTGAAATGAAAGGGGACAGCAGTTCGGTTGGAAAGACAGCATCAGAGAGGTTTAGGATCCTCTGGACAGCAATCTTGGCACGTAGGAAAGTTCTGGACAGCCACCCCGCAATTTCCAGAAAATCTGGACAGCAAATAGAGGCCTTCCGGATGGCGACACAGCATTAGGAACCTGCTGGAACCTTTGGGCAGTAGCTGTGGGGCTTCAGGACAGCGAACCAGAGGTTCTAGGAGAGCAGGACAGCAGCTCGTCTAGCCGAAATTTTCAGGACAGCAGCCATGAACTTTCAGGACAGCAAACAGGAGTATCCGGACAGCAGGACAGCCCCTGATCTTTGCAGAAACCCCATGGACAGCAGCTGTAGGGTGTTGGAAATCTTCTGGACAGCAAATTGTAATCTCCCAAAAGTGCAAGACAACAAGTGCTTGATTGAGAGGGGATTAGGTTAGATGAAAAGGAGAGGAGGGAAAGTTAATAAATCTAAAATTTATTCAGATTTAAGTGAATTTGGAGGGAATTGAATTTGAAAATTTGAATTCAAATCCAATTAAGGCTTAGGTTTCATTGGCATTTAATGGGTAATACCCATTAATGGGGCCGGCGGTTTCAAGAGATAGAGGGAGGGATTTGGGGAGGGGATTTGTAACTTCCAAATCAATTTATGTTATTTAGGAAAGAGAATGACAACTCAAATCTAATTTGAAATTCAAATAAGCTTGGAGTTATGCACTTTCCTAATTTAGGATTCCCTATATGAAAAGAATTTGAAATTCGAATTTGAATTTCAAATGAATTCAAATTTTCCCTCTCATGCTTGAGCTAAATTAGGAAGTCATTATGGTGATTGAAATCATCATAATGAGGGGAAATTATGATGGTGGCCGGCGGCAAAGGGGGAAGGGGGGCGGCTAGATGGCGGGTTGAGGCTAGGTAGGTGGGTGGGATTTTGGTGGTGGAGCTAGAAGATGAATTGGGTGGAGGAGGTTGAGCCACCGGTGGTGGGGAAGTTGGAAGGGGTGGTGGAGTGAGTGGGGGAGAAAGGAGATGACAACAAAATACAAATAAGGTAAAAGTAAGCTAACGAACTCACAAAGAGATCGTAAAACCGCGAACCTTGGACTCTTCCAAAGGTTGACGGGTATTGCGATTGCCCACACCTTGGGTCTCTCCTCCCATGAACTCACTTAGAGATCAAGCAAAGAAAAATAAGATTTCATTTCAATATTCATCATCCCCTCTCCAAGAGGAGGAGGAAGGCTTAAATAGCCAAATACATAAAGGAAAATAAAAGACACAATTGCCCCTAGGGAAAACATAAGACAAAGCCCTCCAGTGAGGGTAGAAAGGGAAAAGTACAAATAACAAATCAAATACATCAAAATAAATAGACACGATCGTAGCCGTTGATCTTCGATGTCCTCATCACCGTGACTAGTGGTCACCTCAACGGTGGGGACAAAGATGGAGTATGAGGGTCATTACAAGCAAGTGAAGGCGACCAAGGAAGGTTCATGTATTTTGTGTTTCAGTTTAGTGTAGTCAGAGACCGAGTGTTAGTGAGCAGTGGAGGGGTTTTGTTTTGGTGCAAAAAAGGTAAAGAGAGTTATGTTGCTGCGATCAATGAAAGAGATAGCATTAAAACTGATCGTTAACAATTTAACATTATGTAATGTAGAGTGAGAAAGTCTGAAATTACTAAAAAAGTTTGAAGCAGTTAAAAATAAATTGGGTAAGTAAAATTTCTTTTGATGAAAAGAGGCTTATAATTTCAATATGAGTTAATTAAATTGTTCGATGAAGTCTGACAACAAAGAAGATGAGAATGGGTCGGATAGTATGATCACGTGCAACGAAGAAGATGAATAATTGGAGGTAAAATTTGGAACTTATTTATATATTATTTTGATTATTTCATAGAATATAATAAGCAATACAAACATAAAATAATAATTTGGTTTGTTTGATATTGCCTTTAGTGATGTTTGATATGTTTGACATTATCTTTGATGATGTTCGATGCGTCAACATTACTTTGACGATGTTCGATGCGTCAACATTACTTTGACGATGTTCGACATCTCCAATGTTGTTTTGATATAATTTAATATCTTAATATAATTTAAACAAAGAATTGGAGACAATAAATTTTTTTGAAAATCTAAGGGTTAAGTGCGCTATTCAAAATTTAATTAAAAATTATATCATAAATATAATTCTAAACTGCCAACATAGATTGATATAATTATATCTTTGATGATTAAGTTGCACCCTAAAGAATGCAAACTAATAGTTTATAGAACTTACAAGTGATCAAACTGAGAAGAAGCAAAGTGAAATCACCGTTGTGCTCTGCTCTCCCTTGCGATTTTTGGGCGATCTAGGGCTTCCATTCGGAAGTTGGCGTTCAGTCGGTGGATCTTGGCCTTCTGGCTCCCTGGTTTGCTTTCTCGCTTACTGTTTGTATTATCTGGCTTTTTTCTGAGCTTTTCGCAATCTAGTTTGGTGTTCTCCTCAGTTTTCTCTTCGGGAGATGATGACCCCATCGTCATCAACCCCTCCGATAACTTCCATCCCTGAGGGTCGTTCTCGGTCCTTCAAGGATGTTGTTTCTGGTTCCTCATCTGCTCCTAAACTCCACTTTGTGCATTCCTCTTTTAAGGGGTGCCCAACACTTTTGTTCGATGATGCGGTTGTTTCACAGTTAGCCGCTCCTTTTGCTCTTACTCTTGTTGGTAAATTTCTCTTACGTCTCCCTAATCTGGATGTGATCCGAAATTTTTTTGTTAGTTTGAAATTATCTGGTGCTTTTCACGTTGGCTTGCTGGACCCTCGTCATGTGGCTATCCAGTTAACGAACGACCTGGATTATAGTCGTATCTTTGCGCGAAGGTCCTACTACATTCAAGCTTGTCAAATGCAAATCCTCAAGTGGACGCCTAACTTTGATGTGAGGGAAGAATCGCCTATTGCGCCTGTGTGAATTTCTTTTTCGAACTTAAGATTGCATTTTTTTAATTCCCAAATTTTGTTTGGCCTTGCTTCGATTTTTGGGAGACCTTTACAAACTGATCAGGCCACTGCTTCTATATCCCGACCCTTTGTGGCTCGGGTTCTTGTGGAACTGGATGTTTCTAAAAAGCATCCGATTGAAGTGTGGATAGGTTCAGAGCTTAATGGTTATTTCCAAAAAGTGGATTTTAAAAACTTGCCTATTTTTTGCACTCATTGTAAAATGCATGGGCATGATTTTAGTGAATGTTTTAGGTTGCATCCCCACCTCCGCAAAGATAAAGCTGTCACTAAACAATATAAATGAAAAGAGTGTACTCTTGTTCAAGAAGTTAATTTGCTTGTTGTTGAAATGGAAGGGAATGTTTCTAGGTTGGATGATGCTCCTATACCTCTAGATGTTGGTTCATTACCTTTAGTGATTGAACATTCGGCCCCTATTAATGCGGACTATTTCTGATAACATGTTGGGTTTTAATGAGGACTTGATTGAAAAGGAAAATGTTGATCTTGGTCTTAATAGCAATGTGAATGAGGATGATGCATTGTTGGAGGAAGGTGAGCTTTCTCAAAAGGGTAAGGAAAAACATGGTATTGCTGACTGTAAGTCCCCCTCTTCCTCCCAGCATACTCTTGATGATCTTACTGATAATGAGGAATTAGAATTTTCTGCTAAATGTTATGCTAAAGATGACAATGATATTTGCTTTATTAAAGTTCAAAGTAAATGTGGTAGGAAAAGTAAGAACCTTGTTTTACAATCGGGTAGAAATACTCGATCACATACTAGTCGGTAATTTTTGTTATTTATGTTTAAATTGATTATTTGGAACATTTGAAGTATTGGATGTTCTTCATCTCGCTTGCAGGTTAATAATCTTTGTTGTATACATAATATTTCTATTTTAGTATTACTTGAGCCTCTAGTCAATGTATCTAATTTGATTAGTACTACTAGATTTCTTGGTTTTAAACATGCTTTTGCTAATTGTGCGAATAAGATTTGGGTGTTCTGGAAAGATCCTATTCGTATTGACATTCTTGGTAACTTTACTCAAGTGTTGCATTGTAATATTGAAGTTTTAAATCTCAATTGTTGTGCTTCTTTCATTTATGCTGCTTCTTCTCGTGGTATTTGTAAAGTTCTTTGGGAGCAATTGCTTGATTTTCATAGCATTTGTACGTTTCCTTGGTTGGTGGGTGGTGATTTTAATACCATCTCTAACCCTTCGGAACGAATGGAGTTTCTCCTAATTCTCATTATATGGAAGATTTTAATAATATGATTATGGATTGTAATCTTATTGACATTGGCTTCTCGGGTAACCAGTTTACTTGGAACAGAGGGCATTTATGACAAAGATTGGATCACATTTTATTTAATGAAAATTGGATTAATTCTTTCAGTTCCATTTCTATTGAGCATCTTAGTCGTACTCTTTCTGATCATTCTTCTTTACTCCTTGCGCTTAATACTAGACAAGTGAATTCTTTTCCTCAATTTCGTTTCCAAAATATGTGGCTTCAACATGATTCTTTTCTAAATATTGTTCAGGATAATTGGAATGCGCAGCTGCACACTGATAATTCTATTTTTGGTATGAATAGGCTCTAGTTTAAGTTGAAAAGACTTAAACTGGTGGAACCATAATGTTTTTAAAAATATCTTTACTAATATTTTAAATGCTGAAGAGAATGTCAATAATGTTGATTTTAACTGTCAATGTTGTCCTTATGATGCTAATTTTACCTTACTTAAAGAGGTTAAGGCTAATCTCTTTAAAATTCATGCTCAAGAGAAAACCTTTTGGAAACAAAAGGCTGCTGCTAAGCACCTGTTGGAAGGTGATAATAATACGAAGTATTTTCATGCTCTGGTCAAAAGGAAACGTATTTCGAATTCTATTAATAAAATTTCTCATGAGGATGGTTCTATTATTGAGGATATTGAGGAGATTGCCATGTTGGCTGTTCAACACTTTCAGGTTAGGCTCAATAAGGTTTTTATCCCTAGTAATATTTCTAACCCTGCTATTATCTCTAATATCATCTCGATGGAGGAGAATTCTTCTCTTTCTAGAATTCCTTCTTTAGATGAATTAAAAGATATTGTTTTGATATGAATGATAAATCTATGGCTGGTCCTGATGGATTTACTAAAATTTTTCAAAAAACTTGGGATATCATTAAAGAGGATCTTTATGCTGCGGTTCTGGATTTTTTTGCTGGTCATACTATGACTAAATTTTTCTCCTCTACTTTTATTGTTCTTATCCCTAAGAATAATAATGCTAATAATGGGAATGATTTCAGACCTATTAGTCTTTGCACTTTTTTCAGTAAACTTCTTTCCAAAATTTTTATGTCCCGTCTTACTTCTGTTCTTCCTAAACTTATTTCTCCTTTCCAAATGGAAATTGTTAAAGGCCGCAATATTTCTGACAATATCTTGCTTGCCCAGGAATTCTGCCATGATTTGGAGGTCAAGGTGAGGGGTGGCAATTCTATCCTCAAGCTTGATATCTCTAAAGCCTATGATAATATTAGTTGACAATTCATCTATAATATCTTGCAACTGTTTCGTTTTAATTTAACTTTTATTAACCTTATTAAAAACTGCATTGAAGGTTCTTGTTTTTCTTTGATTATCAACTATAAGAGCTCTGATTTTTTTAAATCATCTCATGGTTTAAGACAGGGGGATCCTATGTCTCCTGCTCTTTTATTATTATTGTGGATTATCTGTCTAGAAGCATTGCTCACTTGTTTGATAATCACCCCAACTTTTATTTCAGAACTAGAGTGGGTTTTCCCTTATCCCATCTTTATTTTGCCGATGATTTCATCATTTTTATGAATGCTTCCCGTAATAAGATTAATAAACTTATGGATTTCTTTTATTATTTTTACACTGTTAGTGGTCTGTCTTTGAACAATAAGAAATGCTGTTTTATTGTTTCTAAGGATATGCATCTTGATCGTATCTCAGCTATTAAAGATCTGACTGGGTTTGTGCATGGTCAATTACCTATAAAGTATCTTGGTATTCCGCTCTTTAGAGGCAGAAAAAAATCATGTTTGTTTGATGATTTGATTACCTCTGTTCAGAATAAACTGCACTCTTAGGAGTCTAATTTGCTGAGTTTTGGGGGCAGGCTTATTCTTATTAGAAGTGTTCTATGCTCTCTCCCCGTCTATTCTTTTCAAACTCTTCTTCCTACTAAGTTAGTTTGTAATAGAATTGATAAAATCATTGACAAGTTTTTTTGGAAAGGTACTAGTAGTAACTTTAAAATTGCTTGGGCTACCTGGGATAAGTGTTGTGGGGTCCTTAAAGAGGGTGGCCTTGGTTGTAAAAGCATGGATGACCTGGCTCATGCTTTCTCCTACAAGTTATGATTTAATTTTCGTGCTAAGTCTTCGTTGTGGGCTAATTTTATGCTTTTTAAGTATTGTGTAGGGAAGCATCCTTCTACTTGTGCTTTTAATATTGGTGACTCTAAAGTTTAGCAGATAATGTGTAAGCTCAGGTGGGAGATGGAGACTCATATCTCTTGGGGCCTTGGGGGTGTAATATTTTTTTTAGCAAGATCAATGGTTAAGTTCATGCTCTATTGATTCTCTCATTAATTCCACGTCTACTGCTGCTGTTAAGGTGAATTATTTCATTACTGATAACTGTTGGGATTATGAGAAGCTTGCTAATGTTCTTCCTGATTGTATCATTCAAAAAATCCTCACCATTCCTTTAAACTTGGATTCTAATGATGTGATTTTATGTAATTTGGCTAGTGATGACATTTTAGATCAAAAGATGCTTTGGAATGATTTTAGAACTAAGAATGTGGTTACTTCTATTTTTTCAAGGATTTGACATAAAAGTATCCCTTATATTATTGCTACTTTCATTTGGAGAATTTTACATAAATTTATTCCTACGGATGACAATTTGATCAAAAGAGATTTTGTTCTTCCTTCTAAGTGTCAATGTTATTTTCACTATGAGAGTATGCATCACGTTTTTATTTTTGAACTTCTTGCCGTTAAAACTTGGTGTTATTTTGATGATATCTTCAAATTAAATGCTTTGAGTGCGAATATGTCTATTCTTACACTCCTCAATGCTTGGTTTGTCAATTCTAAAGGTTATATTAGAAATGTTACTTCTTCCCTGATTTTATGGTTTCTTTGGTTGGAAAGAAACAATTCTCCTTTTAATGGTATTAAAATAGATTTTCAATGGGTTATTAAGAATGTGAAGGATAAACTGCTTAATTTGGTTATATGTTAATTTGCTTTATTTTAAAGATTTCAAGGATTATCATGAGGCTGCTTCTGAATTAGGGATCAAGATGTAGGTTTTGTTGCCCCCTCCCACTACAGGAAAAATGCCCAATACCGGCGGTTCTAACCGGCGGTTTATGGACCGCCGGTTTTACCGGCGGCATAGCCGGCGGTCTGGCCGTCGGCTTTTAATGACGGCCGCACCAGTTTTACCGGCGGCATAGCCGGCGGTCTGGACTGGTAAGTGTTTTGAATTGGTTTATTACATATATTTATGTTAGTATAACTAAGCATCAAATTTTCAGAAAGAGCACCTTAGTCGGGAGCCAACACCATTGGAGTTGCATACAAGAACTCATCAACATCAAGCTGACCATCAGTGGGTTGATGAGAAGTCTAAGAAGGCTCATGTGAGTAAAATTTATTGGAGTTTTAGAATAAAAATTTATTTTAATAAAACTAATTGTAACTAGCAGGATGATTTCGTACGAGCTAGAGAAAGTCGGCAGTCCACTGGCGAGGGATCATCTTCTGGATCGGCCCACATTTCTGAGTATCAGACATGGTCAGAAGTTGTTGGTGGAAGACAGAGGGGGAGGGTATATGGCATGGGTTCTCAAGCTTTTGCTATTGAGGGCAGTTCATACACCTCTGCATTTCATGATCCAAGTGGAGCTGAAGAATCTGTAAGCGAGAGGGTTGCAGCACTTACTAGAGAGATTGAAGAGATGAAAAGGGTTCAATCTAGAGAGATTGAAGAAATGAGAAAGGTTCAGAATGAAATGCAAGCAGAGTTGCAATCCTACAGAGCTGAAAAACAGAGGAAGAAGGACCAACAGGAGCAGCCATCTGCAGATAGTGAGGATACAGATGATGATTAGATATTTTTTATGTTTGATGATTGTATTAATTAGAACTTGTGATTGTAACATTATCATGAACTTACTTGTGAACTTGTGATTGTAATCTTATGATGAGCTTGTGATTGTATTTTTAATTTATGGTTCTGATGAATATAGCGGCATGTTGCCCAACATATCTTGCTTTTTCTGCAGGTTTAGACTTTAGGGTGAACCTCCCTCAAATGGAGGGGATGCTGTCAATTTTTTTTGCAGGTGCTACAGGTTTCCAGCGGCTAACCGGCGGTTTGGCCGCCGGAAACTACGATACCAGACGGCCAATAATCAGCCGCCGGTAAAGGCATTACACCGCCGGTTTATTACCGGCGGTTACCGACGGCCACCGGTGGTGTTACGGTGGACATCCGGCGGTTTTGATCGTCGGTAATACCGACGGCTAGACCGCCGGCTAGCGCCGGTAAAGGAACTGGCGGTCTACCGGCGCTTGCCAGCGGTTCTAAAAACAAACGACGACCGACTAAACCGCCGGAGGACCATCGGTAAATTGACCGACGGTAAGCCGTCGGTCAAATAACCGGCGGCGTCACAGCCGAAAAACCGCCGGTCCAAAATCCGGTTATAACCGGCGGTCTAAGCCGCCGGAAAACCGCCGCCAACATAAACCGCCGGTGAAAGTTTCCTACGCGATTTTTTCCGGCGGCCAAAAAACCGCCGTAAAGCCACCGGTAGTCCAAAAAACCGCCGGTTAATATAGACTAACCGCCGGAAAAAACAGCCGGATTTCGGCGTTTTTCCTGTAGTGTCCTTTTCCTCGCTCTGTCTCTTGGGTTGAATTTGATGTGGGTTGCTTCAAGCTGAATGTTGGTATTGATGATGTTAGTCCTAATATGGGGTGTGGTGGTCTTATTAGAGATTGCCTTGGTAACGTTGTTCTTAGCTTTGCAGGGCCTCTTCATAATGGTAAACCTCTTATTGCTATTCTTACTTCCATTCTTTATGGCTTAAGATGTTGTATGTCCCTTGACATTGCTAGCCTTACTATTGAGACTGAGCCCTATTTTAATATTCAATGTCTTTTTAATGAGGTGGATTTGGTTTGTGAAGCTGACGCTTTTTACATTGTTAGGGATATTAAACATTTGTTGGTTTTCATCTCTGTTGATACTTCTAATATGGCTAAGGAAGGTAATACTTGTGCGATTTGGTTGGCTCGGTTTGGGGCTGGGATTAAATGTTTTATGGACATTGTCGAAGCCAATGCTCCTACTCCTTTGAAAGGACTCTTCAGATTAGACAAAATCTCCTTTCCTTATGTTAGAAGTTAATTTTTCCCCTTTGTTTTGCTGTTTCTTTCGGTTGGCCCAGCCTTGCTATTTGGTTTGGTTTTGAGGTTTCTTGTCTAGGTTTTTATCTGGCTGGGCTCCTAGGCTTTGCTTTCTCTGTGTTGGTGGATTGCAACCTCCATTTGATGGGTGACCTGTTTTTTGCTCTCCTCCTTTGAGTTCTTAGAGGGCTGGAATTTTTTCTTGGCTTCCTGGTGCTGGCTCTTTCAGGATCTGGTGGTTGGTTTGATTTTGCTGAAGCATTACGGGGCTTTTGGCTGGATGATTGACGGGCGCTTGCTAGTTGTCTTTTTCTTCTCTGTTAAGTGTTTTAGGAGTTTTGGGATTTATGTGCTGAATTCCTGGAACTCTAGAAAGGTAGGGAAGTGCTGTCTAGTCAGGGCTTGCTATGGTTCCTGGGTTATGTAGATGGTTATGCTCAGGTTTTTTGTTTGGTGTTATCTGGTTCATTTTGGTTGGGTGACTCTTTGGGTGATCCCTAATGCTTATTTCTAGTATGTTGGGGGAAGGCCTTTGGGCTGGATTGAGTGGCATCAGGTCCTACCTTATGATATTCGCGGTTTTCATTCCATCCTGAGCTATTCATGATCAAGTAGCTCTTGTACTTACTAGTTGTGTCTTTATTTGGAGAATGGTTTTTGGGTGTGCCTTTGGTATGTGCTGGGTAAGGTGTTTAGTGGTTGTTTTTTTGTGCTGGATTAACTGGTCTGGTTTGTGCTTTCAGCTTTGGTTTGTTGGAGTATTAGTGGGCTTTCGCTGGTTGGTTTATTATTCTCTATTTTGATTTCTGGGTGCTCGATTTTTGATTCTTTGTTGTGCTGTTTGGGGCATTTCTGTTTGGCCTTACATTGCCTTGCTTCTTGGGGCATTATTGCTGTGAGAAAAGTGTTTGGTGGGTATCTGCTCAGTCTTTACCTGGATGTCATTTGGGGGTAGACCATTGGGTTGATTTCTCCTGGTACTGATAGCTGTGTTGAGGGGTACTTTCTCTGGTTGGCGTGTCTTCAGATCTCTTCATACTGTGTTATTTTTCCTATAGTTAATTACCTCTCCCGATCACTAGAGAGAACTTTTGATTAAGGCTAGTTGTACTATGATACGTAGAGATACATGTTACCTAGCATATAGTAGCAACATGGGCTTGAATTTGGGAATTAGGTTTGAAGTTGGGAATTTGGAAAGTTTGATATTTAAAATAGAAATTTCACCACCTTAAAATTAAAACGGATGGTGGGGGAATGGATGATTAATCCGATCAAAATCCTATGGTTCTGTTGTCCCGGGCAATCGTGGTCCCTGGTCTACTTAGTCAGAGGAGGTAGTCGACCCAACCTGACAGAAGAATCCTTTTTGGCAGCCATGGGTTGCTTCGTCCAAGGGTACCTTGTAGACATGGGTTGAATGTTTGTCTAAGGGAAAAAATATAAATCCACCTTAGCTAACAGAGGGTTTTGTGCCCTATCGATTATATCCTATTGATTTATATCTCAAAAACTTGATGCCACTGAGGAACATATTGGCTCTGGCCATAACAGGTATTTTGTGGTGCCATTTGGCGGCAAAACTTCTCGGTTCAGAGGGCCCTGGGTCATAACCGTTTATCCTGCGGTGCCATTTGGCAGCACCGCTGGTTAGAGGACATGTACCACGTCCTTACTAGCAAGAGATTGTTTGAGAATGGATCCTAGTGATATTTTCGACCAGACATTAGCTCTATGTGAGCTGAAGTAAATTTCAATTTGTCCACCTAGGCAAACTGTTAAGGAGGGTGGATGAATTTTGCTTTAAAGAATGATAATTGGATTTTGAATTTTAAATATTTTTAGGATTGTTTTTGAATTTTTGGATTTTGGACTTTGTGGGTATTTGGATGACATTTGAAAATATTCAGTTGAGATCTTCGTTCAACACGGCCATCATTAGGATGTAAGGGGTCATTTTCATTTGAAAATAGTTGCAATTTGTAGATGAACCTTGTCGACTCCGTCGGGTTATCGACAAAGGATCAGATTTCGGAAGCTTTATACCCTTGTTAGTGAATTTTCATTATTATAAGCCTAGAATGCCTAATATGAATGTATTAGGACAAATATACCGGTGCCCGTAATCATATATTTGTTTGATGGTTCGAACCCTGTCGACTCCAATTGATCCGTATAGAAGGATCGGATTCGGACTTGAATTCACTTATTAACCCGCGCAGCATCCCTAGACGTCACGTGTGTACTTATAACATGCTCGCCGGGGCCCATGCAGGTCTAGTGATTGCATACCCCCTTGTTTGTGTACCTATGTGTATACAAATTACGGTGTATGTGCGGGGGCATTTTGAAATATTTATAGACGCTTTCTATCCGCTTGCATAGATGTTGCGGACCCGGTGGCATGTTATCTAGATGTTAGGAGGCACCTCATCATCCTGATGTTGACTCCCTCTTTCTCATTCACCGGGAGGTCCTTCTTGAAATTCGTGATCGCTGCTTTGAAAGAAACTCCATTCTGGATCTTTAGTATAGTAGACCTTTGCATAGTTGGTCTTCAAAATGAATAGATGTATTTAAGTACACTTGTCAATTGTAGTGTTCATAGATGTTAGAACTATTTTCTTCTCAAGTATAGAACCAAGAAGAAATTTTCAAACACCAAAAAGTTTAGTACGAATTTATTCAAACATCCCTTCCATTCTGTCGGGAGGTGTCATTCTCCGTACATCGAGTTGTCTTCATATCTGACGTACTTGTAAATCTCAATAATCGTTGTTGTAGGTGATGTTTATGCTTGTGTCTAGTAGGGTTCGTTGTGCTTACGATATACCCACTGATGTTATCCACAAGTGGCTCGTGTTTATTTACAGGAACCCATTGTATTCACTATGGCCTCCTAAAAGTGTTCGTAAAAGAGCCATTGTTCCTCAATCTTGTAGGGATTGTCGTAGGAGTCTATTACATCTGCTTTATGTCCACCTTGGTCATTCACAACTTATTTGCGACAATGGGTCCTCTGCTATTGATCTCCAGTGTCGCCTTCTTCAATCAACAGACAAATTATTGTTTGTATTGAGGTTTTGAATGATGCATATAAGATACACATGCATTTTGCAACCATCTGTTGTCATTGCAAGTATGGTGCAATTGTCCTCGTAGGGACTCGTATGTGCTTCAAATGTGTTGCATTTTGTATGATGAGTGTTGGATGAATTCCACTCATTGCTAATTTCTTCATACATTTGACCCCATTGCTTGTAGGACTTGATACACTTAACTGCATTTTGATCTTATGTTTGTAACAGATGGACATGATTGCTTACATGTAGATGAGCCATGTTGAGTGTCACAAGTCTTCTATTTTCTCAGCTTAGAAGAAGAGAAGTGATGTTTGAATAACAGATGATCTTTATTTTGATTGTTCAAGTCTCTTATATCAAGTTCAAATTCAAATCAATTTCATGTCCTTTGTAGTTTGTTCGAATTCAATATGGTTCTTTGTAATTCATCTAAGTCTTCGCTTGAATTCAATTATTCAAGTCAAGTTTCAATCAAGTTCTTCGTAGTCCAAGCGAATTCAAGCCATGTGTAGCTCAGGTAGTAAGTTCAAGTCCTTTTGGTTGAGTTTGATTCAAGTCCTCATGGGTCAAATTGCAAGTCCTCATTATTGTTCAAGTCATGATCAAATGAGGTTCAAGTTATAGCATATCATTTTGTATTTTTCGTTTATGTTCAAATTGAATTAAAGCTCTTTATATCTTTTCCAAGTTCATTTCAATTTCCATTATCACTCAAATTGAAAGCTTGAGTCCCTTAATGTCCTTTATAGTTCAAGTTCTTGTCTTTAAATAAAATTTTGGCAGCCTCCTGACATCTCTCCCATTTAGGGAAAAAATCAAGAGACAGCTTACCCGCCACGTCAAGAAAGACGTGCACGGTCGGTATTGTGAGACACCGCGGCCGTAGTCTTTATCATCCACCACGCCAAGAAAAGCGTGCATGGGTCTTTAAAAGTAGATATTTGAAAAAGACATTTCTTTTCTAGCGTACGGGTACTTATGTTTTTGCCCTGCCGTGCTAAGAAAAGCGCGCACAGGGATCGCCTGTTTCGTTTTAAGCACCTCACCAAGTTTCCTCCCACCACGCTAAGAAAAGCATGCACGGGTGGTCCCTTGGCGCGCCACAAATACCGAAAAATGACTTTAGGGAGATTACCCGCCTCGACAAAGCACCGGAGCGAACTTCCTCCCACCGTGCTAAGAAAAGAGTACGTGGGTGGTTATTCGCTTAGTTGCAAGTGTCGAGGGCGGGCTCTCCCCAGTTCAGAACTTTATAACTTAGCAAAGGGGCGTCAGTGGTGTTGGCTCGTAGATCAAGGTGAGAGAAGAGCGAGCTTCTCCTTTTCTTCTCTTTTTTTTGAATTAATTATAATTAATATTAATTAATTATTTTTAATTAATTATAATTAATTAGGATAACTAATTAAAGTTTATCATAATTAATTAAAAAAATAAGTTATAATTAATTTATAATTAATTATAACTAAATGATATTAATTAATTTTAATAAATTATAATTAATTAATAATAATTAATAAAAATTAAATTATAATTAATATATATATATATATATATATATATATATTTTTTGAATCCCTCATCCTGGCGGATTTACGAGATTTGGCCGAATAAGCACTCGAAAGGTAGAAAGTTATCTTCACAGCTGACGAACTCCCCTTGTTTCCAATCAAAATGTTGTAACTTCTGCACTGACTGGAAGGGAAGTCGCCGGGGAGCAAAGTCGAACAGCAAGGAAGGGGCGGAAGACTGCGAGAGAGCTCCGTCGTTGGTTCTGATCAAAAGGGCGTAACTTCTGATCCAACTAGAAGGGGACACCGTCGAAGGTGCAGAGTCGAACAACAACTAAGGAGTCTGAGAAGCAGCGCGGGAGAGGAAAGTTTCCTTCACAGTGCCGAGCTCCGATCGTTGATTCCGATCAAACTGTGGTGACTTTCATTCCAACAGGAAGGAAAGTCATCGAATGAGCTAAGTCGAACAACGACGAAGAAGCACGCTAGAGAGAGAGATCAGAGAATAGAGTGAGCGATGTGGTATTTAACGACGAAGGCCTAATCTCTTCGGTTATTTAACGACGCGAGCGAGTTGTGCAGGAGACGTGGGGAGAAGCAATGTCGGCGTGCGAGCGATGTGCGAGGGATGGCTTCGAGCAGGTATGCACGATATCCCTTTTTCGTTTTATTCGACAGGTCAACAACCACTAATTTGCATGTTTCATTATTAATGCTATACTATGAAATTGTAATTGACCATTGAGTTTAACATAGAAACCTCAACTCATTACATTGAACAATTCAAGCAAACCCCTAAGCGAGAAAATGACCGATTGATAATACTTCATGTACAGACAAAAATTCAACTAAAAATAGGTAAATATTATGTTATATTCATTTAAAACTAAAATTTATAGAAGTGGCTCTATTTAATGTTTGGATGTTATCTATCTGATTATATAATTAGTGCTGAAAGAATTTCATCGTTATCCGATTGCTATTCTAAAATTGGTTTTCTATGTACTCAGGCTGAATTTTGATAAAAGTGGTATCAAAACTATTCTGTTGGATATGAATTATACTGAAAAAGTCATTACGATGATTACAAAATTTTAGGAGTTAAATTGATGCCATTATGGGTCAAATAAGATATTTTTCTTTTAAATTGCAGGACTATAGCTAATTCCAAGAAGAATCTAAAGAGAACTATACCGAGTGTTACTGTCAATACTAATGCTTTACCCCAAATGATGATGGCAACTACTTAATTAATTTAGGACTTGATATCATAACCTTTGGGAGGAAATTACAGTAACAACTTTGCGGTTAAGTATCTGAAATTATTTCAAGTATGTGACCACCACTGCTTAAGTAAATTGAATGGCTTATAAAGGTGGAAAATTGGCTATTGTGTATCAATAATATATTGGATATGTTTTGCCCAAACGAGAGAAATATTTCATTGATTATAGTTGTAATAGATGGAGAGGTTGAAAGATGATGGAGGGGGCTATATCAAGATAAGTTCGGAGGAATGTCTAGTATTCAGATTAAATGAGAATCATTTACATAAGTTTTAAGAAACCAATTTGTACCTTTCCTATAAAGAGAAAAATTCAAGTTAAGTTCTTGAGGCTATTTTACGAGAGAGATCAGTAATGCAATATAAAACTGAATTTATTATTTTATAAAGCTATGCACTTTAGTTGGTTCATATTGCAGAGAAAAAATGCCATAGATTTTATCAAGGTTAAAGGATGCAATCAAACAACTCTAGTTCTTTTAGGGATTGATGATTATTCTATTTTGGTGGAAAGCATGTCAAGTAGAGTTGAAAAGGATATTCAGAATACTCAGAGGAGGCATGAATTTCATAAGAGAACAAATAAAGATGTGAATGGTTATATTCAGTCAAGATCACTCTTAATGAAAAAAACCAAATTGACAGAAAGTAAAACCAAGCAACAATAACAGTCAGTTTAGCATGAATAATTGATATAAATGTGAGAGGCAACACAAGGATGTATGCCTTCTTATAACAAATATCTTCTTTTATGAACCTGGACACAGCTAAAAAACGTCCTATACTTAGACAAAGATCTCAAGAGAAATAAAAGCAAATGTTGAACTGTATCAGTAGCGGACAGAGAGTAGTAGAATCAGTGGCATCAACTCCAATTCAAAATCAAAGCTGACGGAATACTCAACCTAGAGTATATGCATTATAAAATTATTATGATTGGATATTTTAAAAATTTGTACAACTTTAGATGTTTTGATGTTTGGATATTTTAAAAATTTGTACAACTTTAGATGTTTTGATGTCATCACTATGAGGAGCTCTAATATTGTTTGTAAGAAAAAGGATGAAGTTTCAATATATGTATTGATTACAGAGATCTGAGTAAGCTCATTAGTAAAAAATAAGTACTCGTTATCAAGAATTGATGATTTGTTTGGTTAGCTTAAGGGAGCTACAATTTTCTCTAAAATTAATATGCATTCTGGATATCATCAATTGTACATTAAAGAGGAATGCATCATCAAGACTGAATTAAAAATAAAATATAGCCAATTTGAATTTGTGGCAATGCCATTTGAAATAACGAATGCTTGGTAGTATTCATAAATTTATAAATAAAACATTCAAATCTGAACATATTTCCAATTGTATTTAGATAACATTTTGACTTATTCGGGAGATGAAGGAAGCCATTCCAACCATTAACTTCGAGTGCTTCAAACATTTGGGAAAAATAAGTTATATGCTAAATTCTCAAAATATAAATTATAATTTAAAAGTGTAATATTTTTGGACATGTAATCAATGGTGAAGATATTTAGTGGATCACAACAAAGTTAAAGCTACTGTAGGATGACGAGGCTAATTATAGTTTTAGAGGTGTGAAGTTTTCTAGGAATTGTAAGATATTACATGAATTTTTTAGAAGGATTTTATCAAATTGTAATGACATTGTCAAGGTCAACATAAAAGACTATGAAATGTGAATGGAACAATTAGTATAAAGAAGCATTTTAAAAGTTGAAAACATATTTAATGATGGCTATAATATTGATTATTTCATCAGATACAGAAGGATTTCAAATATTCATAATGCAACATGATAAAATAGTGACTTATGCATCAAAGCAGTTAAATAACTATGAAAAAAATTATTCTACCCATGATTTGAAATTGACAACCTTAAATTTATGCAGTTAAGATATGGAGACACTACTTATATAGAGTCAGGTGCGAAAACTTTATAGATCATAAAAATCTCTCATATATATTTAATCAAAAGAAACTCAACTTAAGATCGAGATGATGGATAGAGTTTATTAAAAATTATGATTTGGGTAGACAATATCACATTGAAAAGGCAAATGTGATCATAGATACATTAAATTGAAAGACTTTCAGCAGTGGGAATTGCATACTCATTCAATAGGAGCGAATGATTAAGTATATAGACAAATTAGTACTTTCAATGGTAAAAACTAAAAATACAAATTTCAAATTATTGAATCAACTAACAGTTCAATAAATATTGAAAGACATGACATATAATTCATTATCACATAATATTGGTTTTCAAAAAATCATATATATGGTAAAAGCAGGTCAACTAAAAAATTTTTATTTTAAATGAAGATAAATTATTACAGGAAGAATTTGTGGCAAATGTTAACAATTTAAGAGAAATACTATAAGAAGCACATCTCTTTAGTTATATAATTCACCCAAGCAGTAATAAAATATATCAAGAGCTCAAGAAAATATTTGGAGGCCAAGATTAAAAAGAAGTATTATAGAATTTATGATTAAATATATTATATATGAAACGATAAAATTAGAACATCAAAAGTCAGATGAAATGTTGCAGCCTTTACCAATACAAGGATGGATTTTGTAATTAAATTACCTAAATTGAGAGAGCCGTGGCATTGTATGGGTTATTGTAGATCGATAGACAATGTCTGCTTTTTTCTTGCCAATTAAACAACCTAACTTTATAGAAAATTGATAAAGATATATGTTGATGAAATTATAAGATGAGATGCCAAGATCTATAGTTCCAATAGAGAGGTCTGGTTTTCCCCTAGATTGTGAAAGAAGATTCAAAAAGCTTTGGGTACAAAATTAATATTTAATACTATATTTCATCCTCGAATAGATAGAAAATTAGAAAGAATAATACATACTCTAGAAAACTTACTCTATTTGTGTGTATTGTATTTTGTTGGAAAATGAGATTACAATTATCATTAATCTTACAAAAATAGTTTCCAATCTAGTATCAGAATGATGCCTTATGAGGCTCTTTAAGGGAGATAATGCAGGACACCTTTATGCTGGGTAGAAATCAAAGAAGAAAAAATGATTGGTACTTAATTAATAGATGATGCTACTAATAAGATTAGATTGATTAGAAATAGATTGAAAGCTACACAGGTTAAATAATATAAATATTATAATGCTAAATATAGGTAAGCTAAACTAAAATAGGTGAATTTGTCTTATCAAAATTAATCCAATAAATGGTGTGCAGTGTTTTAGTAAAATAGAAAAACTAAATCTGCGGTATGTTTGACCATTTAAAATATTGGAAAGAGTTGGAAATGTGGCTTACAGATTAGCTCTACCAATACACATACAAGGAATATATAATCTCTTTCATATATCAATACTTAGAAAACATATATATGATGAATCCAAATGAATTATGTCAAATGTATTTCATATACAATCTAATTTGAGATACATAGAAGAGCACGAGAGAATATTGGAATATAATATTAAATGACTCATAAATCGAGATATACCATTTTTACAAATTCTATGAAAGTTGCGAGCAAGTGAAGGCGACGAAGGAAGGTTCATGCATTTTGTGTTTTGCTTTCAGTGTAGTTGGAAACAGAGTGTCAGTGAGTAGTGGAGGTGTTCTATTTTGGTGCAAAAAAAAGGAAACAAAACTATGTGGTTACGATAAATGAAAAAGAATCTTGATGATTTTGATCATTAGATTCAAATAAAGATTGAGAAAGTCAAAAATTATTGGGGAAGCCAAAAGTAGTGAAGAGCAATTTGGGTACGTAAGTTTTCTTGTGCAATGATGTACAACAACAAAGAAGATGAATACGGGCCAAATTATGTGATCCTGTGCAGTAACAAATAACAATAACAATAATAAAAACAAGCCTTTATCCCATTATATGGGGTCGGCTACATGATTTTTTTCTATTTGTCCTATCAAGAGTTAAATTCTTATTTAAATCTAATAAAAATATCATTTTTAATACTTTCTAACCAAGTTTTTTTAAGTCTATCTCTAGCTTTCTAAATATAGGCTAGATCTAATACATCTACTCTCCTAACAAGGTTATTGGAAGATCAACATTTTATGTGACCAAACCATCAAAGGAGACTCTTTCTAATCTAATCTACCACTGGATCTACTCCAACTTTTTCACGTGTATACACTTTCACATTTTATCTCTAAGTGGAAAGCCACTCATCCACTTGAGCATATTCATTTTTGTAACACTTAACTTAATTTTATGCTTCTTTTTTGATGGCCAATATTCTACGTTGTAAATCTTGTAGGTTTCAACGCAATTTTATTAAATTTTCTCTTAAATTTGAGGTGTATTTTTCTATTACATTATAAGCCAGATGCATGATCCGAAATATCTAAAATGTGCACTCTTTTTAATGAATTGATCATCCAATATCACAACCCCAATACTAGAATTATTACTAATAAAATTGCACACCATGCATTCGGTTTTAGATCTACTCAAACGAAACCTTTTAACTCTAAGATTGACATCCATAATTCAAGTTTTTCATTAAGTCCCTCTCTAATTTTATCGCAAATAAGAATATTATCAACAAAAATTATACACCAACATACATCCTCTTATACATTTCTAGTAAGAACATCCATAACTAAAGCAAAAAGATATGGGCTTAATGCTAATTGTTGATGTGATCCAACTGAAATAGAAAAATACTTGGTTAAACTACCTTATGTTTGAACACTAGTAATAACTCTAGTATACATATCCATGACTTGAATGTAAGCATTATTTATTCATTTCTTTTCTAGAATTCCCTAAGGGGCTGTTTGGTCTGCCATATTATCAGGGTAAAGTAAAACAAATCCTGATATTTATTAAATTTGGTTGTTTGGGTAATATTGAGCGGAACAAAAGAAAACCCTCCGAAACTTTAGTGGTGTATTACGGAGCTTGTTTCGGGTGAATTAGAAACCCGCTCGTATTGAGCGGGTTATAAAATCTCTTGCTGAAGAAATACTTGCCATCATCGTTGCAAGGATCGGTGTTGCTGTTCGGCTTCATTGGTTCGCAGGAGGTGTAAGATTGTGCGAGTGGCTTCTTCGGCTCCTTCGTTCTTCTTCGACTTCGCTCCTCCAACGACGTTCCCTTCGCTTGTCCGATCTGAAGTTTCGACATTTTCATCGGAAGAAAGGACGGGAGCTCGCAAGTTCTGAAGGTAACGTTCTCCCTTTCGCACGCTTCTTCGGCCAAATCCCGTCAATCCTTCACACGACAGGAATTAGGTCAAAAACCCTTATTTTTCCTCGGTTAGATATAGCTCTGTCACCATCTTCTTGATGCGCACCTCAAACGATCTCTTCAGCTCCAATGGGCTCTTCGCATTCAGATTATAGATGGGGCAATTATTCCCGTTCGACTCTCACATGAGGCAGATTTCATTCAAAGCTTTTCTATTCATCTCTTTTGCCTCAAGATGAGGTTCCAACACATGGTTCCCCATTTGTTCATTCTTCTTCCTTGGGATAGTCGAGCTTGCTGCCAAGATCGGAGCAGGGGTTCTGTATTTTTTCTTTATAAACCGCTTTTTAATTCTTGATTTGTTATTTCTTAATGTCCGATTTAGGGCTATGGAAATAATGAATCGTTTATTCTTTGGCAAGTTTGCAAGGGGTTTCTTAATTTTTATCTTTATTGATTGTGGATAAAAAAATGTTTTAGTTTTTAGTATTTTCATATTTTGAGCTTCTTCATTTAATAGTTTCCGCATGTATTAGTATCATTTGCTCCAGAAATCACAAACTTGGCTATAGTTTACAGAGAAATATTATTTTTTCCTTAAATTTATTGTTGTTTGTGTTATTTTAATTGTTACTTTTTGGTTTGAGGTCACCTTTAGAATGTAGTCTATCTGTGTTAAGATTACCTTTATTATAGTTAATCTATTTGAAAAATGTTTTGCATAAGAAATTCAAAAGCAGGTCCATTATATTTGAAACAAAAACAGCTCAACTGGAATTTTGCAATTATGTTCTTATTGAGGAAAATTACATTGAAGCTTTATATAGTTCTACCCATGGAATGCCTCTTGATGGAATTAGATAGTGTTTGGATGGATTGCGTGGAGTAGAGAAGCCCTCTTTTAGCATAAGAGAATTTGAGGATTTTCCTATCAAAGCTATGATGTGTTGGGAGATTTGAACTTACAGAATGCCCTAGAACTGACCACTAGCCTTGATATTGCACCCATCTTGGGTATGTGTTCAGGCTTACTAAATCCATAGAACCTACACACCAGCATCTCATGGAAATTTTTTTTTTCAATGTTGCAATCTCTATTCTATTAACCATCTCTATCAGTTAGAGTCAAGTGAGCGGTATGCCCCGATCAACAACAAATGGCTACCATTTTTATAAACATGATTAGGTTGGATATTTATAATAGAGGCATCACTATGCACAATTTGATAGAGAAAACAAAAATAGTTGTGTTCATTTACCTCTGACATGTTTTGTTATAAAAGGTTGGATATTTCTTAATTACTATAAGTGTCAACTCACACTATTTGAGAACCGCACACTAGGTCATTCATAGAAATGTAACCAGTAAACCTTCAAACCTATGTGAAGGTATGATAAACTTGCCTTTCTTTTACCCAAATGAATTTAAGAGTTGAGCAAATAAAGCTTCCAGAAATGTAGATTTCAGTTTGTAGTTGTTGTATTGAAATCAGCAGAACAGAGAAATAAGCCTGCGATTTTATTAAGAATGTTGTACATCTACGTTCCGTCTTGCTTGCATTTATAAAAAACAAATTTGAGATTAAAAAATATAATGATTTTATTTTTTACTAGTTTTTCTTTTGATAAGTGCCTGTTGCATTTCTATAATTAAAAAAAAAAAATACAAATATATTTGTACAACATTATCTGTATTTTGCCTCTGCAAAACAAAAAAAGAAGGAAGATTTTCACTGTAATTTTTTTCCTATATAAATTTATAATTAAGAACAAGTCGTGCACTTGAGAATAACTCCTCATAAGTCATAGTAGTCGTTATAGTCTTGCTGTTCGGAGCTTTGAGAAGTTGCAGTTGGTCAGAATCTGTAGCAAGATGGATGGGGATTGATTTATTATGAAATAAATAAATGCTATTTCAAAAAATAATAAATTATTTTAACCAAACTAAATTAAGCTTGATTTATTTTAAATTGATTGAAGTAAATCTTAACTTAATTCGATTTAGGTTTAAATAAATTGAATTAAATAAAAAAAATTTATAACACCAAATAATATTAATTATTATAAATAAACTGTTTTTATTAATATACTTATTTTAATGCCAAAATAAATTATTAAAAAATGCTTTTACTTTACTTTGGATATACGTAACACTACGGGAAAACACGCGATTACCGTCGGATTTTCCGGCGGAATTTTTTGCGCCGGTACGAACGGTGCAGGTAACGGCGGAATGCTCCTGAATCTTGCGACGGAAAAATTACGACGTATTTGGCGGCGCATAATATGACGGAACTTTTCCGGCGTCCCATTCGCCGGTAAATGCGTCGGTAAAACGAGCTCTGAACCTATTTCGTCGCACGTTGCGGCGGAAACATACCGGCGAACATTACCGACGGAACTTCCGCCAGCTTATTTAAACTCAACGACTTATTTCCGTCGCACGTTACGACGGATCTTATTTCCGGCGGATACTCCGCCGGAACGTCCGCCGGTGAAAGCCCTATTTTTCGACACCGAGCCCCTCTGGCCGCTCATTCGTTTCCTTCCCTTCTCTCACCTCGCGTGTTTCGCTCGTCGCCATCCGTCGCTCGCCGTGGACTGACGTCGCCGACGGTCACCGGACTTCGCCGAGCATCCTTTCCTCTCCTTCCTGCTCGCGCGCCGCCGAGGGTCGCTCTTCGCCGACGGAACGGAAGGTATTTTGTTTCGTTATTTTTTCCTATTTCGGTTGGGTTACATCAAGGATCAGTCTTAAGTCCATATCGTTTTGCTTTAGTCATGGATGTTCTCACTAGACATTTGCTAGAGGATGTACCTTGGTGCATGCTTTTTGTTGATGATATTCTTCTTGTTGATAAAACTAGAGAGGGAGTTGAAGGAAAACTTGAACTATGGAAGTCAACCTTAGAGTCTAAAGGTTTCCATTTGAGTAGATCTAAAACCGAATATATGGAGTGTAATTTTAGTACTAATAGATATAGTGGAGGGATTGTGACTTTGAGCGATCAAGTCATTAAAAAGAGTATATGTTTTAGATATCTCGAATCTATTGTTCAAAACAATGGTGAAATAGATGTGGATATTATCTAAAACGGATTATATGAAGTGCAATTGTGACTTTGCAATTGTGACTTTTGGTTATCAAATCATTAATAAGAGTACACATTTTAGATTTTTTTGATCTATTGTTCAGAGTGATGGTGAAATAGATGGGGATATTATTAGTAGAATTCAAGTTGGATGGTTGAAGTGGAGGAATGCATCGGGCTTATTGTGTTATAGAAAATTCCGCCTAAAACTTAAGGGAAATTTCTATAAGTCGATATGCACGACTTGCAATGCTTTATGGTGCCGAATGTTGGCCACTAAAAAAGAAGCATATATAATACTAAGTTAAATGTGGCAGAGATGAGGATGCTTAGGTGGATGAGTGGCTTGACCCTTAGAGATAGGATGCGAAATGAGCATATACACGGCTTCGAGAGACTCATGCCGCATCAGGTGAGGGCTCTTCTGGCGGCTCTGTGGAGTATTCTGAGTATCACATCTGGTCGCAGGCCGTCGGAGGAATGCAGCATGGTAGAGTATATGGCTTAGGTGCGCAAGCTCAGGCCTACGAGGGGTTGACCTCCTCTACTGCATCCAGCTTCGCATCCAGTTCTCATGACTCGTTACAAGCTCAACAAATAAGTGCCGTTCCAAGCTCATTCAAGGGGACCTTGCAGACCTGGGGTGAATATTTGCCTAAGGGGACAAATTTGAATCCACCTATGTTAACAAAGGGCTTTGTGCCCTATCAATCATATCCTATTGATTCATATCTCAATGATTTGATGCCAATAAGAAATGTAACGGCGCTGGCCATAACCGGTATTTCGTGGTGCCATTTGGCGGCAAAACCACTCGGTTCAGAGGGCCCCGGGTCATAACCGTTTATCCTGCGGTGCCATTTGAAAGCAAACCGCCGGTCTGAGGACACGTACCACGTCCTTACTGGCAGGAGATTATTTGAGAATGGATCCTATTGATATTTTCGACTAGGCATTTAGCTCTTTTGTGAGCTGAAGTAAATTTTGATTTGTTCACCCCGACAAACTGTTGCGGATGGTGGATGGATTTTGCTTTAAGCGATAAATGATTTGTTTCAATTTTTAAATATCTTAGAGCTTGATGATTTTTTTGGATTTTTGTGGAATTTGAATTTTGTAGAAACTTTAGAACATTTTAAAATATCTGAGAGATTAACCCCTCCGGTTGAGATTCACATTCAACACGGCCATCATCGGGGTGTTTGGGGTCATTTCTATTTATTTGATTGAACCTTGTCAACTCGACCAAGCTGTTGATCGAGGATTGGTTTTCCTGTAGGCTTTGTGTTTTTGTTTGTGAATTCTCTTGATTATTGGCCTTGAGGGCTTAATATGAATGTATTAAAACAAATACACTGGTCTCCACAACCGGGTATATTTGTTTGATGGTCCGAACCCTGTCGACTTCTATTGATCCGTATAGAAGGATCGGATTCGGACTTGAATTCACTTGTTAACCCGCGCAGCATCCCTAGGCGTCACGTGTGTACCAATAACACGCTCGTCGGGGCCCATGCGATTGTTTTAGAATTACATTAATTTGACATACCCTTTTGTGTACCTATGTGTATACAAACTACGGTGCGCTTGTGCGGGGGTATTTTGAAATAATTGTAGTAGTGTAGGTAATTGTCATTATAATGCATAACTTTTCACTTGAGAGCTTGTACACGCCTTCTGTCCGCTAGTACGAGTATTGCGGATCTGGTGGCGATGGGTTGTAGGTTATAGACGCCTTCTGTCTGCTTGCATAAATGTTGTAGATCCGTGACACATAAAAGTGCGTTATTTTGTTATTTTCTGTAGGGGCATTGTAGTGCACTAACGAATCTCCTGCTTTGCTCGTAGGCGACAAACTTTCCAGTGGTGGTGTGCCTACTTTAATTAGGGTCGTACAACCCGTGACACATAAAAGTGCGTTATTTTGTTTTTGAAGACATATGATCACAGGCTGTACGAGCTGCTTAACTTTAACAGCTGGTGCGCACACTACTTAGAGCGCCCGTGACTTGCAATACGACGGGCACATTTTATTACAAGGGGTTTAATCAGAAAATTATCGGGGATGTGCGAGAATTCCTACATGTTTATAATGAACACAAAAGTATTTTATAGAAAAGATAAATTTTCTTTTTACTTTTACTTTTACTTTTACTGCCCCAATTTTCTTTTAAGATAATTACCAACCGTATTCACTAGTATTTAAACTCGTATTTATGCACGTATTTACGTTCGTATTTCACTTGCTAGTGAATACTCTAGGAATCCGATGCCAGAGCCTCGAAATGGCATCTTAGGATCCTAAGTGGATTGGGCCCGCAGGTGTACCTTCCCCGTCCTTTAGCAAAGGATCCTAGGCTGGTGGGGCCCACAGGTGTACCTTCCCTGTCTTGTAGCAATGGGATCCTAGGATAGTGGGGCGCACGAATAATTCAAACTCAATGTTATAAATAAGAGGGGATTTCAACTCATTTCTTCCCATCCCATTTCTGTAAGGAGATTTTGGTGAGGGACCTAGGTGTACAAGTCAAGAGTTAGGAGGAAGGGGCTTGATTCCTACCTATTGGTGAACAACTAATTCTCTTGAACACTCACTGTATGTTGCATTTCATATTGATTTATATTTCTTTTGAATTTGTTTTCCAGTGTCAGGAGCCTAGGGTGTCGTATATTTTTTTTTGTTAACTTAAAACTTTTAAGTGGATTCTAAATCTCTTTTAAATTTTTTAAGTTATAGGTTTTGCTGAAAATTTTGTCAGCACTCCGACATCGTCCCCGCGTAGGGGGCTGCATCAGAGCGTGTAAGGCCTTCCCGCCTGCCAAGAAAGGTAGTCACGGTAGGTGTCGGGTGACACCGCGGCCGCAGTTCCAATCCCCGCTTGCTAAAAAAAGCGATCACGGGGTCTTTGAGCACAATTTAAAGTATAGCATTTTCCCCGCCTAAAAATAGTGACGGGTACTTAATTAAATAATTTTTCTACAAATAACAAATTTCCCCGTCTGCTAAAAAAAGCAGTCACGGGTACTTAAGTTTCATGCATACGAATTTCCCCGCTCGTTCAGTGCGTCACGGGTACTTAAATTTCCTCGCCCGCTAAAAAACGTGGTAACGAGTACTTATTTCATGCACAGAAATATAAAATACTAGTTTTTACCTTGGGTGCGCAGTAATCGAGGTGGCGACGACGGATGGCGGCGACGGTGGGAGACCTGCGATGCACAATTTAATTTTTTTTTAAATATTTGTGCAATTTAATTAATCATTTATGCTTTTCTTTTATTTAAAATAAAGTGTAGAGAGAGAAAGAAAGGAAGAAAGCTCTCTTTCTAGAGAGAAAGAGAGGGAAAGAGAGGGAAAGAGAGGATTTTTGGTGGAAGGGGTTTAAGGTATGTAAAAAATTGGGGGAGTGAGATTAGAGAGAGAAAATCTCTCTTTCTCTAATTTTTGGAAAGAGAAAGAGAGAAGGAAACTCTCTTTCTAGAGAGAGAAAGAGAGGGAAAGATGGAATTTGAAGGGAATTTGCGTAGAGAAGGTTTGGGAGGTGCAAGGAAGTGAGAGGAGAGATTTAGATAGAGAAAATCCCTCTCTTCTAAATTTTGGAGAGAGAAAGAGAGAGTGCGTAATTTTTTTCTCTAGGGAAGGAATTTGGAGGTATGGTGGAGAGGAAAGATGCTTGGGGTGGAGATGGAGCCATTCATAAAGAGATTTTACTCTCATTCTAGAGAGAGAAAATTTTCTCTCTAGGTTAGAGAGAGAAAGTGAGGGATGGTGAAATTTTTTTATTGGATGGTGTAGGATATGTGTAAGAACATTTTTTGTGAAGGATAGTGGGTGGTTTGGTGAGTGGATGTGGAGATAAAAAAAATAGAATTAGGGTTTTTGTAGGTTTGTTGAGATTGGGGTGGAGGAAGAAGATGAAGATGAAGGAGAGGAAGGAAAAGAGAGGGGAGGAAGAAAATGGAAGGAAATGAGAGGAAATATGAAGGGATGATGAAAGAAAAAAGAAAAATGGGGAAGAGGAAGAAGAGAGAAGGAAGAAGAAGAAGAAGAAGAGAAGAATTATGGAGGAAGAAGAAGAAGAAGAAGAGAGGAAGGAGAGGAGAAATTACCTTGGAGAGCTTGGAGAAAGAGAGGCCGGCGGCTTGGAGGCGTGAAAATGATCGTGAGTGAGGAGAGAGGGGCGGTTGGGAGATACAAGGGAATGAGGGTTTAAGTGAGGGGTAGTTTAGGTATTTTTGGGATTTTTTTTATTTTTGGGGTAGTATTTAATTATTAATAATAATTATCTAATTATTATTATAATTAGTGTTAATTATTAAAAAAAAAGGGCTTGCTTCTGTTGCCTTGCCTCAGCCCACGAGCCTCCACTACCGACTCGCGAAGGTACGAATTTACCTAAACTCAGATTCTCGCTTTCGTTGTTTGTAGCAGACCGGAAAACTGCCTATACACGCCTTTATTGCGCGTGGTGGGATGGAACCCCGATCCGACGCCAACAACGAAGTGGGCAATCACCTAAACTCCACTTCGACGTTCGTTGCGCACCGGCAAACCGCCTATACATGCCTTCATTGCGCGTGGTGGGATGGGACCCGGTGCGGCACCTACAACGAGGTGTGGTCACTCATAAGTACCCTGGAGCAAGGGGAAAGCAAAATGTCTTTTTTTAAACTGGTACCGAAGACCCCATACAAGCCTTTATTGCGCGTGGTGGGAGGAAAGAGCACAGTCGCGGTGTCCTCGTTTGAGGACACCTACCATATACACCTTTATTGTGTGTGATGGGAAGGACAAATTTCTCGTAGTTTTCCCCTAAACAGGGGAGACGCCGGGAGGCTGCTGAAATTTCGGATGAAAATGTGTCCGTACTCGGACTTGTTTGAACTCAAAAGAGCAAGAACCTGGACTCAAATGAGAAAGAAAAGTCGACTTGTGGGCTTGAACCTGAACAAAATCTAAATGATGAATAAAAGGTCAAACTCAATTAAAATAAGATCAAACTGGAACCAAATTCATATAAAGTGAAATTGAACTCAATTAAAATAAGATCAAACTGGAACCAAATTCATATAAAGTGAAATTGAACTCAATTAAAATAAGATCAAACTGGAACCAAATTCATATAAAGTGAAATTGAACTTGCAAGGACTTCAGAAGACCTTGAACTCAAACTTGAATCATATACAAAGGATTCAAACAAATTTGTGCACCTGACTCGGACTCGAGTGAACTCAAACTGAACTTAAGTTGGATCCGAACTTGACATGAACAATAAAGAACATGAACTTTCAAGAACAACAAGGGACTCGATCTTGCATTTCATTTGGATATCAAATAAGATGAACAAGACTTTGAACAAAGATTTGAACTTGTACATTTGAACTCAGATTTCTTGAACTCAAGCTAAAACAAATATGCAAGGATTTGTGCCAAGACTTGCAAATCCAAACTTTACTTGAACATTTGGACATGGATCAAACTCGAACAACAAAGGGCTCATCGCATCCAAATATCCAATGTGGCTCATCTACGAGCGACAAAAGAATCCAACATGTAACGGGCTAGCAATAAAGGTGTATTCGAAGAATGCAAAGCAAATGTTGTCTTTGCACAATCAATATCATTTGACTTAAGTGAGTGCCCCGCTCTCCTACAAGACATATGACGAATCAAGATACAAGCAAGCACGCTACAAGACCTTAATGCATACGAACAAAGAACTTAGTGGACCCTTACAACCGTCTCCACGGGATCAAATGCAATGTGCTTACAAGGACAACAAATGATTGCAGAAAGCATACATGTGTCCTACATGCATTATTGAAACCTCCAACACTAGCAACAATGCCTGTTGATCGAAGAGGGCGAACTTGGAGACCGATAGTGAAAGATTCGTCCCTACAAGCAAGCACAATCATCAAACCACCTGAGATTGGTGAAAGATGGATATAGTGTAGGGACAACGACTCTTCTACAAACACTTCCAGGAGGTCGTAGTGGATACAGCGGTCCCCTGCAAATATACACGAGCCGCTTGTGGATAACAACAGTGGATATATCGTAAGTACAACGAACCCTTGTGGACACAAGTACATATGTCACCTACGACAACGGTGATTAAGACCTACAAGTACGTTGGGTACGAGAGCAGCTCTGCGTACGGAAAAGGACACCACCCCCCTGGCAGAAGGAAAGGAATGTTTGAACAAATTAGAACTAAACTTCCTGGTGTTCCAAAGCTTCTTCTTGGTCCTATCCTTACGAAGAAAATAGCTCAGGTATCCACAAACACTGAAAATAGCAAGTCTACTATACTAAATATCCTGTAAAGAGTCCCTTTGAAGGCAGTAGCCACAAACTTCAAGAAAGATCATCTCCGGTGAATGAGAAAAGGGGATTCAAAATCAAGATGATGAGATGCCTCGTGACATCCAGATATACCGCCACCGAATCTGCAACACTTATGCAAGCAAACATAAGGCGTCCACAATCTACAACGCACCGCCACCGGATCCACAACACTCGTAGTAGCGGACAGAAGGCGTGTATAAGCTCTCAAATGGCAGTTACCTGCACAACTATAATTATTTCAATGTACCCCTGCACATGCACCGTAATTTGTATACACATAGCAAAAGGGGTAAATACAATTACAATCCGCATGGGCCCCGACGATCCTGTTATTGGTACACATATGACGTCTAGGGAGGTTGCGCAGGTTGATAAGTGAATTCAAATTCAAACCCGATCCTTCTATACGGATCAATAGGAGTCGATAAGGTTCTAACCAACAAACAAGTATATCTTATTTTTTTATTGCATTCATATTAGGCCGTCAAGGCCAATAACAATGAGAATTCGCTAATAAAGGCACAAAGCCTACGAAGCCCGATCCTCCTAAGCAGGTAAATAGGAATGGACAGGATTCGAACCATCGAATAAATATGCAATCACTAAGTCGTACGGAATATTTATATTATACATTCATATTAGGCCTTCAAGGCTTATAACAAAAGAAATTCATTCTCAAGGTCATAAAGCCTACAAAACTTGATCCCCTATCGGCAAGTTGATAGGGTCGACAAGGTTCACAAATACTTTCAAATAGAAATGACTTCAAAGTCACCCCGATAATGGTCATGTTGAATGCAAATCTCAACTGGAGGGGTGATTCAAATACTTTCAAATGCAACCCAAAAATCCAAATTTCCCAAATCCAGATATTTAAAATTGAAACAACACTATCAAACACTAAAAGTAAAATACATCCACCCTCCGCAATAGTTTGCTCAGGTGGATGTTGACCTCTAAGCATTAACCAGCACAACAAAAATGAAAATCCCGTGTACATACCTATAGCCCGTCGGATCCACATATCCCGTAGAGAAGCTCCGCAAAACTCGCAAGAAATCCTGCATACCTCGTATACGACGACTCAGTTCGGTTCTCCGGGAATCCTGCACGAAATCGCGCTGAATTCCTATAGCTCGGCGCCGTTGCGTCGCTTCTCCGTGTTTCCTGCTCAAACCCCGCTCGAGGAGACTCATTCCCTTCGTTAAATACCGACCCAACCTCCACTCTTCCGGCTGCTCGTTCCACTCTCCACGACCGAACTCCCTCACTCTCGATACCTCTCCACGTGAAATCCCTCAGCCGTCCCGACCTCCTCCGATCTCCATCCAGCTTCCACGACCTCTTCTCCTCCCATAACCCCACCTCACTGCCTCCGTTCCAACAGCCCGACCTCCGCCTCCCTCCAGTTCGCAGAGAGAGAGAGAGAAAGAGAGAGAGAGAGAGAGAGAGAGAGAGAGAGAGAGAGGAAGCATCCATTACCTCATCTTCCCCAAGCCGAGCTCCCTCCATCCCGTCCGAAGCCAAGCCCGATCGTCGCCCCTCTGCCACCGTTCGACTCTACCCTTCGACCGACTTTCCCTTCCATTTGGATCGGAAGTTACTTCATTTTGATCGGAAGTAACCACAGGAGCTCGTTGGCTTGAAGGTAACCATCTCCCTTTCGTGCGCTTGTCCGGCCAAATCCCGTAAAGCTTCCAAGCAAAGAGGGAGAGAGGGAGGAGAGATTAGTTGATTTTAATTAAAACTAATATTAATTAGTTTTAATTAGAATTAATGATCGTTAATTTTAATTAATTATAATTAGAGTTAATGTTAAATTAATTTTAATTAATTTTAATTAAAGATTATTTTAATCAATCATAACTAATTTTAATTAACTATGATTATTAATTTTAATTATAATTTTTATAATTAATTATGATTAATTTTAAGTAATTAATCATAATTAATTTTAACTAATTATGGTTAACTTTAATCAAAGTTAATATTAATTAAATATGATTAATTATTATATTTTTAAATTAAGATTAATTAAAATTAATTATTTATAATTAATAAAGGTCATTTATAATTAATTATTTTAATTAATTATAATAACTTATGCTTAATTATAATTTAAAAAATAATAACAAAAATATTCCCTCCACTCTCTTTCCTCGGCGTTCGTGTCGGACCGGCAAACCACCTAAGCACGCCTTTAGTGGCCGTGGTAGGAAGGAACCCGGTGCGACACCTACGACGAGGTAGGTGAGTGACCCCTCGATCCACGTGTCAACCACTACAATCCCGCGGAGGTATGAACTTTTCTAAACTCAAAACCCTACTTCAATATTCGTGGCAAACTGGAGAACTGTCCTAAGCACGCCTTTATTGGCCGTGGTAGGATGGAACCCGGTGCGGTACGTACGGCGAAGCGAGGTCGTTCTTAAGTACCCCCGGGCGGGGGGAAATCAAAAATTTTCTTTTCGAAAAAAATGATTTTTAAAAACCCCAAGTACGCCTTTAGTACGCGTGGTGGGAGAAAAACAAAAAATACAACCGCCGCGGTGTCTCACCAACACCAACCGTGCACGTCTTTAGTGGGGTGGCGGGTAGGCGGCCTCTTGGTTTTTTTCCCTTAACAAGGGAGACGCCGGGAGGCTGCCGAAATTTTATCTAAAATACAGACAAAGACTTGGAACCATTTGAGACTTGTGGACTTGTTTCAATCTACTTAAGTAAACTCAAACCTTAAATGAACCATAAAAGGATTGAACTTCAACTGAAATTCAATCAAAATTGAACAAGACTTGGACAGCAGGGGACACTTGAACTTGATGAAGACGTATTCAAATTTGAACGATTACTTATACTTGAAACTTTTAAGCAATCAACTAAAGTTATTCTACAAGGAATTGAACTCAAGATGATAAGAAGGATAAGAAGGCGATCTATCTGAATCCTATCCAAACAAGCAAAGGCTCGCAACTTAACTATGAAAACTTGCAAACTAGAAATTGGGTCAATTGGACTTGTATACAAGAAAGTGCAAAGGACTATGCATAATTAGAACCCCAACTGGATTTAAGCAAAGAGTTAGGCAAGTTGACAACAAACTTGTAGACTTGATTTGGGCTCAAACAAAACTCAAATTAAACTTGAATGAGATATGAGCTACATTGATTTGAAATTCAAACTTGGGTTTATGTTTGAACTTGGCAAAGAACTCAAATAGAAATCATTGCAAGAGAACTTGGTTTGAACCAAGTGAAGGGGACATAGAAAGTGAACTCAAATAGAGAACTTGTGGGCATGCACTTGAGCTTGAAACTTGAACTCAAGTCGACAAACAAACAAAGGGTTTACTCAAATCAGAACTTGAACTTGGAATGAGCTCGATTCTAAGCTAGATTCAAACCAATTCTTGAAATCAGGGTTCAAATCATTCAAATGAACACCAAATGATTAAATGGTCAGTATTGAATAAAATAACCTTGAACACCACTTGCTACCATATGAGGTCTCTAATGAATGATACGGTTTATTCATATGGAATATACTATAGTCCAAATATGACCACTAGCTAACAATAGCAACGTGCTTATGATAAAAAAAATACAATCTTTGCAAAGGTTAAGAAATGATTATCCCAAATGGAAGGGAGATATTAATGACCAAAAGTATCATATTCAACATACATGTTGCAACTCATCTTGTTAGCATATCCTCACTTCTAAATGACAAAGGATTGTGAAAGATATGAGATAGTTACGAAGCTATGACATGGACTAGAATTGAACTAGATAAGCAATCAATGAAGGGATGAATTTGAATGATCTCTAATGAAGGCTAGGAGATGACTACATCAAAAATGCAAATCTCTGCGGTCTATTGTAGAAGACCTTTCAAGCATTCTAAAATACTCCTGCACATGCACAATAGCTTGTATGCACCTAGGTACACTAAAAGGGGTATACAATTATCAAACCTGTATGGGCCCCGGCGAGCGTATTATTAGTACACACGTGACGTCTAGAGATGCTGCGCGGGTTGGCAAGTGAATTCTAATTCGAACCCGATCCTCCTATACGGGTCAATAGGAGTCGACAATGTTCGAACTTTCAAACAAATATACGATTGCTACGACCGTTATATTTGTCTGAATACATTCATATTAGGCCTTCAATGCCTATAAAAATGAGAATTCACTATCAAAGGCTCAAAGCCTACAAAACCCAATTCTCTGTTGACAGCCCGATAGAGTTGACAAGGTTCAATCCATAAAGTGAAAGTGACCCCAAACACCCCGATGATGGCCGTGTTGATTGTAAATCTCAACCGGAGGGGTTCCCAAATACTTTCAATTGTCTCCCAAAAGTCCATTCCAAATACTTTCAAACTCTACCCAAAATATCCACAAAAAATGCCAAAACTGCACAAAAATCCCAAAACTCCACAAAAATCCCAAAAATCCATAAATTCTCAAAAATCCCAAATTCCAGAAAACTTCACAAAAATCTCGAAATCCCAAATTACCAAAAATATTTAAAAAATGGAATCTAACCATCAAGGCTTAAAGCAAAATCCATCCACCCTCCGCAATAGTTTGCCGAGGTGGACAAATTCAAATATAACTTTAGCTCACAAAGAGTCAAATGCCTAATCGAAAATATCACTAGGATCCATTCTCAAACAATCTTTTGCCAGTAAGGACGTGGTACGTGTCCTCTAACCGGCAGTTTCGCCGCCAAATGGCACTGCAGGTAAACGGTTATGACCCGGGGCCCTCTGAACCGAGTGATTTTACCGCCAAATGGCACCACAGATAGCTGTTATGGCCAGAGCCAATACGCTCCTTAATGACGTTAAATCCTTGAGATATGAATCAATAGGATATGATCGATAGGGCACAAAGCCCTCTGTTAGCTAAGGTGGATTCAAATTTGTCCCCTTAGACAAACATCCAACCTCGGTCTACAAGGTCCCCTTGGACGAAGCAACCCATGGCTGCCGACAAGGATCCTTCTGTCAGGTTGGGTCGACTACCTCCTCTGACTAAGTAGACCAGGGTCCACGATGGCCCGGGATGACGGAACCATGGGATCTTGATCGGGTCTATCATCCATTCCCCCACCATCCGCTTTAAGTACGCGATGGTGAAATTTCTATTTTAGATATCAAATCTGCCCGAATTTCCAAACTTCCAACTATTCCATACCTATGCTGCTACTATATGCCAGATAACACGTATACTCTACGTATCTGATTGACGACTAGCCTTAATCGAAAGTTCTCTCTCGTGATCGGGAGGGGTAATTAACTATAGGGGCTTGCGCCTATAGGAAATCAGAACTCAGATCATAAAGTCCTCGCAAAATGAGGGCGAAATCTCTGGGTAGTATCTTATCTACAAACCCATCTGCCTTCCAAAATTTACCTCGGAACTTATATCAGTTAAAACTCCCTTGCCGAATAAGAAAAGCGAGTGGAGGACGGGGCCGAATTTTCGGAGCCCACATTGGATAAATTTAAAAACTATTTCAGCACGCAAAGAGCTAATGCCTAGTCGAAAATATCACTAGGATTCATTCTCAAACAATCTTCTGCCAATAAGGATGTCGTACATGTCATCTAACAGGCAGTTTTGCCGCCAAATGACATCGTAAGATAAACGGTTATGACCCGGGGCCCTCTGAACCGAGTGGTTTTGCTGCCAAATGGCACCACAAAATACCGGTTATGGACAGAGCCAATACACCCCTTAGTGCATTAAATCCTTGAGATATGAATCAATAGGATGTAACTGATATGGCACAAAGCCCTCTATTAGCTATAAGGTGGATTCAAATATATCCCCTTAGACAAACATTCACCCCAGGTCTACAAGGTCCCCATGGACGAAACAAGACATGGTTGCCGACAAGGATCCTTCTACCATGTTGGGTCGACTACCGCCTCTGACTAAGTAGACCAGGGACCACGATGGCCCAGGACGACAAAACCATGGGATCTTGATCGGGTCTATCATCCATTCCCCCACCATCCGCTTTAAGTTTTAGATGGTGAAATTTCTATTTTAAATATAAAACCTTCAATTTTCCAACATCCAAACCTATGCTGCTACTATATGCCAGATAACACGTATACTCTACGTATCTGATTGATGACTAGCCTTAATCAAAAGTTCTCTCTTGTTAGTGGGAGGGGTAATTAACTATAGGGCGTCTATAGAAAACCAGAACTTATATCATAAAGTCCTCACAAAATGAGGGTGAAATCTCTGGGTAGTGTCTTATCTACAAACCCATCTGTCTTCCAAAATTTACCCCGGAACTTAAGTCCGTTAAAACTCCCCCTCGCTGAAGAAAAAGTAAAATCAGTGCGGGCGAAGGCCGGGGCCCAATTTTTGGAGCCCACATCTGATGTTAATTAAGATATTTCATACGTGAAGATTTTAGATAAATTAGACTAATATATGAGTATAAATAAAATTTTTATAATAATTATATTATGTCTTTAAATTATTTATCTTGTTGAATCTTAGCTCATATCATATTATATTGAATATAATTTCAACTAAAAGAAAAGATAAGGTAGAGCCTAAATAAGAGTAATATTTTCATATTTAGATCTGCGCAATCTTGTGGGTGAATAGTTTCATTATAAGATAAAAATTTTGGCACGTATGTCTATTATAATCAAAATGAATCTTTTGATGATATGATATACAAAAGTAAACATGATTAGTTTTAGCAGCTCAATAGTTTAATAGATGAAAATTTTATTATGAATATGTTTCTACACTAGTAAATTTTGGATATTTTCACTTCTTTCAATTTAGCATTTATGGTATACAAATTGGTTAGGAGGATATATCTCTGTTCAATTTGTGTCGACCTAAAGAGGTTGTTGTGGGGTATGTAAAGAGTATGACTAAGGGTTTTTATGGGACAATTATAGCGTTTTATAAAATTGATTGTGAAGTTACTGTGGAGAAAATAACTTAATTACTCTGATTATAAAAAAATAGCTTTGCACCATCGAAGTTTCTAAAAAAAATAGTAAGAATGTTGCAAGAAAGTAGTATGACGATGTCTCAAACAAATTTTAAGTTTCTTTGGTAAAAAAGCTTTGGACTTCCAAATTAGAGTTTTGGAATATTAGCTAACTAATTTACAAGATTTTAAGCCAATTGAATTTTGGTAGGAAGTTAAGAATTTTCCAAAGATATGTTAGGGATTTCAAATGTTAACTATAGTTAACTCACAACTCAATCTAAAAATTGGCAGCACACCATTGTGTATGTACAAGTTTTGTAAGAAACAAAGTTATTTTTTCAGTGAGACAATAAGGTATAAATAATATATGAAGTGATGTAGAAAAGGAGGAAAACACACAAAAAAAAAAGAAAATCTCCAACAAAATTCATCCCAAGGGTTATATTGGTCGACAAGAGGAAGGCATTGAGAAATGGGTTTGGTGGTGATGGATTGAAGAAACAGAAATAAAATGATGTCATAGTAGAAAACGGCTAGGGGGTTGCCCAAAAAAAAAACACAACTAAACATTAGAAAAATACACAAATAGAAGACACTTGATAGTGTTGAGGAAGCATTTTAGCATGGAAAAGGCTGAATGTAGAGCAATTTATGACTGAGGTGATGTTTAGTTGTCGAAGCTTAAAGTAGAGAAAAGTAAAGGGGAAGAAGGATGCGAGCAAGAACTTGCACCTTTTTCATGGATGGTCTTATGATAAAGTAGAACTGTAGAAGTGACAAATTGTTTAGATCAGGATTCATTTTCATAAGGAATTGAAGCTTGCTCAGATAATAAATAATGTAGAGAGGACATAATAAAATGATACTTAGATGATGATTACAAAATTGAGGGAATGGGTAGACAACCACAGGTGATGGATAAAAAGGTTACACAACTCTATGTGGGGGGAGAGAGAAAACACAAGCTAAAAAGAGATAGGAAGAAGAGAGGAGTAAATCAACCATTGTTTGATTTTAATATTATTCAATTGCTTCATATATTCCCAAGGCATAAAAGGGTCCTTAATACATACCTAACATGCTTAATGTAATATTTTAGCTATGATTTAAACATATAGTGACCACCAGCACAAAAAGCACTAACCATTATGATGGTTCTGCATCACTAGACTCACTAAGGTTTTATTGATTCGAAGGAATTAACGGGAAAGGAGAAATTGTTTATCTTGTAATTACATCTTGATTGTTCTGTTTGATAGTAGTTCACAGGAACGCAGATTGGTTAAGGATTTTATCCACAAACTAGGGCACTGATATGATAGAAACGCAGATACAAGGATGAAATATGGAGTTAAACTATAAATAATAGCTCATCAAGATAAGTAGTTCAAAATGTTGTATAATATGTGCTACTACATTAGAACAGACCTAATATATTAACTGAACAAAATAATGCAGAAAAAACATATCAAGCAGATGGCATAAACAAGAGGTAGTAAGTATACTGAAGGCTAGAAAATCTCTTAAAATGTACAAGCTGTTTACTGTTTGATAACTATTACTATAAATCTCGGAACTTACAATTGACGCCAAAGAGCGCCTTTGAGATTTTCCTGTAGACGTTCCTTCTGTCTTGCTTATTGCCTCCCTACCTGATATCAGTTCGAAAAGAACCACACCAAAGGCATAAACATCACTTTTGGATGTAGCTAGGCCATCATGCAAGTACCTGCAGAATTGCAGGTATTAGTTGCAGGAAACAAGGTACGCTTTTGACCTTAGCTTCCTAAATTAGCTAAATCTTCCTGTAACTTACTCAGGTGCCAAGTAACCAAAAGTTCCAACAACTTTTGTGGTAGAAGCCTCCCTATCACTAGTTCGAACAAGAAGCTTTGCAAGCCCAAAATCAGAGATCTGCAGGGACAAAGATTTGTTCATAGCAGTTGGTTCAATAAAGGAAGCGATAAAAAAAAGGATTGTAAGTGTTTATAAAGTAAACCTTAGCCCTGAAGGCACTATCAAGTAAAATGTTGCTTGTCTTTATGTCTCTATGAACATAGTGATTCTTTGTATGCTCATGGATGTATTCGAGACCTCTAGCAGCATCTAGGGCAATTTGGATCCTCGTGATCCAAGATAATGATGTATGAACTGCTAACAGAATGGGAAGGTAATATATCAAATTTTTTAGTCACTAAACCAACATGGACAATAATTGGGAAAAATGAAAATCTTAGTTATGAACTCAAACAACAACAACATCAAGCCTTTATCCCACTACATGAGATCGACTACATGAATCATTTTTCTCCATCGTGTCCTATTAAGAATCAAATTCTCATATAAATCTAATAAAGAAAGATCATTTGTTATATTTTCTAACAAAGTTTTTTTAGGTCTACCGCTATCTTTTTTAAGGTAAGTCAAATCTTATACCTCTACTCTCCTAACCAGGTTATCGGAAGGCCATCGTTTTATGTGACCAAATCATCTAAGACGACTCTCTCTAATCGTATCTTCCATTGGAGCTACTTCAACCTTTACTTAGGAACTCCAAATGAATTATTTCATTCTTGAAATTTTGAAATATAGATGTGTCGCAAAATTAATATTTACAATGTAGTGTTCCCAAGCAATATGTTGGACATCAATCAAATTTCAGAAGCTTCCAGAAAAAACAATCAATAAAACTATATTGCAAAAAAGAAATAGAGATGATTCAATGACAAAAATAGTATTTCAAAAACCAATTTGCAGTAACTTGGCAAATATATTAACTAAAATTTTATCATAGTACAAAGGCAGTCTGCCCTTCTTCCAAATAGCTTTATGTTTATGATGAAACCTGAAAATCAATCATTAATTCAATCCGAGATCCTTCAGGGTTACAGAAGACTATTTAGCAACAACATCAATTATCACAACCAATGGCTAAAGCGAGGCTGAAGATCTTTGTTGGAGAATATGTCATTCTCAATGGATTGCATATTTTATGATCGAGTACGACATAAGAAAGATGATATATTACCCCGAATGATAAAAATATCATTTCCTTATGAACTCAATAACAAAATTTACAATTTTAATAGAGATTCTCCCATTCAATATTTGATTGAATAGGATTTATTTTATTCTAGGGTACAGATGCCCAATAGAAGAAAGCTCATATGGTTAATTACATCTCTGGTACTTGAGAAAATTTTTGTTGTGATTTTCTTTCTTTTAAATATCATCCAAATATTGGCTAAAGTCTTGATTTTAAAATCCATGAAATTCTTGTTCAAAGAGTTTTGGTCTTTAGAAATATTAAAGGATGAAGGGATCAACTTGAAATCAGATTTCTTGGAATGAGAGCTAAAGTAACGAAGTGTAGGAGTACTTGATTCTGAGGGAAACTCAGAGGCACTCAAACTATCCTATATTGAGCCTTACATTTTAGAATTTAATTTTTTTAGGTTGATAATTTTAATTAGAATGTTGGTCCTTACATTCCAACAACACGTGTTGGAGGAAATGCCTAAAAAGTTAAGGCTTATGAGAGGATTGAAATCAACCACTTTATCATACCTTAGAATTAAGGTGAGGAGTACTGAGAGGTAGTGCCTCGAACCTAAATCTAATGGAATGCAAGGGACTTACAAACTACACCTTACATAAGATATAGCTAGACCGACCTCTGGATTTATTGCCTTTCCTGGAATGAAATCAATCACTTTCTCATTTATGATTTATTACGCTGCCCTTCTGGACATGACTACTTGTAAGAAAAATATGTATATATTTTTATACTATCCACTTAAGGGCAAACGCCCACAACATAGACAATTTAGACACAATTACACCTACACCAAAGCATTAAACATATGCGCAAAAAAAATAAAAATCCTAATTCTATGATGCCTAAATGGCTGTGCATTAAAATGTGTGAGGCTTTTGTGGCATGCCATTACAAGAAGTGTTTGATTTTATTTTGGAATGAAAATATTTAATCTTAAACCAATGGTGGTTTCACTTTAAGTTGTTTGTGACTTAAAGATTTTATTTAATTTTTATGTATTTTATATTTAGGAGGGTTATGAAGAATCCATAAAGTAGCCATTGCTTTCTTTTAGGCAAGCCTACTACTTATAAAGTCATAAGATATAATGATATAGGCATCCCGCCTTTTGGGTGAAATGATCAATCATAATATCAAAAGAGACCTAAGTGATTTTAAAGGATTTTTAGACTTCTCTTAATGTTTGGATAAGAGAGAAATGTCTACCAAATAGGATAAAGTAGACATTCCTAAGGGTTATACTTAGGTTTTGCTAAAATTCACCCAATAGAGTAGGATGAACTTCAATAGATAGAAAACTCCTACATGATGCCTAAAGGTTATATTTTAAATGTCATAGGAGAGATTAATTATTAAATGAAAGCATACTTAGAGTTTTAGGTTAAGAATGAGATATCCAACCTGTAGCTTATAGGCTAGATGTTGGAGGATTCTCCTTAGCTTTGGAGCTAAGAAGAGAAATGAATGAAACTCATAACTTGGTGGCTAAGAGTTGGAGATTTCTCTAAGGCTTTTGGAGCCCATAAAGAAGAGGGATGACTTGTAGCTTTGACGCTACAAATCAAGAGGCCTCTTTGAATTTTTTGTATTCAAAGAGAAATATATATTTGCTTAATTTGGATTAGACAAATGAAAGATAGGTCACCAATTGATTTTAACTCAATAGGTGAGGAAGATTGAATTACAATTGGGGTTGCAAATCAATAAGAGTTATCATTGAATTTTATATTCAATGATGGATAATTAGTTTGCAAAACATGGATAAAGCAAACATAGGAAGATGATATGTAAGCTTGATTACACATCATAAAGGATTCTTTGGACTTTTGGGTTTCCAAAGAAAAGAGTTCTTCATCCAGCTTGGGTTAAAAGAACAAGAGGGGAGGCTCCAAATGTCATGCATGGAAGAATTGGAAAAGTCCATCTATCAACTTTTGTGTATCAACAAATGAAGAATGATGTTTAGGATTTGTTTCTAAACTTTGATGATTAATATAATGCAATGTTTGGAGAGTTGAGATACTCCAAACCATCAAATATGAGAAGGAAGAAGATCTATTGGAGAGTTCCTAATAGATTCTAAGTTTCATGCAACCTAACATTTAGAGGTTTGAGAATACCCCAAGCATTATGCATGAAAGAGGTGTATATGTGAAAGAGAGTTCTCTTATTCTTTTATGAATGTTTTGGATACACCTAAGGCTTTGGAAAGGACTCAATCAATTTTGGCATGATTATAAGTAACTTGGAGCATAAGTGATCATAGCAAGAGATCTAGGAAACATGATTTCGATTCATGTTAAGGTAGAAAAGCACATGTAAGACTTCTAAGAGCATTCCAGCCAATTTTGTCATGAATTGGTTTATTAAAGCACGATGATGGTTTTTTCAATTTCAAGAATTTCACACACAATAGAGAAAATGCTCACGTTTTGCTATTTTTACAAGCTTCGCGACACACCCAAAATGAGTTTGATCAGTACTACTTATTCTAGGATTTGCAAAATGAACCTTTAAGGGTATTCTTGAAATATTTGCTACGGTGCATGTGCAGGGGGCATTCTTGAAATATTTGCAAACGCCTTCTGTCCGCTTGAATGTTGCGGATCTGGTGGTGTGGCGTAGCTGCTTCTGAATAAAGTTGTTTGCTACTTCGTACAGGTAGATTGTCGTACACTACTCCTTGCTTTCTGCAGGTGGATCGTAGTGCACTAACTAATCTCCTGCCTTTAATTTGTAGATGTTTGTAGATAATTCACTGTGTGCATGATAGACCTCTACAGTCACTTGTGGGCGCACTATAATTTCTTCTAATAAGTTCATCTACGATCTTTCGTCAGCGTTTGCACATAGATGTGAAAAGAGTTATCATGCTTTCTTGCATGAAGATCAAGCTCTTTCTCCCATGACCTTTTTTTTACTTAAAGATCATATTATACTTACAACATACATGATGAACTTGGGAAAATCAGTGGTGATGCTTGCTTGTGAACCCACTTTTATTTGCAAGAGGGTAATGTATATTTGCTCATATGTTTGATATACACATCAACCTTCATCATCTTTATATGGTTAATAAGATGTTCTTTTGCATGCATTTGAATGATCACAACTTTTGACATCTTCCTTTAGATCTTGCAAGATGACTTAAAGGTAGGTTATCACATCTCCTACAATTCATGTTTGTTGCTTATGGATGAGTCGAATGATTCAAAGTCTTCATATCATGACTTCTTAGTCAAGTCGTATTTCCCACTGTCTTCTATTGTTTGTGCATAAATTTTTTTTGCAGATCGTTTGTATTCAAAGGTGGATCAAACCTAATTGTAAACTTTTGTCCTCAAAGACAATTCATAAGATACACGATGAGCTTGATACCAACCGCTTTACTCACATTGAAATGGTTATTATAGGCTGAAGATGTTTGATTAAATAAACTTTATGTCAAAGCTTATAATGAATTTGTGCACAAGTCCTCGCTTGGATGAGATTCGGATAGGTTTCTTATAATTCATTCAAACTGGATTCTTTATAACCCATTCAAGTCCACATTAAGTTCATTGTAGTCCACTTAACATTCAATTTGGCTCTCCTATCATTCATTTAAGTTCTCTTATCACTTCATTTAGCTCAAATTCAAATCTTTTTTATTTGTATTCAAGCAAAACTCTTTGTAGTTCAAGGCAAATCCAAGTCTGCGTCATTTGCTTAAGGTTGATTTTGATCTACACAAGATATGGTTCATTGAGGCTCAAGTTTGAGTTCAATGTGGCAAGCTCAAGTTATAAGTCCCTCTCACTTGGTTCAAACCAAGCTTATAAGTTTCATGTGATCTTGTTCATTTCAAGTTTGTTTTGATCAAGTTTGAATTTAGCTTTGAATGAGGTCTTTTAAGTTCAAATCAAAGTTCTCTTGTTCAAGTGCAGTTCAGCTTGAGTCCAACTCAAGTCTTAAATAAGTCCTTTATATTCATTCAAGTCCCTTGTATTATTCAAATTTACTTGAGTTTAACTTCATTTAGGTCTATTTGGTTCAAGTCAGGTTCCACAAGTTTACCGTTCATTTGAGTCCAAGTTCTTCGTTCTTTTGAGTCCAAACAAGTCCGAGTACAGTATGTTTTCACCCAAAATATTGGCAACCTCCCGGCGTCTCCTCTTTTTAGGGGAAAACTATGGAAAAACTGGGCCTCCCGCCACGCAAGAGAAAAGCGTGTACGGTAGGTGCCCTCTTTTGAGGACACCACGGTCATGTAAAGTCTTTGTCCCCACCACGCCAGAGAAAGGCGTGAATGGGTCTTCGGTACCTGTTGCAAGAAAATAATTTTTTTCCCGTGAGCGGGTACTTATGAATATCCCAGTCTCGTCGTAGGCGTCGCACCAGGTTCCCATCTCACCACGCTAGAGAAAAGCGTGTATAGGCGATTTTTCGGCGCAAACGAACGCCGAGAACAAGATTTGGAACCGAGGGGTCGCTCACTTACCTCGTTGTAGGTGTCGCACCAGGTTCCCTTCCCACCACGCTAGAGAAAAGTGTGTATATGTGGTTTGCCGGCCGACACGCATGTCGAGGTAAGAGAGGGTGATTTTATGATTATCATTATTATTATTTAATTAATTAAATTAATTATAATTAATTATAACTTAAAAATAATTAATCATATTTAATTATAATTAATAATAATTAATTTAAATTAAAATATTATAATTAATTTTAATTAAATTATATTTAATTATTAATTATAATAATTAACCATAATTATTAACAAAATTAATTATAATTTATTTCAATTAAAACTAATTATTAATAAAAATAATTAAATATAATTAAAATATCTAATTATAATAATTATAATTAACTATTACTAATAATAATTAATTATAACTAAATAATAATAATAATAATACAAAAAAAAATTCCCTCCCTCTTCCTCTCTCGCTCGGCCTGAGAGACGGGATCCGACTGAAGAAGACCGCGCGAAATGGAGCCAGCTACCTTCACTAGCAGCGAGCTCTCGTTGTTTACTCCGACCAAATAGGAAGGGAATGTCGGTTGAAGGAGCGAAGTCGATCGGCCACGGCGGAGCCAAAGGAGCGGCGGGAGGGAGAAAGTTAATTCTGCAGCGAGCGAGCTCCCCTTGTGGTTTTCGATCAAATAGTCGTGACAGGAGGGGAATGTCGGAGGAGCAAGGTCGAACGGCATAGAGATTTCGGGATTTCGGTACGGTTGGGTAGAGGAGGCTCGGCTGATTAACAGGATTTGGCCGCAGAAGCGTGGGAAAGGTCGGAAGTTACCTTTACAGAGAGTAGCTCCGGTCGTCGAGTCCGTTCAAAATGTCGTAACTTCTGATCCTACAAGAATATGGAAGGGAATCGGGAGGCCAGGAGGTGAGGAAGAGAGATGGAGTTCGGTTAGCAGAGAGGGAGAGGGGGTGAGCGGGAATGAGAGAGAGGCCGACCTCTCCTCTGCAGCTCTTTAATGACGTGCGGAGAGATCGTGACGAAGCGACAGTTCGGCTCTACAGGGCATGGTGCGAGATTTGAGCAGGATTTGCGGCATGGTCTGGTGCATAGAGCAGGTGAGGTATATTTTCTCTTTTTTTTTTTAACGTTAGAGGTCAACAGAAGCGTCAACCACATCCATAAGGCTTGAGGACCAACGGATTTTCCTAAGTTTAGAGAGATTTACCTCGCCGGATTGTCACGACGCCAACCACACTCCACTCGCCTTGCAAAGGCCAGAAAACACTGGAAGAAAGAGGCGACAAGCTGATGTCCAAGTGCTCCAAACATCACCGCTGCAGTCCAAGATGCTCCAAACTGCTGCCTTCGCTGTTTGGGTTGCTCCCAGGGGCTGATTTCACTATCAAGAGATCGCCGAAGATGAATAAAGGGGTGCAAGAAGTCTCCACAGTAGGTAAACAACCTCAAGGTATCTCCACTATTCTCATACACTCCCCTTTTTGGCTCGAGAGAATGAAAAGAGCAAGTCTATGCTCTTCCACTTATGGAATGGAGGAAAGCAGAGAGATATTTCAATTCCCTTTTTGGTCCAAGGAGGAAGAAAATAGTAGCAAAGGAGCACATACAGGTTCGGCTGGCCCTACCTCTTAGCTAGGTCGCATGCAAGAGGCAAATTATTGGGTCAGGTGACCAGACACGAAAAATATCCGGACCTATCTCTGCGTCCGGTCACCTGACCCAATAATTTGCCCTATCCCTGTAATATCAAAATCTGCTCCAGTATCGTCCAGGACGATCTGGGATCGTCCTGGGACGATCAGTGAAAATTCAGCTCCAGATTTTGCCCAGTTTTGCTCCAGGTGATTTTCTGCATGCATCGGCCAGGCCGATTGGAGACATCGGCCAGGCCGATCGGCACTGTAGAAAATATCGTCCCTGCAATAGCCCTGAAGGGAGACCAGGCCGATCTTTTTGGTCAGATCGTCCCGGGACGATGCTGCGATCGGCCGGGCCGATCTGTGTAGTATAAGGCTGATTTCAGTCGTTTTGAAGAGAGAGAAAAATCAGAAATTAAAAATTAAATATCTGAGGAGAGAGAAAGTCGTGGGATTTTGGAGAAAAGTGGATTTTCGGACGACGCGGAGCCGTTTTCGATCGAAGTGACTGTTGAGGAATTTGCTGTACTCGAGGTAAGGCACATTCTACCTTTCTCAATTTTCAGTTCCGTCGTGTTTGGCGGTATATTCTGTCCGGGTTTTGTTTCCGTTAGCGAATTTCGTCCGTATCTTTTGATCGGTTCAGTTTTTACCGCGTAACTTTCTGTATATCGTTGCCGTGCCGGGTGTGCACGTTTTGACTATATTTTGAAGATTTTCGTCCGGGTATTTTTGTTTCGACTGTGTTTTTAGTCGACCGGATTTTTCTGTGAAATTGGAATTTATCTGTGCAGTAGAATAAAAGTTCTGAAATGTTGATATCTGTAGTCTGTGCGAATTCGGTAAATTTTCTTTGCAGGAATTTTTGTGTAAATTCCGTATACTGCCGTTGTGCTGCCCGATTTTTGGGTAATTTCTGAATTGTCCGGATTTCTTCTGAATTGAAATGCTATGTGTATAAGCTATAAAAAGGGAGTTATAAGGGGCCTGGATCCTATGAGATTCAGTTAGTCAAACGGGAAATCTGAAATGAGCTCAATCTGAAATCTGATATCTGTTCTGTTCCGGATCCGATGAATTCTGTTTTGGTGCTATAAGCACATCTGTTTTGGTGCCGTGAGCACAAAGGGAGACATAAGGGGCCTGAATCCTATGAGATTCAGTCAGTGTCTGGGAAGGGAGGCATAAGGGGCCGGAATCCGTAGAGATTCCGTCAGTGTCAGGGCATTTAGCTATATGTATCTGTATTACTTTCTGTATCTGTTCTGTTCTGTACGAAATTGTGATTATGATATGATATGATCCGTACGATTCTGATTTCTGTTTCTGACTCTGTTGATTTGTTCTGTTCTGATACGCTCTGTACGATCTGTACGACTCTGATGTGATTTGATATCTGTCCGTAAGTTTTGATTTCCGATTCTGTTCCGACTTCTGATCTGATTTCTGTCTGATAAGTTTGGTTTTGTTTTCTGAGAATTTAGATTGGTGGTTTGTTGCTTTGCTGAGCTGTTGAGCTCACCCTTGCTTTCTGGTGGTTTTCAGGTTCTGGGAAGGGCAAGGAGGTCCAGGATTAGATTTCGGAGTCTGATCAGATTAGGTACTTTTGTACTTTTGATTTTTGTTCAGTCATGGCTTTCCTGTTCTGTCTTTCTTTCTGTTGAAAGCCTTGTACTGTTCTGTAGATGATTATTTTGAGGAAATGAAAAGATAGATGTTTTGTTCCGCTGCATTTGATGTTTTTAGTAGCTCTGTTGTTCTGTGCGCTTCTGTTGAGTTAAGAATTTGGAAGATCAGTTCAGTAACCTAATCCAAAGCCAGATCCTGGTTAGCTATCCTCCGTCGCGATCCGGCGCGGGCGGGATCCGTCTCGTCTCGGGTCGGGTCGTGACAAGCTTTTGTGGTATCAGAGCACTGGTTTTGGAAACAGGTTGGATTGTAAAGCAGAGCTCTAGGAAGTGATCAGTGAGTCTGTCTGGGAGGTAGTTTTGGGTCGTTTGGCTTTTTATTGTGTTATTTTGTGTTGTTTTGTGATAGTTTTCCGGATTTTCTGGATTTTTCTGTATGGATCAGCCAGACCCAGACATGACAGACGGTCAGAGTGACGATCAGGCAGCACCAGTGGGGAGTACAGCCCCAGTGGTCGGTGCTGATACGCTTTCACAGTTTGCTTCACTTGTTGCTCAGATGATGAGCGAGACTCAGAGCAGAGCTTCGACTGTTAGATCTGAGGACATTGATCGACACCTGCAGTTATTTCTGAGGTTGAAACCTCCGAGGTTTGAGGGCGCTGTTGAGCCCAGAGCAGCCGAGGAGTGGCTGAGGAGATTGGAGAAGACTTTTGACGGGATGCAGTGTCCTGCAGACAGGAAAGTTCCGTTAGCTGTTTTTCTGTTGGACGGAGAGGCTGAGCACTGGTGGGATGGCCAGCAAGCAGCCAGATTTCAGGGCAGATTGAACTCTTTGATTACTTGGGAAGAGTTCACTGAAGTATTTCGAGACTGGTTTGTTCCCCCTTCTGCACGACAGCAGATGCAGGAGAGTTTTCTGAGACTTGTTCAGGGGAGCAAGACGGTGATGCAGTACGAGGCTGAGTTTACTGCATTAGCCAGGTACGCTCCGCAGTTGGTTAGCACGTCTGCTGAGAGGTGCTACAGATTTCTGAGAGGCTTACGAGACACTTTGAGGCAGCCTCTGATACCGTTCCGGATTACTGATTTCTCTGAGCTTGTGGAGCGAGCTCGTCTGATTGAGAATGACATGACGGCTACTCAGCAGCGGTGGACTGCGAGTAGGAAGAGGTTTGGAGGAGAGACATCTGGCAGTGGTTCCTCTGGGAAGAGGAGATTTGTTCCTGGATCTGGATCTGGAGATTCCAGGAAGAGCGGAGGATCGTCTGGTACTGCTACCAGTACGACTGGTTCTGGATCTGTCAGTTCGGCACCTGTGTGCCAGAGTTGTGGACGGCGACACCATGGCCAGTGCTACAGGATAGCTGGTCTTTGTTTCAGATGTGGTCAGTCAGGACATAGGATTGCAGAATGTCCACAGATGGGATATGAGCAGCGATCTGAGAGCTTTGTCAGACCTGTTGGTTCAGCAGCAGGAAGACCGAGGACTGTTCCTCCACGCCCTGAGGGATTTGCTGGTAGAGGTAGTGGTTCTAGTTCTGCACCACGGAGACCACCTACGATTCAGAGGGAGCAGAGTAGTTCTGTCGCTTCAGCTCCTGCTCCAGTTCAGCCACGAGTTTACAGTCTGAGTCAGCAGGAGGCTCGTGACGCTCCGGATGTTGTGACAGGTACGATTTACATTTCTGATCAGCCCTGTCGTGTTTTGTTTGACTCTGGAGCGAGTCATTCTTTTCTGTCCGAGCATTGTTTTGAGATTTTACATTTGGATTCGATGGTTTTACCGGTTTCTTTGTCTGTGATTTTACCGGCTGGGAATCCATTGATTGCTCGACAGTTTTGTTTGTGTGAGATCGAGATTTCTGGCAAGAAGTGGAAATCGAGTTTGATTCGATTGCCGATTTCTTCGTATGATGTGATTCTGGGCATGGATTGGCTGAGTCAGTATGAGGCCCAGATTGACTGTCTGAAGAAGCAAGTGAGTTTGCTTGTGGCTGGAGAGAGAGTTGTATTTCAAGGATTACGAGGTGTTCTCTCCAGTCTGGTTTCTGCATTGGAGGTAAGCAGGATGTGGAAGAAAGGATGCCCAGTATTTTTGGCTTCGGTGCGGGATCTGAACCTAGAAGTTGGTTCTGTTTCTGAGATCCCTGTGGTACGGGAGTTTGCTGATGTTTTTCCTGAGGAGTTGGTTGGTTTACCTCCGGATAGAGATGTGGAGTTCTCTATCGATGTTTTTCCGGGTACCGCTCCGATATCGAAAGCTCCGTACAGGATGGCACCGAAAGAACTTTCTGAGTTGAAAGTTCAGCTTCAGGAGTTGGTTGACAGAGGGTTTGTACGTCCTAGTGTTTCGCCCTGGGGAGCACCTGTTCTGTTTGTAAAGAAGAAGGACGGTACACTCCGTATGTGTATTGATTACAGAGATTTGAACAAGGTCACGATCAAGAATAAGTACCCTTTGCCTCGGATTGACGACTTGTTTGATCAGCTTTCCGGATCTTCGGTATTTTCGAAGATTGATTTGAGATCCGGATACTATCAGGTGAAGGTGAAAGAAACTGATGTGGTGAAGACTGCTTTTAGTACTCGGTACGGGCACTACGAGTTTTTGGTTATGCCTTTTGGGGTAACCAATGCGCCTGCGATTTTCATGGATCTAATGAACCGAGTATTCAGGGAGTATTTGGATCAGTTTGTGATCGTCTTCATTGACGATATTCTGGTATATTCTGCATCTGAGGATGAGCATGCCAGACATTTGAGGATTGTGTTGGAGACTTTGAGGAGGCATCAGTTGTATGCCAAGTTCTCCAAGTGTGAATTCTGGCTGAAGAGCATTTCATTTCTGGGGCATGTGGTTAGCGGAGAAGGCATTTCTGTAGATCCCCAGAAGATTCAGGCTGTTGCTGATTGGCCAAGGCCGACTACGGTATTTGAGGTACGTAGTTTCTTGGGCATGGCCGGGTATTATAGGAAGTTTGTGAAAGGATTTTCACAGATTTCGACTCCTCTGACGAGACTGACTCAGAAGTCAGTACCTTTTGTTTGGACACCGGAGTGTGAAGCTAGTTTTCAGAGATTGAAGGATTGTCTGACTTCAGCTCCAGTGTTGGCACTTCCGTCAGGTACGGAGGGTTTCCAGGTGTTCAGTGATGCTTCACTGAAAGGACTGGGTTGTGTTCTGATGCAGCATGGTCAGGTAATCGCCTATTGCTTTCTGATTCTATGCCGGATGTGCATAATGTGTTTCACGTATCCACTCTGAGGAAGTGGGTTTCAGACTCTGGGAAGAAGTTGTCAGCTGATGAGGTGGAGATTCAGGAGAATCTGGCGTACAAGGAAGAGCCAGAGCTTATTTTGGCGTACGACGTCCGAAAGTTAAGGAATAAAGAGATTCCGATGGTTAAAGTCCAGTGGAAGCACCGGACTGCACGGGAAGCAACTTGGGAGAAGGAGTCTGATATGAGACGGTCGTACCCGTACTTGTTTTGACTGAGTTTGGACTGGATAATGTCGAGGACGACATTTTTCTGAGTTGGGGAGATTGTAATATCAAAATCTGCTCCAGTATCGTCCAGGACGATCTGGGATCGTCCTGGGACGATCAGTGAAAATTCAGCTCCAGATTTTGCCCAGTTTTGCTCCAGGTGATTTTCTGCATGCATCGGCCAGGCCGATTGGAGACATCGGCCAGGCCGATCGGCACTGTAGAAAATATCGTCCCTGCAATAGCCCTGAAGGGAGACCAGGCCGATCTTTTTGGTCAGATCGTCCCGGGACGATGCTGCGATCGGCCGGGCCGATCTGTGTAGTATAAGGCTGATTTCAGTCGTTTTGAAGAGAGAGAAAAATCAGAAATTAAAAATTAAATATCTGAGGAGAGAGAAAGTCGTGGGATTTTGGAGAAAAGTGGATTTTCGGACGACGCGGAGCCGTTTTCGATCGAAGTGACTGTTGAGGAATTTGCTGTACTCGAGGTAAGGCACATTCTACCTTTCTCAATTTTCAGTTCCGTCGTGTTTGGCGGTATATTCTGTCCGGGTTTTGTTTCCGTTAGCGAATTTCGTCCGTATCTTTTGATCGGTTCAGTTTTTACCGCGTAACTTTCTGTATATCGTTGCCGTGCCGGGTGTGCACGTTTTGACTATATTTTGAAGATTTTCGTCCGGGTATTTTTGTTTCGACTGTGTTTTTAGTCGACCGGATTTTTCTGTGAAATTGGAATTTATCTGTGCAGTAGAATAAAAGTTCTGAAATGTTGATATCTGTAGTCTGTGCGAATTCGGTAAATTTTCTTTGCAGGAATTTTTGTGTAAATTCCGTATACTGCCGTTGTGCTGCCCGATTTTTGGGTAATTTCTGAATTGTCCGGATTTCTTCTGAATTGAAATGCTATGTGTATAAGCTATAAAAAGGGAGTTATAAGGGGCCTGGATCCTATGAGATTCAGTTAGTGAAACGGGAAATCTGAAATGAGCTCAATCTGAAATCTGATATCTGTTCTGTTCCGGATCCGATGAATTCTGTTTTGGTGCTATAAGCACATCTGTTTTGGTGCCGTGAGCACAAAGGGAGACATAAGGGGCCTGAATCCTATGAGATTCAGTCAGTGTCTGGGAAGGGAGGCATAAGGGGCCGGAATCCGTAGAGATTCCGTCAGTGTCAGGGCATTTAGCTATATGTATCTGTATTACTTTCTGTATCTGTTCTGTTCTGTACGAAATTGTGATTATGATATGATATGATCCGTACGATTCTGATTTCTGTTTCTGACTCTGTTGATTTGTTCTGTTCTGATACGCTCTGTACGATCTGTACGACTCTGATGTGATTTGATATCTGTCCGTAAGTTTTGATTTCCGATTCTGTTCCGACTTCTGATCTGATTTCTGTCTGATAAGTTTGGTTTTGTTTTCTGAGAATTTAGATTGGTGGTTTGTTGCTTTGCTGAGCTGTTGAGCTCACCCTTGCTTTCTGGTGGTTTTCAGGTTCTGGGAAGGGCAAGGAGGTCCAGGATTAGATTTCGGAGTCTGATCAGATTAGGTACTTTTGTACTTTTGATTTTTGTTCAGTCATGGCTTTCCTGTTCTGTCTTTCTTTCTGTTGAAAGCCTTGTACTGTTCTGTAGATGATTATTTTGAGGAAATGAAAAGATAGATGTTTTGTTCCGCTGCATTTGATGTTTTTAGTAGCTCTGTTGTTCTGTGCGCTTCTGTTGAGTTAAGAATTTGGAAGATCAGTTCAGTAACCTAATCCAAAGCCAGATCCTGGTTAGCTATCCTCCGTCGCGATCCGGCGCGGGCGGGATCCGTCTCGTCTCGGGTCGGGTCGTGACAATCCCAAACCAGGCAAAAGAGAGAGCATCGTTCAGCTCTCTGTTCACGACTATTTCACCCGTTCAGGTCAGATGAAATAGACCGATAGGTGCCTCTTGCATGGGCAAATTATTGGGTCAGGTGACCGGACGCGGTGATAGGTCCGGATATTAATAAAATATGATTTTAAATTAAGCGCAGGTAAAGCGCAAGTAAAGCGCACGTAAAGCGCAGGTAAAGCACAACTAAAGCGCAAGTCAAAAAGCTCAAGTAAAGCACATGTAAAGCGAAGGTAAAGCGCAAGTCAAAAGCGCAATCAAAAGCGTAGGTGACGCGGCAAATTTTTATTGGATGTCCAAACTTATTTTTCGCGTCTGGTCACCTGACCCAATAATTTGTCTCTTGGGCAAATTATTGGGTCAGGTGACTGGACGCAGAGATAGGTCCGGATATTAATAAAATATTATTTTAAATTGAGCGCAGGTAAAGCGCAACTAAAGTGCAAGTAAAGCGCAACTAAAGCGCAAGTCAAAAAGCGCAAGTAAAGCACAGGTAAAGCACAAGTAAAGCGCAACTAAAGCGCAAGTCAAAAGCGTAGTCAAAAGCGCAGGTAACGCGGCAAATTTTTATTGGATGTCCGAACATATTTTTCGTGTCCGGTCGCCTGACCCAATAATTTGCCTTTGGGGCAGACAGACAACGCATAGGAGAGTCGAACGGCTCTCCCTCTCTTCCGCTTTGCCTGGGATGGAAGTTGGAAGGCTCTGGTTTCACCTCCCTCACGCACGATGTCCTCACCCCTCTTTTTCTCACGCTCTCTGCTCTGTCTGGGGCAGATGTACAACACCAGGGAGAGCTGAGCCGAATGGCTCTCCCACTCCCTCTTGTTCGATTGGAGGTGCGCGAGAGGGAAAATTATTGCATCTCGTCACTGGACTCGGAGATAGGTTTGGATATTAATAAAATATTATTTTAAATTAAGCGCGTCAAAAGCGTAGGTAAAGCACAGGTAAAGCGCAGGTCAAAACGCAGTCAAAAGCGCAGATAAAGCGGAACTAAAGCGCAAGTGACGTGGAAAATTTTTATTGGATGTCCGAACCTATTCTCCGCGTCCGGTGACAGGATGCAATAATTTGCTGCCCGAGCCAGCAAACCCCACCGCCCAAATGGTCAAATCGCATGAATGATTTGACATGAAATTAGCGAGATTTCAAATGAAATATGAGTTGTTGATTGAGAAATTTGATTTTAAAAATCAAATTAGCCAAGATTGACAGATAGGGCTGAAATTGAGCCTAAATTTTGCACGACCCGAACCGATTTGGGTCCGATTGGGTTTGATCGAGCCAATTTTATGAAGTTGGACTCGAATCGACATCAAATTTGATTTGACGAGGCTCGATGGGGTTCGAGTTGGACCAATTTGGGTTGATCTTGATCGATTGGAGTTTAATTTAATTTAATTGAGCTTAATTTAACTAAATTGAGGCTCGATTTGGGTCAATTTTTCTTCGACGATGTTCGATCAAGTCGATCTAGCATGGTCGAGCCCAGTTGGGCTTGAATCAACTCGATTGGGATCGGGTTAATGAGAATAAAAACATGTCAAAAAAGACGACCCCCAATATATGTGGTGAACAAGAAGAAGTACGTCACACATATTAGCATTGACCAATAATAGTCAAACGAGATCCTCCAAACCAAAAAGGGTATGATTTGAAAGGGAAAAAACGATCCATGAAAGCCTAAATTTGAATTTAGAAATGACCTACAAAGCTAATGGGATTTATTTATATCACATGAGGGTAAGAGTTTTAGATTACTCTTACAAGAGGAGTTCAAAAGTATTTTGGTATATTCTAATGAAACTTCCAAAGGCATTTGATATCTTTAGAGAGGAATTGATACAAATAGAAATATTTTGACAACTTCTAAAAGAGATTTCTAGATATGTTTGGTATATCTAAGAAGATTTTGATTTGGTTAGGAGTATTTTGACAACTTCAAAAAGAGATTTCTAGAAATGTTTGGTATTCCTAGAAATAATTTGGGGTTTGATATAAGAAATTTGGTAAATTCTAAAAGAGCTTAGGGATATTTTTCTATCACCTAAAAGGTCGGGGGTATTTTGGCTACCACCTACAAGTTCAAGGATATTTTGGCTATCACTTGAGGATTTAGAAATATTTGGTATTTCCAAAAAAAAAAATGTTTTAGGGATATTTTGGCTATCACTTGAGGATGATTTAGAAATATTTGGTATTTCCAAAAAAAAAATGTTTTAGGGATATTTTGCTACCACCTAAAAGTTTAGGGGTATTTTGGCTACCACCTACAAGGTTTCCAATGATATTTTGGCTATCACTTGAGAAGGGTTTAGAAACATTTGTTGTTTCCTAAAGGTCAAAAGGCATTTGACACCTTTTGAAAAGCTCTAAAAGGCATTTTGGCAACTAATTAGAGATAAAATTTATCTTATTTAGGTAAGATAAATTTGAAGAAGTTTAAGGCTAAGAGTATTTTGGCTACTACTAAACCTTAATAGTATTTGGCGTAAGGTCAACTATTTTTGCTAGATAAACCTTAATATTTTATAAGACGAAAGGGTATTTTGGCAAACACTAAAAGTCTAAATTTAGATAGATTTATTTATGTTCAATTTGGATAGAACAAGATCTAGGAGGATGAGCTAGGAGAGACCTCATAAGGATTGAATTCTACCTAAACTCAGAAATTGATAAGAAGATTCCTATTTGAGGGAATCTACACTTATTATTTGGTATTAAGATTTGCATTTGACTTTCTTTTGGGAGGAAGATATAACTGATTTTCTTTCATTTGGAGAAAGAAAATAATAGCTTTCTATTGAAAGATGAACATGAACTTTTATTTGTAGAAAGATGAAATTGATTTTCCTTTTTTTAGGGAAAAATGAATTTGCTTTCCTTATGTGGAAAGATGTTATATTTGAAATTTTAGACAAAGTTTTGATAATCCAGACCTAGTCCACAACCGGATAGGATGAACATTTCTATAGGAATCAGACTACTTCTTGAGTAGTACAAAGCATTTCCCTTTCCCTTGTTGTTAGTTTGGACCAACAAAGCTTCAGGAGATTCATCTGATGCTGCAGTGTAGAGAATCAATGACCTCTCTGGAGTAGGAGTGACCAGAACTAGCGGGGACATGAGATAGCATTTTATACTATTGAAAGCTTTTTTGGCATATATCATCCCAATAGAATTTAGAGTCCTTTTTTGAGAGGGCTACAAAGGGTTGTAATCTGCCAAACAAATTAGATATGAACTGTCTTAGATATGTCAACCAACCTTAAAAAGATCTTAATTGAGTAAGACTCTTATGAGATTTCATTTCTAAAATCGTCTTGATTTTAGTATGGTCAATTTCATTGCCACGGTGTCGAACAACAAACCCAAGAAATTTTCCTGAAGTTACCAGAAAAGTACACTTCAAATGATTCATCTTGAGGTCGTACCGACGAAGCCGTTGAATACAACCTTAAGTCATAAAAGTGATCCTCTCTTTCTTTACATTTGACCACGTGATCATTGATGTAGCATTAAACCTTGTCGTGAATGAGTTCGTCGAATATTCTGGTCATTGCACACTAATAGATTACACCAGCATTTTTTTAAGGCCAAAAGGTATGACCTTATAACAATATATTCCAATGGATTCTAAAAGCAATATATTGCTCGTCATCTGGGGCCATTTTGATTTGATTATATCCCGATGACCCATCCATAAAGGAAAAGAGATTGTGAGAAGAAGCAATGTCATCATGAGTTCATGTATGGGTAACAAAAACCCATCTTTAGGACACTTTATTCAAGCCTCGTAATCAGCGCATATGCGAATTTGTCCGTTCTTTTTCTTGACAAGGACAATCCTAGCCAACAAAGAGGGTATTTTTCCTCTCAAATAAATACAACTTCAATTAATTTTTTAACTTCTTTAATTACTTGTTTAATTTCCAAATGCATCCTTCTAGGAGATTATTTGAATGAAATAACATTTGGTTGAATGAAAAATTTATGGACTACTATATATGGATCTAAATCTGGCATTTTGTCATAACTCCATGCAAAACAGTCTATAAACTCTTTTAGGAGTTGTACCACATCATTGACATGAGTTTTATTTAATAATGCACTTATGAAAATGGAGTGTGGAGTTTCTTCAGTTCCCATATTGATTTCTTTTAATTCATCATTTGTAGATTTGATTTCTTCTTCAAACTCAAGAGATGCATCACTAATTTGAAGGTAATCAGGATCGTTGATAGTCTCTAAAGATGACCTCCCAACAGTGTCGGAGAGCTCTATAAAGATCATATCAAGCTCCAGACTGTTGGTAATAATCAAATAACACTCATCGTCATCTATTGGTTCGACATTACCAAAGCTAACACCATATCTATTTTTCATCCCCTTATATTTGGAATTGAATAGATTTTCTAGGTGTTAAACTTTGCCCTTGGACCCATAGAATGAGTTAATCGACTTTTGATTAGGTTTTTGACACAAGTGGGATACCAATCAAATGGGAGTTACACCATTTCATTTAAGAAAATGCATTTAAGGTTTACACCCACTCTTGAACTTAAAGAGTGGAGGTACATTATGAAATGTATGTTCCTTTCTTACATCTTCTCCCAACTTTGGTGTAATACAAACATTTTACTCTTCCACTGTACTTTTAGACAATGTGGTTAATATTTTTACCCTTGAAAAATCACTTGCATCTACTTCTCTTATACCTTTAAGGTAAGTTTTCTATATATATTGGATTAAGTGCCTCTAGAAAATATTTAAAATGATTATGAATCATTGACTCAAGAACCACAAATCACATTACACACTACAGTACCCACTTCATCAACTATACTCCTTGCCCAATGTGGGCTCCGAAAATTCGGCCCCGGCCTCCGCCCGTTGGGCTTTTCTTTCGGGGAAAGTTTTAACGGAATTTAAATTCCAGGGTAAATTTTGGAAGGCAGATGAGTTTGTAGATAAGACACTACCCAGAGATTTCGCCCTCATTTTGCGACGACTTTATGATCCGAGTTCTGGTTTTCTATAGGCGCAAGCCCCTATAGTTAATTACCCCTCCTGATAATGAGAGAGAACTTTTAATTAAGGCCAGTCGTCAATTAGATATATAGAGAATACGTGTTATCTGGCATATAATAGCAACAATGGGCCTGTATATTTGGAAAGTTTGATATTTAAAATTGAAATTTCACCACCTTACACTTAAAGCAAATGTTGGGGGAATGGATGATAGACCCAATCAAGATCCCATGTTTCCGTCATCCCGAGCCATCGTAGTCCCTGGTTTACTTAGTCAGAGGAGGTAGTCGACCCAACTTGATAGAAGGATCCTTATTGGCAGGTATGGGTTGCTTCGTCCAAGGGAACCTTGTAGACTTGGGATGGATGTTTGTCTAAGGGGATAAATTTGGACCCACCTATGCTAATAGAGGGCTTTGTGCCCTATCGATTATATCCTATTGATTTATATCTCAAATATTTGATGCCACTAAGGAGCGTATTGGCTTTGTCCATAACCGGTATTTCGTGGTGTCATTTGCGGCAAAATTACTCGGCTCAAAGGGCCCCGGGTCATAACCGTTTATCCTGCAGTGCCATTTGACAGCAAAATTGCCAATTAGAGGACACGTACCATGTCCTTACGGTAGGAGATTGTTTGAGAATGGATCCTAATGATATTTTTGACTAGGCATTTAGCTCTTTGTGAGCTAAAGTTATATTCAACCGCCTTGAAAAACTATTGCGGAGGATGGATGAATATTTGCTTTAAATATTTAATGGTTTGATTTTCAATTTTAAACATATTGGAGTTTGAGATTTTGAATTTTGGGTACTTAGGTGGCATTGGAAAGTGTTCGAATCACCCCTCCGGTTGAGATAAACATTCAATGCGGCCATCATCGGAGTGTTTGGGGTCATTTAAAAATATTTATATTTTGAACCTTATCGACTCTGTCGAGTTGTCGACAGAGGATCGGGTTTCGTAGGCTTTATGCCCTTGTAAGTGAATTCTCTTAATTATAGGTCTTGAAGGCCTAAAATGAATGTATTAAATAAATATATTGGACGACCTCGCGACCGCATATTTATTTGATGGTTTGAGCCGTGCTGACTCCTATATACCCGCATAGAAGGATCGGGCTTGGACTTGAATTCCCTTATTAACTGATGAAGGCAACCTAGAAAGAAAGAGTCAATAGAGCAGAACACTATGACTAGAAGAACAAAACTCAATTCAAACAAGAAAGCTGACATCCAAATAAAACACCAAAACAAACCAAAGTCGAACAAACAAAAAAAAGTTTAAAAAAAATACTATCTTCAGAACAACCGGTAAGCGGTTTCCTCATATGCAACGAAAAGTAGGTAAAATAAGAAAAGTGCTTAAGGGCTTGAAAACCAAGGGTCCACCACAGCGAAAAGTCCAACGTCCAACAAAACTCCAGCAAATGTCACCAAATTCTGCAACAAACACCTCCAATAATTCAAGAAGGATACAAGTGGAGTGGAACTTGCGGAGAGAAGAAGAGGTTAGAAGCCCAAGACGAAATAGAGAGAAGGAAGAGAGAAATGGAACAAGCTCTCTAGTTTTTCCAAGGTAAAAGAAACACTCAGGTTTTGTAGAGGCTTTGCTCAAATATTCAACAACCTTTTATACATCAAAACTTCTCTAATTTATAAGAGAAAAGGGGCAACCAAATAGCCATTTCCACCTCCAACCGAACCAATCAGGTAAGGGGAACTAGAAGGCCTGTAGTTAATCCAGAAACAGCACCCGAATAGCCACAGGAGAACTGAGAAAAGCAGCCACGGGAAAGGAGCGGATGTCCAAGGAATCGGGATAGAGCCAGGGGAATTGGAACAACCCATGAGAAGGAGAACAATGAGGAAAAACCGAAGAGACAAAAAGAAGAAAAGGGCAATAATTCCACTCCACTTAATAAGCTAACCAGTGAAAAAATTTTCATAATAATGAGCCTAAAGCATCAGCTCAAGCAATAATGAGCTAGAAACAAGAAGCTCCCAAAAAACACAGTCCAAAACCAACCAGCCCAGCTCAACCCGAGAAGCACCCATTAGCTCAAAAGACCAACGAACCCAAGTAGATGTCACGTGTGTTCCCACAACACGCTCGCCGGGGTCAATGCGGGTGTTATTATTACACTTGCCCTTTTTGTGTACCTATGTGTATACAAACTACAGTGCATGTGCAGGGGCATTTTTGGAATATTTAGCGGATGTACTACAACATTCTATAGAACATCGTGTTTGTCGTAGCCCTTCTGTATCTGCCAGTAGGTGGTATATTGGATGCACAATCATTATTCATCAAGAAGAATTCAAGCCTCAATAATCTTATCCAACTCAATGTTAAAAACTTGGTTGAACTGAGATTCATTCCATCTTGATTTGATCTGGCTTTTTCTTCCCAGGACTCGTATTGAGATGGATAAGCAACTCCTAGATTATACCATCATCATCATTTCCTACTATTGGTTTAAATAAAGAATCAATCATTTCAACATTGGATGATTGTACCCTTGCTGATGCCTTGTACTTCGAAACCGGTGGCCACTGCCTTGAACTAACAATTGTTTGTCGTCTCCACTGTATATCATATCCTTTTGGTTGTTACAACTAACATGTTGAGTGTGGCATGGGTCTCTTTCAGTAGCTCGTAGCCATTTACATTTGATATAATCACTCGGTATTTTGTTTGTAGATGATATTTTGAGCATATAGCAGGTTTCTTACAAGGGCTGGTGGACATTTACATATACTATATATCATCTACCCTTGGCTTGTAAAAGATCAGTGTACTTGTTGGCCACTCAACAGAGGTTGATCGTAGGATTGTTGTAACTACGACCTATTGTTGGCTAACACCGGTAGGTGTGTCATTATGCATATAACAAACCTTCCATTATCGTTGATGGGTATTCATATTCGCTATGATCTTCTATCCTTGCTCATAAAGGATGTGTCACATACTTGTGTCCCTAGAGGATCTATCACATATGCAATACCTTCATTGTCATTTCTTACTGATATTTGCATTCTGGTCGGCTTGAAGCTCTTCAAGGTTTCATTGGGAACTTTATGTCATTAATTATAAACACTTTGTTGTGTCTTCAGTTTGATCTCTTCTTGCAAGAAGGTTGTCGTGCACTCACTTGCAGTCGTATTGTTCATTTGATTGTATGTTGATCTCGACTGCATGGAGTTGTATCTGTTATCATCTTCCTTATTCATCAAACTTCACAGCCTGTGGACATCGATATATATTTTTTGTCATAGGAATGCCACTAAACCTGTTGCGCGTTCACCATATTCTACTTATGAGAAAATCAGTACATGGCCTTCTATTATCATCCATACATATTGCTTGTTATATGTATGATGGTTCTTTCATCTTTTGAAGTGACCTTAGAATGCTCTCAATGATCATCATCTCTTTGATATCTACATCCCCTTTGGTATGGATGTTTTGAGTATTTGTAGGAAGCTTCAATTTGTTGATCATAGGCATGTTGTCATATTCTCCATTCGATCATTGCATGCATACCAACTTGATTCAAGAGTTTAAGTCACTTTGATTTATCATTCTTTGCTTGCAATCAAGCATCTCCATCATTAGTTTCGATTGAAGAATTATTGCATCATCTTGTACATCAATCTTTATTGTTTGTAATTGCTGGTTAATGAGATGTAGGGATTTTCCCTAACCTCACCAAGAGTTTGCATGTGTGAGATTTGAATGGCTCATGTTTCTTAACTAGCACTTGCATTTTGGTTGGAACGATAGTTCCATTGACATCTTGATTATTCTTCAAGAAGTCAAATTCTTTATCATTATCTGTGGCTTATAATATGAAGAATGATTCTTCAGAAGTGTCACATTTGCTCATGAGCAATTCTTATTCATTTGAAATCTTGGCATAAGTTCCTTATTAACTTTGTTTGTATAACCAAGATTTCTAATTAGCATTTGTGTCCTTTGAATGCAGTTATGGATTCATCAACATGCCAGTTCTTGTGGTGCATTCAAGTTTAAGTCCCATATGGCTCAGATTTAAGTTCCTTGCATTTATCCAAGTTTAAAATATTGGAGCCTTGCTTCAATATTCAAATTTGATTCAAATCATTACAAATTCAATTAGGTTCAAGTTTATGTTATGCTCCATCGAGTTCGAGTCCAAAGAAAGTCCTCCATATGTTCAAATAAAGTTCAGGCTCAATATGAGCCTCTTCCATTCGTTCGAGTCTCCTGTTGTCAATTTATGTCATTGTCATCTGATATGAATCAAGTTCTTCAAGGTACAAGTTTAAATTCAAGGTTTTTTTTTATATATTTAATATATTTGAAGTTTGCATTTAGTCCACTTTGTTGTTCAAATTAATGTCCAAATAAAGTCCAAGTCTTGTGCATTTTCAAGTGAAATTTCGGCAACCTCCCGGCGTCTCCCACGTTTAGGGGAAAACCAAGAGGCAACCTTCCCCTCGTCGCTGCTTGAGCGCTTCAGGTAGGTTTCAAATGACACCGCGGTTACATTTTTTTTAATCCCCGCCCGCTACATGAGCATTTAAGGGTCTTCGGGTTCGTGTTTAAAATAGCACAATTTTTTTCCATCCTCTGCACTACATGAGCATTTGGAGGTACTTATTTTTTGTCTCCTTCGTGCTACATGAGAACTCCGGGGATTATCTACTCGTTGTTAGCGTCGCATCGGTTTCCCTCCCTACTACGCTAGGTGAGCGTGTAGGGGGTTTGTCGGCTTGTCGCAAGTGTCGAGGACAGAATTTTTAAGTTGGAAAATTATACCTTTGCAAGGGGATGACAACGACGGCGGGATGCACAAAAATACAAGAATCTCTTTTTCACTTTCTTTTATTTTTTGAAACATTTTTTTTTCTTTCCTTTTTTTTTAACATATATATATATATATGTGTGTGTGTGTGTGTGTATGTGTGTGTATCTTAAAAAAAAAAGATGGGGAAAAGCAAAAAAGAGAATGTTTAAAAAAAGTGAAAAAGAAATTCTTGTATTAATTACTAATAATATAGTTTCTATTATTATTACTAATTATTATAATTATTTACCGTTATCATTATATATATAATAATAGTATAAGTTAGCCAAACAAAGAGATAGGAGTAATAAAAATTTAGTTCAAGTGAAGTGTGTTAAGGATGAAAATTAAAAAATATTTTTCTTAGAAGATGATATTCAACAAAGGTGGATGAGATATCTCATTAAATGATAATAGTAAATAATTATAATAATTAGTAATAATAATAGTAACTATATTATTAGTAATTAATACAACTAAAATAATAATAATAATAATATATACCTAAGTAACTAAAGGGGATTATGTCGGCAGTAAGGAGTTGTGGCTATACGTGGTTCGGCTTGCGATTGATGTGTGGATCAGAGGATAGAGGCTTGGTTTCGGCGGCCTGGTGCTTCCTGCGGCTAGAGCAGAGGTAGAAAAGGGTTCGACCTAGAGTAAGGAAGAAGACACGGTAGAAGATGAAGGTCGGAGGGTATGCAGCTCTCGTTGGGTTCGGCTTGGAGCTGTGGTCGGACAAGGGGGAGGAAGAAGGTAGGAGAAACTCTCTCTCTCTCTCTCTCTCTCTCTCTCTCTCTCTCTCTCTCTCTCTCTCTCTCTCTCTCTCTCTCTCTCTCTCTCTCTCTCTGGGCCAAATGGTTAGGTATAGTAGGTCGACTACAAAGAGGAGGGATTTGGGATGTGGGTTTTGGTGATTTCATGGGATCTCTTATCATAGTAGCTGGCCAAAGAGACATGCTCTTATCTCCCTCCCTGATTCTTAAAAGTGTGCTCCATATACCTCAATTATCCACAAACTTAATCTCCATACAAAACCTTTCTAGTGAATGACCATAATTGTCAAGTCTTATTTAACCCTACATGTTACTTATTTCAAGACTAGGGATGAGGGAAAAAGATTGGACTTGCTAAGAAGAGAAATGGACTATACTACCTGGAAGAGTTGAGCAAATCTAATATTATCAATAATCACTATTCTATGTTATCTGTATTTGATAAAAAATTTACTATTTGGCTTCACCATTTTATATAAGACATCCATCTTTTGATGTCTTAAAAAATATGTACCAAGAACCTTTTTACAAGTTGGGAAATAAAACTTTTTATTGTGAAACATGTGCATTAGTCAAGCATAAACGAGTTCTTTTTCCAAACAAACATGAGAGATGTAATACTCTCTTTTACCTTATTCATAGTGATATCTATGGATCCTAAAAAATCCCTAACATCTTTGGAGCTCGATGGTTTGTATCCTTCATTGATGACTACACCAAGAAACTTTTGCACCTGTGGCCAAGATGAACACCGTGAGGATCCTGCTCTTACTAGCAACTAATTACAACTGACATCTGAAACAACTGGATGTCAAAAATGCATTCCTACATGGGAACTTGGAGAAAGAAATATTTATAGAGATTCCACCATGATTCAAGGAGATATCCGGGGGTGACAAAGTGTGCAAGTTAAAAATGCTCTATATGGGCTAAAGCAATACCAAGAGCTTGGTTTGGAAGATTTTCAAAAGTCATGCTACTTAATGGTTATTGGCAATGCCAAGATGATCATACATTATTTTTCAAGAACTTAGACTCAGGGGGAGTACCAATTTTATTAGTTTATGTGAATGATGTCATCTTGACTGAGAATGTTAAAAAGGAGAAAGTGATTCTAAGGAAATGTCTTACCAAGAAATTTATAATCAATGATCTTGGTAGATTAAAATATGTCCTTGGAATTAAAGTGGTCTACTCCAACATAGGAATATTGATTTCACAACAAAAATATATTAATAATCTTCTTAAAGAAGTAAGCTAGTTTGTAAACCAACATCAACACCACTAGAACCAAATCTCAAATTAAGGGAAGCTAAAGTTGTAAATGTAGATAAGGGAACTTACCAGACACTTGTGGTAAAATTGATATACCTTTCTCATACCAGACTGGATATATCATTTACTGTAAGCATGGTCAGCTATTTCATGCAAAATCTAAAGCAAATTCACATGCAAGCTATAGACAAAATATTGCAATACCTTAAGGAAAACCAAAGTAAAGGGATTCTCTTCAGAAGAGACTATGGAATAACCCAAAAGCATATACTGATGCAGATTATGCAAAATCACCCGTAGATAGACGATCTTTCTCAAGATAATGCACAATCCTTGGAGGAAATCTTGTAACATGCAGAAGCAAGAAACAGAATGTGATGGCAAGATCTTGTGCAGAAGCAGAATACAGAGCTATGACCTTTAGAATATGTGAGCTACTATGAATCCAGATAATTCTAGAAGACCTAAGGATTAAGTGGGAATGACCCTGTGATAACAAATCAACAATCAGCATAGCTCACAATCTGATTTAGCATGACAAAACCAAGCACATAGAAGTGGACAAACATTTCATAAAGGAGAAACTAGATAGTGATCTTATATGTATCTGCCATGTCTCATCAAAAGATCAACTTGCAAATATTCTTACCAATGGACTTGATAAATTTATATTTCTAGAACTAATTACCAAGCTGGGAATGACAAATCTATATTCCCCAACTTGAGGAGAAGTGTGAAATCCTAGCCATCCCGTAGCATTTTGATCTCAGGGCTAGGATAGGGATCCATAAGAGGCTTACTTGGATTGCGCCAATCTCTGTCGTCCCTTAGTATTTTGATCTCACGGCTAGGATGGGGATCCGTGGGAGGCTCACTTGGATTGCACCAATCTCATTCCATATTTAGGTGACTAATTTTGGAAGGATTAAATTAGAGCAATTTTGTATGATTTTGTAATTATTTATTTTTTTATTAAGATATCTTGTATAGATCTATAATTAGGAAAAGATTTGAGCAATAAAATTAAGTCTTTTTTCCTCTCCAATTCTATAAATTTAACAATACCAAATCTTCAGGCAATAATGAAGATATCAGCGTGATCTGGTCATTAATTGCAAATGTGACCCAAGTCTCAAAACCCCTCTTACTGCCTTCTCTATAAATACCCCTTTGCCTGCACATGAGGAATACGAGCTCTCATTTTGCATTCAGCATTTGTTCCTCATTTGTCCCAAACCAGTCTGAGTGTGAGAGAGTAATACAATAATTCTTTGTATGTGTGCCATCGCTTTTGTTAATGTAGACTGCTTACAGTAATCAAAATAGAATACAAACTATGACGACATGATATATATAAGATATTGCTTTAGTGACACCAATAAGTGAGAGAAGGTTTTAGATGAGAAATCAAGGAGGAACTTTGCATCCTATGCGATCAATTAAAGCTGGGATTGTGATTTCCTTTATATACAGAGTTCATCGAGTCACTTAATTTCTACAAACTCATCCCTAAACAATCCTCCCCAACTCAATGGAGAGGGTAATTACATTCATCTCTTGATTGTAACGGTACAATTTATCATGGATGATGACCTTGCTCAGAGATATCTTTGTCGTGAAGACATTTAAGGATGAGTGCATCTAATTCTCTCCGATGGCGATGAGGACAACTGCCCTAGTGAACAAGGTTATAGATTGGAAAGCCAAGTTCATTTTTGTCCACTATTTAATTGGTTGGTCGGTGCTAACTATTCCCATCCCTTCATTAAGGACAAAGTGCAACTACCCGAGTTGAACAAAAACGAGGCTTGGTGCGGCTTTAACAAGGAAGTTGTTGATAAATAGACATCAACTTTCTATAGAACGTATACAAAAACTTTTATGGTATGCAATGTAATTTCTTTATTTTTTTCTTTGAAATTTCTCTAAAATTTATGCTGACCTTAGTATTCGCGGGCTCATTTTATAGATATCTTATCAAGATGCCAATATCCTGGCTACTTGGAGATTTTTGACTTCCTTACGGGGATCCTTCAGCTAAACGAGAGAAGAAGACTAAGGAGGCGAAGGAGCAGCCAAAGAGTTCATACGAGGCTCCTCCAAAGAAGTTGGGGGGGGGGGGAGAGAGAGAGAGAGAGAGAGAGAGACCACCAATTACTCCAAGGAACCATAGTAAAGAAACATGCAGATGTTTCCAAGCAAAGGCCTCCCAAAAAGAAGAAGGGGCCTTTCTACCATTCTCGTGTTGAGTGTAGTTCACATTTGCTCGACAATTCCTCCTATTAAGTTGAGTGGGGTTGCCAAAGCTGCAATGATTTCGAGTGAGGGTGACCACTCAGTGATCAAGGTGCCTCCCCTTGGCGTATGTATGGGGATTATCATCGATGAGGATGAAGCATGGTGAAGAGCAAGGGGGACCACTACTGCCAAAAGCCCAAGAATGCGGTGGAGTGTAGGGGCAAGCATGATGCTTGCAACTCTAAGGAAGAAGAGTTCAACCTCCCTCCTGAGTCGTCATTGTCTAACGATGCATCCTGCTTTGAGGGAGAGGATCGTTCCATCCACACCTTAAGGAGAAGCTATAACCATGGGCGAGTGATGTACTCCAAATTGCTCAAATAGAAGTTGAGGGAGGTCCCTAAGGACATGCTTTCCTTCGTGGTGATGAATTCCATGGGCAATCCTTGGTAGGTTGTCACTACCTTGGCTCGCAACCATCAACAAGCAATGGTAAAGGTGATGGATCTAAAGAAAGGGCACTCATCCTTGATGGGGGGGCATCAAGGAGATGTCTGTACGCCTAGCTGTAGAATACTAGGTCGATGCCTTATGAGTTGAGCTAGCTATAAAAAAGGCAACCTACATGGAGGAGCTAGAGAAGGAGATTACCTTGATAGAGGCCACTAAGTTAACAAAGGAAACAGAGGCCACTGAGTTAACAAAGGAAAACCTTGAAGTTGAAGCCACTAAGCTCACAGCCGAGGTCAAAGTGACAGAGGATATGTCACATTCTTTCACTCCCCTCAATAGACAATAGGTTCGAAGATAATGCCATGTTCTACCAGCAAGTTGCGAACAAGGAAAGAGATGTAGAGAGTGGACTAAAGACTAAGGTCACCTTGCCTTGTTTTTTTTTTTATGTGATCTATGAGGTAGTTATACATGTGATGTTTTAAAAATACGAAATTAAGAGATTTTCCTCTTACTCATCATCTTTTCATCTTTTTGTTTTCTATTGTATTTCTTTGTAAATGAAATTTTCTCTAAGTATCTAGCTCATCAAGTGCTATGAATGCTTGATGTGGACAAAGAATATTGTAATGCTCACTCAGGTATAACCAAAATATAGCCAAGAATTAGACTAGGATTTAATTGAATAACAAATACATTAATTCATGGCTCTTTAAGAAGAATATATTAATACTTGTCATATCAAAGAACTAGAATAAGCGACTAATTATTGAACTCGATTTTAATTATATAATATTTCAAGTAAAGGGACTGACAAACCTAGATTGGGCAAAACTGAATTCTTACCAAGAGAGTATACTCGTCTCAAGGTTAGTCGCCGACAATATTTAGTATGGTAGATTTGCTAGAATGTCTTAGCTCGTTTAGTTTGGCGAGCTCAACGAATCATAAAACAGATCACGAAGTGATTTTCACCAAGTCTTTAACTCAGCCACTAATAATAAGAAATACAAACACTATAAACTCGTTGATTGTTAATTAACATCTTTATAATGAGAACATGGTGCTTTATAATAAGAAATTCAACTACTAGTGCCTTGCTAGTCGATGGACGATGCTAGAATAGTAGGCATTTGGCATAATGTCGCGTTAGGTTGGCCTCACCTTACATGTGCTAATGATTGTAGATCTTGTAGCAAAGGAGAGTAAACTTCCAGCACTGATTGCCTCTGTCTGACTAGCTACCACCTTAGGTTGGGTCTCACCTTATGCCAACCTTTGTAGTCTTTTCGGGGGTAACAATCTAGACTAGTTAATTGAAAGAGACTCACACATTACTCATTGCATACCTCTTTGTAAACAGGGGAATCGCCTTCCAGCATAAGGCTATTGAGAATAAGGACCTTTTTGAGACATACTTGGTTGATTTCTTATCAATTTGTCCTAGGGTTGGAAGAAATGAGGGAGAGTTAGTAAATTAAGAGAGAATATCTCAGCACTTTGCACATACAAATGTTTTTATTTTTGCTTTATTTATACTTGGTTAGATAAGGAAATGAGTTTGTCAGTATTATGGACTTAGTCGATAACTTGCAAGGAAAATTGATTAACAATCGAGAGAAGACCTCGCTATGGGAAGAATTTTTATCTCCTAGAAACTTTGGCTCTTCTGCAAGTCTCAAGTCTAGAAGCTTCAACTTCCTAGCAAGGAATAGTCCAAGTTTGTTTTTGACTTGAGCCTGCGCAGAGGCATTGTGGTCCTGTAACCCAGCTGGCTGACCACTTGTATTGCATGACTCGAGTAGCTTTCGTTTGTTAGGATTATTGTCATTTATTCATAATTGTAGAAAGTATGGAGTTGACTAACTCCAAACTCAACAAATGAAGGTAGTTCCTTCTCATTCCTTTACTGTTAGGTACTCACCTCGAATACGCGAGTTCGCTAAGTGCTATTTGAGAATTAATGGAAGAAGATTCTTAAATGGGATAGTTTATAATTCATGCAAAAGAAAATTAGCTCCCCTAGCATTTGTGTGTGAGGGGGCAAGTTTCCCAAATGTTATATTTGCTTTAAAATCTTAAAATTATACACTCTTCATGATAGGGGACTCACTCATATAGAAATTTAATAACATATACACTGAAAAGAAAAGATATTTTCATTATAATCAATTTACATGGATGAATGAGTTTAGAGACTTCCCTTATAGGTGTTGATATCATTTTTGTATAAGTTCATCAAGCACTACCCCAAACCCCTAATCATACATCCCATGATTAGCAACCATACATCTGTCAATCATCCAATAAAAAATCAAATCTAAAATCAATACTTCCAACGTTCAATTATCATACATTCAATCTTCAATTAATATTTCAATCATCCAGCTTGTCAATCAGCCAATCAATCATAGCCTGCAACATATAATCACTCATTATCAATCAACACTCAATCACATGCAATCAATCAATTATATACTCAATTAGTTTTCAATCATCCAATCTACATCAACCAGCAATCACTTGGACAATTGTAATCAACTGCAGTTGTAGCCATGCACTACAATCAATTGACCCAGTGCACTGCCAAGCTCAGTGCGCTGGCACCCACGACTTTAATCATGTCCAAACCCCACTTCACTAGGAGTTTCAAACATCAAATCACCCATCATTAGCTCCCTGAGGCAGTGACTAATCAGCTTGACCCAGTTGAGCAAGCTCAAGCTAGCCCAACTGACCACGTAACTCCCTCAGTTACCTCAAATCAAACCCCAACTTAACTTTGAACTTCACCAAACCTCCATAATCATAACTCCTAGTGAATTGAGTCTGATTGGTCACCCTGACCCACACAATAGTTAGCTTGGTCAAGTACACCCTCCACTCATGGAAGGCATGAGTGTATAACTTTTAGAACCCTTAAACAAACACTAATAAATCACTAGCCCTATACAATATGTTGACTCCACTTGGAGGGTTTGTATATTAGATTAAAGGGTTCATTCTCTATCCCTAATAAATCATTAATAAATCATCAAGGCTTAAAAAAAAGGCTTAATGTGATCATTTATGCTATATGGGGGATAAGCCCTTGCACTTTAGGGTTATTAAACTACAAATTCTTTATAATTAAATAATTAACTCCAACCCTTAAAGTTCAAACAATAAAATCTAAATATTTACAAGATGAACTTTAAATTCCCCCATTTGGCCTTTACTAACAAACATTAAAACTCATGAAACTTAAATGCTAAATTACTATAGGACATATCAAAGCCACATAACCTCATCTCACATACTTAGATGGTTTGCCAGGATAACCAACTCTAGCCTAGGTTAGGCTGGTGGTGTGGATTGATTTCCGGGTTCTTTGCTTGGAGAGCACTCTCTGTCTATTTATTTACATTTCTGCAACTCTGGATGCCATACATTTAATTTCTTTTGGTGCACTTAGGCTCTTTAAGGACTGCATTAGCAGCATTAGGATATTACACAACTACTACACCTTATATTATATATGCTAATGCTCTTTCTTTTCCCGTCTTTATTTTTCTGCAATAGTTAGTAGAATGCACCTAGGAAATGTGATATAGATGTATCAGAGTCTGTAAAAAATATAATTGTAGATCGAGTTGTAAGGTGTCCAGAGTTGTAAAAGAATCAGAGATGCCCGCTTATAATATGCAAGTGGGGCTCCAAAAGAAGATATCCCAACAATTAGGGGATAATCTCTTTTAGAATTCCACAAAAGACATTGAGCTTAAAGACATTAAGTAGGTGTATCTAATTCTATATGCATATGATAGGCTTAAAACCCAGATTTGTTGTTGTGGAGCTTACCCACCTTTCTTTCCTGTAGAGTCTGAGACTTGTAAATTTCAAATCAATCAATAAATTAAAATTTTTTAACATTGCAATTATTTTATTTATTACATACATTCATGCATCGTATCATATAAGTGGTAGATTGCATTAGTTGGAAAAAGTTTCCAAGGTTTTCCTCGATGTATGTGTTCCAGACTTTGTAGGAACACATAAACTAGTTCTAGGACAATACAGTATTGGGTACTGTATACACAAACACGTTTACCCTATCATGCATTTTATTTCTACAACATACACTATTCTAGTACACAAGCCTATGGCTAGGTAGTCCTCTTATGCCCGAAGGATGCTACACTATTCCTATTAGTATAGGGCTGCTACACTGTCGAAATTTCAGTGGTTAGAAAATTTAGTTAGTTTAATTAAATAAGATAGAATGTAGAGTTCTTATTGAGTTTTCTTGATAGTGTCACTTGAACATAAAGTGAAGACTTATCTTGAGTCACTAATTTGGAGTCTGATTTATTCCTTTGAACTCTTAGGATAGAGCTACATTATCATACATTATATTTAGGATGATTACTTGTGAAATAGGTTGTTAGTTGGCTGCACATTTCAAGCAGGCATAAGTCCAGTTGTCTTTGCACACCTCTGTGGGCTCCGAAAATTCGGCCCCGGCCTCCGCTCGCTCTTCTTATTTGGCGAGGGAGTTTTAACGAAATAAGTTCCGAGGTAAATTTTGGAAGGCATATGGGTTTGTAGATAAGACACTACCCAGAGATTTCGCCCTCATTTTGTGAGGACTTTATGATCTGAGTTCTGGTTTCCTATAGGCGCAAGCCCCTATAGTTAATTACCCCTCCCGATCATGAGAGAGAACTTTCGATTAAGGCTAGTCGTCAATTAGATACGTATAGAATACGTATTATATGGCATATAGTAGCAGCATATGGTTTGGATATTGAAGATTGGGTTTGGATTTGGGTATTTAGAAAGGTTTGAAAAGTTTGGTATTTAAAATAGAAATTTCACCATCGAGCACTTAAAGCGGATGGTGGGGGAATGGATGATAGGCCCGATCAAGATCTCATGGTTCCGTCGTCCCGGGCCATCGTGGTCCCTGGTCTACTTAGTCAAAGAAGGTAGTCGACCCAACCTGACAGAAGGATCCTTGTCGGCAGCTATGGGTTGCTTCGTCCAAGGGGACCTTGTAGACCGAGGTTGAATGTTTGTCTAAGGGGACAAATTTGAATCCACCTTAGCTAACAGAGGGCTTCCTGCCCTATCGATCATATCCTATTGATTCATATCTCAAGGATTTAACGCCATTAAGGAGCGTATTGGCTCTGGCCATAACCGGTATCTGTGATGCCATTTGGCGGCAAAACCACTCGGTTCAGAGGGCCCCGGGTCATAACCGTTTACCTGCAGTGCCATTTGGCGGCAAAACTGCCGGTTAGAGGACACGTACCACGTCCTTACTGGCAAAAGATTGTTTGAGAATGGATCCTAGTAATATTTTCGACTAGGCATTTGGCTCTTTGTGAGCTAGAGTTTATTTGAATTTGTCCACCCCGGCAAACTGTTGCGGAGGGTGGATGGATTTTGCTTTAAGTATTTGATGGATTTATTTTTATTTTAAATATTTTTGGAGATTTTGGGATTTTGAGATTTTTGTGGAGTTTTATGCAATTTTAGGATTTTTGTGTGTATTTGGGTGGAGTTATGAAATATTTGAAATAAAACTTTGGCTATTTGGGAGATATTTGAAAATATTTGGCGAACCCCTCCGGTTGAGATCTGCATTCAATACGGCCATCATTGGGGTATTCGGAGTTATTTCTCTTTATGGATTGAACCTTGTCACTCTGTCGGGCTGTCGATAGAGGATCGGGTTTCGTATGCTTTATGCACTTGATAGTGAATTCATATTGTTGTAGGCCTTGAAGGCCTAATATGAATGTTTTAAAGCAAATATACCGGTCGTCACAACTTTATATTTGCTTAATGGTTCGAACCCTGTCAACTCCTATTGATCCGTATAGAAGGATCGATTTCGAACCTGAATTCACTTGTCAACCCGCGCAGCATCCCTAGACGTCACGTGTGTACCAATAACACGCTCGCCGGGGCCCTTGCAGGTTTGGATTATATTTTATAATTAAACCTCGTCGACTCCTTTTTACCTGCTAAGGAGGATCGGGTTTAAAATTTGATAACCTGCGCAGTATCCCTAGACGTCACGTTTGTACCAATAACACGCTCGCCGGGTCCCATGCGGGTTTTATAATTATTTTTACCCCTTTTAGTGTACCTATGTGTATACAATTTATAGTGCACGTGCAAGGGTACTTTGAAATAGTTGTGGACGCCTTCTGTCTGCTTGTACGAATGTTGCAGATCCGGTGGCGTAGCAGCTTCTGTATAGAATTGTTCGCTGCTTCTTACAGGTAGACTGTCATGCACTATTTGTTGATTTTCGTAGGCGGGTCATAGTGCACTAACTAATCTCCTGCCTTTAATTGCATGGATAGTTGTATTTGTTGTAGTATCACCAATCTTTGCTTGTAACGGATCAATGTACTTGCTTAACATTGGACAATGATTGATTGTAAAGGTGTTGTGACATTGGTCGCCTTCTATTACAATGACTTCTTTGGGCGTGGGTATATTGTATGTTTATAAAGGATCCTTCACCTTTGTAGCATAACTATTACTACTGCTTATAAGTGAACTGCATTGTCGTAGTTCTCCTGCGTTGTATTTGTAGGCCTCGGGCCATCAAATTCATCAGATTATCGTACTTGTATGATGACTTGTAGTTGTTGGTGCTTGTGTTTCTAATCATGATGATTCTCCAACATCCACATAGTACTCTAACTTATTGGTTAAGAACAAGCCGTCGCATTCTTCCATTGCTTGTGAATTTTCTTTGTCCTGAAGATCGTGGCGATTGTATATCTCTTGTTACCAACTCCAAGCAATCATCGGCGTGCAATACATCATCATTGGACCCATGATGCAAGTAATAACATTAATTATATGGTCGATTGAAAATTTGAACTCTAAGTTTTGCCATCTCTATTGATTGTTGCTTGAGGGTACATCACTTCCAATTTTGTAAATAAGCCACTACGATCCAATGGCCTCCTCCCAAAAATATGATCTTGATATAAAATTATATTCTTCGTGCTCTTCTTGCTACTTGTAATCAAATTGCACTTACAAGTTGTTTGTGATAAATTTGAGATCAAGCTCATCAACCCCTTCTTTCCAATTGAAATGATTAATATGGATTGATTTCTATTGCTCACACAGATTTCAGGTTCACACTTGAAATGAATTTGCTTATCAGCATTTGCATTCCAATTGGAATGATAACTCTATTGGGAAGTTGATTATCTTTCAAATCAAATTCCTTATAGCTCATCTATTGATGTTCACATGATATTTTGATCTTGTTTCGTATAATCAACTTGTATGTTAAAAGTCAAAGTTCACTTTGTTCATGCTTGAGTTCCCTTGCTTAGTTTTTTGAGTTCAAGATCAAGCTCAAGCTTACAAGTCTTCTGCTTGAGTTCAAGTTCAAATGCATGTCCCCTGTTGTCCTTTGAGTTTGTGTCCAAGCTCAAAATGAGTTCAATCAAGTTCTAATGAGAATCTAGGTTCATGTTCATATTCGTTTCAATTAGAATTGAATTCATTTGGGTTCAAGTTTAATTAAGTCATTTGGATATTGTTCAAAGGTCCAAGTACAAGTCTTTCGTAGTTCAATCGTGTCCATGTTCCGAATTGCTCCAAGTCCTTGATTTTCAATCCAAATCTCGGCAGCCTCCCGGCGTCTCCCCCGTTTAGGGGAAAACTACGGAAAACTGGGCCTTTCCCACCACGCTAAGAAAAGCGTGCATGGTAGGTGCCCTCTTTCGAGGACACCGCGGCCATGTATATATTTTTTTTTTATCCCCCACCACGCTAAGAAAAGCGTGCATGAGTATTTCTTTTGTAAAAAAGTATTTTTTTTTTATTTTTTTAAAATATTTTGTAAGCAAGGCAGTTATTTCCCCGCAAGCGAGTACTTATGGGTATCCCCGCTTCGTCGTGCGCATCGCACCGGGATCCCTTCCCACCACGCTAAGAAAAGCGTGCATAGGCAGGGTTTCCAAGGCGATACGAACTTCGAATTACCCACTTCGTCGCAAGCGTCGGGACGCACTCCCTCCCACCACGCTAAAAAAAGCGTGCATAGATGGTCGTTTTGTCTCGACGAATGCGTTGAAACGAGTTCTCGGAGTTTTAGGGTTAGAGAGTTATACCTTCGCTTTCGTCGGTGCAGATCGAGGGAGAAAGAGAGCACTTGTAGGTGCTTTATCAATTATAATTAATTATAAATTATTATAATTAATTATAAATGACCTCAATTAATTATAAATAATTAATTTTAATTAATTTTAATTTAAAAATATACTAATTAATCATAATTAATTAATATTAACTTCAATTAAAATTAATCATAATTAGTTAAGATTAATTATGATTAATTACGTAAAATTAATCATAATTAATAATTATAATTATAATTAAATTTAATGATTATAGTTAATTAAAATTAATTATGCTTAATTAAAATAATCTCTAATTAAAATAAATTCTAAATAATTATAATTAATTAAAATTAATAAAAATTAATTCTAATTAAAACTAATTATAATTAATATTAGTTTTAATTAAAATCGATTAATATTAAGTTTAATTAAAACCAATTAACCTCCCATCCTCCCTCTTTCGACGGCCTCATTGGATTTGGCCGAAGCAGAGCGCGTGAGAGGGAGAAATTACCTTCACAGCAAGCAAAGCTTCTGTGTTGCTTCCGATCCAACAGAGAAGGGAAGTCGGTGAAGGAGGCGAAGCAGGTTGGTCTCTCTCTCTCTCTCTCTCTCTCTCTCTCTCTCTCTCTCTCGGCTTGGTGAGATCGGGAGGATCGGGATGGGGTGGAGTCGAGTGAGGCTAGGGAATCGACGGGAGCTCTGCGGCTTGGAGAGGAGTAGTCGGGCAAGGAGAGGAGATCGGGTGCCGGAAGGGAGTCGAGGGAGAGAACTTTGGCAGTGGAGAAGGTAGAGGTTTCGCGTGGAGGAGATCGTGGAAGAGCGTCGTGGGAGCAGCGAACGGGAGCCTTGGCTTCGTTCGGTATTTAACGACGCTGAGGGAGGCTTGATCGAGGCGAGTCGCAGGATATCCGGGAATGGACGTGCTCGCAGCGGGATATCTGGACTGGTTCAGCGCCGTTTACAGAGAATAGTCCTGTAGCTATTAGCGGGATTTCTGCAGGATTTGCGGAGATTTGGGCGTCTCGACGGAGCAGAGGTATGTACAAGGGATTTCTATTTTTCTTTCTCTTTTGGTCTTTACATGGAGGTCAACAACCTCCTATCCTAATAAATAATAAATGTATATTCATAAGCTAAATACATGGTTTAAAATTGCGCAATATGAGACCCGCCTTTGCACAATTCCAATAAAAAACGCCTCGATGCTTACGCCTCGAGCTTTTTTTGTGAGGCTTGCGCCTCAACTTGGTTGAGGCCCACCTTGAGTCCCGCCTCGCCGCACTGGCATGAGGCTTACGCCTCACGGGCATGAGGCTTACGCCTCACGCTATATATATTAAAACTTACATAAATCTTGAAGTAAATGCCCAACATTGGACTCTATGGGAGAGGAAGAAGGAGAGAGCAGTTAATCATAATGATGATTCAAATGAAGAACCCTTTAGTGATGACAGTGTTGATGACTTATGAGTTCTTATGTGATATGTCATTGCTATTTATTTTTGGAAATTGGAATTATATGTTAATGAAAAGTATACTGGGATTTGGGAAAGATAGAATTTTGAGTTGAACTATATTTCACGTTGTTTTATTATTGAGATATTTTGATTTCACTTCATATCTTATGCTTTTTTATATTTTATATTATTCATTCATTAGTATATAAAACATTTGTCATTTTATGTTTACGCGATCTTTTGATTTTGAGGCTTACGCCTCAAAACGCCTTGAGGCTTATGCCTCGCCTCACGAATGAAAAACGCATCAATACCCGAATACGCAATTCTAAACATTGGCTAAATATAAATGTATTTTCTATAAAATTTAATGATATTTTGGAAGAATTGATTGGTTTTTTCAAACATCTAAGACAACTTGCTTATATACATGATTGTATTATAAGTTTTGGTCTTAATCTCCTCTTTAATCGAAAGTTTTTTCTTCGAAGATGTAATCGATTGTAGGGGCTTGCCTCTATAGAAATCCAAGATCCTAGCATAAAATAAACCCTCTCTATGTTTACTAAAAGAGGGGAAAATCTATGAACATCTATCAACCTCATCTTGAGTCAATTTTGTATTTAAGATATGTTAATATGATTTTTATCCAACGAGATAATTCTTACATTCCCCATGTTGAGTTTGAAAATAAAAATAAATCATTTCTTTTCTCAAATCGATAATTCAGTGTTAGTTTATTCTTCAAGATAATTAACACTAATTATACATATTTGTTTAAAGAAATATCAAAGAAAATCGAATGGCAACATTCAAACATTTAAGTTGTTCACAACATATAGTAGATCTTAATGTCATAAGCACTCTAAATTCTCAATACCTCCTTGTCCAAATGAGTTTGCAATTGATAGGCTCTGGGGCTAACTTTCTTTTTTGATAATGTTGGGGCCATCCATGTTGATCCGAGCTTGCTGAGTAATGACGGGCAAGTAGTGGTGTCCACCTTCTTAAGGCCCAAGTTATTGGGTGGAAAGATCTCTCCTTAATATTAGCATTATATTACCTGGACATCCTTTATTTCACTTCCTCCTACTTAAGGTCGACTTGCACTCATACTTCTTCTAGGAGGACGACTAATAATTCTAAGCCTTCTCAATTCCTTTCTCCCCATTTGTTGAGCTCATCTTAGTTTTAGTTGGTGGCTACAACTATTAGTTGGCAATCTAGTTTGAGCTTAACTGAGAGTAGAGCTGTTTGAGAGCAAGAATAGTTTGATCTTCTTGCTTGTCACTAGAATTATTGAAATCTATAAGGCAGTCAACCAATGTTTGGGCCTTGATCTCCATTTTTGAAGTATAGAGTATTTAGAACTCAGCTGAATTTCAAGAATCATTTGAAAAGTCCACCAGAGTGATCTATCTTAGCTACTATAACTTGGAGCAAATGACTGGTGACAACTTGGATTGAATGGACTTGTTACTATAATCGTAGTCGCCACGTAAGAGATTATAAGGGCCCATAAGAGTCTCTTCAAGATGAGGCACCTTTGCTCAATGCCTCTCAGGATCTTGCTGACGTAGTAAATTGGACACTTCTTCTTTCCCTCTTCTCAAACATGTACCAAATTGATTACATTCTTGCCAACTCCTAAATATAATAGCAAGTTTTATTCTGGCTTGGTCTTTTAAGCAATGACAATGAGTAGAGGAGCTTGAGTTGTTAAAAGGAAACATTGCATTCTTCATTACAAGTAAGCTTCTTCGCACTCCTTAGGATTTTGAAGAAGTTTAACTCAATCTAGAGATGAAACGATTAAGTCTGGTGACTTGCCTAATGAGTCATTGCACATGCTTCGGGGTTTTGAGCTACAATATCACCAAGATCACCTAGACCTTGTCAAGGTTCACATTAATGCATTCAAGTGTTAAGAGAAACCCAAGAAATTTGCTTGAATGTGTGCTAAAAGCATACTTTAGTGGATTAAGTTGCACATTATACCTTTTTGGCATAGCAAATGTCTTCTTCAGGTCCAATATATAATGCTCTAGTGACTAGCTCTTCACTAGCGAGTTGCTTACATATATCTCCATATTCTTGCCTTTTTTCTCCTTAAAGCCTCGGTTCATCATACTTTGATAAGTTGCCCTAGCATTCTTGAGACAAAACTGCCTGACTGTAGCGATAAAGGCCTTTGCCTGTGATGAAAAGGATTTTCTCGCAATTGCCTAGATGCATCTTGACTTAATGACAACCTGAGAAGGCATTTAGGAAGCTCATCACCAAGAATCCAATTGTCGAGTCCACCAACTAGTTGATTCCAGGGAGTGGTTCTGATGGACCGGACCGGCCGGTCCAGCCCACAGCAACACCGGCCCAAAAAGGGCCGGTTCTCACGTACTGGAGGCGGAGAACCCGCCTGCCTGGGCGGTCGGCCGAAAGGGAGAAAGGAGGCGGGTGGGCCCAAGGGGCCCACCAAATTGAAGAGGGAGGATGATGTGTTTGCCCTAGGGGTAATTAAGGGATTATGAGGGGTTTATGTGAGAGTTAAAAGGGAGTTAGGGTTTGTTTTGGGAGGCATCTTGTTTTGGTGGCTGTTTTTAGCTTTCTTCTAATCTAGGGCTTGGGAGAAAGCTTCTCTTCTCGAATTGAGAGCATTGTATCCGTGGAAACTTGTAAGTCTTTTGATATTTAAGTAATCGAAGTGTTTGTGAGTGTTTTCATCCAAGAAATCCTCCATTTTTCCACTGTTTTTGGGCTGTTTTTCCTGGATTCCGAATTTTGCAACTCAATTTCCATCAAAGTGGTATCAGAGCACTAGATCCACAAGGAAGGGATGGGTACACGAAGGATTGAATCTATTGAAGAGAAAGTCGGAGAGTGGGAAGTGGAGTTCACCGCCCTCAAAGAGAAATTTGCATCCGTTGACGAAAAGCTTGATGGAGTAGAAGAGTTGAAGACTCAAATGTTAGGGTTACAAGAGATGATCAAACAAATGGTGGCGGGCCAACACAACATAGGGGGTTCGGCTAACCCTAACCCTAACCCTAACCCTAATGCGCAGCCGGTTGATGGTGAAGATGGAAGTAGGGTTCGTGAGGGACCTAATGCAAAAGGGAAGGAGGCCATTGACATTATCGACCATGGAGGGGATGCTTGGTCCGCCGGCCCAAGGGGGGGCATGTATGGCCCAAACCGTGGAGGGGAGGACTACTCCACCGCCGGATTTATGGGAGATGCTAGGGCAAGCTATACTCAGAATCATCCAGATCAATTTTACCAAGGAAGGGAGGGAGGAAGCATGCCTTACAATCAGTGGGGAGGAGGATCGTATCGAGGCAGAGGGGAGGCCGACCCTAGGGAGCCTCATTGGGGGTCAGCTGATTATGCAAGGAGGGATCAGGTGGCACCTCAAGCTTGGGAAAGAAGGGAGAATCGTGGGGTGGACCCACGGCCATGGGAGAGGCAACCAGATGGGAGATATGGGCAAGGAGGAATGGGCAACAGCAGGGTGAATGGGAGAGGAGAATGGGGAATGAGGAAGTTGAAGCTTCCAATCTTTGAAGGAGAGGATGCTTATGGTTGGATCTTCAAGGCGGAAAGATACTTCACAGCGATGGGGATGACAGATGAGGAGAAACTCCTAGCGGTACCTTTATGTTTGGAGGCAAGAGCCCTTGCTTGGTATCAGTGGATGGAAGAAAGGCAGAGATTAAGATGTTGGGCAGAGTTTAGGGAGATGTGCCTAGACCGCTTCTGACTGCCAAAGGAGGGAACTCATCATGAGCAGTTCTTCGCACTGACTCAGACTGGTACAGTATCTGCTTATAGGGACAGGTTCGAGTTGCTGTCCAGTAGACTTCGTGGGATGACGGACGAGGTGCTTGAGGGTAACTTCAAGAAGGGTTTGAAGCCCCACATTCGATCAGCAATTAGAGCAGCCAAGCCAAGGAGTCTGAGGGAGACTTTGGAGATGGCTGAGCTGATAGAGGATAGATTGTTTTTTGATCAATATCGCAGGCCTACTTTCTTCGGAGGGGGACAGAAGGTGGCAAATCCTACGGGAGGAGCCAAGGGTACTTACTTGGGGGCAGGAGGAGAAGGTCAGAAGGAGAGGGATCGGAGTGCACCGGCCAAGGGGGAGTTCAGGCGGCTCACTAAGGCAGAGCTGAAGGATAAAAGAGCCAAGGGGCTCTGTTACAGGTGTGATGAGAAGTTTGGGCCAGGGTATAGGTGCAAAGACAAATCACTCCAAGTCCTATTGGTAGAAGACCCCGAGGTGGAGGAAGTTGAGGAAGAGTTAGGAGGGGGAGAAGAAGGTGTAGATCATCTACATCTTGACATGATTGAGGTTTCCCTCAATTCACTGGCAGGGTTGACAGCACATTCCATCATGAAGATGGAAGGGAGGATCGGGAGCTATATAGTCACAGTGCTGATAGATAGTGGAGCCACCCACAACTTTATAGCTTGCAGATTGGTGGAAGAGTTGGGCATTGCCATGATCCAAGGGAGAGGAGTGGGAGTCTCCTCGGGGACCGGTCAGAGGGAGCAGTGTGCGGGAAGATGCAGCGGGGTTAGTCTCTCCATACAGGGGGAAGATATTACCCAGGATTTTTGGGTGCTCGAGATGGGTAATACTGATGTTATTTTAGGTATTCAGTGGTTACAAACTTTGGGGGAGATGAAGGTCAACTGGAAGACCCTGATGTTGGAGTATGGGGAAGGAGAGCATCGAGTTACTTTGCATGGGGACCCCAAATTATGCCGATCTAAGGTGGCTTTGAAGACTATTCTCAAGTCTCTTAGGAGTGAGGGGGAAGGATTTCTGGTGGAGTTATGGCGATTGGAGGGTAGTGAGCCAGTTGAGCAGAGTAATATTCCAGAAGAGGTGGGAGAGTTGTTGGGGCATTTCGCCCCAGTTTTTCAGCTGCAAGTAGGGCTGCCACCACAGAGAAGCAAGGAGCACGCCATTGTACTGAAAGGGGGAGCAGATCAAGTTAGTGTGCGGCTATATCGATATCCTCATGCTTAGAAGGAGGAGATTGAGAAGCTAGTCAGGGAGATGATGGAGGCGGGGATCATCCAACCTAGTGTGAGCCCTTTTTCGGCCAGTACTATTGGTAAAGAAGAAGGACGGTAGCTGGCGATTTTGTGTTGATTATCGGGCTCTCAACAATGAGACTGTTTAAGACAAATTTCCAATCCCCGTTATTGATGAGCTTCTTGATGAGTTGGGGGGTGCTACAATGTTCTCCAAGCTTGATTTGAAGTCAGGGTATCACCAGATCCGGATGAGGAGGGAGGACATTCCCAAGACTGCTTTCAGGACTCATGAGGGACACTAAGAGTTCTTGGTTATGCCGTTTGGACTCGCCAATGCTCCTTCTACATTTCAGGCCCTGAGATGAACCAAGTGTTTCGACCCATGTTGAGGAGGTTTGTTCTAGTGTTCTTTGATGATATTTTGATCTATAGCAAGTCCCTACAGGAACACTTGGAGCACTTGAGGGAGGTTTTGAGCACTTTACAACATCATCAGTTGTATGTCAATCAGAAAAGTGTTCTTTTGCTCAAGGAAGTGTGGAATATTTGAGGCACATTATCTCAGCAGAAGGAGTAGCAGCTGACCCTTCCAAGGTGGAGGCCATGATGAGCTGGCCAACTCCTAAGATTCTTCGGGCTCTCCGGGGCTTCTTAGGACTCATAGGTTACTACCGGAAGTTCATAAAAGGGTATGGATCTATTGCAGCTCCACTCACTGAGCAGTTGAAGAAAGACAGCTTCAATTGGGGACCGGAGGCAGATAGTGCTATAGAGGCTTTGAAAAGTGCTATGGTTAGTGCCCTGGTGTTAGCATTACTGGATTTCGGGCAGCAGCTTGTGGTGGAAACTGATGCATCTGGTTTGGGGTTAGGAGCGGTTCTCATGCAGCAAGGGCGACCCATAGCTTTCTACAGTCAGGTGTTATCAGGGAGGGAAAAGCTCAAATCTGTCTATGAAAGAGAACTGATGGCCATTGTTAAGGCCATTCAGAAGTGGCGACCGTACTTGTTGGGTAGAAGATTCCTTGTGAGGACTGATCAAAGGAGTCTAAAATATTTGTTGGAGCAACACATGGTGACAGAAGAACATCAGAGATGGCTCTCCAAATTATTGGGCTATGATTTCGAGATTCAATACAAGCCAGGATTGGAGAATAAAGCTGCTGATGCCTTATCCAGGAAGGTGGAGTGCTCTCAACTTATTGCTACATCTGTGCCTCAGTTAGTGAATTGGGGGAATTTGAGGACAGAAAATATGACTAGTGAAGAATTGGGAAGCTTCAGAGAGGCCATAAGGAAGGGGGAGGAAATACCCTCAGGATATATAGTGGAGGATCAGCTTTTGATACACAGAGGAAGGTTAGTGTTACCTAGGACCTCTTCCCAGATTCCACTGATACTTCAGGAGTTTCATGCCAGTGCTATTGGAGGACATTCAGGAGGGCAGAAGACTTATCAGAGATTGGCTAGAGAGATATACTGGAAGGGGATGAGGAAAGATGTGGATGAAATGGTGGCCCAGTGTGACACTTGTCAGAGGAGCAAGTATCAAGCTTGTGCCCCTGGGGGACTGTTGCAGCCACTTGAGCTACCTGATCAAGTTTGGTTAGAGGTGACTATGGACTTCATCGAAGGCTTACCCAAGTCGGAAGGCTACACTGTCATTCTAGTTGTAGTTGACCGGCTTAGTAAGTATGCTCATTTCATACCCTTGAGACATCCTTTTAATGCCAGTACCGTTGCAGCAGTTTTCATCCGAGAGATTGTGAGGCTTCATGGCTTTCCTGAGTCGATAGTGTCTCTGACAGAGATAAAGTGTTCTTAAGTCACTTTTGGAAGGAGATGTTCAAGTTACAAGGGACACATTTGAAGCGCAGTTCAGCCTACCATCCACAGACAGATGGGCAATCTGAGGTAGTTAATAGAAGTGTCGAGACTTACCTTAGATGTTTTGCAGGGGAGAAGCCCAAGCATTGGGTAAGGTGGCTACCTTGGGCTGAATATTGGTATAACACTTCATTTCACAAGGCGACGCTGGTCACACCTTTCAAGGTGCTTTATGGAAGGGATCCTCCAACCCTGATACAGTACAAGCCTCATTCTACGTCAGTATCCTTAGTGGAGCAACAATTGTCAGAAAGGGATGAGATCTTGGGAGAGCTGAAGAACCACTTGTTACGAGCCCAGAACATCATGAAGGAGGCAGCAGATCATCATAGGAAGGATGTTCATTTTGAGATTGGGGAATTTGTATACTTGAAGTTGAGGCCTTACAGGCAGAATACTTTAGCAAGGAGGCTAAGTGTTAAGTTGCCCCCAAGGTATTATGGCCCCTATGAGGTAGAGCAGAAGATTGGGAATGTAGCATATCGCCTGAAGTTACCACCCACTACTACGATTCATCCAGTCTTTCATGTGTCACAGTTAAAGAAGTTCAAGGGAGATTCTGTACCAGTCGATACTTTACCGCCAACATTATCTGAAGATGGTACAAGTCTATTAGAGCATTCTGCATTGAAAGGGGTTAAACACACTGAGGAAGGAGGGAAAGAAGTTTTGATTGAGTGGAAAGATCTACCGACACATGACGCTACTTGGGAGACCTATGAGCTCATAGAAGCCCAGTTTCCCGCTTTCAACCTTGAGGACAAGGTTAATCTTTGGGCGGGAAGTGATGATGGACCGGACCGGCCGGTCCAGCCCACAGCAACACCGGCCCAAAAAGGGCCGGTTCTCACGTACTGCAGTGGAGAACCCGCCTGCCTGGGCGGTCGGCCGAAAGGGAGAAAGGAGGCGGGTGGGCTCAAGGGGCCCACCAAATTGAAGAGGGAGGATGATGTGTTTGCCCTAGGGGTAATTAAGGGATTATGAGGGGTTTATGTGAGAGTTAAAAGGGAGTTAGGGTTTGTTTTGGGAGGCATCTTGTTTTGGTTGCTGTTTTTAGCTTTCTTCTAATCTAGGGCTTGGGAGAAAGCTTCTCTTCTCGAATTGAGAGCATTGTATCCGTGGAAATTTGTAAGTCTTTTGATATTTAAGTAATCAAAGTGTTTGTGAGTGTTTTCATCCAAGAAATCCTCCATTTTTTCACTATTTTTGGGTTGTTTTTCCTGGATTCCGAATTTTGCAACTCAAGTTCCATCAGATTCGCATTGTTTCATCCATGTGTGGTGGATGGTAGCACAATCCTCAATGCTCAATGGTCTAACCTGTAGGGGCATCCTTGGCTTCCTAGGGTGGCGAAAAGAATGAGGCGAGTGTAGCCTCCTATCGGCCCTATAGCTCCTCGACCGACTTCTATCATGCTCTCAACCTTTATGTCGATTATGCCTCACAATGAGTTCTTTGGGGTGAAAGGTCGAAGAGGACATGACCATGCGGTTGTACTACTCGGTGTTAATGTGGCTATTGGCAAGTTTGAGCTGTTGCACCAATGTCTTAGTTGTTGGAGTTTGAAAACATAACAAAATGGGCCTTAGGCATTGTATCAGAGCAGCTTGTGCAACAACCGACTCTAACTCTTTCAATTCAAGCATTTTCATTTGGAATCAAACAATAAAACTCCCCTCTCGTGAATTGAGTGATGAGCAGTTTCTTAAACTCTATAAAGGAGATGATGACACCTAATAATAGGCGAGTGAATCACTAGAGGGAGGAATCCTTGAAGGTGGTAATGAATAGCCAAAACTTTAAGGCATCATTAACATTGGGGAGCAACATAGAAAACTCGAAAAATTTGGCATGGTCGGATGGGCCATTCCATCCCTTGTAGGACTCCAAGTTGGGCAATTTGAACTTCAGAGGCAAGCTTACCTTTGATATCTCCATGTAGAATGTGTTGGTCAGGTTGTGTTCTATCTTTCTCACTCATCAAAGAGGGGTGTACTTATCACTGGTAGAACTATTTGTGGGATCAACATTGGGTGTCAAAGTGATTGCCCTAATTCCTGGCCTTCTGCAATGGAGAACCAAGTGCTCTGGAGCATTAGGTAATCCTCTCAGTGTGTCTTAAATCATTTTGGTGGGCCTTTCTTCTAACTCTATCAAGTCACGACAAGTAATGTAGTTAGAGATATCCATATTCAAAGACCGCTTCGAGTTATACTGTTTTCCAAGATACATTTGTCTTCTAGTCACCAGCATCAATCCACACTTGTTGAATCTTCTAGGATGCTAAATTCAAATTTGTGTGTGTATGATCAATTACAAAGTGCTATTTAAGTTGATCTCAGCCAGAATAAGTTCACTAGAGCACTTAATTTAATTTTGGAGTTTTTTACTCCAGTTTTAACAAGCTCAGTGACCAAGAGGAGATCATTAGAAGATGTCACAACATGCAAAAACCTGTTATTGTTGCAACCAACATGTTGGAGAGAATGATTAATCATCCAACTCCAACTAGAGCAGAAGTTTCTAAAATAGCAATTGTTGTGTGTGAAGGCACTGATGTCATAATGCTCTCCGGAGAAACAGCCCATGGGAGGTAAATCATCAAAACAATTTATAATTTCAATAACATACAAATTAAGTAGTTATTTAATAAAAATCCCTAATCTAACATTGAGATAAGCAACATAGAAGGTAAATTCAAATCCTATATTTACTAAACGGTGTTGGAGAATTTTTGTATTCTCAAACGGATTGCATATTTTATAATCAGGCACGGCATAAGAATACGATATATTACCCCAGAAGGTAAAAATATCATTTTCTTATGGGCTCAATAATAAAATTTACAATTATTAACAGAGATTCCCCTACTCGATATTTGGTCGAGCGGGGTTAATTTATTTCTGGGGTACAGACATCCCATAGGGGCAAGCCCCTATAGTTAATTACATCCCAAGTTTGCTTTGAGAAAACTTTTGATTAAACCAGTGGTTTTCTTCATTTTGAAGTCATTTAAATATTGGCTAAAGTTTGATCTTTTTTTTGTTTTAAAATCTATGAAAGTCTTGTTTAAAAGGTTCTGGCCTTTTAGGAATTTCAAGGAAGAATTGATCAACTTAGAATCAGATTTTAAGAATGAAAGCCAAAGGAAAGATGAGGTAGGAGCACTTGATTCTGAGATGAAACTCAGCGGTGCCCAAACTATCCTATGTTGGGCTTTACATTTTAACAACCTAATTTTGATTTAAGTTGATGTTTTATTAGAAGATTGGGGCTTATATTCCAACAACACATATTGGAGAAATTGCCCGAAGGATGAGGGCTTATAGGGTGATTTGGAATCAACCCATGCCTCTGACCCTAAGACTAAGGTGAGGACTACCAACAGGTAGTGCCTCGAACCTATATCTAACGAGTGCAAAGAGCGACTTACAAGCTACACCTCACAAGAGACATAACCCGCCCGATCTCTGGATTTATTGTCCCGCCTGGAAGGGACTACCAGTTAAACTTCCCCTAATCGCTTTTAAAACCATGTCATCCGGTCTCAATGCAAATGTAGAGTGGTAGGGTTGTTTTTATTTAGAAGGTATGTCTTACAACTTGACTTTAAGGCCAAGATACCTAAGCATGTAGGTATGCATATGCTGACTCATAAAAAAAAAAGACTTTTGTTATCTAATCCTTAAGTGAGGGCTTTCTATATGCAACATATTTTTGGCCATGCATGATTGTTTTAATTTTTAGAAAACTTAGCTCCTTGAAGGGAGCCATGCAAGATTTTCTTACTTATTAGAAAATCGTGGAGCCTAAATCAATTTTTAGATTGATTACATTTTAATGGGTAGAAATCTTATTTTTATCCTAAGAGCCTACCGCAGCAAAAGTCCAAGCCACTCCCAAGCAAAAGCAAAGAAAGAAACTTAGGAAAAAGATGCATTTCTATTGCACAACCAGGTAAACAATCAAAGCATGCTTTTATTTATGAATAAAGTACAAGGAATGAAAAGAGTCCACATTATTACAACCAGATTTGGCAGCTGAGTTGTCTGTCATTATACAACCTAGTCAAATTTACAGACTCTACTTGTGGGGTTCTTCAGGCTCTTGACTTTTGAATGGACATTGAGCTTCACCTTTGACAGGTACATCCTTCTAGTCCACTTCACTCTTTGGCTCCAAACCCCCACAAGTTTGATACAATTACAATTCTATCAAATACATATTTAAAGAGAAAATGACTCAAACCTGCAATGGATTAAAAGCAGTTTATATAATAAAGCATCATATTAAGAATTTTTGTTTAGCACTTAGGGTGCCAAACACCTGCTTCTACCCTATTGGCCACATCTTTGGGGGGTTTTAAGCAGCACCTGTCATGCAAGCAGTTTATTATTTATGAGCGCCCCCTATTTTAGATATGGCCACCTGCAAGAAGAACAAGTATATTTCTACACTATCCACTTAAGGGCAAGTGCCCACAACGCAGACAATCTAAGGGTAATCACACCACAACATCAAACACATGCGCAGAAAAGAAAAAATCCTACTCCTAGCATGCCTAAGGGGCTGTGCACCTAAGTGTGTGAGGCTTGTGTAGCATGTCACACTAAGGGTCTTTGATTTTATTTTGGAATGGAGATGTTTAATATTTATCCAAAGGTGATTTCACTTTAAGTTATTTGTGACTTAAAGATTTTATTTGATTTTTAAATGTTTCATATTTAGGGGGGTTATGAAGAACTCATAAAGTAACCACATGCTTGCTTTTGGGCAAGCCTGTTACTTATGAATCCTAAGATACAATGGTGTAGGCATCCCACCTTTTGGGGGAGATGATTGATCATTATATCAAAAGGGAACGTAAGTAATTTTTAGGTGTTTTTGGAGTTCTCTTAATGTTTGGGTAAGAGAAGTGTCTATCTAATAGGGTAAGATAGGCTTGCCTAAGGAGCTGCACTTAGGACTTGGTGAAATTCATCCAATAGGATAGAATGAAATTCAACAGAAAGGACAACTCCTAAGGAACATCTACAAGTTTAGCATTTTAAAAGTCATAGGAGAGATCACTCAAATTAGGGTTGAATGAAGTAGATTACTAAGATTTTTGGGTCTAAGAAGGGTGTCCAACATATAGCTTTTGGGCTACATGTTGGAGAAATCTCCTTAGATTTTGGAGCTAAAAGGAGAAAGATAGAGATCCAACATTTAGTTTTGGACTAAATTTAGGATAACTCTCTCTAGCTTTTGGAGCTAAAGAGAAGAGAGATCTCCAACAACTTTGGAGTGTAAGGAGAGAAAACCTATAGCTTTAGGGTTAAGGTATTACATCTTTTAAGGCTTTTGGAACCTATAAAAGTGAATGGAGATTAGTAGCTTTGAGGCTACAAATCAAAAAGATGTCTCCTTGAATTGTTGTACTCAAGGAGCTGGGTTTCATTTGCTTAATTTGGATTAAGCAAATAAAGTTGAATCACTTATTGAATTTGGTTCAATAAGTGAGAAAGATTTGTAACTTTGGGGTTACAAATCAAGAGGAATTGTCACTGAACTTTTATGTTCAATGACGGGCATTTAGTTTACTAAGTTCGGATTAAGCAAACATAAGGGAATGATGGGTAGTTTTGGCCTACACATCAAGGATTCTTTGGATTCTTGAATGTCCAAAGAGAGGAACTTATTCATCCAGTTTAGATTAGGAGAATTAAGGAAAGCTAGGATTTTGATTCTTTCGCTTGACATAAGATTATTTGTTGAATTTGGTTCAACAAATAAATGATCCTTGGATTGAACTATCTGTTGATTATGATTGAACAAATAGATGATTTGAAATAAGATTGACTCACACAACATGAGTTGAGTGAATAAGACTTTCATACAACTTTTGAGTTGTAGAAAGGAGAAGAGAAGATGCAACTTTGGGTTGCAAGCTTCTAAAACCTCCTTGAACATTTGGTGTTCAAAAAGAGGAATTCATTCTCCCAACTTGGGTTTGAGAGCATGAAGATAGGTTTAGATGCTCTCCTACCATCTTAGCTTGTAGGAAAGGGAAAGAGAAATGCAACTTAGAGGTTGCAAATCATAAATGCCCTTGAACATTGTTGACCTCTAGGTATTCACCAATAGAACAAAAAAAAAATCAATTAAAATACCTGTAAGCCATCGGGTCCAAGAATCCTGCCGAGGATACGCTGAGTCGGCGCCGCTTGAGTCTCATCTCCGCAATTCCTGCATGAATCCCGCTCTCGATCGTCGCTCTTCGACGCCTTTAAAAGCCAATCGAGCGGACATCTCCGGCTGCTCTTCTCTCATTCCACTTCCACACAATTCCTCTCCCAGTCTCGGCTTCTCCTCCCGAAACCCACTGCTCCGTCCGATCCCGACCACAAGCCCCGATCAACCCCACTCAATCGCAAGCATCTCCCGATACCTTCTCCACTGCCGAAGCTCTTCCTACGCGCGAATCCCCCGACCAAAATTCCCTTCTCCCGTCGCTGCCTGCACTCCAAGCCGGGACCCCTCTGTCCAGCTCCGATCTCCAAAACCACCGAACCACCTCACTTCCTCCTACTCTCTGTCGAACAGCCCTCTCCTACCCGACGCCTCCACAGAGAGAGAGAGAGAGAGAGAGAGAGAGAGAGAGAGGGAACCAAGCTCTTACCTCTCTATCCCGACCTCCTCAGACAGCCGAACTCCAAAGCCCCATTCGGCCATCCCCTGTTCCGATCCCTCACCTGTGTCGATCTCTTGTACAAGCCGAGAGAGAGAGAGGGAGATAGGTATAGATTTTATATATTATTATTATTATTATTATTATTATTAATTATTAATTATGATTAGTAATACTAATTATAATTAATCTTTTTTTAATGTACTTATAACTAATTATTAATAGTTAATAATTAATTAGTATTAATTAATTATTAATTATAATTTATTATTAATTAGTTATAATTATCAATTATAACTAATTATTGATTAATTATAATTATAATGAATTAATCCTAATTAATTATTAACAGTTAATAATTAATTAGTATTAATTAATTATTAATTATAATTTATTATTAATTTGTTATAATTATCAATTATAACTAATTATTGATTAATTATAATTATAATGAATTAATCCTAATTAATTATTTGGAGTCTTTAGAGAATGAGATAGTTTCCTACAACTTTTGAGTTGTAGGAAAGGAGATATGAAATACAACTTATGAATTGTAAGTTTGAGGTTAGGGAGGACCACTTACTTGATTTAGACTAAGTAAATGGTGAAGTCTCTTTGAGCATTTGGTACTCAAAGGAAGATTATCATTTGCTCAACTTTGGGCTAAGCAAATGAGGAAGACTAGGATTTGAATCCTAAATTTAGAGAATTACTCATTGGTTTGTGTTCCAACGAATAAGTGATTTGATAAATTTCCTACAACTTTAGGGTTGAAGGAAGACTATGTAACTTGGGAATTACAAAAATTCAAAGATTCTCCTTGAATATTTGGTATGCAAAGAGAGATGGTCATTCACTTAATTGAAGTCAAATAAATGAAGATGGACGCTCATTTGTTGATTTTGTGACTCAACAAATGAAGGAGATAGCTTATGATTTGGTCCCAAACTCAAAGATTTATGTCATGACATTTGTAGGATTTTCTTTTAGGAAAATCCGGGATATCATGCAAGGGGAAAATAGCATAGGAAAGAGAATTCCCTATAGCTTGAATGAATGTTTTGGATTCATTTGGAGGAGATAACTCACTACTACGATTTCAAGGAGGTTTGGAAGACAACCTTTGATGTTATCTAACAAAATTTAGAAGCATGCAAGTAAACCACCACTTGAATGCTCATGGATAGGTCCTAAAGATCATTTTGCTATGGTCTAAGGAAAACCTAGGAATTGAGTGCATTTAATTTGAAAATTTACTTGATTCGGCTCTCCAAATTCGGAGAGATTTCAAAGGTGATTTCAATTAATCATTTCGTTATGGGATTTGAAACATAAACCATAGATGTTCATGAAAGACCCCACCACTTCATGAAGTAATTGAAATGCACATTTGAACATCCAATAAATTTGGGGAAAACCAAAAGAAGCATAGTAATATAAACCTTCTACATGCATTCATTAATTTTGTCATAACGTGCGAATCTAGAGGACAAACAACTATGCCACATTTAGAGAAGAATTCTACACCTCGACATTCAATTTTGAATCAAATGTAATCACCTATCCTATGGTTTAGTTGTAGGTGAAGGCGTTGGAAAGCAACATGATGCTATTTCATGCATTTGGAGGGCGTTAGATACCAATCCAACGACCCTATGCGTATCGGCATGCCTCTTTGGCTCTCACAAGAGAGCAAACAAACGGAAATCACCGGATTTCCGCTGTTTTACGGAGAGGGCAGCACACATGGGTTTTGGGGAAGCAAGCAAATGAAGTTTCTAAGGGACCTATGGCTTGGGGACGTCATCCACACATCAATGGCCTTGGGGGAACCTAGGTTTCACTAAGTTTTAGTGGTATACCTCTCCCGGTTTGTCCTAGCGCTCCAATCCAAGTTCCGGCTCGCTGTGCAAGTCCTTTGAAAGCTCCAAACTGCTGTACAAGGCTTTCCCAAGAGAGAAGACTGCTGTCCAAGCTTTTCCCAGCGTCGCCGCTGTTGTCCAAGCTTTTTCGGAGGTCGCTGTCGCTGTCCAAGTTTCTCCTAAGGCCTCCTTTGCTGTCCAGGATGCTAAAAACAGTAGCTTTTCACTGCTTGAGAACCCTTGGAGGCTGCGTAGCTGCTGTCCAAGGGTTTCTGGATGACGAATCTGTTGTCCAAGAAGTTCTGGACTGCTGTCTTGGCTATTTGGAGGTCTCCGGAGAGGAGATTTTGGTGTCTAAAGTGCTTCAGCCCTCTCGTAACTCTCAGTTGGAGAAGGAGAACGACAGAAATGACAGCATAAATCCTCTCTTTGGTTCAAGAGACAGATAACATCAAGAATAGAGGACACAATCTCTTCTTCAATCAACTTCAGCTCCAGGGATCGCAAATAGGAAGAAGGATTGGGGCTCCTCTCACCTTTGCTTGGCTCGCATAAGCAAGGACTAGTCGCCTGGTCCGACTCCAACAAATGCACGCACGGAGGCTTGCCTCCTTTTGGATGCTCCTTCCGCCTGGATCGCACGACGGCAGGGAGATCCGCTGGCTAAGGGGCTCTTTCTCACGCTGTGACCCTTTTTTGTTTTGCTCTGTGATGAGAGAACCATATGGGAGAGCCGACTCTCCCTTTCGTCCTCTTGGAAATCGCAAGGCCAGCAGGCCTCGCCGCCCAAGTGACCCAATCAGCTCTCACATCCTTGTTTCAAGAGAGATTTAGGGCAGGATTTAATAGAAAATCTGAACCTAGATTTAGAAATTTGATTTGAAAATTTAATTTAGCCCTAATTGATCAATTAGGGCCGAAATTGAGCCCGAATCGGACTCGACTCAAACCGATTTGGGTCGGTTTGGGTCCGATTGGGTCCGATCAAGCTAATTTTGCAAAATTAAGCTTGAATCGACGCCGAATTGTGTCGAATTGGGCTCGACAACGCTCGACGGGGTTTGATTGGTTTGATTTGATTTTAATTAAATTAAATTGGGTTTAATTTAATTAAATTTGAGTTTAATTCGTATTAATTTTGCCTCGACGATGATCAATTGAGTTGATCGAGCGCAATCGAGCTTTGTCGGGCTTGATCGGGGTCGAGTCGATGCGAAAATATTCGTCAACAAAAGGACCCCCAATATGTGTGGTGAACGAAAGGAAGTACGCCACACATATTGGCGTTGACCAAATAATGATCAAACGAGATCTTCCAAATCAAATAGGGTTTGATTTGAAAGAGAAAGAGAGATCTATGAAGGTAAGGAGATTTCTATCTATCACCTTAAGGAAAGAGTTTTAGGTTACTCTTAGAAGAGAATTTAGAAGTATTTTGGCAACTTCTAAAGAGGTCTTTAAAGACATTTGATATCTTTAGAGAGGATTTGATAGGAATAGAAGTATTCTGACAACTTCTAAAGAGAATTCTAGAGATATTTGATATTTCTAGAAACGATTTAACTTGGTTAGAAGTATTTAGATAACTTCTAAGAGGCTCCTAGAGATGTTTGGTATCTCCAGAAAGATTTTGGATCAATTAGAAATATTTTGACAACTTCCAAAAGGGATTTCTAAAGATATTTGATACCTTTAGAGAGAATTTGATTTGATTAGAAGAAATTTCATGACTTCTAAAAGAGCTTAGAGATATCTTATAATCACCTAAAGGCTAGGGGTATTTTGCTACCACCTACAAGATTTTTAAGGATATTTTGGCTATCACTTGAAAAGATATTAGAGACATTTGGTGTCTCTAAGAGGTCTTAGGGATATCTTGCTATCTCCTAAAGGTTAGGGGTATCTTGGCTACCTCCTAAAAGGTTCTCAAAGATATTTTCACTATCATTTGAGAAAGGTTAGAAACATTTGTTGTTTCCTAAAGGTCAAAAGGTATTTGGCACCTATTGGCAAACTTTAAGAGGTATTTTGACAACCAATCAAAGGTAGAGTTTATCTTATTTTGTTAAGATAAAACTCAAGAAAGCTAAGGCTAAGAGTATTTTGGCTACTCCTTAGACCTTAAAGATATTTGGTATGAGATTATCTATTTTGGCAAGATAAATCTTAACATTTGGAAAGACTAAAGGGTATTTTGGCAACCACTAAAAGTCTAGATTTGGGTAGATCTATAGATGTTCAATTTGGGTAGAACAAGATCTAAAAGGAATGAGCTAGGAGAGACCTTAGAAGGTTTGAATTCTACCTAAACTCAGAATTTGATAAGAAGACTCCTATTTGGGGATGTCTACACTTAGCATTATGTACTAAGATTTGAGTTTGACTTTCATTTGGTGAAAGATAAATTTAAACTTTCCTTTTGGGGAAAGAAAGAGATGAACTTTCACTTGGAGAAAGATGAACTTGATTTTCTTTTAAGAGAAAATTGAATTTTCTTTCCTTTTGGGGAAAGGTGGATTGTCTTTCTTTTGGGGGAAAGATGAATTTTCTTCCCTTTTGGGGGAAAAAATGAAAGATTTGAAATCTTAGACCAAGGTTTTGGTAATCCGGACCCAGTCCACAATCGGATCGGAAGAACATTTCTGCTTGGAACTCTGCTTGAGTAGCACACAACATTTTTCTTTTTCTTTCATTGTTGGGTTTAGGCCAACAAAGCTTCAAGAGATTCATTTGACACTGCAGTGAAGAGAACTAACGACCTCCTTAAGATAGGAGCAACCAAAATTTGTGGGAACTTGAGATAGCATTTTATACTATCGAAAGCCTTTGGTGGCTATCATCCAAGTAGAATTTTGAGTCCTTTGAAAGGGCTGCAATCTACCAGACAAGTTGAATAAGCGTCTTAGATATGCCAACCTACCTAGAAAAGATCTTAGTTGAGTAAGACATTCAAAGAGGTTTCATTTCTAATATCGCTTTGATTTTAGTAGGGTCAATTTCAATGTTACTGTGTCGAACAACAAGCCAAGAAATTTTTTTTTTTTTTTAAAGTCACCCAAAGGTCCACTTATAAGGATTCATTTTGAGGTCGTACCGACAAAGCCATTCGAACATAACCCTTAAATCAAACAGGTTATCCTCTCTTTTTTTGCTTTTGACCACAAGATCATTAATGTAACATTCAATTTTGTCGTCAATGAATACATGGAATATTTCGGTCATTGCACGCTGGTAGGTCATACCTTAAAACAATACATTTCAATAGGTGTTCTAAAAGCAGTATATTGCTCGTCCTCCGGGGCCATTTTGATTTGGTTGTACCCCGAGGACCCATCCGTAAAGGAAAAGAGACTATGAGAGGAAGCAATGTCAAACACAAGCTCAAGTATGGGTAAACATGCTTCATTCAAGTCTCTAAAATCAACGCATACGCGAATCTGTCCATTCTTTTTCTTGACAAGGACAATGCTAACCAACCAAGAAGGGTATTTTTCCTCTTGAGTAGAACCAGCCTCGATTAATTTTTGTTTTAATCACTTGTTATTCGATTTTCAAATGCATCCTTCGAGGAGCTTGTTTGATTAGAACAATGTTTGGTTGAATGACAAGTTTATGGACTGCTATATTTGAATTTAAACATGGCATTTCATCATAACTCCAAGAAAAACAGTCCTTAAACTCTGTCAGGAGTTGTACCATACCATTAGCATCATTTTCATTTAGCAATGCACTTATAAAAGTGGGGCGTAGATTTTGTTCAGTACCCAAATTGATTTCTTTCAATTCACTGATTGTTGATTTGATTTCTCTCTTCAAACTCAAGGGGTGCATCCTTAGTTTGAAGGTAATATGGACCGTTGCTAGCCTCTAAACATGACCTCCCAATAGCGTTGTAGGTCTTTGTAAAGAACATATCAACATCCAGATTGTTGGTAATAACCAAACAAAAATTTATCATCATCTATTGGTCTGATGGTACCAAAGCCAACACCATATCTATTTTTTTTTTTAATCTGTATTTGAAATTCCATAAATTTTCAAGGTGTTAAGCTTTGCCCTTGGACCACATAGAAGGAGTTAAACCTCTTTTGATCAGGTTTTTAACACAAATGGGAGCTCTACCATTTCATTTATGGAAAGTTATCAATTTTACACCCACTTTTGGACATTAAGGAAGAGGGTATGCTATGAAAGACATACTCTTTCCCTACATTTTTTATTTGAGTGTAATGCAAACATTTAACTCTTCCACTGTACTTTTTTTTTACAATGAAGTTAAGGCTTCTACACATTCATTCAATTTTTCACACTTAGTGAGATCGGACACCTCTTTGTTTGAGAGTTATCTTCATCACATGGGAGATTTTCTTTAATGTTCCAAATAGGCTTTTCAGTGTATATCCATTCTTGAAACTGCATATTTGATTTGTTGAAGCTTCTTTGTTACTTTGTCGAACTACCCATCAAATTTGGCTCAGCCTTTGAATTCCATGAGCTTGCATGGGTGATGGGCCTTCTTGGAACAAATGGTGGAGATGGAGCTTTGGTACCCCTCATCTTCCACTCTTCTTCACTTTGTCATGAATTGTATCACGAACTCATTGTGTCATCCTGCCACCTCGTTGTGTTGAAGGAGGGGTAAGTTTCCATTTAATCTTTTCCTCAACTTCTTCTTCTTGAGGGTAGTCATTAATAGTTGATGGAGACTTTATCTTTAGTGTACTGATTTCTGCTTGATCTTTAGTTGGTATCACAGACCAGAGAACACTGATAGCCTCTTTGGAACATAGCAAGAAACATCTTCATATTTCCCGACTTCATATACACTAAATGGTTTTAGAACTCCCTTTAAAAGTGAAGGAGTAACGGAGCCTAAGACCCTTTGTCCTTTCTTATTGAAGGCACGCAGCATCATTTTGTCAGAATTAAGTTTCTGCGTGTCAACATTGAGGTGGGCCAAAGTTCTAAAATTTATTATGTTGGCTCATGCACCTGGGTCAACAAGCACTCTTTTCAACTTGGAATTGTCAACATGAATTATTATATAGAGTGAGTAATTGTGATTTGAAGTTTCTAGGTGTAAATCCTCATCAGAAAAGGTTACTCCATGTACTTCTTTGAAGTGTAAAGCCTCCTCAAAGGAACACTCTACAGGTTGAGCTAAACAAATTTGAGGATCAAGAAGAGCCTTGATCAAAGCCTTTCGCATTTCAGGAGAAAGTACGAGTGCATCACATATGCTCAACCTCGCAAGGAGTTTCCTAAGGTGAGCTAGTACATTATAATCCACTTTTGGTGGTCCACCACCCACTTGTTATTGTGGAGCAAGCATTGGTGGAACCACGCCCTCATTTTGATTGAAAGGTTCTTTTCATTTGTCTTGTTTGAAGCCATTGGAGATGATACAGCACGACCACTTCTCAGATTTATTTCCGTTCTTTGTTCAGACTCAGAAGTTGAGGTCATATCAACCAAAACTTCAGAATTTGATTCTTCTTTCACTTGATTTGTTTCTAAGTCAAGTGACTCAAGCTCAATGACAATCTTTGCTCCCAGCATTTTGTGCGTGGGTAGATCATCACCAAAATTTGATTCACTTGATTCAGAGAATTGGAAAGATTCATTAGTAGTTTGTTCATTATTAGATTCAGAACGGACATATTGCACGTACGCAGAAGGATTGTTCATTTCATTAACATCCTTTGGAACATACATGAAATCAGAGAGAGATAGGCTTTGGGGGATTTCCCTTTGCCATTTAGAAGGATAACCTATTTGATTTTGGAAATTGATTCTTTCTTTTTCCCTTCACAATTGAAACTCTCTTTCATGAAGTTTCAAGGGTGAAGGACCCTTTCAGCCCATTGTGTTATTTAAAGGAACATAAAAAAAGCCCTTTTGTGGGCATTTGAGTTCTTTTTGGAAACTCCAATGGGATTTTACGTAGTTTGTTTGCAATCTTTAGGAAAGATTTAGACAAAGACAACTGCCAACCATTCACAACTGTAAGCAAATCACTAGTGTTGTTCTTTATGACCACACACTACTGAAGGCAAAGAAGCTGCACTTGTTGATTCTGCTTCCTCTGCACTGGTAGAAGGCTCAACTGTTGTGTTTAGGACCTTTTGGGGCCCCAAAAGTTGAGTAGTAAGAGTCATCAAGACAAATGTCATCTCATCCAACCTCTTGTCCATCTTTTGCTTTAAGCTGTTGTAGAGCACAAATTTAAGGATTTTCACTCCCTTCCTCCACTTCCAACAACTCATTTGCATGAGGGTCTTCTGAGTGAGAGGATCCTCCTATGTCATAGTGGACAATAAAGATATCCTCCTCATCCAAGAGATCATCCTCATCAGGGTTGAAATTCTCAATCAACTTTTTGTAATTTTCTTCCTCCTTTTCCCTCCTTTCATCCTCATCAATTTTCTTGAGACTTTCTTTCAAGTATTCAATCATTTCTTCAACAGTTTCACCTGTTGAGGGATTGACAGGAGAAGGGTAGTATTCTTTGTGGCTGTTAATTTCCATAGGTGCTTTCCCTTTGACTTTGGAATCAACACAACTAGGAGGGGAATGTACCACAGATGGAACCACCACCTTGGGTCTCCATTCTTCCTTCACCCTAGATGAGGAGGCATGAGATTTTTGGCGTCCCACATTTACTTCATCTAAAGGTGGAGTCTGAATGTGACCCCCAGAGTGTGGCTCATCAAGAAGACTAGAAGGTTTGTCTTCTTTAGAAGACCTCCTAAACATAGTAGGTACATCAAATTTACTAGAAACTAACAGAGAAGACCAAGGGACCACTTGGCGATCAAGGTAATCAGCCTTTGGTCTGCCATAGATCTTAGGTGGTACTGCTGAACTGTCAACTAGAATTATTTGCTCACTGACTGCTCTTTTCTGGCGAGATTTGAAATCATAACCATCCACCAATGCTGACACAGCTGGCTGTCGGGAAAACTGTTGCATCTCTTTCTGTGATGGCTGAACAATCAATTTGCTATCCTTGGGATCTTTGTTCTCCCTAAGGATTGTATCAACACGTTTGCAAATCACATTCTTCATAGCTTTAATTACCTTCTCTTTTGTTGAGCGGGTTCTATCAGCTACTCTTTGGAAAACATTTTCGATGTCATTCTCCCACTGCTTTACCCTTTCCTCAGGCGTGCTTTTGGGAAATTTAATTAAAGGTCTTGGAGGCAATGCAGTTATTTGTTCAACATCTTCTTCACTCCTAAACACAGAAAGAGGGTAAAATTCACTACCCTCACCAAGAGGAGAGAGCTTCATCATCTCAGCCTCTAACTCAACTTGCTCCTCCTTTTCCAACCTCTTTCTAAGTCTTTTGTTTTTATTTCTTTTTTGAGACTTGGTTAGAACATAGGTGGAACTAGTCCCTTCTTCATATTGACTGGACTGAAACAATTTCTCATGCTCTGAGTGACTTAGGACAACTGCTAAAGACTGAACTGTCTCACACTATCTCTCAACTACCATTTGCTCAGGTAACACTGGAGTTAAGGTTGTTTGTCTTTCACTAGACTTTTGAACCTTAGGGAAGGTCAACCTACCAAATGCAGAAGGTTGAGAGGCTAAGGCTTTTGGAGAGACCTCAGCCACCCTCTTACTACTGTTTTGAGGAGGTGACCTCTCCCTAACAGGTAAGCTAATTTCAAGGACCCTCTCAGATGGGTGTTGACTCTCTAAGACTTCCACTTCAAAAGGGGTTGGGCCTTGAAAAAGGACCTCCACACCCTCAAAACCTTGTCCAAATTTTATCAGATCTCCTAGAGCAAATTGAGATTGATCAAAAGACAACTCCATGTGGTTACCAAACTTGAAAACTAATTTGTCTTCCATCTCAGCTTTCTTGAAATCCCAAAACTTCAGAATTTTCCTGAAAATCATAATTTTCTGTATCAATCTTTCTGTTGAACTTCCTTGAATCCAATTATCATAACATTAACCAATCACTGCACTTTTTACTGGGTTTTCTGACCACTAACTTGAATCATTGACCACCCACAACTGTGTCCCGGATTTAATGGATGATGGATGAATTTGTAATCCCACACTATTTAACATTGTTGGTTGTAGATTTATACAATCACAACAATCATAGTGAAGGGAAGATTTTGAAATTGGATATTTGAGAATGTGAAATTTTTCTTTGAAAATGGTTGATTTGGAAAATCAAAGTGCATCTTTCACACTTTTAAAAGTGATTTGGAAAGTTCATCTTGATTTGCATTTGCTTGTATTGACATCACTCAACCCGAATTTGCTAAGGGAGAGGCATATAATACAAATATGATTTTACAAATGCTCTTTAGCTAATATTTGAAAAGACTAATTGAAAACCACTAGTTTAGATGAAAAGAGACATCCTCCCCAGCGGAGTCGCCAGAAAATCTGTTGGAGAATTTTTCTATCCTCAAACGGATTGCATATTTTATAATCGGGCACGGCATAAGAATACGATATATTGCCCCAGAGGGTAAAAATATCATTTTCTTATGGGCTCAATTATAAAATTTATAATTATTAACAGAGATTCCCCCACTCGATGTTTGGTCGAGCGGGGTTTATTTATTTCTGGGGTACAAACATCCCATAGGGGCAAGCCCCTATGGTTAATTACATCCCAAGTTTGCTTTGAGAAAACTTTTGATTAAACCAGTAGTTTTCTTCATTTTGAAGTCATTTAAATGTTGGCTAAAGTTTGATTTTTTTTTGTTTTAAAATCTATGAAAGTCTTGTTTAAAAGGTTTTTGCCTTTTAGGAATTTCAAGAAGGAGTTGATCAACTTAGAATCAGATTTTGAGAATGAAAACCAAAGGAAAGGTGAGGTAGGAGCACTTGATTCTGAGATGAAACTCAGAGGTGCCCAAACTATCCTATGTTGGGCTTTACATTTTAACAACCTAATTTTGATTTAAGTTGATATTTTATTAGAAGATTGGGGCTTATATTCCAACAACACATATTGGAGGAATTGCCCGAAGGATGAGGGCTTATAGGGTGATTTGGAATCAACCCATGCCTCTGACCCTAAGACTAAGGTGAGGACTACCAACAGGTAGTGCCTCGAACCTATATCTAACGAGTGCAAAGAGGGACTTACAAGCTACACCTCACAAGAGACATAACCCGCCCGACCTCTGGATTTATTGTCCCGCCTGGAAAGGACTACCAGTTAAACTTCCCCTAATCGCTTTTAAAACCATGTCATCCGGTCTCAATGCAAATGTAGAGTGGTAGGGTTGTTTTTATTTAGAAGGTATGTCTTACAACTTGGCTTTGAGGCTAAGATGCCTAAGCATGTAGCTATGCATATGCTGACTCATAAAGAAAAAGACTTGTTATCTAATCCTTAAGTGAGGGCTTTCTATATGCAACATATTTTTGGCCATGCATGATTATTTTAATTTTTAGAAAACATAGCTCCTTGAAGGGAGTCATGCAAGATTTTCTTACTTATTAGAAAATCGTGGAGCCTAAATCAATTTTTAGATTGATTATATTTTAATGGGTAGAAATCTTATTTTTATCCTAAGAGCCTACCGCAGCAAAAGTCCAAGCCACTCCCAAGCAAAAGCAAAGAAAGAAACTTAGGAAAAAGATGCATTTCTATTGCACAACCAGGTAAACAATCAAAGCATGCTTTTATTTATGAATAAAGTACAAGGAATGAAAAGAGTCCACATTATTATAAGCAGATTTGGCAGCTGAGTTGCCTGCCATTATACAACCCAGTCAACTTTACAGACTCGACTTGTGGGGTTCTTTAGGCTCTTGACTTTTGAATGGACATTGGGCTTCACCTTTGACAGGTACATCCTTCTAGTCCACTTCACTCTTTTGCTCCAAACCCCCACAAGTTTGATACAATTACAATTCTATCAAATACATGTTTGAAGAGAAAATGACTCAAACCTACAATGGATTAAAAGCAGTTTATATAATAAAGCATCATATTAAGAATTTTTGTTTAGCACTTAGGGTGCCAAACACCTGCTTCTACCCTATTGGCCACATCTTTGGGGGATTTTAAGCAGCACCTGTCATGCAAGCAGTTTATTATTTATGAGCGCCCCCTATTTTAGATATGGCCACCTGCAAGAAGAACAAGTATATTTCTACACTATTCACATAAGGGCAAGTGTCCACAACGCAGACAATCCAAGGACAATCACACCACAACATCAAACACATGCGCAGAAAAGAAAAAAACCTACTCCTAGCATGCCTAAGGGGCTGTGCACCTAAGTGTGTGAGGCTTGTGTAGCATGTCACACTAAGGGTCTTTGATTTTATTTTAGAATGGAGATGTTTAATATTTATCCAAAGGTGATTTCACTTTAAGTTGTTTGTGACTTAAAGATTTTATTTGATTTTTAAATGTTTCAAATTTAGGGGGGTTATGAAGAACCCATAAAGTAACCACATGCTTGTTTTTGGGCAAGCCTGTTACTTATGAATCCTAAGATACAATGGTGTAGGCATCCCACCTTTTGGGGGAGATGATTGATCATTATATCAAAAGGGAACCTAAGTAATTTTTAGATGTTTTTGGAGTTCTCTTAATGTTTGGGTAAGAGAAGTGTCTATCTAATAGGGTAAGATAGGCTTGCCTAAGGAGCTTCACTTAGGACTTGGTGAAATTCATCCAATAGGGTAGAATGAACTTCAACAGAAAGGACAACTCCTAAGGAACATCTACAAGTTTAGCATTTTAAAAGTCATAGGAGAGATCACTCAAATTTGGGTTGAATGAAGTAGATTACTTAGATTTTTGCATCTAAGAAGGGTGTCCAACATGTAGCTTTTGGGCTACATGTTGGAGAAATCTCCTTAGCTTTTGGAGCTAAAAGGAGAAAGATAAAGATCCAACATTTAATTTTGGACTAAATTTAGGAGAACTCTCTCTAGCTTTTGGAGCTAAAGAGAAGAGAGATCTCCAACAACTTTGGAGTTGAAGGAGAGAAAACCTATAGCTTTAGGGCTAAGGTATTACATCTTTTAAAGCTTTTGTAACCTATAAAAGTGAATGGAGATTAGTAGCTTTGAGGCTACAAATCAAAAAGATGTCTCCTTGAATTGTTGTATTCAAGGAGTTGGGTTTCATTTGCTTAATTTGGATTAAGCAAATAAAGTTGAATCACTTATTGAATTTGGTTCAATAAGTGAGAAAGATTTGTAACTTTGGGGTTACAAATCAAGAGGAATTGTCACTGAACTTTTATGTTCAATGACGGGCATTTAGTTTGCTAAGTTCGGATTAAGCAAACATAAGGGAATGATGGGTAGTTTTGGCCTACACATCAAGGATTCTTTGGATTCTTGAATGTCCAAAGAGATGAACTTATTCATCCAGTTTAGATTAGGAGAATTAAGGAAAGCTAGGATTTTGATTTTTTCGCTTGACATGAGATTATTTGTTGAATTTGGTTCAACAAATAAATGATCCTTGGATTGAACTATCTGTTGATTATGATTCAACAAATAGATGATTTGAAATAAGATTGACTCACACAACATGAGTTGAGTGAATAAGACTTTCATACAACTTTTGAGTTGTAGAAAGGAGAAGAGAAGATGCAACTTTGGGTTGCAGGCTTCTAAAACCTCCTTGAACATTTGGTGTTCAAAAAGAGGAATTCATTCTCCCAACTTGAGTTTGAGAGCATGAAGATAGGTTTAGATGCTCTCCTACCATCTTAACTTGTAGGAAAGGGAAAGGGAAATGCAACTTAGAGGTTGCAAATCATAAATGCCCTTGAACATTTGATGTTCAAAGGGGAATTCATCCTCCCAATTAGGATTTGGGAGCATGAAGACGGATTTGGGTACTCTCTGTTGACCCTCATACTAGTGTCGGGGTTGAGTCAACTGCGCAAGGTGGGTTTTAAAAGCAAAAGAGCTCGAAATCGCGCAAAAAAGAAACTCACCCGACGCGTGTCGACCGAAAACCCAAAATTGTCGAAACGACCTCCGTTCGCGAAAAAGAAACTCACCCGACAGCGCCGATGCGTCCGGAGCAACGGAAACAGCTAAGATTGACACCCATATTGGTGGGGGTCGTCGGTCGGCGAAAATTTAAATTTTGGGCGCGCAAATCGAGACGACGACTTTTGCGAGCGGCGACGCGGCGACTCACTCGATGCAAGATTAAAATTTTTATTTTATTTTGTGCAATATAATTAAATTTTTGTTTAAAAGAGAGGGAGAGAGAGCTTTTTAAATAAAAAAATGATTTTTCTTTAATAATAAAAAAATCCAAAAAATCCCTAAAATACCCCTAATAACCCTCATAACACTCTCCTAATCGATCCCTCTCCCCACTCACGCCATTCTCACGACTCCAAGCCGCCCCTCACGCCTCTCTCTCGGTTTCCACCGCCGGCTCCCTCTTCCTCCCTCCAAGGTTCAAGGTAAAGCTTCTTCCTCTTCTTCTTCCTCTTCTTCCTCCATTTTCTTCTTCTCCATCTTCTTCTTCCTCCTTCCCTTTTCTTTTTCTTCTCCATTTTTCATCTTCCCTCATCTTCCCTCCATATTTCCTTCCATTTTCTATCATTTTCTTCCTCCCCTCTCTTCTCCTTCCTCTCCTTCATCTTCATCTTCTTCTTCCTCCTCCAACTCTATTTCTCAAAACCTACACCAAATCCTAACCCTAATTATTTTTTTCTCTCACTTCCACTCACTAAACCACCCACTACCCTTCACAAAAAACACTTCCTACACCCTTCTAACAAAGAAAAAATTTTCGTCCTTCATTTTCTCTCTCTAACCTAGAGAGAGAAAATTTTCTCTCTCTAGAAATCTCTTCATGAATAGCTCCATCTCCACCCCAAACATCTTCCCTCTCCACAATACCTCCAAATTCCTTCCCTAGAGGAAGAAAACAATTGCACACTCTCTCTTTCTCTCTCCAAAATTGAGAAGAGATGGATTTTCTCTCTCTAAATCTCTCCTCTCACTTCTTGCACCTCCTAAACCCATTCTACACAAATTCCCTTCAAATCCTTGCTTTCCCTCTCTTTCCCTCTCTTTCTCTCTCTAGAAAAAGAACTCTCTTCCTTTTCTTTCTCCCTCTAGCTTCTATTTTAAGCAAAAATATAATTAATTAAATTGCACAAGTAAAATATTTTTTTAATTATGCATCGCAGGTTCCTATGTCGCCGTCATCAGCCTTCGCCGCCTCGACTACTGCGCACCCAAGGTAAAAAATTAGTATTTACAGTTATATGCATGAGATAAGTACTCGTGACCGCTTTTCTTAGCAGGCGAGGAAAAACTTAAGTACCCGTGACGCACTGAGCAAGCGGGGAAATTCGTATGCATGAAAATATAAGTACCCGTGACTGCTTTTCTTAGCAGGCGGGGAAATTTGTTATTTATAGCAAAATTATTTAATTAAGTACCCGTCACTGCTTTTAGGCGGGGAAAAATGCTATATTTTAAATCTGCGCTCAAAGACCCCGTGACCGCTTTTCTTAGCGAGCGGGGGTTAAAACTGCGGCCGCGGTGTCACTCGACACCTACCATGACTGCCTTTCTTGGCAGGCGGGAAGGCCTTACACACTCTGATGCAGCCCCCTACGCGGGGACGACGCCGGAGTGCTGCCGAATTTCTATTTGAAAATATTGAGGGCTTAAACAAAAAGTGAACTTGAATTTTGAGCTGGAACAAAACACCCAAGTAGACTCAAGTGAATTCAAACTTGAGGGATCACAAAGAACATAGAACTTGAACTCAAATAGAGAACTTGTGGACATGCACTTGAACTTAAGTCAACAAATAAATGAGGGATCTACTCAAATCAGAATTGGAATTTGAAATGAACTTGGATTCAAACCAAGACTCAATTTTGATCTAAATTGAATTTTAAGTAACTTGAGCATGATTTGAAAGATTTAGACTCAAATAAAGATTTGATTTGAGTCCACATTGAACTCAAGCTTGAGTATTTGATGATGAACTAGACTTTCAATTAAGAGATACATTATCAAGATGCAAACATCAAATGATAACTTTAAGTTCTCAAATACATTCGAGTAGACATTGAAATATAAAATGGTGGACAAGGAAGCTATTACATCCTTATCACCAACAAATCACCATCTCCAGAAAGAAACATCAAGGGAAAAAGATCAAATGCAAATAAACAATAATTTGTAGTGGACAATGATGTTGCCAATACAACTTGCTAACAAACGCTGGTGAATTGGAAGGAGGGTGACATGATTATAAGTCACGACATGAAACTCTAGAATGATGACATTTGGTTTGAAACATCCATCTCATATTATGCTTACAAATGAGCATATACAGTCGTAATAAGTAATGCCCGTATTGGTGATATGTGAGGAGCACAATCCATCCAACAATCAGTGCTAGTATATATACAAATGAGTACACTAGAGGATGATGCACAGTGAATGCGATATGACCCTATAGTTCACATGCGAGCAAGAATCATGAATACATTGCAAATACAAGTACTTATGAACAATTGAATGAGCATCCACAAGCAGTTGCAGAGATTCGTCATATACATAGTAGTTTACCTACAACATGCAAAGGGTACAACATGTACACAAGCGAAGCAAAAAGGGATCGTAAAAGAAGATAGATTCTTTGTTGCTAATGCCATTCGGCTAATAAATCAACACACAACTTTGCAAGAAATAATGATATACGACCCACACTCGTTGAATTCATCAAAAGTTAGGGATGAAGAAATACAATGGAGTCTTTATTGTCAACAATGATCAGCCTTCAAAAAAGGTACAATCAATCCCCTACAAGTAGAAGGATTCAACGACGCTGTCAAAGACCCATCATCGACACTAAATGCTACCTACGAGAAAATGTAGAGGAACAGTAGCAAATGCAAAAGCCTACGATCGGTTCTAGAAGAATTATATGTAAAAAGAGATGACCATGAATGAAGGGATCATGTCTACAACAAAAGCAACTCTCCATACAAACAAAGGCAGGAGATTAGTTAGTGCACTATGATCCGCCTACCAAAATCAACAAATAGTACACGACAATCTACCTGTACAAAGCAGCGAATAACTCTATTCAAAAGCTGCTACGCCACGCCACCGGATCCGTAACTTCTATACAAGCGGACAGAAGGCATTCCACGAATATTCTAAAATACCCTCGCACATACACTGTAGTTTGTACACACTTAGGTACACTAAAAGAGGGTATACAATCAACCCGCATGGGCCCCGGCGAGCATGTTATAGAAACACATGTGATGTCTAGGGATGCTGCGCGGGTCAATAAGTGAATTCAAGTTCGAGCCCAATCCTCCTATGCAGGTAAGTGGGAGTTGACAAGGCTTGAACCCTTAAATGAATATCCGGTCACGAGGTCGACTGAGATATTTATTTTATACATTCATTTTTGGCCTTCAAGGTCTACAATCAAGAGAATTCACTGATAAAGGCACGAAGCCTACGAAACCCGATCCCCTATCGGCAAGTTGATAGGGTCGACAGGGTTTAATCAATGAATGACCCCACATACCCCGATGATGGCCGCGTTGAATAAAAAATCTCAACCGGAGGGGTCCATTCCAAATATTTTTAAATGTTATCCAAAACTCCAAAAAAATATCAAAATCCAAAAATCCAAAAAAAAAAATCTCAAAACCCCAAAATTCAAAAATATTTAAATTTGAAAATCAATCCATCAACCGCTTAAAGCAAAAATTCATCCACCCTCCGCAACAGCTTGCCGGGGTGGACAAATTAAAGTTAACCTTTGCTCACAAAGAGCCGAATGTCTAGTCGAAAATATCACTAGGATCCATTCTCAAACAATCTCTTGTCAGTAAGGACATGGTACGTGTCCTCTAACCGGCGGTTTTGCCGCCAAATGGCACCGCAGGATAAACGGTTATGACCCGGGGCCCTCTGAACCGAGTGGTTTTGCCGTCAAATGGCACCACGAAATACCGGTTATGGCCATAGCCAATACGCTCCTTATTGGCATCAAATCCTTAAGATATGAATCAATAGGATATGATCGATAGGGCACAAAGCCCTTTGTAAGCTAAGGTGGATTCAAATTTGTCCCCTTAGACAAACACTCACCCCAGGTCTACAAGGTCCCCTTGGACGAAGCAACCCATGGCTGCCGACAAGGATCCTTCTGTCAGGTTGGGTCGACTACCTCCGCTGACTAAGTAGACCAGGGACCACGATGGCCCGGGACGACGGAACCATGGGATCTTGATCGGGTCCATCATTCATTCCCCCACCATCCGCTTTAAGTGCAAGATGGCGCAATTTCTATTTTAAATATCAAATCTCAACTTCAAACTATCCAAATTTTCAAGTCTCCAAACCATTCAAATGTCCAATTTCAAATCCTTTGTTGCTACTATATGCCAGATAACACGTATTCTATACGTATCTGATTGACGACTAGCCTTAATCGAAAGTTCTCTCTCGCGATCGAGAGGGATAATTAACTATAGGGGCTTGCGCCTATAGGAAACCAGAACTCAGATCATAAAGTCCTCACAAAATGAGGGCGAAATCTCTGGGTAGTGTCTTATCAACAAACCCAGCCTTCCAAAATTTACCTCGGAACTTATTCAGTTAAAACTCCCCTCGCCAAAAGTAAAAAGCACAAAATACGCGGCGGGGAGGCCGGGGCCGAATTTTCGGAACCCACAGATTTCTGGCGACTCCGCTGGGGATTGGTTTCTCTTTCCATCTTTGGCTAGTCGTATATTTAAGTTATAGTAGCAGCAAAATTTGATGAGTTAAGATTTAAATGTCATTCATAAAATGTCTTTTAATTGAACTCATTAAAATTTCTCTAAAAAGTATTTTGAAATTATAAAAATTATATGTTTATCATTTTGTTCTGTCGAGTCCCTGCGCTTTGAAAGTTTGGGGTAATATATCAGATCTTGATTACTAATCCCCATCTTTCATTTTGTGCATAATGGACCTCCAGAACACTCCTTTCACCGTCCAGCTAGGAAGTGGTGCCAATATTCAATTAGCAAATGCTGTCATTAATATGGGAAGCTCCGGAGCCACCATTCAATTTGGTGGGCTACAGTTCTCTACTGCTACTGCGAGCGCTGCTGCCGTTCCTGTATACGGCATTAATACTGAAAAGCATGTTAGAAGGCCTTATGCTGCTGATGTTGCTGCTCGTCGCGTGCATCCACCTCCACGACGACCACCACAACCAGGCCGGGTTGTTACTGCTAATGAGTTCCCCCAGAAGAGGGTCTCAGTCTTCAAAAGGCTGTCGAATTCTGAAACCCCGACGACAAGAAGGGTCATGACCGGGAAACAAATTTCTGTGATGCATGCTACTACCACCACTCTGCCGACTGGGATATCTATGCCTGGAAGGAATGATGCTGAGGCCTCCTCATCTGGAGGAAGGCCATCGAGGAGACAAAGGAGAAGAATGAACGCTGAGCTGCGAGCTCAGCAGTTGCTACAAGTCCATCCATCCACACTACCTGCTCAGGAACTAGAAGCGAGTGTTCCTACCCAGAATAAGTTTAAGAATTTAAAATGGGTAAAACGGAACAACTCTACTGGTGAACTTAAACAATCATTTTGGGAGCAACAACCCCAAGCCCTTGCTCCTCAAAAGAAAAAAGAACCTGAGACTTTGTCAGCCTAAGTGCACAGGGTCCTGAAAATAGTGAAAGAAAAGGGTTTAATGAAAAAGAAGTATCAAAGGCCAATGGTGATTGAGGCCAGAAGATCTCCACCAAGAGATTTGCCACCTTTGGTGACTCGAGGAAAATTTAAATCAACTTTGCAGGAAGCACATCGGGGTGTGACACTTGGACGTGTCCAAGAATCCGCCGTTGAAAGGTCCCAGCAAAAAGACAAACAAGTTTGGAGGTCAAGACCATATGAAGGAAGAGCACTTGACAAACAAACAAGTACGGGCGTGACATCTGGTGCAGCCTCCTAGAGACCCATGCTAACAGAATTCATCAAAAATGGGTCCCTAAAAAAGTCCCAATTGATAATCCTCTTGATGGTCGACACCCTGGAGAATCCTCCAGGGGATCCCATCATCAGCCAGCTGCATCATCCCAAGAAGAAACTAGCTTCGATCGCAGCCCACGGATCGAAGAGTTCTTTGTGCCATGTAATGAACCAGAGATTCAGTGGAGACGTCGCTCGGAGATCTGTACACGAGAAGATGATGATGAAGATGATGAAGAGACCATGGGAGTTGAAGTGGTCTATATGGTGGAACATGATGATGAGCGACCGCCTTTGCGGGTATACCAGCGGTAATATGGGGCTGGATCCACTGCTGGTAGAGATGCTGACTCCTCGGAGAGTGAACAAGAGGAGGAATTTGAAGAGAATCCGTTGTTTCCTGATGCTACCACACTAGCAGAAGCGCAAAGGCAGATGCATCGTCAGATGAGGGCAAAGGATAAAGAAATTGCTCAGTTAAATGCCAAAATGACTGAGATGATGACGCAAATGACTATGATGATGCAGATGATGCAAAGAAATATCACTGCTAATCCTACACCTGCTCAACAAACCAATCATCAGGCGATAAGTAGTGGTCTCGCTAATCCGCCAGCTCATCCTGCACCCCAAGTGTCGGGAGTACGAGGTTCACATGAAGGAGGAATTGAGAATGATCGTTTAGTTCGCCAACCTACTCAAAATGTGGCAAGCACATCCGAGCGTGTGACAGTGGCACAGTTGGAGACAATCATCAATGAGAAGATTAAAGCTGTCATAGCTTTGGATCAAGCAGAAAAACTTGTGAGCAAAGGCCGTCCATATCCTGCTGAATTTGATCAGGTGCCGTACCCAAAAGGGTATTCTGTCCCGAAGTTTAATACGTTCAATGGTAATAGTAACCCCAAACAGCATTTGGCTCAGATTAAAGCCACATGTGGTAATACGGGAGGTGTTGACGCTCTACTCTTCAGGCAATTTGTCAGTAGTTTAACCTCGACTGCGTTCGAATGGTATGCTGAATTGCCGAATGACTCCGTGAGAACATTTGCAGAGTTAGAAGCCATGTTTGTGAAAAGGTTCGCTAGCGCGACCGAAAAGATAACAATCGCTGATCTCGCCTTAGATAAGCGAAGGAGGGATGAGTCAGTGACAAAATATATAACTCGCTGGCGCAATTTGAGCATGAAATGTGAACAACAATTGGAAGAAGAACATGCCGTGCAATTGTTAATGGGAAATATCGATGATAAAATGCAACCATTCTTATGTATGGCCACCATCACCACATTTCAGGACTTGCTGGACAGAGTGGCGAAGTTCGAAAAATTGAACTTATCAAAATCAGAAAACCACTCTGATAAGCTCAAGAAGGCTAAAGCCTCAGGTGCTAGAAGGGGTGATGCCGACTCTACATTCTTCTCCAGAGCTGATAGGGGAAAACAAGTGGCTTACAATGTAGATAAAGACAAGCCGAAACAAGTCTATAACCCTAAACCCCAACCAAAGTTGACACTTGGGGGAAATGACAAGCCGCGAATGTTTCAGGGTGGAGGAGAACGCCCGAGGCAAATAACGGGAACTGGTGATCGAGCGTTCCCATCCCTCAAGGAAAGAATGAATAAAGAATATTCATTTAAGAGAGAGAGTGTTGCCAAGTTATTTCGACAAGCATTAAAAGCAGGACTAGAACTGCCAGAGTGCAAGAGGCCTGAAGAATCGAAACATACTGGTGACCCGAATTATTGCCCATACCACCGAGTACTCGGCCATCCTATTGAAGATTGCTACATATTTAAGGATTGGTTAGAAAGAAAATATCAAAAGGGGGAAGTCACATTGTCGGATAATGTGTTGGCACACCCCAGAAAAGAGTCGACTCGGGTGATTACGTCCTCTTCCGTACCCCCGACTAAAGAAGAAAGAAACAAAAAAAAAATCAATCCAAAAAGGAAAGTGGGAGACTGTGGTCTCCAAGAAGACTGTAAAAATGTTAAAACAACTTGAAAGAGTTTCAGGTGTGAAGTGGAAATCTCCTACCCATCCGGTGTTGGATTTAAAAGGGATGCCTGTGGCACGAGCATCCACTTCTAAACAACATCCCAATCAAGTCAATCATTTAAAATCCGAAAAAGTACAGTCTTCCAAAAGAAGGACCAAACTAAAAAAGCTTAAGGAGAAGAAAACAACAACTCAAAGGGTCATCGACAGTTTGGATGAATATTACCAAACTGTTAGACGTCCCATTAAGCTCGCTGACTTTATGTCTGAACTTAAAGTGGCTGAAGCAAAAGAGGCAGGTGAAGATTCTCTTCATGTGGAAACTTGTCGGGTCATTTCGGTAACACCAGTGGCTCTAATAAAAGAAAAATACGTCGAAGAAGCAACTTCTGAAACTTGTCTTGTGGCATCATCAATGGACTATATTTCGGAAGAAGATCTGTTTTTTCCAAATGAGAATGAGTCCGAGCAGAATATAGCATCACAAATGGGGCATGTGAGATTGGAGGGTGATTCTGAACTAGAAAGTGAGTCTTTGGATGCTATGATGGCCGACTCTGAGGAAGATGCTCCATCAAATGAGCCTGTGCCAGATGAAATAGCGCAAGTGCAATTAAGAAGCGGTAAGGTGTTGCCAACTCCGTCAAAGAAGGAAATCTCTAATAAAGACAAGGGGAAAGAAATAGTTGTCAATGAAGATATCATCCCCAAGGACTCTAGAAAGAAGGACACTCCAGTCAATGGGATAGATTACAATATCTTATCCCATCTGAGGAAAATCCCGGCGCAGCTTAGCATATACGATGCTCTAATAATGTCTAAGGATCTTCGGGAGACTTTGATTCAGGCTCTCAAAGACCCCGAAAGGTACGAGGCATATTTTGCTGAACGTAACATGACAGAAGTCTTACAAGCCCGTAATGAGCCGTTCATTACCTTCTCCGAAGAAGACATGATGCTTGGGACGGCAGATCATAACCGTCCTCTGTACGTTACTGCAGAGAGCGACGAAATGATAATCAGCCGAATTTTGATCGACCCTGGGTCCTCCATCAACCTTATAAGCTTGAAAGCACTGAGATCGTTATGCCTCGACGTGCAGCATCTCGGGTCAGATAAGCTAATGGTGCATGGTTTCAATGAGAAAGGGCAGAAGACCCTGGGATCGTTTATGCTCTCCCTAACATTTGGGGAGCTTCATACAGAAGCCAAATTTCATGTGATTGATGCAGATACTTCATTCAAGGCGCTCCTGGGTCGCCCTTGGTTGCATGAGTATGGCATTGTCCCATCAACACTACACCAGTGCATGAAGTACCTTAAAGATGGAGAAGAGTTCAGGATCTCTGGTGACATCCAACCTTTTGCAGTGCAAGAAGCAACAATCTATGAAGACGCCAAGTATTTCATTCCAAAGAAACTGAAGCCATCGAGCTCTCTTGAGGTCCAGGCATCAAGTACTAAAACTACAAAGCGACCAAAACAAGAAGGTGAAAAGAAGCAGGTCGGGAGAAAGAGGGGAACGACAACTCTTCCCAAAGCAGCGATCGCTACTAAAGAAAGAAAACATGTACCTCACCTAGGGAGCGACACAGATGAAGATGAGGTCACCCCTACAAAATCTTGGAAGGAATGTAAGTCAATTGCCAAAGGAAAGAAGAAGTCTGAATACTCAGATTCTGACTATGATTATGAGTCTGCCTACACGAGTAATGTGCAGTGTGTATTCTCAAGAAGAATAGATAACCTGTCAATCTCGGACAGTGTATTCGTAGTCACGCGCGTTCCCATGCAACATTTTAAGGAAATTACTCCTCGAGAGGTGCATAATATCGAAGAACTTGTAACATTCTATGTGCCTCCTCACAGAAAAAGGGGTGGGTCAGGAAGCTTATTCTATAAAGGTGGAGAGCATGAAGAAGAAGCAAATCGCGACTGGTTTTGTAGGCTCGTTGATTCTGGGGAGCTAATACCTACGAGAATGCCTAGGTTTAATACAAGAAATGTTCGGAAAATGTTGCAAAAACAAGTCAACATTCCCACCTCCAAACAACAACTTCGCTTTTGCCTGAGCATTTGGTATGGAAGACATCCACGTGCATTACGAAAGAAAGATATCGCTGCAAAGAGAGGTCTCGGATTCATCGTGAAAAAATGTCCCCAAAAGGAGACTTGCCGGGCAATCACGTGTGGGGAAGTCAAATATGACGATAACAATGATGAGGCAATATACGAAGTTGATGATTATGACGATCAACCAGCTGATGCCGAACCTGCACCAGAAGAGCTTGAAGATGGCGGACAGACAGCCACTATGGATGAGCTAAAAGAAGTCAATTTGGGAACTGAGGAAGACCCTCGTCCGACTTTTATTAGTTCCCTCCTACCCGAAGAACAGATAAGAGAAATAAAAGAGCTGCTCTGTGAATTTAGGGATTGTTTTGCCTGGACATATGCTGAGATGCCAGGCTTATCCCCTAATGTGGCAGTTCACAAGTTAGCCATCAAGCCTGATGCAGCTCCCGTCAAACAAGCTCCAAGGAGAATGAGATTGGAGATTGAAGAGCAGGTGATTGCTGAGACAAAGAAGCTAATTGATGCAGGTTTTATTCGTGAAGAAAAATATGCCGATTGGATTGCAAATATCGTCCCAGTGAAGAAGAAGAAATGGCCAGATTCGTATCTGCATCGACTTCCGGGACCTCAATAAGGCGTGTCCAAAAGATGACTTTCCACTCCCTGTATCCGAACTCCTGGTGGACAATACGTCCAACTACGACATGTTCTCCTTCATGGATGGATCGTCAGGATACAATCAGATCAAGATGGCTCCAGAAGATGAAAAGCACACGTCATTCAGAACACCCATCGGGATTTTCTGCTACACAGTCATGCCCATTGGCCTGAAGAATGCTGGTGCAACCTATCAGCGGGCGATGACTCACATATTTGATGATCTGATACATCAAAAGGTCGAGTGTTATGTGGACGACCTTGTCGTCAAGAGCGTAGACCGAAGAGACCACTTGGATGACTTAAGGATTGTGTTTGAGAGGATCAGGAAATATGATTTGAAGATGAATCCTCTCAAGTGTGCTTTTGGGGTCTCTTCCGGCAAGTTTCTGGGCTATGTTGTTCGACATCGAGGCATTGAAGTCGACCCCAACAAGATCAAGGCGATCATGGAGATGCCACCTCCAAAGAACCTTCGACAGCTCCGCTCTTTACAAGGACAACTGGCTTTCATTTGAAGGTTCATATCAAATCTGTCAGGTAGATGCCAACCATTTTCAAAACTGATGAAAAAAGACGTCCGCTTCAAATGGGATATAGAATGTCATGAGGCGTTTGACAGTATCAAGAGATATTTATTGAATCCGCCCATTCTCGCGGCGCCAATTCCGGGGAAGCCTCTTATACTATATACGGCAGCGTTAGAAGAATCCCTCGGAGCACTATTGGCTCAGAATAATGAAGAAGGAAAAGAAAATGCACTCTACTACATCAGCCGGAGGTTGATCGGAGCAGAAAGTCGTTATTCTTCTATTGAAAAGTATTGTCTAGCGCTGATTTTTGCAGTTCAAAAGCTCCGCCACTACATGCTGTCTCACAAAATCACATTGATATCAAAGATCGATCCGCTGAAGTTCTTGATGACAAGACCAGCGTTGACAGGTCGTCTGGCCAGGTGGGCAGTATTGTTATTGCAGTTTGAAATAATATACATGCCACAGAAGGCGGTGAAAGGACAGGCCTTGGCAGATTTCCTCGCTGCACACCCAATCCCGGCTGATTCTCCACTAAACGATGATTTGCCCGATGAACAAATCATGCAGATCGAAGAGAATGAAAAATCATTTTGGGAGATGTATTTCGACGGGGCATCATCGATTAAGCCTGCCCGACCTCCAAATATTGCAAGGGCCCGAGCTGGCATCGGTCTCCTTTTCGTAGCACCCGAGGGAGGTATAATGAGATTTTCATTCAGTTTGACTGAACCTCGGACCAACAATGAAGCCGAATATGAAGCTCTAATAGCAGGGCTGGAGATTGCGATCGATGTCAGAATCCAACATCTCCAAATCTTCGGTGATTCTCAGCTTGTGATAAATCAGGTCCTCGGTATTTATAAAGTTGGCAAAGTTGAACTGGCCCATTATCACCAACGAGCTGTCAAACTTCTGAAGCAAGTTCCAAATGTTAAAATAATTCAAGTCCCCCGAGGACAAAATGCCAAAGCAGATTGCTTGGCTAAATTGGCCAAGGAAATGGCGAATACCAACGAGGAGAGGCCTATATATATTGGAGTTTACAACCGTCGGGTGTTGGAACCCGCCCTGTTGCAATTCCCGCGGGCAGAAGAAGTATCAGATTCAAGCAAAAAAGATACCATTCTGAGTGACCCTCAACCTCTTCACCAGATTATCATGGAAAATTATCCAGAAGGATATCATGTAGCCAAGAGACGTAAAGCTAGTCAAGCCTCAGAATCGTGGTTGCATTGCTTAGATGTCGAAGTAGAAAATGATTGGAGGCAGCCCTTCATCGAGTATTTCAAAGAAAGTAAACTCCCAACAAATAAATCTCAAGCCACACAAATTAGGAAGAGAGCATTACGGTATGCATTTGTCAACGACATGTTGTACCGACGAGCTTTTGATCAAATGTGGCTAAGATGTCTAGGGACCAAGGAAGCTGATAAAGTGGTAACAGAGGTCCATGAAGGACTTTGTGGTGCACATCAGTCAGGTCCCAAAATGGCCGCAAAAATTAAAAGGATGGGCTATTATTGGCCAACAATGGTGAGGGACAGTATCGACCACGCTAAGAGGTGCCACGAGTGTCAAATCCACGGTGATGTTATACATCAACCGCCAAATCCTCTGCACCCAACAATATCGTCATGGCCATTTGAATGCTGGGGCACAGATATAATTGGACCGATAGATCCACCATCATCAGCCGGGCACCGCTTTATTTTGGCAGCTACAGACTACTTCTCGAAGTGGGCAGAGGCGGCTCCATTCAGAGAGGTCACATCCGAGCATGTAATTAACTTCTTTACCCACAACGTTGTCTATAGATTTGGTGTACCACGCCGCATAATCTCAGATAACGGCACAGCATTCAAAAGCACCAAAATTTACAAGTTTGTTGATCGACACAAGATCGATTGGAGGTATTCATCAATATACAATCCAAGAGCGAATGGCTTCGCAGAGGCCTTCAACAAGACATTGGTGAAATTGTTGAAGAAGATCCTTACGAAGAATAAAAGGGAGTGGCACACGAAGATGGCAGAAGCGTTATGGGCGTATCGTACAACCTACAAGACACCAACCAAAGCCACTCCTTATTCACTGGTATTCGGAGTTGAAGCAGTGTTGCCACTAGAGATTGAACTGCCATCACTTCGGGTGGCAATTCAGCACGATCTAACCCAGGAGCAAAATGCTCGCCTGAGGATGGAGGAACTTGATGCACTCGATGAGATTAGATTGCAAGCTCAACAAAACTTGGAGATCTATCAAGCACGGATGGTGAAATCGTTTGATCGGATGGTACGCCATCGAGCATTTCAAGAAGGAGAATTGGTTCTGGTGCTGAGAAGACCAATCATCCCACATCGAAAAATAGGAGGCAAATTTGTATCCAACTGGGAAGGACCTTTCGTCATTGAAAAGGTGTACCAAGGAGGAGCCTATCAACTTATCGATCTGCATGGTCAGAGACCTATGCCGCCGATCAATGGTCGATATCTAAAGAAGTATTTTGCATAGAATCGACCAAGAAAATATTTTGTTTAATGCACTGTGTATTTTACACATATTTATTGGCATATGTGCTTTATATTTTGAAATTCTCTTGTGTCACAAGAATGTATTTCAAAGAGTCCACAAAAATCCCTCGTAGGACTGGGGGCATTTTAAATATTTATTCGGGTCGACATAGCGCCGCGTGCCGAAATCTCCGAATAAATATTTAAAATATCGAAATACAAGATTTACATGAAATCTCCCTGCAACTCAGGGGACATTTAAATATTTATTTGGGTTGGCATCGTGCTATGCGCCGAGATCCCCAAATAAATATTTAAAATCTAAATTTATGTTATTCTAGAACGACCCTTTGAAGCAGGGGGCATTTTAAATATTTATTCGGGTCGACATCGTGCCTCATGCCGAGATCTCTGAATAAATATTTAAAATTATCAATCCAAATATTTTTTTGTGCTAAAGAATATCAAGATTTGTTTTTCAAAGTATACGCAGGTGATCTCTCAAAAGATCAAGACAACACCTTCTCCAACAAACTAAAACTCAAATGTCAAGAAAGTGACTTTTGTGGCTACACACTCCTACAAATTGAGCCGAAGAAGTTTGAAATCTTTCGACATCCTGAAGCTTAAGGTTCGAATGGGTGTAAAAGGTCGGATCCAACACGCCCAAATATGGCCGGATCGCTGGCAGTTCTGTCTACTCATTACGCCATAAGAACGGCCGTAGTAGTGGAACCCCCACTTCGTTAACCCGTTAGTAAGGACTGTAGGAAGAACGAAGGCCAATTTGACTCGACAAGTTCAAGTGGTTGTAGTCTACTAAATTTTCCTAACTGACCGTATAATCAAAATTCCAATGAGAAGAAGGAAGTGTCACGAGCAACTACTAAATGTGCGTAGGATCCAAAATCCTCAACCACAAAGAAGAACTCCAAATCTACCAACTCCAGTGAAATCGGCATTGGGAAGCATATTTCTCATAACTCAAGTCTGAAGCATGTATGGGTGTAGAAGGTCGGATCCAACAAGCCCCAATGTGGCCGGATCGCTAACAGCTCCATCTACTCAACACGCCATAAGAAAGGCCGTAGTAGAGGAACCCCCATCTCAGCAACCAGATGACGAAGAGCTGTCAAATCCCAGCTCTCCTGATCTGATGAACTCAAGTAACTCAGATTAAAGTCTTCTTAGGTGGTTAAGGATCAAGGTGCTACCTACGTTCAGTTCTATCAACTGAATCCAGAACCTGCAACTCCTTCAACAAATCTGTAAAGCACAAAGCGAGGATCGAAGGAATTCTTCTTCAACAAGTCCGCCAAAGCACAAAGCAAAGGACCGAAGAAAACTATCCCAAAGTTCGCACAAAACCTTAGGCTGAACTAAGTGGATTATGTCATCAACAAGTCCGTTATGCACAAAGCTCTGGACCGATGATTTTTTTTGCCAGTGACCTAATATAAATCTAAAGGTTTAGGTCATCGGCATTTACTCCTTCAACAAGCCCGCCAAAGCAAGAAGCATAGGGCCGAAGGTACAAAAATCACCCGACAAGTCAATAAAGACAAATCAGGAAATTCTCCATCATTGTCCGCAGCACAAAGCATAGGGCAAAAGAAATCAGTATCTCGACCATCTATTGATACATCAAAGAAATCTATGGAGAAAGAAAATCTTAGTGTGACATCCAAATAAGCTTTTGGAGATCCACTAAATGAAAGCCCTAGTGTGACATCTAGAACAAATATCTAGAGATCCACAGGGTCAATCAGCATACAACAAACGTGATTCGCTCTAGGCGCGAACCACATTTGTTGGGGGGCATTTGTTGACCCTCATACTAGTGTCGGGGTTGAGTCAACTGCGCAAGGTGGGTTTTAAAAGCAAAAGAGCTCAAAATCGCGCAAAAAAAAAACTCACCCGACGCGTGTCGACCGAAAACCCAAAATCGTTGAAACGACCTCCGTTCGCGAAACGGACAGCGCTGATGCGTCTGGAGCAACGGAAACAGCTAAGATTGACACCCATATTGGTGGGGGTCGTCGGTCGGCGAAAAATTAAATTTTGGGCGCGCAAATCGAGACGACGACTTCTGCGAGCGGCGACGCGGCGACTCACTCGATGCAAGATTAAAATTTTTATTTTATTTTGTGCAATATAATTAAATTTTTGTTTAAAAGAGAGGGAGAGAGCTTTTTAAATAAAAAAAATGATTTTTCTTTAATAATAAAAAAATCCAAAAAATCCCTAAAATACCCCTAATAACCCTCATAACACTCTCCTAACCGATCCCTCTCCCCACTCACGCCATTCTCACGACTCCAAGCCGCCCCTCACGCCTCTCTCTCGGTTTCCACCGCCGGCTCCCTCTTCCTCCCTCCAAGGTTCAAGGTAAAGCTTCTTCCTCTTCTTCTTCCTCTTCTTCCTCCATTTTCTTCTTCTCCATCTTCTTCTTCCTCCTTCCCTCTTCTTTTTCTTCTCCATTTTTCATCTTCCCTCATCTTCCCTCCACATTTCCTTCCATTTTCTTTCATTTTCTTCCTCCCCACTCTTCTCCTTCCTCTCCTTCATCTTCTTCTTCCTCTTCCTCCTCCAACTCTATTTCTCAAAACCTACACCAAACCCTAACCCTAATTATTTTTTTCTCTCACTTCCACTCACTAAACCACCCACTACCCTTCACAAAAAACACTTCCCTACACTTCCTACACCCTTCCAACAAAGAAAAAATTTTCGTCCTTCATTTTCTCTCTCTAACCTAGAGAGAGAAAATTTTCTCTCTCTAGAAATCTCTTCATGAATAGCTCCATCTCCACCCCAAACATCTTCCCTCTCCACCATACCTCCAAATTCCTTCCCTAGAGGGAGAAAACAATTGCACACTCTCTCTTTCTCTCTCCAAAATTGAGAAGAGATGGATTTTCTCTCTCTAAATCTCTCCTCTCACTTCCTTGCACCTCCTAAACCCATTCTACACAAATTCCCTTCAAATCCTTGCTTTCCCTCTCTTTCCCTCTCTTTCTCTCTCTAGAAAAAGAACTCTCTTCCTTTTCTTTCTCCCTCTAGCTTCTATTTTAAGCAAAAATATAATTAATTAAATTGCACAAGTAAAATATTTTTTTTAATTATGCATCGCAGGTTCCTACGTCGCCGTCATCCGCCGTCGCCGCCTCGACTACTGCGCACCCAAGGTAAAAAATTAGTATTTACAGTTATATGCATGAGATAAGTACTCGTGACCGCTTTTCTTAGCGGGCGAGGAAAAACTTAAGTACCCGTGATGCACTGAGCGAGCGGGGAAATTCGTATGCATGAAAATATAAGTACCCGTGACTGCTTTTCTTAGCAGGCGGGGAAATTTGTTATTTATAGCAAAATTATTTAATTAAGTACTCGTCACTGCTTTTAGGCGGGGAAAAATGCTATATTTTAAATCTGCGCTCAAAGACCCCGTGACCGCTTTCTTAGCGAGCGGGGGTTAAAACTGCGGCCGCGGTGTCACTCGACACCTACCGTGACTGCCTTTCTTGGCAGGCGGGAAGGCCTTACACACTCTGATGCAGCCGCCTACGCGGGGACGACGCCGGAGTGCTGCCGAATTTCTATTTGAAAATATTGAGGGCTTAAACAAAAAGTGAACTTGAATTTTGAGCTGGAACAAAACACCCAAGTAGACTCAAGTGAATTCAAACTTGAGGGATCACAAAGAACATAGAACTTGAACTCAAATAGAGAACTTGTGGACATGCACTTGAACTTAAGTCAACAAATAAATGAGGGATCTACTCAAATCAGAATTGGAATTTGAAATGAACTTGGATTCAAACCAAGACTCAATTTTGATCTAAATTGAATTTTAAGTAACTTGAGCATGATTTGAAAGATTTAGACTCAAATAAAGATTTGATTTGAGTCCACATTGAACTCAAGCTTGAGTATTTGATGATGAACTAGACTTTCAATTAAGGGATACATTATCAAGATGCAAACATCAAATGATAACTTTAAGTTCTCAAATACATTCGAGTAGACATTGAAATATAAAATGGTGAACAAGGAAGCTATTATATCCTTATCACCAACAAGTCACCATCTCCAGAAAGAAACATCAAGGGAAAAAGATCAAATGCAAATAAACAATAATTTGTAGTGGACAATGATGTTGCCAATACAACTTGCTAACAAACGCTGGTGAAATGGAAGGAGGGTGACATGATTATAAGTCACGACATGAAACTCTAGAATGATGACATTTGGTTTGAAACATCCATCTCATATTATGCTTACAAATGAGCATATACAGTCGTAATAAGTAATGCCCGTATTGGTGATATGTGAGGAGCACAATCCATCCAACAATCAGTGCTAGTATATATACAAATGAGTACACTAGAGGATGATGCATAGTGAATGCGATATGACCCTATAGTTCACATGCGAGCAAGAATCATGAATCCATTGCAAATACAAGTACTTATGAACAATTGAATGAGCATCCACAAGCAATTGCAGAGATTCGTCATATACATAGTAGTTTACCTACAACATGCAAAGGGTACAACATGTACACAAGCGAAGCAAAAAGGGATCGTAAAAGAAGATAGATTCCTTGTTGCTAATGCCAGTCGGCTAATAAATCAACACACAACTTTGCAAGAAATAATGATATACGACCCAGACTCGTTGAATTCATCAAAAGTTAGGGATGAAGAAATACAATGGAGTCTTTATTGTCAACAATGATCAGCCTTCAAAAAAGGTACAATCAATCCCCTACAAGTAGAAGGATTCAACGACGCTGTCAAAGACCCATCATCGACACTAAATGCTACCTACGAGAAAATGTAGAGGAACAGTAGCAAATGCAAAAGCCTACAATCGGTTCTAGAAGAATTATATGTAAAAAGAGATGACCATGAATGAAGGGATCATGTCTACAACAAAAGCAACTCTCCATACAAACAAAGGCAGGAGATTAGTTAGTGCACTATGATCCGCCTACCAAAATTAACAAATAGTGCACGACAGTCTACCTGTACAAAGCAGCGAATAACTCTATTCAAAAGCTGCTACGCCACGCCACCGGATCCGTAACTTCTATACAAGCGGACAGAAGGCGTTCCACGAATATTTTAAAATACCCTCGCACATACACTGTAGTTTGTACACACTTAGGTACACTAAAAGAGGGTATACAATCAACCCGCATGGGCCCCGGCGAGCATGTTATAGAAACACATGTGATGTCTAGGGATGCTGCGCGGGTCAATAAGTGAATTCAAGTTCGAGCCCATCCTATGCAGGTAAGTGGGAGTTGACAAGGCTTGAATCCTTAAATGAATATCCAGTCACGAGGTCGACTGAGATATTTATTTTATACATTCATTTTTGGCCTTCAAGGTCTACAATCAAGAGAATTCACTGATAAAGGCACGAAGCCTACGAAACCCGATCCCCTATCGGCAAGTTGATAGGGTCGACAGGGTTTAATCAATGAATGACCCCACATACCCCGATGATGGCCGCGTTGAATAAAAAATCTCAACCGGAGGGGTCCATTCCAAATATTTTTAAATGTTATCCAAAACTCCAAAAAAATATCAAAATCCAAAAAAAAAAAATCTCAAAACCCCAAAATTAAAAAATATTTAAATTTGAAAATCACTCCATCAACCGCTTAAAGCAAAAATCCATCCACCCTCCGCAACAGCTTGCCGGGGTGGACAAATTAAAGTTAACCTTTGCTCACAAAGAGACGAATGTCTAGTCGAAAATATCACTAGGATCCATTCTCAAACAATCTCTTGTCAGTAAGGACGTGGTACGTGTCCTCTAACCGGCGGTTTTGCCGCCAAATGGCACCGCAGGATAAACGGTTATGACCCGGGGCCTTCTGAACCAAGTGGTTTTGCCGTCAAATGGCACCACGAAATACCGGTTATGGCCATAGCCAATACGCTACTTATTGGCATCAAATCCTTGAGATATGAATCAATAGGATATGATCGATAGGGCACAAAGCCCTCTGTAAGCTAAGGTGGATTCAAATTTGTCCCTTTAGACAAACACTCACCCCAGGTCTATAAGGTCCCCTTGGACGAAGCAACCCATGGCTGCCGACAAGGATCCTTCTGTCAGGTTGGGTCGACTACCTCCGCTGACTAAGTAGACCAGGGACCACGATGGCCCGGGACGACGAAACCATGGGATCTTGATCGGGTCCATCATTCATTCCCCCACCATCCGCTTTAAGTGCAAGATGGCGCAATTTCTATTTTAAATATCAAATCTCAATTTCAAACTATCCAAATTTTCAAGTCTCCAAACCATTCAAATGTCCAATTTCAAATCCTTTGCTGCTACTATATGCCAGATAACACGTATTCTATACGTATCTGATTGACGACTAGCCTTAATCGAAAGTTCTCTCTCGCGATCGAGAGGGGTAATTAACTATAGGGGCTTGTGCCTATAGGAAACCAGAACTCAGATCATAAAGTCCTCGCAAAATGAGGGCGAAATCTCTGGGTAGTGTCTTATCAACAAACCCATCTGCCTTCCAAAATTTACCTCGGAACTTATTCAGTTAAAACTCCCCTCGCCAAAAGTAAAAAGCACAAAATACGCGGCGGGGAGGCCGGGGCCGAATTTTCGGAACCCACACTCTCCTACAATCTTGACTTGTAGGAAAGATGAAAAATGCAACTTTAGAGGTTACAAATCAATGAATGTTCTTTGAATATTTGTTGTCCAAAGAGGGGAATTGTTGACCTTCGCAGATAAACCCAAAAGAAACGAAAAAAAAAAATAATACCTGTAAACCGTTGGATCCACGAATCCTGCCGTGAATCTGGCTGAAATCGGCGCCGAACAATCGCATCCCGTGATTCCTGTGTAAAACCTGCGACGATGGCCTCGATTTCGCTCCTTCTCGCGTCGTTAAATACCGACCCAAATGAAGCCATTCGCTGCTCTACCTTCTCACGCCGAACCCCTGACTCTTCCTCTCCAACCAAATCTCGTTCACTATCTGCAGCTCCAACCCGACACCTCCATACCTCCGATCTCCTCCAAGCCACAGCAAACCTGAACTCCCTCTCCACATCCGGCTCCTACCTTCTATTCCTTTCCCACGTTCGACTCCAAATACCGATCTCCCCTCTAGCAACCGAGCTCTGTCGAGCTCCCTCCATTCCGATCTTCTCGGTTCCTCCATCCTGAGAGAGAGAGAGAGAGAGAGAGAGAGAGAGAGAGAAAGACCAATCCACGTACCTATAGCTGACTCCAACGGACCGATCTCCTCTGGCCATCGCTCCATCCAATCCCGTCCAGAGAGCCGCCCGAACCCATAAGGATCTCCCTTCCTCCCAGTCGCTCAGCTTCGCTCTGTCTCCGACTTTCCCTTTCATTTGGATCAGAAGTTACACATTTTGATCGGAAGTGGGGAGAGGAGCTGCTTGCACTGAAGGTAACTTCATCCCGTTCACGCGCTTCCTCGGCCGCATCCCATAAATCTCCCAAACCGAGAGAGGGAGAGGGATTTTAATTAAAATTAATATTAGTTGATTTTAATTAAAATTAATGTTAATTAGTTTTACTTAGAATTAATGTCTATTAGTTTTAATTAATTATTATTATTATTTTAATTAATTGTAATTATTTAGAGTTAATATTAAATTAATTTTAATTAATTTTAATTAAAGATTATCTTAATTAATTATAATTAATTTCAATTAACTATAATTATTAAATTTAATTATAATTGTTATAATTAATTATGATTAATTTTAAATAATTAATCCTAATTAATTGTAACTAATTATGATTAACTTTAATGGAAGTTAATATTAATTAATTATGATTAATTATTATTTTTAGTTAAAATTAATTAAATATTAATTATTCATAATTAATTAAGGTTATTCATAATTAATAATTTTAATTAATTATAATAACTTATAAATAATTATAATTATTAAAGTAAAAAAAATACTTAATTTCCCCCCACTCTCTTATCTCGACATTCGTGTCGAACCGGCAAACCACCTAAGCACGCCTTTAGTGGCCGTGGTAGGAGGGAACCCGGTGCGACACCTACGACGAGGTAGGCGAGTGACCCCTCGATCCATGTGTCAACCACGACAACCCCGCGGAGGTACGAATTCTTCTAAACTCAAAACTCTGTTTCAATGTTCGTGGCAAACCGGAGAACCGTCCCAAGCACGCCTTTAGTGCGCATGGTGGGATGGGACCCTGGTGCGGCACGTGCGGCGAAGCGGGGTAACTTATAAGTACCCCCGAGCGAGGGGAAAGCAAAACTGTCTCTTTTAATAAAAATGTTTTTTTTTAAAAAAAAACCCCAAGCACGCCTTTAGTGCGCGTGGTGGGAGAAAAAACAAAAATACAACCGCCGCGGTGTCTCACCAACACCAACCGTGCACGACTTTAGTGGCGTGGCGGGTAGGCGGCCTCTTGGTTTTTTCCCCTTAACGGGGGAGACGCCGGGAGGCTGCCGAACTTGTGGACTTGGGACTTGTGGACAAGGACTTGGGACTTGTGGACTTAAATCAAATGGACTTAAATAAACTTGAATCCAAATAAAAAAAAATGTGCAAATGAGATTGAACTTGAACTTGTGCATTCGGACTTGAACTCTACAAGACAGCAGGGGACTACTTGAACTCAAATGAGTTGAACAAAGAACTAGAGCATGACTTGAACAATTTGAACATTCAAGGGAACTTGATGTTTGGGACTTGAACTTGCAAATGACACCATATAGCTACAAGGACTTGAAAATGATATCAAGACTTCAAATGGAATGTTAAGGACTATGCATAACTTGAACTCAAACGAACTCGGTGAAGAGGATAATTGAACTCGGATTTGTACTTTGAAAGAAATTGAATTATGAAATATTTGATCCTGAATCAAACTTGAATCCGATTTTGACTTGACTATGACTTGCAAGTGAACATAAAAGATTTGGACAATTATCAAAGACTTAACTTGAACATGAGCTTGGACATTTGAGCTCTACAAGAACAACAGAAGACTTGATTGAACTCAGAAGGGAAGAGGCTCACTTCGAGTCTGAAACTATGCTTGAACAAAACTTTGCACACAAAGAAACTTTGACATCAAAGTTAATATACAAGTTGGCTATATGGGACTAAGCTCAGAATTTGAATCAAGTGGAAAAGTTTGAGTGATTAGGAGGAAGAGCCACGAGCTAAACTATGAAATGTTGAGCCTCACTCGCAATATGCAAATGGGGTCATGATTCTCAAAATGCATTAGAAGATGCATGATTCTCAAATATATGAAATGATTCATTCATGAATAGTGGAGTGAAACACTCATGAACTGCTTTAGAGATCTAACAACATCTCTATAATGAGTATGGTGAACATAGAAGCCTGCAATAGTTTTTCATATCACATGTGCTAATACCGTGACAGGTATACATTCCCATTCCCTACAAGCACAAAGGAAATGATCATCGCAATATCCTAGCAATCAACTTCGACTGGCTAGTGAAGGAAGAATGAAAATCCCTTACAAACAATTAGGGGATACTTGTGATCATTCATGAACGATAATGGCATGCATCCAAATGAGTATCAATCAACACCTCATGGTCGGCATTAATACATAGTCGTTTGTATGAAGTCTTTCTATTAACGACAATCAACTTGCAAGCACAATGGTCCATCAAAGAAAGGTAACATCAAGTGATTTGGAATCATTGCAATAAGGTCGAGTATGGATGTGAGAAGTTCGTTATAAGTGCAATAAAATATTTACAAGCGATGATTGTTGGCAAAACAGTGAATAATATAGTGTTCTAGAGCCAACGATTTCTAATATACAAGCACTTGCAACAATCCCCGCATATATTGAAATGCATATAATAGAATGCATTAATTCTTTGATCAAAACACATATGGAATACCAATGATGAATGCAACAACATCTTGCAATCAATCACCACTCATTATCAAGCAAGCACAATGGTCATATGCAAACAAAGATTGATAGCTACAACAAATGCAAGTACCTACGGGCAAGGCAGGAGATTAGTTGGTACACTACGATCTACCTGCAGAAAGCAACGAGTAGTGTGCGACGGTCTACCTGTACGAAGCAGCGAACAACTCCATTCAGAAGCTGCTACGCCACGCCACCGGATCTGCAATCCTTGTACAAGCAGACAGAAGGCGTCGACAAAGTCTAAAATAAATACCCCTCACATGCACAGTAGTTTGTATACACATAGATACACTAAAAGGAGTAAATACAATAAAAAACCCGCATGGGCCCCGGCGAGCGTGTTATTGGCACACACGTGACGTCTAGGGATACTGCGCGGGTTGACAAGTGAATTCTAGTTCGAACCCGATCCTTCTATACGGGTCAATAGAAGTCGACAGGGTTCGAACCAATAGACAAATATACAGTTGTGGCGACCGTCATATTTATCTTAATACATTCATATTAGGCCTTCAAGGCCTACAACAATGAGAATTGACTATCAAAGGGGCATAAAGCCTACGAAACACGATCCTCTGTCAACAGTCCGACAGAGTGACAAGGTTCAGTCCATAAAGAGAAATGACCCCGAACACCCCGATGATGGCCGTACTGACTGGTTATCTCAACCGGAGGGGTTCACAAACATTTTTAAATGCCTCCCACAAGTCCACTCAAAAACTCAAAACTCCACCAAAATCCCCAAAAATCCCAAAATCTCCAAAAATATTTAAAATGAAATAAATCCATCAAACACTTAAAGCAAAATCCATCCGCCCTCCGCAACAGTTTGTCGAGGCGGACAAATTAAAATTTACGCTAGCTCACAAAGAGCCAAATGCCTAGTCGAAAATATCACTATGATCCATTCTCAAACAATCTCTTGCCAATAAGAACGTGGTACGTGTCCTCTAACCGGCAGTTTCGCCGCCAAATGGCACTGCAGGTAAACGGTTATGACCCGGGGCCCTCTGAACCGAGTGGTTTTGCCGCCAAATGACACCACAGATAGCGGTTATGGCCAGAGTCAATACGCTCCTTAATGGCGTTAAATCCTTGAGATATGAATCAATAGGATATGATCGATAGGGCACAAAGCCCTCTGTAAGCTAAAGTGGATTCAAATTTGTCACCTTAGACAAACATTCACCCCAGGTCTACAAGGTACCCTTGGACGAAGCAACCCATGGCTGCCAACAAGGATCCTTCTGTCAGGTTGGGTCGACTACCTCCTCTGACTAAGTAGACCAGGGTCAATGATGGCCCGGGATGACGGAACCATGGGATCTTGATCGGGTCTATCATCCATTCCCCCACCATCCGCTTTAAGTGCAAGATGGTGAAATTTCAAGTTTTAAAAATCAAACCTTTCCAAAATCATCCAAACCCAATTTCCAAATATTTTCAAATCTCAATATCCAATACTGCTACTATATGCTAGATACCACGTATATTCTACGTATCTGATCGACGACTAGCCTTAATCGAAAGTTCTCTCTCGTGATCGGGAGGGGTAATTAGCTATAGGGGCTTACGCCTATAGGAAACCAGAACTCAGATCATAAAGTCCTCGCAAAATGAGGGCGAAATCTCTGGGTAGTGTCTTATCTACAAACCCATCTGCCTTCCAAAATTTACCTCGGAACTTATTCAGTTAAAACTCCCTCGCCGAATAAGAAGAGCGAGCGGAGGCCGGGGCCGAATTTTCGGAGCCCACAGGAATTCACTCCTCTAATTTGGATTGGAGGGATGGAGGAGAAGGGATGCAACTTGGAAGCTACAACCCCATGAACATTCATTGAACATTTGGTGTTCAAAGAGGGCACGCACATTCTCATAATTTGGAGTCTTTAGAGAATGAGATAGTTTCCTACAACTTTTGAGTTGTAGGAAAGGAGATATGAAATACAACTTATGAATTATAAGTTTGAGGTTTGGGAGGACCACTTACTTGATTTAGACTAAGTAAATGGTGAAGTCTCTTTGAGCATTTGGTACTCAAAGGAAGATTATCATTTGCTCAACTTTGGGCTAAGCAAATGAGGAAGACTAGGATTTGAATCCTAAATTTAGAGGATTACTCATTGGTTTGTGTTCCAACGAATAAGTGATTTGATAAATTTCCTACAACTTTGGGGTTGAAGGAAGACTATATAACTTGGGAATTACAAAAATTCAAGGATTCTCCTTGAATATTTGGTATGCAAAGAGAGATGGTCATTCACTTAATTGAAGTCAAATAAATGAAGATGGACGCTCATTTGTTGATTTTGTGACTCAACAAATGAAGGAGATAGCTTATGATTTGGTCCCAAACTCAAAGATTTATGGCATGACATTTGTAGGATTTTCTTTTAGGAAAATCCGGGATATCATGCAAGGGGAGAATAGCATAGGAAAGAGAATTCCCTATAGCTTGAATGAATGTTTTGGATTCATTTGGAGGAGATAACTCACTCCTACGATTTCAAGGAGGTTTGAAAGACAACCTTTGATGTTATCTAACAAAATTTAGAGGCATGCAAGTAAACCACCACTTGAATGCTCATGGATAGGTCCTAAAGATCATTTTGCTATGGTCTAAGGAAAACCTAGGAATTGAGTGCATTTAATTTGAAAATTTACTTGATTCGGCTCTCCAAATTCGGAGAGATTTCAAAGGTGATTTCAATTAATCATTTCGTTATGGGATTTGAAACATAAACCATAGATGTTCATGAAAGACCCCACCACTTCATAAAGTAATTGAAATGCACATTTGAACATCCAATAAATTTGGGGAAAACCAAAAGAAGCATAGTAATATAAACCTTCTACATGCATTCATTAATTTTGTCATAACGTGCGAATCTAGAGGACAAACAACTATGCCACATTTAGAGAAGAATTCTACACCTCGACATTCAATTTTGAATCAAATGTAATCACCTATCCTATGGTTTAGTTGTAGGTGAAGGCTTTGGAAAGCAACATGATGCTTGTTCATGCATTTGGAGGGCGTTGGATACCAATCTAACGACCCTACGTGTATCGGCATGCCTCTTTGGCTCTCACAAGAGAGCAAACAAACGGAAATCACCGAATTTCCGCTGTTTTACGGAGAGGGCAGCACACATGGGTTTTGGGGAAGCAAGCAAATGAAGTTTCTAAGGGACCTATGGCTTGGGGACGTCATCCACACATCAATGGCCTTGGGGGACCCTAGGTTTCACTAAGTTTTAGTAGTATACCTCTCCCGGTTTGTCCTAGCGCTCCAATCCAAGTTCCGGCTCGCTGTCCAAGTCCTTTGAAAGCTCCAAACTGCTGTCCAAGGCTTTCCCAAGGGAGAAGACTGCTGTCCAAGCTTTTCCCAGCGTTGCCGCTGTTGTCCAAGCTTTTTCGGAGGTCGCTGTCGCTGTCCAAGACGCTCCTAAGGCCTCCTTTGCTGTCCAGGATGCTAAAAACCGTAGCTTTTCACTGCTTGAGAACCCTTGGAGGCTGCGTAGCTGCTGTCCAAGGGTTTCTGGATGACGAATCTGCTGTCCAAGAAGTTCTGGACTGCTGTCTTGGCTGTTTGGAGGTCTCCGGAGAGGAGATTTTGATGTCTAGAGTGCTTCAGCCCTCTCGTAACTCTCAGTTGGAGAAGGAGAACGAAAGAAATGACAGCATAAATCCTCTCTTTGGTTCAAGAGACAAATAACATCAAGAATAGAGGGCACAAACTCTTCTTCAATCAACTTCATCTCCAGGGATCGCATATAGGAAGAAGGATTGGGGCTCCTCTCACCTTTGCTTGGCTCGCATAAGCAAGGACCAGTCGCCTGGTCCGACTCCAGCAAATGCACGCACGGAGGCTTGCCTCCTTTTGGACGCTCCTTCCGCCTGGATCGCACGACGGCAGGGAGATCCGCTAGCTAAGGGGCTCTTTCTCACGCTGTGCCCCTTTTTTGTTTTGCTCGGCTGGGATGAGAGAACCATATGGGAGAGCCGACTCTCCCTTTCGTCCTCTTGGAAATCGCAAGGCCAGCAGGCCTCGCCGCCCAAGTGACCCAATCAGCTCTCACATCCTTGTTTCAAGAGGGATTTAGGGCAGGATTTAATAGAAAATCTGAACCTAGATTTAGAAATTTGATTTGAAAATTTAATTTAGCCCCAATTGATAAATTAGGGCCGAAATTGAGCCCGAATCGGACTCGACTCAAACCGATTTGGGTCGGTTTGGGTCTGATTGGGTCCGATCAAGCTAATTTTGCAAAATTAAGCTTGAATCGACGTCGAATTGTGTCGAATTGGGCTCGACAACGCTCGACGGGGTTTGATTGGTTTGATTTGATTTTAAATAAATTAAATTGGGTTTAATTTAATTAAATTTGAGTTTAATTCGTATTAATTTTGCCTCGACGATGATCAATTGAGTTGATCGAGCGCGATCGAGCTTTGTCGGGCTTGATCGGGGTCGAGTCGATGCGAAAATATTCGTCAACAAACGGAGGCAGAGGGAGAAGCACGAAACCTTGCAATTAAATCACCACCAACAATGTTAGCGGATTAGAAAGATAAATAAAGAGGGAAGAAGTTCACCCTTGTCGAGGTCCGGAAACAATTTGCCACTGAACGTTGGCAAGTTGTTCTTCGACGGCTTCAGAAAATGTGAAGATGATGCGGTCCACGTATTCTTCGACGGAGTTATCGATTTCCGGGTTGAAGTCGAAGAAGGTGGAGTGGAGAATGTTGATGTTCCCTTGCTCGTCGTAAACGAATCCGGAATCAAGTTCCAGATCGGCCATTCATTGGCTTTGAAGTGTTGAGGGTTTGGCGACAGTCGTTGTTGCTTTCCTTGAAGACTCCTATTGAGGGGAGGAGTTTATCTTGTAAGTTCAAGAGGGAGAGATCTGATTTTAGGAGGCCAAGGGTGGGGGTGAGGAGAAAAGATTAGGTTTAGATTTTAGGAGAAGAAGATGGAGGGAAAGTCAAGCAATTGCTTTCCTAATTAATGCTTTTAATTTGGAAAAGGATGAGGGTGTAATTAGGGAGGGGTAGGGCGGCTAAGGAAGAGAGAGAGGAGGTTTGAATCATTTCCAAGAAGGAATCTAGACTAAAGGAAATAATTCCATGGGAAGCCCATGATGGGGCGGCGACATAGGGGAGGGTGATTGGGGAATTAATTAAGATTTAATGCTTTCCTCTTTGGGATTCTCTAATTAGGATATGAGAATTAATTTCCAATTCAAATCAAATTAATTTTGAATTTGATTTTGGAAACTTCCCTAAAATATAATCCTATTTTAGGAAATGTTTCGAATTCAAATTTGAATTTGAAATGATGGAAACTATTATCTTCCCAAGAGAGAACTTATCCGAAAGGAAAGTAATAAGGTGGCTTTCCAATTTGGGAACAAGAGGGGCAAATGGTCAGGTGGAGTGGGGCTTTGGGTGCTAGCCAAAACTGGAAAAGGTGGGCTATTAGCGATTAGGGAGGGGGTTTTGGGGAGGTGGTCGGTGGCTTGGATTATGGGAGGGCCATTGGTTTGAAGTGGGAAGTGGGATGGCGTTTTGGGGTGGAGAAAGGGAGAAAGACGAGATAAATGGAACTAGTCACGAGCCCAGACGCTTCCAAGACTGGCGGGTGAAACGATTCCCTCTCCAAGGGATTTCTCTCTCAACTCTCTCAAGCTCTTGCAAGCATGGTTTAAAATTGCGCAATTAGAGGCGCGCCTCAAGGCGCGCCTTTGCGCAATTTCACCAAAAAACGCCTCGAGGCTTACGCAATTCTGGACCTGGATGAGGCGTACGCCTCACCTGGACTGAGGCGCGCCTCAGAGGCGCAATTGCGCAATTCTGAGTGAGGCGTACGCCTCATAGAGCCGGCCCCACCCACTTAAAATGTTGGCTTTTCTCCCCTTCAACCCGCACGGCATTCCTCCTCTCCGAAAAAAAGACCTCCCAGCTCTCTGTACGCGAAACTGGACGCGTCCCGCACGGTCGGCCAAGCTTCCCGCCGCTCCTCCCGCCGGCGCCGCCCCTCTCCGGCGAAGAGAAAAGTTCCGGCCACCCTCTAGGAGTACTCCACATTCGATTTTAGGTATTTTTTTTAAGTTTAGGGATTTATTTTGCAAGTTTTAGAGAAATTAGGGTTTAGTTTTTTTTGATTTTTTTGGAATGTATTTGTTTTTTTTTTTAGGAGACATGGTTAGAGGTAAAGAAAAGACGAATACGTCATTGCGGAGGGACCCTTCTTGGAAGTATAGTGTACAAGTTGACATTGGCGGCGGCGAGAAGAGCTATGTATATTTAAAGTGCAACTTTTGTGAGAAAGTTGTGAAGGGTGGAGTAACCCGCATGAAGGAGCACTTATCATGCTCTCACAAGAACGTAGCACCTTGTGCAAAAGTGCCGGACAATGTGAAGGAAGAAATATGTGCTTACATGAAGAAAAATACCACTGTCAAACACTTACAACAGCAACAATTTGATGAAAGGGTCGACCAAGGTGCCTATTTTGGGAGCGAGAGTGGAAAGGGCTCCTCCTCCACTATACATAATAGAGGTGCACGGGGTCCTATGGATCAGTACATGACTACTGAAGGAGAAGATAGAGGAGAAGCAGATATAATCCCTGCAGGTGGTACTAGAGAGGGTCGGCGACAGGTTTGCATGGACATTGGGAGGTTTTTTTTTGAAAATGCAATACCTTTTAATGTTGCTACATCGCCTGCCTACTTCAGTATGATGCGGTCTGTAGGATTGTATGGAAGAGGGTTGAAAGCACCTTCTATGTATGAGTTGCGCACTTGGATTTTAAAGGAGGAGTTGCAGAACACCGAGCGAACCATTGGTGAGATTAAAAGGACATGGATTGAGACAGGTGTGACTATAATGTCAGATGGATGGTCTGACATGAAGAGTAGGAGTTTGATAAACATCCTTGTCAACAATCCCTATGGTACAGTGTTCTTAAGATCTGTTGAAGCTTCTGATGAGGTGAAGAATGCTACATTTATTTTTAATTTACTTGATCGAGTTATTGAGGAGATTGGAGAGCAGTTGGTTGTCCAGGTAGTGACTGATAATGCCAGTGCATACAAAGCAGCTGGTCAGATGTTGATGGAGAAGAGGACACACCTCTATTGGACACATTGCGCAGCACATTGTATTGATCTCATATTGGAGGATCTTGGTGACTTACCTCAGCACAAGAGTGCTCTTGTTAGGGCGAAGAAGATTACAAAATTCATCTACAATCACTCTTGGGTATTAAGCTTAATGAGAAAATTTTCAAAGAAAGAAATCATTCGACCTGCAACCACTAGGTATGTTCATATTTTTTACATTGTAATTCATTCCAACTGTATGTTCATAGTTTTAACATTTGGGCACTGTGAATCTATAGGTTTGCCACCTCCTATTTGACACTGCAGAGCTTGATGGAGGTGAGGCAACCTTTGGAAGCCATGTTTACATCAACTGAATGGCTAAACTCTGCTTGGGGAAGAAGAGTGAGGGAAAGGAGATAAGAAAGATAATTCTGAATGATAAATTTTGGGCTACTGTGACCTATGCCATTTTGAGCACGAGACCCTTAGTGCAAGTTCTACGCTTAGTGGATGCAGAGAAGAAACCAGCTATGGGTTTTATTTATAATGCTATGGATGAGGCGAAGGAGTTGATTGCACATAACTTGGGAGGAGAGGAGGCAAGTTATAGGGAGATCTGGGATATCATTGATGCTCGGTGGGAGGTGCAGTTACACCGACATCTACATGCAGCTGCATATTATCTTAACCCTCAATTTCAATATTCAGAGAAAAAATCTTCAAATCCGGAAGTTAAGCTTGGTCTATATCACTGTATGGAAAGATTAATACCGGAGCAGGCAGATAGGGAGCTTGCAGATTTACAGCTTGTTCTGTTCCGGAATAAAGAGGGTTTTTTTGGTTTAAATGCAGCAAAAACTACCATTTCTAAACGGTCTCCAGGTATAATTAATTTGGTAAATGCAATGCACTTTATTCAATATTCTGAAATTTGATTATATTTTTTTCTTGAAAACAGTTGAATGGTGGATCCAATTTGGTGATTCCACCCCTGAGCTACAGAGTTTTGCTGTGAGAGTGTTGGGCCTCACTTGTTCTTCTTCTGGGTGTGAGCGAAATTGGAGTACATATAGTCAAGTGCAAACAAAGAGACGAAATCGACTATCTACACTCAGAATGAACTCCCTCGTATACATAATGCACAACAAGAGGTTAAGAGATAGGAGGTTGAGGAATAAGGGGTTGAAAGATGATGAGGACCCGTTGGTGTGTGATGATCTGTCGTCTGATAATGAGTGGTTCATAGATGATGAGGCAGATTTATCATTATCAGACTTACAGGTAGAAGATCTAAATGTGGATGTATTGAGGGGCGAAGCAGATCAAACGGGTACATCCACTAGTACCACACCACACACATCTGCTAGCTCTGCAAGTAAAGGTATATGTTCTCTGCTAGTCTGCTTGATAATGAGTGGTTCATCCAATTAATATGCTAATAATCTTTTCTTTTAATGAACAGGGAAGAGAAAAGTGAGCCATGTTGAAGATGAAGATGACATGGCATTCATAGATACAATTGGAGAAGAAGATTCACTTGAAGACTGATATTTTGTGATGGGATATGACTTCATTTTATATGTTTTTTGTATTTTGGGAGTTTTGTTAAACTGATATTTTGTGATTTTGTACTTTGCGACATAATTTTATTGCATCTACTTTCTTATTTTCCATTATTGCTATTATTTTCCTGCTAAAATCCTTAATTTTTCATTTACGCAATTCTGTGTTCGTGAGGCTTACGCCTCAGACCGCCTCGAGGCTTACGCCTCGCCTCACGGACTAAAACCGCCTCGAGGCGCAGTTACGCAATTTTAAACCTTGCTTGCAAGAACTCACAATGCAAAAAATTTGATCATTCATTCCTTCATTAACCATGAAAAGAGAACATAAGGGCTATATATAGCCTCATACAAATGACTCAAAAATAAAAGACGATAATGCCCTTTGGGCTTACACATGACCACCCTTAAGTGGTAAAAATGGAAAACAATAGAAAACAAATATAAACATAAAATAATAAAATACTAATACATATAACAACTTAAAAATACATCAGCACGATCGTGGTCGTAGATCGGCGGCCACGCCTCTGATGGACTTTCCAAGCTCTGATGTCCCCATCACAGATCTTCTTGAACCTAGTGTCAAACAAGCACTTATTGCGGGTATTGGTTTTTAAATTCTATAGCAGTTCTCTAACATAAATGTTTTCCTATATTACACACCTCAAATTTGTAAACAAGCAAGAGTTGAAGTGATCTTTAAAAACCTTGGACTTGGTTTTGATTCATCATCCATCCTCATCACGTCACCACATGTACCCCACTTATTACAAGAGTTCCATGGTAGTGTCATAGGAGGGCACCTAGGGGTACAAAAGACCTATTGTAGGCTTCTGGTATAATTGTATTGTATTTGAATGCTGAATGATGTGGAGGAGATGGTGGCCAACTGCGATATCTATCAAAAACACAAATGCATGATGATGGCTCCGAGAGGACTTCTACATGGATAATACATTATCCTGATGACAAGGTGGCTATTTAGGAGGGGAGTATTGAAAAGTTAGGCGGGCACCTTGTGGAGCCCAGGAAAGCTATTATTCATAATTTAAGAAGGAATCAAGAAGAAATTGTTTAATTGATTAGGAATGTTTCCTAATTGTGTTACAATTTTTAGGAAAGGTTTATTTTTTTAGAAAAGGCTTCATAAATTATGTTAAATTGTTTAGGAAAGTTTCCTAAATCATGTTTAATTGTTTAAGAAAGTTTTTTAAATTATGTTTAAATATTTAGGAAGGTTTCCTAAATTATATTTAAATTGTTTAGGATTATGTTATTGTGTTCTAGTGCTATTTAAGGGGGAGTTATTTAGAATTTAGTTTAAGTTATTGCTGAGTTTATCTTCCTAGTGTTTGTCGTGAGATTTTAGCGACATCTAGGGTTTGTTGGAGAGTTGATCTACCTCTCGAATAGTATATCAATTGTATATTGCTTTATTATTGAATGATAAATAAGAAAAGCAGCCATTATCTTTGTGTTCCTATGTTTTTTTTCTCTTTTGTTTGTTGTTTTTACTTTCAAAGCGTATTAGAGCTCCACAGGGCAAGTGTCTTGGGTGAGTTCTCAATAAATAGCATTTAGAACGAGTATTTGGGGGCAAGTCCTCAAGACAATTTAGGCGTTGAGTCCCTAGAGCTAGTATATGGACATTTAAGCAAGAGGGATGAGTCCCTTTGGGCAATGATGACTGCAAGTCGAAGATTGACTAAGTCTTGAGTGTGGTAATCATGAACCCCTGATGTGTGCACTTTATGTAGTTGGATCAAGGGCTGCCAATGGTAACCACTTCAAAGATGATAATGAGTGCCCTCAAAAGATCAGTCTTCACTGAGATAAGTGTTTCCCAAGGGCTTGGAAAAATCTATACGAACCCCTTGTGCACATGCTTGGGACAACTCAATTGGGTGGGATGAGTCATGCTCTCTGTTGGCAAGTGCCTTTTAGGGATGTCAATATTTGGAATGACCCGAAAACCTGACTCGAACCCGCCTTGAAAATTCCGGGTTAGGGTCAACCCAAACCCAAAATAGGTCAGATTCGGGTTCAACAATTCGACCCGTTTCAAAAATCAAGTCATGTTCGGGTTGACCCTTTGACCCGAAATTGACCCGTTTTGACCCGACAACCCGATATTGACCTATTTTTTACCCACAAAGCATAGATTGACCCGTTTTTGAACCCAAAAACTATACGTTTTTTTGTTGGCACCGAGTCATTCGGGTCGTATCGGGTTGACCCAAATCCGTAGAGTCGGGTTCGGGGCCGGAAAACCGACCCGTTTGCAAAAACGGGTCGGGTTCGGGTTGACCCAAATAGTGCCGGGTCAATTTCGGGTTAGACCCGAACCCAACCCATGACCAGAAATTGACACCTCTAGTGCCTTTAGTGGGCAATGTAACTACTTTGACCGAGTTCTTAGGCTAGAATTTGCCAGATATCTAGCAAATACCTATATGTGAATGTACAAGTATACACATATTTCATAGTTCCTCAATAGACTATCTTCACCATAATTATGCAATTTTTGAATTCTCAATGTCAAATTCATTATAAGGTGCTATAAACCAAAAGAAATAAAACTTCAGTGAACAGAGAAAGTTGTGCTGACAGAATGATTAGCAAAATGCCTGAATATTTAAAATAAAATTACCTTTGCATTGTGGATCATGCAAATGATTTTTGAGCGAACCCTTTTGAGCATACTCATACACAAGAAAGAGCTCGTCAGTACTGGCTGCATAACCAATCAATTCTACCTTGACAAAAGATATGAAAGATAAAGTAGGTAGGTTGCAAAATCGCAGAATGTGCAAGTAGAACATCAAAGAACAGTTCGGGTATGCAATACATACCAAGCTGGAATGGTGAACCTTGCATAGAACCTTTATCTCTGCTATAAATTCCTTTGTTTTGGTAGCAGTCATTCTTTTGATAGCAACCTCCTAAAATTGTCATTTATATTACAAATAGACAGATATAGAACTCTGGGTAACAAGCTCAATAAAAAAATTTGTGTGCAAGTACAGACCTGATCACGAAGAAATCCATAATATACAGAGCCATAAGTCCCATGACCCAATAAATTTGAATCAGAAAAGGAATCAGTTCCCAGAAGAATTCCTTCATATGTAAAAATTATTGGTCTCTCCAAATCAAATGCATCAGCCGTGATGCCTGTTCAAGGAATACTATTTCATAAAGATGTAAACCTAGGAGCATACAAAGAATTTTGAGAGGAACTCAGAGAAGAGGAACCTAGGAAAAGCTTTGAAAATAGACATTAGTGGAAGAAAATATTACAATTTGATAATGACAACATTGTATAAACTCTATTCAAAATATGGCTTATGGTTTCTCATTAATGATTAAACTGAGTTTGTGTAGCATACCAATAACTATGAACTCTCCTCAAAATATGGCATATGGTAATCCCAATTAAAAAAATTAACCATGTAAATCATTTAAAATTTTAGGATGTGGGTTAAATTTCAAAATAGTCCCCCGACTATTCGTATATCGCAATTTTAGTCTCAGAACATAACGTTGCTCCAATTTAGTCTCTTAACAATACAAACTTGATCTTAAATGATCCACTTGGGACTAAATTGGGATCAATTTTATAAAGTTGAAGGACTAAAATGTGATCAAGTTTATATCACAATTACAAAATGGACTGTTTTGGATCAATTTTGTACAATCGAGATAGTAAATTTGGACAATGTGTATACTCTGGAACTAAAATGGACATACACGAATAGTATGGGGACTATTTTGGAATTTTTCTATATATATATGATGTTAAGCTTAAATTATATCAAGCCCAACTATATCCTAGATAAGGCCAGCTGGGCTTTGAATAAACAAGCTATCAGGACATTGTTTCTATACCACATTGGTAGGCCTTTTAATGTCAGTTTCTACTATTTTCTCTAGAATTGTCTCAATAGATATATCAAACGGTGAAAAAAAGAACTCTGGCATTGTGGAGTAATGCAGCTTATTTTTTTGACAATGAATTAATTCATCTTAGCGCCTTAATATGAAAATTCTGAGGAAACAAGTCAGCCGTAGAAAGAATAACAATAAAGATGCTTGGCTAGACTTTAAGTAGAATAAGAACAGTTAATACCATTAGGAATATCGACAAGATGATCGCCAGAATCCTGAGTTGAGTGCTTGAAATTTTCAGATTTAAAGCAAAGAAATCTTCTTGAGGCATAACAAAAGCTGCTGCTCTTGAGAGTCTGAAATTTATTTGAGATTGGTTGATCTGGAGATCTTCTATGACTGTTTCGAGGCCGCAAATTACAGAATTTGAGTGAAACACACAAAAGTAGGGCAGTGCCAATAATTAAAACAGCAACTCCCACGCTTCCAATAATCCACAGATAGGAATTTTTGGTTGAGTGATCCCCTGGATTTTCTGCAAAAAAAGAAAAAAAAAAGAGCCAAAATATTAAAATGCCAAATGACTTAGAAATTCAAATAGAAGAAACAAAGAAACAAGCAAGACAAGTACAGTGGGCACAACAACTATGGTTAGCTAACTACCCTTGGACTGCTGATGGCATAAGAGCCTATATGCAAGATTTTTCCATAAGACAATTTTAAATAATTTGTGATGCTAATGATAAGAATACAGTTTAGGCAGGGGTGAGGAAGATTTTTGGCCATCTATTGACTCGGGTTCAGCTGCTGCAATAACGCATGCAAGTTCAAACTCCAGTTATGAAATGAAAGGTCAGACTGGTTGGTGAAGTTTTGAGCTATGGAGCATTCCAGCTAATGTGAGAGCAAGGATGAGAGGATAGCAGAACATAACGTTGCTCACTCACTAGAAAAATGTAAAGGTAAATATTTTCAATCAAATAAGTCTGGCTGGCGAAGATTAGCAGTAGTATTACTTTAAGTATTTACAATGATATTTTCTGATGAGAAAGAAGGAGATTATTGGTTTTCAGTAGTTCAAAGAACTTAAAAAACAACTTTACATCTAGAAAACCAACTGATCAGAAGGTGAAACTATTGGAATAAGTAGGAGAATGTGGGCTCCGAAAATTCGGCCCCGGCCTCCCCGCCGCGTGATTGTTACTTTTTTCTTTTCAGCGAGAGAGTTTTAACAGAATAAGTTCCGGGGTAAATTTTGGAAGGCAGATGGGTTTGTAGATAAGACACTACCCAGAGATTTCTCCCTCATTTTATGAGGACTTTATGATCTGAGTTCTGGTTTCCTATAGGCGCAAGCCCCTATAGTTAATTACCCCTCTCGATCACGAGAGAGAACTTTCGATTAAGGCTAGTCGTCAATCAGATACGTAGAGATACGTGTTATCTGGCATATAATAGCAGCATAGGTTTGAGATTGGAAGTTTGAAGAGTTCGGAGATTTGAGATTTGAAGATTTGATATTTAAAATAGAAATTTCACCGTCTTTCACTTAAAACGGATGGTGGGGGAATGGATGATAGATCCGATCAAGATCTCATGGTTCCGTCGTCCCGGGCCATCGTGGTCCCTGGTCTACTTAGTCAGAGGAGGAAGTCGACCCAACCTGACAGAAGGATCCTTGTCGGCAGCCAGGGGTTGCTTCGTCCAAGGGGACCTTGTAGACCTGGGTTGGATATTTGTCTAAGGGGACAAATTTAAATCCACCTTAGCTAACAGAGGGCTTTGTATCATATCGATCATATCGTATTTATTCATATCTCAAGGATTTGATGCCTTTAAGGAGCGTATTGGCTTTGGCCATAACCGCTATCTGTGGTATCATTTGGCGGCAAAACCACTCAATTCAGAGGGCCCCGGGTCATAACCGTTTATCCTGCGGTGCCATTTGGCGGCAAAACTGCTGGTCAGAGGACACGTACCACGTACTTATTAGCAGGAGATTGTTTGAGAATGGATCCTAGTGATACTTTCGACTAGGCATTTAGCTCTATGTGAGCTGAAGTAGTTTTAAATTTGTCCACCTCGGCAAACTATTGCGGAGGGTGGATGGATTTTGTTTTAAGTGTCAATGGATTTATTTCAATTTTAAATATTTTTGGATTTTGATGATTTTGAGATTTTTTGGATTTTTAAATGGACTTTTAAAAGGTATTTGAAATTATTTATGAACCCCTCCGGTTGAGATATACATTCAACACGGCCATCATCGGGGGTGTGGGGTCATTTCCATTCGTTGATTGAATCTTGTCGACTCTATCGAGTTATCGACAGAGGATCGGATTTCGTAGGCTTTATGCCCTTGTGAGTGAATTCATATTGTTATAGACCTTGAAGGCCTAATATGAATGTATTAAAACAAATATACTGATCGCCACAACCTTATATATGCTTAATAGTTCGAACCCTGTCGACTCCTATTGATCCGTATAGAAGGATCGGGTTCGAACTTGAATTCACTTATCAACCCGCACAGCATCCCTAGACATCACGTGTGTATTTATAACACACTAGACATGGCCCATGCGGGTTTGGGGGCATTTTATAATTAAACCCTATCGACTCCTTTTTACCTGCTAAGGAAGATCGGGTTTAAAATTTGATAACCCGCGCAGCATCCCTAGACGTCACGTGTGTACCAATAACACGCTCGCCGGGCCCATGCGGGTGTTATGATTGCTTTTACCCCTTTTAGTGTACCTATGTGTATACAGACTACGGTGTACGTGCGAGGGTACTTTGAAAGTATTTGTGAAACGCATTCTGTCCGCTTCCAAGAACGTCACGGATTCGGTGGCGTGGCGTAGCAGCTTCTGAATTGAGTGGTTCGCTGCTTTATACAAGTAGACTATCGTGCACCGCTTATTTTTGCAGGTGGATTGTAGTGCACTAACGAATCTCCTGCTTTCTGGTCGTAGGAGCTCACACTTTATGGTCTTTTGGCATTCTGCTTGTATATGACATTTAATGCATATGATGGGTCCTCCACGACGGTCTGTAGATGGTTGCATTTGCTACAATTTGACCATCTTTGTTTGTGGAAAATTACTGCATTTGATCAGCACTGGATTGTTATTGATTGTAGGAGTGTCATAGCACTCATTAATTATCACTGGTCAACACTCATAGGCTTGTTGTGTCTATATGTAAGTTAGCACTGATCATTGGGTGAATCGCATTCATCGCCAACTCTTCCCTGCCTATTGATTGGCAAATTGTTGCATCACTCACATGCATTTTAATATCTATTTGTACTCTGATGTCAACTACGGGAATGTTATAATTTTCTTGCTATAATGATCTTGCAAATGTCTATCATAAATTTTCTAGCATTGCAAGTCATTACTAATCAACATTGAAAATTTCATTCAACATAAGCCTCCATTGCTTATTTGATTCAATTCACTTGATTAGATTGAATCTTGCGTGATGAATTGGCTTCTCCATTGAAATGACAAATGCTCATTGAAGACTTTGTGTTGTAAGCATGAGGATATTATTGCATTTCTCCATTTGATCCTTGTTGCATGGTCAACGCTTAAGAATGAGAGCTAGAGAATTTTATCCAATCTCAAGCTTTGCTTGCAATCACTCTTCATTTTATAGGTAATTATTGTTTAGTGACATTTGCATTCTAATTAACATGAAGGTCCTTCCATATTCAATTGAGAGCTTCATATTTTGATTGCAAGTACATTGGTTGGAATGGGATGCAGGAATCATAAGTCTCTCATATACGTTCCTTTGCATCTAAGTTGGGGCTTACCACTTGTAATATATACAAGTTAGATCTTATACGGTTCATTTGAAATTCTTTGGGTTATCATCAAAATCAAGTCCAAACTCAAGTTTGAGTTTGTCTAGTTCAAGCTTTGCTCCAAGTTTGAGTTCAAATGGTTCAAATTATGGTTCTTTTGGGTCAAATGAGATTCAAATCCAAACCTTGTTGTAGTTCAAGATTTAAGTCCACAAATAATCTTGTTAAGTTCAATTCAAGTCAAAGTTTCTTATACTTGTTCTTTTGAATTTAATTCCAAAAGTCATTTCGTCCAAATCAAGCTCACTTCATCATCCTCCATTGTACGAGTTCCCTGTGGTCCAACTTAAGTCTTTGCTTGAGTTCAAATAAGTTCAAGTCCAAATCAAATTTGAGTCCATGTTGAAGTTCAAAAGAGAATCCAAGTTCATGTTCATGTTCACTTAGAATTGAATTCATTTGGGTTCAAATTCATTTAAGTAGATTGAATCAAGTCCACAAGTCCCAATTTATTCCAAGTCCTTGTCTTATTTCAGACAAAAATTCGGTAGCCTCCCGGTGTCTCCCCCGTTTAGGAGAAAAACCAAGAGGCCGCCTACCCGCCACGTCAACAAAGACGTGCACGGTTGGTGTTTGTGAGACACCGCGGCGGTATTTTTGTTTTCATCCATCATGCCAACGAAGGCGTGCATGGGGTTTTAAAAAGACATTTTTTTGAAAAAGCAGTTTTTGCTTTCCCCCCGCTCGGGGGTACTTATGAGTGACCCCGCCTCGCTGTAGGTGCCGCACCGAGGTCCCATCCCACCACGCGCAACAAAGGCGTGCATGGGGCGATTTTTCGGTCCGCCACGATTATTGAAATAAGGTTTTTTTTTAGGTGATTACCCGCCTCGTCGTAGGAGTCAGACCGGGGTCCCATCCCACCACACGCAACAAAGGCGTGCATGGGCGGTTTTCCGGTCCGCCGCGAACAACGAAAACAAGCTTTCAGAGTTTTAAGGTTAAGGAGTTATACCTTAGCGACCATCGGTGTTGGCTCGAGAATCAAGGGAGAAAAGCACTTACATATTGGCAACCAATTATAATTAAGAGTAATTAACTATAATTAATAGGAATTAATTATAATTAACATGAATTAATTATAATTAATTAAAATCATTTATAATTAATGAAGAATTAAATATAATTACTTATAATTAATTAAACTTAATTAAAATTGATAAAAATTAATTATCACTAAATTAAGATTAATTACGATTAATAATAATTAATTATAATTAGTGGTAATTAGGTATAATTAATAATTAATTAATTATGATTAATCTATATTAATTATAATTAAAAAAATTATAATTAATATAAATTAATTATAATTAATGATAATAGTAGAATAATTATTATAATTAACACTAATTATAATTACTAATTAATTATGATAGCATAATTATCATAATTAATAACAATTATAATTATGAATAATTATAGCAACCTAATTATTATAATTAATAGTAATTAGGGGTAGGGATAACCTTGAGCCAAGTAATCAGTTGGAGGAGTTAGGTTGAGTTAGGCTGCTGAGTTGGGGTTGAGTTGAGTGAGTGAGTGAGTGAGTTAGGGCTTAGAAGGCTAGGTTTAAGTGGACTAGGTCTCGGTTAAGAGAGAGATGTAGGTGGGTATGAAGAGGAAGTGGAGTTCGGGTATATGGCTTGGAGAGACGTCGGCCTGAGGAGATGAGATGGAGCTTGAGATCGGACGGAGAGGAGCTAGCATTCGGTTAGGCACTGGCTACAGGCAGAGAGGTCAGTCTTCTCACTCTCTCTCTCCCTCTCTCTCTCTCTCTCTATGCGGATCAGAGCTGATGATCGAGAGTAAGAGTTGGCCGTATGCAAGGCTTGAACGTCGGGATGGGGAGGCTTTGACGTCAGGCTAAGGTCGTTTGTTGGTGTGGAGATCGGAGGAAGAAGAGGGCTCGGGATTTGAGTGAGCAGCGGGATGCTTACAGGAAGGAGAAGTTTGGGAGCCAGCGATGGGAGTTCGGCCTTTGCTAGGAGGAATGAGGTCGGTTATTTAACGACGCAAGTGGAGAAGAACCGAGGCGGGATTCATGTAGGAATCGCGAAAGATGACCTATTCGGCGCCGATTTCAACCGGATTCACGGCAGAATTCGTGGATCTGATGGTTTTGAGGTATGTATGCTGGATTTCTAACTTGCTTTCATCTCCCTTTGTTTCATTTGGGTATACATGAGGGTCAACAGAGAACCAACACAAAAACAAAATCTCAACCCACAAAAATATGAATAGCATAATTAAGAGGATCATGAACGAGTTATGATAGCTATAGTGAAGACGGGAAATTGATACCATCCATAATTTTTGAGATCATGTGATATGCATCGGTGATTAGTTCAATTACCTAGGACCCATAATTCAAAAGAATGAGGATGAACATAAGTTATAGAGTATAACTAAGTGATTAAGATGAAGATGTGCCTCATGTGTACTGTATGATAAGTGAATATAAAAGTACTTTTATGTTACATAATTTCAAGTTTTGAGTAAGCCACTAATAGCCAAGTTAAATGTAGTTGAATAAAGATAATGTTTAGTTGGATATGTCATAAAGTTAGGAAATATAAGAGTGCAAAATGATTGTAGAAAATGAGTAGCACTTGCTGAAAATAATTTAGTAGAAATAGATTTGATTATTCGGACATATGCAATAAAGGGCAGTAGGTGGACCAATAGCACAAGTACATAAAACTATTGCTAAAGAATTAGGAAGGAGATAGGCAGACCAAAGCTAATAATAAGTTATAAAGGAAAAAATAAAGAAAATTCATCTATGAAAGAGGTAATACCTCATGTAGAAAATATATAAATGAAGGAAGAATTGGGATTTGTAAAATTGACGATAAATAGTTGGGATACACATATTCTGAGGATTATCCAGACCAAAGACTCCCTCAACAAAAGGAATAGAGATACGTACGTCATGGATTAAAGTTTCATAAAAGAATTTACTACAAACTTTTAAACAAAATGTACTAATGAGCTGCGACATCAAACATTTGAACAAGTCTCCATCAAAGCATACGACTAAAGGACAAAGTTTCTGCTTTTGACAGATAATTATTCAAAAAAAGGGTCATTAGCTATATAGCTATCAATATTGGACCCGACCCGAAAACCCGACCCAAAAATTTTGGGTTTGGGTGGTTGACCCGAACCCGAAGAGGGTCGGGTTCGGGTCCCGAAAACCGACCCGTTTGCAAAACCGGGTCGGGTTCGGGTTGACCCGGAAACCCAAAAATGGCCCAAATTGACCCGGAATAACACAAACCCGAACCCGCGTCGCGGCATCCCGAACCCGCGTCACGCCATCTTGAACCCACCGTCACGTCGCGCCATCCCGAACCCGTGTCGCAGGCCCGCACACGACCGCTGCCGGCTGCCCGCATCGCGCACTCATGCCCTAACGGCTGACCACGACCGCTGCCGGCGCTGCCCCGTTGCCGCGTCACCCCGCTACCCGCTGTCGCTGGCTTCGCTGGCTGTCCTCTTCCGCGGCTAAAACAAGTGGGTTCGAGTTGACCCGAACCCGAAGCGGGTCGGATTCGGGTCCAGAAAATCGGCCCGTTTGCAAAAAAGGGTCGGGTCGACCCGAACCCGAACAGTGTCGGGTCAATTTCGGGTTTGACCCGAACCCGACCCGTGACCCGAAATTGACACCCCTATATAGCTATAGATATTTTCATAAGGAATGTTTCCAATAGTAATTTGTTCATGATACACCATGCTAAGAGACATAAACCAAAATAGCAACTAAAGTACAAATATTTTCAGTTTACATAGGAAAGCTAAAAATGTCTATTTATTTAAATCAAATTGTACCTAACGAGTAAACTTTAATGTATGAAATGGAAGAGGTGTGTAAGAATTGTTGTACTCAAGAGTTATTGCATTCAATAAAGCAAGAGTTGTTGCACTCAATGAAGTGGAAGAGCTGTTTCACACCTTTGTCCTTTTTGGTTTAAAATTGTGCAAAGGTGTGTGCACATTTAACGCAGGGATGTATTTCCCACCCAAATCAAAATTATGTCTTGGTAATTGGATATTAAAAGCAACTCATTAATATTTGACTGAACCAAGCTACAAAATAAGGCAACATCATCAGCATCATCATTAATGTTATCCCAACAACTTGAAGTCAACTTTATGAATTCTCATTTTATATTCATTTATATTGAGTATTTTTACTTAGGTGTTAAACATATACTCTACAAATCATTTTAAACAACTTCTATACATGCTATCATTAGTTTAACCCTTCTTCTAACCCCCAAACACCAATTTTATCTATGTTTAATGAATGCATTTTATACTCCTTATTTTACATGCCCAAATCACCTAATTATGTTTTTAATTACTTTATCCTCAATAGATGTTCCTCAAATATAATTATTCATTAATTTATCATTCATAGTTCTGCTTTACATCTATCCTAACATTTTCTTTTTTGTTACTCCAACATAGTTATCAACAAATTTATTTACAACCCAACAACCAGATTTGTACAACATCATTGACATACGTATAGTTTTATAAAATTTAACTTAAGTCTCCATATTATTCTCAAATACTCCTGAGCTACTTATATATTTTAACCCTCAAATTTTAGCTCAATAAGTTATATCCACACCTATATCCTAATTCATCTACAAAATAGACCTAAGACAGCAAAACATACCATACCAATATATCACCTTATCTACTAATGATATGAAGTGATAATTGTAGATATTTCACTCACTAAAACTACATATCATATGCTTGATATGAGAAAAGAATCAATGATCTCTTAACTCCTTATAAAAGGCCAAAATAGTCCCCAACTATATTAAAAAACTATTGTAGTCCCTCAACTCCTTAAAGAGTGTGGGCTCCGAAAATTCCGCCCCGACCTCCACTCGCTTTTCTTATTCGGCGAGGGAGTTTTAACGAACTAAGTTCCGAGGTAAATTTTGAAAGGCAGATGGGTTTGTAGATAAGACACTACCCAGAGATTTCGCCCTCATTTTGTGAGGACTTTATGATCTGAGTTCTGGTTTCCTATAGGCGCAAGCCCCTATAGTTAATTACCTCTCCCGCTCACGAGAGAGAACTTTCGATTAAAGCTAGTCGTCAATCAGATACGTAAAACATACGTGTATCTGGCATATAGTAGCAGCAAGGATTTAGGATATTGGTAAAAATTAGATTTGGAAATTGAAGAATTTGGTTTGAAAATAATTGAGAGTCTGGAAGTTTGATATTTAAAATAGAAATTTCACCATCTTGCACTTAAAGCGGATGGTGGGGGAATGGATGATAGACCCGATCAAGATCTCATGGTTCCGTCGTCCCGAGCCATCGTGGTCCCTGGTCTACTTAGTCAGAGGAGGTAGTCGACCCAACCTGACAGAAGGATCATTGTCGGCAGCCATGGGTTGCTTCATCCAAGGGGACTTTATAGACCTAGGGTGAATGTTTGTCTAAGTGGACAAATTTGAATCCACCTTAGCTTACAGAGGGCTTTGTGCCCTATCGATCATATCCTATTGATTCATATCTCAAGGATTTAACGTCATTAAGGAACGTAGTGGCTCTGGCCATAACCGGTATCTGTGGTGCTATTTGGCGGCAAAACCACTCGGTTCAGAGGGCCCCGGGTCATAACCGTTTACCTGCAGTGCCATTTGGCGGCGAAACTGCCGGTTAGAGGACACGTACCACGTCCTTATAGGCAAAAGATTGTTTGAGAATGGATCCTAGTGATATTTTCGACTAGGCATTTGGCTCTTTGTGAGCTAGAGTTTATTTGAATTTGTCCACCTCAGCAAACTGTTGCGGATGGTGGATGGATTTGCTTTAAGTTTTTTTATGGATTTATTTCCATCTTTAAATATTTTTGGAATTTTAGGATTTTGAGATTTTTTTGGATTTTTCTGGTATTTTGGGTGAAGCTTTGGATTTTTGGATTTTTGGGAGGCATTTGAAAATGCCTGAGATTAACCCCTCCGGTTGAGATCTTTAATCAACGCGGCCATCATCGGGGTGTGGGGTCATTTTCATTTGTTGATTGAACCTTGTCGACTCTGTCGGGCTGTCGACAGAGGATCGGGTTTCATAGGCTTTATGCCCTTGATAGTGAATTCTCATTGTTATAGGCATTGAAAGCCTAATATGAATGTATTAAGACAAATATAACGATCGCCACAACCGTATATTTGTTTGTTGGTTCGAACCCTGTCGACTTCTATTGACCCGTATAGAAGGATCGGTTTCGAACCTGAATTCACTTGTCAACCCGCGCAGCATCCCTAGACGTCACGTGTGTACCAATAACACGCTCGTCGGGGCCCATGCGGGTTGAGAATATATTTTCCCCTTTAGTGTACCTATGTGTATACAATTTATAGTGCACGTGCAGGGGATATTTTTGGAATATTTATAGATGCCTTCTGTCTGCTTGTATGGATGTTGCAGATCCGGTGGCGTGGCGTAGCAGCTTCTAAATAGAATTGTTCGCTGCTTCGTACAGGTAGACTGTCGTGCACTACTTGCATGATTTGCGAAGGTAGATTGTAGTGCACTAACTAATCTCCTGCCTTGTACTTGTAGATGCTCGTAGATAGCTTGTTGTATGCATGATGAATTTCCCACTGTAACTCATAAGCGCTTGCACCTCATATAGTTACTTTGTATCTTGCTCGTGGACAATAGATTGGGTGTACTACGAGTCTTCTATATTGGCCCATGGATACTTGCAATTGTTGTTGTCATCTTGCATGTTGTTCGTAGATGATATGTGATATTTATAGCAAGGCTCCAACAGAAAGCTCATGGGAGCTTGTCTCTGTCGTATTCTTTTATGCACTCCGCTGTGACATTTGGCTCATGTAGTATATCTATCATTGCTACAAACGGGAAAGTAGATGTATTCCTTCACATACTGAAATTGACTTCAGGCACCTACCTATTAGTGGAATGTGGCACATACATTTGTCTTTATAGAAAGATCGCATGTGTTGCAGATCTTATGTCATTATCTCTCTCGTTGTAGTTGATTGAATGATACAAATGTCATTCTCAAATAGACTTAGCTGGATATTCTAAGCCCATTTTGTTTTTTCATCATTCGTCATTTGAATGCATTGAGAGTTTGATGTGTTTGCTTGTAGGTTATTCTTGACTGTTAGACTATCATGTCCATTGTACTTTAGTGTAATTGTTGAAATCATCTCACATTATTCAACTACATAATAAAGATAAGTATCATGAGCTGGTTGATCGCTAATTGCATATAGATTTTGCAATTCGTTGGAGCCATATTATGCTATCATCATTTATGAGCAAATGACACCTTGCAATTTCGTTGATCCACAAGTTTGTACATTTCCATATGCACTTGAATTGAAATGGTAGTCTCTCAATATCTCATTGGAAATATTGTATCATCATTCTAATGAAATTCCTTGTTGATATTTTGTCTTAGTTATGTCTAACCTCCAAGTTAGATTTGCATTCCCACTTGGCTCTTGTTTGTATGTTGATCATGCTTGGATGCCCCACCTTCATGAGTCTCATGTTTGTATGTTTGAGTTTTATTCTCAACACTTCCATAAGATCATTTAGTATTCACTTTCAAATTGCAATGATATTTCTTTTCTCATTTTGAAAGCTTAGTGCTATTAATCAAATCAATCATCATATTGATTATTCGTTTGATTAAATTATTTATTCAAGTTAAGAGCAATATCATTTGAGTCCAAGTCTTGTTCATTTGCTCATTTTTCTGAGTTCAAAGAGGAGCTTGAGTTCAAGTGGTCCTTGTAGTTGTCCCAAACTACAATCTCAAGTCAAAGTTCTTTGTATTTGAGTTCCAATTTGAGTTCGTGTTATTATTCTTCGTATCCAAATTAAGCTCAAGTTTGAGCTCAAGCATTACATGATTGTTCAAAACAAGTTCTAATTCATGTCATTTATGTCAATTTTGCATGTCCAAGTTTGAGTCCTTGTCTGATTTCAGATAAAAATTTCGGCAGCCTCCCGGCGTCTCCCCCGTTAAGGGGAAAAAACCAAGAGGCCGCCTACCCGCCACGTCAATAAAGACGTGCACGGTTGGTGTTGGTGAGACACCGCGGCAGTTGTATTTGTGTTTTCTCCCACCACGCGCAATAAAGGCGTGCATGGGGTTTTATAAAAAACATTTTTGAAAAAAAGCAATTTTTAATTTCCCCCCGCCCGGGGGTATTTATAAGTGACCCTGCTTCGCCGTACGTGCCGCACCGGGGTCCCATCCCACCACACGTAATAAAGACGTGCATGGGGCGGTTCTCCGGTTTGCCACGAACATTGAAGTAGGGTTTTGAGTTTAGAAAGATTCATACCTCTGCAGGGTTGTCGTGGTTGACACGTGGATCGAGGGGTCACTCGCTTACCTCGTCGTAGGTGTCGCACCGGGTTCCCTCCTACCACGGCCAATAAAGGCGTGCTTAGGTGGTTTGCCGGCCCGACACGAACATCGAGGTGAGAGAGTGGGGGGAGGCATTTTTAATTAATTACAATTAATTATTATTATTTTAATTAATTATAATTAAATTTAATTAATTAAATTTAATTAATTAAAATTAATACATAATTAATTATATTAATTATAATTATCATTTAATTAACCATATAATGATCAATTAATAATAATTATAATTATTAATTAAATGTAATTAAATTTTAATTAATTATCATTAATTTATAACTAATAATAATAATAATAATCATAATAATAATAAAATAAAAAAAACATAACTCTCCCTCTCCCTCTCCCTCTCTTACTCTCTCGTTCGGCCAGAGATAGGCCGAAGAAGCGCGCCAAAAGGGAGAAAGCTACCTACACAGCAAGTGAGCTCCTGTTGTTGCTTGCTTCGATCGGACAGGAAGGGAAGGTTGTCGGAGGGAGCGAAGTCGAACTGCCGTGAAGGAGCCGAAGAAGCCGCGTGAAAGGGAGAAGGATCCTGCTGTCTCTTCCGATCAAGATGTCGGAGCCTTCGGTCCGACAGGAGGGGATGTCGACGAAGGGCGAAGTCGGACGGCAAGGAGGAAAGGGCTCGGGTAGGCAAGTCTTTCTTCCTCTTCTCTCTCTCTCTCTCGGAATCAAGGGAGGCTATGGAGGTCGGACTGAGGAGCGTCGTGGGAGAGAGCGAACGGGAGAAGAGGCTTTGACTCCTATTTAACGACGCAAAGAGGAGCGAGATCGAGGTAGGTTCACGGGATTTCTGCAGGATTTCACGGGAAATCGACTGGAGCGGCGCCGTTTGCAGTAAATTAGCGGGATTTCTGCGGGATTTCCGGCCGGTTTCGTGGATACGAGGTTTGTACGCTGAGTTTCGGCTTCCTATTTCTTTTGTTCTTTTGGGTATACGATGCAGGTCAACAAATGCCCCCCAACAAATGTGGTACGTGGCTAGAGCGAATCACGTTTGTTGTAAGCTATTTGGCCCTGTGGATCTCTAGATACTTGTTCTAGATGTCACACTACGATTTTTCTTTTAGTGGATCTCCAAGAATTTGCTTGGATGTCACACTGAGATTTTTTTTTCTTTTAGTGGATCTCCAAAAGTTCGCTTGGATGTCACAATAAGACTTTCTTTCTCCATAAATCTCTTGGATGTAAAGACGGTTGATACTTCGTTCTTAATTGAGTAGAGATCCTCTAGGATAGTGATAGAGTATTTCATACTTTAGTTCTTAGGGCACTACTCTGTAGATTGACGATAGTACATATCACTGTCATTTTCTATTCTTCTTTTGGTACCACAATCGCTTTAGTTTCTAGCATATTTATGAATTCCCACATCTTTCTCTTCTGTTTACAGGATTCTTGCTTCTTCAGGCTTTCTTCAGTTACTCTTGGACTCGGGTACGCTTTATTTCCTTCTTCTTAGCTTTTACTTTGTACTCGTACTAATAATGCTTTGTATTTTGTGCAGGCTTTTACAAGAAGAGGACCCAAGTTTTGACCAGTTTACTGCTTCAACTTTGTTTGTACAGTCCTTTTCTTTCTTTAGCTGCTTTCTGATACTCTTTTTTTTTTTTTTGCTCTGTGCAGGCTTCAAGAGGAGCGGGATACTTTTTAACGGGCCACCTCGGGAGACCTCTGTTTCAGGTACGACTTTTCTCTTTTTTTTTATAGTTTTGTATATATCTCCATGATATTTTCTTCTTTCTTTCTGACACTTTTTGTTATTTCGTGCAGGTCCCAAAAGTGCAGAATACCTGTTATTCAGAAGGAGCAGAATAAAGCTGTCGGCTTCCTCTTCAGGCATAGTTTAGGAGACAGATTTTAGTCCTCTGTGAAGGGCATTGTACTTTTTCTTTTCTTTCAGCTGATGTAACCTTCTAAAAAGATGTAATCCACAGATGTAATTTTTGAACTTAATCCACAGTTATTTTATAAATTCAGTTGTTGATGAGCTCTCTTTTTACTGCCCTTGAGACTTCTGTGGTTGTACTCTGACCTATGCTCCTGGTATTTTAAATATTTATTTGGGGATCTCGGCATACAGCGCGATGTCGACCCAAATAAAAATTTAAAATGCCCCCAGTCTTTAGGGACACTTGTAGATATTGTTCGGGATGCTTCTTTTCGCAGTCTTACATTGAGTCACGAGATTTTGGTTCTTCTGTTCTGTGCTTTATGCTGCTGACATTGATGAAGAATTACCTGATTTGTCTTTACTGACTTGTCAGGTGATTTTTGTTCCTTCGGCCCTATGCTTCTAGCTTTGGCGGGCTTGTTGAAGGAGTAGATGTCGATGACCTAAACCTTTAGGTTTGTATTAGGTCGATGGCGAAAAGTCATCGGTCCATAGCTTTGTGCATAACGGACTTGTTGATAACGGAATCCACTTAGTTCAACCTTGAGATTTGTGTGAACTTCGGGATAATTTCTTCGGTCCTTTGTTTTGTGCTTTGGTGGACTTGTTAAAGAAAAATTCCTTCGATCCTCGCTTTATGCTTTACGGATTTGTTGAAGGATTTGCAGGTTCTGGATTTAGTTGATAGTACCGAACGTATGTAGTATCTTGATCCTTAACCACTTGAGAATACTTTAATCTGAATCACTTGAGTTCATCAGATCGGGAGAGCTAGAATTTGACAGCTCTTTATCCTCTGGTTGCTGAGATGGGGGTTCCTCTACTGCGGCCTTTCCTATAGCTTGTTGAGTAGATGGAGCTGCCAGCGATCCGGCCATATTTGGGCTTGTTGGATCCGACCTCTTACACCCATTCAGGCTTCAGACTCGAGCTATGGGAATTGCGCTCCCCAATGCTGATTTTGCTGAAGTTGGTAGATTTAGAGTCATCCTTTGTGGTTTTGGATTTTGGAGCCTACGAACATTTGATAGTTGCTCGAGACTCATCTTATTACTGAAACCTTGATTTTCCAGTCATTTGGGAGAGGTTTTGTGGACTACAATCACTTGAACTAGTTGAGTCAAATTGACTTTTGTTCTTCCTACAGTCCCTACTAACGGGTTGACGAAGTGGGGGTTCCGCTACTACGGCCTTTCTTATGGCTTGTTGAGTAGACGGAGCTGCCAGCGATCCGGCCATATTTAGGCGTGTTGGATCCGACCTTTTACACCCATTCGAACCTTAAGCTTCAGGCTGTTGAAAGACTTCAAGCTTTTCCGGCTCAATTTTGTAAGAGTGTGTAGCCACAAAAGTCACTTTCTTGACTTTTGAGTCTTTGTTCGTTCGAGAAGGTGTTGTCTCAATCTTTTGAGAGATCACCTGCATGTACTTTGGAGAACAAATATTTGTATTCTTTAGCACAAAAGAATATATGGATTGATAATTTTAAATATTTATTCGGGGATCTCGGCACGCAGCGCAATGTCGACCCGAATAAATATTTAAAATGCCCCCTGTCTCGCAGGGACATTTCAGAATGGAATAGATTTGGCATATAAGATTTTAAATATTCATTTGGGGATCTCGGCGTATAGCACGATGTCGACCCAAATGAATATTTAAAATGCCCCCTTTCTCGCAGGGACTTTTTTGGATAGGCTTTTTATCTTTAAGATTATAAATATTTATTTGGGGATCTCGGCAAGGAGCGCTATGTCGACCTAAATAAATATTTAAAATGCCCCCAATCTAATGGGGGATTTTGAAATGCGTTCTTGCTATACAAAAGAATTTCAAAATAAAAATATATGCATGCTCTGATAACTATGTACATAAAATTTTATTCATCACAAAATACATTAGTTATGGAGTTCTCATGCAAAATATTTCTTTAGATGTCGACCGTTGATAGGCGGTATGGGCCTCTGACCGTTCAGGTCGATCAACTGATATGCTCCTCCTTGGTACACTTTCTCGATGACGAAGGGGCCTTCCCAATTGGATACGAATTTGCCACCAATTTTTCGATGTGGAATGATTGGTCTTCTCAGCACCAGGACCAATTCCCCTTCCTGAAATGATCGAGGACGCACCATACGATCGAAAGATTTTGTCATTCTTCCTCGGTAGATTTCCAGGTTTTGTTGAGCTTGTAACTTGAGTTCATCAAGTGCGTCGAGCTCTTTCATTCTGAGACGAGCATTTTGCTCTGGAGTGAGATCATTCTGAATTGCTACCCGGAGTGACGGTAGTTCAATCTCCAATGGTAATACAGCTTCAGCACCGAACACTAGAGAGTAAGGAGTGGCTTTGGTTGGCGTTTTGTATGTCGTACGATATGCCCATAGAGCTTCTGTCATCTTCATATGCCACTCTCTTTTATTCTTGGTGAGGATCTTCTTCAACAATTTCACCAGCGTCTTGTTGAAGGCTTCTGCCAATCCATTTGCACTTGGATTATATATAGATGAATATCGCCAATCGATTTTGTGCCGATCAACGAACTTGTAAATTTTTGTACTTTTGAATGCAGTACCATTGTCTGAGATTATGCGGCGAGGCACACCGAATCTGTAAACAACGTTGTGGGTGAAAAAGTTGATCACATGCTCAGATGTGACTTCTCTGAACGGAGCCGCTTCTGCCCACTTTGAAAAGTAGTTTGTTGCTGCCAGAATAAATCGATGTCCCGCTGATGACGGCGGGTCTATCGGCCCAATTATGTCAGTGCCCCAACACTCAAATGGCCAAGATGCTATTGTCGGGTGCAACGGATTTGGAGGCTGATGTATAACATCACCGTGGATTTGACACTCGTGGCACCTCTTAGCGTGGTCAATACAATTTCTGACCATCGTCGGCCAATAATAACTCATTCTCTTGATTTTGGCAGCCATCTTGGGACCTGACTGATGTGCTCCACAAAGTCCTTCGTGGACTTCTGATACCACTTTATCAACTTCCTTGGTCCCTAGGCACTTTAGCCACATTTGATCAAAGGCTCGTCTGTACAACATGTCATTGACATATGCATAGCGCAACGCCCTTTTTCGGATTTGTGCAGCCATAGACTTTTCTGTCGGGAGTTTGTTTTCCTTGAAGTAGTCAATGAATGGCTGTCTCCAATCATTTTCAACTTCAATATCTAAACAATATCACCACGATTCTGAAACTTCACTAGCTTTATGTCTCTTGGCCATGTGATATTCTTCTGGATAATTCTCCATAACAATCTGATGGAGAAGTTGAGGGCCAACTAGAGTTTCATCCTGCTGACTTGAATCTGGAATTCCTTCAGCCCTCGAGAATTGTAATAGAGCGGGTTCTAACACTCTTCGAGTGCAAACTCCGATGAATATAGGACTCTCCTCATTGATGTTTGTCATTTCTTTGGCTAATTTGGCCAGACAGTCTGCTTTAGCATTTTGTCCTCGAGGAACTCGAGCCATTTTGACATTTGGAACTTGCTTTAGAAGCTCGAGGGCTCGCCGGTGATAGTGGGCCAATTCAACTTTGTCAACCTTATAAATTCCAAGTACTTGATTTATTACAAGTTGAGAATCACCAAAGATTTGGAGATGTTGGATTCTGACATCGATCGCAATCTCCAGCCCTACTAATAGAGCTTCGTATTCGGCTTCATTGTTGGTCCGAGGTTCAGTCAAACTGAATGAAAATCTCATTATACCTCCCTCGAGTGCTACGAAAATGAGACTGATGCCGGCACGGGCTCTTGCAATATTTGGAGGTCGGACAGGTCTAATCGACGATGCCCCGTCGAAGTGCATTTCCCAGAATGGTAGCTTTTCATTCTCTTCAACTTGCATGATTTGTTCGTCAGGCAAATCGTCGTTTAGTGGAGAATCTGCCGGGATTGGATGTGCAGCGAGGAAATCTGTCAAGGCCTGTCCTTTCACTGCCTTTTGTGGCATGTACGTAATTTCAAACTGCAATAACAATACTACCCACCTGGCCAGACGACCTGTCAACGCTGGTCTTGTCATCAAGAACTTCAGCAGATCGATCTTTGATATCAGCGTGATTTTATGGGATAACATATAATGGCGGAGTTTCTGAACTGCAAAAATCAATGCCAAGCAATGTTTTTCAATAGGAGAATAACGGCTTTCTGCTCCAATCAACCTCCGACTGATATAGTAAAGTGCATTTTCTTTTCCTTCTTCATTATTCTGGGCCAATAGTGCTCCAAGGGACTCTTCTAGTGCAGCCGTATACAGAATAAGAGGCTTCCCCGGAATTGGCCCTGCTAGAATGGGAGGATTCAACAAGTATTTCTTGATACTATCAAATGCTTCCTGGCATTCTGCGTCCCATTTGAAACGAACATCCTTCTTCATTAGCTTTGAAAAGGGCTGACATCTACCCGATAGATTTGATATGAATCTCCGAATGAAAGCCAATTGTCCTTGCAGCGAGCGAAGCTGTCGAAGGTTCCTTGGTGGTGGCATCTCCGTGATTGCCTTAGTTTTGTTGGGGTCGATCTCTATTCCTCGATGACGAACAACATACCCCAGGAATTTGCCGGAGGAAACCCCAAAAGCACATTTGAGAGGATTCATCTTCAGATCAAACTTTCTGATTCTTTCAAATACGATTCTGAGATCTTCTAAGTGATCATTTCGGCCAAGACTTTTGACAACAAGGTCATCTACATAGCACTCGACCTTCTGATGTATCAAATCATCAAATATATGAGTCATCGCTCGCTGGTAGGTGGCACCCGCATTCTTTAGGCCAAATGGCATGACTGTGTAACAGAATATGCCGATGGGCGTTCTGAACGATGTATGTTTTTCATCTTCGGGCGCCATTTTGATTTGATTGTATCCTGACGATCCGTCCATGAAGGAAAACATGTCGTAGTTGGACGTATTATCGACCAGGAGTTCGGATATAGGGAGTGAAAAATCGTCTTTTGGGCACGCTTTATTGAGGTCCCTGAAGTCAATACAAATACGAATCTGCCCATTCTTCTTCTTCACTGGGACGATATTTGCGATTCAATCGGCATACTTTTTTTCTCGGATGAAACCTGCCTCTATGAGTTTCTTCATTTCTGCGATCACCTGTTCTTCAATCTCCAATCTCATTCTTCTAGGAGCTTGTTTGACGGGTGTTACTTCTGATTTGATTGCTAATCTATGAACTGCTACATCAGGGGATAAGCCAGGCATCTCAGCATATGTCCAGGCAAAGCAGTCCCTGAATTCACAGAGAAGTTCTTTTATTTCTTCTATTTGGTCTTCGGGTAGGAGAGAACTAATAAAAGTTGGGCGAGAATCCTCCTCAGTCCCCAAGTTGACTTCTTTTAGTTCATCCATAGTGGCTGTCTGTCCACCATCTTCAAGCTCTTCTGGTGCAGGTTCGGCTTCTACGGGCTGTTCATCATAATTATCAGCTTCGTATGTCTCTTCAACATCACCATCTTCAGATTCAATTTTCATGCATGTGATTGCCCGGCAAGTCTCTTTCCGGAGGAATTTTCTTTTGATGAATCCAATACCTTTATATGCGTCTGTATCCTTCTGCTGTAACGGACGCGGACTCCTCCCATACCAGAGGCCCAAACTTGTACGAAGTTGTCGCTTGGTGGTAGGAATATTGACTTGTTTTCGTAGCATTCTTTGAATATTTTTGGTATTGAATCTAGGTAGCCTCGTAGGAAATAATTCCTCAGAGTCAAGGAGCATGCAATCCTAGTCATGATTCTCCTCTTCACGAACTCCCGTGGAATATAGTACATTCTTTGGCACAGTCCCATTTTTACGGGGAGGCAGATAGAGGGTGGCGAGTTCTTCAATTTTATGCACCTCGCGCGGAATAATTTCTTTGAAATATTGCAAGGGAACACGCGTGACTACGAGTACACTATCTGAAATTGATAGGCTGTCTATTCTTCTAGAGAACACATTCTGCACTGTGTTCATATAAATAGAGTCGTAGTCATAATCATCATTTGAAAATTCAACATGCCTACTCCATTCATCTGTGGACTGGCATACTTTTCGAGATTTGGCAGGAATAACATCGTCTTCATCCGTGTCACTCCCAAGATGAGGTACAAATTTCTTCTCTTTGGGAATGGTCGGTGCATTAGGAAGAGTCGGCATTGCCTTCTTTCTTCCCACCTGCTTCTTCTCACCTTCCCGTTCAGGTCGCTTTGCAGCCTTTGAGTTTGATGCTCTAGCTTCGAGGAGCTCGAAGACTTTTGTTTCTTTGGCATGAAGTACCGTGCATCTTCATAGACTGTTGCTTTATGAACTGTAAAGGGCTGAATATCGCCAGAGATCCTGAATTCTTCTCCATCTTTGAGATACTTCATACATTGGTGTAGTGTTGATGGGACAATGTCATATTCATGCAACCAAGGATGACCTAGCAGCGCCTTGAACGAAATATCCGCATCAATCACATGAAATTTAGCTTCTGTGTGGAGCTCTCCAAATATAAGAGGGAGCATGAATGATCCAAGTGTTTTCTGCCCTTTTTCATTGAAACCATGCACCATCAGTTTATCTGGCCCGAGGTGTTCCACATCAAAGCAGAGGGATCTTAGTGCTTTCAAGCTTATCAGATTCACGGAGGATCCAGGATCGATCAGGATTCGACTGATAATCAGCTTATCGCTCTCTGCAGTAACATACAGAGGACGATTATGGTCTGCAGTTCCGAGCATCATATCCTCTTCGGAGAAAGTAATGAATGGCTCATTTCGAGCTTGCAGAACCTCAGTCAAACTACGTTCAGCAAAATACGCCTCGTATCTTTCGGGATCTTTGAGAGCCTGAATCAGAGTCTCCCGAAAGTCTTTAGACATCACCAAAACATCGTATATGCTGAGTTGTGCTGGGATTTTTCTCAGATGAGATAAGATATTTTAATCTATTCCATTGGCTGTAGTCTTCTTTTTCTTAGGATCTTCAAGAATAATATCATCGTTGATGACTATCTCTTTCTCCTTATCTTTATTGGAGACCCCTTTCTTCGGTGGAGGCGGTAGTATCTTGCCGCTTCTTAACTGCACTTGAGCAATCTCCTCTGGTTCAGAGTCATTTAACTGTACATTTTCTTCAGAGTCAGTCATCGTTGCGTCTAGGGACTCATCTGTTGATTCAGAATCACCACCCAGGTATACATGTCCCATCCGAGACGCTATGCTAGGGTCTGATTCGTCTTCCTCTGGAAAATACAAATCCTCCTCCGAACTGTAATCCATTGGCAACACCATTGTACAGGACTCAGAGGGTACTTCTTCAGTGTATTCTTCTTTTGTCAATGTACTTGGTGTCACCGAGATGACCCGACATATTTCTGTTGGAAGAGAATTCTCATCATCTTCTCCGGCTTCATCTATCTTAAGCTCTGACATGAAATCAGAGAGCTTGATAGGTCGCCTCACAGTCTGGTAGTACTCATTCAGGCTGTCAATAACCCTCTGAGTTGCAGTCTTTTTCTCCTTGGGCTTCTTTAGCTTGGTCTTCTTTTTGGATGATTTCACCCCACCAGACTTTGAAGTGCTAGCTTGATTGGAGAGTTATTTAGAAATAGGAGCTCGCACCATCGGCAGTTCCTTCAAATTTATCAAAGGCTCAACAGGAGACTTCCACTTTACACCTGGAACTCCTTCAAGCTGTTTCAACATTTTCACAGTCTTCTTAGAGACCACAGTCTCACACTGTTCTTCTTGAACTTGCTTCTTTTCATTTCTTCTTTCTTCAGTCGGGAGTACGGAAGAGGACGTGACCACCCGAGTTGATTCCTTTCTAGGGTGAGACAACACATTGTCGGACAATGTGAGTTCCCCTTTTTGATATTTTCTTTCAAGTCAATCCTTGAAGAGACCACAGTCTTCCACTTTACACCTGGAACTCCTTCAAGCTGTTTCAACATTTTCACAGTCTTCTTAGAGACCACAGTCTCACACTGTTCTTCTTGAACTTGCTTCTTTTCATTTCTTCTTTCTTCAGTCGGGAGTACGGAAGAGGACGTGACCACCCGAGTTGATTCCTTTCTAGGGTGAGACAACACATTATCGGACAATGTGAGTTCCCCTTTTTGATATTTTCTTTCAAGCCAATTCTTGAAGAGACCACAGTCTTCCACTTTACACCTGGAACTCCTTCAAGCTGTTTCAACATTTTCACAGTCTTCTTAGAGACCACAGTCTCACACTGTTCTTCTTGGACTTGCTTCTTTTCATTTCTTCTTTCTTCAGTCGGGAGTACGGAAGAGGACGTGACCACCCGAGTTGATTCCTTTCTAGGGTGAGACAACACATTGTCGGACAATGTGAGTTCCCCTTTTTGATATTTTCTTTCAAGTCAATCCTTGAAGAGACCACAGTCTTCCACTTTACACCTGGAACTCCTTCAAGCTGTTTCAACATTTTCACAGTCTTCTTAGAGACCACAGTCTCACACTGTTCTTCTTGAACTTGCTTCTTTTCATTTCTTCTTTCTTCAGTCGGGAGTACGGAAGAGGACGTGACCACCCGAGTTGATTCCTTTCTAGGGTGAGACAACACATTATCGGACAATGTGAGTTCCCCTTTTTGATATTTTCTTTCAAGCCAATCCTTGAAGATGTAGCAATCTTCAATAGGATGGCTGAGTACCCGAAGGTATGGGCAATAATTTGGGTCACCAGTGTGCTTCGACTCTTCGGGCCTTTTGCATTCAGACAGTTCTAAACCCGATCTCAACACTTGTCGAAATAATTTGGCAACACTCTCCATTTTGAATGAATATTCTTTATTCATTTTATCTTTAAGGGATTGGAACGTTCTATCACCAGTTCCAATTACTTGTCTCAGGCGTTCTCCACCACCTTGATAAGTTCGTGGCTTATCATTTCCCCCTAATATTAGCTTCGGCTGGGGGTGAGGGTTGTAGGCCTGTTTGGGTTTTTCTTGATATTGCATCAGCTGTTTGTCTTTATCTACGTTGTAAATTACTTGTTTTTCTCTATCAGCTCTAGAGAAGAACGTAGAGTCGGCTTCACCCCTTCTAGCACCTGGGGCCTTATTAGCCTTCTTAGGCTTATCGGCGTGATTTTCTGACCTGGACAAATTCAGTTTCTCAAATTTGGCCACTCTGTCGAGCAAGTCTTGAAATGTGTTGATTGTAGCCATGCACAGGAAGGGTTGCATCTTGTCATCAATGTTGCCCATTAACAACTGTACGGCATGTTTTTCTACAAGTTGTTGTTCACACTTCATACTGAGGTTGCGCCAGCGAGTGATATATTTGGTCACTGACTCTTCTCTTTTTCTCTTATCTAGAGCAAGGTCAGCGATCGTGATCTTCTCAGTTGCACTAGCAAATCTCTTCACAAACATATTTTCCAATTCTGTGAAAGTCTTCACAGAATCATTCGGCAGTTCAGCATACCATTCGAAAGCAGTTGCTGTTAAACTACTAACGAACTGTCGGAAGAGTAGGGCGTCATTTCCTCCTGTATTCCCACAGGTGGCTTTAAACTGTGCCAGATGCTGTCTGGGGTTGTTATTACCATTGAAAGTGTTGAACTTTGAGACCGAATACCCTTTCGGGTATGGTACTTGGTCGTATTCAGCACGATACGGACGACCCTTGCCTACCAACTTTTCTGCTTGGTCAACAGCTATAATAGCCTGATCCTTTCGGTAATAATTCCTTCCAACTGTGCAGCGGTCACAGGTTCAGAAGTACTTGCAACATTTTGCGGAGTGGGCTTACGGATGACATTATGAGCTTCGCGACCAGCTTCAGGAGCTCCCTGTATTCCTGATCCTTGTGGCACTTGAAAGTTTGGAGGATCCGGAGGAGGATTGGGCATGGGACCGACGGCAGCAGTTCTCTGCATCATCTGCATCATTGCCCCCATTTGAGCCATCATCTCAGTCATCTTCTCATTCAACTGAGAGATTTCTCTATCTTTGACTCTCATTTGTCGTCTCATATGTCTTTGCATGTCTGGAAGCGTGACATTCTTGTCAGCGAAGGGATTCTCTTCAGCTTCTCCTCCTTCTTCTTCAGCTTGTGAATGACCACCTCTGCCAGTGGTGGACCCAGCTCCCCGACGACGTTGATAAACTCGCCTAATCGGCGGTTGTTGATCATCATCATCTTCATCGTCATCGTAGTAAACTTCCTCATTAGCATTGGCGTGTCTCACCATGTAGACCACCTCCATGTCCAATGTGTCATTTATTTCTTTCAATTCTTCTTCTAGGTTTCCCTCCATAAATTCATCAATATTTTCTTCCCCTTCCAAGTATTCTTATATATTTTCATCCTTTTCAAGGAATTCCTCTTCTTCAATGTTGTTTCCCCCTTGCACATTTCCTTCCTCTTCTAGTACTCGGATCTCCGAGCGGCGCCGCCACTGGATTTCCGGCTCTTGGTTAGGCACGAGGACTTCTTCAACCAGCGGACTGCGGTCAAAGTTGGTTTCTTCTTTTGGAGGGGATGGAGGACGACGGGATCCCCTGGAGGATTCTACAAGGTGTCTGCCGTCTGGAGGAATGTCATTATGGGTCCTTTTTGGGGCCCACTTCTGACGTTGTTTGTAGACTTGGGCGGATCTCCGGGAAGCCTCACCAGATGTCACGCCCAGATCAGTCCTCCTTTCTCTTCTTTCTTTCTCATTTCTCCGAGGCTTTGGCCTCCAGACTTATCTTTCTTTCCACCGGGACCTTTCAGCAGTGGATCCTTGAACATATGGTTCAGGTGTCACACCCCGATGTTCACCGCGTGGGGTATATCTTCTTTTTCTTCCTTCTGCAGCAAAGGACAGACGCTCCCTTGGCGGGGTTCTTCTAGTCTCGATCACCAAAGGTCGTTGAAACTTCTTCTTTTTCAAGCCTTTCTCCTTCACAGTCTTCAGGACTCGGTATACCCGAGCTGATAGAGTTTCAGGTTCCTTTCTCTTTGGAGGAGCTGGGACCTCCTGTCGTTGCTCCCAGAAAGATTTCTTCAGCTCCTCAGTAGAGCTGTTTCTTTTAACCCATTTCAGGTCAATAAATTTGTTTCTGGTGGGAACATTGACTTCAGGCTCTTGGACAGTCAAGTTTGAAGGGTGAACAGGGAGTTGTTGTTGCTGAGCTCGGAGTTCAGCGTTCATCTTTCTCCTTTGCCTCCTTGTTGGCCTTCCTCCAGATGAGGAGGCTTCAGCATCGTACCTTCCAGGCACAAATAACCCGGTTGGCAGAATAGTGGTGTTGGTAGTCACCACGGAGACTCTTCCACTGCTCACAATTCTTCTAGTGGTCAGGGCCTCAGGCTGTGATAGCCTTTCGAATACAGAAACTCTATCACGGGTATTTTCAGCAACAAGTCGTTGTGCTGGCAGATGCGCGCGATGAGTAGGAGCACCGGAAGCTCTTGCAACAACAGCTGGAAAATCAACACTACCAAATTGGATGGTAGCTCCAGCATCTCCAGTCTCAATAACAACATTCGCCAGCTGAATCCTGGCTCCTTGTCCCAGCTGGACGGTCATTGGCGTGTTCTGTAGATCCATCTGCATAAATGAAAGGCAAGGGTTAGTAATCAGAATCTGATACATCACCCCGCACTTTCAAAATGCAGAGACTTGCACAGAACACAAAAATAAAATAGACAAAAATGATTAGCATAAGCAGATAATAAAATAATTTTAAAACTATGCTGAATGCCAAATGAATTTGTCAAATGACCATTTTAGAATATTCAGAACTTTGATTCGTCAAATGATCATTGTGAAAAACTCAAAATCTTGAGGACGAGTTGATATGACAGCTACTATAGAACTTAGATGACTAGCAAAAGATGGAAAGAGAAATCAAACCCCAGCGGAGTCGCCAGAAATCTGTGGGCTCCGAAAATTCCGCCCCGGCCTCCACTCGCTTTTCTTATTCGGCGAGAGAGTTTTAACGAACTAAGTTCCGAGGTAAATTTTGGAAGGCAGATGGGTTAGTAGATAAGACACTACCCAGAGATTTCGCCCTCATTTTGTAAGGACTTTATGATCTGAGTTCTGGTTTCCTATAGGCGCAAGCCCCTATAGTTAATTACCTCTCCCGCTCACGAGAGAGAACTTTCGATTAAGGCTAGTCGTCAATCAGATACGTAAAACATACGTGTATCTGGCATATAGTAGCAGCAAAGGTTTAGGATATTGGTAGAAATTGAATTTGGAAATTGAAGAATTTGGTTTGGAAATAATTGAGAGTTTGGAAGTTTGATATTTAAAATAGAAATTTCACCATCTTGCACTTAAAGCGGATGGTGGGGGAATGGATGATAGACCCGATCAAGATCCCATGGTTCCGTCGTCCCGGGCCATCGTGGTCCCTGGTCTACTTAGTCACAGGAGGTAGTCGACCCAACCTGACAGAAGGATCCTTGTCGGCAGCCATGGGTTGCTTCATCCAAGGGGACTTTATAGACCTAGGGTGAATGTTTATCTAAGGGGACAAATTTGAATCCACCTTAGCTTACAGAGGGCTTTGTGCCCTATCGATCATATCCTATTGATTCATATCTCAAGGATTTAACGTCATTAAGGAACGTATTGGCTCTGGCCATAACCGGTATCTGTGGTGCCATTTGGCGGCAAAACCACTCGGTTCAGAGGGCCCCGGGTCATAACCGTTTACCTGCAGTGCCATTTGGCGGCGAAACTGCCGGTTAGAGGACACGTACCACGTCCTTACTGGCAAAAGATTGTTTAAGAATGAATCCTAGTGATATTTTCGACTAGGCATTTTGCTCTTTGTGAGCTAGAGTTTATTTGAATTTGTCCACCTCAGCAAACTGTTGCGGATGGTGGATGGATTTGCTTTAAGTTTTCTTATGGATTTATTTCCATCTTTAAATATTTTTGGAATTTTAGGATTTTGATATTTTTTTTGGATTTTTCTAGTATTTTGGGTGGAGTTTTGGATTTTTGGATTTTTGGGAGGCATTTGAAAATGCCTAAGATTAACCCCTCCGGTTGAGATCTTTAATCAACGCGGCCATCATCGGGGTGTGGGGTCATTTCCATTTGTTGATTGAACCTTGTCGACTCTGTCAGGCTGTCGACAGAGGATCGGGTTTCATAGGCTTTATGCCCTTGATAGTGAATTCTCATTGTTATAGGCATTGAAGGCCTAATATGAATGTATTAAGACAAATATAACGATCGCCACAACCGTATATTTGTTTGTTGTTTCGAACCCTGTCGACTTCTATTGACCCGTATAGAAGGATCGGTTTTGAACCTGAATTCACTTGTCAACCCGCGCAGCATCCCTAGACGTCATATGTGTACCAATAATGCGCTCGCCGGGGCCCATGCGGGTTGAGAATATATTTTCTCCTTTAGTGTACCTATGTGTATACAATTTATAGTGCACGTGCAGGGGGAATTTTTGAAATATTTATAGATGCCTTCTGTCTGCTTGTATGGATGTTACAGATCCGGTGGCGTGGCGTAGCAGCTTCTAAATAGAATTGTTCGCTGTTTCATACAGGTAGACTGTCGTGCACTACTTGCATGATTTGCGCAGGTAGATTGTAGTGCACTAACTAATCTCCTGCCTTGTACTTGTAGATGCTCGTAGATAGCTTGTTGTATGCATAATGAATTTCTCACTGTAACTCATAAGCGCTTGTACCTCATATAGTTACTTTGTATCTTGCTCGTGGACAATAGATTGGGTGTACTACGAGTGTTCTATATTGGCCCATGGATACTTGCAATTGTTGTTGTCATCTTGCATGTTGTTCGTAGATGATATGTGATATTTATAGCAAGGCTCCAACAGAAAGCTCATGGGAGCTTGTTTCTGTCGTATTCTTTTATGTACTCCGCTGTGGCATTTGGCTCATGTAGTATATCTGTCATTGCTACAAACGGGAAAGTAGATGTATTCCTTCACATTCTGAAATTGACTTCAGGCACCTACCCATTAGCGGAATGTGGCACATATATTTGTCTTTGTAGAAAGATCGTATGTGTTGCAGATCTTATGTTATTGTCTCTCTCGTTGTAGTTGATTGAATGATACAAATGTCATTCTCAAATAGACTTAGCTGGATATTCTAAGCCCATTTTGTTTTTTCATCATTCGTCATTTGAATGCATTGAGAGTTTGATGTGTTTGCTTGTAGGTTATTCTTGACTGTTAGACTATCATGTCCATTGTACTTTAGTGTAATTGTTGAAATCATCTCACATTATTCAACTACATGATTAAGATAAGTATCATGAGCTGGTTGATCGCTAATTGCATATAGATTTTGCAATTCCTTGGAGCCATATTATGCTATCATCATTTATGAGTAAATGACACCTTGCAATTTCGTTGATCCACAAGTTTGTACATTTCCATATGCACTTGAATTGAAATGGTAGTCTCTCAATATCTCATTGGAAATATTGTATCATCATTCTAATGAAATTCCTTGTTGATATTTTGTCTTAGTTATGTCTAACCTCCAAGTTAGATTTGCATTCCCACTTGGCTCTTGTTTGTATGTTGATCATGCTTGGATGCCCCACCTTCATGAGTCTCATGTTTGTATGTTTGAGTTTTATTCTCAACACTTCCATAAGATCATTTAGTATTCACTTTCAAATTGCAATGATATTTCTTTTCTCATTTTGAAAGCTTAGTGCTATTAATCAAATCAATCATCATATTGATTATTCGTTTGATTAAATTATTTATTCAAGTTAAGAGCAATATCATTTGAGTCCAAGTCTTGTTCATTTGCTCATTTTTCTAAGTTCAAAGAGGAGCTTGAGTTCAAGTGGTCCTTGTAGTTGTCCCAAACTACAATCTCAAGTCAAAGTTCTTTGTATTTGAGTTCCAATTTGAGTTCGTGTTATTATTCTTCGTATCCAAATTAAGCTCAAGTTTGAGCTCAAGCATTACATGATTGTTCAAAACAAGTTCTAATTCATGTCATTTATGTCAATTTTGCATGTCCAAGTTTGAGTCCTTGTCTGATTTCAGATAAAAATTTCGGCAGCCTCCCGGCGTCTCCCCCGTTAAGGGGAAAAAATCAAGAGGCCGCCTACCCGCCACGTCAATAAAGACGTGCACGGTTGGTGTTGGTGAGACACCGCGGCAGTTGTATTTGTGTTTTCTCCCACCACGCGCAATAAAGGCGTGCATGGGGTTTTATAAAAAACATTTTTGAAAAAAAGCAATTTTTAATTTCCCCCCGCCCGGGGGTATTTATAAGTGACCCCGCTTCGCCGTACGTGCCGCACCGGGGTCCCATCCCACCACTCGCAATAAAGACGTGCATGGGGCGGTTCTCCGGTTTGCCACGAACATTGAAGTAGGGTTTTGAGTTTAGAAAGATTCATACCTCCGCAGGGTTGTCGTGGTTGACACGTGGATCGAGGGGTCACTCGCTTACCTCGTCGTAGGTGTCGCACCGGGTTCCCTCCTACCACGGCCAATAAAGGCGTGCTTAGGTGGTTTGCCGGCCCGACACGAACATCGAGGTGAGAGAGTGGGGGGAGGCATTTTTAATTAATTACAATTAATTATTATTATTTTAATTAATTATAATTAAATTTAATTAATTAAAATTAATACATAATTAATTATATTAATTATAATTATCATTTAATTAACCATATAATGATTAATTAATAATAATTATAATTATTAATTAAATGTAATTAAATTTTAATTAATTATCATTAATTTATAACTAATAATAATCATAATAATAATAAAATAAAAAAAAAATAAAAAAAACATAACTCTCACTCTCCCTCTCTTACTCTCTGGTTCGACCAGAGATAGGCCGAAGAAGCGCGCCAAAGGGGAGAAAGCTACCTGCACAGCAAGTGAGCTCCTGTTGTTGCTTGCTCCGATCGGACAGGAAGGGAAGGTCGTCGGAGGGAGCGAAGTCGAACTGCCGTGAAGGAGCCGAAGAAGCCGCGTGAAAGGGAGAAGGATCCAGCTGTCTCTTCCGATTAAGATGTCGGAGCCTTCGGTCCGACAGGAGGGGATGTCGACGAAGGGCGAAGTCGGACGGCAAGGAGGAAAGGGCTCGGCTAGGCAAGTCTTTCTTCCTCTTCTCTCTCTCTCTCGGAATCAAGGGAGGCTGTGGAGGTCGGACTGAGGAGCGTCGTGGGAGAGAGCGAACGGGAGAAGAGGCTTCGACTCTTATTTAACGACGCAAAGAGGAGCGAGATCGAGGTAGGTTCACGGGATTTCTGCAGGATTTCACGGGAAATCGACTGGAGCGGCGCCGTTTGCAGTAAATTAGCGGGATTTCTGCGGGATTTCTGGCCGGTTTCGTGGATACGAGGTTTGTACGCTGAGTTTCGGCTTCCTATTTCTTTTGTTCTTTTGGGTATACGATGCAGGTCAACAAAGAGGAACCAAAATAGTCCCACCATGACACTATTTTGATTCATTTTTAAAGACTTGAGGGGCCAAATTGATCCTTTAATATAGTTGGAGACCATTTTGGTCCTTCATAAAAAGTCAAGAGACCTTTTTTATCATTTTCTCTTTGTTTTATTATGTTTAAACCCTCCATCTTCTAACATTTTCTCAATTATTCTAACTTTATACTTCAATAGAAATTATAATTGTTATGTACAAAAAATACACCAATCCTCACTTTGATTATGATCTGTAATCACCTTGAAACCAATATAAAAATGATATAGACCTAGCATTGATATTTGATATAATCCAAATGTAATTGGAAAGTATTTGTTCTCCATTATATATATCTTTAACAACTTCAACATAACTATGACACATATTTCTTCCTTAATACACACCGAATCAATTCTTATGATATCAAACATATTCCTTCTCAAAAGTAATAAAAATCATATGAAGATCATATATATATATATATATATATATATATATATATATATATATCTTTATTAATTGTCTTAACATAAAAATTGCTTTTATAGTTCATATTCTTAGCACAAAAACAACTTATTTCACTAAAATGATTTTATTTCTAAGTGATGCAACAAAGTTTATAAGCTTTTGGAATATTTAATTTTATTTTTGTTCTTTTTTTTAACTTTGCATGGTTGTATTTTTGTTTTATTGATGTACTTTTAGTAAGAGAAGCATAATACTAAGTTAAGTGTGGCAAAGAGGAGGATGCTCAGGTGGATGAGTGGCTTTACCCTGAGAGATAGGATTCGAAATGAGCATATACGTGAAAAGGTTGGAGTAGCTCTAGTAGAAGATAAAATTAGAGAGAGTCGCCTTAGATGGTTTGTCACATAAAACGGCGGCCTTCCAATGACCCGGTTAGGAGAGTAGAGGTATTATATTTGACTTATGTTAAGAAAGGTAGAGGCAGACCTAAAAAGACTTGGTTAGAAAACATTAGGAACAACCTTTCTTTATTAGATTTAAACGAGAATTTGACCTTTAATAGGACACAATGGAAAAAAAGGATTCATGTAGCCGACCCCATATAGTGGGATAAAGGCTTGATGTTGTTGTTGTTGTTGTTTATGCAATTTAGTAAATGAAATGATTGAATGGCTAAGTGGGAAATATTTAGTAATCACGCAAAAGTTGCCATGTATGCAAGTTAAATTAAGTCAACCAAGAAAGCAAGTTCAAGTCAAAACCTCCACCTCATCATTGCCACCTCAACAAGTTAAATATTTGCTCGATCCCTCCTTCAAGCTTCTATTTTGATTATGGTCCAACTTTCTTGATGCATGAATTAATAGTTAAAAGGTGTCTTTCGAAGTTTCAAGGAGATGCATACACAAAAATTTTGCCCTCCTCTTTGGACTTTAAGGCAAGGATGAACCCTTATTCCACCCTTTTAATTTTTTGTTTAATTTCATGTAATGCTTCTATATATTGCTAAAGGAAGGATATTATAAGGAAGATGTTGATGATTAATTGAATAGAAATGGAGCTTTCCTCTCTTTGTAATTTTCTTAGTGGTTAATTCCTTAAGATTGGCTTGGTTGCTTGCCTCTTTCCCTTGTTTTTGGCAAGGTTGAGTTTATCTATTATTCTATTACTATCTTATCCAAGGTTCTAAAAATCGAATTGGACATGAAATCGAAAGAAGCAAGGGTTCACGGTTCAATAGTTCAATGAGAATTGAACAAGATGACATAATAAATATTATATTATTCAAATAAAATATAAATTAAACAATAATTACAATTTTAAAGGTGAATACAAACAACCTTGATTTAATGCTCATGAATAAGCTTGATTAAGGCTTAATATAAAGGTAATTAAGAATCTCAATTAATCATTAATATGAATATAATTATAAGTATATCATAAATATTGTTATATGAATAATTAATAGGTTTAAAATTAAAAAAAATAATAATAAATTAAATGTATAAATATAATATATAAATTTTATAATAAAAAATTATGTTCTTAATTTTTATAAATACCCATTCTCACCCCAAATTCCCAGCCCAGCCTAATTTCTCAATTTAACTCTCATCCAAAATTCATAGATGCTTTCTAGTCCCATATCATATGGGGAATTTTAATAAATTGTTTTTATATAGTGTAAAACATAAGTTACTAGCAACAAATCAACTTGGATGATGTGGCAGTTGTATATTCTTATTAAATTTGCTCGCATATATTCCTTTGAATAAATATTAAAAATTAAAAAAATAATAAAATAAAAATATATTAGTAAAAATTTTAATAAAATAAAATATAATAGTTGTAGAACCTACCGGTTCAACGGTTTTCCAGTCAAACCAACAATTCAAACAACTTAGCATTGCAAATCCAGTTTTCAAGCTTGACTTAACCAACAACTTGATTGATTCACAATGGAATAAGTCGAACTGGTCAATTCAGTCCGATTTTCAAAACATTGATTTTATCTTCTTTATTTGTCATTTTCCCATCTTTTCTATCATCTTTAATGTCATGGAATTCCAAATGTCTATTCCTTCAAGATTTAAACCAATGCAACGGAATTCTCTTCCTTTGTAAACATTTTCAAAAAAAAACCCAAAATCTATTATCTTGTCTTTTTAGCTCCTCTAAACGCCTAATCATCATTTAACAACCCAAATTTTTTACTCTTTCCATTACAACTCATCCAAAACTTAACATTGTTAGGCCCTAACTCCATCTTAAGTCCCATACATCAACCCATAAGATCCACTCTTTAAACAAAATCTCCTTTTTACACCTCTAGACCAACTTTGGGAGCAAACTTTCAGTACGTAGACTCTAAACATTATCTAATAGCATCATTTCCATTCCCTTGCAATAAAAAAAAAAAAATCCATCCCAACCAAAAGTACACCAACAACGACATCATTTGGTATTAAAGCTCAGCCCTGAAGAAAAAGTAAGGAGCATGGATAAATTACAATTTCAAGTGATCTCAAGGTCGAATAAGAGATAGTCAAATGTTTAAGGAAAATGTTGAATAGACTGGGAACTTGAAATTTCTAGTGAATTAATCATCTTTAATTGCTCAACTTGTTGTAAACTCGGTTCATAATGATTGGCAAGGCTTGTTTAATCCAGCATAAGCGACATTAGGTATACAACATAATGCAATATAATTCATTGGTTCTGATCACAGTTTAAATAATTGTTGTAAAATGAATAAGTCTAGGTTTCCTGTAAATTTCTAAATACATAGAGAACTCATGGTAAATTACAAATTCAAGTGATCTCATGGCTGAGTAAGAGATATATCAAATGTTGAATAGATTGGGCAACTTGAATTCTCGAGAATTAACCATCATTAACTGGTCAAGTTGTTTCATACTCAATCTATAATTAGCAAGACTGATCTATTTCAGCCGAAAAGCAATTAGGCATAGATAATGCAATATAGTTCATTGGTTTTTGCAATGTTTTATACTATTTTTGTTTTTTCTGCATATATATATATAATATATATATATATATATATATATATATATATATATATATATATATATATAGTATTGATGTAATAACTAAATGAAAAATATTTAGCAATCATCTAATATTTGCTATATATGCAAGTTAAAATTAAGTAAACCAAGAAAACAAGTCAGTCAAAACCTCGACCACATTATTTCCACCTCACCCAATTAAGTGTTGGTTGGCCCCTGCTCCTTAAAGTTTCCATATTGCTGATGGTCAAACTCCCGTGATGCATGAATGAAGTGTTAAGATGTGTCTTTTGAAGTTTCAAAGAGATACATGCACATCGAAGAGCTTAGTGCTCCTTCTTTGACTTGTAACTAACAATCAAACCTTGCTATCCCCCTTCTAATTTTCGTTTTATCTCATATAATGCTTCTACATATTGTTGAATGACATTCTAAGAAAGATATTAATGATTAATTGAATAGAAAAAGAACTTCCACTTTTTGATATTGGTTTGGTAGCTACTTCGTTAAGGTTGGCTTGGTGGCTTGACTCTTTCCCTTCCTTTGATAAGGTTGGGTTTATCTATTATTATTACTATTTTATATTATCTCATTTACTCATCCTTTTCATATTCTTTAGTGTTATCATGTTTCCCCCACTTAAAATCATTTTAACCCATGCAAAGAAATTATCTTTCTTTGTAAGGGTTATTTGGTTTGAATTAAAAAGAGTATAAAATATTTCATATGCAAGAGTTTTGAAAATATTCTTGTTTGGTTTAAAGCAAAATAAATGCAGGGCAAAAGTTAAATTAATTCTAAACTCACCCCTGTTGGTCATTAACCGAGTTTCAAACACACCGCAGGCAGGCAATATAGCCGCCTAGCCCCACCGCTCGTTGCCACCCACCATCCACCAGGTGTCATTCGTCGGCCGCCAACGACCCTCTGATCTGCTACAATCTGCCACCGCCTTTGCTACCACTGGTTGCATAACCGACCACCCGGTGAGCTTTAAATTGCATTCATTTGACTTTAAACCAAACAAAAAAACAATAAACTCTTATATTTTTAGACGTAACCAAAAGAAACTCAAACATTTCAACTATTTATTCAATTTACCTTGCATTCCTTTTTTAGAAGACCAAAATATGTCCCCCTTGTCATTCCACCAACTCTACACACTTCATTTCCACTATCTCACTACATCCTAAACTCAATATAAAGGAGCCCTCACTTCATCTTAAGTCCCATACATTAACCCATGAGCTCCATTCTTTCAATGAAATCATCCCTTTACACCACTTGATTAATAGAAGTTGAACTTTCTGATGCCCTTGAACTCCACACAACATCTAGTAGCCTACTTTCAATTACCTACGCCATAAAAAACTATCCAACCCAATATCCTCACCAAAAGTTCACTCATAACTAAATCAATTGGTATTAGAGGTGCTAGTAGAGCACCACCTGGGAGAAAGCAGGGAGCAACAAACACAAGGAAAAAATATTTATTTAACAAGTGGTGATTTTATTATCACTTGTAGGTAATCTTTTTCTATTCCCTTGCTTTTGAATTTTGAATGGTATTATTGCTACCAATAGTTCATGTTATTTGTTAAACTTATCAATCAACTTGTTTCAACCTCTTATTCACATTACCTACACCATAAAAAACTCAACATAATCGAGTCCTCACTCCATCCTAGGTCCCATCAACCTATAAACTCAACTATTTCAACTAAATCACCAAATACCTGTCACCCTTTTACACCCTTGGCCAACAAATAAAAGTGGGACTCCCCTAAGCCTTTTGAACTTCAAATCACATTCAATAGCTTCCTTTTCATTCTCCTATAAAAAAATAGCCATACCAATATCTCCACTGAAAGTCCACACCACTAGATCACTTTATTTCATTACTCTCTTCCATTATTATTATATGGCTCACAATTTTAATTCATATATAATTAGCATAATCTTGAGCATTCCATTGTTCTTAATGCATAAACTTTTTAAAGGAGCTCTTTTTATAATCCTTTTAATCAAAGGCACATCTATAAACCTAAATTAGCAAAAGGTGTGCATATCACCTAACATTAGGATATCTAACCACCAATAAAATTAAAGATTTCTATTTTTATTTTATATCTTGGACAATTTAAGGTTGATCACATAGACATGTCATCTTGAAATTAGTAGAAATATCGACATATCCACACAATAGCCAAACTAGAATGGATAAATGATAGAATCAAAAGTGTTTTAATGGAATCGCACAACATTCATGCGATTGTCTTCAAAAGCTGGTTCACCTCATTGGTTCGATTTGATTTGAGAATACAAATCCATAACAACCATATGTATTCAAGTTATTCGGCATACACCCAACTAGCACCACTAAAATCGAAGCACATTCATGTGAATTAAAGGCACAAAAACATAAAAATTGGATAATTTATTTATTAACACTAAAATTTATGATGTGTCTATCTCAAACAAGTATTGTTGCAACTAAAAATATTTTTGTGTGACTTAAATGCCAAAGTAAGAGTGTAACTATGTCAAGTCAACTCATGAGTTGGCTTGAGCTCAACAAAATAAGACAAGCAAATGAGCCAAATTTGAATCAACCATAACTCGACTTGTTGACTCTGGAACTAACTCATTTAAAAAATATTAATATAAAATACAATTAAAATATTAAAATTTAAGAGTTTAAATATATAGTTAGTAAAATATTCTAAAAAATAATAATTCTCTTACTTGTATCAACTAATTTCTCATTATTTCTCTGGTTGTTTATCAATTTTATCTTTTTTTTTAGCTTTACCTGCACTAATCAATATTAATTTCTCTCTCTAATAATAAGCAAGCCCACTCGTTAGCCAGCTCAAACTTATAAAACTGAGCTCCATATCAAACTCAATTAACTAGCCAAGCTCAAGTCAAAAGTCGGGGTTGGCTCGAACTCGACTCAACTCATTTGCAACCCTTTTAACAATTATTAGTTGTGAATATTATGATCATCTACACTAATCTTGAATATAAGCTTGTTTGAACAAATAAATTATAACATATAATCATCTATATTCATTAAAAGAAATATAAGATCTACACAGATTGTTGGCCTAAATGACTGGCCTAGCAAGCAACAAATAAAAAATTTTGATAAAAAATATCAAGTTTGAGAATTGATCCTTTAATTGGAAAAACTAGAAAACAAGGGGGGGATTTTGGTGATGCCATTTGAAGAAGCGATTCAACTCCTAAAACCCCTACAATTGAAGTTTATAGAAACTCCTTTGTAGGATTAGGAAATAAGCTCCTTTTAAAAATTTAGCGTTCTTGAACAATAATTTCTCAGGAGTTGACATGCGTAGAGCTTAATAATGAAAGTTTTTGTGTGGAGAAAAGGAGAGAGGGTGCAAGGGAGCAATAGAAAGAGAGAGGCAATGTACATGGCTCATACCTGATACCATCAAACTGGTTGGAGCAGGAGTTGGATGAGCGGTTGGAGAAATGTCCTTGCCAAAATAAGGCTGCCCCGGAACTGAAAGGAAAACAAATCAAGACTTGAGCAAATCATTTGAGAAGAAAATAAGAGGCAAAATATAAGTAAACTAGGTCAAGAAGCAATAAAACAAAACTCACGGGCATCAATACATAATCAAGAAACAAGAGGGAAGAATTTTAATACAGTAAAGTTTCTGTCTGCAGATGGAAAAAAGCATGAAGCGGAATTTCAGCATACAGATTATTTATGTTTTCTACCTACATCACAGATGTCGTGAAATAACTTGGTTCTAAAAGTAACATGTCAGCAAAAATAATGGACCTAAATCGGCTTTTTATTTCCAAAAGCACCCAAACTGAAGCAATCAACCATCTCATGAATGGGACATACACATTGCAGCTTCACTACCGGCAAAGTCTTCATCATACAGCACGAGGCTTTTCCTATAATTCAAGGCACGCCATATCACTCTTAAAAATTTCAGGGAAACACCGGATATAAGATAGTAAAATTTGTTATTTATTTCCCTAAATTTACTTTTGATGAGGAATACTATGACAGTGCAGACTTTCTCAAGAATTTGGACAAATAGGAGGAATGAAACTAGCTCATCAGCCAATATCCAAGATTGGCTTGGCACGCGTCATATCCCCAATAACAAGTTGAGAAAAAGAAGGTCAAACCTGAATTAAGAGGAATATAATAAACACCACCGACGACTCCGCCATTAGGACCGTCCATCTCATTTACCGTCTCGATGTCATCCATGCTAACCCCAAACCTACTCGAGAGCGTCTCAATCGAATCCCCCACCTCCATCACATAGCTCATCAAGTAGTTCCACAGCCCGCTCGAGCACCCACAAAAGAGGTGCAGTGAGATCACTGCCCCCATACGCGCCCTCCTCGTCGAATTAGGAAGTACAGCGAGCCCGTCGTAGGCTCTGGCGACCGCCCCGCTCACTAACCCCTCTCGCCCTCTCATGGTAAATGTGGTGTTGGCGAGATACTTCTTGTCGTAAAGGCAGGAGCAGTTCTTCCGGATGAAAAGGTAGTCAGGGCTACTGCTCTCGTCTGAGGTTACATCTTCGGGGAAAACGTCGAACATGCTCTGCACCAGAGAAAGGGTTACGTTGGGGGCGGCTTTGAAAGCGAGAAAAGAGGTGCAGATCCGAGCGGTGTCGGAGCAATTGAGTGGTGGATTGGTTGAGTGGCAATGGAAGAAGTTTGCGAGGAGGAAAACGAAGGCTAGAAGACCGATTTGGAGGATCTCAGACATTGAAAAAAAAAAAAATAACGCGCTAATCAAAAGAGTGATGAACGCGAATCTTAAACTGTGGATAGCCAAGCGGATCGATCCAGATGTTTTCGTTGGGGAGGAGCATTGGGGAACCCCGGCCTAGGAAAAAAGTGATCACAGATCACAGTGTGAGTTCTACCGCCGAAGAAGAGAGATTGCGACAGCTCCAGTGAGAATTGAGACAAGAGAAGTGTAATGAAGGTGGAAGTTGGTAATGATGATCAATTGGATTGGCGAGACAGTGGGTGGAAGACGGACAGAAGAAGAACGTGTTGGAAGTGGGCCCCTAAAGCGTTCCTATAGACGTTACAAAGCCCACGCTGGCCATGCCTTTTTTTCACTCTACGGAAGAGTACTTATTGTTGCTCGGAATAAGAACAACTAGGAAAAAAAACTTTTCGGGGGAAAATTTTTCGGCTTAGCCCATATCATTAAAGAAAATAAAGAATATAATGTTATTAAAGAAAAAATAATAATTATATTATTTGAACACCTTAGATGATCAAATGGAACTCCTTTTTCAATTATCTGGCAAATCTATTACAACATTGGCTTATGATGAAACTGTTAACAATGTGGATGAAGACTTTGGGTTTTCAAATTGGTTAAGAAAGATAAAACTTAAACCAAGAGTCGAATTATTTTGATGGAGAATGAGTAGATTTGCTATTCATACAAATGAGTTTTTGAAATATAGAAAACTTTATAATAGTGATCTTTGTGCAAGAGGGTGTCCCAAAGTTGAAGACTGTGTGCATGTTGTTGTTCATTGCAAATTTCTTATTGATAACATTTGCAAATTAAGATCTTGGGGATTCAATATTCCTATCTTCCACTCCTTGGCGGATTGCCTTTCACAACGCAGAAATCTTTCTAAAGTGTGCTTGGACATTGTAAAGATTTACTGTACATCAGTTTTTTGTTCTTGGAATTATCAGAATGATGTTAAACATGGCAAATCTACCTTACCCATTTCGGTTTTGGCTGCAAACATCTTATTCGCTGCTACAAACAGATATCTGATGCTAGTTAACTGGGATGCCTCCCTTCTTTGGAGTCTGAATCTTCATGGCATCCCCCACCACTAGATTGGATAAAAATAAATATGGATGCTTCGTTATTGGATTCAAATAAAGCAAGCATTGGTGGTATAGTCAGATATTCCAATGGTAGAAAGCTTCTTGTCTTTGGTAAGCAAAAATTGCATTGGGATATCAATCAACTTGAGTTAGAAGCTATTTCTACATTGAAAGAATTCTTAAGAGGTTGGATGTTTGAAAGCAAAGGAATAATAATTGAGGGCGACAACTATAATTCCATCAAATACCTTCATGACACTATGCTGAAATCAACACAGGCGGTGAATAACTTCTTTTCTGATAAGCTGTCATTTCTCAATGACTTTAACAAGGTAATCTTCCATCATACCTCTAGGAATTGTAATAAAACCGCTGATTTGTGTGCTACCTTAGCTTTGGAGAATAACTTTTGTTTTGATTCTTTTAAATTTTTTGATATTTCTTCTTCTTTGTATAACATTTTGAAGAAGGAATATGATTGCTGCATTGATTAGTTTGTAATAGCTTTTTATTTACCCTTAATGCAATTTGCAATTTTCAAAAAAAAAAAAATTCTATAGAAGTTAAAAGTATGAGTTGAGCTTTGACAAAATGAAATCTCAAGTAGTAGGCATGAATAAAAAAAATCAACTTTAAAAACAAACAAAGGGTTAAGGGAGTCAAAATGGGTCTTAAAGAATAATGAAAGCCATAAGCTCAAGTTAAGGTAAACCAACTAAGATGAAAATCGAAACATCAAAAATCAGCAAAACAAACAACATATCAAAAACTCAAAAAAAAAAAAAAAACTTGGTTGCCATAGAGGCTTTTGTGAAGTTGACTAGTTGCCACAAGGGTCACCCAAAGAGCCAGCAAAAGTTGGTGCCACTCATCATAGTCCATGAAAAGTCTGAAAATGAGGAAAAACAAAAGCCCCACGGAAACACAAAAATCTCCAAATGAATCCCACACAGATGGCTTAGGAACAATTAGGAAATGCCTCTTTAATCCTGTATAAATTTGTCCACTTTACTACTCTAAGAAAGCTGGTTTTTTTAATATTACTGCAAACAACCATTTCCAAAGTAGCAGACAACCATTTCCAAAGTTTAGACTCATTGATCTTAGGAGGTTTCAAGGGAGAAACATATTTGATTCTAAACCTAGAAGCAAGAGGAGACTCCATAGAAAGAAACCTCCAAATTGGATTACACCCAAAAACCTGTTATAATGAGTGAATATTTAGAATGCCCAAACCACCAAATGTCTAGGGATGACAAGTTTTGCTCCAAGAAATTAGATGCAGCTTTCTTTTGTTAACATTACCATGAAATATAAATCAGGAGCATAAGATATCAATTGTCTTGCAGCATGACTTTAGAATAATATAACCTCTAACCCAATAGGCAAAAGTGTTAGCAATAGTGACTTTAAGGAAATGAATTCTCCCTATAAAAGACAAAAAATTGACTTTCCAACCATCAAGTAGAGTAAACAATTTTGCTCATTAGTGATTGGAAGTTAACAAAAGTGAGCCTTTTAGGGGATATAGGTAATCCCAAATATTCAATAGTATACCTAGCTATATAAAAGCCGAGAATAAAAGAGATATCAGCCACCATAGAGGAGTAAGATTCAAGCTAGGTAGAGTTAATTAGGACCTTTCCAACTTTATACAAATAAGATTGTTGGCCCTTTGGTTGAAGCAAGAATTAAATAGCCCCACAAAAGCAAGATCTTTAGCTCCAATACTGAATATGAGATTGTTAAGCTCACCAAGCCAACTAAAATGAATAGTATTGCCACCAAATTTTTTAGACAAATATACAGCAATTGAAGTCACCCATAATGATCCAAGGAGATATAATAATTTAGGCTAAATTTTAAATTTGTTTCCAAAGAGATCTCTTCTCATCAAGAGAATTATAAGCATAAATAACCATAAGAAGAACAGAAGGGGAAGATCCATACAAGATTTTCCCAAGGATTAGCTGGGAGGAGAAGAGGGAGGGAGAGAAGGTGTTGCAAGAGGAGTCCGATTTCAGCCAAATCCGGGGGAAAGCACTAAAATTATCACAACAAGCTTCATTTTCAAATATTTTATGAGATTTAATGAACCAATTGTCCAAAACTAAAAATCTATGGATTTTGTCTTCAAGGATGAATAACATCTTGATCTTATATAATTTGATAAGCTCTTAAGAAGTAGCAATATTATCAGGGCTATTATAACCCCTGACATTCCAATAGCCAATTGAAGGGAGATTCATTGGGATTTGAAGGTTAAGAGTTTTGCCTTTTTAGCAAGTTTGAATCTTCTAAGTTTTGGGGTGGGGGGGTGTTTATTTTGAGAAGGAGCCTTGGTCAAAAGAAGGGGTTAAACTTGAATAGAGTTTAGGGGAAGTTCATTAGTTTATAATATAACAAACTTGTTGGGAGAGGAAATATTGTCGATTTTGGGAAGGGTGATTCATGGAATTTGTTTTGAGGAAAAGGTTTCTTCAGTAGAATAGTTGAGATTAGGAATACAATCTTTTCCATGGGAGGGGGAAGTGAGCAAGTGATTGGAAGGGTGGAAGGAGAGAAAGCCTTGGCAATGGGTTTAGGGGGAAGAGAAGGAGGAATAGTGGTCATGTAGCTAACATTAGCAGCATGCTGAGGCGTAGGTTGGGGGGAGGGGGATTAGTAATGGAAGTAGAGGTGGGGTCATTCTGAGTTTTGGCATCAATAGAATGGGACTTGTGACCTTTGTGGTTTTTGCTCTCACATCTACCTCTGGGGTGATGGATATGCTACTATTTTTGAGCTTAGGAAGAAGGAAAAAGGTTCGATGGATGCGTGAGAGAACCACAACCCTCACAAAAGATAGGTTTCTAATCATAAAGAACTTTGAGAATCAGGTCTTCATCATCCAACTAATTTGGAATTTCATCGGGTAAGGGAGACGCGCTAGTAATCAGAACACAAACCCTATCAAAGGTTAGACATGTCTTCTTGGTACTAAGGGAGTCAACCACAAGGGGTGAACCAACATAAATTGTAATTCTAGAAATGCCCTTAGGGTTTTATAGGAAAAGGGAAAGATTAAGATTTTTAATCTACAAATGAATGGAGGTTAACTCATCCTGTGTAGGCTTACATTTAGGGGACCATTTTTAAAGAATAAATGGTTTCCCTAAGAAGAACCATGCCCCCCCCCCCCCCCCCCCCCCCCCCCCCCCCCCCCCCCCCCCCTAAACTAGGCTATATCAAAATCCTCCAAAGCAATAAACTTAAGAAGAAAAAACCCATCATTCAAGGAGAGGATTAAAAGTGAACCTTTCAACTTCCAGACCTTATTAATAGCAAAATGCAAGCTTTTGTAAAAAGGCTGCCGACCAATTAAGCAACCAACGAGTGATAAACCCTATTCTAAAACCAAATTAGGTATTTCATTGGTAGAAAAGAGGATTTTTGGCTATGGAGGGTTGAAGAATATCAAGAACGCATTCTTGAAAGTTTCATAAGTGGTGAGGTTGGATATCCAATTTGTAGCTGTAAGAGTGAGAGGAGGCCCCAAAATAGAGGAGCCAGGGAGGTGGGGGATGTCTTATGGTTTGAGTTCCATGAAGGAGGCAAGGATAGAGAGATTCCCTCAACAGAAAGAGGCAGTGTAAAAGGGAGAATACCCCTAGCGGAGTAAAGGTTAAAATCTAAACAACTGATTAAAAAAAGTGAAATACAAGTTTGTTTGCTTTAAAATTCTTTAGAGAAAAATGATTTTTGTTTATTCTTTTGAAAAATATAATTAATTTTTATTTTGAATCAAAATACCATTGATAGCTTCTTAAGATTTAAAAATAATAATGTTTTGGCCTTTGGACTTCTCCACTGCATCATTGTCCTTTTATTTGTGTGTTTGTGTGTGTGTGTGTTTGTGATAAGATGACCATGTAGCTTAACTTAAATAAAGAGCAATAAATAGTGTTTATCAACACCATAATGATCTTGTTTATTGCTCCCAGAAAATTTTCTATGGTAGATTTGTGTACAAATAAAGACTTTACAAGATATTAATCAATTCAATTTTATTCATTGCCATATGTGATTATATTGATATATCATTTATAGAAATTGGTGTTGTAGAAAATGGGAGTTCTATATATGGTGTTGGAAGATTATGACAGCCCAAAAAGGACGGAGGGAGGAATTGGGATTTGAAAAATATTTATTAAATAAAATAATTAATATAAATTTTAAAAAAATTGAAAGTAAATGATGAAGAAACACAAGTGCAAGTAAAATAAAATAACATAATATTTTTATGTGTTTCGGCTAAAAAATTATCAAACATACATCTATGCTAGTCAACTCTTATTTTAGAATCCATTATATCTTAGGGTTGTCTTACAAACCTTATTTTTTAAAATAGAAAAAATTTCTTACAACCAAAGTACTCTCATATACAGGTAGGTACAACCCAATCCAATTATAATATAAACTTCACTAAGTCAAATGACTTGGATTAGGGGGAAAAAATAAGCTCAAATTATCTTATAATACAAGGATTGAAATATTTGAGGTGATTTTATAAAATATTGATATTCTTATCACAACATTTAAGTGGAATTTAAAGTTATTTCATTATAAAGTATATTTTAATTTATATGAATAATATTTTACTTCGAAATATTTTGATTGTTGATTAGAAATAATACATTTTAAATCATATAATTAAAATGGATATATTAAATTAAAATATTAACATACATTACTTTTGAGTATACATTAAATATAAAAAAATAAATATATGTCAAAGGCAATAAAATTTTCTTATTAATTATTTAGATTATGGAATTTAACATAGAAAATTTAATATAAGATATATAGTATTTTACCTAAAAATAAATATTTTCATGAAAAGTACAATATGCGAGAAATAAAATATTAAAAATGAAAAATTTAGAGAAAGAAAAATAAACTCAAGAACTTCAAGAGAAGTTGCTCTATTGAGTCCATTGAAGCTTTTAAACTATGATTTTTATCCTATAAAAATGCAGAGAAATATTAGATTCAAATAACTAGAAAATGTTTATTCATATGAGTAATTAAAAAAGACTCCAAAAATATCCAAAAGGATATAAAAAATGGCTATTCAACTTGTAATATAAAATTAGCTAATGTTTGAAAAATCATTATAAATTCAAAGTTGAATCAGATGTTTGTCATGTAACTTATCAGTGTGTATCTATAAAATCTAGTGAATTCAATAGAATAAAATCAAATTAAGAATTTAGTGATTACTAAACAATATGTATCAAAATAAAAATGGATATAATTAGATCTATTTTAAAACATATTAAATATTCATACAAACATTTGAAGTATTCTAAATAAAATTTATAAGAATTTTAATTAAAAATGGATATATTAAGTATACTAATGTAGCACATGGATATGATTCAATCACTAGGGTAAGGGAAAAAAGCATATGAGTTCAACCCAAAAAGGATTCATGAGGACTAATAATGAAAATATACATATTTTTATATTTTAAGAGTTTGAACTTATGTGATTTTTAATTTTTTGTATTTAGCATTGTAAGTGTTATGTTGACTTCATATTACTATATTTTGCTTTTTTAGTAATCATTGTATTATGTCTAACTTAAATTCAAGGTAGTAAGGGTCGGTCATGCTAGAGTGTGTGTGTGTATGGACACAAGCGTGGACCAAGGGGGGCCAATCACTCCTTTCTCATCCTTTTCCCACTTATTTTGAATTTGAATGAAGAGGTGTGTGTCTTTATTAGAATTCAGTTATATAAAAACTCCTTTGGACTGAAATGAAGTAGGTTTTATTGTACTTTTATTTTTTTGGAGAAAATTTCAAAGGGGTAGAAAGCTTGGTGGGTGGCCCTTTTCAAATAGGTTGGGTGATCTTCCTGAATCCCTACTTCGGTGGGTAGGTTATAATTTTATGAATTTTTTTATTGTAAGTTTCTACCATTATGTTCTAATATTTATAATTCATAAAAAGGAACAAAATCTAGTTCTTTCTATCTAATTCCAAGTCTAATCGTACTTTTTAGAGATGACCAAGAAATTTATTTTCATTGGACTAATCGTATTCTTCTTATTATTTGACCAATCAAAATTGATTTATATTCTACTAAAATTTGTAGATCATAAGACCACATCTCATGCTTTAATAACCCTAAATTACTTTGCATCTATTCTAGTCAAATTTCTAGAGAATAAATCAACCATATTTGTCATTCTAGTGCTTTAGTTATTTTAAGCCACTTATAAAATCTAGAAAAAGTATAAAAAAAAACATAAAAAAAATCTCAGAACTTTCAAATCACATATAGGAAGTTTTCTTGATTATTATTAATCAGAATCACTAAATTTAAGCAATATTATTGAAAACAACAATTAAATCCTTAACATTTATCTTTTTGGATAGAGTTGACCTATGTCTCTCCTAAAGCATATTTGGACCACTTAAATATCCCAAATCCTTATTACATTTTATAGAAATAATCAATCCCAATTTTGGTAGATTTGAATATCTATAAATATTTTCCTTTGTATTATCTCCATATGTCATGTATCTACCATCACTTTGTTTTAATGTGTAAATTTTACTTTATCACCCATCATATAACTTGAACAATCACTGTCCAAATTTAACAAGCCTTTATGGATTTTTCTTTGAAGGCATTCCTAAAAAAGAAAATTAAATATTAAATTTTTAAACCTAAATGTTTTTGTGTCTACATTCTAAATGAGAAATATGATATCTAGCATGTGGGTTTTGAATTGTGCTTTTATTTTTTGGTACCTATACATAAGATGTTTATCTAGCATTTTGTGATCTATTAACGTAGAAATTAAATGAGATATGTCATATTTTATCAGAATAGTCACCACATTTAAGTATAATATTTATTAGATGTGATACTTGCTGAAACACTATAATGAGCATGTGATCCAAAACTTGGTTCTACTCTTACTATTAAAAGAATGTTCTCATTTTAAGTTTATAAACAAGCAATGAATGATCTTATAAAAAGTTCATTTTACTTTTCAAATCATCACATTTATTTTTAAAATTATTAAGATACATATCTAAAATTTTATGCTCTTTTCCTAAACCTTTATATTTTTTTCTTTAATTTCTTATATTCATCAACTATTTAATTAAATGCATAATCTAATTCTTCATAAGATATATCATTACATACCACTTGAGAATTTAAATCAAATTCTCATATTGTCATAAGATAAATATTGACCACCCATCCGATGAACTTGAATTTACATTAGCCCATAATGTGTTCTTCTTCTTGAAGTGCTTCTTTTTTTTTCTTGCTATTTTTTCTCCATATTAATCTCTTTCTTATTTGAAGACTTAAGATTAGAACAACCCTCTCTTACATGTCCAGGCTTTTTTCCATGGTGTTAAGTGTAAATTCTATGCTATTTTTTACCTTCAAATTAGTGAAAATGAATTATGTTTGTGCATGAAATACCTAGAAAAAGGTAAAAATCTACAAGTGATAAATGAGCACCACAGAACCCATAGTTTTTGCGACGCAACGTTATTATCTACAATGCCACAGTGCCTAATTCATATATTATAGTGCCGATTGCTCTGAAATTGAAGGAAAATAAGCGCCCATGTCGATCCAATTTCAAGTTTGCAGTGTTACATAGAATCACAACATCATAAATCCATATTACATCTCCTAGGTCTCCAAAATTTAAATGCTGGAGCACCGATCATCACAATGTCACAGTATTGGATTGCACATTTAATTGGCCCAATGCTCAACTTATCCAATGCCATGGTGGCGTAGTTCATGAATGAATAAGCCCCATTGATTAAGCCAAAAAACACATCAGTTCAGCCAACAGATGCATCGAGTTAGAGCAACACCAAAGTGGAGCATGCATAATTATGTTGAGGCCCTTGTTCATTTAATAACATTATAGCACCACCATTTTGAGCACTGTACACCTAAGGTCATTCTTATACTTACTATAAATAGTTTTTTAGTTATTTTATTTAGGAGTTCAACTAGTTTCAGTAGATTTTTCTAATATTTAGTGTAGTTCTTTAGTGCAACTTAGAGAAAAGTCTAAAGGAGGCTAGGGAAGTGTAAGATGCTTTCATTAGAAATTTTTCCTATCTTGTTTAAGCAATCTTACCATTAGAGGAGAAAGGAGTGTGGAGAAGTCAATTGTACTATCTTGGTGAAGTTTTTCCTTATTGATTCTCTTGTATCTTTCTTTTATGAGTGAAGTGAAAATGAGTTTACTTTCAAATTTTCCTATGTATGGCTAATTTCTGAATTTTTGGCTAATGATGTAAACATAATGCAACTACTAATGTAGACTCTATTGATTTGAGTGAAATTATATTTTTTTCAATACCTCCCATTTTTCATTTAATGCACACAATGTCCATATATATAGTTAATGTTTAGTATGGAGGATTACCTCGATGGGGGAATATTGAAACAAATAGGAATATTTGAATGGATTTTTACGTACCTAAATATATGATGTTTAACCTTCAAGGTTCTATGGAGATATAAAATTGTAGGAATGTCTTGAATCTTTCTTTTCACCCCTACAAGCTTAACAGAGATTTAGGGATACACATGCTCTAATCCACATAAATAGTTAGGAGTCTCATTAGGAAAACATTATCATTTACATGCTTTAGTACAAAACATATTTATAAATTGGTATCATCTCATCTAATATTTATTATCTATAAGTAGTAGAAACTCAAATCACCTCTTTCATGTTTAGTAGGATAAATTCTACATCTGTAGTAAACTATGCTAGTTTATTACAATTTAGTAGAATATTTCCTCAAGGGATTGACACTCACTCAATCATTTTATTACTTTTATTGACACATATACTTTCATATATAGTGGGTAATTTTAGCATCAAAGAAAACCTGAACATTAATTGATCCAAAGATATATTTTATTTCATACACACAATCAGTTATTCATGTGCCCACAAAACCACCCACATTAAGTTCTTGGAACATTGTTGGGGAAGTAACGTGCATATTATAATTTTAAACTATATTGTTAAAATAACTGAATATTTTGATCTACTTATATCTTGTATCTTCATTTTTATTATTTTTATTAAAATTTAAAAAAGATAAAAGAAGATAGTTTGTTTCTTGTTTAGTTTTTTTTCTTTATTTTTTTTTGGTTGCATTGTAGTTACATGCTTAGTAGATTTATTAATGTGACTTTATTGTTTGATTCTTAGATTTAAGGGACTCTTACAAAAATTAGAAAAATTAAAAAGATTTTTTCTTTAGAAATGTTTGAACCAGTATAAGATCATGACCATCATAGGCCTCTTAAGGAGTCTATTAATCCTATAGTTGATGAAATCCACCAGAGTATCAATTGACCTATCATATAGGCCAATAACTTTGAACTAAAATCCTCCATAAATTAGATGGTTTGAAATTCCCAGTTGAAACAAAATCCTATTGATGATCTCAACCTACACTTTGCTAGCTTCTAAAAATCTATGTAATGTTCAAATATAAAAGAGGCAATGATGATGCTATTAGGCATCATGTTTTTCCATTTTCTCTAAGGAATAGCTAAGATGTGGTTGATATTATTTCTCGTAGGCTTAACAACCAATTAGAATAAGTTGTCACATAAATTTCTAACCAAGTATTTCTCACCTTCAAAAACTGTCAAGCATAGAAATCATATAACATCTTTTGCCCAGTTTGAAGGAGAGTTAATTTATGAATGTTTGGAGAGGTTTAAGAAAATGCTTAGGAAATACCCTCATCATTCTTAACACGATTGATTAGTTATTCAAACTTTTTTATAATGGATTTATAGGATCTCTTAGATCAATTATAGATACAACAATAGGAGGATCTTTAATGTCTAAGTCATTTGAGGAAGCCAATGAATTAATTAAGAAAATGACTATAAATAATTTTTAGTGGCCTTCTAATATTGTGAATCCTAAGAGAGCAGCTAGTGTTTATGAAGCTGACTCTTTACTATTCTTACTGCTCATATAGTTGTAATTAGTATAATACATATAATAATCATATGTGTAGTTAATATATAATATGATGTATTATCTTGTTGGAGGAATATTAGAATAAATAAGAAGGTAAAAATAAAATTTTGTCATGCCTAGACATATGATGTTTAATATTTTATGTTTTATGGTGATATTAGAATTATAGGAAGGCTATAAACCTCCTTTTTACCCCTATAAGCTTGATAGAGGTCTTGGGATGCATATGCTCTAATCCATATTAGCAAATAAGAATCTCATTAGGAAAATATTATTTATTTATAGGCATTTTTCCAAAATATATTTTGAAAGTTCTTAAAGGTTGTTAGAACTTTAAGAACTAGTCCGAGGATAACCAAGAGGGGGAGGGGGAGTGAATTGGATATTACAAAAATTTATGGAAAAAGAAATTCTTTTAGAAACCTTTCAAACCCACACACAATAATCGACACTATGGATATGGAAATAAGTAAAATTAACAACAATAAAATAAATTAGATTTTTCAACCAGACATATAATTGTAGGAAATAAAGTGTGAAAAATAATCAGAATGAATATATCAGAATTTATAGTGGCTTGGTTAACCTGACCTATGTATACTTCTTGGAGACTCCCTCTTCAAGTATTTCACTAAATAACAGTGACTCTCCATTTGCTCTCACAGTAAGGCGGAGAAGCCTGTACATATACTATTTAACCACCTCGGAGCACCAGGGAATCATGACTCTTTTACAGGCAGAGAACCTCAACTATATTTTCACCCTCCAAGTGATTGTCAGAGAATCACAACTATATTTTCACCCTCCAAGTGATGGTCAGAGAACCACAACTATATTTTTACCCTTCAGTGATGGTCAGAGACCCATAATCTTTGCTGAAGAACTTTATCTCCGGAGCCACAAAGAATCCAGGCAGATGCTTATAGATACTAACCAAGATTCTTGCTTTGAGCAACCTTGTGAATCCTCTCACAACTTCTCCCTAAAAAATCTCTCTTTTATCTCACAAATCTCTCCTTCTTCTCTCCCTCAAGGCTCTCTCTCCTGAATTCACAATAGCCAAAAGATTTCCTAATGGAAGTATTAGAAAACCTTAAGTAATGGGTTTCAAGAAACCCTAATTTTTAAGTTCCATCTTTTATTCGTACTGTATGATACACGTATTGTTCAGTACAATCAGCATAATTTAGATTCATCTAACAAGTTCATGGAAATGAACTTTCAACCTTTATAACATTTCATGCAGTATGATCAAAATATCGTACGGTACAAACTGTATAAATTTCTTTTATTCATTTGGGATGACTCTTGGGATGGCTAACTTTATACATTATTAATTATCCAGAACTGTGGACATCGTAGAATACAATTAGTGTAAAAATCATATATTTTATTTGGTAAAATCTTTGGGATATCCAATTTTATACACTATCAATTATATTGTACGAACTGTATCATACAATATGATCGATCATAATAATTATCCTTGATTTGATTGTCTAATATTGAGGGTTTAATTAAGAAACATTTTAATTAGGGAGTACAATACAAAAAAAATCATATAGTATGTTAAACACATAATTAGTATCTTTCTTAACCTGGCAGTTAGGATTTTGATAGAGCACAATATATCATACAATACAAATAAAAATAATATAGTATGAAATAAAGTCGTACAATACAAAGCCAAAATCATACAATATGAATTACTTTAAAAAAACTCTCTCAAAAAAATTTCTCTCTCTCCCGCATGTGTGTGCAAGGTTACTAAGCAATGATATCCACTCAATTATATGATGCAACTAAAGAAGAGAAAAATACATAATAAATTAAAAAAATATAGACTGTAAACCTAGTCTACCTAATCTTGAGCTGATAAAAATGTCAAGTGAATGGTGGATTAATTTCTTAAAATGTTATTAAACATAAAATAAAAAAAATATCATAGAATCAGGAGAAAGCAATAATAGATATAATAATATTAGTTATCATCAAAATCACAGTGCTTGTATTAGATTTAGAATAATCTCCCCCTTTTTTATGATGACGAATAATATTGTTTAGAATTTTTAAAAACCTGATTTCCTCTAAACTCCCCCTTAGATGATAACCATATGTAAAAAAAAAAAAAGAATAACAACACATAACCACACAATAACAACAATACAATTCTCCCCCTTTTGACATCACAAAAAGAGGAAAAATAGTAGGAAGGAAAAACAAAAATAGAAAAATAAACATAAGACAAAATCAAAATAGATTTTTTTTAATCAATTTGCTCCAGTAAATAATAAATTTACCTTATTATTAGAAGAAATCATCAAGAAATGAATTGACCAACTAAAATTTAGAAATGTTAGAAATCGTTCTTATTAACCCTAGCTTGAACTCCTTACAGGCCAAAATCTTTTTTAAACAAAAATATAAATAAAAAAAGAAATTTGATAGGAAAAGTGATTTTTTTATATTTAATTTTAGAAAAATATCTAATAGAATAATATTGCAAAGTGATCAATTAGAAATCATAACATTCAAATTCAAGTATAGGAGATATCAATTATCACAGGGAGTCTTCTAACATTTTATAGATTTGAAAGAAAGGCAAGCTAACTCTTAGTGGCCTTATTTTATACATCTTTATCAGCTTTTGGTGCACATTACATATCTTTTAATTTTTGTATGTACATAGTGCTTCTTGCAATTATTTGGCAGTCATTACACATCTTTTCATTTTTTTGGGATCATTTTGTACCTCTTTTCATTTTTGCATGCTTGTTCCATTTGTAAATCTTAAAAAAATTCTAAGTTCTGAGATTATATTCTAAATATGAGAGAGAATAAACTCGCTCTCTTATATATGGAAGAGTAAACCATAAAACAAATTCCTATCCATATAATAAAAGCAAAAAACTTGATTAAGAAAACTTGAAAGAGATTCACTAACTTGGAACATTATTTATAAAAGATAGATTACTGTAGGAAGATAAAATAGATCTCTATTTCAAATTCTAATTTTTAATTTGAAATAGATTTTGATTCAAAAAGAAAATACACCGCCAAAAGAGATAGAGAAAGAGAAACAATAATCAATGTTTCTTCATTTAACTATTTTAGAGGTGTCAATCACTGCTTAACATGTTTATAAATAAAAATAAGACATAAGTGTCATAAAAATCAATATCAAAAGTAAGCAGTGATCTGATTCTCAAAATACTGAAGGAAATTAACAGAAAATCAAAGCATAAAATAAGAACACATAAATAGAAATAAAAAATAAATAAAATAAAACAAAAATACAAAAAATAGAAATAGAAAGCATCAATTTCAAGCATGAATGTCTATTATACCTATTCTGGTTCTTAAGGTGCTAAAGATTCCAAAGGGTAGTGGTTTTGTAAATATATCAGCAAGTTAATTTTTGGCGGCCACATGAGGCAAGTAACTCTATGTCTCCTTTGGTAATATGGTCCCTAATGAAATAGTGCCTTATGTATATGTGTTTTGTCCTGGATTATTAGAATAGATTCTTTGAAATGTAGATAATACTAGTATTATCAGATAAGATTTGAATGGTGCCTACAGATAATCCTAAATCTAGTATATATTTCTTAACCAAAGAACTTGGACCATATAATATCCTAAGGCTATATATTCAGCTCAGTAGTGGACATGTTAACTGAGTTCTGCTTTCTACTGGATTAGGAGACTAAGGCCTGTCCAATGAATTGACATGTTCTAGAAGCGTTTTTCATATCAACTATATATCTTGTAAAATCTAAATCAAAATATCCTATAATTTCAAAGGAAGTGTTATGCCTATATTTTGGGTTCCTAAGAGATATTTAAGGATTCTCTTTATAGCAGTCAAGTGGGACTCTTTTGGATCAACTTGAAATCTAACATAGAGACTAATATTAAAAATACTATTAGGGATGCTAGTAGTCAAGTAAAGAAGTGATTGATTATTACTCTATATTTCTTTTAATTAATAGATTATCCATTTGAATCATTATTTAACTGAACAGTTGAACTCATGGGAGTGTTTATTAGTTTGGCTTTATTCATTTCAAATTTCTTAAGGATGTCCTTAGTATATTTTATTTGACTAAGAAAAATTTCATCATCCTTCTGCCTCATACTAAATCAAAGAAAGTAAGTCATTTCTCCCATTATACTCATCTCAAGCTCCTTACTCATTATTTTTAAGAATTCATCACCTAAATTTTTATCAGAAGTGTTGCAACCCATGACCCCGAGTTTGCGATTTTGATGATGACAAATAACATCATTTGAATTTCTATTCATTGAATATTATTTTATTTGCTATTGTCCGTGAGTACTAACATTTCAAGAAGATCAAAAGCTACTCAGGATGAAAGGAAGACTCAAGAATGGGTAGATTAGGAGTATGAGTCTGTAATGTATTTTTTTGTTTATTTTATTTTTATTTTTTTGAGTCTGGCCACAAAATGCATAAAAATCTGAGAAACCATGCACACACACAGGGGGAGAGTGTTTTTAAATAAAAAATTTAGAGTTTTTCTTTCTCTGTAGATCGTACTGTACGATGTTATTTCGTATCATACGATCAGAGCTTTATAGGACGATTCTGTGAATAGATCATACCATACGAATGTAATCGTACTGTACAATATGTTCAAATCCAAAACCCTAGACATCATTTTAACTTAAGATATTTTATGCCGTTAGTACTGTACGAACAAGTTCATACTGTACGATTTATTTTAAATACTTACTTAATTTAACCCGTGATTAGTGCAAGAAATCCAGGCTTACTTATAATTTGAACATCGTACTATACGAACCCCTTCGTATAATACGATGAAAAGAGATGAATTATAATAGTCCCGAAGATCATCCTAGACGATCTCTTGGGTTTTGTCTCATCGTACTGTACGATGTCAATCGTACCATACGATGAACAGAGATGATGTTTGATCGTCCCGGATATCATCCTATATGAACAGTATTGTTATGGACTGTACCGTATGATTTAAAATCATACTGTATGAATGTTTTTGAACTGTTCGTACCACTTCGTACCAGGATGAAGTCTATTTATACATATCGTACAGTACGATTAGAAACCGTACTGTACGATAGTAATGGCTACTTTGAGATTTCAGGGATTTTGGAGCCCATTTTTAGGTGTCAAAATTGTAATGTTTTGGGTGTGTGAATCAAAGAGGAGAACGTGGTTAGAGAGGAATTCCGAGGGAGAGAGCTCTTGAGAAGTTCTTTAGGGTTTGAGAGAGGAAGGAGAAGGTGAGCATTGTTGGAGAAGAGGTGTGAGGGAGATCACACGGTTGCTCCGAACTTGCTGCATCTTGCTCCTCCTGTGGCCCTAGAAGAATTTGTGGGAGGATCTCCAAGGGGAAAGGCTCTTCTACATCCGTGATCTCGAGGTACTCTGCCTTCTCTAGGAGGGAGAAAAATGAGAAGGTTCTCTACCATCGCCAAAAGGGTGAAAATTGAGTTTGGCACTCCGCTACGCCGGGTTGGTGAAAGGGAGTGTTGTAAGGGCTTCTTCGCCTTGCCAAGGGGGGCAAAAGGAGAGCTATTGCCTGTAGTGAAATACCCGGAGCGGAGATCTCTGGGGAGTGGACATAGGCCATTGTTTGACCAAACCATTATAAAAATCTCGGTGTGCTTTTTCCTTATTATATTTTATTAGTGCGCGTATTTTATTTTACAATATTTGCTTGGAAAAATTTGTGAAAAAAAGTTGTTTAAATTTTCATGTTAAACTTTTAAAAACATCAAGAAAAATTAGAACTTCTGCTTAGGTTTTAATTATTATCAAAAAGTTTTCACAATTCACCCCCCTCTTGTCCATCTAGTAACTTCAAGAAGATCCAAATAGAATATCATCAACATAAATTTAGATAATGAGCAGTTCATCTCCTACCCTTTTTAGAAATAAGATGGTGTATATACTGAAAGTTCGTTAGGGATTTTAAGCCCTTATGAACTAGCCGAAGGCTAACTAAGTGGGGGGGGGGGGTGAATTGGTATTTTGAAAATTATTTTGAATCAAAACACAATCACAAACCAAAATCACCACAATGAAAAATGAAAGTGCGAAATAATTAATTATGGAAGATTAATAAGAAAAGAACACAGAAATTTATAGTGGTTTGGTTAACTCGCCTTACGTCCACTCCCTAGAGGAGCCCTTTGGGTATTGCACTAAACACCGTGACTCTCCTTTTGCTCCCACATCAAGGCAGAGAAGCCCTCACAAAAACTCCTTTCCACCAACCCCAGTGAGGTAGAGAACCTAACTCCTTTTGCTTTCTCCTGAAGCAGGCAGAGAACCTTAATCGATTGCTGAAGAAGACCTCTCTTAACCCTCCAAGGACAAGAGACTCTACTGGAAGAAGAAAAAGTGGAACAATGCTAGGAGCAACCTTTGTGAAACTCCCTCACAAGCTCCCCCTTACAAAATTCTCTCTCTCTCTCCCTCTCCTTTAGGCTTTCTCAAGTAAAGACAACAATAAAAGATTACCTCTAAGGTAGAGCAAGTAATCTTAAATCGAAGAGCTTCAGAATAGCTCTTATTTTATACAAATCAACTTTATTATCCAGGCCAATAGGGGTATTGACCTGGCCGATCAGCGTAAATTTTTCTCAATAAGCCCTATCGGTTTGGGACTATTAGAGTAATTTTGGCCACATCATCCAGGACGATAGAATATCATCATGGTCAATTAGTTCAAATCAAAGGAAAATTGTTCTGAACATCGCCCTGAATAGAAGTAGGCCAATGTCAATCATCCACTCCATCGTCCCGGTCGATCTTGCGATCGGCCCGGTCGATGTGATCGTGCAATCAACCTTAATTGCTTTCCTTAATTACCAGATTAATTTAGGTATAATTATGCTTCATCGTCCAGGCCAATTTGGATATCATCATGGACGATGTCCTAAAATAAAGAATACCTAAATAAATCATGACAGTTGATTTTTTCTGATTTGAGTATATCGTCCCGACCGATACAATATCGTCTAGGCCGATCGGCTTAAAGATGGCTGCCTTAACCATGATGCCTTGATTAGAGTTTCTATTTTTGAGTCGATCATCTAGGCCGATATAAATATCAGCCCGACCGATGTTACCAAAAATAGTAAACTTTAAGAAACAGTCAGAAATTCTCCCAAGGTGTGTGTGTGTGCAAGGTTACTTAGCATTAGGAGCCACATCTTGTACAATAGACTCAAGAAAAGGAAAAGTTTATAAAGTGACTCGGACTTAGTCTACCCAATCTTGAGTTGGTTCCAATTACCGTCTGATCTTATGGACCTGAAATGTTATTAGGTAAGGCAGTTGTAGAGAAACAAGAGTATTTGCTATCATCAAAATCATAATCCATGAAAATAGATTCACAACAATGTCCCCCTTTTTTATGATGGCAAACACATAACGAACAATTCTAAGTAGTTAAGACAACAATGTTCTGGAAGAAGTGCAAACATAGAGAACATCAAATATCAAAATAGAACAGTACAAGTATAAATATACTACTCCCCCTTTTGATATCTCAAAAAGGAAGAGTCAAACAAAAAACAATGCTAAAACTAAACAACAGAAGAAAAATAGAAACTAATCAACAGAAAAAAATAGAAGCAAACTTAAAGAAAACTAGTAAAGTGATGGGCCTTGATCATCTGAAGGAGGAGGTGGTGGTGGAGGCTGCTGAAGGTTTCTAGTCAGTGTAGCAAACGGTGCACCAAACTAGAATATGTTATAGTCATGCTGCTACTGCTGGTGAGCAACGTAGGCGTTAAAATGGGCTAAGTCCTCCGTGCGGTGTTGCTCGTAGGGGGCTATGTCCTCAACATGTTACTACTCTTGTGCAGCAATGTAAGTGTCAAATCGAGCCTCCCATTAGTCAAAGCGCTCCACCAAGTGATCTAGCTGAGAGTGCTGGCGAAGCGGAACAGGTGCAAGAGTAGGTGCAGGAGCCTCCTCTTCCCCCGCCTGAGCTTCCCCATCCCCTGGGTGGAGACGAGTACTATGAAGAGTTTGAAAGGAAATGTTAGAGTAAAAAGCAGGTTGGAGGTTTGGTGGACCAGGATATTGGAGGTTATACTTTGATTCTAAGACATAAGAAATGATATGTCCTAGGGCTAGATTTGGTTTCCTCCTATGACCTGGATCCCGAATGGTAGTAAGATGGTCGATGTAACGAAAGATCCGGTTGATAGCATTGAATTCATGATTTGTTAAAATGTAAAAGATGGTGAGTGAAAGAAGGGGAGTGATGTGAACATGATCACCAGCCTTAAAAATTATCGAAGTACGAAGGACGTGCTGGATGATCTTAGTATCCTTGAGTAAGGTGCTAGTATTGCCCATGTGAAACTGGGCATTAGAGTTGCGAAGAAAATGATTGGCTAGAGCCCAGTAAAAATTAGGATCAGAGCATAGGGTGTAAATTTTATCCCCTGTGGAGGAAAGCTGCAAAATCTCCGCACAATCCTGATATGTGATCTCGACAGGGCATCGATTCACATATGAGACAATAGAGGTAAAAGTAGAATTAATGCAAAGACTTATAAAGAACTCATAGAGCATTTCAGAATTGAATGGGACAGCAAGAGTCAGAAGAAAGCACAAGGAGGTATGGGCAAATAAGTCTAGTACTGGATAAGAGAGAAAATTTGGATTGATTGCCTGGGAGACTACAATTCCGGCCTCCTTATAGCGCTAGTAGGCGGCTTGGTCAACCTCCTCCAAAGGGTCCAGAGTGGCCCTCGAGGAACTTCTAGATGGGTGACGTGAGTGCTTTCCTCAAGCCATTTTCACAAAATAGTAAGAAAATAGAGAACAGGAAGCAAAGAGAAGAATTTGGTGTGAAGAAAACGGCTGGAAGGGCTCGGTTTATAAAGAATTGGCTAGATCAGCTAGGCCAATCGTAGGATCATCCATGCCGATATGGTTCAATAATTGCGTATAGGACGATTGGTCAAAAAGGTGGTACGATCATCTGGGCCGATTAGATATCGGCCAGGATGATTAAATACAGGCGATCGTCCCGATGAGTCAAGCCGGACGACCATTAAAAAAGCAGGTCATCCGGGCCGATTCGGTGGATCGTCCAGGATGATGTCAAATAATGGATTGTACCGGCCAAATTTAAAACATTTAAATCATGTGCCATATGTATCGGCCAGGCCAAACAGGTGGATCGTCCGGGCCGATTGTTCAAAAATGGATCGTCCCAGCCAATTTTAAAGATTTTAAACGTATATCCACGTGTATCGTCTAGGACGAACATGTGGATCGATCAGGATGATTATCCATAAATAGGATAACATCATCCGAGCTGAAAATTTGATCAGCCAGGTCGATATAAATGATTGAAGCAGAAGACGATCAGATTGGCCAGGCCGATATTGGATCGTCTAGGACGATCAGAAGTAGAAAATCAAATAAATCGGCATAGGGGAGTTTTTAGAGTTAATTGATCGGATCGTCATGGCTGATAGGGGTATCGGCCGGGATGATGCGAAAAAAGTTGAGAATCAGAGGATAGATGGAGATGATCAGAGAAGGCCCAATAATTTAAAAAATAAAATAAAAAAGATAAAAAAGATAGAAAAGAGAAGAATAAAAACCTTTTTTGTTGAGCTTTAGCAAGGCATGAATATTATAAATGCTCCAAGTAATTGAATTTTAAAGATTTATAAGACCAATGAGTTAACAATATTAAAATTTGAAAATGGTAGAATATCCTATCCTGTTAACCCTAGCTCGGACTTCTTTCAGGGCAAAAATCATATTTTGAAAACAAAGGACCTAACTCAGAACAAACTAATTGGGTAAGAAAGAAAGATCTGTTCAAAACTTGGTTCTAGAGAAAATATCTTATAAAATAATATACCAAAGTAATTTGTCTCAATCATAGAATTTGAAATCAGGCCTTCGAAAATATCATGTAACCCATGAATTCTTCTAAAATTTTAAAGTTTGAAAGAGAAGTAAGCTTATTTTTGTGGGCTCATTTTATGCATCTTGTCAATTTGAATGGTGCACTTTGCGCATCTTTTGATTTTTGATACACTTTTGTGTATATTTTTCAATTTGGCGTAATTGCTCATCTTTTTTTCTTTGGCGTCATTGGCCCTTTTTTTTTTTTTGCAAGCTAGATCCCTTTTCAAAAACTCTTAAATATTTTTAGTTGTGAGTAGATCTTTAAGATATTAGAGAAGAAAAACTCACTCTCTAATATAAGGAAGAATAGACCACAAAGCAGACTTAGTAATCATATGATAAATGCAATGGCAAGATTTCAATTAACTTGGAAGATATATAAAAACTTTGAATATTATATATATAAGGTATATTATTGTAACAAGATAGAAAAGATCTTAATTTCAAAATCTAGTCGTTAATTTGAGATAGATTTTTATTTAGAAAAGAAAATTATACCACTAAAAGAGGTTGGAGGGAGAGAAAATCATCAACGGTGTTTCTCCCTTTAATTGATTTAGAGATGTTAAATATTGGCTATAAATCTTCAAAAATTAAAAACTAGAAAAAAATTATTATAAAGTAAGAAGAAAGCCAAAGTAAAAACAATAACAAACATGAAAAGCTAACACAAAAATAAAAGATAGACAATAACAATAATCAACAGAGTATGCAATCTAGAACTTATTTAAGCAGCAAGTTTAAGCAATTATGAGCCGCGAGCCTCCGCTGTTCAAGCTCTCATGAGGTCTTTGGCAAGAGCACACCTACAAAAATCATCAACTGTTAGATTTAGGAACGCAAATTGGATTGGGTCCCTCCTTATGAAAAGAAGAATGTAATGCTGTGAAATATGAAATTTTGGCTCCAAACCCAATGTGTACTACGGTGAATTGTGTAAGTGTGTGATGTGTCCTAACATGCCACATGAAAAACATCTAACATCAGGAAAATGATTTTTAAATCAATTCGGGTTATATTGTCTCTTCCTAGGTTTTGGCTTTAAATCAAGTATTGATGTATTCCAATCTCTCTCAAGTGTATTCAATTTTGCTTTAAACCTCAAGTTAGCATTTTCTAAATCAACATCCAAATAGTTCTTTTTATGCTCATATTCTTTAGTAGAAGCTTTAAAATTAGAAGATTTCAAAGAATCATGCTCAACAAATAATTCAGAATGCTTATTATTTAAATCATCAAATTCATCAAGTAGAGACATGTGATTGCTATCAATTTGGAGGTGATCTTTACTCAAAATTTCATGCTCTTTTTGTAAATTCAAAAACTCTAATTTCAAACTAGCATGAGTTTTCTTAAGTTTTCTATATGATGCATGAATTTTCTCACATATTTCGAGCAATTGGTCATAGGTTGGTTCACATACCTCTTCTTGGTCACTTTGACCAAGATGATCATCTGCCATTAAGCTCAAGTTTGTTGTTTATTCCTCGTCCTCAGTCTCAGAGGAGTCAGATGTAGATTCCACCCAAAACTCCTTTTAAACTCGCTTCTTATCCTTCCTGGCCTTAGGTTTCTCCTCACTATTTTCTTTGCTTGAGTGATCCTTAAGTGTAAGACAATCAGCTTTGACATGCCCAGACTTCCTGCATTCAAAACAAACAATATCAGAGGAACTTTTAAATTTTTGCTATCCTTACCTCTTTTCCAACTCTGATGATGCTTTTGGCTTTTTCTTAGAAAAATTTTGAACTGCTTAGTGATGTAGGCAACTTCATCGCTTTCAGATCCGGATGAATTTGTATTTGTTTCATTGGCCTTCAGTGCTATAGCTTTATCCTTCTTTTTCTCACCTGTATTCAGATTTCTTTGATTCACTCCTTGCTCATAAGCAATGAGTGATCCAAGTAAGTTATCAATCGAATAAATGTTCAAATCTTTGGTTTTAGTAATTACAGTAATCTTAACATCAAAAGAAAAAGGCAAACATCTCAAAATTTTATTAACCTTTTCAAAATTTGTGAGTTCTCTTCCTAAAGAACGCAATGATATAACAATTTGAGTAAATCTTGTATACATTTCAGAATTTGATTCATGAGGTTTCATATGAAAAAGTTTGTAGTCATTCAAAAGAATATTCAAACAAGATTGCTTAACTTCATTAGTTCCTTCATAAGTAATACAGAATTTATCCTAAATTTTTTTACCAGTTGTGCAAGTTTAAACACACATGTAATTTTTAGATTTTAAAGCACAGAAAAAGTAATTCAAACACTTTGCATTAAGTTGAGCTAAATCCCTATCATCATGAGTCCATTTAGTGAAAGGAAGTGGAACAGTAATACATTAAGTTTACCAATTGGAGGTGTATAACCATCCTTAACAAGCTTCCACATGCGATAGTCAATCAATCGTAAAAGGTAGACATGGAAGTTTTCTAAAAATCAAACGGAATATTATCAAATAAAGGTGGTCGAGTGGAATACCCTTCCACAGTATTACGTTTACCAAAATTAGCCATGGATCGAAATTCAAAAGCTTTCAAAAACTTATTTTTATGAATCCCGCTCTGATACCACTTGAAAGTTAGTTAGGGATGTTAAGCCCTTATGAACTAGCCCAAGGCTAACTAAGAGGGGAGTGAATTGGTATTTTGAAAATTATTTTGAATCAAAACATAATCACAAATCAAAATCAAACCAATAAAAAATCAAAGTGCGAAAGAAATAAATACAGAAGATTAATTAGAAAAGAACACATAAATTTATAGTGGTTCAATCAACTCAACCTACATCCACTCCCCGGAGGCGCCCTCTGGATATTGCACTAAACACCATGACTCTCCTTTTACTCCAACAGCAAGGCGGAGAATCCCTCATAAAAATGCCTTTCCCCCGGCGAGGCAGAGAATCCAACTCCTTTTGCTTCCTCCTGAAGTAGGCAGAGAACCTTGATCGATTGTTGAAGAAGACCTCTCTCAACCCTCCAAGGATAAGAGACTCTAGTGGAAGAAAAAGAAGTGAAACAATGCTTGGAGCAACCCTTAAGAAACTCCCTCACAAGCTCCCCCTCACAAAATCCTCTCTCTCTCTCCCTCTCTCTCCCTTTTCTATAGGCTTTCTCAGTTCAAGACAATAGCAAAAGATTACCTCTAAGGTAGAGCAAGAGATCTTAAATAGACAAGCTTCATAATAGCTCTTATTTTATACAAAACCGACTTTATCGTCCAGGCCGATAGAGGTATCAGTTTGGCTGATCAACATAAATTTCACTCAATCAGCCCGATCGATTTGAGATGATTAGAGTAATTTTTATCACATCATCCAGGATGATATCCTGGCCAATTAGTTCAAATCGGAGGAAAATCATCCTGAACATCGCCCTAAATAGAAGTAGGCCGATGTCAATCATCCAAGCCATCGTCCCAGTCGATCCTGCGATCGGCTCGGTCGATGTGATTGTGCAATTAGCCTTAATTGATTTCCTTAATTACCAGATTAATTTTAGCATAATTGTGCTTCATCGTCCAGGCCGATAGGATATCATCCTAGACGATGTTCTAAAATAAAGAACACATAAATAAATCATGGTGGTTGATTTTTTTTAATTTGAGCCTATCGTCCCGACCGATATAATATCGTCCAGATCGATCGGCTTAATGGTAGCTGCCTTAAACATTATGCCTTGATTAAGGTTTTTGTTTTTGAATCGATCGTCCAGGCTGATATATAAATATTGGCCTAGCCGATGTTACCAAAAATAGAAAACTCTAAGAAATAGTCAGAAATTCTCACAAGGTGTGTGTGTGCAAGGTTACTTAACATTAGAAGCCACATCTTTTACAATAGACTCAAGAAAAGAAAAAGTGTATAAAGTGACTCGGAGTTAGTCTACCCAATATGGAGCTGGTTCTAATTATCGTATGATCTTATGGACCTGAAATGTTAGTAGGCAAGGCAGTCATAGAGAAACAAGAGTGTTTGTTACATCAAAATCATAATCCATGAAAACAGATATGCAACATATACTCCCCTTAACAAAGGTTATCTCTAGTAGGAATGAGCTTATCCTTTTATACCATGCTTTGGGTACTTATTTTAGTTGATATAATGGCTTTTTTAATTTAAACACATGATTAGGGAATTGTGAATTTTCAAAGCCTGGGGGTGATTCAACAAACATATCCTCTTTTATTGCCCCATTCAGAAAGGCACTTTTGAAATCTATTTGGTACAGTTCAAATCCCTGAAAGCAAGCAAAGGTTAGTAGCATCCTAATAGCTTCTAATCTAGCTACAGGGGAAAAGATCTCTTCAAAGTCAATCTATTCTATCTGGTTATAACCCTTGGCAACTAATCTTACTTTATTTCTAACCATAACACCAAAATAATTCATTTTGTTTTTAAAAACTCATTTAGCTCTAACCAGACTATGGTCCTTAGGTCTTTATATAATTTCCCAAACATCATTCTACATAAATTGATTTAACTCTTCTTGCATGGCTAGGATCTAAAATTCATCAGATAGGGCTTGATTTATGTTGATGGATTTAGTCATTAAGATAAAGGCAGAGTGGTTAACTTCTTTTCTAATTCCATGTCATGTTCTATCACCTTCAGATGGGTCTCTTAAGATCAGTTCTTTAGTATGACTTGAAGAATATCTCCATTCTTTAGGTAGTGAATTTCCAGGTTATGCTATTTCCTTTAGATTTACAAATTCTACTCCTAGGGTGATTTCTATAACTTCTTCTTGTTCTTCTATCCTAGACCCTCCAAAATTATCAGATTCATCAAATAGAATATGAGTGGTCTCTTCAACCACAAGTGTCCTTTTATTGAAAACTCTTAAAGGAATTTCCAAAATTTGAGTACCTTAGGAAATCTCCATCAAATTTGGGGTCAAACTTTCCTAGTAGAGATTTCTCATTATTTAGAATGAACACTTTACATTCAAAGACATGAAGATAAGATAGGTTAGGTGTCCTACCCTTAAGAATTTTATAAGGTGTCTTGTTCATCTTGGATCTAACATTTACCGTATTTTGAACATAATAGGCTATATTCATTGCTTCTACATAGAAGTATTAACGAAGTGAGTATTCAGCTAATATGGCTTTAACAACTTCTACTAGGGTCGTGTTCTTTCTTTAAACAACGCTATTCTACTGAGGTGTTCTAGGAGCTAAAAAATTATGATCTATCCCTTGCTCCTTATAATAAGATTCAAATTTCTCATTCTAAAATTCTCTACCATGATTATTATGAATTGTTAGAATTTCATAACCTAGCTTCCTCTGAATCCAAGTGGAGAATGATCTAAATTTCTCTTATGATTCACTTTTATGAGATATGAATCTAACCAAGGTAAATCTCGAGTAATCATCAATAATCACATATCCAAAGACTTTCCTTCCTAGGCTTGTAGTGCTATTACATCCAAAAAGGATCCATGTGTATGACTTCTAAAGGTTTGCTTATGTTAATGTCCTTAATTGAGTGAAAGGAGGATTTGACTTGCTTTCCTAACTAATAGGCATCACATAGGTGGTTCTTAGTGAAATCTGGTTTGGGTATGCCTCTTACTAAGTATTTTTGGGTGATCTTTCTAAGATTTTTCATGCTTGCATGACACGATCTCCTATGCCATAATCAGGATTCATCGGCAATAATTTTTAGGTAAAAAAGTAACAGGATCAACTTAGTTTAAATCAAGCATGTAAATATTTTTAATTTTATTTTCTTGTAACACATTATTTTTATTTAAGCTAATCATGCAGCTGGTAGACAAAAATTTAATGCTAAATCCTTTATCACAGAGCTGGCTTATGCTAACCAGGTTATGTTTTAAGCTATCTACCAGTAAAACATTTTCTATAATTATATTTTTTAAGTTGCTAATTATATCTGATCCCACCACTCTCCTTGTGGTGTTATCTTCAAGTGTCACCTTGCCTCCTACCCTGACCTCCAGCAAAATGAATTAATTTGCATCTCTAATCATGTGCCTTGAACATCTGCTGTCAATATACCATATGCTCTCATGAGGCCTTCTATTACAACATCCCTACAAAATCATCTGTGGTCAGATTTGGGAACCCAAAAAAGTTTATGTTTCACCTTATGGAATGTAGGATGAAATGCTTGCTTGCTATGTTATGAATTATGCAATTATGGTCTCCACACCAAATACGTTATATGGTGAATAGTGCAAGTGGGGGAGATGTGTCCTAGCATGCCATATGAGAAACATCTAACTCCAGGAAAAGGGTTTACTAATTTATGTGGGTTATGGTGCCTCTTCCTAGGTTTGAATGCATGCTGTAATGGCATGTTATGAAATTATGCAAATGTTGGAGGTGTTTTGTTTTCTTTGTAAACTTTTAATTGAACTTGTAAAGATTTGTTTTCAATTTTCAATGCATGCTTACTTTCATCTACTTTACATGTAAGAGATTCTAATTTCTTAAATGCATTTTTGAATTAACTATGCAATGTTTTCAAGGAATCATTTTCAGTTGTTAAATCAAGATGCTTATTATTTAAAGAGTCAAATTAATCTAATAAAGTCATATAATTACTATCTAAAGTCGAATGATCTTTTTTGAGGCATTCATCCTCTTTTTACAGAATTGAAAAGTTAGATTTAAGGCTGTATGTGCTTTCTTGAGCTTCCTATATACAGTATGAATTTTTTTAAAAAAATTAAATAATTCTTCTTAGGAAAGCTCACATACCTCCTCTTAATCATAATGATTAAGATGATTATTTGCCATTAAGTACAAGCTGGTTACCTCCTATTCTGCTTCAATTTCAGATGAGTTTAAAGTAGAGTCTGCCCATAATCCCTTTTGAATCCTTGGCTTGCCCTTTTTGAATTTAGCTTTATCCTCACCCTTCTAATTGCTCGGGTGAGCTTTAATACTTGGGCAACTAGACTTTATGTGCTTTGGTTTCCTGCATTCATAACAAATAATATCAGAGGAAGCTTTAGAATTTTTATAATTTTTACCTTTGCTCCACTATTGAGGAAGCTTTTGCTTTTTTGTTAAAAAGCTTCTAATTTATTGGGTCATCACGATAATATCTTCCTCTCCTCTATCAAAAGAACTCTCTAAATCATTAGCCTTTAATGCTATAGTTTTCTCCTTCCTCTTTTCACCTGCATCAATATGTCTTTGACTCACTCCTTACTCAGGGGCAATGAGTGACCCAGGTAAGTTCTCTATAGAATAAATATTTAGATCATCGGTTTCAGTAATAGGAGTTATTTTTGCATCATTGGAACTAGGTAGGAACATAGAATTTTATTAACCTTTTTAGAATTTGTTAGTTCTCTACCTAATGAATGTAGGGAAGTGATGATTTGTATAAACCTAGTATACATTTTAGATATGGTTTCAATAGGTTTCATGCAAAAGGGTTCATAATCATGGAGCAAAATATTTAACCTAGATTGTTTTACTTCTTTTGTTCCTTCATATGTTATATAGATTTTATCTCAAATCTCTTTACTAGTAGTGTAAGTAGAAACACGTATATAATCTTTAGATTTTAAAGCACAAAAAATAGTTCAAACATTTTGCATTCAGTTGGGCTAAATCTTTATAATTAGTTCTCTATTAAAAAAAGGATATTTCAATTTTAATGTCGTTTACTAAACATGAAGGTACAAATATCCTTCTTGAACATACATCTATATGTGATAATCAATTGGTTGTAAAAACGTAGACATGCAAATTTTTAAAAAATTAAAAGAATATTATAAAATAAATATGGTCATATGATTGAATATCCTTCCATAGTATTATGATTTTCAAAGTTAGTTATTAATCATTTTTTTAAAAGCTATTCTAAAACTTAATTTATGAATCTCACTCAGATACCACTTAAAAGTTTGTGAAGGTTGTTAGACCTTTAAGAACTAGCCCGAGGCTAACCAAGAGGGTGGTGAATTTGATATTAAAAAAATTATTTAGGGAAAAGGAAATTAATTTAAAAACATTTGAAACACATACATGATAATTGACACAACATATATGAAAATAAGTAAATTTCATAACAACAAAAGTAATCAGATTTTTTAACCACATATATAATTACAGAAAATAAGGTATAAAAATAATAAAAAAGAACACACCAGAATTTATTGTGATTCAGTCAACTTGACCTACATCCACTCCTTGGAGACCCCATCTCCAAGTATTAAACTAAACATAATTGACTCTCCTTTTGCTCTCACAGTAAGGCAGAGAAGCCTATATAGATGTTGTTTCACCACCCCAGTCTGGTTGAAAACCATGACTCTTTTACACATAGAGAATCTCAACTCTATTTTCACCCTCTTGGCTATGGTCAGAGAACCATAAATCTATTTTTACTCTCAAGGTGATGGTTATAAAACCATAACTCTAGTTTCTTCCTCTAGGTGATGGTCAGAGAACCATGATCTTTGCTGAAGAACTTATTCTCAGAAGCCACAGAGAATCAAGACAGACGCTTATGGATAGTAGAGAAGATTCTTGCTTAGAGAAACCTTGTGAATTTCTTCATAACTTCTCCCTAACAAAATCTCCCTCTCTTCTCTCACAAAGCTCTCCTTCTTCTCTCCCTTAAGGAACTCTCTCCTGAAGTCTCAACAACCAAAAGATTTCCTAATTGAAGTATTAAGAAACCTTAAGTAGTGGGCTTCAAGAAACACTAATTTTTAAGAGTTCTATCTTCTATTTATACAACTTGATACACATATCGTACCATATGGTTAGTATAATTTAGACTCATCCAATAAGTTTGTGTAGACAAACTGTTCAACATTTATAACATTTTAACTGTAGAAATTTCTTCTATTCATTTGGGACGACTCTTGGGATGACCAACTTCATACACTATCGATCATCTAATACTATAGACATCGTACAATATGATCAATATAAAAATCATTGATTCCATTTGGAACGATCTCTTAGATAATTTCATATATTATCAAAAATATTATATGAACTATATCACATAGTATGATCTTTGATAATAAATCTCCATGATTTGATTTCCTAATATCGAGGGGTTAATTATGAAAGAGTTTAATTAGGCCATACAGTACAAACAAAATTGTACTGTATAATTAGCAAATAATTAGTATATTTCCTATCCTCTATCAATTAGGGTTTTCACAGAGCACAATAGATCGCATCGTATGAATTAAAATCATACAATATGGAACAAAGTCTTACCATATGAAGCCAAAATTATATAATGCTAATTACTTAAAGAAAAACTCTCTCAAAAACATTTCTCTCTCTCCTCGAGGTGTGTGTAGGTTACTCAATAATAATATCCACCCAATTACATGATATAACTCCAGAAGTGAAAAATATAGAATAAATTGAAAAAGAATGGACTGTAACCCTAGTCTGCTAAGTCTTGAACTGATCAGAATTGCAAGTGAATGGTGAAATGATTTCCTGGAATGTTAGTACACAAAACAAAACAAAATATCATAGAATTACGAGAAAGCAGTAACAGATACAATAATGTTTGTTATCATCAAAATCACAGTACTTGGATCAGATTTGCAACATATTTTATATATTGGTATATATTCACCTTTTGTATCTCTATAATTGGTAGAAATATAAACCCTTCAATTTTGTTTAGTAGGATAAACCTTGCAAATATAGTAAAAAAGTACTAATTTGATTAAAATATAGCATAACACTTTCTCATAAGATTGACACTCTTTAATCACTTTATTACTTGATTGACATGTATACTTGGTATCTAAAGGATAATCTATATAAAAAAAACCTAATTATTAGTTAACCAAAAGCATATTTTATTTCATACACGCATTCATCCATTCATGCTTGTGCCCGTACCCCATCAAGATTTTGGTGTTGTTACTGGAGAAGTAATGCATGCCATGTAATTTTAAGCAATATTATTTAACTAGTTGTATTTTTAGACCTACTTGTATTTTTATCTTGTATCTTTATTTTATAATTCTATTAAAATTTTTGAAAAATGAAATTATTATTACTTGTTACTTTTATTTTTTTACTTTTTAGTGCATTATTATGGCATGTGTTGTAGATCTAGTAAGGTGCATTTGTTATTTAATTCTAAAATTAAAAGGACCCTTAAAAATTTTGGAAAACTAAAAATATTTTTACTTTACAGATGTTTGAACTAGTACAAGACTAGGACCATCCCAGACCTCTTAAGGAGTATGACAATCATATAGTAGATGGAATCTATCAGAGCATTAATAAACTTACTATTAAGGCTATATTTTTAAACTAAAACCCATAATAATTTAGATGGTCCAAAATTCCTAATTTTGGGGAACTCTCGTTGAGGATCCTAACATATACTTAGCTAGCTTCTTAAAACTTTATGTAACATTTAAGTATAATGGTGTCAATGATGATGCTACTAAGCTTTATTTTATTCCATTTTCACTAAGGGGTAAAGCTAAGATGTGGTTTAATTCTATACCCCTAGGCTCTATAATCACTTAGAATGAGTTGGCATATAAATTCCTAGTTTAGTATTTTCGATCTTCTAAAACTGCTAAGCTTAAGAATGACATTACATCTTTTGCTAAGTTTGATGAAGAGTCAATTTATAAAAGTTGAAAGAGATTTATTAAAATGCTTAGGAATTTCTCTCCCCATACTTAACTCGATTGATTGGCTATTCAAACTTTTTATTATGGATTGGTAGATTCTCTTAGGTTAATTATGGATGTAAGAGCAAGAGGATCTTTAATATCTAAGCCATTTGAGAAAGCTTATGAATTTATTAAGAAAATGAATACAAATAATCTAGTGGCCTTCTAATAGGGTGAATCCTAAGAGACTAGTTAGAGTTTATAAATATGATGTTTTATCAATTTTGACAACTCAAGTAGCTATAATTTTTAAAATGTTACATATAATTAGAGTTAGTTAAGGATCATGATTATCTATGTAATTGGAAGAGCATGATTTCAGTTCTTTTCACAATAGTAATGCTCAATGAATTGAGAATGTAAATATGATTTATAGAATATTCCCTGTTCTAATACTTATAATCCTAATTGGAGGAGCCACCCTAATTTTAGTTGATCTAAGAATAATATTGGTGGTAATAAATAATATAATCTAGGTTAATATAATTGAGGAAATTAGAATAATCCTCAATAATTATAGTAAATCCTAAAGCTTCTTATCCCCTATTTTTTAATCAAAATGATCAATTTAGAGATAGGAATGTTGAGTCTAGTATTTAGGTTGTTAAGCCTAAGTTAATGTCCCAAGGCTACCAAGAGGGGGGGGGGGGGGGGGAGGGTGAATTGGAAGTTTAAAAATTTTAATCCCTCTTTGAATTTAAGTTGAACCGAAATGAAAAATTTTCTTTTGAGTTTTTCTAGAAAATATTTTTCAACCACAGAGTTCTTAAAATTAAAAATAAAATACGAAAACGTAAAAATAGTAAAGTAAATGACACCAGATTTATAGTGGTTCGGTCTAAAACCAGACCTACATCCACTCCCTAGAGGCACCCTCTGAGTATTGCACTAATACCAATAGTGACTCTCGTTTTGCACCCACAGCAAAGCGGAGAAGCCTTTACAACACACTCTTTTCACCACTGCCCGGTGCGGCAGAGAACTGTAGTCTTTTTACACAATCCCCAGTATTGGCAGAGAACCGTCATCCTTTCACACTCTCCTAGTGTGGGCAGAGAACCCTTCGGCTATTCACACTCTCTAAGTGTAGGCAGCGAACCCTTCAGCTATTCACACTTTCCAAGTGTAGGCAGCGAACCCTTCGACTATTCACACTCTCCAAGTGTCGGCAGCGAACCCTTCAGCTATTCACACTCTCCAAGTGTCGGCAGCAAACCAGATCTCCTTGACAGATCTTCTCACAAGAAATCTAGAAGGAAGAAGGAAAAGAGTGAAGTAATCCCAATTCATAAGTAGAGATTCTTACCTTTAAACTCCAAGTGAAGCCTTCATGCTCCAGTGGTAGGAATCCTCCTTTGAATGCACTCTTACACTCTCTCCTTAGCTATTCTCTCAAGAGGCACGAAGATCAAATGACAAAAAGATATTGGGTGGCAGTCTAATTTGGACTATTTATACAAAAGACAAGAAAAAACGCCCAAAAAGTGCAAGTATTCAATTCTGTACGTAGTGGATCGTCCTAGACGATTTTACTTAAAAGCCTTGAAACGAACCTATTTGCATATGTGTACGAAATATTTTCGTACAAGCTGATTGTCCCGTACGAACAAAGTTCGTCCGATACGAACAGTTATTACAAGGTCGGTTCTAGAAACTACAGAAAAACCATCCTAAGTCAGTTGTATCGTCTGGACGAAAATTGGTTCATCTGGATGATTTTTTAACAGAGACCAGATCGTCCTGGACGATAATTAATTTCGTCTGGACGAAAATTTTTCAGAGAGCAACTCATTTTCTAATGATAATTAATTTCGTCTGGACGAAAATTTTTCAGAGACCAGATCGTCCTTGATGATAATTAATTTCGTCTGGACGAAAATTTTATAGAGCGCAACTCATTTTCTGACGATAATTAATTTCGTCTGGACGAAAATTTTACAGAGACCAATTCGTCCTGGTCGATATTTAATTTCGACCCGGACGAATAGGACTTAGAAAATTTTTCAAGCTAGTTCCTATTCTTTCCATGTGCTCAATAGGAGATATCTGTCTGATCATCCCGTACGATCTGATATCGTCCCGTACGATCAGTATAAATTTTATATGATCTCCTTATGTGTGTGTGTGTGTATGTTTTTATTCACTCAATTACAATCACTCCCTTTCAAATTTAATTCAAATAAAAGTACAAGCTTCAAATTCACAAAGTATTTCATGTTGAATTTGATTTGAAGTCTTCGTAGTCTGGAGTTAGATTTTCCTGAAATGTTAGTACACACAAGAGAAAATACAAATCTTCTAAAATTGTTAGGAGATAACTACACATTTGAACAATAATATTTGGAATCATCAAAACTATACAAGTTGCAAAAATGTAAAGCATGCAAATAGCAACTATCTTAACAATCTCCCCCTTTTTGATGATGGCAAAACAATTATTGTTTGTATGATTTCAATTTAAACAAATCTCCTAAACTCCCCCTGAATTGATGAATACATGAAAATAAGGAGGTATTTTGAACCAAAGAACATAATTTTTTGTTTTTCAAAAATTTAAAAAAAAAATTAAAAAAGACAAAGACAAGACTTGACAATACCACAAGTCAAAAGACATAAAATCAAAATACAAGCATACACAAAATACAAGCATACAAACACACAATAATTTCTCCCCCTTTTTGACAACAACAAAAAGTGATGAAGAAATAGACAAGAAATGTAAGTAATTATATGAAATTCATTTGAAAATTCAATCTAAAGAGTGATTGACATAAGGTATGCAATATAAAAACTAATAATATTAGTGAAATCATAGAAATTCATAGAATTTAAGAAGTGATATAACATTGTACGTAAGAAGAATTTATCAAAAACATGATTCAATTTAGACATTTTTGATAAAGAAAATCATTACAAGAGAGATGAATAAAAATTCTATATTTCAAAGTTCAATAGAAATATAAATGAACAGAAGATCAATTTGAATTAAGAGATTGAAAGAATCTGGAAAGAAGAGAATTACCACATGTGGCGCTTTGCGCATCTTTTTCAAATTTTTGGAACATTTTTGTGCATCTTTTTATATTGGGCTTATTTTGTGCCTCTTTTTCACATTTGCGAACCTTTGCGCATTCCTTTTGATTTTTATACACTTTGTACAATTTGCAAGAGTAATTGAAACCAATTCTTTCCAAGATCAATAATCTAAAATTTCAAATTTTTCTAAGTGCATAAATATCACTTGAGCAAAGAAATACAAAATAAGAAAACATCTAATTTGTAATAATAATATTAAATTTAATGTAGTCTAAATGAATAGACATAAAATTAAAAATTCTAATTATAATAAGTTATAAACAAATTTTAAATTTAGAAAGACTAGATTTTTTAATGAAATTAATCTCAAATTACAATCTAATTTTAGCACAATTAAGATTAAATAAGACTAATGAAATTCATAAAAATGAAGCACATTTCAAAAAATAAACCAAATTTAAATCAACTACAACAAATATTGATATTTATGAAAAAGATTACAAGATCATTTCATAATATCAATACAAAAGAAAATACACTGAAGTTTAAAACAAAGAGAAACAAACACAACTGAAACAAATACTAGAACAAAGACTAATACAGACATAAATATAAACACAAATACAACAAACATAAAGAAAATCATCACTCATTCTCTATTCTTCTGGAGGAGGAGGAGGAATGCCACCAAATAGGTTGAAGTAGGAGGTCATCAACATAACATTGGTATTGATTTCATGAACTTCATTTCTGATACTACCAATGTCCTGTTGCTACTGCAGAAGTTGGCATCAATTTGATCAAATCTTTGATCAAAATGAGTCTCAAGTCTATTAAATTTCTCAATCAAATTCTGATAATTTGAATGAGGTGCAGAAGTTTGCTCTCCTTCTTCTTCTTCTTCAGAAGCACCGGCATGTGCTTTCTCTTTTTCCTCCTTGAAAATTGCTCTGAAAGAAGCATCATTGTAGTAGACAGGCTCTTCATATTCATCATCAGGATGCACTAGGTTGTATTTCTTTTCCAAAATATATGTAACTAAGTGTCCTAATGAGATATTCCTTTTTCTTTTCTGTTATGCATGCCCAATTTCTGAAAGCCCATAAAGATGATATAGGATAAGTTGGGCTTCATCGATAGGCTTACGATCGATAATCAAAAAAGTCACAACAGAAAGGAGGGGTAATATTGATCCTATCACCAGCTTTAAGAATGATTGAAGATCGAAGAATGTGCTAGATGATTCGAGCATTTCTGGTCATTCCTGAAACTCTAGCAACATGATATGTTAGGCCACTTTCTCTAATCACCCTATTGACTTCATACCATTTGAAGGTGTTTTCATTCATAAGGGTGTGGGCTCTATAACCTTCAGTTCTTAAGCTTAGAAAGGCACCTATGTCGTGCTTGGTGATTTCAACTTTTTGTTTGAAACAAAAGAACTTATAGAGGAGTGGTCAGAATTAAAACTTATATTGGCTAGGAAATAGAGAAAGATTTGTTTGTTGTAGAGGTGGACGAGAGAAAGAATGAATCCAAACTGGGTGGAAGCAAAAAGGTGCATTACCTTGAAATTTATCTCGCTTTGAATCAGAATGCGAGAAGGTGTAATTTTGGCAGATGCAAAACGAGGAAAGGATTCCTCATTTGCGTTTGAAAGGAAGTTTTCAGAGGAATTTCTGTGGGGTTTCTTCGCCAACACCTTTTGTCTCTTGCTTGAGGAGGCCATTGTCGATTTGAAGTCGAAAGGGATTGAAAGTGAAGTTTGGAGTTATGATTGTTGAGTTGGAAAGCCTTCTTATTTAAAGAAAACGATACGTTCGTCCTGGACGAAAACTGTTCGTCCTGGACGAAACTTATCGTTCATCTGGATGAAAAAATTTCGTACAAACGATCCAATTTGTCCAAAATGAAACGACTTTTCGTAATCAACACAATTTACGATGCATCCTTTCGTACAGACTTTTGACTTGACCGATCGTACAAACGAAAAAATTTCATACAGACGATCAAAAGTAATTCGTTTTAATGTCAGTTGGAAACCGTCACCGCCTATGAATCGACGTCTGTTCGTCTGGACGAACAAAAAGTTCGTACGGACAAACTTCACAATTAAAACTACCTTATCCATTCAACTGCCGCATTCAATCGTCCCGACGTTTGAGAAAAAATATTTCATCCTGAACGATCATCAGATCGTACAGACGAACTACATTAAAAACTGTTCTCAAGACTTTTCATATCACGCAAATTAAATTTTACACACATTGTCCAGTACGAAAAATTTCGTCCCAGACGATTTCCACATTTTTGGATTTTTTGAATTTTTATCAAACAAAAATAAACTAAGCATACAAATCACAGAAAACAATGACAAATCCACAGACTCTAAAATAAAATCACTCAAAAATAGTCAAAATCACAAAAACAAAACAAGACAAAACAAAATAAACTACGAAAAACATAAATATCAATGTTGCAAAAATATTTTTATTTAAGCATTCAAATCAATTACACCAAGCCTTGTTTTTAATGTACTGAAGGTATCAAAGGCTAAAGGTTTTGTAAAAATATCTGCAAGTTGATTTTCAGTTGAAACATGAGTAAGTTCAATTTCTCCCTTGGATACATGATCCCTTATGAAATAAAGCCTTATTTCAATGTGTTTGGTTCTAGAATGTTGAATAAGATTTTTGGAAATGCAAATAGCACTAGTATTATCACAATAAATTGGAATAGTGCCTATAATTAATCCTAAATCAATCAACTGTTGTTTTAACCAAAGCACTTGTGCCACACAACTTCCTAATGCAATGTATTCTACTTCTGCAGTAGATAGGGCTACTGAATTTTGTTTTCTACTGGACCAAGAATTTAATGAATTGACATGTTCCAGAAGTGCTTTTCCTATCCACTCTACAGCCTGCAAAGTCAGAATCTTAATAACCAACAATTTCAAATGAAGAGCTAAATTTAGGATACCAAATTCCTAAGTTTTGAGTTCTTAGTAAGTATCTTAATATCCTTTTCACTCCTGTCAAATGTGATTCTTTTGGATCTGATTGAAATCTAGCACATAAGCAAACACTGAACATAATATCTGGTCGGCTAGCAGTCAAGTAAAGATCCAATAATCCCTCTATATTTATTTTGATCAACAGATTTTCCCTTAAGGCCTTTATCCAACTGAACTGAGGAACTCATTGTTGTACTAACAGGTTTAGCATTATCCATTTCATATTTTTTGAGGATGTCCTTAATATATTTAGTTTGACTAAGAAATGTACCTTCCTCAAGTTGCTTAATGCTAAATCCTAGAAAGTAATTTAAATCTCCCATTAGACTCATTTCAAATTCACTACTCATTGTTTTAGAAAAATCATCACAAAGATTTTTATTTGAAGATCAAAAAATGATATCATCCACATAAATTTGAACAATTGTATATCCTTTCCAAATTTCTTTAAAAAGAGAGTTATATCCATACTTCCTTTTTCAAAAGATCTTTCAAGTAGGAAGGTGCTCAACCTCTCATACCAAGCCCTAGGTTCTTATTTCAATCCATATAATGCCTTTTTTAACTTGAAAACATGATTTGGATATTTTGAATTTTCAAAGCCTGGAGGTTGTTCTACAAAACATCTTCTTCAATTACCCCATTTAAAAAGGCACTTTTGACATCCATTTGAAACAATTTAAAACCTTTAAAACAGGCAAAGGCAAGTAAAACCCTGATTGCTTCAAGTCTAGCTACAGGGGCAAAAGTCTCCTCAAAATTAATTCCTTCAATTTGATTATACCCCTTAGCAACTAATCTAGCCTTATTTTTAATGACTACTCCTGAGTCATTCATTTTATTTTTGAACACCTTCTTGGTTCCAACAACACTTTGATCTTTTGGCCTTGTAGTTAATTCCCAAACTTTATTTCTTACAAATTGATTCAACTCTTCTTGCATGGCCAATATCCAAAATTCCTCAGAAAGTGCTTGATCAATATTAGTAGGTTCTATAGTTGAAATAAAGGCTGAATGATTGACTTCTTTGTTTAATCCACGCCTAATTTTAACACCCTCACTAGGTTCACCTATAATCAATTCTCTTGGATGATTATTAGAAAATTTCAAATCTCTAGGCAAAGGGTTTTCTCTTTCCAAATTCTCTTCCACATTTTCTTCCAAATTTAATCTATCAATCTTTTGGGAGTTTTCTTCAATCTCATCTTCAACAACATTTGGCTCTTCCAAATTTCCAGATTCATCAAATACAACATGTGTGGTTTCTTCAATGACTAAAGTTCTTTTGTTGAATACCCTATAAGATTTTCCAACACTTGAATATCCAACAAAAATTCCTTCATCTGATTTTGGATCAAATTTTTCTAAGGCAGATTTTCCATTATTATGAATGAACACCTTGCAACCTAAAACATGCAAATGAGACAAGTTAGGTGTTCTACCTTTTAGCAACTCATAGGGTATTTTATTTAAATTTGATCTTACATTCACCCTATTCAGAACATAACATGCAGTGCTAACCGCCTCAGCCCAAAAATATCTAGGAAGTGAGTATTCTACCAATATTGCTCGGGCGGCTTCTATTAATGTTCTATTTTTCCTTTCAACTACCCATTTTGTTGAGGGGTTCTAGGTGCAGAAAAATTGTGATCAATCCCTTTTTCTTTACAAAAATTTTCAAATCTTTCATTTTCAAATTCTCCTCCATGATCACTTTGTAAAGAAATTATTTCACATCCTAGTTTTCTTTGAATCCAAGTTGAAAAATTTCTGAATTCCTTAAATGATTCACTTTTATGAAAAAGAAATCTAACCCAAGTGAATCTTCAAAAATCATCCACTATAATAAATCCGTATACCTTCCCTCCTAGACTTACAGTTCCTACTGGTCCAAAAAGATTCATGTGAAGAATTTTCAAAGGTTTACTGGTCCTAAGATCCTTATTGGACTTAAAAGAGGACTTCACTTGCTTTCCTAATTGACATGCATCACAAAGGTGGTCCTTAGTAAAGTCTAGTTTTGGTATACCTCTCACTAAGTTCTTTTGGGTAATTCTCTTAAGATTTTTCATACTAGAATGACAAAGTCTCCTATGCCAAAGCCATGATTCATCAGAAACAGTTTTCAAATAAAAAACAGTAGGAGATTGAATTGAATTCAAATCTAGCATGTAAACATTGTTTACCCTTTTTCCATTTAAAACTTCTTTCCCATTTACGATTAAAATACATCTAGTAGGTAAAAATTTTACATTATATCCTTTGTCACATAGCTGAATTATACTTAACAAATTATGCTTTAAGTCTTCAACTAATAACACATTGTCTATAAAAAAGTTTTTGAAATTTCCAATCATACCAGATCCAATCACTTTCTTTGTGGTATTATCTTCAAGTGTAACCTTGCCTCCACTCATGGCTTCCAGCGTTATGAATTGAGCAGTATCTCCAGTCATATGCTTTGAACAACCACTTCCAGGTACCATATGCTCCCACGAGGTCTTGTGTGAGAGCAATCCTGCAAAACTCTCAAATGTTAGATCAGGGAACCCAAACAAGTTTGGGTTCACCTTTTAGTAATTTATAATCAGATGCATGTATGATATGTCTAGGTTTATGCATCTTAGGTCTCCACACCAAATTAGATTTCATCTTCAAAGTACATGTGTGAGCTATATGTCCCAAAAATTCACAATTATTACATTTAACATTAGGAAAAATATTCCTAAGTTTTCTTCCATTTGATTATCTCCTAAGGGATTTCATAAATTTAGGATAATATTTAGGATTTGTAAAATCTTCAAGTTTAGGGGGATTCCTATTTTCCTCGAGAGCTCTTATTGTCAATTTATAAAATGAATTCATATCTTTCAAGATTCGATTTGTATAATTGATTCGATATGTTTTGCTTTCAGATTCATCCTTAAAATTTTTAAAATCTTTTTCAAGTTCAGCATAGGATGATTTTAAATTCTCAAAATTTTTATTCAAGTCATCATATTCATCAAGTAGTTTCATGTGGTTGTCATCTATTAAAGCATGATCTTTCTTAAGGATTTAATGTTCCTTCTTAAGCTCTTCCAGTTCTAAACTTAAACTAGCATGCATCATTTTCATTTTCCTATATGTATCATGCATGTGTTCAGAAACTTCAAACAATTTATCATAGGTTAAGTCACATACCTCTTCTTGATCTGATTGTTCAACATTATCTGCCATCAAGCAAAGGTTGGTGACTTCTTCATCTTTTTCAGTCTCAGATGAGTCCGAAGCTGAGACCGCCCAGAAAGCTCTTTGAAACTTCTCCTTGCCCTTCTTTACAATTGGTTTTTCCTCTACCCTCTCCTTGCTAGGAGTGGCTTTGAGTTTTGGGCATTCAGTCTTGATATGACCTGGTTTCCTGCATTCATAACAAATCACTTCATTAGAAACCTTGCCATTTCTGTTAAACTTACCTCTATTTCATTGCTGGCGTCTCTTCTGCTTCCTCTTTAAAAAGCTTCTGAATTGTCTAGTCATCAATGCAATATCGTCTTCATCCTCAGGTTGTGAGTGTTCACTCTCTGACTCTTCCACCTTTAGTGCAATATTCTTCTCCTTTCGTGGTTCACCTGCATCAATCTTTCTTTGACTTACTCCTTGCTCATAAGCAATGAGTGAACCAAGAAGATTGTCAATAGAATAAATATTTAGATCTTTAGACTCTATAATTATAGTAATTTTAGCATCATAAGCAGTAGGTAAACAACGAAGAATCTTATTAACCATTTCAGTATTAGTTAATTTCATACCAAGTGCATGCAAAGAAGTGACTATTTATGTGAATCTTATGTACATGTCAAAAATAGATTCATTAGATTTCATACGAAATAATTCATAGTCATGTAAAAAGATATTGAGTCTTAATTGCTTAACCTCATTAGTCCCTTCATAAGTTATACAAAGTCTATCCCATATGTCCTTTCCGCTTTTGCAAGTGGAAACCCACATGTAGTCTTCAGATTTTAAAGCACAAAAGAAACTATTTAGACATTTGGCATTTAATTGTGCTAAGTCACGTTCTTCTATAGTCCAATCTGCAAAAGGTGTTTCTACCCTAACTCGATCAACTAATCTAGTTGTTTTGTGTAACCTTCCTGGACTAGTATCCACATACGATAATCAAGTGACTGTAAGAAAGTAGACATGCGTGTTTTCCAAAAATCAAAAGGTATATTGTCAAACAGTGGAGGTCTAGTGATAGAGTAACCCTCAGGTGTGTTTCGATTTCCGAATGTAGCCATCTACATTAATAAAAAAGTAGTTCGAACTTATGATTTTGAAATGAAGCTCTGATACCACTTGTTGAGTCTAGTATTTAGGTTGTTAAGCCTAAGTTAATGTCCCAAGGCTACCAAGAGGGGGGGGGGGGGTGAATTGGTAGTTTAAAAATTTTAATCCCTCTTTGAATTTAAGTTGAACCGAAATGAAAATTTTTCTTTTGAGTTTTTCTAGTCAATGCTTTTCAACCACAGAGTTCTTAAAATTAAAAATAAAATGCGGAAATGTAAAAACAGTAAAGTAAATGACAACAGATTTATAGTGGTTCGGTCTAAAACCAGACCTGCATCCACTCCCCAGAGGCACCCTCTGAGTATTGCACTAATACCAATAGTGACTCTCCTTTTACACCCACAGCAAGGCGGAGAAGCCTTTACAACACACTCTTTTCACCACTACCCGGTGCGGCAGAGAACCGTTGTCCTTTTACACAATCCCTAGTGTTAGCAGAGAACCGTCATCCTTTCACACTCTCCTAGTGTGGGCAGAGAATCCTTCAGCTATTCACACTCTCCAAGTGTAGGCAGCGAACCCTTCGGCTATTCACACTTTCCAAGTGTAGGCAGCGAACCCTTCGGCTATTCACACTCTCCAAGTGTCGGCAGCGAACCCTTCGGCTATTCACACTCTCCAAGTGTCGGCAGTGAACCGGATCTCCTTGACAGATCTTCTCACAAGAAATCTAGAAGGAAGAAGGAAAAGAGTGAAGTAATCCCAATTCACAAGTAGAGATTCTTACCTTTAAACTCCAAGTGAAGCCTTCACGCTCCAATGGTAGGAATCCTCCTTTGAATGCACTCTTACACTCTCTCCTTAGTTATTCTCTCAAGAGGCACAAAGATCAAATGACAAAAAGATATTGGGTGGCAGTCTAATTTGGACTATTTATACAAAAGACAAGAAAAACCGCCCAAAATCTGTAAGTATTCAATTCTGTACGCAGTGGATCGTCCCGTACGATCGTGGATCGTCACGGACGATTTTACTTAAAAGCCTTGAAACGAACCTATTTGCATATGTGTACGAAATATTTTCGTACAAGCTGATCGTCCCGTACAAACTAAGTTCGTCCGATACGAACGGTTATTACAAGGTCAATTCTAGAAACTGCAGAAAAACCATCCTAAGTCGGTTGTATCGTCTGGACGAAAATTGGTTCGTCTGGATGAATTTTTTACAGAACCCAGATCATCCTGGACGATAATTAATTTCGTCTGGACAAAAATTTTACAGAGAGCAACTCATTTTCTGACGATAATTAATTTCGTCTAGACGAAAATTTTACAGAGACCAGATCGTCCTGGACGATAATTAATTTTGTATGGACAAAAATTTTACAGAGAGCTACTCATTTTCTAACGATAATTAATTTCATCTGGACAAAAATTTTACAGAGACCAAGTCGTCCTGGACGATATTTAATTTCATCCTGAACGAATAGGACTTAGAAAATTTTTTAAGCCAGTTCCTATTCGTTCCATGTGCTCAATAGGAGATAACTGTCTGATCGTCCCGTACAATCTGATATCGTCCCGTACGATCAGTATAAATTTTATATGATCTCCTTATGCATGTGTGTATATTTTTATTCACTCAATTACAATCACTCCCTTTCAAATTTAATTCAAAGAAAAGTACAAGCTTCAAATTCACATAGTATTTCATGTTGAATTTGATTTGAAGTCTTCGTAGTCTGGAGTTAGATTTTCCTGAAATGTTAGTACACACAAGAGTAAATACAAATCTTTTAAAATTTTTAGGAGATAACTACACATTTGAACAATAATGTTTGGAATCATCAAAACTATACAAGTTGCAAAAATGTAAAGCATGCAAATAGCAACTATCTTAACAAGGAAGACACCTTTGGGAGAGATAGTGATTCAATTGGGAACTTAATTGTAAAGCCAAACTGCTTCAATAAAAAACTTAGAAAAGTAATTAGGATAGCTTGTAATCTCCTTTAGTTTTAGATCCTTCAGATCATTGCCTTACAATACTATAGGTCAATCCTAAGGAGAAAGGGAAGGATCTTAGTGTAGACCACTTGTGGAGTGGTAGTAATGCACCCCAGCCAAATTGATAAATCTAGACAAGTCTAGTTAAAGATTCTGAATTTGGCATTATTTTTTAGGGAACCAAAATCTATTTTCAAAATTTTCTTTTATTTTGTTTTGTAGTTTGTATTATGTGTGTGTGATTGTATTGTTTGTGAAATGTCATTAATGTGGACAATTTTATGTTCGTGTCATATGATTTGCTTTAAATATTTTTTGTCAAATCTATATAGATTAATATTATATCATCCAAAGAGAAAGACTAATGTTTCACTATCAATTTGAAAAGAAAACTTAATTTATTTTCATGATCACTCACGACATAAAGAATATTTAATTCATCACTATGGATATAAAGAATATTCATTGCTTATGTTAATCATGAAACTAAATCATTGAATTTATTTTCATAATCAATCAAAATAAGGAATATTCAATTATCCCTAAGAATAAAAAGAATGTCCATTTATCTCTTTGCTTATAAAACTAAACTAATGTTTAAAGCTAGGTCTGCATCCATAAATTTTTTCCCTACCTTAAAAAGAAACTAATGTAGTCTTTATTTTAATTTTGGATTCTATACTTTCTATAAGGGTAAGCTAGTATAGATAATTACTTCTCTTAAGAGAATACTCTTGATTAAAGTGAGGTCTAAGGTTTTCAAATTTATATAGATTTAAAGAAAGGCTTGGGCTATCAAGATTTCAATGTATATAGGCTTTAGATTGTAACTTCTAATTTAAATTTGGATTTTTGGAATAATAGAGAAGGAGTGGAATGTGTAGAGACTGAGAGGTGTATTCAATATGGACTCAAACTTACCTAAAGTGTGCTGCTAGCTAATAATGTTAAGCAACCCCATTTTTTGATGAGGTTAATTACCTTTATATCAAACATAAATATTTAAACCTAAATCATTAAAACTTATTTCAAATCTTAAATCAAACTCGTGATTGTGTTTTGGCATGTTGATTTCATCTTAGACCCTTGAAACCGTCACTTGACAATCACCCTTGACAATCATTTGATCATTTCATGTATCACTTGATAATCACCCTTTATTGTTAGTGATATGATCATTAAAAAGCTATATTTCCTTGAATCACTAACCACCATTCATTAATTCAAAAATTAAATCAAAATCAATCATTAAATCCATCAGTTGATAGTTCCCTATGATAGTCAACTGATCACCTGTTCAATAATTGATGATCATCCAAGATTATAAATAATCTAGGCATTTCAAATCCTAAATCCTCCCATGTCATCATCTAAATCAAATCTAATTCAAATCTTGAGACTAAACTAATTGTTCAATTTCAAACTCCAGAATCAAGTGTTAGAACCAATCCCAAAACACCTTGGTCCATAGCCTATTTTTAGATAAATTTCCTTTGCCTTGAAACCTAACCAAATGGCCTTACATCCCTAATCTATCACTTGTGTACTGATTAGGCATGTCCCTAGGGTGAACTACATCAGTTCGAGTGCAATTCAAGACCCCTAACCCTAAAAATCAAAGCATTTTAATAGGCTACAAAACCTTCAAATTTTTTTGAACCAAGTTCTTGGTTACTCCTTGTTGACCAAAGTGCACTTTTAAAGTGTTTTGAAGCACTATGATGATGATCTTAGCTTCATTGATGCATTAGTTACAATTTTATGAGGTCTCGACACTATAATTTCCTGATTTGGCATTGGGGTATTGTGGAAACTATAACATTAATAGTTTGAGTGTTGCGATGCTAGTTCAAGACTTAAAAATTTTTCTCCTTTTTCCAAAACATTCTTGTATAATATTAACTAGAAATGACATTTTTATTGATAATTAAGATAGTAGAACACTATAAAATGTATTATTAATAAATTCCTCCAACTTAAACTCTTGCTTGTCATCAAATAATGGTGTATCACCTATTGATTAGCTTGTAGCCCAAATAAAAATTTACTAATTTAAGATTAATAAAATATAAGAAAAATACTTCACCATTTATATGTAATTTGGAATAATCCAAGTTATACAATTTTAATTAGAATGATTATATGCAATTATCCTAATCAATCATCCTTGATTTTTTACTAAAAGCAAACTTATCCACTACAAGTGTAAGCACAATGTTGACGAATAATTTTTAAATATAAATAATACATAATTTTTAAAATGTTTGTGCTTGTACTTAAAGTAGAATTTCATTAGTATCCTAGCATAAGTATTAAATTACTCACATTCTTCTATTTGACTTAAGTGTTTAGTATACTTATAAGAATGGAGCTTTATCAGATACTAATATTTTAAGTACTCAAACTTCTTTTTCATTTTCCTCCTTTCTTTTGATTTTAATATTTTATTATATTTTTCATTTTAAGTACAAAATAATAATTTTGAATATACGATCACTTTCTTCCTTCAAGTAACCCTTAAATTAAATTAATGTAAGGATTTTAGTAAGCTCACTAACTCCATATTCAAGATTATAATGATTTTCAAAATTTAATCTACACACACTTTTTCTCTAAACACAATTATTCAATATTTAAATCATTAATTTGTACTTAAGTGTATATCATTTAAGTTCAAAGCAAGATAATAACTTGATTATTTATTTAGTTAATTATAATAATTTTCAAATTATAAATTGTGAATCTTTATTCATCCAAATAGTTACCTATAGTATTACTATTTATTTTAAATTATTTTTTAATTATTTTTTTGGCTAAATAAGAAATTAAAGTGTAAGCACTATGTAGAAGACATTTTTAATGGTTAAGAAATGTTTCTTAAATGTGAATTGAACTATAACAACAATAAAAAAAATCATCATTATAAAAAGTAAATTATACCACTTATATATAGATTAGAATGCAGTACTAAAAAGAAACTAAAAATGCTCACAACATCACAAAACAAGTTTAGTTTGCCTCCCATCAACATTACGTTTATAGTTTTCAACCAAACTTCCGTAGATCTTTCATTTTACATAGGTTGCATCATTACCACTCTTGAAGTGGTCCACATTAACATCCTTCAATTTCTGCCCTTGGATTAATTTCAACATTATTGGGCAATCAATTAATTTCAACATTATTGGGCAATGCACTATGAGTTTTGCTACTAAAAGAGATTGTATGATGACCTAATTAATTTTCTAAATTATTAATTGATATCTCGCTTAACTTTGCAACTGAGTTCCTAATTGAATCACTACATACTTCAAAGGTGTCTACCTTTCTTTGAATTGATTATTTTGATTAAAACATGGGGATAAGAAGGTTTTGGGTTTACTGTAGGTTGCCAAAGATTATTCCAATTTCCTCCTTAAGTTGAATGCCAAGAATCCACTGATTTTTACCACAAACATTATTATTAGACAAGTTAAAATTAGCATAGTTCATCCAACCAAGATTATAAGTATTAGAGACTTTTTAGAATGGAAATAATTGAAGCATAATAGCATCATCGTTGAAACATGATACTTGAATGTTTTAGATTTTCTAAGAAGTTAGTTAAGTGTAGTTTAGGATCCAAAACAGAAGTTTCCCAAAACTAGGAATTTTTGAACCATCTGAATTATGGTAGGTTTTAGCTCAAATTTGTTTACTTGGAAAATATTGGTCTATTGATACTCTAGTGAATTCCATCTATAACCTGATTGGCATACTTTCTAAGAGGTCTAGGCTGATCATGATCTTGAACGCGTCAGCCATGCCTAAAGTTAAAGACTTTTTAGATTTTCTTATTTTTGTAAGGATCCTCTAAATCTCTAAAATAAATAATAAGGGCTCCTTACTAATAACAAATATTAAATTAAATATCATACCCTAAAATATCAAAAACTAACAAAAGTTTTTCTTTATTTTTAAAAATTTCAATCTTAAAACAACATAATCTAAGATACATGATATAAGTAATACTAAATATGCATATTGCTTCCCCATCAACAACGACAAAAATTAATGGGGTGCATGGGTTTGCATTGATCGCTTAATTAATGCAAATAATTTTCAATGAGTTATGTAATAAGTTCAATCATATTTTTATTTAGTTTAGTCTAGATTGTAGTGTTCCTATAAATTAAAGTTTAAGGGGGACTAGAGGAGAGATGGATACTAAATTTGGGAATGTATATCCTATCCGGAATGTATATCCTATCCGATTACAAACATTCAAATATTTAGAGTAGAAAGAAGTGTGAAGAGTGCTTTTTTACTATATGGATGACATTTGAAATAACTTTTATTCTCATATTTTGTGTAAGCATAGAAATCTATTTTGCTTCTTTTGCATATCATGTATGACTAATTTTTTAATTGTGGGCTAATGATGAAAATCCAACGTTAGTAATAATGTAGACTCTAGTACTTTAAATGAGAAATGGATGTTTTCAATATCTCTCAAACATAATTTAATACATATAGTGGCCATGTGTGTAGTTAATAATTAATGTGATATATTACCTCAGTGGAGGATTATTGGAAGAAATTGGTGTATTGGAATGGAATATTTGCATGCCTATACATAGGATGTTTGGAGATACAATCATTATAGGATGGTCATAAAACTCCCTTTACATCCCTACAAACTAGATAGAGATCTAGGATGCATATGCTCAAATCACATCAACAATAAAGAGTCTTAATAGAAAAACTTTTAGTAATTTTAATTCATTAATCAAAAATATTTTATTATCATGTATTTTATCTTTTTTCTTGCAATCTTATGTAGTAACAAAATCTCAACCCTTATCTTTGATTTGTAGTATAAATATTGTAGTTGTAAGCAATACTAGTTTACTTGCATGTTAGCATAACACTTTCTCATGGGATTGATACACTCTCAATCACTTTATTACTTGATCAACATGTGTGCTTGTATATTTTAAGGGTATTACATATCAAATAAAACCTAAGCAACTTTCAGGTCAAAGCACAAACTTAGTTCACGCATTGAACATAGCCCGTGCAAATTAAAACCATGCAGCCCATGAACATCCCATCATTTAGATATTAAATGCTTTTCTTCTTGATTCTCTTATACTTTTACAAGTGAATTTCCAAGGGAGTAAGTGAATCAGATAACCAAGTGTCTTTCTAAACATGCCAATTTAGTTAACTGGTAAACCAAACAAGTTCACCCATGAGGAGCTTATTCATGGGGCATGGTTTTCACGAATGAGCCTCAAACCTTGTTTTGCAGGAGGTTGCTTTTGTGGAACTTAATTATGGACAAATATTGACCTAGCTAGTTCAACCGAAGAACTTGCCTAAGCAAGCATTCATTCCAAGAGGAACATTCCTTTCAAGGAATCGGCTCCTTTAGCAGCTCTCCCCAGCTAAAGCCATCTATCTTCTATGGATATCTACAACATAGATATAGGTTGCACGATACTATAGAGCTTAATGTATTGGCTCTACAAATTACGTTCATTCTCAGCTCACAACAACATCTCTCTAGAAGTCTCGTCATTCTACCTAAGGGGTTTGCCACTTGTTCGGGCACTCACCTTCATGGAATCACAAAAAATGCTCATCTTGAAGTACTCATTTGGGTCACTCATCTTTAGGACGCAACCCCAGTACTCATCCCCGAAAAGTGACAACCCACATAGGGCACTTATGAGAGGCATCTCGAGTCACGTTAAAGAAAGATGGCCACATGTGTATATTTTGGCATCGACTGTATGTTTGTATCAGTCTGACCTATCTAACATATATTATTCTTCAATTTTTTTGAATATAGCATTTCCAATAGCTATTTTAACTCTATAATTATTAGGTTAATAGGCATACTTTAGATTTCATGAAATTTTATTGTTCATAGAGATTACTCGGTTCCTCATATGTTCTCATACGTATGATTTCGTAGTCGTCTCTATTACACAAGCTAACAAAAAAAAAAAAATTCAGATATGGTTTGTTAAGAATATTTTGCTTATATTGTATAAACATAATCAGTGAAATATATGAAGAAATTTAGACTTTTAAAACATCTGTATCACACCACATCATTCATATTTTTCGCAAGTTTAATATATAATAAAGTTTCTCATAAAATTGCTAAATCCAATCCCATATATTTCTCATGCTATAAAAATATTATATAGCAGTAGTCGAAAAAACATAGTTAGAGGTAAACATTCATTAAAAATCCAAAAAAATATCAGGTAAAAGATAATATGTACTGTTTGAATTAATTGGAAAAGTAATTAAAATCAAGCATTTCAAAATAGTTGAGATTATTCAAATAAAAAGGAAAATCTTCTCCAGCTCGTATTAATGACTAATTTGATCAAACTCTCATTATTAACCATGCTCTTCTCACATCTCTTCATCTTCAAATAATTTGTTTTCTATAAAAATTAGAAAGGTACAACTTCAGCTATAAATGAAGTCATGGATTCTATTTAAACAAAAAAGTATAAGAAAGCTGCATTGCTAAATGCTGAAGCATTCCAGCTATTAGATTTTTAGAAGCATATTAAACAAGTAAAATAATGATTGTTCATCAAAAAGATCAATAAAACAAACGAGATTTAATGCATTGATGCGGATCCTGTATCCATCCAGCTCATGTGGACTGTCGTTTTGCCCAAATTTGGATATAAATCCATTCAAAATACGATTTTTCAACTATTTTTTTGTTTGGATTATCCTCCTTCAATATTTTTGTATTTCTCTCGGCTTACTTACTGTCAAATGTGTCTTCATTTGATTGCTGAACATTAAAGTTGAATTTTTATAATAGAAATAATTAGCTCGTATCACATGGACGGACATAAGATATTTTTTGTTGATGCTCACTGGAGGTGTCAACAAAGCCGAGTTCAGCTCGGGTCATCTTTGACTTGAGCTTGAGCTTGAGCTTGAGCTTGATTGATTAATCAAGTTCGGGCTCTAGTTGGAGCTTTATTCTATGAGTTCGAGATAGTTGATGAGCTTGCTCATTTATTATAAAAGAGATAAAATGATTATAATTCATGAAATTATTATAATAAATTAGTAAAAAGTATGAAAATTTACAAGAAAAATAATAGAAATTGCTTTATGTAAGAAAGTGAAATATAATTTTTAAACATGTTTAATAACTTTGCGCTTAAAATCTTGAGTGCTAATATATATTTTTATTGTATTTTATATTTATATTTTTTAAACCAGCCAAGGCAGAGCTTGCTCAAGTTTGGCTTGTTAGCACATAGAGTTTGACTCGTGAACCACTTATCGAGTGGAGCCCGAGCCAGCTCACTAGTAGAATTGACTCACTTATATCCCTAATGTTGAGTGAACTAAAGCTAAAACAAGAAGCTTGCATCAGGATGAGAAATGTTTTTGTCTTTATCCCCTGAAAATTCGAAGAATAAGATCGGTTTAAGCAAGTTATATTGCACAATTAAAACTTTTATAAGAACATTTTGATAGATTTTATATTAAAATGTATAGATAAAATGTTTTGAATTTTTTGATAAATAATAAAAAAATAGAAGATATTTAACTTTTTTGTTAAAATAAAACAAATTTATGAAATTTTATTTTTATTTAAATATCATATAATTTAAACCTTCTATCTAATTAAAAAAATTTAAATAGTGCCACTAAATTTAGAATTTATACCAATAACTATTGATGATGTCAATAATTCTTTTAAGGGCATATAAGTTAATTAATTGTACGACTTGTATGTGGCATAGATTAAATTTTACTATTGAAAATTAAATAAAAAAATTAATTAATATACATCTATTATATATAAATATATTATAATTTTAAATTGTGCTTTTCTAATAATAACCCTACCCAAATGCACTTCTATCTGGTACTGAGTACAAGACAACCGCAAAGGATTTTCATACAAGCAATTACGTTTTTTTTTTTCGTCCTACTTTCTTCTACAACATAATAATCGCAATATATTACGTCCATTAAATCATACAATATAATTAACAATCACAATATATTTCATCCATCATTGTTATCGTCCTATTGGTTCATCACTCATAACTAAATCATGATCTTGCATACTAAATCATAATAGTAAACAGGCCTAGTCATAATAAAAATGATTTTATTAGTTTTATCTTTATATTCATTAAGGCCTTCATAGGTGATTTGTAGGTAGCTACGAGGTCTTGACAAGAATACTCATCCTAAAAAAAAGTTCATTTGGAGAACTTACGTGGGACCTACGGGCTCGCTCGGAGGTATGATGAGCTCAACTCACCTGGACCAATTATGGAGCTCGCCCTGCGTATGGCGATTTAGAAATCCCTTGTTGAACTTCCACTCGCCGCTATCACTTTTACCGGCTCTCCCTCATAATATCCAAACTCACCTAACTAAGCTACATGAAGTGCCTACATAGAAGACATTGTTTAACTGCTATCATCCGACCTACAAATCTTCCATCCCTGCAACATCCCATTCGGTTTATTCATTAAGGCATTATGAGATCTTTTACACAAGTCATCAATCACGATCGACCACTGGCTAGGGCTTCCTAATAGTTCACCTAGAGACTACTTGAGACCGCTGAGCTCTTGCCCAGAGAGCACATATTTTGTATTTATTCTTCTCCAACCTATCAAGAGATTGCACATGTTAGACTAGCTTGTAGCATTACATGGGTATTTTGTGCAGCTTGTATTTCAACTTTACTTTTCTCAGAATAGCCTTTGTTGTAGCCCTCAGAAACCTACAAAAAAAGAGTGAGGAAGAATAGTTGGGGGAGTTGAACCTTGAACATGGTGACTTTGACACTGAATATTGCACCCTAGATTCTTCTCTAATAGTGAATATTGTGCAAGTTTTAAATATATGTTTTTCTTCCCCGCTCTGTCTACTCTCTTTGTACTCTCCATTCATGTTCACAAGCTTCAACACACCAAGTTGTTCAGTTAGTGGGGTTAGGAAACATCTAGAAATAAATTTGGTTTAAAGATCCTCTCAAGTGAGGTGATCATGGGTCAATACCAATGACAAGAAGATAGGCCCAACAAGGCAAGCAATTTCCAAAAAAGTTTTCAGTCAACATGAAGAATGCAAAGTTCACTATTCATCATGATCTACAAGAGATGGTGGAGCAAATCATGGAGATAATTCAAGATGCCCTACGTGTCCTCTAATGATGACTGTGAGTTGATAGAATTCCATAGTGGTCCTCCAATTTGATAGATCATCACATGTTCCTAGAGTGAGTTTAAACCTCGATGCCTACTCTTGATTACAATAACATGTGGTCAAGTGATATATATTACCAGACAAACTAAGCGAAAGAGAAGAGGCTGAACTTAATAATTCCTTTTCGAGGATAATGAAAGTGCTCTGATGGCACTAGAAAGTTCGTTAGGGATGTTAAGCCCTATAGAACTGGCCCAAGGCTAACAAAGAGAGAGGTGAATTGGATAACTTTAAAACCAAAGATAAAACTCAAACCAAAATCACTATAGAAATAAAGTGCGAAAGAAAATAATGCGGAAGCAATAATAAGAAAAGAACACACCGGATTTATAGTGGTTCGGTCAAACCTTGACCTACGTCCACTCCTTGGAGGAACCCTCCAAGTATTGCACTAAAACAAGTGTCTCTCCTTTAGCCCCCACAGCTAGGCGGAGAAGCCCTTACAAAATCACTTCCACCTTCCCCGGTGCGGCGGAGTCGCCGGGTCCTTTGACACCAAAGTGAACTTCTTCTTTGGTGAACTTCCCTCGAGACAAGCCTTGAATCCGACGGTATTAAGATGCAAGCATGCCGGAGCAACCGTGTGGAATCCCCTCCACATGCACTCCCTTGAGTCCCCCCTCACAGGATCTTCTCCCTCTCAGCCTTCACCCGTTCCTCACTCCATTTCAAGTTCTCTCTTCAAGTCTCCCCCATAAGAACAAAGCTATAATGGCTGCCAAAGACACTTACAAAGTGTCATGCCAAGCTTAAATAAAAAAGCTCAAAACAAGCTCATTAATGCAAATTGCCGACATTATCGTCCAGGACGATAGGTATATCCTCCTGGCCGATCAGTACAAATTCAGCTCATCAGTCCGGGTCGATTTGGGATGATCAGAAGAAAATTGGTTACATCGTCCTCGCCGATGTCACGATCATCCAGGCCAATTAGTTTAAAACCGATTTCAATCATCCTGATCATCGCCCTGAATTTGAGCTGTCCGATGTAGATTGTCCAGGACATCGTCCCGGCCGATCAGGCAATCGTCCCGGACGATGTGATCGTATCAATCAACCATTCATGCTTTCCAAAGATTACCAGATCAATTTAGGCATAATTGAGTTAGATCGGCCAGAACGATACAAATATCGTCCTGGCCAATTTCCTAAAATAAAGAATTCCTAAACTGATTATGGCGGCTGATTCTTTCTGAATTTAGACTATCGTCTTGGTTGATACAAGTATCATCCAGGCCGATCCGCTAATGACGGCTGCCTTAATGAGGATGCCCTAATTAGGGTTTCTGATTTTGGACATATCATCCAGGACGATATAAATATCGTCCCGGCCGATATTACTAAAAATAGAAATCTTATATGGAACAACAGGAAATCTTCCAAGTTACAAATCAACAGATCCCACACCAAATACAATAGACTCAAGAAAGGAAAAAGATTACAAACAGACTCAGACCTAGTCTACCCAATCTTGAGATGATTCCAAATTACAGTCCGATCGTGTGAACCTGAAATGTTAGTACATAAGGCAATCGTAGAGAAATAAGAATGTTTGCTATCATCAAAATCATAAATCATTGATCCGCAATAATCTCCCCATTTTTGATGATGGCAAACAATTCAATTTGAATTTGTAAAAAGGAATATTTTCTCCTAATCTCTCCCTTACTAGAATAACACTTTAAAAAATAGGGGAGATAAAAATATTTTTATTATTTTAAATTTTTGAAAAAGAAAAAAAATTATACAAATTCAACAGTACGTTCTCCCCCTTTGACATTATCAAAAAGAGAGGATGCACAAACAAAAAACAAAACGAACAAAAGACAAAAACGTTCCCTGATCTAGTGAAAAAACAAATATTCTTAAAATGAGAAAGTTACCTCTTGATTTTAATCAAAAACTTAGTAGAATTGTATTGACAACGCATAGCCCAGAAAAGATTAGAAATTTAGAGTTTGATAATCCCAACTCAAGTTCTTTTAAAGGCTCAAAAATATTTTAATCCAATATCCAAATCAAGGAACAAATGGAAAAAAAACATTAATTTTTTAAAACTCCTTTCATAAAACATATCTAATAGAAGATTAATGCACAAATTGTTGAATCAGGAACCAAGATTTTCAAGCACAAGTTTTGAAAGTATCAAGGGTTTTCTTAAGCTTTAAGAAGTACAAGAATGGCAAGCATTAATTTTGTGAGCTCATTTTATGGCTCTTGACAATTAGTTGGCGCACTGCGCATCTTTTGATACACTTTGTGTATATTTTCAATTTGGCATTTTTGCGCATCTTTTATTTTTGGCATCATTGGCCAATTTTTTGAATATGCTCCATTTCTTAAATCTTAAAAACAAAGGAAAACCATCTTAGTGACAAGGCAAACTTCTTGATTAAGAAAATTATGAGTTAGATTCAACAACTTACAAAAGATTCCTATGCGATAAATAAAACGTAGGGAGATAAAAAATTTTGTTTCAAAAACTAATTTAAAAGATTTTATATCAAAAGTAGAATAACCTCTTTTAGGAAACAGAGATTGAGAGTCAAAAACATGAGTTTCCTTCCTTTGACAGTTTTAGAGAAGTTAAACACAACTTAACAAAGATTTAAAGAAAAAACAGGAAGTAGATTTTTCATTTTTAGAAAAGTGAATGTGTGTGTTGATCAGAGAAAAATTTTCACGAAAACAAAAATTTCAAAGAAAAAAACAACAAAAAAATAAAAATAAAAACACAACACAAAAACACGAAAGGCTTTTAACCATTATCTCTCTCCTAGTCTTATGCTTTAGAAACAAGATCTGCCCATGAGATTTTTTGCCTTTCATTATTTCCCCAGTTTAAATTTTGCTTCGCCTTGCCCTTTTCTTTCATAAGAAGAATTCTTAAATTAGGGCACTGATTTTTCATATGTTCAGGCTTCCTACATCGAAAACAAATAACGTTAGAAGAAATATAGACATCCTTACCACTTTTATCTTTTTTCCACTTTTATTTATGCTTTGGTGAGCTTTGTGATTTGCTTGACAAGTCATTGCATCCATCACCAACTAAGCAATCTTTTTTCGTATCTTCAGTTTTTAGAACAATCGTTTCACCTATATCCAAAAGTCTTTGATCCAAACCTTGCTTGTAGGCAATGAGTGAGCCAATCAAATTATCAATAGAATAATCATTCAAATATTTTGATTCACAAATAACAACAATTTTGGCATCAAATTTTTCAAGTAAACAACGAAGAATTTTAATGACTTTTTCAAAATTTGAAAACTCTTTTCCTAAGGCATGCAATGATGTTACAATTTGAATGAACCTAGTGTACATGTCTAAGATCGTCTCATAAGGTTTCATGAAAAACAGTTCAAAATCATGCATTAACAAATTCAACTTGGATTGCTTGATTTCACTAGTGCCTTCGTATATGGTGTGTAGTTTATCCCAAACTTCCTTACCAGTAGTGCACGTGGATACTAATATAAACTCTTCAGAATTTAAAGCACAGAAAAAGCAATTTAAAAATTTTGCATTCAATTGAGCATTTACTTGTTCTTCCCTATTCCATTTATTAAAAGGAATATCAGTTTTAACTCCATTAACAATACGTGACGGTGATGAATAACCTGTTAAAATCATATGCCACATGCGAAAATTAATCGATTGCAAGAAAATAGACATGCGAGTTTTCCAAAAATCAAATGACTTATTTTCAAGTAAAGGAGGTCTGGTGATTGAATAACCTTTCGCAACATTATGATTAGCCATGGATCGAAATTCAAAAGCTTTTAAAAACTTATTTTTTGAAAATGGCTCTGATACCACTTGAAAGTGCTCTGATGGCACTAGAAAGTCCGTTAGGGATGTTAAGCTCTATAGAACATACCCAAGGCTAACAAAGAGAGAGGTGAATTGGATAACTTTAAAACCAAAGATAAAACTCAAACCAAAATCACCATAGAAACAAAGTGTGGAAGAAAATAATGCGGAAGCAATAATAAGAAAAGAACACACCGGATTTATAGTGGTTTGGTCAAACTTTGACCTACGTCCACTCCTTGGAGGCACCCTCCAAGTATTGCACTAAAATAAGTGTCTCTCCTTTAGCCCCCACAGCTAGGCGGAGAAGCCCTTACAAAATCACTTCCACCTTCCCAGGTGCGGCGGAGTCGCCGGGTCCTTTGACACCAAAGTGAACTTCTTCTTTGGTGAAATTCCCTTAAGACAAGCCTTGAATCCGACGGTATTAAGATGCAAGCCTGCCGGAGCAACCGTGTGGAATCCCCTCCACACTCCCTTGAGTCCACCCTCACAGGATCTTCTCCCTCTCAGACTTCACCCATTCCTCACTCCCTTTCAAGCTCTCTCTTCAAGTCTCCCCCACAAGAACGAAGCTACAATGGCTGCCAAAGACACTTACAAAGTGTCATGCCAAGCTTAAATAGAAAAGCTCAAAACAAGCTCATTAATGCAAGTTGCCGACATTATCATCCATGACGATAGGTATATCATCCTGGCCGATCAGTACAAATTCAGCTCATCAGTCCGGGATGATTTGGGATGATCAGAAGAAAATTGGTTACATCATCCTGGCCGATGTCACGATCGTCCAGGCCGATTAGTTTAAAACTGATTTCAATTGTCCTAATCATCGCCCTGAATTTAAGTTGTCCGATGTAGATTGTCCAAGACATCGTCCTGGCCGATCAGGTGATCGTCCTAGACGATGTGATCGTATCAATCATCCATTAATGCTTTTCAAAGATACCAGATCAATTTAGGCATAATTGAGTTAGATCGGCCTTGACGATACAAATATCGTCCTGGACAATTTCCTAAAACAAAGAATTCCTAAACTGATAATGGCGGCTGATTCTTTCTGAATTTAGACTATCGTCCTGGCCGATACAAGTATCGTCCTGGCCGATTCGCTAATGACGACTGCCTTAATGAGGATGCCCTAATTAGGGTTTGTGATTTTGGACATATCATCCAAGATGATATAAATATCGTCCCGGCCGATATTACCAAAAATAGAAATCTTATAGGGAACAACATGAAATCTTCCAAGTTACAAATCAACAGATCCCACACCAAATACAACAGACTCAAGAAAGGAAAAAGATTATAAACTGACTCAGACCAAGTCTACCCAATCTTGAGCTGATTCCAAATTACAGTTCGATCGTGTGAACCTGAAACGTTAGTATATAAGGCAGTCGTAGAGAAATAAGAATATTTGCTATCATCAGAATCATAAATCATTGATCCGCAACAAATAATTTCTTAGGCATGGAAGCTTATCAAGTTTAAAGTGCCTCACAAGTCATATAGAGGAAAGACTAATCCTTCTGATTATGTGGCGACTTTTTTGTCTATGAATTTTGTGCTAGATGTGAATTATGCCCTTAAATTGTTGGATTTTTTTTACCATTCTTATGGAGTCTATATTTAGGTCGTTCATTAGCATGCCTCCAAGAGAGGCAACCTCTTTTTTCTTCATCAAAGTAAATTTTTTGTGACATAATTTGTGAGTGCCTAATACATTATAATAGATTGCAAGCTCTATTAAAGATGAGACCAGAGCCAAGAGAATTACTAAAGTGTTGCAACTCATGACCCCGAGTTTGAGATTTTGATGATGATAAATAATGTCATTTGAATTATCTTGAGATTCATTGAATATTATTTGCTATTGTCTGTGAGTACTAACATTTCAGGAAAGATCAAAAGCAACTCAGGACGACAAGAAGACTAAAAATGGGTAGATTAGGAGTATGAGTCTGCAATGTATTTTGTTGTTTATTTTATTTTTTATTTTCTTGAGTCTGGCCACGAAATGCATAAAAGTCTGAGCAACCATGCACACACAGGGGGAGAGTGTTTTTAAATGAAAAATTTAGTGTTTTTCTTTTTCTGTAAATCGTACTGTACGATGTTATTTCGTACAGTACGATCAGAGCTTTGTAGAACGATTCTGTGAATAGATCGTACCGTATGAATATAATTGTACTGTATGATATGTTCAAATCCAAAACCCTACCCGTCGTTTTAATTTAAGTAAGTTATTTTGCGCCGTTCGTACTGTACGAACCTGTTCGTACGGTACGAACCTGTTCGTACGGTACGATTTATTTTAAATAACTTACTTAATTTAACTCGTGATTAGTGCAAGAAATCTATGATTAGTGCAAGAATTTTGGGCTTAATTATAATTTGAACATCGTACTGTACGAACCCGTTCGTACAATACGATGAACAGAGACGAATTATAATTGTCCCGAAGATCATCCTGGATGATCTCTTGGGTTTTGTCTCATCGTACTGTACGATGTACATCATACTGTACTATGAACAGAGACGATGTTTGATCATCCCGACTATCGTCCTGTACGAACAGAATTGTTGTGGATCGTACCATATGATTTACTATAGTACTGTACGAATATGTTTGAACTATTCATACCACTTCGTACCAGGACAAAGTCTGTTTATACATATCATACTATACGATTAGAAACCGTACTGTATGATAGTAACGGCTACTTTTGAAATCTCAGGGATTTTGGAGCCCGTTTTTATGTGTAAAACTTGTCATATTTTGATGGGGTGAATCAGAGAGGAAAACGTGGTTAAAGAGGGATTCCAAGGGAGAGAGCTCTTGAGAAGTTCTTTAGGGTTTGAGAGAGGAAGGAGAATGTGAGCGTTGTGAGGGAGAAGAGGTGTGAGGGAGATCACACGGTTGCTCCGAACTTGCTGCATTTTGCTCCTCCTATGGCCCTAGAAGAATTTGTGGGAGGATCTCCAAGGGGAAAGGCTCTTCTACATCCGTGACCTCGATGTACTCTGCCTTCTCCAAGAGGGAGAAAAATGAGAAGGTTCTCTGCCGTCACCAGGAGGGTGAAAATAGAGTTTGGCACTCCGCCACGCCGGGTTGGTGAAAGGGAGTAGTGTAAGGACTTCTCCGCCTTGCCAAGGGGGGCAAAAGGAGAGCTATTGCTTGTAGTGGAATACCCGGAGCGGAGGACTCCGGTGAGTGGACATAGGTCATGGTTTGACCGAACCACTATAAAAATCCCGGTGTGCTTTTTCCTTATTGTCTTTTTATTATTGTGTGCATTTTATTTCATAATATCTGCTTGGAAAAAATTGTGAAAGAAAAGTTGTTTAATTTTTTTTTATGTTAAAATTTTAAAAGCATAAAAAAAATTAGAACTCCTGCTTAGATTTTAATTATTGTCAAAAAGTTTTCACAATTCACCCCCCCTCTTGTCCATCTAGTAACTTCATAAGGAACTTCATCTTGTAGATCCAGAGGGAGATGTTTGAATTAAAGGATTTAGAGGTTGTAGTCACCTAGATTTCATTGATACAAATATTAAGAGAGTGTCCTTTCAAATATGCTCTCAGCCTATAATAGTTAAAGACACTCGTTGAGCTATTAGAGTTGACCAATAATCTTTTAAATGTTTAGGAATATAATAAAGTGGTTGAATGTGGTTGAATCCTCCTAACCCTCTGTCCTCACAAGATTGGTACAAATGGAAACCAATGATGAGGAAGAGATACGAATTCCAAGAATTAGAGGGATTAGAGATCAAACCCACAACATGACTGCCACTGCCCTGAGCACTTGTGAGCACTCATGTATCTAATGCTATTGAGGATTATGGGACTACTATCACTAAGGGAGGAGGAGATTCCTTATGCCACTTAATTTTACCATGAAGAAGTCTCCCATTGACCACCGTCCTATCCAAGATACACTCTGTTAGTATTATTTATGACCAAACTAGTTGATTCCATTTAGAACATGGAGTTCTACATACACCTGCCTCTTATGAAAGCAAGTGAACAAGTTTGTGATACCTTAAGGTATTGAGACTTTCATTAGAATCAAGATCACTACACAATTGAGTTTAATATTCTATGAGGTCTCATGGAGGACAACATTAAAGCTAAAAATTTGTATAAGTTGATGCTTATCAAACCAAGATGAGAAATTGGAAAGGTACTCATAGAAACACATGCAAAAGAACTTGTCACTACCCACTCAGTGCATATTACTGAAGTGGTACCCTCCATCTTAAGCTGCAGGTGAGAAGATGAAATTTCAAATGCAAAGAAGATGTAGGTTGGAGAAGTATACTCAAGATCAATCTTGTAAGCTCTAGTGATCGACATCACCTTGTTTACTTTCTCTAAGTCCACTGAACGTAACTAATTTGTTACTACGATGATACACAAGTACATGTGACATTTGAACTAATAAAGTGATAAGAGAGTATCATTCCTAAAAAGAATTAGTGTATATTTATTATGTTAAGAATTAATTTTTATAAATCTTCAAGTTACTTTACCAAGATTTTATTTTTAGAGAAAGAGGAGAAAGTCAAATTACTAGATATTCTAAATTTTTTTCAAATTATACGAAAACACTGAATTTATGGTTGATTAGAGGAATGTGCATATGTTAATTAGTTCTTTTAAAATTTAATTGTGAAAAAGAACAACCCTAATTTCTTATATATATCAAGCTTGTTGAATTCCTAGCAAAGTTATGACTAACAATACATCTACTCTAATCATTACAATTCAGTGCAAGAACATTATCCCTTAATAATTTTAAAACCTTAAAACAACATGTGTTTATGTTTTTAGGATTTTGTTCAAGTTTTTCTTGTATTCCACTATATGTTTATAAAAAAAGTTAGTCCACACTAAATTTTAACATTATAATTCACAAAATTACATGTAAATGAAACATAGGGAGAAATAAACTTTGGGAAAAATGGATCAATCATTTAGAATACACACAAATTATAAAAATGAAGTCATATATTTAAAATAAGAAAATTTCCACAAAAAGAAAAATTTGTTAAAAAATAAATTATAAATTTCAATCCAATATAGAAGAAAAGATACAAGAGTTTAGAAAATCAAAAGAAAGAACAAGTGCAACATGTAATAAATCTTATCCTTCTAACTATTAAATATTTTCTCTCAATTTTTCTTAAGAAACCTCTCACTCATACCCTCTAAGATTACTTAAAATTACAAATAAATAGAGCAAAATAGGTCTTATTTCTCTAAAATTCAACCTCCTATTTATATTGTGAACAGAGTAACTTCCTAACTTAATTCAGCATTGCAGTGCTCTTAAGTGTAAATTATAAAATATTTATTGTGTTAAAATTCAATAAAATTATGTTGTTTTAATTGTTTTAGCGCAGAAAACATTCTAGAGAAGAAAAAAATTTTACAAGTGTTGAATGCGCATCGCAGCATCGCAAATTCAGCATTGTAGCATTGAAATCCACAACGCCTCAATACCTAATTCAGATATTGTTGGACCAGCCACTGGAATTTATGGAAAATCAACACCCATGTGGAGCCATGTATAACGCCACAATTCTCTATAGCACTGCAACATCAAAAATATATGTCATAGCACCTAAGTCTCAAGAATTTGAATGCTGGTGCATCAATCATCATAGCACTACAACAATAAATTGCACTTTCAAGTTCCACAGTGCTAAATATTTATATTACCATTGTGGAGCAGTTTCCATAATGAGGAGTCATACCGAATCAAGGAAAAGACACGTCAATTCAACCACTATGCGAGGTCAGCACAATGCCATAATAGAGTAAGCCTAATAGCGCTGAATTGCTAGTTCATTTCATAACACCGCACGCCACCACTTTTGGTATCATAGTGCATGAGGCCTTTTTGCACTTATTATATGTAGCTTTTTAGTTCTTTTGTTAGAGAGTTCTATCATTTTAAATTGAGTCTTATATGTTTAAGTTCCTTTCTTTAGTTTTGCCCTTATAATATAGTCTAAGGGAGGCTAGAGAAGAGCAAGATACATTCATTTAGAGATCTTAGCATGCATTATATAAGTAATTTTATTATTAGAGGAACAATGAGTGTGGAGAGTATTAATTGATCATTTCTAGTGATATTTATCATTATTAATTCTTCTCTATTTTTTTCTTATATGAATGAATTAAAAATGAGTATAATTTTTTATGTTATCTATGTCTAGCTAAATCTTTGAGTTTTGGGATGATGATATAAACACATAACATGCACTAATGTAAACTCCCGCGCCTTGAATTACTTAACAAATATTTTTGATATCTTCCATTCTTAATTTAATGTATACAATGACCATATTTATAGTTAATATCAAGTTTGATTTATTGCCTCGATGGAAAAATATTGGACTAAATAGGAGTATTAAAATGGAATCTTTGCATACCTAAACATAAGATGTTAAATCTTCTAGGATTTATGGAGACATTATGATTGTGGGAGGGCTATAAACCTCCCTTTTTTGCCTATATACTCAATAGAGATCTAGGAATGTATATACTCAATCTACAACTAAAATTAAGAGTTCCACTAGGAAAATTATATTGTTTTAAATTCATTAGTCCAAAATATTTTATTTTGATTAGTATTTGTTTTTCTTACAAGTTTCTGATAAGTGGGAAAAACTCAAAAACAATTGCTTAAAATTTAATAAGATAAATTGTGCATATATATATATATATATATATATATATATATATTAGAATATAGTAGTTAAATTGCAACTAAGCAGATCACTTCATCAAGGAATCAACACTCTTCTCTATCACTTTATTACTTGAGAAACTTGCATACTTTCATATCTAGTGGGCTTTCATTATTTTTATTTCAGAGGAAATTTAATCATATTCATATTATGCTCGAGCTATGTATGTAACATGAAAGTAAATAAAAATACGAACTCAACCAAACCAAGATTCACCACAAGAGTAACAAAGTGCAAAAATTAAATGTGAAAGAATAATAAGAAAGAACACACCAAATTTTATAGTGGTTCGGTCAACTTGACCTACATCCACTCCCTGGAGCCTCTCCTCCAAGTATTGCACTAAGCTCAGTGTCTCTCCTTTTTCCCCCATAGCAAGGAAGAGAAACCCATACGAAAACTCCTTTCCACCGACCTTGGTGAGGCAGAGAACCCAACTTCTTTTGCTTCCTCCTGAAGCAGCCAGAGAACCCAACTCCTTTAACTTTCTTCTAAAGAAGAAAGAGAACCCAACTCCTTTTTCTTCCTCCTAAAGCAGGCAAAGAACCCAACTCCTTTTGCTTCCTCCAGAAGCAGACAGAGAACCTTGATCAGTTGCTTAAGTAGACCTCTCTCAAACCTCCAAGGAACCAGGTATAACGACCAGAGAAGAAGACTTAAATCCTTGATTGGAACAACCTTTGTGAAACCCCTCACAAACACCCCCTCATAAGATCCTCTCTCTCTATCTCCCTTGCTCTCCCTCTCCTCTTGGCTCTCTCAGGTCAGGACAGTAGAAAAAGATACGCTCTTGGGTAAAACAAGAGGTCTTATATAGAAGATCTTAGGATTTGCTCTTAATTACAACAAATCAAATTTATCATCTAGGACAATCGGCCTATCATCCTGTAAGATCAGTACAAATTCAGCTCAATCAGCCAAGACAATTTGGAAGAGTCTGGATGATTAGATGGTTACGTTGTTCAGATTATCTAGGATGATAGGATATCATCCTATATGATTAGTTCAATTCATCAAATATTGTCCAGACCATCACCTTATATGGATGTCTAGATGATGGAAAAATAACTAAATTATCCAGAATGATCTCATGATCGTTTGGGCCGATTAGTACAAAATGACCAATATCATCCAAAACATCGCCCTGAATAGATATTTGGATGATAAAAAAATAACTTGATTGTCCAGGCCGATCAAGTATTCGTCCCATATGATTAGTTCATTTTAGTACATATCATCCAAAGCATTGCCCTAAATGGAACTAGGTCGATTAATGATCGTTCAAAGAGAACTAAGGTTTGTGAACTAATCGTCCCGGACAATTTTGTGATTGTCTAGGATGATATAATCGAGAAATCGAACCTTAATTGATTTTCTTAATTACTATATTAGTTTAGGCATAATTACACTGCATCATCCAGGATGATGTATTATATTTTTTCCAAAAATAAAACATGCCTAAATAGATCTAGCGGCTGATTCTTTCTAATTTGAGCCTATCATCCTGAATGATGCTAATATCATCCAAGATAATTGTTTTAATGATGATTGCCTAAACCAAGATGCCCTAATTAGGGTTTTTATTTTTAACTAATCGTCCAGGATGATTTTTTGATCATCCTAGACGATGTGATCAAAATAAAAAATACTAATCAAACAGATAGAATTTTTCCCCCAAGTGTGTGAGTGCAAGTTTACTTAGCATCAGGACTCATATTATTACAATGGACTCAAGAAAAGGTAAAAGACACTTGATGTACATTACAAGCTGACTCAGTCCTAATCTACCCAATCTTGAGCTTGTTCGATTTGCAATTTGATCATGTGGACCTGAAACGTTAGTAGGCAAGGAAGTCGTAGAAAAATAGAGATGCTTGCTATCATCAAAATTATATTCCCTGAAATCAAATTTGCAATAGTCTTTCCCTTTTTGATGATGAAAAATAAAAATAATTAAAGCAGTTCAATAGAAACAGTATGAATCAAGAAGTTCAAATTTTACTAAGGGATGAACACAGTGCAACTAATCAACATAAAAAGATGAACACAGTACAACATAAAATAATACAACTACTCCCCTTTTTGACATCACAAAAAAGGAGGAGGAAAACCAAAAAGAAAAGTAGAATAGAAGGTGAAAAGAAGAACGAATCAAAGTTTTTTTTTATTAAAGCTTAAATATGATAAAGTCTACATGTGATTAAATCAAAAAATTTATAAGAATAACTAGTTAACATCATTGAAATCCAAAAAAATAATAGAATATCTGATTTTGTTAGCCCTTGCTCGGACTTCTTTCAGGATAAAATTGTCTTTTGAAAACAAAAGACCTAACTCAGAAAAACCAATTGGATCAGAAAAAGAGATCTGTTCGAAACTTAGTTTCAGAAAAATATCTTATAGAATAATATACCAAAGTAATTTATCACAATCGTGGAATTTAAAATCAAGGATTTGAAAATATCAAGTGACACATGAATTCTTCTAAGATTTAATAGTTTGAAAGAGAAGAAAGCTTGCTTTTGGTGGGCTCATTTTATGCCTCTTATCAATTGATTGGCACACTTTGAGCATCTTTTGATTTTTGATATACTTTGTGTATCTTTCAATTTTTTTTACGATCATTACGCATATTTTTATTTTTCTTTTCTTTTTCAGGCTCATTTTATGCCCTTGACATTTTTGCGAGCAAGATCTCTTTTAAAACTCTTAAATGCTCTCAGTTGTGATCATATCTTCAAAATATTAAAGAATAAAAACTCACTCTCTAATATAAGGAAGAATAAGCCATAAATCAGAATCAAGTTCATATAAAAAATGCAACGACAAGATTATAAAAAATTTGAAAGTAATATAAAAACTTTGAACATTATATATATAAGATAGATTACTATAGCAAGAAAAAATCTCAATCGGAAAGTCTAATTGTTAATTTGAGATATACTTTTGTTTAGAAGAGAAAATTATACCACTAAAAGAGGTTAGAGGAAGGGAAACAATCAACAGTGTTTCTCCCTTTAACTAATTTAGAGATGTAAAACATTGGCTACAAATCTTTAAAAGTAAAAATATGACAAAAAATATCATTTCAATAGTGATCATAAAGAAAATAGGAAAAACTAAAATAATAGAAATAAAACACAATAAAAGCAAGTAAAAAGTGAACCAAACAAATCTGAAACAAACAAAGAGTAGATAAATATCAAACAATAAAATAAAAAATTAGAATTTAGTAAATATTAAGTTCATGCATTTATGTCAATCACACCTAATATGGTCCTTAAGATGCTAAAAGTGTCAAAAGCCAGTGCTTTAGTAAAGATGTCAGCCAATTGATTCTCAGTTGTCACATGGTGTAACTCAATATCTCCTTTGGTCACATAGTCTTTAATAAAGTGATGCTTTATGTTAATGTGTTTGGTCCTTAAATGTTAAATATGATTCTTAGAGATAAAGATGGCACTAGTGTTGTCACAAAGGATTAAATTGTGCATAGAGGTAATCCTAAATCTAGAATTTGTTGTTTCAACCGAAGGACTTAGGCCACACAACTCCCTAAGGCAATGTACTCAGCTTCAGTAGTGGAAAGTGCAATAGTGTTTTTTTTTCTACTAGACCAGGAGACTAAAGACTATCCTATTAATTGGCAAGTCCCATAAGTGCTCTTTTTGTTTACCATACATCCTACAAAATTAGAATCAGAATATAAAATAATCTTAAAAGAAGTACTGTGCCTAGTATACCAGATTCCTAAGTTTTGGGTCCCCAAAAGATATCTAAGAATTCTCTTAACTACAATCAGGGGGGATTCTTTAGGATCAGCTTGAAATCTAGCACAGTGGCAAACACTAAACATTATATAAGTTCTGCTAGCAGTCAGGTAAAGTAAAGATCTAATCATCCCTCTATACTTTTTTGATCAAAAGAATTTCCATTTGAGTCCTTATCCAACTGAACACTAGAGATCATGAGAGTATTTATTATCTTGGCTTTATCCCTTTCATATTTCTTCAAGATATCCTTTATGTACTTTGATTGATTTAGAAAGGTTCCATCATCCAATTGTCTTATGCTAAACCCAAAAAAATAGGACAACTCTCCAATCATACTCATCTCAAACACCTTACTCATTATTTAGAAAAATCTTAACATAGCTTTTTATCAGAAGATCCAAAAAGTATATCATCAACATAAATCTGAATAATGTGTAACTCATCTCCTACTTTTCTCATAAAAAATGGTGGTGTCTATGCTCCCCTTAACAAATTCCTTCTCTAGTAAGAATGTGCTAAGCCTCTCATACCAAGCTCTTGGTGATTGTTTCAATCCATATAAGACCTTTTTTAATTTGAAAATATGATTTGAAAATTGGGAACTCTCAAAACCTTGGGGTTTCTCTATAAGCACATTCTCTTTTATTATTCCATTTAAAAAGGCACTCTTGATGTCCATTTAGAAAAGCTTAAATCCCTTATAATAGGCAAATGCTAGTAGCACTCTAATGGCTTTCAATCTAGCTACAGGGGAAAAGGTCTCCTCAAAATCAATTCCTTCTATTTGGTTGTACACCTTAGCCACCAATCTTGCCTTATTCCTAATCACCACACCATAATCATTCATCTTATTCTTAAAGACCCATTTGGTTCCAACTGCACTTTGTCCTTTTGATCTTTCTACAAGCTCTCAAACATCATTCCTAACAAATTGGTTTAATTCCTCTTACATGGATAAGATCCAAAACTCATCAAATAAGGCTTGATTAATATTGGTGGGTTTAGTCATTGAAATTAAGATAGAGTGGTTCACTTCCTTTATAAGTTCATGCATAGTTCTAACACCTTCAAAAGGGTCTCATAAGATTAGTTCTTTAGGATGACTAAAAAAATATCTCCAATCTCTAGGTAAGGTGTGTGTAGATTCAACCCTTTCCTCCAGATTTGTATTCTCTACTCCTTAGGTAATCTCACCTACTCCTTCAGTGTTTTGGGACTCTACCCTCTTTTCCAAATTTTTAACTCCTTTAGAAATCTCTCCAACACCATCTTCATCCTTAACTCTAGACTCCTTAGGATTAGATTCATCAAACACTACATGAGTAGTCTCCTCCACCACCAATGTCCTCTTATTAAACACCCTAAAGGATTTCCCATCACTTGAATATCCTAAGAATACTCCTTCATCTAATTTTGGGTCACATTTCCCTAAGTGTGACTTTCTATTATTAAGAATAAAAACATTACAGCCAAAGACAAGGAGGTGGGAAAGGTTAGGTTTCCTACCCTTAAGGATCTCATAGGGTTTCTTACTAAGTTTGGCTATAATATTCACCCTACTCAACACATAACAAGATGTGTTTATCACTTCAGCCCAATAATATTTTGGAAGTGAATACTCAGCAAGCATGACTCTAGTGGCTTCTACTAAGGTTCGGTTCTTCCTTTCAGCTACCCCATTCTGCTGAGGGGTCGTAGGAGCTAAGAAGTTATGGCTAATCTCCTTATTCTCATAAAAGTCTCTAAATCTCTCATTTTCAAACTCTCCCCCATGGTGAATATGGATGGTCAAGATCTCACAACCTAACTTTATCTGAATCTAAGTGGAGAAGGATCTAAACTCATCAAGAGACTCACTCTTATGTGATAGAAATTTAATCCAAGTGAATCTTGAGTAGTCATCAACAATTACAAATCCATAGACTTTCACCCCTAAGTTGGTAGTGCTTATGGGTCCAAACAAATCCATATGAAAGACTTCTAAAGGTTTAGAGGTGCTAATGTCCTTAATAAAATGAAAAGAGAACTGTACTTGCTTCCCTAGTTGCCAGGCATCACACAGGTGGTCTTTGGTGAACTTATGCTTGGGGATACCTCTAACTAAGTCATTTTGGGTCACTCTTCTAAGGGCTTTTATATTGTCATAACATAAACTCCTGTGCCACAACCAAGAATCACCAATAGTTTTTAAATAAAAAGAAGCAGTATATTTAATATTATTAAATCAAGTATATAAACATTGTTGATATGCTTTTCCTGTAAAATAGTGATGTTATTCAAGCTAATAATTCATGTATTTGCCAAAAAATTTATGATGAAGCCCTTATTGCACAGATGATTGATGCTTAGCAAGTTGTGTTTTGGTTAATCTATAAGAAAAACATTTTCAATTAAAATGTTTTTGGAGTTTTCGATTATACCTGCTCCCACCACTTTTCTGGTGGTGTTGTCTCCAAGAGTGACATTGCCTCCAGCTCTGGCCTCCAGCTAAATGAATTGATTGGCATCATCAATCATGTGTCATGAGCATCCACTATCCAGGTATCACATGCTCTCATAAGGTCTTTTGAGAGAAAGCCTGTAAAAATATCAAACATTAGATTTAGGAATGCAAATAGGTTTGGTTCCCTTCTTATGGAAGAAAAAAAGTGATGTATGTGCGTTATACTATGAATCATGTAATTTGGGTCTCCACACCTAATGTGTACTACGATGAAAAGTGCAAGTGTGTAAAATATGTCATAGTATGCCACATGAAAAATATCTAAAACCAGGAAAAAGATTTACTAATCTACTCGGGTGGTGATGCTTCTTCTTAACATTATGTGATGCATGCAAAGTTTGTTTATCATTTTCAAAACTTTGAGTTTTTCTAACTTCTTAAACTCCTTTTGTAAATAAACATGAGATGACTTCAAGGAATCATGTGCATCAATTAATTCAATATGCTTTTTATTTAACTCATCAAACTCATCAAGTAAAGACAAGTGAGTGCTATCAATTTGGGAGTAATCTTTTAAGAAAATTTCATACTATTTTTGCAAATTCAAAAACTCTAATTTCAAACTTGCTTGCATTTTCTTAAGTTTCCTATATGATATATGAATTTTCTCACAAACTTTAAGTAATTACTTATAGGTTGGTTTGCATACCTCTTCTTGGTCAGAATGACCAAGGTGATCACCTGCCATCAAGCATAAATTTATCGTCTCCTGCTCCACTTCAGTCTCAGAGGAGTCAGATACAGAATCTACGCAAAATGTCTTTTGGAACCACTTCTTATCCTTTATGTACTTTGGTTTCTCCTCACCCTTCTCCTTGCTTGAGTGATCCTTAAGTGTATGACAATCAGCTTTGACATGTCCAAGCTTCCTATATTCATTACAAATAACATCAGAAGATCTTTTAAAATTTTTGCTAGCCTTACCCTTTTTCCACTTGTGATGATGTTTATGATTCTTCCTTAGAAAGCTTTTGAATTTTCTAGTGATGAAGGCAACATCATCACTTTTAGACCCGAAAGAATTTGTATCCGTATTGTTAGCCTTTAGCGCCATAGTTTTCTACTTCTTCTTCTCACGTGCATCAAGTTGTCTTTGGTTCACCCCTTACTCGTAAGTAATGAGTGACCCAAGAAAGTTATCAATAGAATAAGTATTCAAATCCTCATATTCATTAATTGCAGTAATCTTAGCATTAATAGAAGAAGACAAGCATCTCAAAATTTTATTGACTCTTTCATAGTTAATTAGCTCTCTTCCTAAGGCATGCAATGAGATGATAATTTGAGTAAACCTAGTATACATGTTAGAAATCATTACAGTAGATTTTATATGAAAAAGTTCATAGTCATGCAATAAAATATTTAACCAAGATTATTTAACTTCATTTGTTTTTTCATAAGTAATACACAATCTATCCCAAATTTCTTTACTAGTAGAACAAGTTGAAACACACATGTAATCTTCATATTTCAAAGCAAAGAAAAAAATAGTTCAAGCATTTCACATTAATTTGTGTTAAATCCCTATCATCAGAAGTCCATTCAGTAAAAGGAAGTTCAATTTTAATGCCATTAATTTCATGAGACAGAGGTGAATAATCATTCTTAATAAGCATCCACATGCGATAGTCAATTGACTGTAAAAATATATACATGCAAGTTTTCCAAAATCAAAAAGAATATTATCAAACAAAGGTGGTCAGGTAATAGAATACCCTTCCATAGTATTATGATTACCAAAGTTAGCCATTGATCAAAATTCAAAAGTTTTCAAAAATGTATTTTTATGAATCCTGCTCTGATACCACTTGAAAGTTTTTCAGGGATGTTAGGCCTTAATGAACTAGTCCCGGGCTAACCGAGGGGGGGGGGGGGGGGGGTGACTTGGTATTTAAAAAATTTCTCCAAACAAAAACACAAACACAACCAAACCATGATTCACCACAAGAGTAACGAAGTGCAGAAATTAAATGAGTAAGAATAATAAGAAAGACACACCAGATTTTATAGTGGTTCGGTCAACTTGACATATGTCCACTCCCTGGAGCCTATCCTCCGGGTATTATACTAAACTCAGTTTCTCTCCTTTTTCCCCCATACTATGGCAGAGAAGCCCATACAAAAACTCCATTCCACATGTCCTGGTGAAGTAGAGAACCCAACTCCTTTTGCTTCCTCCTAAAGTAGGCAAAGAACCCAACTCTTTTACTTTCTCCTGAAGCAGGCAGAGAACCCAACTCCTTTTGCTTCCTCATGAAGTAGGTAGAGAATCCAACTCCTTTTTCTTCCTCCAAAGTAGGCAGAGAACCTTGATCAGTTGCTAAAGTAGACCTCTCTCGAACCTCAAAGAAATAAGGTATAGACCAGAGAAGATGACTCAGATCCTTGCTTGGAGCAACCTTTGTGAAACCCCTCATAAACTCCCCCTCACAAGATCTTCTCTCTCTGTCCCTTGCTCTCCCTCTCCTCTTGGCTCTCTCAGGTCAGGATAGCAGCAAAAGATACACTCTTAGGTAAAATAAGAGGTCTTATATAGAAGAGCTTTAAATTTGCTCTTAATTGTAAAAAATTAACTTTATTGTCCATGATGATTGACTTTTCATTCTATATGATCAGTAAAAATTTAGCTTAATCAGCTAGGATGATTTGGAAGAGTCTGGACGATTAAAAGGTTACTTTGTTCAGATCATCCAGGACGATAGGATATCATCCTATGCGATTAGTTTAAGTTGTCGAATATCTTCCAGGACATTACCCTAGATGGATGTCTGGATGATAAAAAAATAACTATGTCCACTACGGGAAAACACGTGATTACCGTCAGAATTTCTGGCGGATTTTTTTGCGCCAGCATTGTCGGCGCAGGTTCCGGCGGAATGATGCGACGTAACGTTTACGGCGTTCTTTCCGGCGGAACCGACGCTGGAAAGTTACCGGCGCTAATTGCGCTGGAAATACCGCCGGTGAAAAGGGCTCTGGATTATTTCTGACGCAGATTACGGCGGAAACGTTCTTCTAAACTCAACGAAACCGTTCCGGCGGATTATGCGCCGGCTTATTTAAACTCAACGAAAAGGTTCCGGTGCATTGTCCGCCGGTAACATTACCGGCGGAGGTTCCGCCGGAAACGCCGCTGCTAAAAGCCCTAAAATGCGAATCGGAGCCCTGTGGGCCGTCATTCTTTTCGCTACTCTCTCTCACCTCGCCTCCTTCGCCCTTCGCCCTCCGTCGCCGTTCGTCGCCCTCCGTCTCCGTTCGTCGCCCTCCGTCTCCGTTCGTCGCCCTCCGTCCCCGTTTGTCGCTGGCCGAAGATTGACGTCGCCGACGGTCATCAAACTTCGCCGCCGACGGTCACCGGACTTCGCCGAGCATCTCCCTCTCTCATGGTCGCCCACCGCCGAGCATCTCCCTCTCTCTCAATCGAACTTCGCATGCACCAAGGTATTGCATTTTTTTTTTTTGCTATCTTTTTGTTTTAGTCATGGATGTTATCACTAGACATTTGCTAGAGGATATACCTTGGTGCATGCTTTTTGTTGATGATATTTTTCTTGTTGATAAGACTAGAGAGGGAGTTGAAGGTAAATTTGAAATATCTTTTTGCTTTAGTCATGGATGTTATCACTATACATTTTCTATAGGATATATACCTTGGTGCATGCTTTTTGTTGATGATATTCTTCTTGTTGATAAGACTAGAGAGGGAGTTGAAGGTAAATTTGAAATATCTTTTTGCTTTAGTCATGGATGTTATCACTAGACATTAATTTGCTATAGGATATATACCTTGGTGCATGCTTTTTGTTGATGATATTCTTCTTGTTGATAACACTAGAGAGGGAGTTGAAGGTAAGCTTAAGTCTTCATATATTTTTGCTTTAGTCATGGATGTTATCACTAGACATTTGCTAGAGGATATACCTTGGTGCATGCTTTTTGTTGATGATATTCTTCTTGTTGATAAGACTAGAGAGGGAGTTGAAGGTAAGCTTAAGTCTCCATATCTTTTTGCTTTAGTCATGGATGTTATCACTAGACATTTGCTATAGGATATACCTTGGTGCATGCTTTTTGTTTTTGGTATTCTTCTTGTTGATAAGACTAGAGAGGGAGTTGAAGGTAAACTTAAGTCCATATCTTTTTGCTTTAGTCATGGATGATATTCTTCTTGTTATCACTAGACATTTTCTTTAGGATATACCTTGGTGCATGCTTTTGGTTAATGATATTCTTCTTGTTGATAAGACTAGAGAGGGAGTTGAAGGTAAAGTTGGATTATGGAGATCATCATTACTCCATATCTTTTTGCTTTAGTGGTTAGTAGACCTAGTGAGGGGATTGTGACTTTGAGCAATCATTTCATTAATAAGTGTAACATAATTTTATGTTACGGATATTAGAAATATATAAATCCATTAATTTTTTACTCTTATTTATAGGTTATGGATATTAGAAATCAACGAAGTTGGATGTATAACCGATTATCTCAAAGTCGGAAGACATTAACAGATAAATTCATCAATGGGGTTAACTTTTTCATTCAGCAAGCGAAACAGCTGCCAATCTTTATATCTGAAGGAAAGTTTCGATGTCCATGTTCTAAACACAAAAATCTAGTGATCCTCCTGGATGATTAGTAAAAATCAACGACATCGTCCAAGACGATCTCATGATCATCCGGGCTGATTAGTAAAAATAAACAATATCTTCCAGAACATCACCCTAAATAGATGTCTAGATGATAAAAAAATAACTTGATCGTCCAAGCCGATCACACGATCACCTAGATGATTAGTTCAATTCAATAATATTACACCTTGCATCTTCTCAAAAAAAAAAAAAAAAGAATAGAGCTAGGGAGATTATTAATTGTCCAGAGAAAACTAAGGTTTGTGAACTGATCATCCAGAACAATCCTGCAATCATCCAAGATAATATGATTGAGCAATCAAACCATAATTTCTTTCCTTAATTACTAGGTTACTTTAGGAATAATTATACTGCATCATCTAGGATGATGTCCTGGGCGATGTCCAAAAATAAAACATGCCTAAATAGATCTGGCGATTGATTCTTTCTAATTTGAGCCTATCATCTCGAATGATGCTAATATCGTCTAGGACAATTCTCTTAATGATGGCTTCCTTAACTAGGATACCCTAATTAGGGTTTCTGTTTTTAACTGATCAACCAGAATAATTTTTGGATCATCCTGGATGATGTGATCTAAATAGAAAACACTAATAAAAAAGATAGAATTTTTCTCCCAAGTGTGTGTGTGCAAGGTTACTTAACATCAGGACCCACATTTTTACAATGGACTCAAGAAAAGGTAAAAGACACTTGACATACACTACAAGCTGAATCAGTCCTAATCTACCCAATCTTGAGCTAGTTCAATTTGCAATTTGATCTTGTGGACCTGAAACATTAGTAGTCAAGGCAGTCATAGAAAAACATATATGTTTGCTATCTTCAAAATTATATTCCCTGAAAATTAGATTTGCAACATAAAACAACATCTAGAATGACATCTAATTTTAGCACCATTATAAGTGAAGTAACATGCATATGTAATTTTCAACTATATTATTGAAAAACATGCATATTTTGACCTAATTTTATATTCTATCTTTATTTTTGTTAAAATTTTGAAATGTTAAAAAAGTTATATTTTATTGATAGTTAATTAGTTTTTGTTCTTCATTTTGTTTTGTTGCATTACTATTCCATTATTGTTGCATGTTTAGTAGACCTAGTTTGGAGCCCTTGTTGTTTGATTCTAAGATAGAATGATCCCTTAAAAAAATTCAAAAAATAAAAGGATTTTAGAGATGTTTGAACTAGTATAATATTAGGATCATCTTTAACCTCATAGAGGTATAAATAACCATGTAGTAAAAGGAATCCATCAATCCTAACCAATAACTTTGAATTGAAACCTACCATAATTCAGATGGTTCTAAAATTCCTAATTTGGAGGAACTCCTGTTGAGGATCCCAACCAAGACTTAACTAGCTTCTTAAAAATCAGTGTAATATTTATGTATGATGGTGAATGTGATGAGGCTATTAGACTTTCATTGTTCCCATTTTCTCTAAGGGGCATAGCAAAGATGTGGTTGAATTTTTTTTGTCCTCTGCTCTATAACCACTTGGAATGCGTTGGTACAAAAATATTTATCTATGTATTTACCACCTTTAAAAATTATCAAATGTATGAATGATTTCACATTTTTTTTAAGGAGAATTAATTTATGAAATTAGAAGAGATTTAAGAGAATGCTTATGAAATGCCCTCATTATGCTTTACCAAATTAATTTATTATACAAACTTTTTTTAATGGATTGGAAGGATCCCTTAGGTCAATCATAGGTTTAGCAACCACATGATATCTTATGTTTAAGCCATTTGAGGAAGCCTACAAATTATTGAGGAAATGGTTCATATAGTTTCCAGTGGCCTTCTAAAAGGGTGAATCATGAGAGAGTAGCTGGTGTTTATGAATTAGATGTATTATCTATTTTGGACTACTGAAATAGTGATAATTTCTAAGAAGTTAGATGCTATTATAGTTAGTTTAAGATCAGGATCATCTATACAATTGAAAGAACATGATTTGAATTATGTTGGTGATATTAATTCTCAAGGGATTGAGAATATGAATTTAATTGGAAAAAAAAATAAACCATATTCTAATACTTATAATAAAGGTTACAGGAACCAACCTAACCTTAGTTGGTCAAATAATAATATTGGTGTTAGAAAAAAGTGGAATGTAGGTCAATCTAATTAATAAGAAAATTGGAATAATCCTCAATAACCTGTATTAAATTCTAGACCTTCTTATCACCCAACTTCTAAACAAAATAATTAGTTCATAGAGAGAAAGTAACCTTTGGGGGCGGTTGTTATTAATTCAGTTAGGAATCCAGTTGCAAAGTTAGGCTGCTTCAATCTATAACATAAAAAATCAATAAGTACAACATATAATATTATTTAGTAGTAGACCTCGTGAAACTTTACCTAGTAATAATAAACTTAATCTAAAGGAGAACGGGAAGGATCTTAGTGTAGATCACTTAAGAAGTGGTGGTGATTCATTATAGCCAAACTAACAAATTTAGGCATGTCGAGATAAAGACTATAAATTTAGTGTTTTTAAGAAGGTAACCCAATTCTATTTGTGTTTATATATTTTGTTTTATAGTTTGTATTATATGTGTGTGAATGTATTATTCATGAAAAAGGTATTAATTTAGATTTTAACAAAGTTTTTAAAATTTTCCCAAAAAAAATCTATAGTGCTAAAAATTGAACTAGCGTTGTAGTGTTATCATTTGAAGCACCACACAATTTTTCCATTAAGCACTGCAACATTCAAAAATAACATTATAGCACAAAAGTCTAAGGAAACTTTTCTAGATTACATTGTCGTAGTGCTGTATCTTTAAGCGTTATAGTGCAATAATGCCTTATAGAGTATTTTGGTGCTATACTATCAAGTGTTGTAGTGTTTGGTTCATTATTGATATAGTACTAATGATAGTGCAGTCAATATTTCATACTTTCATTATGACACTTTATTAAGCACCCTAATGTTGTTTATAACACTACAAAGTTAGTTAGAAATCATTATTATGTTAGTTAAAGCATTTCGATAATAGTCTTTATTAGCATTAAAGAAATTGTGCGAATTTACATTTTTCTAGTAAAAAGCTAGCCCTTTATTTTCCAAAGCCTATGCCACAGTGCTACAAATATCAAATCATTATAAAATTTATTTTATTGAATCTTTGTCATTTTTTATGTTTTTAAGCACCACATTGTTGATCTCTTGAACATTGTAGTTCTCATAATATTTATATATAGATGTGCATGTTTCTAATTTTCTACTACATTTATTCTATCTTTTCAATATAATTTTTTTGCATTATCTATGTTTGAGCTTTGAGAGTAATGACACCAAAAAGATTTCAGAGTAGGGAATAACAAGCTCATTACTTGGGTGTTTATGTAAAGCATTCTACTATAAAGTTAAATTTAATGAGGCCTTAGTGGCATTGTTTAAGAGGAGCCCCTTTGTGGAGAATCCATACCAGTTGCATTTCTATATAGCTCAAGATTACCAATAATTTTTTTGGGCCTACCCTGATGATGATAATGATGATGATGAGGAGGAGGATGGCGATTCAAAGTGATGTGAGTCTTTTTTCTTTTATTTTTTTGATATGATTGTTCTTGGTAGGCTTGAGAGAGAGAGAGAGAGAGAGAGAGAGAGAGAGAGAGAGAGAGAGAGAGAGAGAGAGAGAGAGAGAGAGAGAGAGAGGGAGAGAGAGGGAGAGGAGAGAGAGAGAGAGAGAGAGAGAGAGAGAGAGAGAGAGAGAGAGAGAGAGAGAGAGAGAGAGAGAGAGAGAGGAGAGAGTTTGGATGGTTGCTATTGTTGTTGTAGGTTATTTTTCCTTTATTAAATTTTTTGTTCTTTTACTTAAGGGAGATGCCCATGATGTTGTGATCATGATGTTGTATTAGTGATGTTGTATTGTAACATGAGAGCCATTATTATTATTTGATGAGAATAGATCATATGTATCTTTGTAGAAGATGAATCAGGAGAATAGTGCTTCAAGCACTAGTTATCCAGTTTTGTCCATAGTAGTTATGCTATAATATTTTTGAGCTTATTATCATTTAATGAAAATGTATATTTATTTTACATTCATCTTTTCTTTTTTTTTTTAGTACAAGTTGTTATTTTTTTCATTTAAATTTAGCTATATTTTACTCATTTTTAATTGTTGAAAATTATCCTTTGTATATCACTTGCACTTTAATTACTCATTTAGATAAAATAAAAATTTAAAATTATATATAATTAGAATAATAATGAAATCCTATATTATAGTTTGAATGAATAATACATATTAATTCATAATTAAAAACATTAATAATTAATTAATATAGATCACTTATTTATTTGACTTATTTTAAATTTAAAAATTTTACAATAATGCACTGACTATTGAATTGATGAATGAGTAATTCAGTTTAGGGAAAAGAAGTGGGTAACTTAAATTAGGAAGATCATAGTTAACATAAATATGGAATTAGTGATATTATTAAATCTTTAAACTAAATCAATTAGTGTTACAGGAGGATGAAAGCAAAATAGATATTCATAATCATTATATATGTACTCCTCAAATATGAAAAAGTAAAAAAATTAAAAATTTATAAGAGGAGCCTTGAAAAATATAAAAGATGAGTACAACCAAAAATTGGTATCCACAAAAGCATCCTAATACATACATCAAATAGGACAAGATAAATGAACTAGTACATATAATTATGCACTAATGAACTTCTAATTCAACTAGAAGCAAAAATAATCCCTGAGTAATATAATATTCATTTCTAAAATCATAAGTCAATTTTACACCTACTCTCATATTGGATAGGTTTAATACAAGCAATAGCAAGGGTGACTTATTAGGATAATTGTTATGATGTTTTGAATGAGAATTATGAATTTGAACATTTCAAATTTCTTCTAGGCTATGATATATTATCTTATAATTTTTTAATTTTAAATTATAATATTTTACTTTAGCTATTAAGTTAATCAATAGTTGATTTTACCATTACTTTAGAACAAGCAAGAGTTTATGCTTAGCAAAATTTGTTATATATAAATTATGTGCTATTTATTATGCTAAAATTAAGTAAAATGCATTATTTTAGTTGTGCTTGTGTAGGAAATTTTAAGAAGAAGGCAAATTTTCCATGTATTGAATAAGAACTACATCACATATTCAACACCTCAACATTGTAATCTACAATGCCCTAGTGCCTAATTCTAACATTGTAGCACCCACAACTCTAGAGTTTATGGAAAATTAGCACCTTGATGGAGCTAAGGTCAGTGCCGTAGTGCTCCAAAGAACCACAGTGTAAAAAATATATACCATAGCACCTGAGTCTCAAGAATTTGAATGCTAGAGTGTTTCCATAGTGCTAAACCTTTAAAACACCATTGTAGAGTAATTGTCAAAATAAGGAGCCACACCCACTCATCCAAAAGACACATCAATTTAACCATTATCCATGTTAGGTCAGTGCATCACTATAGTAGAACAAGCTTGGTAATACTAAGGCACCAATTTGTTTGATTATGTTGTAGCACCACTACTTCGAGCACCTAAGGCTATTTCTACACATGTTATAAATAGTTTTTTGGTTCTTTTGTCATAACGTTCTATCATTTTTAGTGGGGTCTTATACTTTTGAGTGTCTTTCTTTAGTTCCTCTTAGGGTAAAGTCGAAGTGATGCTAGCGAAGAGAAAGATACTTTGATTTGGAGATGTTAGTCTGTGTTGTGTAAGCAATTTTTTTTGTGGAGGAAGAACAAGTGTGGAGAATATTTATTAACCCTTTATGGTGACATTTATCTTTATTAATTCTCATGTATCTTTGTCTTATATAAATGAAATGAACAGGAGTACGCTTTTTTACGTTATCTATGTATGTCTAAAGCTTTGAATTTTGGGCTATTAATGTAAACACATTGCACATACTAAGATAGACTCTTGCACCTTTAATTAGTTTTTCAATGTTTTTAATATCTCCCTTTCTTAATTTAATACATACAATAGCCATGTGTGTAGTTATTATCTAGTGTGATATATTAGCTCAATAGAAGAATATTGGAGTAAATAGGAGTATTAAAATAGAATGTTGGCATACCTAGACAGAGGATGTTAAATATTCTAGGTTATTGGGAGAAATTATAATTGTAGAAAGGCCATAAACATCCCTTTTGACCCCTACAAGGTTGATAGAGATCTATATATACATATCCCCTAATCCATATAAAATTATGAGCCCCACTAAGAAATTGTCTTTTTTTGCATTCTTTAGTCCTAAACTCTTTATTTACATTAGTATCTATTTTTTTTTACAAGTCTTAATTAAGTGGCCACTCAAAAACATATGCTTACTATTTGGTAGGATAAATCATGCATCCATATTAAACATTACTAGTTTAATTATAATTAAGCAAAATATTTCCTCGTGGGATCAGCACTCTTCTCTATCACTTTATTACACGGTCAATATGTATATTTATGTATCTAGTGGGCATTTATTATTTTAATATCAAAGGAAACCTAAGAATATTCATATTACACTTTAGCACTGTGTGTAGCACACCGTCGAGACCACCATCAAGTGCAAAAAGCATGGTGTTATGGTTCTCTATTATAATAATAGCACTAAGATGGTCTAGCTCCATGGCACATTTTATGAATCATCATGGTCCTTCATATATGTAACAATTCATACTAACATCAATATGAAACTTCAATATTTCAGTGCTGTAGAGCTGGATTATTATCATTATAGTGCCAATCTCTCTGTTTAGTATCCTAAAATTCCCTACATATAGTGTTCTGGTATTGGAATTATTGCACAACAATGTGGTAGGTTTGACAATATATCACTAGAATGATGGTGATATAGTGTTAAGCTCTTTATCTCTGCAAAAATGTTTCTCCTTGTGGCACTAGATTTATGGTGTCATGATGTCGAGCTCTCTATGTGAGTGCAAAATAATTTTACCTGAAGCACTGACAAGTTGGTTGCTTAGCGCTATGCTGAATTTCTTTTAGGTTTTGTTCCTTTAGAGAAAATCATATACAAAATAAAAACTTTAGCAACATTTTCCATAAAAAATATATAACTAAAATACAACTTTTTCCAACTTAACAATATCCTCGAAACTTGATGTATTACTTATCCTCATGTAATCCAAATGTACACTGGTGTCTGGCCATATTTTGTTAGCTTACTATATTTGAATACTAAGTTAAAAAAATAAGAGTATTTGTTTTGACATATGTTAAATTATTAATAATTGAATAAATGTAACTAGTAATATCCTAATATTTTATTTACATTAAAAACCTCTCTAAATATAACTCCACGTATAATTATAATTTTTAACTAACTTACTTAAGCTTTAATGAATTCAAGTTTATAGGAATTTTAAACTTATTCATTCTTAACGAACATAACCCAAGTTATTCTAAATTAATATAATTCAATCAAATTTTCCCAAGGTTAAACTTCTTAAGGCATTATTTAGTGATACTAGAGAAAAAAAATGTAGCAATTTTTATTTATTAGTACATCGCATTTAAATTTTTTTTTGTATATAATTTTTATTTCTTCTCTTGTTTCTTCCTTTTTTTTGTAATTTCTTTTAACACACAACTTTGTCAGCTAAGTACTTCATAATGATTTTGAAAAAAACATCTCACTCCTATTTTATCAAAATTAGTTTACCCTAAAGTGAATTGAAAGTTTTTATACTTAAATTAGTACTTACCTATATTATTTAGTAAGAATAATGTAAGTATACAAATCAATATTATTGCATGGTTAATTAATACTAAGAAAATCGATTAGGTTCTTTTGTGACTTAGTAGTTGCTTTTATTAGGAATTACTAACATTGATAAATGTTTTAGTTATTATTAGGTTGATAAATTTATTTTGTCTAATTTTATGCTTTATTAATAACAAATTTATTATTTATTTACTTTTAAATTTTAAGATTTCTGCTAGGAAAGATGAGACAAAATCACAACTAAATTAGATAATCACGTAAATAAAAGTTATAACTTTTATGAAAGAATTTTAAAAGATACAAACTCATAAAAACTAATAAGGACAAACAAAATTCTTCTTTCCGTTATCCTAAAACAAAAAAAATAAAAATAATATTCAAATAGATAAGAAAAATATAGGGAAATCCACTTCCCTAATCTAAATGCTACTATTGCTACAAAAGAATAGAGGCTATTACAGGTTGAGAAGGTTTAGTATGCAAGGAAATAAACCTTATTTGGATTTACATTGAGCTGATAGTTTTGGAAAATATGTGCAAGGGTTGAGTTATACTTAGTAGTTTAATTGAATTGGCATTGAAAATGATCTAGAATATAATAGAACATATGGATAATTACTTTATACCACAAGCTTGAATCCTCAAGAGTTTGTTGCATAGTATAAACCTATTCCCTTAAATTTTTAACCAGTTCCCCTAGAGTTAAGAGGGTTCTATACCTACACTAGCATGACTGGATGTGAAGGTAGAACAATCAGTAAACTCTCTAAAGAACTCCTTAAAAGATAAAATTTCACATTTAGTAACAGTAGCACTATAAAATAGTTGCTCCTCATCTTGCTTTCTATAGACCCCTATTAGTTTGCATAATATGTAAATCAGAGAGGGCTAGCCAAACCCTATAGTGGTGGATCCCATAAGCATGTATTGTATAGATTGAAAGATGACATTCCATACATTTATAGATAGAACATTCTAGATTGCATAATTATGGACTGCCCTATCTTCAGTGACCTTGCTAATGTTTTTGATAGGCATCATCTTGAATGAAATGAAATAATTTAATTTATCTGCCTCTTATGCCATAATAGAAGAAATAAAATAGGGAAAATGCAGTATAGTTGAACGTTCCAACGTCTCTTTGTGCTTTCTGCGATTATAGGGCGACTCCAGGGCTTCTCCCTTGTGTGATGGATCTCGGCCTCCTGGCTCAGTTTTTCTTCCATTTTCATTTGTTTTCATTCGCTTTTCATGATTGTTGGCTTTTTCGCATCTTGATTTGAGTATTTTTTTGGGTTTTCGTGAAGGGAGGATGACGACTCCGTCGTCTTCTAACCTAGTTTCTTCTTCTCTTTTGGAGGGGAAGTCATGATCTTTTAAAGATGTTGTCGCTGGTTATTCTTCCTCTGCTACAAAAGTTAACTTTGTTCATTCTTAATTTAGAGGATGTCCAGCTATCCTTTTTGAGGACTCAGTTGTTGAACAGCTAGCCGCACCTTATGCTTTTACTTTGGTTGGTAAATTTTTGTTGAGGAGACTGAATCTTGATGCCATAAGGAAGTTTTTTCTTAGCCTAAAATTATCTGGATCTTTTCACATTGGTCTTCTCGATCAACTCCATGTTACTATCCAACTCTCAAATGACCTTGACTGTAGCCGTATATTTTCTCGTAGATCTTATTACATTCAAGCTTGTCAAATGTGTATTCTAAAATGGACGCCGAATTTTTACATTAAGGAGGAATCTCCTATTGCCCCAGTTTGGATTGCCTTTCCCAACTTACGCTTGCATTTTTTTAATTGTCAAATACTTTTGGTATGACATCTATCTTTAGCCGCCCTTTACAAACAAATCAAGCAACAGCTGCGGTGTCAAGACCGTCTGGTGCTAGGGTTTTGGTTGAGTTGGATGTGTCAAAGAATTATCCTAGTAAAATCTAGATCGGATATGAGGTTAAGGGTTATTTCCAAAAGGCGGACTTTGAGAATTTTCTTATATTTTTCTCTTTTTGTAAAATACATGGACATGGTGTGAATGATTATTTTTGGAAACACCCTAACCTTCATACTGCTAAAAACTCTATGAAATAATTGAATGATGTTGTGGATCAGGATGTGTCAATTCCAGTTTTGGTGGGCAATCCATCACCACTATTGGAGGAGGATCCTAATCTTCATGTTCACATTGATGCTATCAATTCTGATATTTTGAACCATAAACAGGAAGTTTATAATAGCAATTTAATTATTCCTAATAGTGATTGTGTTCATAATGTGATAGATAATTCTCTTATTATTGAAAATGAAAAATAAGCTAATGATAGTTCTTTTATATCTTGCATTAATGATCACAATGTGTCTGATTCCTATGTTGATATGCCTTCTCATGAGGTTTTGACTTCTTTAAAGAAACATGATGGTTCTTTGGGAGCAATTGATGATATACAACTGGTCTCTAAAGAGGTTGAACGGAAGGACATGCCATTAGAGGAAGGTGAGATTGTTTCTATGGATCATGTTTCTTCTTTACCTAGATGTGCTATGGATCTGTTGACGAGGAACAATGATAACTGAGAGGAGGATGGTATGTTTATGGAGGACGAATGTCCTAAAACTCATATTACTTGTAATTACAATAGTGCTGCTTTTACTGATACTGAGGATATGGATTTTAATGCTAAATGTTATGCCAGGGATTATAATGATACTAGCTTTATTAAAGTCCATAGTAAAAGAGGGAGGAAACCAAAGCATATTTCGTTACAACCTCTTAGAAGCACTTGCTCAACTACTTCTCATTAAGCTTTTCTTTATGTTTAGTACAATTATTTGGAATGTTAGGGGCATTGGATGCTCATCTTCCCGTATTCATGTTAAAAATTTATGCCGTGTGCACAATATTTCTATTCTTATTATGCTTGAACCTCTTATTGCATCCTCTAGACTATTAGAAACATCTCGTTTTTTTGGGTTTTAACCATGCTATTTTGAATGTGTCTAATAAAATTTGGGTTTTTTGGAAAAACTCAGTTATTCTAGATGTTATTGGTGACTTTTCTCAAGTGTTACATTGCAAAATAGAGGCTTTTAATTTCCACTACTATGCTTCTTTTATTTATGCTGCATCTTCTCTTTACATTAGAAAAGTCTTATGGGATTCTCTCATTAATTTTCATAATTTGTGTAACTTGCCTTGGTTTGTTGGTGGTGATTTTAATGCTATTAATAGTTCTTCTAAAAGAGTGGTAGATCTAATCCTTCTTATCGTTCTATGGAAGACTTTAATAATATGATTTTGGCTTGCAATTTGATTGATATTGGCTTTGTGGGGGATAACTTTACCTAGAATAGGGGCCACTTATCGCAAAGGCTTGATCATGTCCTTTTCAATGATTCTTGGATTAACTCTATTAACTCTAGTAATGTGCAACACCTTAATAGAACCTTATATGATCATTCGCGCTTACTTATTACTATTAACTATAGGCAGTTTAATGCTCCTATTCAATTTAGATTCCAAAATATGTGGTTTCTTAATAACTCATTTTTTGAGGTTGTTCAAAATAATTGGCATGCTCCTCTTCATCTTGATAATGATATTTTTGGTATGAGAAGATTTTGGCTTAAGCTTAAAAGGTTAAAATAAGTTCTTAATTAGTGGAATCATCATGTTTTTAGAAACATTTTTTCTAACATTATTCAAGTTGAGAAACTTGTCAATTCGACTGAGATATTATATCAAAATGATCCTTCTGATTTTAATTTTGATCTTTTAAAGAAGCATAAAGTTGAGCTTTTTAAATTTCAAATTTAGGAAGAGGTTTTTTGGAAATAAAAAGCTGCTGCTAAACATTTGGTTCAAGGTGATAATAGTACTAAGTATTTTCATGCGCTTGCTAAGAGAAAAAGGGTCAAAAATAGTATCAATAAAATTCAAAGGGACGATGGTACTTTTACTGATAACAATATGGAGATTTCTAGTTTGGCTAACCATCATTTTCAAACTCATTCCAACAAAGATTTTAATCCTATTCAAGGTTTGAATCATTCCTTTATTCCTCCTAGTCTTATATCCCTTGAGGAGAATGTTTCTCTTTCTAGGCCCCCGACTTTGGTATTAAAGAGACTCTTATGGGTATTAATTGTGATTCCGTGGTTGGCCCTGATGGATTTACCACTCTTTTCTTTCAAAAAACTTGGCAGATTATTTTTATTAATATCTATGATGCAGTTATGAATTTTTTTGCTGGTAATCCTATTCCTAAATTTTTTACCTCTACATATTTAGTGCTTATTCCCAAGAACAACACTACCAACACTTGGAATGATTTTTGTTCTACTTGTCTTTGTACCTTCTTTAAAAAATTACTTTCTAAGATTATTATGAATTAGCTTTATGTGGTTTTACCTAAAATTATCTCCCATTTTCGAATGGGTTTTGTGAAAGGTAGAGCCATCACGAATAACAATTTGTTCGCTCAAGAATTTGGTCAAGATTTGGATGTTTGTGTGAGAGGGGGAAATTTGATTTTAAAACTGGATATTGCCAAGGCTTATGATAACATTGATTGGAACTTTATTTATTGTGCCCTCGAGATTTTTGGTTTTAATTCTGTGTTTATTAAACTTATTAAGAATTGCATTGAAAATGTCTACTTCTCTTTCATTATTAATGGTTCTAATCATGGTTTCTTTAAGTCTTCTTATGGCTTGAGGCAAGGTGATCCTATTTCTCCCGCCCTTTTTATTATTGCTGCTGATCTTCTTTCTAGGGGCCTTTCTAATTTATTTGAGAATCTTCCTGGTCTTTATTTTAAAACTTTAGAAGGCTTTCATATTTCGCATTTATGCTTTGCGGACGATTTTATTGTGTTCACTAATGCTACTATTAATAAAGTTAAAAAAATTATGGAATTTTTTTAATCAATTTGAGATTATTAGTGGTCTTTCTTTTAGCAAAAATAAAAGTTGTTTCATTACTTTTAAGAGGATCTCTAATGATCGTATCTTAGCTATTAAAGATGCCACGGGCTTTACTCATTACCTCTTTTTAAACATAGGAAGGCTACCTTTTTGTTTGATGATCTTATTGCTTCTGTTCAGAATAAGTTTCAATCTTGGGATTCCAATTTTATTAGCTTTGGTGGTAGACTTACGCTGATCAAAAGTGTTCTTTTTTGCTTTACCGGTTTATTGTTTTCAAACAATTTTTTTGACTCAAGCTGCTTATAATAGGGTTCATAAGCTTATTAATAATTTTTTCTGGAAAGCACTTCCTCTAGCTCTAAAATTAATTGGGCCACTTAGGATAAGTGTTGTGGTGTTATGGAGGAAGGTGGTTTTTGTTGCAAAAACTTAAAGGATCTTGTTAAGGCTTTCTCCTTTAAACTTTGGTTTAACTTACGCACTAAAGAAAGCCTCTGGGCTAATTTTATGATAGCTAAGTATTGTACTGGTAAACACCCTCTAATATTTATCATAAGCTTGGTATTTCTAAAGTTTGGAAAAGAATGTGCAAGGTCAAATGCTAGGTGGAGCCTCTTATTTTTTGGGGGCTTGGTGAAGGTAATATCTTCTTTTGGCAAGATAAATGGCTTGGTATTAAATCTATTGATTCCATTTTGAATTTTTCTTCTAATGCTTCGGTTAAAGTTAACTTTTTCTTTAATAATAATTGTTGGGATCTTGATAAGCTTTCTAATTTGATTCCTGATTATATCCTTGAACATATTTTAAATTTGTCTATCAATATTAGCTCTAAGGATACTATTTTGCGTGATTTATCTAAAGATGGGCATTTTTCTTAAAAAAAATGCTTGGCATGCTTTTAGAACCAAGGGTAATATAGATAATATTTTCACTAACATTTCGCATAAGAGCATTCCTTCTACCGTCTCTATTTTTGTTTGGAGAGTTTTACATAGATATCTTTCTACAGGGATAATCTCATTAAAAAAGGCTTTACTTTAGCTTCCAAGTGCCAATGTTATTTTCATATGGAGAATATGCATCATGTTTTGTTAACTGCTCCTGTGGCTGTGAGGACTTGGGTTTATTTTGATGATTTATTTAAACTAAATTGCTTTAATTCTCATCTCTCTGTTAAGTCTTTACTTAAATGTTGGTTTATTAGTTCTAAAGGCCACATTCACAATGTTATTCCTCCCTTAATTATGTGGTTTCTTTGGTTGGAAAGGAACAACTCCCTTTTCAATGGTTTTAGGATGTGCCATCATAATGTCAATCAGAAAGTTAAAGATAAGGTTATTTCTTTTATAGCTGTCAATTTGATCTCTATTAAAAATTTTTAAAATTGCTACATTGTGTATAATGCCTTAGGTTGTAACCTGGAGAGTAATACTTCTGTTGTGCATACTATTCATTAGGTTAAGCCCCTCCCCCCCCCCCCCTCCAAGTAATTTCTTTAAATTGAATATTACTGATGTTGTTTCTGATGCAACTGTTGGTTTTGGTGGGGTTATTATGGATAACAATGGTTATCTTATTGATGTCTTTACGGAGCCTTCGAACAAATGTGATTGTACTACTGCTATTCATATGGCTATTCTTTATGGTATTCAAGTGTGCTTCACCATTAACGTTATTAACATGTATATTGAAGTTAATTTAGGTTTCAACTTTACTCCTCTTGTTGCTGATGTGAACTTATGTTGCACTTCGAATAGTTTCTATCACATTAGAGAAATTAGACTGTAGCTTTTGGCTTTGAATTGCTCTTCTCATCATATTAAAAATGAAGGTAATGCCTATGCTTCTTGGTTAGCTAGGTGGGGTTGTGATCTCAATGTTTTCTCTAATTTTATTTGGTCCAATAGTCCTGGTCCTCTTCGGGGCTTGCTTAAGCTTGAGTCGTGTGGGGTGCCTTATATTTATGTCTAACATTGGTGGCTATTTTGTTTGACTCACTATCTCTGGATTGTGAATTTCATGGCTTTATTGTTTTTGTGGGGTCTTTGGTTTTCTATGTTTAATTACTTGCTAATTTGCTTCACCTTTGGTATCATTTCTAGTGGCCTCTCAGTGGTTTTCTCAGCTGGAATCTTGTTCTTTTTCTTGGGTTTTTGTTGGCTGATATTTTATCTAGTCTTTGGGATTATTTTTTGTATCTTTGTAGCTATCATGGTGTTTCTATCATTTGGTTCCATATGTTCTGCTGCAGCCATTTTCTTGTGTCCACTGGTCTAGCTAATTTCTTTGGGAATTTTGACTTGAGCTATGATCTCAATGGTTATAATGCTGATGATCGTACCCATTGTTGCTCTTATACCTTCATTTTTTGGAGTACTGGGAGTAACCGTGGGAATGTGGCTGGGTTATATGTTGTTGATAATGTGGCATTTTGGTGGATTATGGCCTGCAGGTCATTTTACCTACAGTTTTTGTATGTCGGGTGGCCTGGTTTGGTTGATTCACTGTGGTCTCTGCCTCTATTTTCTGTTGGCCGGGGGCACCCTTATTGTGATGGCTAGATTTTAATGATGGTAGCTAGTGTTTATACTTCTTCGAGATATTGTGGCATCTGCTTCCTCTGAGCTTTAGTATGGGTTGTAGTTTGAACTATATCAGTAATCAGTGGTGTTTTCCTTCTATTGGTTGTCTGGGCTTATTTAAGTTGGACTTTGGGTTATATGAAGGTTTTCTCTTTGCAACCGTTTCCTTTTGTAGGTGGAGCTTCTTTTGGATCAGTCTAAGGATTTTTGTAGAAAGTTTGGATATTATTGCTTTATTATTATCTTTCTTTTTTAGATGCTAGTCTATAACATCAGTAGCTTGTTACTAGGTTTCATTGTATTTTTGGATAGGGAAGTTAATTGGCTCTTAGGTTTTCTTTTGAGTTATTTTGTAGCTCTTTTGAGCAGTAGTGAGCTGATGGACTCCTTTAAGGACATTGTACTTATTTTTAATATTAACATGTAGTCCCCTAGTGGGTTTTAATTATAAAAAAATAGAAGAAATAAAATTAATTAATTTTTTCTTTTTCCTCTTCCATTAGGCCTTTAATTTGGGAATAATAAAAAAAATCAAAATCTCCTCAAAGTCCATGTGGGTATTATAAAAGTTAAATATTCATAAAAATTCATGCTAAGGGTGTCAAATACATGGTTTATAGTTTTACTATCAAAGGGAACCCATTTCTTCTAAACTAAGCCTTTTTATCTCGATGCTCCTTTGCATTAGCAAAGAGTTTCAAGGTAGTAGGAACAATTGCAGCTCTGGTTTAATAAGTAAACCTTTCCACTCCTTTTACATTATCATCAACTCTATAATATCCTCCAGACTTCTAAATACTATCTAAAGGATAAAACTTTTATAATTTATGGAATGACTACTCCTCTCTTCTGCTACAACATTAATAAGTCTCTTAGAGTGAAATGATGAAGAAACTCTCATATTATTTGGGCTTAATTTGGGTGCCATTTAATGATATAGAGAAAATTGAAGGAACTAAGAGTTATAGAATTTTAGAGAGAGCAATGATAAATTCAATAGTCTAGACCTTTATATAATGTTATACAACACTGTGGTGCTAAACATTAAGTACTGTGGCACAAGTCCAGTAAATAAAGCTATAATGAGGCATAATTTTTATTTTAAATTCACATCAATTTCCTTTTTTTTATAGTTGCAATTTGCATTAAAAGATAAAGAAAATACAAGCAACTAAAGATAGTAATCACACTCCTTCTTCAACAAATAAAATAAAGAAAAAGGAATGCAATTATTTGAAAAACTATCAAAAATAAAACAACTACTTAAAGCTAAAGTAGCACAACAATATGCTACTTTATTATAATTTGTAGAAATCAAATGAAAGATAACATTATTGAATTCATTAAGAAAAATAAGGTTTTTATTCCAATCTTGAGCTTGCTGCCATTTCTCCTTCTTCAAGGATTCATCAAGCCACTTAATCACATTACAGTTGTCTCCTTCAATAATAACACCCTTTTATTAGAACACCCACCCTTGCAACTATTCTCCAAGTAAAAGAACAGCATTTAACTCAAGAGAATCTACATCCCAATGCTTCAACTACCCTCCAAAAGTACAAAGAAACCATACCTTATGATCTCTAATAACAACTCCAATATCTGCATTGTTTGATTCCTTAAGGGAAGCATCCACATTGACCTTTATGCAATCTAGGGGTGGAGGATGCCAAACATCAACAGACTCCAATCGAAGATCAACATCCTAATTTTTCATTATTGGATTCTTTGACTGCTGCAAAATGGAAGTTAAGACATTTGAAGCCAAGAAATTAACAGATGATGTAGCCAATGCAAGCTTTATTTTGTTTCTTCTTTTCCGGGAAAAATAACCGCTGCACAGTATAATTTGACTATATTCAAATTAACTATAGACAATCTTTTCAACTCCTCTAAAAATTTTGAAAAGGAAGCAAAGATAAGAACTTGAAATCCCCATTCACAAAGCTTATACACAATCTGAAGCAACTGACTATAGCACACCGCCACATGCTCTTGGTTCTCCACCTCATGACATCCACAAGCACATTTATTTGATTGCAATAAATTCCTATAATTCAAAAAGGAATTGGTAGGGAGAGCATTTTTACATAACCTCCACCAAAACAATTCAACTTTAGGCAAAAGTATTAATTTCTTGATATAGTTCAATGTCTCGATTAAGTTCTGTTCCATCGCAATGTGATGCTCGTCAGCTTCCATCCAAGCTTCAAATGAAATAACTATGATTGATCTACCTGAATGCTTCTTAGTAAGCTCAATACAGTCTTCATTCAAATCTAGTAGTAATTGAATTGATTTGATAATCGAAATCTAGTCCTCATTAAAAAAAATTTGGCAACTGCAAAGAGCTCCATCCACCATCATTTGAAATAAATTTCCAAACAAATTCACTATGGAGTTCTTCACAATTAACATAAGTAGACCATTTACTAAGAGGTATATCAAATATCCATGTATCATTCATGATACTCACTTTATTACCATTCACCAACTTCCATCTAATAATATTTTTTAATTGCTCCATATAACAAAATTTTTTATGATGGAGAGTTTCCTCTTTTAATCATACAACTCCACACATCACTTCCACATTTTGAGATGATAGAATGATTACATAATGAATTTGGATTTTGAATGAATCTCCAAGTAATTCTAGAACTCAAAGGTCCCACTTTATCAACTAAATAACGAAGGCCCAAACCACTCAGCATCTTTGGTTTACAAAGATCTTCTAATGAAACATAGAGTAAGCCTTTTCTACCTTTGGAATTATGCCATAAAAAAACTCTACAAATTTTATCCAACTCATACAATATTCATTTAGGAACCAAGGAATGTGTAGATAAAAAGATAGGTAGTGAGAGAAAAGTACTTTTTATTAGAAGAACTCTTCCTGCCATCTAAAGACATCTATTCCCCCATGCATTCAACCTATCCAATGCATGGTCCAAGGTGATTTTGAAATCAAAGTTTACTAGCCTTTTTAATGCCATCTTCACACCCAAGTATTGCATTTCTTTCACTATCGTGAACTCCAACTTCTTAGCTATTTTCTTCTTGCACCTTTTCTTTACTGAATTCCTAAATAAAATTTAAGATTTCAAGTTATTCACTTTTTGATCGGTCCACCCACAGAAATCTTCAAAAAATTTCATCATACAAAGAGCTGATCTCATGGAAGCATTTGAGAATAATAATACATCATCAACATATAGTAAATATGTAATTTTTTTTAGATTTAGGAGATTCCTTAATACCCAAATCAGCACCCTTAGATAAATTGCATTAGAAAGCAACTTGGAGCAAAGTATATAGAAATAAGGTGATAGTGGGCATCCTCGCCTAAACCCACTTTTAGCTTCAATCCAACCCATTCTTCTACCATTAATAAGTATAGAAAACCTCACTTTTTAAACACATTCCATAATAATCTTAATGAGTCTTGGAGGAAAAACAAACCAATTTAAAGATTTAGCAAGCATTGGCCACCACATACTATCATATGCTTGCTCCATATAAACTTTATGCCATAAACCCTTTCTTGGAATTTGAAAATATGAACTTATTAAAGATTTCTTGATCTAATAAGCAATGATCAACAAAGATCTACTAGGAACAAAAGCAATTTGATCTTTAGTAATGATTTTGGGCAAACAAAATCTTACACAGTTCATTATCATTCTAGCCTCCACCTTATAAATCAATTGACACGATCTTATTGGACTGAAATGTGAGGGCTCCATTGGATTCTTCACCTTAAGGATTAAAATAATTAACCTATTCTTCCATTCAGGATGAATCTTTCCATTAATGAAAATTTCATTCACTACTCTCCACATATCTTCTTTAATGATACTCCAATAGAACTTGATGAATGAAGATATAATACCATCCAAACTAGGTGATTTATTATTCCCCAAGTTCTTGATAGCTTCCAGCAATTCATCTTGAGTAAAATTAGCATTAAGCATATTCCACTCAGCATTATCAATTCCCCAATTTAGGCCAATCCAAGAGATTACTTACCCATTGTTTCCATTTATGATTGAAGAATTTTAAAAAACCTGCTTCAACTTTGTCTTGATGTACCACAAGGTCCTCAATATCATCATTTATTTTATTAATATGCTTCCCATTTCTTCTAGCTGAAGCATAGTCATGGAAAAACTTGGAATTTGTATCCCCTTTTTGAATCCATCTAGTTTTGGCTCTCTGATTACACCAGGTTGCTAATCGGACCAATGTAACATTAAGCTCGGGAACTTTGCTCCTTAACAACAATAGATCTTACTGGTTAAAACCTTCATCCAAACTTTCTTCAAGTTGAAGCTCCTTAGTCTCCTTCTTCAAAGAATCCTTCACTGTAGATAGATCTCTTATTTTATTCTTATTCCAATAATACAAAGCTTTAAAATCTCTATTCAACTTCCTCTTCAGGATTTCAACATCATTACCAAAATACTTCCTTCTCCAAGCTTTAAGTACCATATTCCATACTGTAGGGTAAGATCTCCACACATCTTCATATCTAATAAATTTGTGAACTGTCCTCGAAGTATCATAGAGTTTAAAATTAATAGGAAAGTGATCAGAAGCCACTCTTGCTAGATGTGTTACCACAACATAAGGAACTAAGGAACTTGCTTAAGGGATGTAGAATTCAACAAACATCTATCCAATCTTTCCCAAATCCTCAAATTTCCATCATTATTATTACACCAAGCATACCTTGGTCCAGTAATACCCGTGTTATGAAAATCATTATTAGCTAAAAAAGACTTCATTTCTTGAGGACCTTGGGAGAAGATAAATCTTTTCCCACTTCTTTTATCCTCATTGGACAAAATACAATTAAAGTCTCCTCCCGCTATAGAAGGAACATCACCCACCAATCCCTTATCAAGACTCTCCCATAAACATCTTCTAGCCCATACATCCTTACTCCCATAAACTGTTGCCACATTCCAACTCCCCATATAAGGAATTTAGAAACGACAAACACAACCTGAGAAGAATAAAAAACAACATCAAAACTACCCTCCGACCTCTTCCACAGAATAAGAATATATCCATAAGTACCATTAGCAAGATGATGAAAGAAATCCCAATCCTTCCTAATAATCCTATTAACTTCATTTATATCCAAACTAGACCACTTCATCTCTACTAACCCAATGAAAAACACCTAATTATTCCTCACCAACTCCCTAAGATATAGAGAAGCCTCTTTCTTTTTGGATCCTCTACAAATCCAAAATAAGACATAAGACATTATAAGACCAATGGGGTAAGGTCCCCAGCACCATTTGAACCACCTCCATCAACTCTGCTTCTCCTTAGGACATCTTTAATGGGCCCTAAAGATTTTACTTCTTTCAAAAGCTTATGTTTATTTCTAACTAAACTTGCATCTAGAACACCACTTGAAGGAGATACATTCTTATATGTTTGCATAGAAAACTTCCCTTTAGCATCACAACCTGTTGAAGACCGATCAACCTTTCCTTCAAGAGTAGTAGATATTCCATCACCAATGCTCATAATTTCTCTCACTTTAAAACCTAATTCATCAGTTTCATATTAGTGTTCATAATAGTGCCACTATGCTAGATCAAACATAATTGTAATGCTATTCATTAGGTTCTATCTTTATGCCTTTTTTAGTAGTCAATGCCACTACATTCTATAAATGTCCAAGACACTACGATGTTAGAATATTTGGGTCAATAGTGCTTAACCAACTTGCATTAAATACATAAAGACAAGTGCTGAGGCACTTCAAGAATTATTAAAATTTAGATAAGGTGATAATACAGTAGCATTAAGAATTTTGTGCTTTGAGGTTGCATTGAAATTCTCATGAATTTGAGGTACCAGTCACTTCTATACACTCATAAAAATTACAATACACTTATTAAAAATTTATATTCTAATAAATTTAAAATAAACACAATGACACGTACATAAAGACTAATCTTTCCTATTTATATTACCCATTTTATACAATTTTTTTTAATCTCCCTATTTAAAATTTTAGGCAAGCCACTAATTTAGCAATGATAAGCAATAGTAATGTTATGTTTAATCCCAACTTTTTCTAGCAGTGTCTCAAATCTTTTACTACAAAAGTGGCATCCTCCATCATGAATAATCTACCTAGGTATTCCAAATTTTACAAAAACATATTTATTCAAAATTTTAATCAGCCCTTGATTATCACTCCTAGTAAGAACCACTCTTATCCACTTGGAAACATTGTCTACTATTATTAATATGAATTAACAAAATCATGAATAAATATGGCCTTAATCCTACTACCGTGGTCCTCTCTTTCCTTATTTATTCTATTTACTATATTCCTCTTTCTCTCTCTCGATCAATATATATATAAACACGCGCACATGTAAAATCAGAGTAAAAATGAAAGGAAAGTGAATTTTTATGCTTACCAAATTACACTATTCCGTCCCCATCACCCATGGTACATTATGGTATCATTCATAAAATTTAAAAACTCCAAAATGTGCCTAAAGACCCACTCAAATCTTTCCTGGTGTGGTAGCATTGAAGATCCACGACCATTGTGCTTCTTAATGCTGCCTACTGATGACTTTCTTGTTGTGGTGGGTAAGCCTAGTGCTCGTGAAGATGCCCCATGTGTGGAGGTTTTTGAGTGAGCATAAAATTATTAAAAGAAAAACTATAAAATGATAAAAAATAAAAATTAAAGTGATAAAAATTTGATAAATATAAATGCTTGAAAGGTATTCGAAAACCTACTCACATGTTTCTTAGTGTGGTGGGACTAAGGACCCAAAATCATTGTGTCTCATCATACCACCTACTCACATCTTTTATGAAAAGGTGTGGATAGGCCTAGTGCCCTCAATGATTCCCCCATATAGAGGAGATTTCTAGGCACTACCATAATTTTGTCTGAATAAAATGAACATAATAATTTAAATGTAGACTTTGAATATGAATGCAATCCAAGAATTTAAATTAAATTAAAAGAATTAAATAAGTAAATTATATTAAAAAAATAAATGATAAAATAATATTATCACGAAAAACACACTATCACCTCGAGTAGTATACAGTCACCTCAATATGCATGCAAACATTTTAAAAAGCATACACTACCTAGATGGTCATGTTAGTACTATTGTATTAAAAAGTGCATAACTTCCTCAAAAAGTATCTAAATGCCAAAAAATGTACAACTGCTAAAATACTATTTCCTCAAGGAGCATATATTCTCAAAAAATGCGCTATAATCTTAATAAAATTATAATTGTCTCAATAAGTGTGCATTCACCATGAGAAATTTATGACTACCTTAAAAGTGCAGTGTAACACCAAGAAGTATGCCGCTAACTTTAAATAGGGGAGTCAATTATTGACCCGAACCGACAACCCGACTCGAAAAATCCGGGTTAGGGTCGACCCGTTTAACAAATGGGTCGGGTTCGGGTTTCGATTTCAAACCCGTTTAAAAACGGGTCGGGTCCGGGTCAACCCGGTAACCCAAAATTGACCCGGCTGCCAACCTGCCTCGCCGTTCTGCACTGGTCTCTCTGTTCTGCACCGGTCCAAAAATAGAAAATGTAAGTGTGAAAAAATCAGAAAAAAAATACTAAGATGCTCAAAAACAAAAGAACATCTTAAATTCAAAATGAAGAGAAACAGGAAAAGAACAAATATTCACAAGAGGACTCAGGTTGTGAACATTAGACTGAAGGCCACTAAATGAGCAGTTAAAAATGATGTCCTTGGTTTCCAAATGGGTGGTCCAAGGGGAAACAAGCTACAAGGTGCATTCATCAATGTCATTCACAATAAACACCTCGCACAATGATTGTGAATTGAGTGCCAGCATACTTCGAGGGTCCAAAAATAGAAAAATTAGTAAAGTCAGATCCCATAATAACCAAAACTACTGCTACTAGAGTTGATAATACTCTTGATGATCTTTCTATAAAGCAATCTTATGCAATATCACTTTTATAATTTAGAAATGAGCGTGGCCTTGTAGCCAAAGTATTCTCTAAAGAGTCTATCATTCCTAGCTCTCCATATGTGCATGAAGTGAGATAATAAAATTTAATATGAGAGGACTGGATCCCCTAATCCTTAATTCTTAATACTACCAAAGACCTGATGAAGATTAGGTCGCATAAAAAGAGCCTCCAGCCATGGTAGAAACCTTTTAATAATAGCAAAGGTGAAATTGCATTAAAAAAAGGGCATGAGACTCAAGCTTGGTAAAACAAAATGAACAATGCTTCATAGTGTGCAGGCCACTACAAGAAAGAACATTGACAGTTTTGAGGCCTCCTTTGAATGCCAGACACATATAAGCAAAAAATCTGAGAGCTAATTTCTTATGCCAAATGAAATTATGCCAGTTAACCAATGGTTGAGTTGAGAAAAACTACAAGTGAAAATCATTAAATTTAGGATTCCTTTCCCCCAACCATAAGGGTTCTAGCCGCTGATCAACAATAGGGATGGCTTTAATATCAATAGTGAGGTTGTGGTCAAAAATCTCAAGCAGACACCAACAATTATTCACAATAATTTGCCTAACTTCCTAAGAGGAGAAATTGAGAATGTAATTGTAATTGTCATAGTTCTAAAAGTTTAGCCTCACCATAAGTAATTACCTTAAACAACATATAATTTCATTGAAAGTGTGCCACCCCAAAATGTGTGCTACAACTTAAAATAACTATGCTACCTTGATAAGCATACTACTACTGAAAATGTATGCCATTGGTTTAATTTGCTTAACATTACCCAAAAAGGTGTGTAGTTATTTAAAAAATAATTAAGAAAATTAAATGAAAAATATGTGCCAAAGACTTGTGAAATAAACTAATAAGCATGCATATCATTTTAAAATAGAATAAGTAAAAAACCCTGTATGTGCTCTGACCAATGCTGAAATGTATAAATGTATACTTTGAGAATGTTGCATGTGTAAAAATAAAAGTAAATTTGAATTTGAATTTTCATAAATAAATTTGTATGAAATTAAAAAAAAAGTGAAATTTTCATATATGCTTTGACCAATGCATTAAACATTTAAATTTAAGAGGGAATGATTTTTGGAACTAAATTAAAAAAATCCATATTTTATAAAATTTAAATTATTCAAGGTAAAGAAAATAACCCTCCATCCTCTATAAATATTTTTTTTAGGATAATTAATTTATGAAAAATCTCAGCTTGCAAAGAGTCAATATCTTGTCAAGTGTATCAATATGATTTTTTCATAAATGATTTATTGTGATTAGAGATGTGTCTGGTGCACTTTGACAGACTAATGTTGCCTTGAAATAACACCACTATGTTACAACTCATATGCAAAGTCTGTATGTTCCCCAATTGTTAAAATCCTCTTGAGTAATTAAATAAAGGGTGCATATGATGGGGGATAAAGCCCTATGTTAGCTATGGATAACTCAAATTTCTCTCCTTCGATAAACATTCACCCTATGTCTACATGTAACCCTTGGATGAAACAACATATGGCTGTTAACAATGATCCTTCAGTAAAGTTGGTCCAAATACCTCATATTACTATGTAAATTAAGGACCATGACAACCTAATATGATGGAACCATGGGATGTTGATTGAGATCATCATCATTCCCCCATCATTGAATTCAAGTATAAAATGATAATTCTCAATTTAAAAAATTAATATTTTGCTACTTTAATCTTGATACTCAGTTTCCATGTAATGACTAACATTAATCAAAAGTTCTCTCTCATCATTGGGAGGGGTAATTAACCATGGGTTCTTGTGCCTCAAAAAGCTAAACTCATATTGTAAAGTTATCAAAAAATGTGGATTAATTCTCTAGCTAGTGCTTTATCTCAAACATAAATTTAATTTTCCTTCTAAAATGTTATCCTAGAATAAAGTTAAAACACCTTTATAGAGAAGAGGTCGGGGCTCTAAATTCTAGAGCATATAGATTTTTAGGGACTCCATTGGGATATATTTCTCCTTTTATCTTTGGCTAGTTGCATATGAGCTATAGTAGTAAATGAAGTATGATAAAATAACATTTAAAATTGAAAATAAAATGAAAATTGAAATAAATTCCGTTTAATTCCTTAAACATGGTTATAAATTTTTATAACTATTATATAAAACATGTATACTTTTGCTATGTTGACATGTTAAATTTTTGCATTTTGAAAGAGTGGGATAATTTCTCAAATTTGATCACTGATCCCCATATTTTATTTGTCCAAAATGGATCTTATGATTACTCCTTTTTTATGAAGCAAGAGCATGGTGAAAATATCTTCCTAGCCAATGTTGGAAATACTAAAGATACCATCCACTTTAGTGGTTTAAAAATCACTAATATTCTACATATTTAATGGATGTCTATTCAAAGCCACACTGGAAGGCCAAAACCTACTCAAGTACCTATACGATTTGCATATCAACCCATGCAATGTGTGTGACCCACTAAAGCTATCACTGCTAAAGAGATTTCTCAAAAGAGGACCTCAATATTTGAGAGATTTTCCTATCTAAAGCATTGATTGTGAAGAGGGCTATTATTGGGCAAAACGTTTCTCTTGTACCTATGTCTACTAATAATCTTTCAACTTTAAAAAAAATATGATTTTGGAGCCTCTTAGTCAACAGAAAAAGTGTGTAAAAGGGAAAGAAGAAAAAGAAATGCTATGCTCGTAGCACAATAGTTACTACTAGAGTAACCAACTGTACATCTAAATCTAGAACAAAAAGTGAACATTCATACCCATAATAAGTTTAAAAATCTAAAATGGGTAAACAGGAATAGTTATATTAGTGACATTAAATAATCAATTTGGGCTCAATAACATCAAGATCTTATTCATCAAAATAAATAGCCAAAAATATTTTTAGCAAAAGTACATAAGATTTTAAAGGTGGTAAAGGAGAAAGGTTTAATAAATAAAAACAATGAAAAATAGTTATGATCAAAACTAAGGAAGATGAACCAAAAAAATTACCTTTCGTGATAATATCCCATGAAAGATCCAAACATGTACTTTAAGGTGAGTATCATAGTGTGACACTTGGAACACATATCTAACAATCCACTATCAAAAGGCCTCTACAAAAAGAAAGAAAGTATGGAGGTCGAAGCAACATGAAGAAAAATTCGAAAGTGTGACATCAAGAGTATATTTTGAAACTTTTATTATTTAAATTGAAAAAAATTGAATCTAAATGAAAACATTCATGTTGATAACACTCACAGTGGCTGAAACCTTAGAGAGCCCTCCAAGTGATCCCATCTTCATCCAACCATAACTTCTAATTTGGGGAAATACTAAATCTTAACCCTCTTACTGAAAAATTTATTGTAGTGCCACATGAAACTAGAATTTTATTGGAGGTGTCATTCAAATATATGTGTAAAAGAAGAAGATGATCAAGAACAATAAATTATGGGTATTGATGTTGTCTATATGATAGGCATACTAGTGGACAATTAAGTTCATAAGGTTATTAACAATATGGGAACTTCAACTACAATCCTCTTGATATCATGCAACAACAAGCAAGAGAATATGAATAAAGAATATTTCCTATCTTGGAAAGTGAATGAAAATGATATGAAGAAGAGGAGTAAGAATATATGTTGATTGATATTATTTTTCTACCTAAAACACAAAGTGGGATACAACGACCATTGAAAGAAAAAAATAAAAAAAAAATTCAACTCATTACCAAGATGAGTGAAATGATGTCACAAATGAACATGATGATCCAATTAATGTAGAAATATGATATTGTAAATTATTTATTATTTCAACCTTCTAATCAATAAGTATTTAATAATACACCAATTAATCCTCCAATTAATGTTGTGCCTTAAGCCTTTTGAGTACATGGTGTTTTGAAAGAATGAACTGAGTCAAATCTTATATCACTCTAGCCACATCTCAATCAATTCTAAGTTCATCTGAATTAGTGATATCTAAAAAACTTGTGATTCTCATCAATGAGAAAGTTAAAGTTGTTATATCATTCAAGTAAATTGAAAAATTAGTGAATAATGGTCACCCATATCCTATTGAGTATGATTATGTGCCATATTCTAAGGGATATTCAATGCCAAAAATGTATTAATTTTAGTGGTAATGGAAATCTTAATCATTACCTAGCTCAATTTAAAGCAACATGTGGGAAAACTTGAGATGTGGATGTATTACTTTTATGCTAGTATATTAGGAATTTAACTTCAATTTCTTTGGAGTAGAATATAAAATTTACTAATGATTCTGTTAAATATTTTGTAGATTTATAGATAATGTTTCTAAATAGATTTGCTAGTGCTATAGGAGAAGACTACAATCACTAATGTTTTCTTAGAAAAGCGAATAAGTGATGAGTTACTAAGTATATCACCCATTGAGAAACATTAGTATGAAAAAAGAACAATAATTAGAAGAAGAATATGCAATTTAATTATTAATGGGTAATATTTATGACTAGACGAGACCATTCCTTTGCATGGCTTTGATTTTCACATTTCAAGAGTTACTTGACAAAGTATAAAAAGAAGTTAAATTGAAAATATGAAGTCTACTTGGATAGATCCAAAAGAAATAAGGTTCTAAACATAAGGAGAGGTAAAGTTAGTGCCTCCTATAATATTAAAAAGGAAAGAAACTAATTTATAAAGAATCAAAAGGCAAAGAAAGGGTCAATTATAATCCTTAACCAATATTAATACTTGGGAGAAATAATAAGCCAAAGTCCTTTGTTACTAGAGGATAACACCTGAAGGCATAGATAGAAGAAGGTGATTGAGAATTTTCATCTCTTTATGAGAAATGAAAAAATGAACATTATGGCAAAGTTATTTTGCCAAGCAATCAAAGAAGGTCTATAATCACCAAATCTAAATGATTTAAAGAGGTAGATAAAAATTATAATCCTAACTATTACTCATTTCAATGGGTGATTAGCCATCTTATTGAAGATTGTTGTCTTGAAAGATTGGTTTTTTTTTTTTTTTTTGAAGAATGCAAATTTGCATAAAATAAAAGAAGCTTAGATACAAGCTAATGTGAGAAAGCTAAACTATCACATTCTTCTTTTACTAACTTAATAAAAGAAGAAGGAAGATTACTCTCACAAAATAAGTCACAAAAAAAAATCATAAGAACAAGCTAAGTTAGCATAGTAATTCTCTAACTTATTACATTTACGATTGACCCAATGAAAGAAAACATTATTGAACTCACAAAAAAAAAGATAAATCTTCATCTTCCAACCTCCAAACCTTCTTCTTCGGTAAGCTGTACAAGTTTTGAAGAAAAAGAAGAACATTCTTATTGTCACCTTCCACAATAATGCCTTTAACATCTTGAAGTCTTCCTTGCAACACTTCTTTAAGTGATGAAAATGCTAACAGCTCTAGTTGAGCAATGTCCCAATGCACTTTTCCCAATCCAAAAGCTAAAACAAATCTCCCTTTACAATCCCTCACGATACCTCCAATGCCTGCTTTATAATTACCTTTAATTGAAGCATCAAAGTTTATTTTAACCCACTCGGGTGGAGGGGGTTGCCATTTATCTAGACACGGTCCAAAGGACTGATTATCAACCTAGTGATCTGATATGGTTAAACTATGTTTAACTATGCCAAGAAAATCGAGAGTAGAAACTGCAATCATCATGTTGCTATCTTCAGATTTACCAAGCTTCATCTTGTTTCTATTATTCCAAACAAACCACAATAATGTAAAATAGATCCTAACCATCATCAAATTAGAATCCTTCAATCTCATAAGACCAAGCAAACAATCCTCTCAATTCCTAAAATCTGGAATTTGGAACCCCTAACTTCTAAGAACATCAATAACCTTCAAAAGCTTAAAACATCTAGCTGAAACATGGTTTACATCTTCTATTTCACCACACCCCAATGGATAGAAATAAGTATTTGATAGCCTCCTTCTATATAAAAAGGCTTCAGTTGGTATAGCATCCTTGCAAAGCCACCAAATGAAAACTTCCACCCGAGCATTTAATTTTAGATTGTATATCCATGATACCAGAACGTCTTCCTGCACATGTTTGTAGTCATCTTCCATTAATAAAGCTGATAAAGATTTCCCAGTCATCTTAAGCTTTAGCTCCATACTATCTTCTTGACAAGTCTGAAAAATCTGCACATCACAAATTATTTTCAGCAACTCTTCATCAAAATACAAGCTCAGTTTTTCAAAGACCCATCTTCCATCTTGAATGAAGAAGTCAAGAGTTACATTTTCATCATCAAAAGTTCCAACAAACGTTGTCCATTTGAGTAAACTCATATCCAAAATCCAAATATCTTTTAAGACATTGATCTTGGATCCATCCCCAACCTTCTGCCTTAAAAATTTTTTAAGAGCTTTCCATCCACTATATATGATCTTCCAAGAGGAAGAAACACCTCTAGAATTCCCATTATCCCACCATTTTTCTCCATACTTGGCCAATAAATTTCTGCTCAATAAAGTATTGGTTTATGAAAAGTTTCCAAGCAAACTTTAGCCTCAAAGTATCTCTTCTAGATAATGCTGATTGAACTACCCAACCACCATACTGCTTCGGTTTACAAAGTAAATCCCAGGCCACATAATGTATCCCACGGCTTCCATCACTTCTATTCTAGATGAAATCTCTACGCAACTTTTCAAACTCCTTCAAAGTCCTCAAGGGAACAAGAGAATGCGACATGAGAAGAACAACTTTTCAAACTCCTTCAAAGTCTTGAAAGATTGGTTGGAGAAAAATTATAAAGGGGAGAATTCACCTTATCAAAGTGTGTCATGGTGCAAGAAAATAGGAGTCAATAAGATTTATTACTTTCCCTCCCATATCATCAACTGAAGAAGCAAAAGAATTATTGGTGAAATAAGAAAAATAGGATGTTGTTATTTAAATGGAAATTGTAAAAATGTTAAGGTATCTTGAGTGAGTTCCTAGTGTCAAATGGAAGTTTATGATTGAACTAGTGCTTGAATTAAAAATGAAGTCAAGTTGCATCTCTATCTAAATAATCAATTAGGATTCATTCTACTAAAGTTTGTTCCTCATGTTTTAGTTAGGAACCACCAAGACAATCTAATAAATCATCCAAAAAGTAATCCTAAGAAAAAGGAAACTACTATTCAAAAAGTTATCAGTAATTTAGGAGAATATTTCCATCTACCAAGGCATCCTTTCAGTTTATCTCATTTCATGTTTCATCTTCAAATAAATTAGATAAATGGAGAAAAAATGTGATAATTAAGAATCCCTGCCAGTTGAAACTTGTCAGGTTTTTTCAAAAACATTGAATGCCTTCTCAGCAAACTTCTTTGCAGATGTAGACAAAGAATCTTTTGCAAAGGAAAGATATTTTGAAAATTTGATAATTGAGGACTGTATGATGGGTCTAAAAATAGGCAATTGTTTAGATGAAGATTTATATTTTTCTCATGAAAGTGAATTAAATCCTATATAAAAAATCACAGATAAAGCTTAGGAATTTACATAATGATTCAGTACTATCTGAATAATTAACTAAAATGATAACATAATATTCTAGAGGAATTGCTATTTCTAATGAATATAAATCTAAAGTAGTCCAATTATAATGATGGAGTGGAAGAAGGTTGCCATCATGACTGGAGAAAAGGTTATAAAGAAAGATAACAGCAAAGACATAATGATTATTGAAGATATCATTTCAAAAAGTTTTAAAGAGAAATTTATGCTAAACAAGGGAGTAGATTATAACATCTTAACACATTTAGAGAAGATACCTACATAGCTCAATGTGAATGAAGCTTTGTTGATGTCAAAGGAACTTTGGGATACTTTGATTCAAGCCTTAAATGATTAAAAAAATATGGAGTTTATTTTACTAAAAGATATTTGATTAAAGTTTTGCAAGCCAAAAATAATATAGTCATCAAATTCTCTGAAGACGATCTTATGCTTGGGTAGATAGAGAATAATAATTTGCTTAACATTACAATTGAAATTGATAAACAAAATTCTGATTAATCCTAGTTCTTTAATTAATCTCATGAGCTTGTGAGTATTATGATTACTGTCACTCTATGTTGAACAAATTGGACAAGATAAATTGATGGCGCATGATTTAAATAAAAAATGATAAAAATTAAGGGATCATTTGTTTTCCCTCTAAGGTAGAAGCAAAATTTTAGGTGATTGATAAGCATACTTCATTCAAAACTCTCTTGGGATGACCATGGATTCATGAATATAGTATGGTTCCATCAACTCTATATCAGTGTGAGAAGTACGTGAGAGATGGAGAAGAGTTCGACATTTCCAACAATACACAATCATTTGCACTCCATGAATTAAAAATATATGAAGATACAAAATATTTTATACCAAAAGACAAAACCAATTAAATCCTATTAAAATAAATCATCATCTTCAAAGACCTTAAAGCAATACAAAAAATAGGCTAATAAGAAGCAATTAAAAGAATTAAGGCAATGCTAATTCTTCATAATATAAGTAGTATCCCATCCAAGCCAAAAAGGACTGCTCTCATTTAGGTACTGATATAGATGAAGATGATGACTTACCATTCAAAATAAGAAATTGTGCAAGCCTTTAATTAAAGAAAAAATGTTAGTATAATCCTTTGATTATAAATATGATTATGATACTTCTTATACTGAAAGGGTATGCTAAATCTTCTTGATAAAAATGACTAATATGTAAATCTCATAAAAAATAAATTTAGAGTAATATGTCCACCATTACAACATTTTATAGAAGTCACTCTTGGTGAGATTCATAACATTGAAAAACATAAAAATATTTTATGTAGCCCATCTACCTTATGGTAGTTGAACAATAAGTCTATTTTACAAATTAGGGGAACATCACAATGAAATTTTTTTGTTAGCTTCTATAATATTTTAAATATGAAGAAGTAGTTTGCATAAGAATCCCAAAATAATAAATCCTACAAGGTTTCAAAAATGATACAAAAATAAGGTAGGATTTTTTGAGGTATCATTGGAATAAGAAGCAATTTATTTCAAAGAATATTATATTATTTACCTCATTTTTAGTTGTGGTCTTTGAAATCTCATTATTTAAAATTCACTTCAAGCTAACACTATATTGTTATAGTGTTATATTACCCTTTATCAAGTAGGAGGGACCCAACCCTATGTTCCTTACGTTGGCTTATTAATTTCTTCTCATGCCTGCTTCATCATCAATTCAAATTCTTAGGATCAATCTATATTTAAGCTAGCTTAGGAAACCAAACAACTTAAGTCCAATCCAAGTTGATCCTATTTAACCATAGGATGATACACCATATACTTCATGATGCCTGAGATACCTAGCCTTGAGTTTGTGACTAGTCTAAGTGACCTAGGAATAATCTTTGATCAATAAGCCCTTTAAAGTATACTTATAATCCATTAAATTATTTTAAACCCTAAATCTTTCCCTAGTTAACCCAAAAATCCAAACTTAAACCCTAATTCACACTTTACCTACCTATTAGATTGCATAACTTTTGACATTTTCTATTGATTTAAAAACTTTTCTAAATCTTCAGCTTAGGAGCTCTTACATCAAGCTCATTAACCCTTGCTTCCAGAGCTATGGGTTGATACAAAAATTTTAGTTGAGCTAAGTCAAACTAACTTAATATAAGTCAAACCCCAATTTTCCAGCTTTGTCTTAGATTTGTTTTTGCCCCTTTAGTGCTAGTTTTGGTTATGTATGAAGGCTTTGAAGTAGATTTCTATTTTATCATATGTTTTCTATTTTTTCCATTATTGGAGAGTCATTATGAGATGATCATATCTGGTAATCTATTTTTGGTGATGTTTGAATTTTAGTGGGTGTTGGTAAGGATAGAGGGGTTCTGCTATGTGGGTGTTTTGCTAGGATGTACCTACAATAATCTTAGCTGTTGGGTTTACAGTTCTCTGCTTAGCTACAATTTTTCATGTAGTGGTTCTACTTTGGTTATTATTCTCTTAGGGAAGTGCTACTTGGTAGATTTCTTAAAGACCCCTCAATTACTCATCATATATATCAGTAATAGTGCTTTCTGTTATGGTTATATTTTATGAAAGTAGTTTTTTAAACATGATTTCAACAAGGCTCCTAAGGTTTGTCTTTTGGTTTGTGAATTATTGTTTCCATAATAATTTTTGTTGGTTCACTAAGTCATACAAAGGGTACTTCAAGTTTGGATCAAGGTGAAACCTTTCTGACTGGTGGCTCGTGGCCCCTGTTCTTCTTTGTATGGTTCATTGGCTCATTAGGAATTTTTTTTCATTTTTTGCTCTTTGAGCATTAGGGTATTGAATCCTTTAAGTGAATGTAATCTTCCTTGAGATATTAACACGTAGGCCCCTCCTTGGGTTAAAAAAAAGGGAGTCTCATTAAAAATTGAAAGTAAATCATAAAAAGAAAACTAAATTGTATTCCTTTAAATCAACAACACTTTAAAGGAAAAATAAAAACCTTGTCATAAAATATTAAAATAAAACAAATAGAAAAGTAAATAAAATGTAATAAGAAAATAAACTTTTAAAACATAAATAAATATAAAAATGACCTAAAACTCTTGAAATCATAATTTGAGATTACCCATGACCTTTTGAAATGATTTTAAGTTGATTGAAGCTAATTTCATAGAAAAATTGAAGTATCTCTTATTACTTGAATTAAATAATTCATTAATGGGGCTAATTTTGTTAAAATCATAACTAAATAAATATAGTTACTAAAAAATAGAAATTATATCGCATTCAACTCTAAATAAAACATACTATTTAACAAAAATAAAAAACTTATAAAATTATAAATAAAAATAAAAAGTTAAGTTTTGGTAAAAAGTTATTAAAAGGATAAAGAATAAATAAAATAAATATCTAAAAAATAAATAATGAATAAATAAGTAAAAATAAATCAAATTAAATGTAATAAACATTATACTACAAGAAAATCTTTGATTACTATATGAGCTTCCGGCAGAATAAAATACGTCAGTAATAATATCGCGTGAATCGATAAAAATTTTGATGGTGACTTTGAGATGGTAGTTCTTCCTTAAAAGCCTCCTGTTATTTTCTGGCATATGATATGCCATCCTTTCCACCATAGTTTATAGGATAAGTAGTTTAGTCTTGTGTAATTTTTGTCGGTAGTATCTGGCATATAATCCGATAGAAACTTCACCGGCCTACTTTAAACTTGATAAAAACTTTCCATCAAAATAAGCGATAGTAAAAATAGTAGCGTATTAGCTGCCAAAAAATTTGATGGAGAAAGTCCTATTTCCCTCCCGAGCACATCTTTCATATCATTTCCTTCCTTTATATTTCAGTTTGTTTTGCTCGCCTTGTTGCCTCAGTTGAATGCTGACGTTGCTGAGACTGACCCATCGCCTAATGGACTTCCACTAAGTTTGCCGATGTTCACTGCCTCAATCACCGACATCTGCCACTCTTCTGCCAAAAATCCACTATAAGATTTTATATTTTTTCTTGGATTTTCTTTGTAAACATTAGCAATAGATTGTACCATGGTGTATGCATTTTGTTGATGATATTCTTCTGGTTAATAAGTCTAGAGAGGTTCTATTTTTTAGAGAGGTGTATATTTTTTAAAAGAATTCATATTGGATGGCAAATGTAGATGAATGCGGTGAGATTTGAGAGGGAATTGGTGTGTATAAGATGTGGTGAGACTTGAGAGGGAGTTGATGTTTGTAAGATGTGGTGAGACTTGAAATGTGAGATATAAAATTTCCATCATACTTAGGAGAAAACTCTATAAAATGTGGTAAGAAATGTAAAATTTTGGAGAAGCTCTTAGGAAAGATATGATTAGAAAGAGTGAGTGAGTTTCCTTAGATAGTTTTATCACATAAACTATATTTTCACACACTAATAAAATTGATAAAATTAAAATCTATCTATTTACATTCAAAAGATTTTCTATCAATATCTAATATCTTTATATTATATGTAGGCTATATTATGGATATTAGAAATCAAAGAAATTTGATGTATAACAAATTAGTGTAATGACAAAGACATTAACTGATGAGTTCATTAATGGGGTGAACCTTTTCATTCAGACAGCGAAACAACTGCCTAGCTTCATCTCAAATGGAAAGTTTTAATGTTCATATTCTAAATATAAAAAATCAAGTGCACCTAAGACCAAATGATGTAATTGTTGATCTATGTCGCAGAGCATTCATGCAAGAATATTAGTATTGGACTTCTGATGGTGAGTATGAGCCACATTTTGATTCTCAATGTGGCCCATCTACAAGTACTAATATTTCTAAGGAAGAATATATCCAACCAGATCTTGAGGACTTAGTTCATGATGCAAGTGGAGCATAATTTAAATAATATATAGAAGAGTTACCAAGTAAAGAGGCACATAAATTTTATGATTTATTAGATGCTGCTCAATAACCAATATAGAGTGGGTGCACCACTCACTCAGAGTTATATATTACTATGAAGATGTTAAGCATCAAGAGAGAATATAATATCCCTTGTGAATGTTTTAATTAATTTATTGAGCTTCATAAGAAAACTAACTCAATAGATAATATAATTCCTATATATTTATATCGGATAAAGAAGTTGGTTTTTAAACTTTGTTTGACATACACAAAAATAGATTGTTGTGTCAAAGGATGCATATTATACTTTAAAGATGATTTATCAGAGATTACATGCCATCATTGCAATGCACCAAGATTTAAACTAAAATTTGGAACAAAAAGTAAGCTGAAGGAAGTACCTATAAATAGGATAATTTACTTACCAATAATTTTTAAACTATAATGATTATATTCATGCATGAGATCTACTGCACATATGAGATGGCATAATAAACTCATTTTGCAAGAAGGTGTCATTATACATGCATTAGAAGCAGAGGCTTCTAAAAACTTTGATCATACACATCACATGTTTGCCACATAATCAAGAAATATAAGATTAGGTTTATGCGCAGATGGTTTTACTCCATTTAGCTAGTCTGCTTCTACTTACTCATGTTGGCCAGTGATACTCACCCCTTACAATCTTCCCCTAGAGTTGTATATGACTACTCACATTTTTGTAATGCTTATCATTCTAGGGTTATATAATCCAAAAGTAAAGATCAATGTATTCTTACAATAATTAATTGATGATTTAAATTTATTATGGGGAGAGGGAGTAAGTATATATGATATTTCCACCAAACAAAACTTCATAATGAGTGCAGCATAACTTTGGACAATTGGTAACTTTCATGCGTATGTTATGCTCTCAGGTCGGAACACTTCTAACAAGTTAGCATGTCCACATTATATGGTATATATAAAGTTATTTACTTTAAAGTATAGAGGGAAGAACACTTAGTTTGGCTATCATCATATGTTTTTATCTACAAGTCATCCTTTCAGGTGAAATAAGGATGCCTTTACTAAAAATAAATTCTGATATCACAACCTACTCTAAGATTAACTAGTAAAAAAAAATTTAAAAGAGTAAGGTTCATGTCCACAATAGTGGATTTTATAACACTAGTTAATTATAAATTGCCAGGATATAGTGTCAACCACAATTGGACTAAGAAAAGTATTTTTTTGGTAATTTCCATATTTGAGGGCAAAGTTGATCAGAAATGACTTGGATGTGATGCATATAGAGAAAAATATTTTTGATAACATTTTTAATACAATTATGGACATCAAAGATAAAATGAAATATAATATAAAAGCAAGGATAGACTTAATGGAGATTTCTAGAAGAAAAGTATTAGAATTAAAGGATGGTGAAAATGGAAAATATCTTAAACCAAAAGCTCCTTTCACCTTGACTTTAGAGCAAAAAATGAGCAATTTGTGAATGGATAAAGACCCTAAAGGTACATGATATTCTTCTAATCTAAGTATATGTGTTGACATAAGATCAAGGAGAACTTTTAGATTGAAAAGTCATGATTGTCATATCTTCATGAAATATATACTACCAACTAGCTTTAATTTTTTTCCATATCAAATTATAAAGCCTGTTCGAGCTAAATGTCTTTTTCAAAGATTTATGTTCTTCTAAACTAAATGCAGAGAACTTGATTCTTATGGAGCTACATATTCCTTTCATTTTGGATAAACTTAATAAAATATTTTCTCAAACTTTTTTTGACTCTATGCAGCATCTAAGAGTACATTTACCATATGAGGCTATGGTAGGTGGATCTGTTCAGTATTGTGGATGTATCCTTTAGAGATGTATTTAAATATACTTGTAAAGACTACTAAGAATAAAGCACATCTTGAAGGCTCAATTTGTGAATCATATTTTATATACAAGATAACTCAATTTCGCTCGTTTTACTTTGAAAAAATGTCACAATCAAGTATGAATGTGGCAAATCCTTAAATTTATATGTATTCAACGGATGTGGTGAACCCACAGGCGCTAGCACCATTTATTATTTGACTGACAAGGAGATGAGAGTTGCCACATTGTATATCTTGCTTAACTGTGATGAAGTTGAGTTATATCTTGAGTAAGTATTAGTTAGCTTGTTGATACATTTTTTTCTCATAAATTTAATCTAAACCCTAAAGTTTATAGGAATTTCATTAATGGTTTGAGTACATTAGAATCAATAGAAGTCAAGAAGATACTGGTAAAAGAATTCACTACTGAGTTTACAAATATAGTTTATTTTTTGACTATTTATTTCTACTAATTTGTCTTAATTAGTTAACACTACATGAAATAAACATGCTAATGATATACTTTGTCTATTAATTAGGTACACACTCAAGATAGTGATTTGCAGTATCAAAGTCTACTCGATCTAGCTTGGTGACCCAATAGAATAGTTAAATATTATCTTTTTTTATTAATGGCTATAAATTCCAAACAAAATTTTGATGTGATGGTAGAAAAATAGATAATTTTGGTGTATGTTTAAGAGGGAACACCTATACAGTTGTTGATTCTGAGTACTACGGGGTATTATAAGAAATGTTACAGTTGGAATATCCTAATCATAGGAACAATGTGTATCTACTCAATTATGAATGGTTTAATCTAGTATAGAATAGAGATAAAAGAGTACATCCATGTTATGGTATAACAGAAGTAAGCGAGTAGGAGATGCAAAGTTTGACCCATTCATCATTGCAAGCTAGGCAGGCCAATTCAAATTTGCTAACTATTCTAGTAGATTATGAGGTAAACATGATTAGATTAAAGTTATAAAGACCAAACCAAGGGAAGTAATTGAGCAAACCACTTCAATATCATTAGCACCTCAAGAAGAGTTTATGTCAAATTTTAAAAATCTTGCTAATGATGTGGATGAATAAATTATAATTAATGAGAGTGAGTTGTAGTTAGAGAAAGTTGATTTAAACATAGAGAAAAGTCATGAGAAATCTAAAAGTAGTGGAGTTGTTTCATCATATGAAAATGAATCAACAAATGATGAGTTAAAATAAGGTAAATGATATTTGACAATATGATTTATTTGAACAACATGGCAATAATTAGTTTTCTTTAATTTTATTATTGTTTTACTTCATTTATTTAATTATTTCATTATTTTATATTAACTTTTTGTTATAATTTAAGTTGCTAATGTTTCTTAATTTTTTTACAGATGGATTTAGGTCATGAGCCGAGTAAAGGATTGATCAAATTATTTTTTCAAAAGCACAATAATAAGATAACTAGTGCCCCACCTAGTCGGTCTATTCAAATTGAGGGGACATCTTCATCTCAGTATGCCACCCAGAGTTAGCCTAGCCCACCTTTGCCGACTCATGCAGCCAGTAGCCCATAGTTCTACTCACCAAATCTCAGCTTTCCTTCTCCAAACACATGGAGAGTACTCCCTTCTACACATACTACCCACCCCCACCTTTTTATTGTGCCCTCCTACTTATCCATATCCACTATATATCCTGCCATTCTCTCCCCCCACCACCCTCTCAGCCCGTAATAGGTGGACCTTCGACCCCAACTGCAATAGAGTAGTGTACAAGTGGTTGCATGTTGATTGAACTTGATGGTGACATGTAAGTAGTTAAAATATTGTTAACATACTAAAATTGAATAAATATTTCTTTCACATAACATATTTTTTATAGGTTTCACTCATCAAAATAACCAATGTATAAAATATAGGATATAATACATAGTATGTACGATGCTCCTTATGTTTCATGGAAGAAAGTCTCGAAAGAAGTGTGGGACATGTGGTTTATAGAGTTTGAGATTAGTTATTATACAAATGTATTATGTGTTTTTTCTTAAGCTAACAAAAATATATATTCTATATTATATGTTTTTAAATGCATAAAGATTTTTTTGGATGCCCCATAATGATAAAATTAGAAAGAATTTTGAGAAGCGTGGGATAACTCGCATGCGAGACATGTTTACAAACATTAGAAAGGAAAGCGAGCGAACACTTTGGATTGGTGAAAGTATATGGGATGAATCGACTAGTGCTTAGGCTAGCCTAGAGTATAATAAGAGCAGGGACCAAAATAGATAAAATAGAGCTTCTAATGTTGGGGCATAGGTAGTTCCCTTTATATTAGGGCTTAGTTCCACATATTGAGCACAAGCGATGTTTGGTAAGAAATTTTTAATTTTTTTTTATAATTTAATTTAATATGAATACTAATGTAAGTCTATTATAGAAAGATTTGTTAGGTAGAGAACCAACTATTGTTGAATTGCATAATCATACCTACAGGCGGTAGGAGGACCAACAATGGGTTGATGAGCAAGCAAGGAAAGCCTATATAAGTATATAAGTTTAATATTTTTGATGTTATGTCTAAATTACTTAAATTTTTCTTAACATTCATAGGAGGAGTATACACAACTTCGAGAGAGCCCGGCTACAGCAGGTGAGGGTTTTTTTGGTTCTATAGAATGTTATGAGTATTGTGTTTAGTCGTAAGAGGTAGGATGAATGCAACATGGTAGAATTTATTGTTTAGGATTGTAAGCCCGTTCAAATGAGGGGATGACCACTGGTGGCTCCAACAATGATTAAATGTGATGTTTTTCAATTATTATATGCAAGTTGTATTGTAGAAAATAGATTAATGAGAAGGAAGTTGTTTTTTTTTTTTTTGTTATTGCTATAGGTTTCTTATGGATAATATGCTACAAATCTATCAAAAATGACAATATGATGAATCATGTATAGAATTCTAGCGCATCCGTTACGCCAAAATTTTTGTGCATTATTCACTGGCAATATTTGTCGGTAATTGTCTGACGTAGTTAACAATGGAACATTTGCCAACACTATAGATGCAACATTACTCTAGAAATACCTGCGAATGTAATGTCAGAATCCTTCTAGCAAAGATGATGTATTTCCCACATTTTCTTCTTTCAAATTATGCCTAAAGGTATGTCAAAAAAAATTTCACAAAAATATTCCATTGAAAGTTTTTTACCAACGCATGAATTACTGGCATTTGAAAATACACCAAAAATTCACCGAAAAAAGGAAATTTCTGCAAATTTCCCTCATTACCGACAGATTTCTACCATCGGTAAAAAGCCATGTTCCTGTAGTGTTGCTAATAAAAAAATAAAAAATAATAACATAAACAAATAAATAAAATTTAAATTAACTAATTAAACATGAATTACTTAAATAAATCCAAGTTAAAGAAATAAAAGAAATTAAATAAAATTAAAATTAAATTAAATTTAAACACATCAAAATTAAGTAAATAAAATAATTAAATATAATAAATTAAAATTTTCAAAGTAAATAAATAAATTAACTTAAACAATTTAAATAATTAAACAGTATGAAATTTCAAATAATATTTTAAAATTCTATGTTAAATGGATAAATTAAAAATGGGGGAACTTTAAAGAAAAACTAATTGATTAAAACTAAACAAACCTAAATAATAAACCAAACTTAACTCAAAATAAATAAATAAATCAAATTAAATAAATTAAATAAATATATTTAACATGAAGAAAAGACATAATAAACATAAAAGCTATATTTATTTGCTTTATCTCTTAGGGGGGGGGGGATGTATTGATTTGACATCCTTGAACTTGTTGATTAATTGCTTTACGTTTTAAAGTGATTAATTAACAGATTTCTTTGAAACATAAACAAATAAAAAACTAATTTAAAAAATGAAGAACTCTGTGCACTTACTTTATTCCTTAGGGGGAAATAGATAAATTATAATTTTGAGCCTAGGACTTAATTATAAGTGATTTCAAGTACTTTAAAATCACTAATCACAAATGTTATTTAAAACCTAAAACTAAAAATCTTAAATAATTATAATATTTCATAAAGTATAAAATAATAAATCATTAAAACTTAAATCTAAATTAAATTCCATTGGCCTAATATACAAAGAAATTTAAATTGTAGATAACATAAATAAATAACAAACAAAGAGATACCCAAACCACACATCTTAGCACACAATATAGATTTGTTTACTTAGACAATTGATACTAGTCTAGGCTTGGCCAATATTTTTCTTTACACTTCGGTATGATGAAAATACCTTACCTGGAGGGTGTCTATTTGATTTATTTACTTTCATGTACATTGGAATGCCATTCATTCATTTTATTATTAGATATTAGCTCTAGACATTTACTTGTATTGCATCATACCTTATATTTTATTGCATTTGCATTTGTTGAGTCAATGTTAGTATTTTCTTTTTGTAATTAGTAGAATATAAAAAGGATAAATGTAAAGTGTAAATGTAAATGGTTTGTGTAGATTCTTTGTATAGCTAAATCAACTTATAAATATGAAGAGTTGTAATAGATTTTGAATGTTAATGTGTATATACACTTATAAGACTCCAAAAGGAAATTCTTTCTCTTCCTTTGAGGGTCATTCACTTTTAGAATTCCATAAATAACTTGGAGCCACGAGAAATGAAGACTAAATAAACAAATACATTTTAATTAACATTATTCAATTGTATAGAAATCCTAGTTTATTATGGTAGAGTATAACCACCTTACTTTTATAGTAGACCTTAGGTTCTACTCCACATTCTTTGTAAACAAATAATAAAAGATTACTTCTATATTACTTTATAAACATTCATAAATTGTATACATGTGGGATGGGAGTTGGTTGCATCAGAATGAGTAGATTATTTTCTTAGGTTTATGTTACATATACTCCCTTATTGGTAAGGATACATATACTAGATTATGGATGATGCAGTACCACATAAATGAGCATTTATACCTAGTAATTCATACATGCACACATTTTACTTTCCTGCAATGCAAACAAGCCTAGTTCACATGCCAATGGTAAAGATTGATGGGCCTAAGTGACAAGGAAGGCATAGTATTCCATAGGGTATATGGTTGTTATACTACTTGATTTTCTTAGAAAATTTGAAAATATATATTTTTTAGAAATCTTAATACAATTTAAAGTCTAGTGTAAAGTCACATCAAATTATATTAACTAGGTGCTATTAAACCCTAAATAACTTTTAAATTAGATATTTAAATTCTAAACTTAAATCCTTGAATTCGAGTTAAAGTAAAATAGTTATCTAACATGCATGTATAAGACTTAAAAAGCATAGTTTTGAAATTATGGGCATAGATTGTTAGATGGTACTCCACTCCAAGAAGACATAAGTCTAGATTTGCATATAATTTCAAAATTCTCTCCTCTCGAGGGTTATACGAATTTCTTATAAATTTCTAAATTATAAATCTGAAACCTAGAGTACATTAGAGTGTTTCTGGATTTTCTAAAATCTTTTATACTCTCCACCTTTTCTTCCTTTGGCCCATAAAGAAGTGCTCATGCATTGAGCTTTCTCATTTTTTAGTTAGGTTAAACCTAAATCCTTAATTTTAATCTTTATAAATCTAGCATAGTCTAGTCATAACTTTAATAAAGAGTTTTTAAAAGACTTGTCTTGGGGTGTAATTAATTTTAAAGGCTTGCCTCAATACCAGAAGTAGAACCTGGTAATGTTCCCTAATTTAGTTCACTAGAGTAAGGGAAAAATCTCTAGATTTGGTAAAGCTTATTCCTCTATTGGTTTCTTTTTTCAAAATGATAGGTGAATGTCCTTTTATTTTTAAAGATGAATATTACAATCCCTATGCTATGTTTGATTATAAAAATAAATTTCATTTAAATTTTCAAATTGATAGTCAAGCATGAGTCTATTTTTATAGATGGTAGTCATTTAGCTATGGAGATTTGATTATAGAAGCATAAATCAGATTAGTTGGAATAATTTATTTATCCATAGACTATTCTAGCGACGCAACTAGGGATGGCTCCTGCTCTTCTTCTTTATTGGAGATTAGACTTATAAATTGGTAGTAGACTTGCTCTTAGGATAGGCTCAAATAATCTTTAATTCAATTGTCCCTTTCATTCACTTCATGCTTGAGTGAAAGTGGTCAAAATAAAACTTTTTCCTATCTTTAAATTTTTTTTTTCATGAAGTAAATCTACACTTATTAAACTCTAGTTTTAGTTAAATTTTCAAACTAAATCTAAAATCCAATTTCAATTATTTCTAATCTTTAAATTTAAAATATAGTTTCAATTAAATTTTTAATCTAAATTCCTTTTTAATTTCAATCACTCTAAATTTTAAATGTAAAATCTATTTTCTTATCCATCTTAATAATTTACCTTGTATTGAGTAAAATATTGTAGTTATATTTCTTTGTATACCTCCATCTATTTACCCGAACTAGGTCCAAATTAATATCCTTCTTAAATATAAATATAAATTCATATTTTAAGATTAGTCTGTGTATTCAATAAATTTAGTTTATTATATTCTCTAGATCTTTTGATCTAGTTGAAAGTAAATAAATTCATAGGTTGATTCAGATTTTTGTTTAAATTTGGAAATGGCAGGAAACTAGTTTTATCTTTAATAATAACATCAACATCTTCTTCAACCAAGACCAATCATTTGAGGCCACACTGATTAAATTTAGCTCAAGATTGGATAATCTTTAGCTAAATTTCACTAGACTGTAATCTAAAGTGCACAAGGTTGACAAAACCTCATTAAAGAAGCTAATCATAGATTTTACATCAAGGGTGGGGCTACAACTACTCCCGTAGCTATTAAAGCCTCAATTTTCACTAAGTTAACTTTCCTAAGTCTATTGTACACTAGAAGGGTAAATCTATTATCCAATATCAAAATTTTAGATTAGTTCATCATTTGTAGTAAATGAGATGATAAAATCTTTGAACCATATTTTAAGGCAAAGATCTGAGAAGGATGGATTAGAAAGAAGATGTTGTTGAATTCAGCAGAAGTAATAGTAAATACAGATCAAGTAGTTTCACCACTATTAGGTTGTAGCCATTTACAGATAATATTTGTAACAGTGGGAGAAGAAACTACCATGAAGATAGTTAATTATCCACCACCAACTTTCTATAAATAACTTGTTACTCCTTCCTTATCTGAAAGGAAAAGGAAGAATAAATCACTTTTGAAAGGACTACTTTAGGATTGTAGAATAGGCTAAGTTATATTCTTGAAAGGAATGAATATATATTTATTGATAGAGTAGAAAATGAACTACTCTGAAAAGAAATAGTGCCTATTCCTTTTAGATAGAGAATAGTACAAATTCAAAATATAAATTCAACTAAATCAATAGTTTTAGCATGTTAGTAAAGATGACTAAGGCATTTTTCTAAAATCAATGAACATGATATTGTAACTTGGGTTTATTCTGTTAAATATTTGTAGATGTAGTGGACTAGGATGTGACTTATTGAGTTAAAATATGCTTCAATTTTCTTTAAAAAAAAATTAATAAGATCTCACTAAAATGTATAAGTATATGCAAAGAATTAAGTAATAAAGTGATAGAGTAGAGTGTTGATCCCATAAGAAAGTGTTCTGCTTAATTGCAATTAAAGTACTACTATTTAATCTAAATGCACACATAATCCTACTAAAATTTTAAAAAAAAAGATATTTTTTAGTTTTTCCCACTTAAAAAAACTTGTAAGTAGATCTTGATTCTTATAGAAATAAAGTGCTTCAGAATAATAAATATAAGTAACATAATTTTTCTAATGAGACTCATAACTTTTTGCTGTGTATCAGAGTATATGCTTCCCTAGATCTTTGTCAAGCTTATAGGGCAAAAACGAAAGGTATATGACCTTCCTACAATTTTACTATCTCCATAGAACCTAGAATATTCAAATATCTTATATCTAGGCATGCCAACATTCCTTTTCAATACTCTTAACTAGTATAACATTACTCCATTGAGGCTATATTTACTATACACATGGCTATTATATGCATTAAATAAAGAATGGGTGATATTGAAAACATCAATATATCATTTAAAGCATAAGAGTCTATATTATTTCTTGCTATATATTTTATACATGATCAGTCCAAAGTTAAAGAATTAGCCAGACATGGAGAAATAACCAACCAAAATCTTTTTCATTTCATTTATTAAAAGAAGGGATATAAGAGAAGTAATAAGAAAATTATCACTATAAAGGATCAAATAATCTTCCCCACATTCCTTCTTCCTCCAACCACAGATATTCATACACAAATAGGCTAAGATCTCCCCCATAAAAGTATTTTGTTATTCCCTGGACTCCCTTAGACATTTCTTTTATTTTTTTGAAGAAAATGCAACCTAGTGCATTAAAATTTTATTAGAATCATAAAAAAATGGAACTAAGAAATTACACTTGATTCCTCCTTTAACAAAGAAATAAAAGCAGGAGGAACCTTATTTAGAACTAAATCATCCCAAATAAATGAACTAACAATATCATAGTTAGCACAAAGATTTGCTAACTTATTGAATTTCCTATAAATACAATTAAAGATAACATTTTTTTTATCTTTAAAGAAATTTCCCAACTCATTGTTATTTCCATATAACTCTTCTTGAAGCTCTTAATGATATTTGCATTATCACTTTCAATGATGATACCCTTGTAATTTAACATCCAATCTTTAACCATTTCTTTAACTGATTGGATTGCTAACATTTCAAGTCTTGATACATCCCAATGAACATAGTATGTCCAAAAGCTAATAGAATTATGCCTTTAAAGTCATGGAAAACTCCCCCTATCCCAGCTTTATAAGAAGTAAGTAAGGAAGCATCAACATTTACCTTGATCCAATCGAGTCGAGGGGGGTGCCAACGATCATTCAACAGCTTATAAAGTTGATTAGCATCCCATTTACTCGAGAAAATAACACATTTAAAAGCAAAAATTGTTGCCAAGATGAGAGCTTTCGGAGCTTAAAATAATGATCCATCATCTTTACCATCATGTATAATTTTGTTCCTAGCTTTCCATGAGAAATAAATGACGTTACAGAACAAATTTACCACCCAACAGTTTTGATTTGAAATCCAATTTAAATAGTCTGCCAATGATTCAAAAAATGGAAATCCAAATCCCCATTGATTTAAGAACTAGGATACCTCATTCAATTTTTTGCATTTCACAATTACATGTTCAATATCCTCAATCATGTAGCACCCTCTGGGACATCCATAGTGCATTTGCAATCTTCTCAAACATAAAAACTCATTTGTAGGGATTGCTTTGTTAAACAACCTCCACCAAAATCCTTCAACCCGAGGAGTTAGTTTAGCCTTTTTGATCCAGCTCTAATAAAGGACATTTTGTGTATTTTGTATAGAAGCTTCATAGGCCATTGAAGATATTAATTTACCAGAATGTTTTGGAGATCAGTTCCATGCAATCTTTACTCAGTTGAGCATTAATGCTACATTGAGTAATCAAATTAATGATATAAGGCCGAAAATTCTTTTTTAGTTCCTCTATATTCCAGTACCCATTTTAAATAAATCTATCCACAGTGCACTTCTCAATTCCTTGAGAAGATACATAAGTAGGCCAACTGATAAGGTTTTATCCAAGATCCAGATGTCTTCAAGAGCATTTATCATTTCACCATTATCAATTTCCCATCTTATAATGGGTTTAAGGAAAACTCGACCATTATAAATAATTTTCAAAGCCGTTGAACCCATCTTCTTAGAAAAATTGTCTCCATATAAGCACTCATATTTTGGAAATAGCACTTTATGCAGTAATAAATCATCATCTTGGTTGTATCTCCAAGATATCTTTGCACTTAAAGGACCTACTTTATCCTGACAAGAATGAAGAGCTCTTCCACCCCATTTTGATGGCGAACACATAGTACTCCAATTAACATAGTGCATACCATGAATACCATTCAACTTGTTCCAAATGAATCTTCTACACAAATTGTCCATCTCATGAAGGATGCCCTTTGGAATCAAAGAGTGAGCACTATGAAATACCGTATATGATAGCAAAATAGATTTTACCAACCAAAGAAATATATTTACTTCCCCAAATATTTATCATTTTAAGGGCCTTTTCAATGATGAATTGGAAATCCTGGCCTGGTTCCAAGATATTGAAATTCTTTAACAACTTTGATTCCCATTATGTGAGAAATCATTTTCTTCTTCCTTCTTCTTACCATATTCACAAAAAGAATACACGATTTGTTTTCATTTACTTTTTATCCAGTCCAACCATAGAAATCTTCTATTATACCCTTAATATTCTTAAACATTTTCAACTTTGCTTCTAAAAAAATTATGATGTCATTCGCATATAACAAATTCAAGATTATAGGTCCATTTGGACTAATGCTTACACCATAATTTTCACTTCAATGCTTAAAAGCATTTAACAATAATTGTGCACAAAGAATAAACATAAAAGGTGATATGGGGAAACCATGACGAAATCCACATTTAGCCTCGATCCATCTTGATGAACTCCCATTAATAATGAGAGAAAACATTGGCTTTGTAACACATTCTATAATTAGGGACAAAATGAATGAAGGAAACCCAAAATACTTCAATGTTTTCTCCAATGTTGGCCACCCCATGGACTCGTAAGCTTGCTCCAAATCTAACTTGAAAGAAACCAAACCTTTATTAGATTTTGAATATTTGAATTTTTAGAATATTTCGTGTGCTAACATGATGTGATCGAACATAAATCTGCCTTTTAGGAATGATGCTTATTCTTCAGAGTTCACTTTAGGAATGATAGATGATATTCTATTAAGAATAACCTTAGCAACCATCTTGTAGACCACATTGCACAAGCTGATTGGCCTGAAGTTGGAAGGATAAATTGGATTAGAAACTTTAGAAATCAACACAACTAAAGTTTCTTTCCATTTTGAATTCATGTTTCCTATTTGAAAAAACAAATTAAGAGCCTTCCAAAGATCATCCTTAATGATGTTCCAATAGCCTTTAAGAAATGAATATGTGATGCCGTCACATCCAGGTGCTATATAGTTACTGGTAATCTTAATTTTTTTTTTTTTTTAGAAGATGCAAAGTTGTATTAATAGGAAAGAAATAAAATCCTAATACAAACTAGGAAGTAAAAACTACTAGATCCTTGATTAAGAGAAAAAGGATCCTTATTGAAAGCAATTTTGTTAACATTAAACCTATTAATTTTGAAATGAAACCCACTATTTCCTATTTTGAAACCGTTGAGATGCAGGGGATACCAAAGTTTGAAACAACACGAGGGTTGGTTAGTATCCCAGAGTTCCCATCCGGTTAAAGAATAGGATCTAGTAACAATCCCATAACCAAATATAATAAGTTTAAAAAACAAAAATGCCAAAAGAAAACAGCAGCTTAAAGATAATCTAAAGAAAAGTACAAAAGTAATAAGACAATCTCAAAATACCTATGCAAAAGAAAAATAGGTATTTTAGATGTCTTTTCCAAAAACCAAAGCTGTAATCCAAGCTAAATATATGGAAAATTCTTTGATCCAAATTTCCATACTTTCGTATCTTACAACTTTGCTGCTATCAATGAGAATTTCGGGCATCATATTACTTGAGTTTTTTGGGAAGAACTTCTGCAATCGTTCTTCATTCTAAGATTAGTAATCCTCCTTCTATTTTGATCTTTCACCGGTCCTAGCTCTTGTAATTCTTTGAAGAGCTTGTGTTTAGAACTAGAAGATCCTTGCTCCAACGAAGATCCTTTTTTATTCTTAAAAAAAAAACAGTTTTTTTGAACCTTAAACTGATAGTAGAAGGAGGAGAGATGGTATCAGAAAATCCATCTTTTATTTCATCAATATTAGAAAATATTTCAGAATTTTTTGCTGCCTTAGAGGGTGTACATAACGAATCCTGCTTTTCTAACTTCTCAACTGCCTCCTTCATATGTGGGTTTTTGAATTCAGGAATTTCAGCAATCTGAATTGCTGGAATAACATACGTGTTATTATTAATCCCGTTCAACTTATTTTGTCCAGCTGGCATTGCTAGAGATGAAACCGGCTTTAGCTCCTCAACTGCCTTATCTGCCTCCATGATTTGTGGGATTTCAAAATTTGAATTTTGAAATCCTGAAATAACAGCATTGCTATGTTGATCTCCGGAATAATCTTCTTCATCTGATGGAACCATCAAATCAATATTAGCATTTTCAACTCTTGTTTCAGCATTCAACGAGCCAGATGTAATGTTTTCAAAATCTATATTATGAACTATATTCGGCTCAACCACCAAGTTTGAATTGAGGCTAACTGCAACTTCTTCTCCTCCCTTGATTTCAGCAGTTTTTGAAGTTGAATTTTGAGCTTTCTTCAAAGGCATACGGTCTGAAACTGATCCATCAAAGATTCGGCGAGAATTCCTTTTAACATTTTTAATACTTTTATTAGATTTGAATTTGATGTGCATCCAAGGTCCATAAGAGCTATCTTCAACTAATGAAGGATCTTTGGGAATTTCCTTCTCAATTAATTCAAGATTTTGAAAACCATTTGGACATACCACATCTATATGTCCAATTCTTCCACATTTGAAACAAATAGAAGATAAATTTTCAAATTCAAATTTTTGAAAAAATCTTCCATGCATACCTTCAACCCAAGTACCACTAGGGAGTTTTGAGTTCAATTTTACACGAACACAAGCTCTCGCGAATTCTCTTCTCCCCCATCTAAACATGTTTCCATCCAATAGTAAAGGATTCCCTATACTTGAAACAATTCTCGTAATGTTGATTTCGTCCCAGCAATGTAACGGCAAGTGGGGAAGACGAACCCAAATGGGAGAAGAAATCCCATCCAAGGAATGAGGAGAAAAATTGGGGGACCATTTATCTAGTCCAATGATGAAACCACCCACATGCCAAGGTCCTCCATTGAGGACTTCCTCCATAGCTTCATGTGATTGAAAAGAGCACAGGAACCACTCTAATCCAAGAGAGGTAATATGAAATTTTCCAAATTTAACCCATAGCCTTCTTAATTCAAAAGCACAATTAGAGAAGGGCAAGTTTTTGCAAAGGATCTTCACTACCAAAGAATTTCTTAAAACATGAACATTGGATTTTTCACTTTCCAAGTCAAGTTTAACCACACTAGCATCTTTACTTTCTTCATGAAATGTAATCGAGTTAATTTTAATGTGTGGTTTTTTAATCCACACATTAGAATTATTCAAATTGTGATCATAGCCACCAGATGTGGAAGCCTCCAAATCATTTGCTCTAGGGATAAAAACCGGCTTGGATGAAAAAGACTTACTATTCAAATCATCCATTACTTTTATTCCTTTTCCATTATCCATCAAATATTTCTTCTTAGAAACCAATCCTCCCTCTCTAATCACAAGAGGAGAATTAAAAAAACTAGAAAAGCTGCGATTGAATGTAAAACTACCTTTTGTATCCAACAAAGTTGGACGCGCGGTAGATTTAAGGGTTGTGGTGCTCCGGTCATCCAAGGATGACCGGCCACCAACCTCCATTTACAAAGAATGCAGCTGAAAGCTTCTTCCAAAACCTTCCTCAATTTGTGGAGCTTCTCTCTCCTCACGCCTCTCAATTTGTGGAGCCTCCCAATTCACTTTTCACTGGTAATCTTAATTACCGCTTCTACTTCTTCAAAAGAAAAGTCTCTGTTTAGAAAATTAGAATCATCTTCATTCAGAGAAGAGCAAGAGTCCGGCCATCCTTCCTATTTACATTCCCTATATTTCCATTTATACTAAAAGAATTCAATTAATCTGTCTTCAAATTGGAGTTGATGTTCTAATTCCAATCCTTCTTCATTTTTTATTTTATTGATAAAATTTGCATTCCTTCTTGCACTATCATATGCATGAAAGAATTTTGTATTACAATCTCCATTAGTAGCCCATTTCACCTTTGAACATTACCTCCACCATGTGTTTAGCCGAGCTAGATTTGAAGTGAACTCACCCACTTTGACTTTAAGTAAGAAGATGTCTTCTCCTGAGGACCTCCATTTGTGCCTTCTTTTTCTTGTAGAACCAAAAATTTTTTGTTTAAACACTCTTTCCTTTTAACAAGAGAATTGTGTTTATTTTTACTCCAGTAATACAAAGCCTTTAAAGATCTTTCCAATTTACAATTCAGCATATGACCATAATCTCCCTCTGTTTTTCTACTCCAAGCTATTCTAACCACCACAAAGGAAGCAAGGTTAGCTATCCAGATGTCTTCACATTTGATAGATTTTTTGAATGAATTATAATAAAAAATGTTAAGGATCACTGGACAGTGTTCCGAGGCAATTCTAGCTAAATGTCTTACCACCAGTCGATGAGGGGAGCTTAATGCCACTGAATTTAAGTAGCATCTATCCAATCTTTCAAGAATTCTATCAACTCCAGATTTATTTTTACACCAAGTAAATCTGGGACCAATGCAGCACACCTCATGAAGATCATTATTTGTAAGAAAAGAATCCATTTCTTTGGCACCTAAGGAATAAATAAATCTTTTTTCACCCCTATTGTCTTTCTTATTAAGAAGGCAATTGAAATCTCCTCCAATAACCAATGGCTTTTCCTTTGTAGAATAAATTTGTAATTTTTCCCAAAGAATAAATTTGTAATTTTTTCCAATGTTTTGGACTTTCTGGTGCAATTCTCAACCTCCCTTTACTTGGAACATCTATCTCCCAAATATGAATTAGTTTGAAGATTCCAAAACATTGAATGTAGCCATATTTGATTTCAGAACTACCATAATTCCACCAGAAAGTCCCACATAAGGGACTTGGAAATAATCCAAATATGCACCAATTAATAAATCTATTTCCTTTCTATCAAACAAGGAAACCTTAGTTTCCAACAAACCAAGAAAAAAAATTCCACAAACTCCTTTATGTATAGGGAAGCTCTCCTTTTCCTTGCTCCCCATATAATTCCAAAACCCAATGGATGACATTATTATAAAGACGGCAATGAATCCCCACTTTTTCCTTAAGATCACTCTCCAAATTTCTACTCCTTGTAGCCACCTTGATAGGGCTTAAGCCTTTAAGTTGTTTCAACCCTTTTTTCTTAGATCCAATTTCCTTACCTCCTTCCACTTCATTTCTAGTTTCAATTTCCACAAGCATATTACTATTCTCCAATAAGATATTGTCATCATTTCCCTTAGGATTATCACCTTTAACAGGAATAACAATCTCTCCTTCCTCTACTTCAATACCTAATAGTTTAAATTTGTTATCATCAATTGAAATAATAGGTAAATGAGAGTCCATACCAAGGTTTCCTTTATCTTCAACCCGCTAAAAAATTGGATCTGGAATGTCTTCAAGAATTTCCAAGCTATTTTTCGCAACTGAAGTAACTTCATTTACTTCCAAAGCATTTTCCTCATTGTCTTCATCAACAATTTTCTCCACTTTTTTATACATCATGGTATTTTTCTTCTGAATTTTGGATATACCCAAACCATCATTTTTTGTTGTTTTGAACATTATTCTTTTGAACCTAAAATTTCTATTTCTTACTTCTGAAATTGACATGTATCCATGGCCCATATTCAACATCACAAGTATCCACCTCTTTAACAGAATTTTTTCCTTGAATTGGACATTCTTTTTTAGCCAAAGCCTCACTGCTTTTTTCTGTACGATTATCATTCACAACCTTATCCAAGCATTGATTTTTCAATTGTACAATTTTACCACAACTAAAGAAAAAATTTGGGATCTTCTCATACTCAATTTTTTGAAAAAAAATTCTAGAAATACGTTCAACCCAAACTCCCAATGGTAGCTTGCCATCCAATTTTATGCGAACAAAAATTCTAGTGAATTCCCTTCTGCTCCATTTGAACATATTCCCATCGATCATGTACGCTTTACCAATAATTGAAGCAATCCTGCAAATGTTGATTTCATCTCAACATTGGAGTGGAAGATTTGGCATTCTAATCCAAATCGGAGCGGAAAGAGCTTTCAATGATAATGGGGAAAATGATGGTGACCATCTATCCAAACCAATTATGTTTTCCTTCACATACCAGGGACCATTCGAGAAAACATAATCCAATGTATCTTGATCATTAAATGCACAAATCACCCATCCCAAACCAAGCATTTTTAAATGAAATTTGCCAAATCGAGACCATTGTCTCCTTAGCTCCATACTAACCATTTGAAATGGAATATTTTCTCCAAATACTTTGATAACCAGAGCTCTCCAAAGCTTGCTAGAATTCTCCATTTCATCTATAGTATTTAGCTTTACCACAGCATCTTCTCCTACAAAGTCTTTTCCAAAGTCCAATTTTGACACATTAATGTTATTCTTTTTTGTCCAAGCATTTTGTAAAACATAATTGGAAGGCTTCAAAGGAATAATAGGTTGAGCATTTTCTTCTACACATCTAGCAAGATCGCCTTCCTCACATAATTGAACTTTGTTCATATCATAATTTTGAAATCCCTTTTGAATAACTTTACTTCCATTATCCCCCATCTCCTTAGTAGATGCTTCCATCTTAGAAGATTTCTCTATACTACAATCTTCAGAATCAAGAATTAACTTATAGGTTTCAACAATATTCTCCAATTCCAACCTAGAAAAGGTTTGATTTGCATTCAATTTAGATGATGACGCTTCCACATCACCAACTTTGGAAATCTCTCTGGACAGAGGCGGAGATCCGTAAATTTGAAAACACATAGCTTTCTCAATCACAACACTTTTGCCTTTACCAATTATTTCAGAGGATTTTTTTTATTTAAGAAGACCACTTTCATTGATTACTAAAGGTTTATTTAACAAGATATGAACCTTTCCATCCTGCACATTAGCTATCAGATCATCACCGAATGCTGGAGGGGATGAAGCCAAGTTAGCTCGTAATGATAATAGTGGAGTCAAAATTACACGTCGGCTCTCAAAATGACCGCCAGCCGTTGAAGACGGCCGGCGACCATCCGCCACCATCTAAAGCGCAAGATATGATTTTGAAAAAAATTCTTTTTTATCTCTCTAGAAATCAAAGAGTTTCTCTCTCTGCCCAAAGTTTTTTAGACATTTCTCTTAGGGGACACTAAAAAAGCACACTTAAAATTATAAAATTTTACCTAAATTATAGAACTCTGCAAATAATAAAATTAAAAAAACTATTTGTAGTAAGTATAGAGATGGGTTCAAGCACTACGATGCTCAATATAATTGAACCTCAATGGTATAAAATAAACTAATACCTCATCGTTATATTATTGGCTCCATTATAGTGTTGAATGACCTAACCTCGTTATTTATCAAAATGGTAAATATTTTGGGTTAGTTGGTGTTACTCATCACATTAGTAACTTCACTACTTTGGTGCTCTAATATGTGAGCACTATAGTGCTTGAATGAGATTTTTGTAAATGAATGTTAGTTTGAAAATGATTTATTGATGAAGAGGTGGTTATTATATCAAAAATTCTTTGGATGAAGTGATGATCATTTTTCTAAAAATAACCATACAAGCATGAGGACACTTAAGAGAATCACCGAGTAATGCTTAGTTATAAACATTCATAAGTTAGAAACCTTGAAAGAACACCTTCTTTTATGCTTGATAAGTATGAAAGAATATTGATTCTACTTTTTCAAATAAAAAATTAGTGACCACCAAGTTCACTTAGAGAAACTTCATGCAGATGGATTTGGACCTATAAATGCATAAGTCTAGGAAGATATAATTTAACTTATTAATGTTTTCATGATTGCACTTATGCTAAATTTTTGGACAAAAAGTGGTTCATGTGAAAAATAGAACATTTTTATTTTAAAGAAAAATAAAATATTTAAAAAATATATGATACATAGAGACCTTGAAGCTAAGTGAGTTGTAGAATTATGGAATGATAACATTAGACTTTGAATTGAGAGATATTTTTACCAAACCCTTCATTTTTTACACTTTTAGCACACTTAGGACAAGACTTTATGTAATTAATATTCATGCCTAGAGAAATTCAAGTATATATAAGTTAAGATTTCTCTGTGTGTTTGTTTGTTTAATTTATTTATTTTATTTGTGTATTGCATCATTATGTATCTTATTTCTATTTGTAGGTTCTTTCCATTGTATGTTATTATGATTTTTTTTTCTTTGATTATGTTTTTTATTTCTATATAAAAAAATAAAAAAACTGAATATATGGAGTGTAATTTTAGTATTAATAGACCTAGTGAGGGGATTGTGACTTTGGGCGATCAAGTCATTAATAATAGTACACGTTTTAGATATCTTGGATCTATTGTTCAGAGTGATGGTGAAATAGATGGGGATATTATCAACAGAATTCAAGTTGGATGGTTGAAGTGGAGGAATGCATCGGGCTTGTTATGTGATAGAAATGTACCCCTCAAACTTAACGGACAATTCTATAAGATGGTAGTGAGGCCTGCAATGCTTTATGGTGCCGAATGTTGGCCATTAAAAGAGAAGCATAATACTAAGTTAAGTGTGGCAGAGATGAGGATGCTCAGGTGGATGAGTGGCTTTACCCTTAGAGATAGGATACGAAATGAGCATATACGTGAAAAGGTTGGAGTAGCTCCAATAGAAGATAAGATTAGAGAGAGTCACCTTAGATGGTTTGGTCACATAAAACAGCAGCCTTCCGATGACCCGGTTAGGAGAGTAGAGGTATTAGATTTGACTTATGTTAAGAAAGGTAGGGGTAGACCTAAAAAGACTTGGTTAGAAAATATTAGGAATGACCTTTCTTTATTAGATTTAAACGAGAATTTGATTTTTAATACGACACAATGGAGAAAAAAGATTCATGTAGCCGACCCCACGTAGTGGGATAAAGGCTTGATGTTGTTGTTGTTGTTGTTGTATGTTTTTTATTTCTATGTCTTGTGTTTTATTTGTTATTTCTCCCTTCTTTGAAATGTGTTGTTCTTTTTGTTCAATGTTAAGTGCAAAAATTTGATCAAATCATTAAAGATATGTATGCAGGAGCTATTACTTGTGTTCAAACACAAGGTGGATTGACCAAGTATTTCCCTATTTCGGTTGGGTTACATCAAGGATTAGCCTTAAGCCCATATCTTTTTGCTTTAGTCATGGATGTTCTCACTAGACATTTGCAAGAGGATGTACCTTGGTGTATGCTTTTTGCTGATGATATTCTTCTTGTTGATAAGACTAGAGAGGGAGTTGAAGGTAAACTTGAATTATGGAGGTCAACCTTAGAGTCTAAAGGTTTTCGCTTGAGTAGATCTAAAACGGAATATATGGAGTGTAATTTTAGTAGTAATAGACCTAGTGAGGGGATTGTGACTTTGGGCGATCAAGTCATTAATAAGAGTACACGTTTTAGATATCTTGGATCTATTGTTCAGAGTGATGGTGAAATAGATGGGGATATTATCAGCAGAATTCAAGTTGGATGGTTGAAGTGGAGGAATGCATCGGGCTTGTTATGTGATAGAAATGTACCCCTCAAACTTAAGGGAAAATTCTATAATATGGTAGTGAGGCCTGCAATTCTTTATGGTGCCGAATGTTGGCCATTAAAAGAGAAGCATAATACTAAGTTAAGTGTGGCAGAGATGAGGATGCTCAGGTGGATGAGTGGCTTTACCCTTAAAGATAGGATACGAAATGAGCATATACTTGAAAAGGTTGGAGTAGCTCCAGTAGAAGATAAGATTAGAGAGAGTCGCCTTAGATGGTTTGGTCACATAAAACGGCAGCCTTCCGATGTCCCGGTTAGGAGAGTAGAGGTATTAGATTTGACTTATGTTAAGAAAGGTAGGGGTAGACCTAAAAAGAATTGGTTAGAAAATATTAGGAATGACCTTTCTTTATTAGATTTAAACAAGAATTTGACTTTTAATAGGACACAATGGAGAAAAAGGATTCATGTAGCCGACCCCACGTAGTGGGATAAAGGCTTGATGTTGTTGTTGTTGTTGTTGAAGTTTATTAAAATTTTACTCCTTGTTTGTGTATTTCTTTTAACTGATGATGTTTAGTGCATGTTAATCTAATATAAAATTAAAAAAATTGTTTCTCCCTAGTTTTTAAAGGAGATCATAGAGTAAGGGGAATAACGTAGGTGTAAAATTAAATCATATTATAATTAAACTAATAATGTTTTCCATCATCAAGAGGGGGGGGGGGGGGGGGGGGGGGGGGGGGGGGGCGGCGGTGGGATTGTTGCAACTGGGAGGATGAGTATGTGTTTTGATGATAATAAACATTACTGGATTGAATTTAACTTCTCTTATGTTTTATTTTTGTATATCTTTTTTATATGTACAAACACCAAGCATTATTAGAGAATCAACTATCAGGATTGGGTAGTTTAGGTCTGATCTATTCAAGTGTCTATAATTTTTATTTATTTATTTATATTTCTTGAATAGAATGTTTATAAAGGTGTATGTTAGCTTAGAAAAAATGTGCACACACACGGGCGAGTAAAATTAAATAATTTTATTTTTTTGAGAATCATACTGAATGATCTAGATCATACTATATAATCTAGGTAATAAAAATTTAATTATAATATTTAATTAAGCTAGAAAAAATTAAAGTTAAATAAAATTTATCATATTGTACAACCACATAATTTCACATGATGATTAGATACTTTAAGAGCCCCTACTATTGGTTAAATTAAAAAAAAATGAATTTTTATTTTGTTCTATTCGTACTTTACAAACCTAATCATAATGTATAATATTTAAAATGTTACCTAATTTAATCTAATGATTAATCCATCAAATATACTAAAGTTTGATTTTTTTTATTGTACTATATGAATTGGATCACACTGTAGATTGACAAAGATGATATTTAGACATCCCAGGATTTGTTGTAGATTAATTGCAATTTGGTTGAAATAATATTATTATATTACTATTCATTCATACAATATGATCTTAACTAGTCGTATTATACTAACTTGCAATCAATATAAATAGTGCATATTAGAATTAATTGTACTATACTAACAGTATATCATACATTACTAACATGTCAAATTCTTGGTACCATACTATATAATCCTGCAATTATCCTGTACAAACAATAAAAACTAAATTAAATTTTAAGAGTTCTTTGCAGCACTTTATTTAAGCTTTCTTATTAGAGTTTATAAGAGACTTTTGGCAGTCATTGGGTTGATTATTCTGAGAGAAAACTAAAAGAAAGAGCATAAAGCTTGGGAAAGAAAGGGTGAAATTTGTTAAAGAGGGAGAAGATCCTTTTGGGATTCAAGGGAGTATGAGAGGGAGTTTCACATGGTTGCTCTAGCAAACTTGTGCCTGAGTTCCTCCATCCATCAAGATTTGTCTTGAGGGAAGTTTTTGGAACATGACCCCTTTGGTGTTAAACGGCCCATATGCTCTACCACACCTAGGAAGGTGAAGCTGATTTAAGGTTCTCTACCTTCACTAGGAGGATGAAAAATATTTAAGGTTCTTTGCTTTCACTTGGAAGGGAAAAAAGGATTTCAGTTCTCTGCCTTCGCTAGGAGGGTTAGAAATTATTCCAGGTTCGTTGCCTTCATAAGGAGGGTGAAGATCTTTAAGGTTTTCTACCTCACCAAGAGGGTGAAAAGTATTAAGGTACTCTGCCACACCATGTTGGTGGAAGAAATTATGTAAGGGTTTCTCTTTCTTATTATAGGGATAAAGGAGGTACACTAAAGTTTTAGAGCAATATTTGGAGGGGTAGACTCCAAGGATTGGGACAAGGTGAAGTTTTGACTGAGCCACTGTAAATTTTAGTGTGCTTATTTTACAGTACTTTTCACATTTTATTTTTTCTGTTTTTTAATATCTTGCACATTTACTTTTCTACAAATTTGTGATTTAATTACCAAGCTTTCATTAGTTTTGAGTTGTTTTGGAAAAATAAAAATAAAAATTGAAAAAATAAAGAAAAATATTTTGTCATTTATTTTTGTTATAAAAATCAGAAAGAGAAAAATTATACTATTTTTATTAAGATCTTCCACTTGTGTTTGTGAATAGTTTGAATAATTTAAAAGGTTTCATTGAGTGAATTTTTAAATAACCAACTCACCACCCCCACCCCCTCTCTCTCAGTGTGCCTTGGGTAATTCAATAAGGTTTGTCCAGACCTATTATTTGAGGATTCTATTGTGTCTCAGCTTGCAATGTCGTTTGCCTTCACTCTTATTGGTAAATTTGTTATGCATCGCCCTAATCTTGAAGTGATTCGCAAATTTTTTCTTGCTCTTAAACTTTCTGTATCTTTTAATGTGGGTTTGTTGGATCCTCTTCACATTGCTATACATCTGACTAATGATTTGGATTATAGTTGCATTTTCTCATGCCGGTCGTATTATATTCATGGATGTCAAATGTTTGAATAAAAATACCTTCTTAGTGGCAAGGGCTACAAAAAAAATTGATCATTTTTTATGATGGATAGTAGCTTTAATTCCTACAGTTTAGAAAGACTTAGATGCCTCCAAAATGATCAAGTAAGCTCTAGGAAAATTCCTAATTAAAATATGAATGATCAAAAAATTCTAGCTTTCCAAAGAGTTTTGATCCTATTAAAAATTCCCTTAAAAAGTAGAAAATTCCAAAGGGCTTTAAGGTTTGGAATTTGAACTAAATTTTAAGCACTTGACTTATACTCAAGGAAGGACATACCAATTGATTGATGATTGAAAATTTATTAAACTATTAATGAATTTAAAGTGATTATATGATTGAATGCTTTTACTTGAATGAAAAATGAAGAGTTTATGTATTTGACTAAAGAATTCAGAAGATTAAGCCCTTGATAATTATTGAATAACTATTAATGATTGAATGATTTAAGGATTGAACAATTGATAATTATGGGGTGATTGTCAAATGATTGAATGATTTAAAGATTTTAATTGATTGATTTAATGTTTATTGATTGAGCACTATACCAAAGCAAAATGGTAAGGTGGATATAAGGTTTGAAATGGAATATATGGATTTCAAATAACTTGACTAAAATTTTTATTTAGGTCCTCATATCAACATGAGGTCAACATGCATTAATTTGAAATCTTAGGACTTGTTGATTAAGTGATTCAAGCATTGAAGTGATTATTTAATAGGGTTTGTTAAAACCTAAATGAGAAAAATAATTAATAATAAAAATGAAGGACACATATTGGTACATGAAAACTAATTTCAACCCACCTTCGCTCTTGTGCTCTCTGGAGACCCTTTGGTGATATAGGGTTTCCTCTTTCGATCTCAATTTTTGCTCCTTATGGCATGGTTTTGTTGCTCATTTTTCTTTGTTTTACTTCCTTCTTGTACTCTCGGTCTATTTTGTGTTTTGTTTTTATTGTAATTTCGGTTTTTCTGGCTTTGGGTGATGACTTCGTCGCCGTCATCAATCCCCTCCTCTTCTTCATTTACTGATGACAAGTATCGCTCTTTTAAAGATGTTTTGGCTGGTTTATCTTCTTCAGCTTCTAAACTACATTTTGTTCAAACCTTTTTTAAATGTTTCCCTGCTATGATGTTTAATGATTCCATGGTTTCTCACTGACCGCACCTTTTACGTTAACTTTGGTTGGAAGTTTTATCTTGGACCGACCAAATGTGGATGTTATATGCAAATTTTTTGCTAATATGAAGCTTTTTAGTTCATTTTACATTGGTTTACTTGATCATAGATACATTGAGATTCAACTCTCTAATGATTTTGATTATAGTCACATTTTTTCTAGGAGACCTTATTATATTCAAGCTTGCAAGATGCGGTTACTCAAATGGACTCCAGATTTTGATGTTCGTGAGGAGTCCTCTATAGTTCTTATGTGGATTTCCTTCATGAATCTGAGACTTCATTTCTTTAATTATAAATTTTATTTGGTTTTGCTTCAATTTTTGGTAGGCCTCTGCAGATAGACTAGGCTACTGCTTCGATCTCCCATCCAATGGTGGCTCGTGTTTTAATTGAGTTGGATATTTCTAAGAAACATCCTAGTGAAATCTAGCTTGGGTCAGAATTAAATTTCTATTTCCAAAAAGTTTATTTTTAAAATCTGCCAATTTTCTATTCTCACTGTAAAATGCATGGTCATGGCTTAAATGAATGTTACAGGTTACACCCTCACCTTTATAAGGAGGAGTATTCCAAAAAATCACAAGGAAGTACTATTTTAGTTCCCTTGGCATCTCATGATAATGAGATTCCTTCTCAAGGATTGGTTGAGGAAACTTTGGCAAAATAGTTGGACAAGACCGAGGACGCAATACATAATTCCATAATTAACAGTGAATCGCCCTCTACCATTGTCGAGGATCCTATAATTTTTGAGGGAGTCATTAATAACTCCAATTCTTCTTCAGCCAGTGTTTTTGAAAATGTGGATGAGAAAATGTTGGCTATTACTACTAATTAAAATATTATTTCATCATCTCCTCTTAGTCCTTATTTTATTAATAAAAAGTTGTGTGATATGAACTTTATGATGATCAATAATAATTGTGCTAATACTTTGTCATCTAAACCTGTTGTGAATGATCAGGATGATAAACAACTCATTTTTGAGGAAGGACAATTAGATAATACTGAAATAAACATGGGTAGTAAGGAAATTGTGGAAGAAAGTTATACCTTAGAGGATGGAGAATTGCCTCAGGAGGTAAGGCAGGTGGGCATGCACAATTATAGTAAGCATTCTACAAACTCTCATCATTATAGTAATGCCTTTACTGATACAGAGGATATGGTTATTGTGGCTAAATCTTTCGCCAAAGGTGATAATGACACTAGTTATACTAAGTTTCAAAATAGAAAGGGTAGGAAAATAAAGAACATTATTTTATAATCACCAAAGACCACCCATTCTCAAATTAGTCACTAGCCTTTTTCTTATGTTTAAATCTATTATTTGGAATGTTCAAGCATTGGATGCCCCTCCTCTAGGTTGAGGGTTAAGAATTTATGTTGTATTCACAATATTTATATTCTTGTTTTATTTGAACCTCTCATTACTTCTGCTAATTTACTCAATACTACTAGATTGTTAGGTTTTAAGCATTCAGTTATGAATTATTCCAATTAGGTATGAATTTTTAGAAGGATCCTATTCAGATTGATGCTATTGGAGATTTACTCAAGTTTTGCATTGTAATAATGAATTTTTAAATTTAAACTGTTGTGCTTCCTTTGTGTATACTGTCTCTTCTCGTAGTACTAGAAAAGTTTTATGGGAGCAAGTCACTAACTTATATAGTATTTGTAACTTGCCCTAGCTTGTTGGTGGTGATTTTAATACTATTTCTTTTAAATATCTTCATTATTATTATTATTATTATTATTTATTAATTATTTTTTTTTATTATATTTTATTAAAGATCTTTTTTTTTGTTAAAACCCACAGAAGGGGCCTACGCGTTAATATTAAAAAAAGGTTACAAGTCCTTAAGGGGACTGCTAGTTCGCTACTGCTCAAAAGAACTACAAAAGAAAAAAAAACTAAGAGCGGCTGATCCCACCAAGCACGAGTACAAAATTACCTAGTAATATTCTAAGAACCGAAATTGAAAAGGAACAAGAAACAACATTTAGCTCAGCCTTTCCAATCAAAAGAGGACCATGCACAAAAAGAGCACTAGTCTCCAAAAACCTATAAAAAGTCCTGCAGAACACTTAAGAAAAAAAAAATTAACAAAACCCAAATAGAATTAGCACAAAAAGAAATATTACTAATGAAGGGTTATCAATAGGGGCGGGAGTGAAATGGTTAATAAACAAATTTTTAAAAAACTGCACACCAGACTAAGCAATCTCCCCAACATCTTCAATGTAAGCCCCATCATAAAAAATAGTTTTATGAATCCAATTCCAAGCTATGTTCCTTTTAACCAAAGAATGATATTACTTAGTATTATTCTCCCCATAAATAAGGTGCTTAGAAGCCGCTTTCAGCTTCCAATAAGTTTCTTCTTATTCGTGTAAGTTACACAGCAGAGTTTTAGCCAATTGAAGAGCATTAACATTAACATCAGAAGGATAGTCTTGCAAAAACTTCTCCAAAATAGTAACTTTCTCTTTAGTCATCACAATGTTAGTAAAAAGATTTTTGAAAACATTCAGATTCCAACAATTAATTTTTTATTTTAAGTCTTTTCAACTTTAACCACTTCCTGTTCATACCAAATATATAATTATCAGGGTGAAGGGGGTCAAGCCAATTTTGCTGAACCAAACCCATGAAATATCTATATAATAACCACATGTTTTGGAATCTGAAGTCGGAGATGAAGATGTCATTTCTAGGCTTAATCATGACAAGTAAAGGAGTATGATCATAAAGTGTTCTACTAAGGTGCTCAACATGTGTAGAGGTAAAAGTATTAATCCAACTATCTTTAAATAAGGAACGATCCAACCTTTGCCAAAGATTAACATGGTTCCATGTGAAATTGCTACCGGTAAAACCAATGTCAATGAGGTTACAATCAAATATCAAGCTATTAAAGTCATCTATATATTGATAAACTGGGGTAGAACCCCCAAGCCTTTCACTAGGAGAGGAGATAGTGTTAAAGTCACCACCAACCAACCAGGGAGAGTTAATACTATTATGAAAAAGTACAAGTTGGTCCCACAAAGTCTTTCTACTACTATGAAAGGAGGCCACATAGACAAAAGAAGCTATACAACGATAGTGCATATAACCAATATGATAATGAATCACCTGAGTGAAATCTCCCATAATTTCAATAGCCAAAGGATCCTTTCAAAAAACCCAAATCTTATTAAAAATATTAACCACGTCATGGTTAAAACCCAAAAATCTAGCAGTACCATTCATTTTATCACTAGAAATAAAAGGCTCAATCACAATCAACATGGAAATAGAATAAATACGACACAAGTTCTTGACTCTGACTCTAGTAGAAGAGCAACCAATCCCCCTAACATTCCAAATAATAGACTTACTCATAAGAAGTAAATTGTGAAGCATGAGATCTGGAGGTTCTAAGGAATTTAAGCATAACATTCTTATGTTTCTTCTTTTTTTTTTGCAAGCGCAGGATGGAAATCACCATCCTCCTGATAATTTTCTTTAGTATTGTTAAGCTTATTTTCACCACCAATCTTAGAAATTAATTTTTGAGAAATAATTTGAGAACCCTTACAATTATTTACCATAGGGGATTCCACTAGGTCCCCTTGATCAAAGTCACCTTCCTCCAAATTTTGTTCACTAACAACCTGCTAAAGGGTATATAATTAGTTTATGAATTGGCCTCCATATTAAGAGTATCATTACCAGTCTCAAGTAAGGTCTTATTAGTAGAGCAAGTTAATTTGACACTATTAATCATATTGTTATGCTCAATGACCATGACATCCATTTTCTCCTCTGAATGTTTTTCCACCCTTTGCTCATCCTCATTTGAATAATTGGTCGAGGGTAAACAGATAATGCTATTAGTACCAAATTGAGGATCCACCTTCCAATTGACCTTGGAGGAAGGACAAGATGGATTTTCACCCGCCTGGAGAGATGAGGGAGTCACAACTTTTTGAACTGGATTTGGAGTTCCCCCATGCCCGTTTTGTTCCTTAATTAATTCCTCTACAGGGCTAGAATTTTTAATAATTTCCCCTTGTAGATAGTTAGCTACCTCCTTATGCTTGCTTCAATGAGGATGTAATTTAAAAAATTCAGAGTTACCAAGACCATGCAATTTTTAAAAACCACATAATATAGGGAAATTTTCAAAATCAACTTTTGGTTGATACCCATTGATCTCAGAGCCTATCCAAATTTTCTTTAGGTGCTTCTTCAAAATATCCATTTCAACCAAAACCCAAGCAACAGAAGACCTAGAAACTGAAGCAGTCATTTGGTCCATCTATAAAGGTCTTCCAAAGATGGAAGCTAAAGTAAAAAGTAATTTGGAATTAAAAAAAAAATGTAGCCTCATATTAGGGAATGATATCCAAATAAGTGCTAAAGGTGATTCTTCTATAACATCAAAATTAGGTGTCCATTTAAGAAGATGCATTTGGCAACAAAGAATATAATAAGCTCTTCTAAAAAAAAATACAGCTATAATCAAGATCATTAGAAAGTTGTATAGCAACATGTCGTTGATCCATCAAGCCGATCGAGAAGGTACTGAAAAGTTTAAGGTCAATAAAAACTTGCGAATAATGTCCAAGTTAGGTCGACACAACACAAATTTTCCCACAAGTGTAAAAGTGATAGGAACAATGAGGCTAGCAATAATTTTGTTGTCAATGAAAAAAGTTGGAAAACCTTAAAGGAACTATGAACGAAATTATTTTTAAAACCAGAAAATGAAACTTCACCCTCAAGAACTTCTTTGAAAGAGCCACATTTTCCTTCCCCATTTTTTGTGAGAAATGGGTTATATGACGATGGATTCGTCATCATGCCAAAACTATCAAAAATGCAAAAGGAAGTAACAAAGTCTCACAGTAAAATGGAAACTAGTAGAAGCACGAAGGGAAACAAAGAAAACCATCCACCAAATACTCTCCATGATGAAGAGAAAGAGCAACAAAGGAGAAGCCCTTGAAATCACCTCAGAATCACCAGAGAGTTGAGAGCTATTTGCGTGTGAATATGATGAGACATATATGATCTTTTAATAAAGATCCTTTTTAGGGAAAACCCACAAAGGGGCCTATGCGTTAATTCATGAAAAAATCTTCTTCTTTTTCTTGATTAAAACCCATGGAGGGGCCTACGCATTAAATAATAAAAATGATTACAATATCCTTAAGGGAGACTAACAGCTCTCTAATGAGCAAATGAGCTACAAAATAAACCAAAGAAAACTTATGAGCCGATAGTCTCCACTAAGCCAAAATACAAGACAACCTAGTAACATGCTAATGATGCTATAGAAAAGCATAAAAAAAAGATATAAATAGGTAAATGAAGCACAATCTTTCTGCAAAAAATCTTTACCACAACCATAAGCAAATCTGCCTAAGATTCAAAGAGGTTGCAAAATAAAAAACTATAGCACAAAAAAGTATAGGGGTAATAAAGAAAATTAGCTAAATTTAATGCAGAATAAAAGAAAATTTAGCAATCATAAGGAATAATAAGTGATCCTAGCCCTTCCACCACATTAAACCCAATAAATGATATAGACTGGTAGAGCTCAGGATAAAATGAAACCAGCAATCCTCTCTAAGGTAGTCCACATGCCACTCAATCCTACCATAAAGCTCAATCAAAAACTCCCTCTCAAATAGCCCCAAGATAACACAAATGCCCAAAACTATAAAAATCCTTGCTCAAAGAAGATCAGCATAAATGCCCCAAGATAACACCAACAACCAGCCTGAAACAGGGCCCCAAGACATCCACCAAAAATAAGTAATCCATATACCAAGCAAGGCTACAAAGACCATACAAGACAAACAGAAGCATACCAGCAACCTTACAACCCATAACAAAACCAAAATTGCCCCAAATCCTAACCAAACTCCAATGAATACCCCCAGCCAAACTATGCGACCACCTGAAGGTAGGAGAGAAACAATTAGGAAAACCATCAGCAAAATAATCGGTGCAATGATAGCTCAAGTCCAAATCCACATAAACCTCAGCTAAAGTGAACAAAGCCATAGAAAAAGACCAACAATAGTTCATTAACACCATAATAAAAAAAATAAAAGAAATAGGTCATAGCTATATACCAGATAAAGGACAAAATAGACATGAATCACAAAAACCTCCAGAGAAAGGTTAGTTCACACCTATCATACGGCCAATACCAATACATAAAACCACCAATCTAGGCAGCCAAGATGAAAACCCAATATAATAATAGTGCAAAAACCCAAGCAATCCCAAAAAAACCAAAGCAGCGTCCCAGTTGGACATCAAGAAGTAGACATTATAGCTCCCAGTTACACAGGAGTTCGAATAATACCCTCCAATAACTAGCAGAAATATGGAGGGAGCCAGGCTAAACTAAAAAATATTAAAACCAGCTAGATAGAAATAAAATAATAGCAAAAACCACAACCCCACACAGGACATCCAAAAAGAAGCCATGAAAAAAGTGAAAGATCGTTAGGGATGTTAAGCCCTATGAACTTAGTCCCAAAGCTAATTAAGAAGAGTGGTGAATTGGTTAAAGAAGAAACTTTAAGCAAAGTACAAACCAAAATCACCACAAATAAAAACCAATGCGGAAATTAAATGCGGAAGCAATAATAAGAAAAGAACACACCAGATTTATAGTGGTTCGGTCAAACCTTAACCTACTTCCACTCCTTGGAGGCACCCTCCAAGTATTGCACTAACTAAGTGTCTCTCCTTTAGCCCCCACAACTAGGAGGAGAAGCCCTTATAAAATCACTTTCACCTTCCCCGGTGCGGCGGAGTCGCCGGGTCCTTTGACACCAAGGAGATCTTTTTCTTTGGTGAACATACCTTGAGACAAGCCTTGAATCCGATGGTACTAAGGTGCGAGTTCGCCGGAGCAACCGTGTGGAATCCCCTCCACACTCCCTTGAGTTCCCCCTCTCACAGGATCTTCTCCCTCTCAAACTCCACCCTTTCCTCTCTCCCTTTCAAGCTCTCTCTTCAAGTTTCCTCCACAAGAACGAAGCTACAATGGCTGCCAAAGACCCTTACAAAAGTTGCCATGCCATAGATTAAATAGAAGCTCTCAAAACGAGCTCATTAATGCAAGTTGTCGACATTATCGTCTAGAATGATATGTATATCATCCTAGCCGATCAGTACAAATTCGGCTCATCATCCCGGGACGATTTGGGACGATCAGAAGAAAATTGGTTACATCGTCCTAGCCGATATCACGATCGTCCAGGATGATTAGTTTAAAACTGATTTTAATCATCCTGATTATTGCCCTGAATTTGAGCTGTCCGATGTAGATCGTCGAGGACATCGTCCTGGCCGATCAGGAGATCGTCTTGGACGATATGATCGTATCAATCAACCATTAATGCATATCCAGGACGATATGCTTTGGTGAGCTTTGTGATCTGCTTGACAAGTCATTGCTATCATCACCAACTAAGCTTCCTCTTTCTGTATCTTCAGCTTTTAGAATGATCGTTTCACCTGAATCCAAAAGTCTTTGACCCAAACCTTGCTCGTAGGCAATGAGTGAGCCAATCAAATTATCAATAGAATAATCATTCAAATCTTTTGATTCACAAATAGCAACTACTTTAGCATCAAACTTATCCAGTAGACAACGAAGAATTTTGTTAACTTTTTTAAAATTTGAAAATTCTTTCCTAAAGCATGCAATGAGTTTACAATTTGAATTAATCTGGTATACATGTCTAAAATCGTTTCATAAGGTTTCATGGAAAATAATTCAAAATCATGCATTAACAAATTCAACTTAGATTGCTTGATTTCACTAGTGCCTTCGTATATGATGTGTAGTTTATCCCAAACTTCCTTACCAGTAGTGCACGAGGATACTAACATAAAATCATCAGAATTTAAAGCACAGAAAAAATAGTTTAAAGATTTTGCATTCAATTGAGCATCGATTCGTTCATCTCTATTCCATTGACTAAAAGGAATGTCAGTTTTAATTCCATCTATGATACGTGACGGTGATGAATAACCAGTTAAAATCATATGCCACATGCGAAAATCAATCGATTGTAAGAAAGTAGTCATGCGAATTTTCCAAAAATCAAAAGTAACATTTTCAAACAAAGGTGGTCTAGTGATTGAATAACCTTCCGCAATAGTATGATTTTCCATGGATAGAAATTCAAAAGCTTTTAAAAACTTATTTTTTTAAAATGGCTGTGATACCATACCACTTGAAAGATCGTTAGGGATGTTAAGCCCTATGAACTTAGTCCCAAAGCTAATTAAGAAGAGTGGTGAATTGGTTAAAGAAGAAACTTTAATCAAAGTACAAACTAAAATCGCCACAAATAAAAACCAATGTGAAAATTAAATGCGGAAGCAATAATAAGAAAATAACACACAATATTTATAGTGTTTCGGTCAAACCTTGACCTACGTCCACTCCTTGGAGGCACCCTCCAAGTATTGCACTAAGTAAGTGTCTCTCCTTTAACCCCCACAACTAGGCGGAGAAGCCCTTGCAAAATCACTTCCACCTTCCCTGGTGCGGCGAAATCGCCGGGTCCTTTGACACCAAGGAGATCTTCTTCTTTGGTGAACTTACCTCAAGACAAGCCTTGAAACCGATGGTACTAAGGTGCGAGCTCGCCGGAGCAACCATGTGGAATCCCCTCCACACTCCCTTGAGTTCCCTCCCTCACAGGATCTTCTCCCTCTCAAACTCTACCATTTCCTCTCTCCCTTTCAAGCTCTCTCTTCAAGTTTCCCCCACAAGAACGAAGCTAAAATGGCTGCCAAAGACCCTTACAAAAGTTGCCATGCCATAGCTTAAATAGAAGCTCTCAAAACGAGCTCATTAATGCAAGTTACCGACATTATCGTCCAGAACAATATGTATATCGTCCTGGCCGATCAGTACAAATTCAGCTCATCAGCCCGGGATGATTTGGGACGATCAGAAGAAAATTGGTTACATCCTCTTGGCCGATATCACGATCGTCCAGGCCGATTAGTTTAAAACTGATTTCAATCGTCCTGATCATCGTCCTGAATTCGAGCTGTCCGATTTAGATCGTCCAGGACATCGTCCTGGCCGATCAGGAGATCGTCCCGGACGATATGATTGTATCAATCAACCATTAATGCTTTCCAAAGATACCAGATCAATTTAGGCATAATTGAGTTAGATCGTCCTGGACGATAATAATATCATTCTGGCCGATTTCTTAAAACAAAGAATTCCTAAACTGATTATGGCGGTTGATTCTTTCTGAATTGAGATTATCGTCTTGGCCGATACAGGTATCGTCCAGGTCGATCCTTTAATGATGGTTGTCTTAGTGAGGATGCCCTAATTAGGATTTCTAATTTTGGACATATCGTCCAGGACGATATAAATATCATCCCGGCCGATATTACCAAAAATAAAAATCTTATAGGGAACAACAAGAAATATTCTAAGTTACAAATCAACAGATCCCACACCAAATACAACAGACTCAAGAAAGGAAAAAGATTACAAACTGACTCAGACCTAATCTACCTAATCTTGAGCTGATTCCAAATTGCAGTCTGATCGTGTGAACCTGAAACGTTAGTAAATAAGACAGTTGTTGAGAAAATAAGAGTGTTTTCTATCATCAAAATCATAAGCCATAGATCCGCAACAAAAAGCTCCTAAAGAAAATGAACAAGATAAATCCAACCAAACAAACATCTTAAATTCTAACATAGGGTAAACCAATAGCATCAATTCTTAGAATACCTCTCAAAGCCACAAGAATGATGAACCCAATAAAATCAGAAAAAAAACTCTAAACCAAACCCCCAATTAGCAAGTCAGGAAGCACAAGCATTACCATCTTTGCAAATATGATAGAACGAATAATTCAAAAAAAAATCTATAGATTCTTAATCTCCCTCACCTAATAAAATAGATCAGGATTGCAGCACGTAACATCACCAGAATATAAGAATTGGAAATTATAATCAGAATTAACCTAAAAAAAAATTAGCTAAACTAAGAGAAATACACAACCTAAGACCATAAAGAATAGCCATTATGGTAGCATAGAAAACATTACCATTCTATAAAGGACCAGCAAAGGCTATAATAAGACTACCATTACTATCACTGATATCCCCACCATAACCCATGGATGAATCAATGCTAGTACCATCCACAATTAGCTTATAGAAATTTATGGGCGGTTTGGTTTAATAAATAATTTTAGACTCTTTATCAATAGGATCATCCTCCAAACTAATACCTAAAGAAAAACGAACAAAAGAGTAGTTTTTAAAATTCTTAAAAGAGAGTAGTTTAACAAAGACAAGAGATAAAACCTTATCCTTCACATTCTGGATAACCTTATGATGATTCATATGAACATCATTAAAAAGAGAATTATTCCTCTCCTATCATAAGTACCATAATATGAGAGAAGGAATAACATTTCTGATGTGCCCTTTAGACTTAATGAACTAAGCATTAAGCATAGAATTAAGGGACAAATGAGCATTAAAATAGTTTAACTGAAACATTTCATAAAAAAAAACCCAAGTTCTAGTAGCAATATGGCCAAAAATAAAAACATGATGCATATTCTCAATATGGTAACAACATTGGCACTTGGAAGGTAAAATAAAACCTCTTTTGATGAGATCATCATCTATGGGAATTAATTTATTCAAGATTCTCTAGACAAAAATAGCCATAGTAGAAGGTATACTTTTATGCCAAATCATAGAGAAAATATTATCAATATTCTTCCTAGATCTAAAAGCATGCCAAGCATTCTTTAAGTGAAAACAACCATATTTAGATAAATCAAATAAAATAATATCATTAGAAGCAGTATTGATAGGCAGATTCAGAATTTGATGAATAATAAAATCAAGAATAACATTAGAAACTTTCTCATAGTCCCAATAATTATCAATAAAAAAAGAATTAACCTTAGTAGCCGCAATAGAGGAAGAATTCATAATGGAGTCAATATTGTTTACCCAACCAACAAACTTGATAAAAGAAAACACTAACTTCACCAAGCCCCCAAGAGATGAAGAGCTCAACATCCCATTTTACCTAGCAAAGCCTCTACCACACTTTAGAATCACCTTGATTAAAATGACAAGTAGTAGGGTGCTTACCAACATAGTACTTAGAAAATATAAAATTAGCCCAAATGCTCACTTTAGCATGAAAATTAAACCATAATTTATAAAAAAATGCCTTAGCCAAATCATTCATATTTTTACAACCTAAACCGTCTTCAGCCAAAACACCACAGCATTTATCCCAAGCAGCTCAGGTAATTTTGGAGTTAATATAAGTACCTTTCAAAAAAAATATTAATAAGCTTATACACTCTATTACAAATCGCTTGAGTCGAAAGAATAGTTTGAAAAATATTTATTCTAAATAAAGGTAATAAGATCATCAAAGAGAATGGTTTTCTTTTTACCTTTAAAAAGAGGGACACCAAGATACTTAATGGGTAATTAAGCATGCATAAGACAAGTTAAATATTTAATGGCTAAAATATGATCATTAGGAATTCTCTTAGAAGCAATAAAATAGCTTTTTTTTTATTAAGACATAAGCCAGTAACCATTTTAAATTGATAGAAAAAATCCATAAATTTATGAATCCTGTTAATAGATGCATTAGTAAAAACAATAAAGTCATCAGCAAAACATAAATATGATATGGGAAAACCACCCAACATTCTAAAGTACAGACTCGGAGCATTCTCAAAAAATTAGTAAGTCCCTTAGATAAAAATTCAGCAGCAATAATGAAAAGAGCAAGGGAAATAGAGTCACCATATCTTAAGTCATGAGAAGATTTAAAATAACCATTACTAATACCATTAACAATAATAAAAAAATAAACACCATCAATACAATTCCTAATAAGCTTGATAAAAATTGAATTAAAACCAAAGAAATGCAAAATGTTATAAATAAATTTCCAATCAATATTTTCCAAGGCATTGGTAATATCCAGCTTTAAAATCAAGTTACCCCCTCTCACCCTAACATCCAGGTCTTGGCTAAATTCTTGAGCCAAAAAAATATTATCCGTAATGGCCCTCCATTTCACAAACCCCATTTATGAAGGAGAGATAATTTTATGAAAAAAAGAAGTGATATGATTCATGAGAATTTTAGAAATCAATTTGTTAAAGAAGGTACAAAGACTAATAGGTCTAAAATCATTCCAAGAACTAACAGAGTTTTTTTTGGAATAGCACAATAGAAGTAGAAGTAAAAGACTTAAGAATAAAATTCTCAGCAAGGAAATAAAAAATAGCAGAAAAATATCATTATTAATAATGTGCCAATATTTTTGAAAAAACTGAGTGGTAAAACCATTAGGCCCAGCCATAGAGTCACTATTCATACCAAAAAAATTAGGAAAACATATTTTTTTCTTAGGGGAAACCCACGAATGGGCCTATGTGTTAATATAAGAAAAAAAGTACAAGGTCCTTAAAGGAAACTCAAGCTCACTAATGCTCTAAGGAGCTATAAAAAAAATCAAAAAAAATCCTAGGAGCTCGAGTTCCCTACTAAGTAAAAATACAAAATAACCTTGGTATAATCTACAGTGCATAAGAAAGGGCACCCAAAAAAAGAAAAAGAGCCAAAAATAAGTATCGTGCTCCCTCACTACAGGAAAACCCGTCATTACCGGCGGACTAAATCTGCCGGAACACACAGAAATCCGATGGTAATATAAGTTTCTGGCGCACGTTTCGGCAAAAATTCCTACGCCGGTTTAGGCCGCGTCGATAATTTTTTTCTGACGAATCTAATTCACCGAAAAACATTCCGGCGCACTTTCTGACGCATTACCGGTGTAATAATCGATTTAGTGCCGACGACTTCCAACCAATAAATTTTGGCACCATATGTGCCTGTAAGTGCCGTCGTATCTTCCGTCGGTACTTACTGGTGGACTAAACGCCACAAGTTTGCTGTAGACAACCCACAATTTTGTTTGCGGTGCAAAGTTTTCTACCGGTACGTACCGGCGGCCTTAACGCCGAAACGTGCGCCGGTAGTTTCCGACGGAAAGACGGCGTCGATACGTTCGATACAATTCGTTGTATCGTCTTTTCCGGCGAAGTTCCAACGTACAATCCGCCGGAAACCTGTAGCATTGAAAAAAAAAATTACCTTCCCAACCAACAATCAAATTTCCACACCTGCAAACCTATACAAATATCAATTCCACAACATTTCAATAGTAACATTTCAACAGATCAACATTTTATAACAAATTCACAACAGTTTCACAACAGTTTATAACATTAAAAGAAACAGTTCAATAGTAACAATCAACAAAGAACATCACATTAAAAGAAACTGTTCAATAACACATGTTCACTGAAATAAACAAGTTCATGAAAACTAAATTAAACTACTCTGACTCCGTGGACTCCTCCTTAGGTGGAGCTACGTCTTTTCCACTCAACTGTTCCCTCATCTTGCGCATTTCATCCAACAACTGATTGTGTTGCTCCATACTTGTTTGAATCTATGCTTGCAGCTGAGCTTGAACTTGTGCTTGCAGCTGAGCTTGCCAATCAGCTTGTGATTTCCTTACTTGTTCTAGCTCAGCTTGAAGGGCAGTTATTTGTTGATCTTGTAAGGAGTCATGAGAACTGGATGTGAAGCTGGATGCAGTAGAGGAGGTCATCCCCTCATATAACATGCATCCATTCACACAACAATCTATCTTTGTGTATGTCAAACCAAGTTTGGAAACTAACTTCTTTGTCTGATATAGATCTGTACGAATTAAATTATCTGTCGGATTGGTTTCCTTAAGCAGTCCAATGAATTGATTAAAACATTCACGAGCAACATTATATTCAGCCTTGATGCTTAACATCTTCACAGCAACAGATAATTCTGAGTGAGTCGTGCACCCTTTCCAGATTGGTTGCTGGGCAGCATGCAATAAATCATAAAAATTTTGTGCCTCCATATTCGATAACTCTTATGTATTTTGTTCAGTTTGTATTCCAGTTGCATCACGAACTAATTCCTCAAGATTTGGTCGGATGTTTTCAGCCTCAGCAACATTACTACTTGTAGAAGGACCGCATTGATAATCAAATTGTGGCTCATACTCACCAAGAGAAGTCCAATACCAATACCGTGGCATGAATCTTCTGTGATACAGATCAACAGTTACATCATCTGGTTCTAGGTGCACTAGATTTTTGTTTTTAGAACATGGACATCAAAACTTTCCTTCTGATATAAAGCTGGGCAGCTATTTCGCTTGCTGAATGAAAAAGTTCACCCCATTGATGAATTCATCTGTTAATGTTTTCCGACCTTGAGATAATCGGTTATACATCCAACTTCTTTGATTTCTAATATCCATAACGTATATATAAGAGTAAAAAAGTAATGGATTTATATATATATAGATCTAGAAAGACATTAATAGATGTTCATATGACCAAACCATCTAAGGCGACTTTCTCTAATCTTATCTTCCACTGGAGCTACTCCAACCTTTTCACGTATATGCTCATTTCGCATCCTATCTCTAAGGGTCAAGCCACTCATCCACCTAAGCATCCTCATCTCTGCCACACTTAACTTAGTATTATGCTTCTTTTTTAGTGGCCAACATTCGGCTTCAACCATCCAACTTGAATTCTTTTGATAATATCCACATCTATTTCACCATCACTCTGAATAATAGATCCAAGATATTTAAAAAGTGTTACTCTTATTAATGACTTGATCGCTCAAAGTCACAATCCCCTCACTAGGTCTATTACTACTAAAATTGCACTTCATATAATCCATTTTAGAACTACTCAATCGAAAAACTTTAGTCTCAAATGTTGACTCCATAATCCAAGTTTACCTTCAACTCCCTCTCTAGTTTTATCAACAAGAAGAATATCATCAACAAGAAGCATGCACCAAGGAATATCTTCTAGCAAATGTCTAGTGAGAACATCCATGACTAAAGCAAAAAGATATGGACTTAAGGCTGATCCTATATGTAATCCAACCGAAATAGGAAAAAAAAACGAAACAAAATACCTTCCGTCGGCGAAGAACCACCCTCGACGGCGCTCGAGCAGGAAAGAGAGGATACTCGGCGAAGTTCGGTGACCATCAACGGCGAAGTCCCGTAACCGTCGGCGACGTCAATCCACGGCGAGCGACGGATGGCGACGGGAGAAACACGCGAGGTGAGAGAACGGAAGGAAACGAATGAGAGGCCAGAGGGGCTCGATGACGAAAAAAAGGGCTTTCATCGGCGGACGTTCCGGTGGCGTAAATGCCGGTAACATTGCCAACGCAATTTGCGCTGGAATTAATTCGTTGAGTTTAAATACGCCGGCGCAATATCCGTCGGTCATTTGCGCCGGTATTTTTCCACCGTAACGTGCGATGGAAATGGTTCAGAGTGCGTTTTACCGACGCATAGACCGGCGCATGGGACGCTGGAAGGGTTCCGGCATATGTTACGCTGGAAAATGCGTCGTAAAGTTTCCGTCGCAGTAATCCGCCATTACCTGCGCCGTTCGTAGCGGCGCAAAATTTTCTGCCAGAAAATCCAAAGGTAATCGCATGTTTTCCCGTAGTGCATCTTCTTATCCAGCAAACAAGGACAATCGACGCCTGCACAAAGAAGCCCCTGCATAGAAAGTTGGCAACAAAAGAAAAGAGAGCATAAAGAATAGCCAAGTATAGTATAAAGATAATCCGAACAATAACCACAGATAATTGATAAAATAATTAAAATACTCATAAATTATCTAGATTCTCCAATTATCAGGGAAAGTGATAGTAAACCAACACATAGTCTCATAATCACCATATAACAATATGGATAAATCCAAGTATTCAGCCCAAATAGATAGAGAATGAGTAAGGCAAAGACCACCATAAATGGCTCTCTCAGAAAGCAAAATGTAGAGCTTAAAAGCCTGAAACATCAGAAGGCTACTGAGATACCACCTGAAGGAGGGAATAGCAACCTAAGAAAAATAACTACCACCGAACCAGAGAAAACAATTCAAAGGATCTAACCCATCGGAGCCAGATAAAGTAGAAATATTAGAAAGTAAAAATCTAGTAAAGATATAGGACCTACAACACCAAAAAAGGCCAGTAAAACTAGGGGTCACCCCTAAACCCCCATCCAACCATCCGCACAGAGCAGAAAAAAACATCTCCCAGGTAATGATAAAACCCCCCAAACAGTAACAATTAAGAACAACATATAATAAAATTGAACTGCAAGCCAAATCCTTCCACAAAGTCCAAACCTGCATAAACACTAACCAAGCCATACCAAAACTAGACAAAACAGAACACGCCTCTAGGAAGAAACTCGGAAAAAAGCTAAACATCAAAATAGGGGCAGAATTCTGGAAGCCACCCAAACATAAATTCAAAGAACAAAGCCCCAACCAAAAGCAAGAATTAGGAATTAACATAAGGCATACCAATCTCATCAATCCTTAAGAGACCCCGTAGAAGGACAAGTAAATTAGAAGCAGTAATATCAGTAATGTCATCTAGGTCTTTCCCCCAATTGGCAAGTCAATTAGCACACGAATTACCAATCTTAGGGATAAGGGAGGTAGACAAATTCATAAAAATTAATAAATTCTTAACCTCTCTAACTAGATAAAAGAGAGAATAGTTAGACAAAGAATCCTCAGCAACATTTTTCAGTTGAAAACACAATAATGAGTATGATTCAATAATAAGGATAGTTAAATCCAAAGATAGGCATAACATTAATCAATAGAGCAAAACCATAGTCACAACTTTATTAGCATCACCATTATGTAAGGGATACATAAAGGATATGATGACACTACCAGCACCATCTCTGATAATCCTACCACAACCAGATAAGGAACCAAAACCCGCACCAGCCACATTAAGCTTATATTGATTAGCAGAGGGTTTGGTCCAAAAGAAAGTCTAGAATTATTAGAAAGATGATCATCCTCCAAATTAATACCTAATGCAAAAGAACAAGAAACACAATTCTTAAAATTCTTGATAGACCGTAGATTAATCAAGTAAAGAGCAGCAACCTTGTCTTTCACATTTTGAATAATTCTATTGTAGTTCATATGAACACCATTAAAAAATAGAAGTATTTCTATCCAACCATAACAACCCAAAATGAGAAGGAATAAGATTCCTAATATGACCTTTGGACTTGATAAACCAACCATTAAGAAAGCCATGAATAGATATATGAGTGTTAAAACAGCTCAATTGAAAAAATCATCAAAGTAAATCCAAGTTTTAGCAGCAACAGAACTCGATAGAAAAACATGATGCATGGTCTCCAGATAATAACAACATTGGCATTTGGAAGAAATTATAAAACCTCTTTTAATTAAGTTATCTTTCGTAGGAATAAACTTATGTAAGATTCTCCAATCAAAGGAAACCACAGTAGCGGGGATACTTTTATACCAAATCAAAGTAAAAAAATATTAGCAACCTTATTCTTAGTTCTAATGGCATACCAAGCATCCTTGAGTCTAAAAGAACCATCTTTGGATATGCCACATAAGAGAATATCTCAACATCAATATTAAGAAGAAGATTCAAAATTTGTTGGGTAATAGAGCCAGGGATAACATTAACAAGCATTTCAAAATTCTAACAATTATTAGAGAAAAAGAAATTCACATTAACCATCAAATTAGAAGAAGTGTTAGTAAGGGAGTCAATAGAATGACCCCCCAGCCAACAATCATGCCAAAAGAAAATGTCACCAGTACCAAGCCCCCATAAGTGGTATGGCTCCACAGCCCATTTAATTTTGCATAATCTTTTCCACACCTTAGAATCACCGTAGTTAAAATAACAAGTAGACGGATTTTTTCCAACACAATACTTAGCAAACATAAACTTAGCCCAAAAATTCACTTTAGCACAAAAATTGAACCATAACCTGAAAGAGAAAGCATGAGCCAAATCAACTATACTCTTGAAACCCAAGGCACCTTCGTTCAAAACACCACAACACTTTTCCCAAGAAGACCAAATAATTTTGGAATTGGAACTAGCTCCTTTCTAGAAAAATTTGTTAAAAAGTTTATCAATCTTGTTGTACACAGCCTAAGTAGGAACAAGGGTTTGAAAAATATAAATCGATAAAGAACACAGTAAATTAAAAATAAGAATAAGGTGGCCCCCAAAGCCAAGAAAATTCGAATCCCAGGACAGAAGTTTGTTCTATACATTAGTAATTAAGTTATCAAAAAGAAATGTCTTCTATTTACCTTTAAAAAGAGGCATCCCAAGGTAATTGATAGGCAAATTACCATGCTCAAAACCAGTAGCATTCTTAATGGCCAAAATGCGCTCATTAGACACATTCTTAGAAGGAATAAAATAACATTTATGCTTATTCAGAGAGAGACCACTATCCTTTCAAAACAATTAAAGAAGTCAATGAGTTTATTAATCCAATTAACTTAAGCATTAGTAAAAATAATAAAATCATCCGCAATAAAAATATGACAAATAGGAAAACCCCCAAAGTTCTAAGATAAAGGCTAGGGGAGTTTCCAAAAAGATGCATAAGACCTATAAATAAATAATCGACAACAATAATAAACATGGCAGGGGATAGAGGATCACTCTGTCTAAGACCACGAGAAGATTTAAAGAAACCATAACTTTTTCCATTAACAATAATGGAAAAGTAAAAGTCCTCAATATAATTATTAATAAGATTAATAAAGCTCATATCAAGACTAAATAAATGCATAATATTGTAGAGAAATTCTCAATCAATGTTATCATAAGCCTTGGCAATATCAAATTTTAAAATCATATTGCCACCTCTGACCTAAACATCTAGATCTTGGAAAAAATTCCTGAACCAGAAGAATATTCTTAGTAATGCTCCTCCCCTTTACCCCATTTGATAAGTCGAGATAATCTTAGGTAATAAAGAAGTTATACGCTTCAAAAGGATTTTGGAAAGTAATTTATTAAAAAAAGTGCATAGGCTAATAAGCCTAAAATCATTCCAATCACTAACACGATTATTCTTAGGAATAAGCATAATAGAGGTAGAAGTAAAGTACTTAGGAATAGGATTACCAGCAAAAAAGTCATTAATAGTAGAAAAAATATCATTACTAATAATGTCTGAGGAATGTTGAAAGAATTTAGTGGTGAAACCATCCAGACCGGCCATAGAGTCCCCCATTCATGCCTTGAAGAACCTCTTTGACCTCCTCAAGAGAAGGGGGGGTTTGAAGAAGCTCATTATCTTCAAAGAGATCTGATTAGGAGTAATATCTAGGTTATCAATAATTATAGGTTTAAAATCTTTATTAAGATGTTTATGAAATGGATTAACAGCAAGGTTAGCAAATTTCAAACCATCCTCAGAAACTGAGCCATCATCACGATTAATTTTATGAATAGAATATTTGGTCCGTTTCCTCTTAACCAAAGCATGAAAATATTTGGTATTATTATCACCTTCAACAAGGTGCTTCACTGCCACTTTTTGTTTCCAAAAGATCTCCTCCTGAGCATGTAATTTAAACAAACTCTCCTTAGCATCTCTCAAGAGGCTGAAATTCTCAACAGAAGGAGTAAGCTGATATTAAGAATCCATAGTACTCACATAATCTTTAGCACTTAAGATATTAGAAAAAGGATTAAAAAAAATATTATGATTCCACCAATTTAAAATCTTCTTAAGACTTTTCAGCTTAAACCACAACCTCCTATACCAAATATAGAGTTATTCGAATATAAAGGAGCATGCCAATTGTCCTTAACTAAAGCTAAAAAGGAATCATGGAGAAACCACATATTCCAAAATATAAATTAATAAGAAAAAGTTAATATGCCTAGTCTTAAGAGAAATCAATAAAGGAGAGTGATCAAAAAGAGTTTTGCTCAGATGTTCAACAGTAGTAGAGTTAAAAAAAAATTTCAGCAATCATTAAACAAAATTCGATCCAACCTTTGCCATAAATGGCTATGATTCCAAGTGAACTTATTACCAAAAAAACCAATATTCACTAAATGGCTATCCATAATCATGTTATTAAAATCTTCTATAGACTGATAGATAGGAGAAGAACCCCCTAAACATTCCGAAGGGGAAGAAATAGTATTAAAATCCCCTCTAACAAGCCAAGGCACACTACAATTACTATGAAATTGAATAAGTTTCTCCCATAACACTTTCCTCACAAAAAGGGAAGAAGCAGCATAAACAAAAGAGGCATAGCATTGAGAATTTAAAACCTCAATATTACAATGTAAAACTTGAGTGAAATCTCTAACAACATCAATATGAATAAGGTCCTTCCAAAAAACTAAAATCTTGTTAGCAACATTAGAAATAGCATATTCAAAACCTAAAAGTCTAGCCATACCACTTAACTTAGAGGCAGATATAAAAGGCTCTAACAAAACAAGAATATAAACATTATAAATGCGACATAAATTCTTAGCATGTAACTTAGAGGAGGGGCATCCAATGCCCCTAACATTCCAAATAATAGAGTTAAACATAAAAAATAGAGTTAATGACTAGTATGTGATCGAGTGGTTTTAGGAGTTTATATAATGATGTTCTTTTTTTTCCTCCCTCTCCTACTCTGTAACATGATATAACTAGTGTCATTGTCATCTTTCACAAAACATTTAGCCATAATATCCATTTCCTCAGTATTAGTAAAGGAATCACTATGATAATGTGTGTTAACAGGAAAATTACCCTCATTTTTCATACATGCCTGCCTCTCAACCTGAGGCAGATCGACCTCCTCAAATAGAACCCTTTCTCTTTCAACAGTATAGTAACTCAGTACATTAACAACATTCATCTCCTCCCCATTATTTTGACCAACCACCTGATCATTCACAAGAGTATGAGATTGAAGCTTATTAGTATAGTTAGTATCTATTAAAACCACAGCCATATCAGACAAAATTTGATTAGTAACACAAGGATTAGATGAAGAAGAAGGCACATTAAAGATATTAGAAGTACTAGGAAACATTTGTTCCTCCATGTTTTAAGGTTCACAAGGTAAAATAGTGTTCGAGTTAGGATCCACATTTTGATCAATGAAAGGATCAACCCCATTAGAAGAAGAATATTCGGTATGAGGTATAAACGGTTGTAAAGTCTCTATATCATTACCCTAAACTTTAGAACCAATACCCTCAGGAATAGTAGGATTTGAAATAGCAATTTCATGATTAGTCAAATTACCATCTTTCACATTGGATTGCTTGGCCGTCTCTTTCTCCCTCCTAAGATGAGGATGAAGTTTATAACACTCACTTAAGCTATGCCCATGCATTTTACAATGAGAACAAAAAATAGGTAATTTTTCAAATTCAACTTTATAAAAATAACCATTCAATTTAAATCCAATCTAGATCTCAGTAGGGTGATTTTTTGAGATATCCAACTCGACTAAAACTCAGGGCACAGATGGATAAGAAATCAAAGTTGTGGCTTGATCCATTTGTAATGGCCAACCAAGAGTTGAAGCTAAGCCAAAAAGTATTTACATGTTAAAAAAATGAAGCCTCGAATTAGGGAAAGAAATCCATATAGGACCAATCAGAGATTCATCACAGACATCAAAATCTGGTGTCCATTTGAGAAGTCTCATTTGACGAGCCTAAATAAAATAAGATCTTCTAGAAAAAAATATAGCTATAATCCAAATCATTGCTCAGTTGAATCACTACATGTCTCGAGTCAAGTAAGACAATATGGAAAGAGCCCTTAACCTTTATAATAACAAAAAAAATTATGAATAACATCTAGATTCAGGTACCTAAGAAGAAATTTTCCAACTAAAGTGAGGGCAAAAGGAGTAGCCAGTTGTGTCACGACCGAATCATCAAACATTAAAGCGGGACAACCCTTAAACAAAGTATGAACAAACTAAAGCTATGATGAAGAAGAGGAAGAGACGATAACACATCCTTAAAGGAATGAGACTTGCCATTAGGAACCCCATCTTTCAGTTAGAAAGATAATGACAGAGTCATCATCTCCCGGACTAGCAAAACAAAAAAAAAAAACTATCAAAACAAAATGAAAAACTAGCATAGAAAACTAAGAAGGAATGAATCACAGTAAAAAAAATTACAAATCCATGCCAGGAGCAGGAAGAGAAGAGCTCGAATAGAAATACCCTAGATCGCCAGAAAATCACTCGAGAGCACAAGAGCATAGAGGTTAGTTTCAGGAAAAAAAATCTTAGATCAATTATGTAATAAGAACTAGGGTTCATTATTTGATAGACCAAATGAACTCAAAATCATTTAATATTTAAACCATAGGTTAATTAAAATTCATGCTGCAAACCCAAGAAGTTTGATACCATCAAAGTCTCCCTAGAGCTTGAAATAAAATAATCAAAGTAAATACATCAATACACTTAAAAATTACATTTTAGGCTATTGAGAGTAGTGATTGGGTTGAAATCAATTGCTAAATAACCCTTATAAGCTAAACTATCAAACCCCAAATAATCAATCCCTAATGAGACATGGATTTTTGTTTAGAATAATTTCAATTTCTAGGATGAATTATGACCACAAAAGTTAAATTGTTTACTTGAATCCATTAGAGGATTAAAATGTCCATGAATTTTTAGACATGTCAAATACATCCTCAAGAATGTTCCATTTAAATTTTACCCTGAGATGATTTATATTTAATAAATAATTACATAAATACCCCTAGAGATTATTTATAATTTTATTTTTAAAGTTTTTGAAATTAGGTGTTGAGGCAATATGGCTTTTAAATTGGTGCTCCGAACAAATCCATAAAATATATGAACACTCAATTTTGAGAAGTGTGAGAAGTATTGAATTTTTAAAATCGAATGAATTCTCTCTTTTTCGATCCACTTTCATAGTTGGTCAGATGAGTGTGCACCCTTTAACACATGGTGCCATTTTGTTGTCCAAATAATCATTAGTGATTTGGTATGTCACATGCTTTCTTTTAATAGCCATCTGATCTATGATTGAATAGCTTTGGACTAAAGACCCAGCTCCATTAGATGAAGCATGTGATTGGATTTAACATTGTTGCGTGCTAGAATATATGCGGCGGTAGAGTTTGTAAATTTGCGTCCGAGCATTGTACGAGTATTCAGCACACAAACAGAAAAGAGAATATGAACACCAGTATTTTTACGTGGAAAACCCAAAAAGGGAAAAAATCACGGGGCCTCGCCTAGTTGTAAAGTTCCACTAGTGTTTGTTTGAAGTGCAAAGGTTGATCCGTCTTACAAATCAAGACGATCAGTTTACAATCAACTTCTCACAAAGTTACAAAGTTCTGTAAATTTCCGGCGTTTCCCGAAAATCCGGCAAAGTTCTGACGTCTTCAGCCGGCGGGAAGAGCTCCAACTTCTTCCTTCTCTTCTTTCTTCTCTTCTTCTTCTCTCTCTTCACTTTAGTCCCTCTTGTGAAGAATGAGGGCTCTATTTATAGTTTTTTTGGAGTGGCATGGCTTGTAAATAGGTGTGAGATCAGGGGCGAATTGGGAGTGGTTTGAATGGACAGCCGATATTGAACCCTTTGATCGTGCACCGTTCGTTGGACATTTGGAGGCCTTAATGATGTCAAAATTCAGCGACCTTGGGCTCGTTGGATTCATCTCATCGGCTCGTTCGATTCGAGTATAAGATCATTAAAATCGAAGACCGTTTGGTAACTCAAATTGTGGTTTGAACCTTCCAACAGCGCTTCGAGTCCTTGATTTGGGCCCATTTGGGCTCGGATTGGGTTGAATTTGGTGTCGTTGGGCTCATATTTCCGAGACGCTTAGTTTGACTATAAGCTCGCTGAAATCGGAGTTTGGGTGCTTTCGAATTTAATTTTTGAAGTTTCCAACTAGCTTTTGCCTCGAGATTCATGCCCGATCAAGCTAATTTTGTGATGCCGTATCAAACATAATTAAAATCATTTGTCAAAATTGTTCAATCTAATGTTTTTGTCAATCTCCCATACATTGGTCTTAAGGAGATTTATTAGTGAGCCCTTTCTACTCATAATGGGTCAATCCAATGGTTAGATCACATTAGATTGACAATTACTTTCATAATTGAGCAACTCTTATGAAATGAGGGATCGAGTTTCATTTTAACTACGAGATAATGATCAATTATGTTAGATTTTGATTTGGTTGAACTTGTTTGACTTCAAGGAATAATCCACCTTCAGGTTGTAGAGTTGGAGGACCACTGGATTAAAAGTTAGTGTTTGATTGAGATAATTTTGTCAGAACTCACTTGAAGTCACTCAAAAACACCAAGAAATAGGATGAGGATCTAGGGAATGAAAGCTAGAGGTCCATTGAGTGAGTTGAGAATGAATTAGGGAACAAATCTTTAGACGGAAAGAGAAATTTTGTAGAGTGAATGGGGATGAATATATCTAAGAATATGGCTTTAATTTCTAATAGGGGTTGTCTAATGAGGTTTAAGGAATGATTTTAAAAGATTTGAGACTATATGGCCAGTTGGCTAGGTCGTTAGAGGTTAACCCATGTGTGCACATGGCTATTTTTTGGGTTTTTGGCCACTCCGAATTGCACCTGGCTTGTGGTGATTAGTCCAAGTTTTTAGAAGGTAGTTGAGTGTAATATAATAATTTTCAAGGCTTGGTTTGGTTGAGGTATAAATATGGTTCACTAATTTAGTGAATTTATGGGTTTGGGCCAGCCCTATTGGTTGACCTAAGTCTATCAATGGGATGGGCTAAGAACGGTGAATGCTTACGGTCATGGGTTACCTAATGTAAGTGTTGACTTGAGATAATTTTATATATGTTTAAAATGGATCATCAGGAACCTCTCTTAACCACTTGGCTCAAGCCATGTGGCTACCCTAAGTGGAATATGAAATTACTAAACGACAAGAGGGGGGGTGAATTGTAAAAAGTTTTCTCTTAATAAAAAATAAACCCTAAACAAGAGTTCTAATTTTTGTTGGTTTTTGAAATATTAAAATAAAGATCAATGCAATTTTACTTGACCAAAAAACCACGTGCAATAGATATGAAAAATTAAAGTGCAAGCAAAAAGTAAACAATGATAAAGAAAGAACACACCAAGATTTTTATAGTGGTTCGGTCAAAATATGACCTACGTCCACTCCCCGGAGTCCTCCACTCCGGGATTTTCACTATAAAAATAGTTCTCCTTTTGCCCCCCTTGGCAAGGCGGAGAAGCCTGTACAAACCTCCCTTTCACCAACCCGGCGTGGCGGAAGACCAAACTCTGTTTTCGCCCTCCTGGCGACGGCAGAGAACCTTCTCGTTTTTCTCCCTCCTGGAGAAGGCAGAGAACCTCGAGGTAACGGATGCAGACAGGCCTTTCCCTTGGAGATCCTCCCTCAAATCCTTCTCGGGCCACAGGAGGAGCAAGATGCAGCGAGCTTGGAGCAACCGTGTGATCTCCCTCACACCTCTTCTCCCTCACAACGCTCACCTCCTCCTACCTTTCAACCCTCAAGAATTTCTCTTGAGTTTTCTCCCTTGGAATCCCCTCTCTAATCACGTTCACCCTCTCTAACAAACTATTTCAAAAAGAACTTGATTGGCATCTAAAAAAGGCTCCAAAAACCTCTGAATTCAAAATTAGCCGTTACTGTTCGTACAGTACGATTCATCATCGTACAGTACGATCTTCATAAACAGCCGTCGTCCTGGTACGAAGGTGTACGAACAGTACAAAAACAATTCGTACTGTACGATACAATATCGTACGGTACGATTCAACAACATACTATTCGTACAGGACGATGGTCTGGACGATCGGATGTCGTCTCTGTTCATCGTATGGTACGATTGACATCGTACAGTACGATGTGACAAAAACCAAGAGATCGTACCGGACGATATCCGGGACGATCATACTTCGTCTCTGTTCATCGTATGGTACGATCAAGTTCGTACAGTACGATGTTCAAATTTCAATTAGGCCTTGATTACATGCACTAATCACGTGTTAATTTAAGTAAGTATTTAATACAGATCGTACAGTACGAACAAGTTCGTATAGTACGAACGGCGCAAAAATCACTTCCTCAAATTAAGACACGGCTAGGGTTTTTGGATCTGAACATATCGTACAGTACGAAGTACGTCGTACAGTACGATCTATTCACAGATTTGCCCACATAGCTTGGATCGTACGGTACGAAATAACATCGTACAGTACGATCTCCAGAGAAGAATTTTACTTATATTTTCAGTTAAAAAAAAATTCTCCCCCTGTGTGTGTGCATGGTTGCTCTTACTCTTTCGCATTTTGTGGCCAGACTCAATAAATTAAAAAATACAATAAATGGAAAAATACAATGTTTGACTCGTACTCCTAATCTACCCGGTCTTGAGTCTTCCTTTCTTCCTGAGTCACTTGTGATCTTCCTGAAATGTTAGTGCTCAAGGAAAATAACAAATAAAATAATAAGCAATGAAAAGCAGTTCCAAGTCACTCATTATTTGGCATCATCAAAATCTCAAACTCGGGGCCATGGGTTGCAACAATCTCCCCCTTTTTGATGATGTCAAACAATTTGTTGCAAGTAAGAAAGATAAATATTTCTTTTGTGTTTTTTTTTTTTATTTTTTGTTTTTTTTTTATTTTTTTTTTTAAAAAAATTAAACACAAGAAGGGAAGAAGGAAAAAAAAAAACTACAAGCAGGTAGGAAACAACACAAAAGAAACTGTATTTAGATAAAAAGGCATTACAACAAACTTCTCCCCCTTTTGACAGCACAAAAAGGAGGAGCCACTAAAAGCTCAAAAGCAGAAAAAATAGAAAAGACTACAATGCATACATAGACAATCTAGTCAGACGGGTCCTGATCAGGTGGAGGTGGAGGTGGATTTGGCTGAAAGTATTGAAATAAAGTGTCGAAGCGGTGATCAATCGCAGTAAAACGCTCGCCAAACCATCGCATATCAGCCTCGTGTTGCTGATGTTGTTCCTGAATGTGCATGTCGAGGCGGGTCTGCAGCTGGTCGAAGCGGGCGACTATCGTATTGTACGAAGGGGAGGTATCGTACAGTACGGTAGGTAATATTGCGGGACGATAATCGTACAGTACGATGGGTATCGTATAGTACGATCAACAGAGCTGAATTCTGCCTATTGGTGGACGCTAGATTTGTGATACGTCGTACAGTACGATATAGATCGTACAGTACGATGAACAGTCAGTGTGAATTTTGGTGTGGTGAGTGTGTGGTGATCAGGAGCAGCCCTAAAGATTTTTTTTTTTTTTTTTTTTTTTTTTTTTTTTTTTTTTTATATATTATGCATTTATATCTATGACACCTAATCTAGTCCTCAAGGTGCTAAAGGTGTCAAACGCTAATGGTTTTGTGAATATGTCTGCCAATTGATCTTCTGTAGCGACGTGATGTAATTCTATATCTCCCTTAGCGACGTGATCTCTAATGAAATGATGTCTAATGTCTATGTGTTTTGTTCGGGAGTGCTGAATTGGGTTCTTCGAGATACAAATTGCACTTGTGTTGTCACACATGATCGAGATGGTTCCAACAGGTAGTCCAAGATCAAGAATTTGTTGTTTTAACCATAGTACCTGTGCAACACAACTTCCTACTGCAATATATTCTGCCTCGGCTGTGGAAAGTGCTACTGAGTTTTGCTTCCTACTGGACCAAGAAACTAATGATTGTCCGATGAATTGACAGGTACCAGAGGTGCTCTTTCTATCTATCCTACATCCTGCAAAGTCAGAGTCTGAGTACCCAAGGATTTCAAAGGAAGTGCTGTGTCTGGGATACCAAATTCCTAAGTTTGGTGTGCCTAGTAGATATCTAAGAATCCTTTTAACAGCAGTTAGGTGAGACTCTTTAGGATCGGCTTGGAAACGGGCACAAAGGCATACACTAAACATGATGTCCGGTCTACTGGCAGTCAAGTAAAGAAGTGATCCAATCATTCCTCTATATTTTTTCTGATCTACTGATTTTCCACTAGGATCCTTATCTAATTGGATTGTCGAACTCATTGGGGTGTTCATGGGTTTTGCACTATCCATTTCATATTTCTTTAAAATATCCTTAATGTACTTTGATTGGCTAAGAAAGGTTCCATTTTCCATTTGTTTCACACTAAAGCCAAGAAAGTAGTTAAGCTCTCCCATCATGCTCATTTCAAACTCATTACTCATTGTTTTTGAAAATTCATCGCATAAATTTTTATCCGAGGATCCAAACAGGATGTCATCCACATATATTTGAACAATGAGAATTTCTTCTTTAACTTTTTGTAAAAAGAGAGTAGTATCTACACTACCCTTTTGAAAACCTCTATCCAAAAGAAATGAGCTAAGTCTTTCATACCATGCTCTAGGTGCTTGCTTTAATCCATATAGTGCCTTTTTTAATTTGTATACATGGTTTGGAAATTGTGAGCTTTCAAATCCGGGGGGGTTGCTCAACGTAAACATCTTCCTTAATTACCCCGTTCAAAAAAGCACTCTTTACATCCATTTGATATAACTTAAAGTTCTTGAAGCAAGCAAAAGCTAAGAGCACTCTTATGGCTTCTAGTCTAGCAACCGGGGCAAAGGTTTCTTCAAAGTCTATTCCCTCAATTTGGTTGTACCCCTTAGCTACTAGCCTTGCTTTATTCCTTATTATTGTTCCTGAATCATTCACCTTATTCTTGAAGACCCATTTTGTTCCAACAACACTCTGCTCCTTAGGTCTCTTAACTAACTCCCAAACATCATTCCTGGTGAATTGGTTCAGCTCTTCTTGCATTGCTAGAATCCAAAATTCATCTCCTAAGGCTTGATCTATACTTGTAGGTTCTATCATAGAGATGAAAGCTGAGTGACTAACCTCTTTCCTAAGTCCATGCCTAGTTCTTACACCTTCTGAAGGGTCACCTAAAATTAACTCTTTAGGATGACTAGAAGAATATCTCCATTCTCTAGGCAAGTCTTCCTGAGATTCGACCCTCTCTTCTAAGGTCATAGTCTCTACTCCTTGAATTGCCTCTATTTCATCATCTTCAATTTTAGTTTCTGAGGGCATATCAGATTCATCAAATACCACATGTGTGGATTCTTCTACTACCAGGGTTCTCTTGTTAAAAATTCTATAGGCCTTACCTACAGAAGAATAGCCTAAGAAGACACCCTCATCAGATTTGGGATCGAATTTTCCTAAGGGATGTTTACCATTATTTAAGATGAAGCACTTACACCCAAAGACATGTAAATGTGAAAGGTTTGGTGTCCTACCCTTAAGGAGTTCATACGGAGTTTTATTCAGCTTCGATCTAATGTTTACTCTGTTCAAAACATAACAGGCTGTGTTGACTGCTTCTGCCCAAAAATATCTAGGAAGGGTATACTCCGCTAACATTGCCCTAGCAGCTTCTACCAAGGTTCTATTTTTCCTTTCTGCTACGCCATTCTGTTGGGGTGTTCTTGGAGCTGAGAAATTGTGCTCTATTCCTATCTCTTGGCAGAATGACTCAAATCTTTCATTTTGGAACTCTCCACCATGATCGCTATGGATTGTTGATATCTCACAACCTAATTTTCGTTGTATCCATGTGGAGAAAATTTTAAATTCCTCAAAAGACTCATTCTTATGTGCTAAGAATCTTACCCAAGTAAATCTAGTGAAGTCATCTACAATCACAAACCCATAATTCTTTCCACCTAGACTGGCTGTACTAACGGGTCCAAATAAGTCCATGTGTAGAATTTCTAGTGGCCTAGAGGTGATCACGTCTCTAATTGAGTGAAAGGATGATTTGACTTGTTTTCCTTGTTGGCAAGCATCACATAAGTGATCCTTGGTGAATTCTAATTTAGGTACACCTCTAACTAGGTTTTTCTGAGTGATGTTTCTAAGAGTTTTCATACTAGCATGGCACAGTCTCCTATGCCATAGCCACGAATCATCAACTATTGTTTTCAAGCAAAATGATTTTGAGTTATCTACACGATCAAGGTCTAACATGTAAACATTGTTCATTCGTTTTCCTTCTAAAATTGTTTCACCAAATAAACTAATCAGGCATTTATCAGTAAAAAATTTAACATCAAAACCTTTGTCACACAGTTGACTAATGCTAAGTAAATTATGTTTCAAACCATCAACTAGTAAAATATTTTCAATTATAAAGTTCTTAGCATTACCAACGATACCTGAGCCTATCACCTTCCTGGTAGTGTTGTCTCCCAACGTTACTTTGCCTCCAGTTTTGGTCTCCAATAGGATGAACTTCTTCATATCTCCAGTCATGTGACGCGAGCAGCCACTATCCAGGTACCACATGCTCTCACTAGGTCTTTTGTGAGAGCATCCCTACAATTTCATTCAAAGATTAGATTTGGGAACCCAAGTGAGTTTGGGTTCCACCTTATGCTTGTATGAATGAGATGTATGCATGTTATGCTGTGATGGATGCAATTTAGGTCTCCACACTAAGTGTGTCCTATGGTGAATTGTGCATGTGCGGGCTATGTGACCTAACATGCCACAAGAGAAGCACCTAACACCAGGAAATGGGTTCACTAATCTATGAGTGTGATGGTGCCTCTTCCTAAGGTTTTGTGATGTATGCTGTGTTGGAGGTTTTCTAGGATGGCCTACTGTGAGTGATGCAATTTCATTTTCTAGTTCTTTTATCTTTTCACTATACGTTTTATTTTGAGCGGTCAATCCATCAACTTCTATCAATAGCAAGTGCTCACTATGGTCTACTTCTAATGCAAGTGCAGTTAGTTTTTCATACTCTACATCTAGTTCAATATGTGATGTTTTCAAGGATTCATGCGCTTCAATTAGATCAATATGCTTCTTATTTAATGCATCATACTCATCAAGAAGTGACATGTGATCTTTATCTAAATCAGAATTTTCTTTAACTAAGTTAGCATGCTCAATTTGTAAGGAACTAAATTCAATATTAAGTTTAGCATGCATTTTCTTCAGTTTTCTATAAGAGTCATGAATATTCTCAGAAATAAGCAATAATTCATCATAAGAGAGTTGACATACCTCATCTTGATCCAAATGATCAAGGTTATCATTAGCCATAAGACACAGATTTGTTACCTCCTCCACTGCTTCTTCTTCTGATGATTCTGAGGCAGAGTCGGCCCAAAAAGCTTTCTGTGTCTTGGTCTTTCCTCTCTTGTGTTTACCTTTGTCATCTCCTTTCTCCTTTGCTGGTTGACTTTTCAGATTAGGACAATCGGCTCGTAGGTGACCTGGCTTCCTGCACTCAAAGCAAATTGTATCAGATGAAACCTTATTGGACCTTGAGCTCTTACCTTTATTCCAGCTGTTTTGATGACGCTTCTGTTTTCTCTTCAGAAAATTTTTGAACTGTCGGGTCATCAATGCTATTTCATCGTCTTCCTCCCCTGCAGAGCTTTCACTTTCTGAGTTGCTAGCTTTTAATGCCACCGTCCGCTCCTTTTTCTTTTCACCTGCATCACTTTGCCTTTGGCTCACTCCTTGCTCGTATGCAATGAGTGACCCGAGGAGGTTATCAATAGAATAAACATTAAGATCTTTGGACTCAGTGATAGCAGTTATCTTAGCATCATAGGAACTAGGCAGACATCTAAGAATTTTATTTACTTTCTCAGAATTTGAAATTTCTCTACCTAAAGCATGCAAGGATGTCACAATTTGGGTGAACCTAGTGTACATGTCAGAAATTGTTTCGCTAGGTTTCATACGGAATAATTCATAATCATGCAGTAAAATGTTAAGCCTAGACTGTTTTACTTCGTTTGTTCCTTCGTATGTAATGCACAGTCTATCCCAAATCTCCTTACCAGAAGCACAAGTAGATACTCTCATATAATCCTCAGATTTCAATGCACAAAAGAAACAGTTTAAGCACTTAGCATTCAGTTGGGCTAATTCCCTATCCTCATTGCTCCATTCATTAAACGGTACAGGGGTTTTCAAACCATTAACAGTTTTAAACGGTGCAACATACCCATCATTAACTAACATCCACATGCGGTAATCTATAGATTGCAAAAATGTAGACATTCTAATTTTCCAAAAATCAAACGGTATGTTATCAAAAAGTGGTGGACGAGTTATTGAATAACCCTCCGCAGTGTTACGATTACCAAAATTCGACATGATCGTTTTTTCAAGGTTTTCTAAAACACTATTTTTGAAAAACAAGCTCTGATACCAATTGAAATTACTAAACGACAAGAGGGGGGGTGAATTGTAAAAAGTTTTCTCTTAATAAAAAATAAACCCTAAACAAGAGTTCTAATTTTTGTTGGTTTTTGAAATATTAAAATAAAGATCAATGCAATTTTACTTGACCAAAAAACCACGTGCAATAGATATGAAAAATTAAAGTGCAAGCAAAAAGTAAACAATGATAAAGAAAGAACACACCAAGATTTTTATAGTGGTTCGGTCAAAATATGACCTACGTCCACTCCCCGGAGTCCTCCACTCCGGGATTTTCACTATAAAAATAGTTCTCCTTTTGCCCCCCTTGGCAAGGCGGAGAAGCCTGTACAAACCTCCCTTTCACCAACCCGGCGTGGCGGAAGACCAAACTCTGTTTTCGCCCTCCTGGCGACGGCAGAGAACCTTCTCGTTTTTCTCCCTCCTGGAGAAGGCAGAGAACCTCGAGGTAACGGATGCAGACAGGCCTTTCCCTTGGAGATCCTCCCTCAAATCCTTCTCGGGCCACAGGAGGAGCAAGATGCAGCGAGCTTGGAGCAACCGTGTGATCTCCCTCACACCTCTTCTCCCTCACAACGCTCACCTCCTCCTACCTTTCAACCCTCAAGAATTTCTCTTGAGTTTTCTCCCTTGGAATCCCCTCTCTAATCACGTTCACCCTCTCTAACAAACTATTTCAAAAAGAACTTGATTGGCATCTAAAAAAGGCTCCAAAAACCTCTGAATTCAAAATTAGCCGTTACTGTTCGTACAGTACGATTCATCATCGTACAGTACGATCTTCATAAACAGCCGTCGTCCTGGTACGAAGGTGTACGAACAGTACAAAAACAATTCGTACTGTACGATACAATATCGTACGGTACGATTCAACAACATACTATTCGTACAGGACGATGGTCTGGACGATCGGATGTCGTCTCTGTTCATCGTATGGTACGATTGACATCGTACAGTACGATGTGACAAAAACCAAGAGATCGTACCGGACGATATCCGGGACGATCATACTTCGTCTCTGTTCATCGTATGGTACGATCAAGTTCGTACAGTACGATGTTCAAATTTCAATTAGGCCTTGATTACATGCACTAATCACGTGTTAATTTAAGTAAGTATTTAATACAGATCGTACAGTACGAACAAGTTCGTATAGTACGAACGGCGCAAAAATCACTTCCTCAAATTAAGACACGGCTAGGGTTTTTGGATCTGAACATATCGTACAGTACGAAGTACGTCGTACAGTACGATCTATTCACAGATTTGCCCACATAGCTTGGATCGTACGGTACGAAATAACATCGTACAGTACGATCTCCAGAGAAGAATTTTACTTATATTTTCAGTTAAAAAAAAATTCTCCCCCTGTGTGTGTGCATGGTTGCTCTTACTCTTTCGCATTTTGTGGCCAGACTCAATAAATTAAAAAATACAATAAATGGAAAAATACAATGTTTGACTCGTACTCCTAATCTACCCGGTCTTGAGTCTTCCTTTCTTCCTGAGTCACTTGTGATCTTCCTGAAATGTTAGTGCTCAAGGAAAATAACAAATAAAATAATAAGCAATGAAAAGCAGTTCCAAGTCACTCATTATTTGGCATCATCAAAATCTCAAACTCGGGGCCATGGGTTGCAACAGAATATGGCTAACCTAAGTGTACTTAAGGGTTGGCTCACCTCGGGTTCACCCTTATGGATGTAATGCAAAATTCCATAGGGTTTGGATGCTTTTGTATGGTCTAAAAAATTTGATTTAGGGCTTTGAGGGCTTCGGTTTTGTTCGGTCAACCACGACTGACATGGTTAAAACTGCTTGGCTAAGGCTTGGGCTTTGGTCCAATCCACTTCAAATGACATTTGAAATGTATTGGAAGTGTTCTTAGGTCCTGTTATGATTGTGCCATGAAGGTTTAATTCAAATGTTCATATATAGTCATTTTAGTATTTAAGATATTTTGGCCTACCATGGTCAACCATTATCCCCCAAAGGTTCTATTGCATTTAGTCATGTATGATTCAAGGTTTGAAAACATTTAGATGCTTTGGTGTGGTTTTTTTTTTTTCTTTCCTTTTCTTTAGGGGGTGGGGGAGGGGCGGAGGGGGGCACAGAGCGGCTGTACGTTAATTAAAGTAAATATTATAAGGTCCTTAAGAAGGACCTTTAGCTCTCTACTGCTCATAAGTGCTACAAAATTATTTAGAAAAGGTCTATGAGCTCAAGTTCCCAACTAAGCCATTGTACAAAAATTCCTCGAAACATTGTAGCGTGACAAGCAGCCAACACCCAAAAAATAAGAAAGATACAGAGATAAGCTTTAAGCCCCATCTTTCCAGGAAAAACTCTAAAAGCTAAAAAACCTATACTATTCAAATCCTGCAAAATAAAGTGGCATGAAAAGAAGAACTGCATAGACAAGTGAGGTAGCTACAAATATAATTCAAATCAATGCTATAACAAGTTTTAACAAATTCCATAGGATAACTATTAATGGTAGTTATATAAAAAGTAAACTTCCACATAGCCATAAAAAAACCATTAAGGAAATAGGAGCTAATGACTGTAATAAGGAAGATAAATTTTCTCAGCTCAAAGCAACTCAAGTGATAACTTGAAATTAGAGGCCACCATCTAATCAAAAATATCCAAGGCCAAAGATCAGACCATAGTAATTCAAAAAATAATTACTTATAAACAACCAGCTAGCTAATATGACGAAGCCAAATAACAAGCCACGAAATAAGATTTTCTTTTAAACTATTTTTTTATTATTATTTTTTACTTTTTTATTTTTTAAGGAATATATTTGAACTTATCATAAGCAACATGCATACTACTATACGATAATAGTAATAGGAGATAGAAACTAGCACTCCGGCATAAAAAATTGAGAAATTGAGAATATCATAACAAAAGTATCAGAGACAAAAAAGGGCTGCTGGAAATAGTAAACTTCATCCCCCAGTTTCTCTCCATGCCCATCATGACTAAAATAAGGTCAGACCCAAAACTAAAATGACTAAGATAATGCATTACCCTCTTGTAGAAAAAAAATGAAACATAATAGCTGGAACGGGCATCAAGCTAAAAACAAATTAATCAAATAATGCATACACCAAACAATATTGAACACTTTAATTATAAAATTCCAATCACTAGTATTGATCAGCAAAAGCTTGCAATGATTAATGCAATAACAATAATTATTCAACCACCAGCATTAATCCAAAGTAGCTAGCCCAGGAAAACCAACAAGGTAAATATAAGAAAGGATAGTAACATACCCAGAACATGCACAGGACTTATCATTTATATTCTCCAAAATAAACCAACAAATGTTCAAGAAAGTGTAAAACAATCTATTAAATTAAAAGGCCAATTAAGAGATAAAGTTTGGATTAGGTGTGTAGTATCCTAGATATTATAAAGCCAATAGTCTAGCTTCTTCTCAAATCTGATCTAAGTCCAATTCAAGCAGAGCCAAATTTCCCACCAAATTTTGCAACAGAGAATACAAAGGCTACAATAGCACCAGCCAAAGTTCAAAATACCAGCTCCCATATAACCACATAAGAAGATGATAAACTTAACACAAATCTAATACTGAGATAAAGAAATCCAAATCATATCAAATCACTCCATATATGTCAAAAATAACCAATAACTTTGCCAACACAGATAATAGATATTTGAAGCAAGCAAAAAGCACAACTTGACAACCCCCCTCCCTCTCAAGATAGGAGATGGACAAAATGAGCAGCAAAGAGACTAAGACCATAATTCATAGATTTATAATCATTGCCATAGAAAACCCCACAATCTCTAAGGAAAACTCATCTGAACCCATTACTAACATTCACCACCTGGAGACCAAAAGCCACAACAAGGTCAGAACCACCAAAATAAGCACACTAAATCCAAGACCAGTTGAACTAGAATTTATGATTTAAAATAAGGAAAACCAAGCTTGTCTAATCTAATGAGGCATTTTAAAAAGGCTAACAAAAAAGTATTAAGAGAAATTAGTATGAAATTAAAGATTAAAACCATGATTAGCTAACCAATCTGCGGAAGCATTACCTTCCCTATGAACATGAGTCAACTTGATAATAAAAATAGCTAGTAGTTTCTTAATTTCCCTAAGCAGATAGAATAATTCAGGACTAAAATCTTAAAATAATTGTCTTTTAAATACAAGAGCATGTGTCTAGCATCAACCTTAATCCGGATGTTAATAATACCAATAGAAAGAAACAATTTCAAACCATATAAAATAGCAGATAGCTTAGAAAAAATAATAGAACATCTTGGTAAAGGGCTAGCATAAGCCATAATAAAATTTCCATGAGAATCTATAATGATACCACCATAACCATAAGAGTATTTTTAATAGGACCATCACTATTAAGCATAAACATATTTTGAGGAACGTTAGACCAGTAAATAAGCTTAGGGACATTAGTGTTATACTTATTTTGAAGAAAAATACCAAACTTCTTAGCAACTAAAGAAAAACCTTTAAAATTCTTAGTGGTCAAAAGATCTACATTAAATAAATTACTAACTTTATCTTTAATGTTCCTATTAATCAGATCATGGTTCATAACAACATTATTAAAAAGATAATTATTCCTAGTAAACCAATGATACCCTAGAATAAGAGAAGGAATGAGATTGGTAATATGTCCTCTTATATTAGTTAACCACAGATTGAGGATATCCTTGATTGAAATATTACCATAAAAATAATTATGGTAAAAAATTATTGTCAAAGTAAATCCAAATCTTAGTAGCAATGGGACCCGAAATAAACACAAGATGCATATTTTCCACATGATAGTAACATTGGATCTTAGAAGGCTTAATAAAGCAACTTTTTAAAAAATTATCATCAGTATACACATGTTTATGCATAATTCTCCAAATAAAAGCAACACAAGTAGTAGGAATTATTTTATGCCAAATCATGTAAAAAACTTTAGTCACATTTTTCCTAGTTCTAATAGTAGTCTAAGTATCGCTAAGTCTAAAAATACCATGACTAGCCATAATACATAATAAGAAATCATCAGCAATAGTGTTTAAAGGAATTTATAAAATCTGACCAATAATGGATTTAAGAACAGCCTCAGATAAAAAAAATTAAAAATTAAAAATTAAAAATTAAAAAAAAATTAAAAAATGAACAAACTTAGCTAATTTATTATAGTCCCAACAATTGTTATCAATAAACTAGTTAACCTTGGTAGAAGCAATAGAAAAGTATTGAGCATATAATCAATATCGGTTTGACCCAACTAATGATTTTGCAAAAAAAAAAAAAATTAGCACCACAAATACTCCACATAATGTGAGGCTCAGCTTCCTATTTGATATTGTACAGTCTTTTTCAAACTCTAAAATCCCCTTATTGTAAGAACAAATAGTCAGATATTTGCTAGCATAATACTTAACAGTCATGAACTTGGACCAAAGACTAGTTTTAGACTGAAAATTAAACCATAATTTAAAACAGAATGCATGAGCTAAAACCACCATATTCTTACACTCTAAAGCTCCTACCTCCAAAACACCATAATAATTTCTCCAAGAACTCTAGATGATTTTAGAATAACTGCTTTTACCTAATTAAAAAACTCATTAAACAATTGTTAATGTCTATTACATACAGCAAGAGTACATTAAAATTTTTTTTTTTTTTGAATAAAATACATAAAAATTGCATTAATAAGGAAAAGAAAACAAACTAAGAATCACCATGCTAGATTCCTCCTATATAATAGACATAAAAAGAGGAGGAATCTTATCTATGGTTACATCTTCCCAAACAAAAGAACTCATAATCCCATAGTTAGCACAAAGATCTGCTAACTTATTACAATTTCTATAAACTAAATTAAAAAAAATATGCTGAAATTATTCATAAGGATAACAACCATCATACCTCAATGGATCTTTATAATTTGAATTTTGCAAGTACCTTATCACATTAGCATTCTCTCCTTCAATTATAATGCCCTTGTACTTGATCATCCAATCCTTGATCACCTCTTTGAATGATTGAATAGCCAACATCTCCAAAGTTGCAATATCCCAATGAACATATGGTTTACCAAATGCCAAGAGAAATCTTCCTTGATGATCACGAACCACACCACCAATTCCAGCTTTATAAGAAGGAAGAAGGGAAGCATCCACATTGACTTTAAGCCAATCAGGTGGTGGGGGATACCAATGAGAATTGAACAGTCTAATCGACTGATTAGTATCCTATTTACCCGAGAAATTAATAGATCCTTGAGCCGTAATAGAAGAATAGCTCACAGCATTAGATCCAATGATAAACGAGCAGATTTCTTTATCATTGTGGATCAAATTATTCCTAGATTTCCAAGTGAAGAAAACCACATTGTAATATAAATTGACCATGAAAGATCTTTGAAAAGATAACCATTTGTTGCATTCAGATAATGAATTGAAATCAAGAATATGAAATCCCCACTTATCCATTAGAAGAAAGACTTCTTTCAGTTTTTTGCATCTAGCAGCCACATGATTTAAGTCTTCAACTTCCATGCAATTTCTCGGGCAAAGACTGGAATTGTGCAATCTTCTATATTCCAGAAATTTGTATGTAGGAATAGCATCTTTATAAATCCTCCACCAAAAATTCTCCACCCTTGGATTCAACTTGGCCTTCTTAATCCAACTCCAGTAATTTTGAGAACCCGACAGATTTTCAGATTTTTGTATAATCATTGCAAAAATTGATTTGCCACTCAATGGATTAATCAATTCCCTCTTGTCTTCCATAAAATCATTGTTAATCTTAACTTGAGAAATTAAGTTAACAAGATCATTTCCCATGTGGTTTCTAATAACATCCACATTCAATTTACCATCAATGATAAAATTTGAAACATGAAATTTGCTATCATCATTAGGAGTTACAAATGTTGGCCATTTGTTTAAACTTTTATCTAAGATCCAATTATCATTAAATACATCAATGTCAACCATTGACAACCTTCCATCTAATAATTGTGCTAAGAGATTTACCTCCAGCAGCAATGATTTTCCAAGAAGAAGAACTAGTTCTCATTGAAACGGTTCCATCCAGAATATTTCCATATTTCGGGTAGATGATTTTGTGCAGCAGTGACTCCTTGTCTTCCATGTATCTCCATGCCAATTTAGCTCTCAATGGTCCTACAAAACTTGAACAAGAGTGAAGGCCTCTTCCACCACAAGCAATTGGTGAACACATAACATTCCAATTAACATAATGGATGTCATTTCTAGTGTTGGATTTATTCCAGATAAAGTTTCTGCAGATTTTGTCAAGTTCATAAAGCACACTCTTTGGAACTAAAGAGTTTGTACAATGAAAAATAGTAAAAGAAGAAAGAATAGTTTTAGCCAATAATATCTTTCCTGCCAAAGAAATGAATTTTCCTCCCCAAATGTTTGTCATCTTCAAAGCTTTGTCAATGATAAATTAAAAGTCTTCTTTAGCTAATCTTCTAGTAGTTAACTTTATTCCAAGATAAGTCAATTCCTTGGAAACTTTGAACCCCATGAAACGGGTAATGGATTTCTTCAATATTTTTTTAACCATTTTTCCAAAAATCAAGCTAGATTTGTTGAAGTTGATGCATAATCCTGTACATTCACAGAATTTTCCAAGAACAGATTTTACTTCTTTGACTACTTTCACATTTGTTTCCGAAAAGATGATTATATCATCAGCATATAACAAATGAGAAAGTCTAGGACCGTTGGAGCATAATTGAATTCCAATGCTATCTTCTCTTTGCTTCAAAGCCAAGGATAGAAGTTGAGCATAAAGAATAAAGAGAAAGGGAGACAAAGGACAACCTTGTTTAAAGCCACTCTTCCCTTCAATCCAATTGGAAAGATTTCCATTGATACGAATAGAAAATTTTGAGTCTTGGACACATTCTAAAATAAGACTAGAGAAATTTGAAGGAAATCCAAAAAGTTCCAGAATTTTCCTTAAAGCCGACGACCACCCCATTGAATCAAAGGCTTGTTCTATATCAATTTTGAAAGCCATTAAACCTTTAGTAGAATGAGAATACCTGAATTTATGCATCACCTCTTGAGCAATAAGCACTTGATCAGAAAGAGCTCTAGCTCTCAAAAAAGCAGCTTGTTCTATTGAGATAAGTTTGGGAATGATAGAAGACATCCTGTTATGTAAAACTTTTGCCACAACTTTATAAACCGAATTACATAAGCTAATCGATCTAAAGTTAGAAGGAACTAAAGGCTTAGAGACTTTAGGGATGAGTACAATGATAGTTTCCTTCCAATAAGTATCCATATTTGAAGTTACCAGAAAATCATTTATAGCATTCCAAAAATCAATCTTAATGATATCCCAATAGGCTTTTACAAAAGAGAAGGTAATACCATCATTACCTGGGGAAATATTATTGCCACTGGATTTGATTACATCTTCAACTTCCTTGAATGTGAAAGCTTTGTCAAGAAAAAATCTATCTCCTTCATCAAGTGAATTCAACGGGTTGGACCAATTGTCCAAATTGCATTCTCTACTCCTCCATTTATCTTTGAAGTAATTGAGCAACACATTCTCTATACATTACTGATCTTCCACAATTAATCCATCTTCATTTTTAATTTTTGCTATGAAATTATAGTTCCTTCTAGCTGAAGTAAAAGTTTGAAAAAACATTGAATTACGATCTCCTTCCATCACCCACTTAACTTTAGCTCTTTGTCTCCACCATGCCTCCAATCTACCAAGAGTAGAATTGAGTTCCTCTACTTTGACTTTGAGTAACCAGCCATCATCATCCGAAAGAAAACCATCATTTTCCTCTTTTAGTTGTAAGTCTTCAATTTATTTCATAAGATCACCTTTCAAAGTGATTAAGCATTTCATTTTAGCTTTACTCTAATAGAATAAAGCTTTTAATGACTTCCTCATCTTAGTATTCAGAATTTGAGCAAAGTTACCCTTACAAATTTTCTTCCAAATGCCTTTGATAACTGCAGCCGAGGCCTTGTTTGAAGCCCAAATGTCTTCAAATCTTAACACCTTCTTAAAAGCATGATGAATCATGAGATTAAGGAGGATTGGACAATGATCGGAAGCAATACGAGCAAAGTGTTTAACCACAAACCGATTTGAAGTGTTCAAAGCACAAGAGTTTAATAGGCATCTATCAAGCCTTTCAAGAATTCGATCAACACCATTTTGACTATTACACCAAGTGAACTTAGGCCCCACAAATCCAATTTCATGAAAATCATGATTTGATAAAAAAAATACTTCATTTCTTTAGGTCCTAGGGAAAATTTAAATCTTTTCCCTCCTTTCTTATCTTCTTTAAAGAGAATACAATTAAAATCACCTCCAATCACCATATTTAATTCCTTGGAGGAGTAGTTTCCCAAGCATTCCCAAAGACTTCTTCTTTTGTAGACATCCTTGCTACCATAGATAGTTGCAATCCTCCATTTACCTTTGTTAGGGACCTCCAAACCTCCAATAATAAGTTGAGAAGAAGCTTCAATCAACTGAAAATTAGCAATACTAGCTTTCCACAAAACTAGAATACCTCCAGATAAGCCTTCTGAAGGAATCTAAGAAAAATTCCATTCACTACCAATAAGACTATCAATATCTTTCCTATCAAAATAGGAAATTTTAGTCTCTAGAAGACCAATGAAAAAAACACCATGCTCCTTAACCACCTCTTTTAAGTATAGAGAAGCTCTCCTCTTTCTAGCTCCTCTACAATTCCAAAATAAAATGGAAGAATTCATAAATTAAGAGGGGAAAAAGTCCCCGCCTTAAGGTTCACCTTGTCTTTACAAACCACATCAGTTCTCCTACTTCTAGGGACCAAATTGATGGGTCCCAAAAATTTCAATTGCTTAGAGCCCCTCTTCTTAACATTAGAAGATGTATCTTCCTTGGGTTCATTGATGTTCTTCAAATCCTGGGTAACAGATTTGAGTGCTTTGTCTTCAACAATTTCTTCCATCATTTTTTCTGTTTCATCTTCAGAAAGGACTATCTCACCATCTTCAACCAGCCCATCTAAAATACTAAATTTGTTAGCATTTGCTTTATTAGAAGGTAAGGAATCCATACTAGAATCTGCATTTGCTGATTTTAAAATTTCTGGATTCTCTGGCAAATTCGGCTTTTCAGTAACAAAAATTCCTTCAGCAAAATCATTCTTTGTACAAGGGCCTTCAATCAACTTATTATTCTCTGCAATGAGAGGATCAATACTTGTTACAATAGAGTTTTTGTCAAATTTTTTGTAAACCCATTGTTCCTTAGCTTGAGAGAGGTTCTTCTTAAAGCCATAATTCCTGTTTCTTCCTCTTCCATAGCTGACTTGCAACCAAGGCCCATAACCATTTTGAGAATCTTTAGCAGAATTATCTTCTGAAATTGGTTTTTTAACTGAATTTCCTGACTCCACTTGTGTAGATAAGTTCCCAGCATCATTGTTGCCAACTACATTGGTCCCTGAATTATTCTGTAGAGAATTAGCCTTCAAATCATTCTTAGAACATCCAGATTTAAGATGTCCTATTTTGCTACAAGTAAAGCAAAAGTTTGGTAATCTTTCATATTCAACTTTTTGAAAGAATTTATCATTACAACCTTCCACCCAGACACCGAGAGGTAATTGTGTATCCAAATTGATGCGAACACACACTCTATCAAACTCCCTTCTCCCCCATTGAAACATATTCCCATCAATCATATAAGGCTTTCCAATCATTAAAGCAATTCTACAAATGTTAATCTCATCCCAACACTATAAGGGGAGGTTAGGCAACCTAATCCAGATAGGAGCAGATAAGCCTTTTAAAGAAGAAGGAGAAAAGTTTGGCGACTATCTATCCATTCCAATTATCTTTCCATTAACAAACCAAGGCCCATTCGAGAAAACAGCTTCCAAAGTAGATGATTCATGAAATGAGCAGAGAATCCATTCTAATCCAAGTATGGTGAGATGAAATTTACCAAAAGAGGACCATTGCCTTCTTAATTCAGAGCTTATCACTGGCAAAGGAACATTGCTAACAAAAACTCTAATAACTAATGAGTTTTGAAGCTTTTTAGAGTTTTCTAACTCATTAATCATATGCAGTTTCACAGAAAAACCATCATCAGATCGAAAATCGCCAAGGTCAAGATTATGAACCTTAATGTGTTCCTTTTTACTCCAAACATTTTGCTGGGAGGGAGGCATAGGTCTTGCGTTGATCACATTCAGAGAATCCTTACACATTCCTAACTCTCCAGAATTACATATAAGAACTCTAGATAAATCAGAGTTATTCAGCTTATCATTTCTGAAAATCTCAACCGCAGGTTTGTTATCATAATTCCCAGCAAGGAAGAATAGAGCTTTGCAGACTTGTATTGTTTCCTTCAGAATTTCCATCAGCAGAAGTTTGCAGACCAGAAAAGTTCATCATCTCCATCGTATTTCCTTCATTGATCTTCACAGCAGATTTTCCAGACAATAGCACATCTTCTTTTTTCTTCAATAATGGAAAATTTTTATTGTCAAAATGAAAATTTGTAGAGTCTTCGATCAATAATCCTTTTCCTTTGCCAACAACAACCGGAGTTGGTTTAGATGAAGCTTGCAATCCACCTTCATTGATGGTTAATGCCTTACCATTTCTAGGAATGTGTTTTGAATTTTGAACAACTCCTGGTAGAACATCCCCGAATGCATGCAGAGAAGACGAAAATGTTTTAATTAGAGCATGCGAACCTCCATTGGGCAACTGGTGAACATCAGAAGGACCTCCGGACAGAGATGGCCGGCGAGTCTCCGACGACATTCAATTCTGCAGAAAACCCGCGGAATTGAAAGTTTGAATTCAAACGGACAGAAATCTAACTTTCCTCAGAGTTTCTCTCTCAAGTTTCTCTCCCAAGTCAAAATCCATATGCCTTTTCAATATTTGAAAGAAAGAAATATGTAAGTAGCAAAAAACACTCTTGGTCAAAATGAATCTCCCACTTTCACCTAAAAAAAAAACTTTTCCATGCTTTTTAAAAAAATATTAGTGAGCCCATCAGGGCCAACCACAATATCAACATTCATAGCATAAAAAATCTTCTAGACTTCCTCAAAAAAAAGAAGCATAGCAAGGGAAGAGTTATAATCCTCACTAATGATACTAGGAATAAGGTCAGGATGGTCAACAAGGTTAGGCTTAAATTTTTTATTAAATAAATTATTGAAATGGTCATAGAAGACCTAGTAATTTCCTCCTTATACTTAATAGATGTCATATCATGCAAATAAATTTTATGGATGAAATTTTTTTCTCTTTCTTCTTAACCAATGCATGAAAATACTTAGCATTGTTATCGCCCTCAATTAGGTGTTTGGAGGTAGATTTTTGTTTCTAATAAGCATCCTCCAATTCTTGAAGTTTAAAAAGGGATTTTTTAGCCTCTTAAAGAATCCTAAAATTGTCATCATAATGATTAAGTTCGAAAATGAGCTTGATAGGACTGACTTTATCTTCAGTAACTAAAATATTGGCAAAAAAACTTTTGAATACATTTATATTCCACCAGATAATTATGTACTTAAGTCTTTTGATCTTTAGCCATTGTCTTTTCATACCCACAATAGTGTTATAGGAATGCAAAGATGCTTTGGAGTGGTTTTGGTAGGCTTATTTTTATAATTAGGGTTTAGGGTCAAAGTGACCAATGGTGGTCAACATAGGTCATTCAAGGGTTTAATATGATATATACATCATTAGGAATTATTATTCCATTTAATGGATTGGGTAATTCAAATTGATTTATGTATATGAAAGGTTTATATTTAAAAAGGGTCCATAGGTCAAACTACATAAACTTAAGCAAATAGTGGTCAACCATAAACTCAAATGTGTTCAAAACAATTTCATGATTATTATGAACATGTTCAATGAATTTGTAATGGCTTCCAAGATAATTTACATCAAGCATGAGCTATAAATATTTAATGGTTTTGTATGCTTGGAATATACTTTGCTTTTTAGGGTTTACTAAATCATAGAAACCACCAAAATGGTTAGTTAGACTATAGAGACAAACCTAATAAACATTAAAATGATAAGGCATCATTCTAAAGCATTTACTCAAGGTTTTGAATTAGTTAAAAATTATCTTTATTCAAGAAAAAAATCCAAACTCTTTAGCCTTTAGATTTATACCGTGGACTTTAAGGTTTGGAGTTTTAAGTTGTGTTTGGATTTAAATTTGATTTATAATTAAAATTTATGATTAATTAAAGAGTTTAGGATTTAAAATAATCAAATTATTTACAATCATTGGGTCATTATCTGTGATTATGTGGTTGATCAAGTGACAATCAAGGATGATTATCAAATGATCAATTTATAGTTTGATGTTTGAACTACCATGTCAGAGCATAGTGGGGAACTTAATAAAAGCATTGAAGTTGAGTTCAAGGAATTAAAAACTAAGAATGAATATTTGATTTAGGGATCTAATCTTAGATAAAATAAGGTTAACAATCCCTAGTGTTTACCAAACCATTAACGAGGCTTCCATATCCTTTTAAACCCTAAAACATAAAATATTTCTTAAGCCTACAAAACTTTGAAATATATATATCCCATGCCACTAAGCATGGAACTTTTTGAAAAATACCTTGGGAAGCTTTGAAAACTCATCATACATGTTCATAATAATTTTCATTATTTTTTAGCCTACTTGAACCCATATTGGATCATGGTTTACCATGGTTAACCAAGAAACATTTAGACTCTAAAAACCTTAAAATTAACCTTTTGAGCAAACCTTCCTTGGCTTAGCCATGACACGATACAAACCACTTCTAAAAAACTATAATTAACATTTGGAGTCTATTGAACTTAAACCCACACCCTAGTCAAGCTTAGGCCAAGTCAACCCAATTTGACCAAATGGCTCCTTTATTCCTAAAAATTGCATTTCATACATCTATACCACTTTATGGAATAAAACCTCCTCCATTGAGTTCTGAATATCATTTGGAATGAGTTGAATCTTGCCTGAACTCCTACCTAAACTTGGTTGACCAAGACTTCTATGGTTAACCAAACTTGCCTTAAAGCATCTAAATACTAAAATCATGTATTTTGATGAAATAAAAGGTCTCAAAAAATATAAGGACTGTTCATTGGGTTCTCAAGGGTTTGTAAAAAAAGATTAAACTCATGTACCCACTTTGGCTAGCCACGTAGATTGACCCAAATAAACTTAAAGGGGTTTTCTTGAGCTAAATAGAAAACTATGTAAAGTTAAATAGCATAAATATTTGTATTAGGTGTCCATGGACCTTTCCACTAAACCCAGCTAGCCTTTCCATAGGTTGACTTGGGTCAACCAATTGGGGTGACCCAAATTATTAAAAACTAAACTTCTTGAGCTAATTCAATGACCAACCCAAATTAAACCCATAAATTATTCAAATATATAATCATATGTTCATTTTACTTTTCCTAATTAGCTCTGACCATGTGGAGACCTAGGGCAAGATTCCACAAAACAATTCATACATAATCATTTCTTTAATTATAACTTCTTAAAAAATAAACCAGAAGGACTCTAACATCATAAATGAGTTTCCTACTTATTATTGGATAGTCCCTAACTAAATTAGTGTCTACATATTTACTATGGTGGCTAGAAATTTAAATTGTTATTATATTTTCTCCCTCCATATAAATATCATCTTATTTTGGGAAGCAAGGTTTGGATTTTTTTATTACATTGCTGCCTTATAACTTCCCACAATCTCCTTAAGCCTTCCCAAGATCTACAGTACATATGGTGTTCATTTTTAAAGGTGGATATGGGTTATAAACCTTCATAGCTATAGAGCTTTTTATATAAAAATGCTCTAATCTTGAGGTCTTTGAAGAACATTAAATAAGCTTCCAAGGAGACCTACAATAATTAAATCAAGGAAATTAATCCACTATTTAGAGGCCAATGTCAAACCATAAATCTTGATCTATATTATAAATAGCCTTAATTTCTTACATTATGGAGTTATTAAACATCATATAATAGTGTATTAAATAGCCTAGAATACCTGCCTAAATTTTTAATCAATTTGGTCTAGTAAATAAAAAGTTTAAAGCACTCTTCCATTTAGTTCTAATATGAACTAAATGAGTAGGCCAATTCATGAGCCATCTAGTCACATATATATCCAATCAGACTACTTAGATCTATTAGAATAACACAATATATTTGAAAAATTCATACGATGTGTTGGATCATTCATCCTTTTGACATTATCATGACCATCCATGCAAACCATGTGTGATCCAATGGAATGGATCATCTGTTAAAGTAGTAAGTGTCATGAACATTGCCATTCAATAGTGGCCAACCACTTGACATCGAGTGTCTTGTATGAAGCTGACTCATTAATAGTGGTGGCTACATAATGGATTTAAAACATTTAGTTAATGGTATAAATTGGTTGAAAATTAAAAATTATTTGATGGTATAAATTGGTTGAAACTTCAAAAATTTACCATAAATCACACACTTAGCTAATGTTGTACGTAAGGGCTCTAGGGAATTAGCATGTGAAGGGCATCAACCTAAAAATAAAATTAAGTTAATTTTGATGAGTATATAGTGAGTAATATATAATTGAATATTAACTAATTTTTAGAAAATACTCAATATACACTTATCCAATTAATCTAAAGCTAGGAAATGTTAGGGTATGTCCTTGACCAAGCCTAATTTTCTTTGGTTAATTTGCTAAGTAAATTTGCATGGGTCTAATTTAGAATGCTATAGTCCTTTTCATAACCAATATCTTTATAAATTCAAAAATTACACTCCATAGAGCTCTAATTTATTGTTGTTTGTGGTGCGCTAGCTTAATGTGTAAAGGTTGATTTTTGCTTATTTTAATCACACTCATGGTCAAGGTCTCCTAAAAAAAAAAATTCAAATGTATATATGCATTTATTTTAAAAATATATTTTGAACCCTAGGAGAACTTTGATGATTTAAAACTTCTTAAGTTTGATCTTGATATCAAATTGAGCTAGGTTTTAAATTTTAAAAAATTTGTGGTAAACCCTAGGCCAATTATGATATTAAGATTGTTACAAATCTAATTTCAGGGAATAGAATTTTAATGATAGCAAACACTTCTATTTCTCTATGACTACCTTACCTACTAACATTTCAGGTCCATAATGTCAAACTACAAGTTGAACCAGCTCAAGATTTGGTAGATTAGGACTGAGTCAGTCTATAATATATAAAACTGTATATTTTACCTTTTCTTGAGTCCATTATAATATTATGGGTCCTGTTTCTAAGTAACCTTGCACACACACACTTGTGGGAGATTTTCTGACTATTTTTAGAGTTTTTTATTTTCTCACATCATTTGGGATGATCTAAAAAATCAGCCTGAACGATCAATTAAAAATAGAAACCCTAATTAGGGCATCTTGGTTAAGGTAGCCATCATTAAGCGCATCATCCTAGATGATATTCATATCAGTTAGGATGATATGCTCAAATTAGAAAGAATCAATCGCTATATCTATTTAGGTAGCTTTTATTTTTGGACACATCCTGGATGATGCAATTTAATTATGCCTAAATTAATTTGGTAATTAAGGAAAGCAATTAAGATTTGATTACTCGATCATATCATTTTGGATGATCACATGATCGACTGGGACGATCACATGATCGACTGGGACGATCACATGATCGACTGGGATGATCAGTTCAAAAACCTTAGTTGTTCCTAGACGATCAAATATCAACCAGCTTCTATTTAGAGCAATATTCTGGATGATATTCAATAACTTGTACTAATTGTATAGGATGATATACTATCAGCCTGGACGATATGAACAAAAACCTTGTAATCATCCCAAATCATCCTGGCTGATTGAATTAAATTTATACTAATCATACAGGACGATATTTATATCGTTATGATTGATAAAGTCATTTTGTTGCAATTAAGAGCTATTCTAAAGCTCTTCTATTTAAAACCTATTATTCTTCCCAAGAGATCATCTTTTGCTGCTGTTATGACTTGAGAGAGCCAAAAGGAGAGGGAGAGCAAAGGGAGAGAGAGTGAGGATCTTATGAGGGGGAGTTTGTAAGAGGTTTCACAAGGGTTGCTCCAAGCAAGAATCCATCATTGTCTTCTTCGGTCATCATCCCTAGTTCCTTGGGGGTTCTAGAGAGGTCTAGTTCAGCAACTGGTCAAGGTTCTCTACCTTCTTCAGGAGGAAGCAAAAGGTGTTGAGGTTCTCTTCCTTCTTTAGGAGAAAACAAAAGGAGTTGGGTTCTCTGCCTCATCGCAGTTGGAGAAAAGGAGATTTGTACAGGCTTCTTCACCTTGCTGTGGGAGCAAAAGGAGAGTCACTGAGTTCAGTGCAATACTTGAAGGGCGCCTCTAGGGAGTGAACATAGATCGAGTTGACCGAATCATTATAAATCTCTATGTTCTTTATTACTGGTTCCGTATTTAATTTCCGCACTTTGATTTCTTTGTGATGAACTTTGGTTTGAGTTTGTGTTTTGATTAATAAAATTTTTAAATACCAATTAACCCCCCCCCCCCCCCCCTCTTAATTAGCCTTAAGCTAGTTCATAAGGTCTTAACATCCCTGTCAAACTTTCAAGTGATATTAGAGCGGGATTCATAAAATTGAGTTTTTGAAAACTTTTGAATTTAAATCAATGGCTAACTTTAGTAATTGTAATACTGCAAAATGTTATTCTATTACCCGACCACCTTTGTTTGACAATATTCTTTTTGATTTTTAGAAAACTCGCATGTCTATGTTTTTACAATCGATTGACTATCGCATGTGGATGCTTATTAAGGATGGTTATACACCTCCATCATGAGAATTTAATGGCATTAAAACCAAACTTCCTTTTACTGAATTGACTTTTGATGAAAGAGATTTAGCGCAACTTAATGTGAAATGTTTGAACTATTTTTTCTGTGCTTTGAAATCTAAAGATTATATACTTGTTTGAACTTGTGCAACTGGTAAAGAAATTTGGCATAGATTGTGTACTACTTTTGAAGAAACCAATAAAGTTAAACAATTTAGGTTGAATATTTTGTTGCATAACTATGAACTTTTTCATACTGAATCAATTTCTGACATGTATACTAGGTTTACTCAAATTAACACCTCATTGCATGCTTTAGGAGGAGAGCTAACTAACTATGAAAGAGTGAATAAAATTTTGAGATGTTTGGCTTTTTCTTTTGATGCTAAGATCACTGTAATTATTGAATCTAAATATTTGAATACTTATTCTATTGATAACTTACTTGGATCACTCATTACTTATAAATAAGAGGTGAATCAAAGAAACCTTGATGCAGATGTTAAAAAGAAAGAGAAAACTGTGGCGCTGAAGGCCAACAATGCGGACACTGATTCTTCTAGGTTTGAAAGTGATGATGTTGCCTTCTTCACTAGGCAATTCAAAAACTTTTTAAGGAAGAATAACAAGTACCATCAGAAGTTAAAAAAGGTAAGGATAAAAAAAAATTTAAAAGTTCTAATCTTATTTGCTATGAATGCAGGAAGCCTAGATAGGTCAAAGCTGATTGTCCTACACATAAGGATCACTCAAGAAAAAAGAAAGGTGAGGAGAAACCAAAATACAAGAAGGATAAGAAGCAGAACCAAAAGGCATTTTGGGCAGATTCTGCATGTGACTCATCTGAGACTGAAGCTGAAGAGGAGATAACAAACTTATGCTTAATGGGTGATCATCATGTTCAGTCTGATCAAGAAGAGAAATCCAAATTAACCTATGATAAATTACTCGAAAATTGTGAGAAAATTTATGCATCATATAAAAAACTTAAAAAATCGCATGCTAGTTTAAAATTAAAGTTTTTGAATTTGCAAAAAGAGCATGAAGTTTTAAGTAAATAACACACTCAACTTAATAGCAATTACATGTCTTTACTTGATTAGTTTGATTATTTAAATAAAAAGCATTCTAATTTAATAATTGAGTATGATTCACTAAAAGCAAATCTCAAAACATTTGAAAATAATAAACCAATATTTCATGCATCACATAAAAGGAAGCATCACCACCTAAGTAGATTAGTAAATCCTTTTCCTGGAGTTAGATATTTTTCATGTGGCATGCTAGGACACATTTCACACACTTGCACTGTTCATCATAGTACACATTGGGTGTGGAGACCTAAATTGCATAATCCATAGCATAATACACATACATTGCATTCTTCTTTTCATAAGAAGGGACCCAAACTTGTTTGGGTTCCTAAATCAAACATTTGATATCTTGTAGGCAAACTCTCATAAAAGGCCTCGTGAGATAATGTGGTACCTTGACAGCGGATGCTCGTGATATATGACTGGAGATGCCAATCAATTCATTTTGCTGGAGACCAGGATAGGAGGCAAGGTTACTCTTGGAGGCAACACCACCAAGAAAGTGGTGGGCTCATGTATAATTGGAAATTCCAAGAACTTTTTGATTGAAAATGTTTTTCTTATAGATGGACTAAAACACAACTTGCTCAACATCAGTCAGCTTTGTGATAAGGGCTTCATCATAATATTCTTGGCAAATACTTGCATTATAAGCTTAAATAATAATACTATTTTGCAAGAAAAGTGGATCAATAATGTTTACATGCCTGACTTAAATAATATTGAATGTGCTACTTCATTTTGCTTAAAAACTATTGCTGATTAAATAATAATACTATTTTGCAGGAGATTATTTCATGCCAGTATGAAAACTCTTAAGAGAGTGACCCAAAAAAGACCTAGTTATAGGTGTCCCCAAGCTTAAATTCTCTAAAGACCACCTTTGTGATGCCAGTGTACTAGGGAAGCAAGTCCAATCCTCTTTCTACTCTATTAAAGATATTAGCACCTCATAACCTTTAGAAGTCCTTCATATGGATTTGTTTAGACCCATTAGTACTACCAGCTTAGAGGGGAAAGTCTATGGTTCTGTGATTGTCGATGACTACTCGAGGTTTACTTGGACTAGATTTCTGTCACATAAGAATGAGTCTTTTGATGAGTTTAGATCCTTCTTCACTTGGATTCAAGAAAAGTTAGGTTATGAGATCTTGACCATCCATAATGACCATGGGGGAGAATTTGAAAATGAGAGATTTGTAGACTTTTTTGAGGATAAAGGTATTAGTCACAACTTCTCAGCTCCTAGGACCCCTCAGTAGAATAGGGTAGCTGAAAGAAAAAATAGGACCTTAGTTAAGGCCGCTAGAGCCATGCTTGCTGAGTATTCACTTCCAAAATACTTCTGGGCTGAAGTGGTAAACTCAGCTTATTATGTGTTAAATAGGGTAAATGTTAGAGCCAAACATGATAAAATATCCTATGAGATCCTTAAGGGTAGGACACCCAATCTTTCCCACCTCTATGTCTTTGGTTGTAAGGTTTTCATTCATAATAATGGGAAGTCACACCTAGGGAAATTTGACCCAAAATCTGATGAAGGAGTGTTCTTAGGCTATTCAAGTGTTAGGAAATCCTTTAGGGTGTTTAATAAAAGGACATTGGTGGTGGAGGAGACTACTCATGTAGTGTTTGATGAATCTGATCCTAAGGAATCTAGAATTGAAGATGAAGATGGTGTTAGAGAGATTCCAAAGGAGTTGAAAATTTGGAGAAGAGGGTAGAGTCCCAAATCACTGAAGGAGTCGGTGAGATCACCCAAGGAGTAGAAAATTCAAATATAGAGGAAATGGTTGATCCTACACACACTTTGCCTTGGTATTAAGATGTTCCTTGAGTCATCCTAAAGAACTGATCTTAGGAGACCCTTCTAAAGGGGTTATGACTAGGCATGGACTTATGAAGGAAGTGAACCACTTTGCCTTTATCTCAATGACTGAACCCCCCAACATTAATCAAGCCTTATCTAATGAGTTTTGGATCATAGCCATGTAAGGGAAATTAAACCAATTTGTTAGGAATAATATTTGGGAGCTTGTAGAAAGACTAAAGAGATAAAGTGTAGTTGAAACCAAATGGGTCTTTAAGAATAAGATGAATGATTCTAGTGTGGTGGTTAGGAATAAGACAAGATTGGTAGCTAAGAGGTACAACCAAATAGAAGGGATTGCTTTTGAGGAGACCTTTACCCCTGTAGCTAGATTGGAAGCCATTAGAGTGCTACTAGCATTTTCCTGTTATAAGGGATTTAAGTTTTACCAAATGGATGTGAAGAGTGCCTTTTTAAATGGGGTAATAAAAGAGGATGTGTTTATAGAGCAACCCCCAGGTTTTGAAAGTTTCCAATTTTTAAATCATATTTTGAAATTAAAAAAAAGGCCTTATATGGATTAAAACAAGCACCAAAAGCTTGGTATGTGAGGATTAGCACATTTTTACTAAAGAGGGATTTTGTTAAGGGAAGTGTAGAAACCACCCTTTTTCTGAGGAAAGTAGGAGATGAGTTACTCATTGTTCAGATCTATGTTAATGATATATTTTTAGGATTTTCTGATAAAAAGCTATGTGATAATTTTTCTAAAACAATGAGTAAGGAATTTGAGATGAATATGATGGGAGAGTTATCCTACTTTTTGGGATTTAGTATAAGATAATTAGATAATAGAACCTTTATAAGTCAATTAAAGTACATTAAGGACATCTTGAAGAAATATGAAATGGATAAAGCCAAGCCAATAAATACTCCCATGATTTCTAATATTCAGTTGGATAAGGACTCAAGTCCTGGATGGGAAAAATGGATTAACACTGTCGTTGCCAGGTCCCAAGTCTTGGATAAGAAAAGTAAAGGGTTGCGTTAGGTAGTCGACAGCCAGCATAAAACTTGTCAAATAATAATGACATGAATCCTTTAAAAAATTGTGCTAATGCTAGGGTGTCCCCAGGAAGCTACGCACTGTATGGCATGAATACAGTGACAAGTATGCAAGGGCTGCTGCACCGACGCCTGGGTGCAGTGTTAAATAGGCAAGGTTCCCACGTCAAGGACAGATGTGGGGAAAGAAGCTAGTCCATAAAACTAAAATTAGGGTAGAAACTTAGAATATAGGTTCTCTTACAAGAAAATTAATGGAATTAATAAATATTATGATTCATAGGAAGTTAAATATTTTGTGCATTCAGGAAACTAAATGGGTTGGAGAGAAGGTTAAAGAAATTGATAGTTTAGGACTTAAACTTTGGTATTCGGGTAGGAGTCGTACTAAAAATGGTGTAGGTGTTATTATAGATAAGATTTTAAAGGATAATGTTATAAAAATTAATAGGATTAGTGATAGATTTATAGCTTTAAAGATTGTTGTCGATGATAAGATTATTAATATTATAAGTGCTTATGCTCCTCAATAGGTTTGGACTTGAGTTCTAAATTAAAATTTTGGAATGACTTAAAAGAATTAATACAAAAGATACCTTTGGAAAAAAGAGTTTTTATTGGAGGAGATTTAAATGGACATATTAGTAGAGAGGTAGATGATTTTAAAAGCATTCATGGTGGCCATGGATTTGGAACGACGAATGAAGGTGGCAAGACAATATTGGATTTTTGTTTAGCTTATGATTTTTTAGTTGTTAATACCTTATTTAAGAAAAGGAATGAGCTTCTCATCACTAATAAAAATGGATATAGTACAACCCAGATTGACTATTTTCTTATTAGAAAATTAAATTGTTAGATTGCAAAGATTGTAAAGTTATTCCGAGTGAAAATTTATGTACCCAACATCAATTATTAGTTTCGGACTTTAAGATGAAGGGGCATAAAATAAAAAATAAAGTAAAATGGTTTTCTAGGATTAGATGGGGGCATTTAAAGAATATTAATAAAAATATTTTTGAGAATAAAATTTTATATCTTAATATTTTGTCTGTGCATGAGGATGCTAATGTTATGTGAGAAAAAGTGGCTAGTGATATAAAAAATTTTGCAAAAGATGTCCTTGGAGTATCAAAGGGAAAAGCTCCTATTAGTAAAAATAGTTGGTGGTGGAATCCAAATGTGCAAGAAAATATTAAAAATAAGAAGTTTTGTTATAAAAATTGGTTTAATTTTAAAAATTCTGATAATTGGGAAATATATAAAGTGGCTCGTAAGGATGCTAAGAAAGCAATATGCGATGCAAAGGCATTAGATTTTAGTGATTTATATAATAGATTAGATACTAAGGAGGGAGAAAGATATATGTATAAGTTAGCCAAACAAAGAGATAGGAGTAGTAAGGATTTAGTTTAAGTGAAGTGTATTAAGGATGTAGATCAAAAAATACTTTTCTTATAAGATGATATTCAAAAAAGGTGGATGAGATATTTTGCTAAACTTTTTAATGAAGATTGTGAAAATAAGATTGACTATAATGACCTTAGCACCCTAAATGAAAATAAAGATTTCTGTTTTATCGGTGCATTAGTAAAACTGAAGTTAGATAGGCTTTAAAGAAAATGAAGGGTGGAAAAGATGTTGGACCTGATGATATTCCAATAGAGGTGCGGAAATGCTTAAGATGAAGGAATTTCATGGCTTACTAAAGTTTTTAATACTATTTTGAAGACTAAAAAGATGCCAGATAAGTGGAGAATGAGTGTGTTAATTCCTATTTTTAAGAATAAAGGTAATGCACAAGATTGTGCGAATTATAGAGGTATTAAGTTAATCTGTCATACTTTAAAACTATGGGAGCGAGTTATGGAGCATAGGTTGTGGCGTGATACTAATGTTTCTCAAAATCAATTTGGATTCATGCCAGGTAGGTCAAGTATGGAAGCCATACATTTATTAAGAGGTTTGATAAAGAAATCTAGAGAAAATAAGGAGCATCTGCATATGATATTTATTGATTTAGAAAAAGCATATAATAAAGTTCCAAGAGAAGTGCTATGGAGAGTTCTTGAAAAGAAAGGAATCAATAATGCTTATATTCAAATCATTAAAGATATGTATGCATGAGCTATTACTTGTGTTCAAACACAAGGTGGTTTGATCAAATATTTCCCTATTTTGATTGGGTTACATCAAGGATCAGCCTTAAGCCCATATCTTTTTGCTTTACTCATGGATGTTCTCACTAGACATTTGCAAGAGGATGTTCCTTGCTGTATGCTTTTTGCTGATGATATTCTTCTTGTTGATAAGACTAGAGAGGGAGTTGAAGGTAAACTTGAATTATGGATGTAAACCTTAGAGTCTAATGGTTTTCGCTTGAGTAGATCTAAAACAGAATAAATGGAGTGTAATTTTAGTAGTAATAGACCTAGTGAGGGGATTGTGACTTTGGGCGATCAAGTCATTAATAAGAGTACACGTTTTAGATATCTTGGATCTATTATTCAGAGTGATGGTGAAATAGATGGGGATATTATCAACAGAATTCAAGTTGGATGGTTGAAGTGGAGGAATGCATCGGGCTTGTTATGTGATAGAAATGTACCCCTCAAACTTAAGGAAAAATTCTATAAGATGGTAGTAAGGCCTGTAATGCTCCAGTAGAAGATAAGATTAGAGAGAGTCGCCTTAGATGGTTTGGTCACATAAAATGGTAGCCTTTCGATGATTCAGTTAGGAGAGTAGAGGTATTAGATTTTACTTATATTAAGAAAGGTAGAGGTAGACCTAAAAAGACTTGGTTAGAAAATATTAGGAATGACCTTTCTTTATTAGATTTAAACAAGAATTTGACTTTTAATAGATTTAAGAGAATTCTTAGATATCTTTTGGAGACCAAAAACTTAGGAATCTGGTATCCTAGGCACAGCACTTCTTTTGATATTATTGGATATTTTAATACTAATTTTACAGGATGTAGGGTGGATAGAAATAGCACTTCTGGAACTTGCCAATTCATAGGACAATCTTTAGTCACCTGGTCTAGTAGAAAACAAAACTCTGTTGCACTTTCCACTGTTAAAGCTGAGTACATTGCCTTAGGAAATTATGTGGCCCAAGTCCTTTAGTTGATGCAATGAATTCTAGATTTAGGATTACCTATAGGCATAATTTCAATCATTTGTGATAACACTCGTGTCATCTACATCTCTAAGAATCCTATCTAACATTCAAGGACCAAACACATTGACATAAGGCATCACTTTATTAGAGACCATGTGACCAAAGGAGACGTTGAGTTACACCATGTGACAACTGAGAATCAATTGGCTGACATCTTTACTAAAGCACTGGCTTTTGACACTTTTAGCATCTTAAGGACTAGATTGGGTGTGATTGACATAAATGCATGAACATGATGTTTACTGAATTCTGAATTTTCCTTTTTTGCTTTTCCTTTCTTCTTTTGTTCACTTCACCTTATTTGTTTTACTTTTTATGAGCTTTTGTTTCTTTTTATTTTTATTTTTGTTACTTTAGTTTTTTTATCACTGTTGAAATGATATTTTATATATGTTTTTATTTTTTAAAAATTTGTAGTTAATATTTTATATCTCTTAATCTATTAAATGGAGAAAATAATGTTGATTGTTTCTCTTTCTCTAACCTCTTTTAGTGGTGTAATTTTTTTTTAAACAAAAGTTTATCTCAAATAAAAAATTAGACTTTGCGATTGAGATCTTTTATATCTTGCTACAGTAATCTATCTTATATTTATAATGTTCAAAGCCTTTATATTACTTTCAAGTTTTCTCATCATCCAAAAAATCAGCCTGGAAGATTAGTTAAAAATAGAAACCCTAATTAGGGCATTCTGGTTAAGGCAACCATCATTAAGCACATCACCCTGGATGATATTCATTTCGGCCATGATGATAGGCTCAAATCAGAACGAATCAGCTGCCAGATCTATTTAGGTAGCTTTTATTTTTGAACAACGTACAGGACATCATTCTAGACAATGCAATGTTATTATGCCTAAATTAATATGGTAATTAAGGAAAGCAATTAAGGTTTGATTGCTCGTTCATATCATCCTAGACGATTACATGATAGGCCAGGATGATTAGTTCAAAAACCTTAGTTATTCCTGGATGATCAAACATCAGCCACTTCTATTCAGGGCAATATTCTGGATGATATTTAATAACTTGTACTAATCTTATAGGACGATATACTATCAACCTAAATGATATGAACAAAAACCTTCTAATCACCCCAAATCATCCTAGCTGATTGAGCTAAATTTGTACTAATCTTACAGGACGAGATTCATATTGTCCTTGACGATAAAGTCGGTTTATTACAATTAAGAGCTATTCTAAAGCTCTTCTATTTAAGACCTCTTATTCTACCTAAGATATCATCTTTTGCTACTATTCTGACCTGAGAGAGCCAAGAGGAGAGGGAGAGCGAGGGAGAGAGAGATAGAGGATCTTGTGAAGGGGAGTTTATGAGGGGTTTCACAATGGTTGCTCCAAGTAAGGATCTGTCATCATCTTCTCCAGTCGTCATCCCTAATTCCTTGGGGGTTCTAGAGAGATCTACTTCAGCAACTGATCAAGGTTCTCTACCTACTTTCGAAGGAAGCAAAAGGAGTTGAGTTCTCTACCTGCTTCAGGAGGAAGCAAAAGGAGTTGGGTTCTCTACCTTACTGGGGTTGGTGAAAAGGTGGTTTGTACAGGCTTCTCCACCTTGCTGTGGGAGCAAAAGGAGAGTCACTGAGTTTAGTGCAATACTCAGAGGGTGCCATTGGGGAGTGGACGTAGGTCGAGTTGACCAAACCACTATAAATTTTTGTGTTTTTTATTATTGCTTCCGCATTTAATTTTTGCACTTTGATTTCTTTGTGATGAACTTTGGTTTGAGTTTATGTTTTGATTAAAGAATTTTTTAAATACCAATTAACCCCCCCCCCCCCCCCTCCCTCTTGGTTAGCCTTAGGCTAGTTCATAAGGGCTTAACATCCCTATCGAACTTTCAAAGATCACATGCACACTTAGCTTAATGTGTATAAATGCATTTATCTTAATATCAATTTATTAGTGAAACCTAATTCACCTTGTATAAATGACATATGATTTTCAATAAATCATTTAAAACTAAAATTAAATAAAATTTTTGAAATGAAATGCTTTCAACCCAAAATTTAAAGAAATTTAAAGGAAAAATAAAAGCCCAATTAGAAACTTTATAAATAAGTATTAATTTTAAATTTAAAAATATAATAAATAAATAAAATAAATATTTAAATATATAAAAAATTTCTCAAATGATTTGAAACTCTTGTAATCAATTTTAAAGATCATTCCTTATCTCTTGTGAGGATTTCAAGTGGTTTACAATTGATTTGGTTCAAAAATTAAAAATAGCCTAATTACTTGAATTTTAATTCAATTAAAAGGGCTATTTTTATAAATTTAATAAATAATTATAAAGTAATTTGCATTCAAATCCAAATTAAATTTAGAATATATTAAAAATCATAAATAACTAAAATCTTAAATAAAATAAAATTCAAAGTTTGGTCAAACCTAATTAATATAGGAAAATAAATAATAAAGAAAATTTGTATAAATAAAAAATTAGTTATTAATCAATTAAATAAACCAAGATTGGAGCACAAATAGTAAAAATAAAATAAAATTGAGCCTATGACATGTTGATCAAGAACCCTTGGCACTTAATGGTTATTAAGCACTATAATCTTTAAAATCTAAAAAATAAATTCTAATATTTAAAATATATCTTTTAAAAAAATCCTTAATTATAAACACTAAAATTTAAATTAAAATAAAATCCATTTGGCCTATAAGAAATTAATATTAAAATAATAAATAACATTCAAAAATAAAAACTAAACCCTATCCAAACCACACAGTTATTACATATACTTATATGGTTTGATAGCGCTACTAACACTAGCTTGCGCTAGGCTAGTGGTATGGTTTATTTTATTTGGAGTTGCTTGCCTAGAGGGTATTCATGTTTGGTGTGTTTACTTTCTATACTGTGTATGTCATATTTACATTTCTATTGGTTCATCTTAGGCTCTCTAGAGTCGCATTAGGATCATAGATCATATTTTATTTTATACGCATGCACCTACCATTGCATTATAATTCTATATTGTATATACATTATTTATATTTATGTACAAAATAGATTGTATCTAGGTTGTACTGTAAATGTGTAAATATAAATATTCAAGATTCATGTATAGCTAGATTGAGTTACATAGTGTTAAGGGTTATAAAAAGATTAAAGATGATTAATTATATTTATAAAACTTCAAAAAGCAAATGATTCTTCTTCCTTTCAAGATCAATATCTTTTGATATCTTGAAGAAGATCTTGGAGCATGAAGATAAAACTAAAGTAATAATCATATTTAAATCTACTTTATATATGAATAGAAATCTAGGCTTGTTGTGGTTGAGCCTGGCCACCTATAGTTAGCAACAGATCCATGGTTGTACTCAATTTATATTATAAATGAATAATGATTTTAAGTACTTCTTTCATACATCATTACGTTATGCTATGTTATATTTCTTTTTTTATTAAAGATTCCTAATTAAAGTTTTTAGAACTAAATATCCTTGATTCCTAAGATAGAGCCATCTTATATTGCATTCATAGGGAGATTAATTAGTTCTTAGGATGTTAGCCAGCATATCACTCTAGGAAGACATAAGCTTAGATCATAGACACTCTTCATTCTTTTCCTTATCCCTTGGCGAGTTATCCAATCATAAAAAAAAGATTAAATTTTAAATCCTAAATATAAAATTTAAATTCTAAATCTCTTTTAAATTTTTATGGAACCCAAAATTTGATAAACTATTTACAAATTTAGAAAGTCTAGTATTTACTTTAATTAAAGTATTATAAAGACTTGTCTTGGGATGTAATTACTTATATAGGCTTGCCTTTGAGGGAGTCTAGAACCTAGTAAAATAATAACCCTATATTTATTCATATTTAAGGTAGGAGAAGAATCTTGTGGATGCAAAGTATATCTATATATATTAGTTTATACATTCATATTCAAATTGTAGGAGAATGTTTTTTTTTTTTTTATAAGATGAATAGAAAATTTATTATATTGAGTTTTAATATGAAATTAAATGGTTTCTCTTTTCAAATCAATAGTCCAACATTCATTTAACTTTTGAGGTAATGGATATTATGAAATACAAAATTGTCTAAAGAAACACTAAACCAAATCACTCTGAGTGGCCCCATAAAACTTGTCCACTTCCTACTAGATTACAACCAAAAAAGCTTTGTTTGTTCAGACTATACTATTAAGATCATACAATACAAAATTAACTTTGATTCATCCCCTTGATTTTAGGTTCCAAAAAGTTCAATTCAATCATATAGTATATTATGATTCATATTGTACGAAGTGGTTTCTCTTGCATAAATAATAAAATTTTGAATTTACCTTTTTTAAGATATTTCAAAATTTTAACAATTTGAATTTTTATAGTTTATTACCTCATATGATATGAATCATATTGTACAATTAGTTATGCAAATATTTAATTTCAATTTTAAAATAATGAATCCCACTTGATTTTAAGAATATGAAAAATTACAAATCTTTTTGTATAGAATGAACCAAATCGTTCAGTACAATCAGGTCAAAAAAGGAAGTGTTATAGCTAACTCTATTTAAGTTTTATAACTTTACTTGTGTGAGTGTCTATGTCGTTGTTCAACTCATTTCATGCCTAAGCATAAAAAAAATTAAGGAAAAGAAAAAAACACAATTAGAAATAGACACACACACTTTATTTCTGAATCTTCAGTGCATTGATTGATTTCCTTCGCTTTTGACTCTTTTAGCCTTAGTAATTCTTTTGGCTTGAATCTATCACTTGTTTTCTTTCAATAGTTATGAAAAAAAAATTCTTGCACACACAATTTTATTAGTAGTTAATAAAACCAATAGTCTGTAGTTATCAAAACCTAAAGAATACACCAAGCTCATGGGGTTCAACAATCTCATCTTTTATGATGGCAAACACTTTTAGTTGTAATGAAAAAATCCTAAATAGTTTTAATATTTCCTCCCTCTTATGTGACGCTTTCAAAATAAAAATAAAATATGGGAAAAATGTTCTTTAATTTATTTTATTTTATTAATATTTTATGAACCAAATAAAATGCACCTAAAAAATAAAAAGAAAGTTAAATAATTTTTATTGATATAAAAGATACATATAAGGCATGTACAACCAAACTTCTCCCTTTCTTACATCTCCAAAAAGAGGAGTAACTAAAAATGGAAAAAGAATATTTTGAAATATACAAAAACAAAACTAGTATCTAAATGGCCACTAATCAAAAGGTGGTGGAGTTGGCTAAAAATATCTATGAAGTAGTGAAAATTATTCATGGAACACCTCTCAGTCATCGTGGAGCTAGGGGTGCAGATCTCTAGTTCTTTATTGCTTTGTTTAATTTTCTGATCCACTTGGAGATCAATGTGAGTAATGTGGTTAGTCTATGCATCATTTAGATATTTATACAAATATGTTTGTGGAGGAGGCAGCTAGATTGGTGATGCTCCACCTTCTTCTTCTTCTTCTTCTTCTTTTTCTTCTTCTTCTTCTTCTTCTTCTTCTTCTTCTTCTTCTTCTCAATTTTCCTTAAGTGTACCTATAGATGAATATCACTACAATAAGATGGAATGAGTTGTTTAAGAAGTACAAATCAACATAATCAGGTTATGTAGGGAAAGTGAGATTGTATTTACACTCTAAAACATAATCAATAATATGTCCTAATGCAAGAATTGTTTTTTTTTTTTGGATGGGCTAAATGACTCCAAATTGTAATAAGATTTTATATGTATTAGATAAACATATTAACAATATTAAATTTATTTCCAATCATATAAAAATAAGTAACAATAGATAAAATAGGGGTTATAATAATTCTATCACCAGCATTGCGATGATAATATGTCAAAGTATGTGTTGGATAATACATACATTCAACATCATCATGCTGACTAGAGGCTGATGTTAGGGCTAGGGTGAGTTCTTAAGGGTCATATTTATAACAGACAAATTATAGTGCAAGACTACTAATATGTAATGGAGTTTAGTGTTGGTATAGTAAATACATAGATGATTATGGAAGTTTTGGCATGTGATGGCTACTTAATGAGGACATAGTATTGATTACATGGATGTCCTACTATTAATGATGCAATAATTTGAAAAGAATTTCAGAAGAAGATCATTGTTATAGTGGAAGGAAAGGGAAATAATAAACTATAGAGTGGTGGTAGAAAACAAGTCAAGTAGCTGAAAGACTTGTTTTTCTTGATCTAAAAACTTCTAGTCATTGAAAAATGGCTATTAATAATGTATATATGCTTTAACATCTTTGTCATCTATGAATCTAGCATCTGTTTGGGATCGGTAGCTAGGGATCATTCATGTTATCTTATTTTCCATTCGAAGACTAAAAGTGAGTGTTATACTAGTAGATTAGAGGTTTAGAGTCATTTAAAAGGAAAATACAAACCCTTCATATACCCTTGGATTGATTATAGAGTATAAAAGGGATTATACTGTGTGATCAGTTCATAAAAAATCATCCCATTAGTTACTTTATGAAGATTGGTCAAATCATGCAATCAGTCAATATCGTATGGCACAATCTTTAGCTTTAAATAATCCTTTCATACAGGTGGTTGAATCTTTGAGTAACTCAAATCATTTAGTATAATGAATTGTTTTTACTATACAATTTAAAATAATGGATCATATAAGTCAAGTTAATTATGTAATTATGACCATTAAAATATATGATTCCACTTTTTATTTTATGATATAATGGGGGTTCATATAGTACGATAAGCAATAAATACATATCTTATTTCATAAAATGTGAAATTTTGACTTTTGGAATCATGCCTTTCTATGTGTAATGTGCAATATGATGTAACCTATGTATTATCATTTCTAATGATCATAGCCTTTGGTTACATGCAAGAAATAGATGTCAATCTCACTAATGTAAATAACACACAATGACAACTTAATATAATATATGCACATGCAAACAAAAACAACACCAATAACAATAACAACAATAATGAATAAAACATATGCATGTACATAAAAAATCAATTAATAAAAAAGTTTTGCATAGATTAATATCCTTCAAAATAATCTTAGAACTTAAATTATTGATTCCTAATCTTTTCCAATGTCCATTTAATATCTCAAAATGCAAATGTTGGTAAAGATGTTAGTTGATGTTAAGTGTCAATGAATTAAACATCCAAATCTCCTTTTTGACACATGGTACCAAATGAAATGATGAATTATATCTATATACTAGGTGCATGAATGTTGTATAGGATTTTAGTGACGAATATTACACTTGTATAACCACACATTTTATGTATCACATCCACCTTTATTCGAAAATCAAGAGATTTTTACTTTAGCCATATAACATGATCAACACAATTTCCTACTGTAACATACTCTACTTCAGCAATGGATAAGCCTACTAAGTTCTACTTCTTACTTAACTAGTAAACTAAAGATTGCTCTATGAACTGGCATGTTTCTAACGTACTCTTTCTATCTATATTACATCCTACAAAATCTTAATTTGAATATTTAACTAATTCAAATGCTAAGCTATTCCAAGTATACTAGATACCTGCATTTGGTATGCCCATAAGATATCTCAGGATTCTCTTAATTATGATCATATGGGATTCCTTAGCTTCAACCTGAAACATAGCACATAGACAAATACTAAACATAATGTAAGAAGTACTTACAAAAAAATGAAGTAATGAGCCTATTCTTCCTTTAGACTACTTTTGATGAATGAGATTTCCATCTAGATCCTTATCTAATTGAGTAGTCGGGCTGATGGGTGTGTTCATACTTTTGCATCCTTCCATATCAAATTTCTTTATAATTTCCTTTATATACTTTGTTTGGCTTAAAAAGGTCAAATTTTCTCTTTGCTTGACATTAAATTCTAAATAGTATGTTAGCTTTCCCATCATACTTGTTTCAAACTCACTTCTATAGTGGGTAAAAAATAATTATAGAAATTATCATTAGTTGATCTAAAAAGAAATTCATCCACATAGATATGAATAATTAATATATCATCCTTAATTCTCATTATAAATAATGTTGTATCTATTATGCCGTTAATAAAAGATTGTTTGATGAGAAAGGTATTTATCTTATCGTATAAGCTCTAGGTATCTATTCCAATCCCTATAGTACCATTCTGAACTTATAGACATGATTAGGGAATGTTAAACTCTCAAACTTGAGGTCTTTTCTACATACGCTTCTTCTTTTATTATCCCATTTATAATGCACTCTAAGCATCCATCCAAAATCTTTCAAATCCTTTAAAATAAGATAATTTTAATAGTACCCAAATGTCCTCTAATCTAGCTACTAGTTTAAAGGTTTCCTCAAAGTGTAACACCCACCATTTGATTTTAGCCCTTCGCAACTAACTTAGCTTGTTTTATTATAATTAATCCAATCCAAAGTCATTTAATTTGTTCTTTAATACCCGTTTTATCCTTACAACACTCTAGTTTATTAATAGCCACTATCTCCCATGCATCATTTCTTATAATTTTTTTTGCATCACTATAATCTAGTATTCATCCATCAAGGCTTTATCTACACTAGTGGGCTCTACCACAAAAATGATGGCATTATGGCTAATCTCTTTCCTAACTCCATGTCTAGTCTATACTCCTATGGATGGGTCTCCAATGATTAGATCCCTATGATGACTAGAAGCATATATCCACTCTCTATACATGGGTTCCTAAGTCTTCTCTTTATTCTCTAAGTGTATGTTCTCAATTCTAGTAGTGATGACACCCTTATCTTCTTCTCTTTTTTTTTTGGTGGAGTATCCTTATAGGTTTCATCAAATATTATATGGGAGGACTCCTCTATTACTAGCATTTTTTATTAAAAACTTTATAGCTATTTCCTATAACTAGGTATAAAAAACAAACTAATTAGAATTTTCTTCAAATTTTCTTAAATTTGATTTTTTATTATTTCATACATAACATTTGCATTCAAAAACATACATGTGAGAATTATTTAGTGTTCTACCCTTTAAAATCTCAAATGAGGTTTATTCAATTTGTATTTGATATTTACCATATTTAAAAAAAATAACAAGTGATATTTACTACCTCAGTTCAGAGGTAATTAGATAATATATACTCATTTAACATAGTTCTAGAATCTTTAACCAAGGTCCTATTTTTCCTCTACACTGCAAAATTCTTCTAGGGCGTTCTATCTATAGTAAATTTTTTTCTATATTTCTACTTCTTAGGAAAAAGATTCAAATATATCATTCACCAATTCTTCTCCTAGACCATTTTTTATGGTGGAAATGGTGCCTCCTAATTTTCTTTGAATCAAGGTTGAAAATATCCTAAACTCTCCAAACAAAGAACTTCTATTTGCTACAAATTTAATCAAGTGAACAAAGTGAAATCATCAACAATGACAAGCCCATCCCATTGAAAGTGCTCTGATGACACTAGAAAGTTCGTTAGGGATGTTAAGCCTTATAGAACTGGCCCAAGGCTAAATATAGAGAGTGGTGAATTGGATAACTTTAAAACCAAAGTTAAAACTCAAACCAAAATCACCACAGAAATCAAAGTGCGGAAGAAAATAATGCGGAAGCAATAAAAAGAAAGAACACATCGAATTTATAGTAGTTCGGTCAAACTTTGACCTACGTCCACTCCTTGGAGGCACCCTGCAAGTATTGCACTAAACTAAGTGCCTCTCCTTTAGCCCCACAGCTAGGTGGAGAAGCCCTTACAAAATCACTTCCACCTTCCCCGGTGCGGCAGAGTCGCGCGGGTCCTTTGACACCAAAGAGATCTTCTTCTTTGGTGAACTTCCCTCGAGACAAGCCTTAAATCCGACAGTATTAAGATGCAAGCCTGCCGGAGCAACCGTGTGGAATTTCCTCCACACTCCCTTGAGTCCACCCTCATAGGATCTTCTCCCTCTTAGACTTCACCTGTTCCTCACCCCCTTTCAAGCTTTCTCTTCAAGTCTCCCCCACAAGAACGAAGCTACAATGGCTGACAAAGACACTTACAAAGTATCATGTCAAGCTTAAATAGAAAAGCTCAAAACAAGTTCATTAATGCAAGTTGCTGATATTATCATCCAGGATGATAGATATATCGTTCTGGTCGATCAGTACAAATTCAGCTCATCAGCCCGGGACGATTTGGGATGATTAGAAGAAAATTGGTTACATCGTCCTGGCCGATATCACGATCGTTCAGGCCGATTAGTTTTAAATTGATTTCAATCGTCCTGATCATCGCCCTGAATTCGAGCTGTCCAATGTAAATCATCCAGGACATCATCTCGGCCGATCCATTGATCGTCCTGGATGATGTGATCGTATCAATCAACCATTAATGCTTTCCAAAGATACCAGATCAATTTAAGCATAATTGAGTGAAATCGGCCTTGACGATATGAATATCGTCCTGGATGATTTCCTAAAACAAAGAATTCCTAAATTGATTATGGCGGCTGATTCTTTCTGAATTGAGACTATCATCCTAGCCGATATAGGTATCGTCCAGGCCGATCCACTAACGACAGCTGCCTTAATGAGGATGCCCTAATTAGGGTTTTTGCTTTTGAACAGATTATCCCGGCCGATATAAATATCGTCCATGACGATGTTACCAAAAACAAAAATCTAACAGAGAATCTTCCAAGTTACAAATCATCCGGTGCCTCACCAAATATAACAAACTCAAGAAAGGAAAAAGAGTACAAACTGACTCAGACCTAGTCTACCCAATCTTGAGCTGATTCCAAATTGTAGTCTGATCGTGTGAACCTGAAATGTCAGTACATAAGGCAGTCGTAGAGAAATAAGAATATTTGCTATCATCAAAATCATAAACCATTGATCCGCAACAATCTCCCCCTTTTTTATGATGGCAAACAATTCAATTTGAATTTTCAAAAAAAATAATTTCTCCTAATCTCCCCCTCACTAGAATAAACCCTTTCAAAAAAAAGGGGAGATAAAAATATTTTTGTTGTTTTTAATTTGTTGAAAAGAAAAAAAAAGGATACAAATTCAACATTACGTTCTCCCCCTTTGACATTATCAAAAAGAGAGAAGGCACAAAAAAACAAAATGAACAAAAGAAAAAAAAACATTCCCTGATGTAGTGAAAAAGCAAATATTCTTAAAATGAGAAAGTTACCTCTTAGTTTTAATAAAAAAACTTAGTAGAATTGGATTGACAACGCATAGCCCAGAAAAGGTTAGAAATTCAGAATTTGATAATCCAAACTCAAGTTTTTTAAAAAGGCTCAAAAACTTTTTAATTCAATATCTAAATCAAGGAATAAATTAGAGAAAGAAACAATCATTTTTCAAAAACTCCTTCCATAAAATACATCTAATAGAATATCAATGCACGAATTGTTGAATCAAGAATCAAGATTTTCAAACTCAAGTATCGAAAGTACCAAGGGTTTTCTTAAGCTTTTAAGAAGTACAAGAATGATAAGCATTAAACTTTATGGACTCATTTTATGCCTCTTGACAATTGGTTGGTGCATTGCGCATCTTTTGATACACTTTGTGTATTCTATATTTTTTAATTTGGCGCTTTGCGCATTTTTTATTTTTGGCATCATTGGCCAATATTTTTTTTTTTTGACTATGCTACCTTTCCGAAATCTTAAATACCAAAAGTAAACCCATACTATTGATAAAGTGAATTTCTTGATTAAGAAAATTTTGAATTAGATTTGCAAAAAGATTCCTATGCGATAAATAAAATGTAGGGAGATAAAAAAATTGTTTCAAAAACCAATTTAAAAGATGAAAAAGATTTTAAATCAAAAGTAGAACAATCTCTTTTAGGAAACAGAGATTGAGAGTCAAACACATGAGTTTCCTTCCTTTGACTGTTTTTAGAGAAGTCAATCGCAACTTACCAAAGAGTTCAAGAAAAAACAGGAAGTAGATTTTTCATATTTAGAAAAGTAAATGTGTGTGTTGATCAGAAAAATAAATTTCATGAAATAAGAAAAGAAAAAAAAGAAGAAAAAAAATAAAAACAAAACACAATAAAGAAGACTTTTTAACCATTATCTCTCTCCTAGTCCGATGCTTCAGAAACTAGGTTTTCCCATGAGATTTTTTGCTTTTCATTATTTCTCCAATTTAAATTTAGCTTTTCCTTACCCTTTTCTTTCGTAGGAAGAATTCTTAAATCAGGGCATTGATTTTTCATATGTCCAGGCTTCCTACAACGAAAGCAAATAACATCAGAAGAAATATGAATTTCCTTACCATTTTTACCTTTTTTCCACTTTTGCTTATGCTTTGGTGAGCTTTGTGATTTGCTTGACAAGTCATCACAAACTAAGCTATCTTCTTCTCTATCTTCCATTTTCAAAACAATCATTTCACCTGCATCCAAAAGTCTTTGATCCAACCCTTGCTCGTAGGCAATGAGTGAGATAATCAAATTATCAATAGAATATACATTCAAATTTTTAGATTCACAAATAGCAATAACTTTAGTATTAAATTTATCTAATAGACAACGAAGAATTTTGTTAACTTTTTTAAAATTTGAAAAATCTTTTCCGAAGGAATGCAATGATGTTACAATTTGAATGAACCTAGTATACATGTCTAAGATCGTCTCATAAGATTTCATGGAAAATAGTTCAAAAACATGCATTAACATATTCAACTTGGATTGCTTGATTTCACTAGTGCCTTCGTATATGGTGTGTAGTTTATCCAAAACTTCCTTACCAGTAGTGCATGTGGATACTAACATAAAATCTTCATAATTTAAAGCACAGAAAAAGCAATTTAAAGATTTTGCATTCAATTGAGCATTTACTTGTTCTTCCCTATTCCATTGATTAAAAGGAATACCAGTTTTAACTCTATTAATAATACGTGACGGTGATGAATAACCAGTTAAAATAATATGCCACATACGAAAATCAATCGATTGCAAGAAAGTAGTCATGCGAATCTTCCAATAATTAAATGTAATATTTTCAAACAAAGGTGGTCTGACGATTGAATAACCTTATGCAATATTACGATTAGAAAAGTTAGCCATGGATCAAAAATTCAAAAGCTTTTAAAAACTTATTTTTTGAAAACGGCTCTGATACCACTTGAAAGTGCTCTAATGGCATTAGAAAGTTCATTAGGGATGTTAAGCCCTATAAAACTGGCCTAAGGCTAAATATAGAGAGTTTTGAATTGGATAACTTTAAAACCAAAGTTAAAACTCAAACCAAAATCACCACAGAAATCAAAGTGCGGAAGAAAAAAATGCAGAAGCAATAAAAAGAAAGAACACATCGAATTTATAGTGGTTCGGTCAAACTTTGACCTACGTCCACTCCTTGGAGGCACCCTCCAAGTATTGCACTAAACTAAGTGTCTCTCCTTTAGCCCCCACAGCTAGGTGGAGAAGCCCTTACAAATCACTTCCATCTTCCTCGGTGCGGCAGAGTCGCCGGGTCCTTTGACACCAAAGAGAAATTCTTCTTTGGTGAACTTCCCTTGAGACAAGCCTTGAATCCGACGGTAATAAGATGCAAGCCTGTCGAAGCAACCGTGTGGAATCCCCTCCACACTCCCTTGAGTCCACCCTCACAGGATCTTCTCCCTCTCAGACCTCACCCGTTCCTCACTCCCTTTCAAGCTTTCTCTTCAAGTCTCCCTCACAAGAATAAAGCTACAATGGCTGCCAAAGACACTTACAAAGTGTCATGTCAAGCTTAAATAGAAAATCTCAAAATGAGCTCATTAATGCAAGTTGCTGATATTATCATTTAGGATGATAGATATATCGTCCTGGCCAATCAGTATAAATTCAGCTCATCAGCCCGGGATGATTTGGGACGATCAGAAGAAAATTAGTTACATCGTCCTGGCCGATATCACGATCATCCAGGCCGATTAGTTTAAAACCGATTTCAATTATCCTGATCATTGCCCTGAATTTGAGCTGTCCGATGTAGATCGTCTAGGACATCGTCCCGGTCGATCCGTCGATCATCCCGGACGATGTGATCGTATCAATCAACCATTAATGCTTTCCAAAGATACCAGATCAATTTAAGCATAATTGAGTTAGATCGGCCTGGATGATATGAATATTATCCTGGCTGATTTCCTAAAATAAAGAATTTCTAAATTGATTATGGTGGCTGATTCTTTCTGAATTGAAACTATCATCCAAGCCGATACAGGTATCGTCTAGGCCGATCCGCTAATGACAGCTGCCTTAATGAGGATGCCCTAATTAGGGTTTCTGCTTTTGAACAGATCATCCCGGCCGATATAAATATCGTCCAGGACGATGTTACCAAAAACAGAAATCCAACATAGAATCTTCCAAGTTACAAATCATCCGGTGCCTCACCAAATACAACAGACTCAAGTAAGAAAAAAGAGTACAAACTGACTCAGACCTAGTCTACCCAATGTTGAGCTGATTCCAAATTGTAGTCTGATCGTGTGAACTTGAAATGTCAGAATATAAGGCAGTCGTAGAGAAATAAGAATGTTTGCTATCATCAAAATCATAAACCATTGATCCACAACACCCATAATTTGTTTTTCTAAATTTATGGTCCTAATAGGTCCAAAGATATTCATATGCAATATCTCAAGAGGTCTACTAGTGTTAATCTCCTTAATTGAGTAAAAAGAGGACTTCATATATTTCCCTAGTTGACATGCATCAAAAAGGAGCTCCTTAGTGTATTCTAATTTTTGTACTCCTCTAAATTTGTATAAGTGAGTGAACATTTTAACTATCCTCATTCTTTCATTTCATAACTTCTTGTGCCACAACCAAGCCTCATCTATTGTAATTTTTAGACAGTACACTTTGTTAGACTCATCTAGACTCTCTAAGTCAATCATGCAAGCTCTATTCGCTATAAAATCATGGAAAGATCTTTCCAATAAAGTAAAATCAATGGTTTTTTAGAAAAGAATTTCACATCAAATCCCTTATCAGATAACTAGTTAATGCTAAGTAAATTATGCTTTAAACCTTCTAATAATAATACATTTTCAATTTCAAAGACTTTAGTTTTACAAATAGTTCCTTTTCCATTATCTCATTGGGTCACTTTTAGCATGATTTCTCTTTATCTCTGGTCATATGGCACAAACTTCTACTATCTAGGTACTACATGCCTTCATAAGACCCATTTTGAAGGCACATCTTCAAAAAAAAAAAATTAAGTTCTAATATTAGGAACATAAGTAATTTTTGGCCCCTTCAAGAAATGAGATGAATTCATGTTATGCTACATAGATGAAGTCATAGGTTTATATACATAAAATGCACTAAGGTGGACTTTGTGAGGACACACACTTACAATGTGTCATATCATGCTATAAGTGAAGCACTCTACCCTTGCAAACAAATAGCTAGTCAAAATGTTGGATGACTCTTCCTCTTAAGAGGGGATAATGCATACTATTTCTTATGGGTTGATTATGAGTAGGTGATGATCAATGTATAAATTGTTTAAGCTATGTAACCTACTTCCTAAGGTACTCATTTGCAATAATTATTATGCCTAGCTTGACATATGCAACATACTCACATTCTTACAAATGTAGTACTTCATCTTCTATTGTTTTGTGTGGAATCTCTAGTTCAATATACAAGTTTTAATGATACTCTAATTAATTCATTAGTCACAATTGCATGCATATCTATATGTGCCATGAGCTAATCCTTCAAACATGTAAATTTATTAATTAAATCAAAATGCTCTCCCACAATATATTTATGACCATTTTAATGCATGAAAAACTTTTCTTTAACTTCCTAAAACTTTCATGCAATTATTCAAAAAATGAAAGTAATTCTTCATAAGTGAAACCACTTACAAGATTGATGTCCATATCTCTTGAACTATCTTTAGCAATTAAGCACAAATTGGTGATTTCTTCCACTGCTTCTATCATCGATGAACTAGAATGTAAGTTCACCCAGATGGCTCTTTGAGGAATTCTTTTATTTTTCTTTTTATAAGACTCTCCCTTAGCCTTTTCCTTTGATGGTTGAGCTTTCAAATTGGGACAATCCAACCTTAAGTGACCTTTCTTTTTGCAATCAAAACAAATGGGTAAGCAAAAATTTAATTCAACTGTTTACATTTCCTCTACTTGTTGGTGTGCTTCTAATGCTTTTTTCTTAGATTTTTTTTTTTGAATTGACTAGTCATGAAGGTTATATCCTCCTCAATTCCTCCTTAAGAGTTGCTAGTGTTAGAATCATCGACTATCAAAGCTATTATCTTCTCCATTTAGCTATACCTTGTATCTATATTTGTCTGGCTATTTTTATTTAAAAGTATTTAGTCATTGAAGCAAATTATCAATGGAATAATCAGTTAAATCCTTAGATTATGAGATTGCCATCTCCTTGGCTTGCCAAGACTCAAGAAGACATCTTAGAATCTTATTTTTTAGTGTTGTTAAATTATTTTTCTAATGCATGCAAAGAGGTAATAATTTTGTAAAAAGAGTATACAAATTATTAATAGTTTCACTAGGTTGCATGCTAAAAAATTTTAATAATGAATGCTTTGCTTCATTAGTTCCCTTATATGTAATACATAATCTATCCCATATTTCTTTCCTTGTTGTACATGTGGATACATGCATATAGTCTTTAAAATTAAGAGCTCATAAAAATTAATTCAAACATGTAAGATTCAACTGTGCTTATTCGCATTCATAAAAATTCAAATGTGTAAAAGGTAATTCAAGTTTAACACCTTTTACTATTATATGTTGGGTTGTGTACCCTACTTGAACTAAGTTCCACATGCGATAATCAATAAATTATATAAACTAGACACTTTAGTATTCCAAAAATTAAAAGGAGTATTACCAAAATAGCTCATATATGTACTAGAATACCCCTCCAATGTATTTCGATAACCAAACTAAAACATGTTAAGATAGTTGCTATTTGCATGCTTTTCATTTTTGCAACTTATAAAGTTTTGATGATTTCAAACATTATTGTTCAAATGTGTAGTTATCTCCTAACAATTTTGGAAGAATTGTATTTGCTCTTGTGTATACTGACATTTCAGGAAAAACAAACTCCAGACTACGAAGACTTCAATTTAAATTCAGAATGAGATACTTTGTAAAATTTGAAGCTTGCACTTTTCTTAGAAATCAAATTGAAAGGGAGTGATTGTATGTTGAGAAAATAAAAACATTCACACATAAGGAGATCATGTAGAATTTATACTGATCGTACAGGACAATATTCTGTTCGTACTGGACGATCAGATAGTTATCTCCTATCGAGCATTTGGAACGAATAGGAACTTGCTTGAAATTTTTTCTAAGTCCTATTCGTCCAGGACGAAATTAAATTATCGTCCAGGACGATCAGTCCTCGGAAAAATTTTCGTCCAGACGGAAATAAATTATCGTCCAGGACGATCAGTCCTCGGGAAAATTTTCGTCCAGACGGAAATAAATTATCGTCCAGGACGATCAGTCCTCGGGAAAATTTTCGTCCCGACGAAATAAATTATCGTACAGGACGATCAGTCCTCTGTAAAAATTTCGTCCAGACGAATATATTTTCGTCCAAACGATTAACCGACTTAGGACAGTTTTCAGCAGTTTCTAGAATCGACCTTGTAATAACCGTTCGTACTGGACGAACGTAGTTCGTACAGGACGATCAGCTGTACGAAGACATTTCGTACACATATACAAATAGGGTCGTTTCAGATCGTTTAAGTAAAATCGTCCAGGACGATCCACGATCGTACAGGACGATCCACTGCGTACAGAATTGAATACTTGTAGTTTTTGGGCAGTTTTTCTTATCTTTTGTATAAATAGTTCAAATTAGACTGCCACCCAATCTTTTTGTCATTTAATCTTCGTACCTATTGAGAGAATAGACAAGGAGAGAGTTGAAGAGAGCATTCAAGGGAGGATTTCTACCACTGAAGCGAGAAGGCTTCACTTGGATTTCAAAGGTAAGAGTCTCTACTTGTGAATTGAGATTACTTCACTCTTTTCTTTCTTCCTTCTAGATACTTGTGAGAAGATCTGTCAAGGAGATCCGGTTCTCTGCCGACACTTTGAGAGTGTGAACAGCCGAAGGGTTCTCTGCCCACACTAGGAGAGTGTGAAAGGACGAAGGGTTCTCTGCCCACACTAGGAGAGTGTGAAAGGACGAAGGGTTCTCTACCCACACTGGGGATAGTGTGAAAGGACGGACGGTTCTCTGCCAACACTGGGTATTGTGTAAAAGGACGGACGGTTCTCTGCCGCACCGGGGAGTGGTGAAAAGAGTGTGTTGTAAAGGCTTCTCCGCCTTGCTGTGGGTGCAAAAGGAGAGTCACTATTGGTGTTAGTGCAATACTCAGAGGGTGCCTCTGGGGAGTGGATGTAGGTCTGGTTATAGACCGAACCACTATAAATCTGGTGTCTTTTACTTTACGGTTTTTACGTTTCCGCACTTTTTATTTCAGTTTAAAAAACTCTGTGGTTGAAAAACCTTTTTCTACAAAATTTAAAAGAGATTTTATTTCGGTTCAATAATATTTAAAAAGGGGTCTTAAATTTTAACTTTGTTTTTTAAAAACTACCAATTCACCCCCCTCTTGATAGCCGTGGGACATTTACTTAGGCTTAACAACCTAATTACTAGACTCAACAAGTGGTATCAGAGCTTAGTTTCAATATCATAAAATTGAACTACTTTTTGATTAACGTAGATGGCTACTTTCGGAAACCGGAACACACCTGAGGGTTACTCTATTACTAGACCTCCACTGTTTGATAACATTCCTTTTGATTTCTGGAAAACACGCATGTCTACTTTCTTACAGTCACTTGATTATCGCATGTGGATATTAGTCCAGGATGGCTACACTAAACCAACTAGATTAGTTGATGGAGTAATGGTAGAAATACCTTTTACTGATTGGACTGTAGAAGAACGTGACTTAGCACATTTAAATGCCAAATGTTTAAACAGTTTCTTTTGTGCTTTAAAATCTGAAGACTACATGCGGGTTTCCACTTGCAAAAGCGAAAAGGACATATGGGATAGACTTTGTATAACTTATGAAGAGACAAATTAGGTTAAACAATCAAGGCTTAATATCTTGTTACATAACTATGAATTGTTTCGCATGAAACCTAATGAATGTATTTCCGATATGTACACAAGATTTACACAAATTGTCACTTCTTTGCATGCACTTGGTAGGGAATTAACTAATGCTGAAATGGTCAATAAAATTCTTCGTTGTTTACCTACTGCTTATGATGCAAAAATTACTGCAATTACAGAGTCTAAGGATTTAAACATTTATTCTATTGACAATCTTCTTGGTTCACTCATTGCTTATGAGCAAGGAGTAAGTCAAAGGAAGATTGATGCAGGTGAACCACGAAAGGAGAAGAATATAGCACTAAAAGTGGAAGAGTCAGAGAGTGAACACTCACAACTTGAGGATGAAGATGATGTTGCACTAATGACTAGACAATTCAGAAGCTTTTTAAGGAGGAAGCAGAAGAAACGCCAGCTATGGAATAGAGGTAAGTTTAACAAAAATGGCAAGGTTTCTAATGAAATGATTTGTTATGAATGCAGGAAACCAGTTCATATCAAGACTGATTGCCCAAAACTCAAAGCCACTCCTGCTAAGGAGAAAGTGGAGGAGAAACCTATGGTAAAGAAGGGCAAGAAGAAGTTTCAAAGAGCTTTCTGGGCGGACTCAGCTTCAGACTCATCTGAGACAGAAAAAGAAGAAGAAGTCACTAATCTTTGCTTGATGGCAGACAAAGTGGATCACTCAGATCAAGAAGAGGTATGTGACTTATCCTATAATGAATTATTTGAAGTTTCTGAACACATGCATGATGCATATAGGAAAATGAAAAAGATGCATGCTAGTTTAAGTTTAGAATTTGAAGAGCTCAAGAAGGAAAATGAAATCCTTAGAAAAGACCATGCTTTAATAGATGACAACCACATGAAACTACTTGATGAATATGATGACTTGATAAGAATTTTGAAAATCTAAAGTCATCCTATACTGATCTTGAAAAGGAATTTAAAAATTTTAAGGATGAATCTGAGAGCAAAACATATAGAATCAATTATACCAATCGAATCTTGGAAGATATGAATTCATTTTATAAATTAACAATAAGAGCTCTCGAGGATAATAGGAAACCCCCCAGACTTGAAGATTTTACAAATCCTAAATATTATCCTAAATTTATGAAATCCCTTAGAAGACAATCACATGGAAGAAAACTTAGGAATATTTTTCCTAATGTTAAATGTAATAATTGTAGATTTTTTGGACATATATCTCACACATGTACCTTGATGATGAAATCTAATTTGGTGTGGAGACCTAAGATGCATAAACCTAGACATATCATACATGCATCTGATTATAAATTGCTAAAAGGTGAACCCAAACTTGTTTGGGTTCCCAGGTCTAACATTTGATATTTTTGCAGGATTGCTCTCACACAAGACCTCGTGGGAGCATATGGTACCTGGATAGCGGATGTTCAAAGCATATGACTGGAGACACTACACAATTCATATCGCTAGAAGCCAGGAATGGAGGCAAGGTTACACTTGGAGATAATACCACAAAGAAAGTGGTTGGATCAGGTATGATTGGTAATTTCAAAAACTTTTTTATAGACAATGTGCTATTGGTTGAAGGCTTAAAGCATAATTTGTTAAGTATAAGTCAGCTATGTGACAAGGGTTATAATGTGAAATTTTTACCTACTAGCTGCATATTAAGCCTAAATGGGAAAGAAGTTTTAAATGGAAAAAGGGTAAACAATGTTTACATGCTAGATTTGAATTCATTTCATACTCCTATAGCTTTCTGTTTGAAAACTGTTTCTGATGAATCTTGGCTTTGGCATAGGAGACTTTGTCATTCTAGTATGAAAAATCTTAGGAAAATTACCCAAAAGAATTTAGTAAGAGGTATACCAAAACTAGACTTTACTAAGGACCATCTTTGTGATGCATGTCAATTAGGAAAACAAGTGAAATCCTCTTTTAAATCCAATAATGATCTTAGAACTAGTAAACCATTGGAAATTCTTCACATGGATCTTTTTGGACCAGTAGGAACTGTAAGTCTAGGAGGGAAGGTATACGGATTTGTTATTGTGGATGATTTCTCTAGGTTCACTTGGGTTAGATTTCTTTTTCATAAAAGTGAATCATTTGAGGAATTCAGAAATTTTTCAACTTGGATTCAGAGAAAATTAGGATGTGAAATAATGTCTATACAAAGTGATCATGGACGAGAATTTGAAAATGATATATTTGAAAATTTTTGTAAAGAAAAAGGGATTGATCACAACTTTTCTGCTCCTAGAACCCCTCAACAAAATGGGATAGTTGAAAGGAAAAATAGAACATTAATAGATGCCGCTAGAGCAATGTTGGCAGAATACTCTCTTCCTAAATATTTTTGGGCTGAGGCGATTAGCACTGCATGTTATATTCTGAATAGGGTGAATGTGAGATCAAATTTAAATAAAACACCCTATGAGTTACTAAAAGGTAGAACACCAAATTTGTCTCATTTGCATGTTTTTGGTTGCAAGGTGTTCATTCATAACAATGGAAAATCTGCCTTAGGAAAATTTGATCCAAAATCAAATGAAGGAATTTTTGTTGGATATTCAAGTGTTGGAAAATCTTATAGGGTATTCAACAAAAGAACTTTAGTTATTGAAGAAACCACACATGTTGTATTTGATGAATCTGGAAATTTAGAAGAGCCAAATATTGTTGAAGAAGAAATTGAGGAAAACTCCCAAAAAATTGATAGATTAAATTTGGAAGAAAATGTGGAAGAAAACTTTGAAAGAGAAAACCCTTTGCCTAGAGATTTGAGATTTTCTAAAAACCACCCAAGAGAATTGATTATAGGAGAACCTAGTGAGGGTGTTAAAACTAGGCGTGGATTAAATAAGGAAGTCAATCATTCAGCCTTTATTTCAACCATAGAACCCACTAATATTGATCAAGCACTTTCTGATGAATTTTGGATATTGGCCATGCAAGAAGAGTTAAATCAATTTGTAAGAAATAAAGTTTGGGAATTAACTACAAGGCCAAAAGATCAAAGTGTTGTTGGAACAAAGTGGGTGTTCAAAAATAAAATGAATGACTCAGGAGTAGTCATTAGAAATAAGGCTAGATTAGTTGCTAAGGGGTATAATTAAATTGAAGGAATTGATTTTGAGGAGACCTTTGCCCCTGTAGCAAGACTTGAAGCAATTAGGGTTTTACTTGCCTTTGCCTGTTTTAAAAGTTTTAAATTGTTTCAAATGGATGTCAAAAGTGCCTTTTTGAATGGTGTTATTGAAGAAGATGTTTATGTAGAACAACCTCCAGGATTTGAAAATTCAAAATACCCAAATCATGTTTTTAAGTTAAAAAAGGCATTATATGGATTGAAACAGGCACCTAGGGCTTGGTATGAGAGATTGAGCACTTTCCTACTTGAAAGATCTTTTGAAAAAGGAAATGTGGATACAACTCTCTTCTTAAAGAAATTTGGAAAGGAAATACTCATTGTTCAAATTTATGTGGATGATATCATCTTTGGATCTTCAAATAAAAATCTTTGTGATGATTTTTCTAATACAATGAGTAGTGAATTTGAAATGAGTCTAATGGGAGATTTAAATTACTTTCTAGGTTTTAGCATCAAGCAACTTGAGGAAGGAACATTTCTTAGTCAAACCAAATATATTAAGGACATCCTCAAGAAATATGAAATGGACAATGCTAAACCTGTTAGTACACCAATGAGTTCCTCAGTTCAGTTAGATAAGGACCTTAAGGGAAAATCTGTTGATCAAAAGAAATATAGAGGGATTATTGGATCTTTGCTTTACTTGACTGCTAGCCGACCAGATATTATGTTCAGTGTTTGCTTATGTGCTAGATTTCAATCAGATCCAAAAGAATCACATTTGACAGCAGTAAAAAGGATCTTAAGATATTTACTAGGAACTCAAAACTTAGGAATTTGGTATCCTAAGTTTAGCTCTTCATTTGAAATTATTGGTTATTCAGATTCTGACTTTGCAGGATGTAGAGTGGATAGGAAAAGCACTTCTGGAACATGTCAATTCATTGGAAATTCATTAGTTTCTTGGTCCAGTAGAAAACAAAATTCAGTAGCCCTATCTACTGCAGAAGCAGAATACATTGCATTAGGAAGTTGTGTGGCACAAGTACTTTGGTTAAAACAACAGTTGATTGATTTAGGATTATCTGTAGGCACTATTCCAATTTATTGTGACAATACTAGTGCTATTTGCATTTCCAAAAATCCTATTCAACATTCTAGAACCAAACACATAGATATAAGAGATCATTTCATAAGGGATCATGTATCCAAAGGAGAAATTGAACTCACACATGTTTCAACTGAAAATCAACTTGCAGACATTTTTACAAAACCTTTAGCCCTTGATACCTTCAGTACTTTAAGAACAAGGTTAGGTGTTATTGATTTAAATGCCTAAACAAAATGTCTTTGCAACATTGATGTTTATGTTTTTGTTTTGTTTTTGATTATGTGAATTTTTGTGTGTTTTGAATGAATTTGTTTTTTAGTGTAAGTTTTTTTTTTCTGTGTTTTTTTTTTTAAGTTTGGTTTGATTTTCTTAAATTAAAATTTAAAAATTCAAAAATTGGAGGAAATCGTCCAGGACGACTTTTGGTTCGTACTGGACGATGGGAGAAAAATTGGTTTGCGTGCATTTTACAAGTTTTGAGAGCAGTTTTTAATTAAATCGTCTGTACGATCTGAATATCGTCCAGGACGAACTTTTTTGTTCTCAAACGTCGGGACGATTGAATGCAGCGGTTGAGTGGATAAGACAGTTTTTAATATGGATTTCGTCTGTACGAAATTTTGGTTCGTCCAGACGAACATATGTCGTTTCAGTGTAGGGGACGGTTTTCAAAAGACATTTAAACGAGTTAATTCTAGATCGTCTGTACGAACTTTTGTTCGTATGTACGATCGGTCAAGTCAAAGGTCTGTACGAAGAGACGCATCGTAAGTTGTGTTGATTACGAAAAGCCGTTACATTTTGGACAAATTTAATCGTCTGTACGAAATAATTTTCGTCCAGACGAACGATGATTTTCGTCCAGGACGAACGTATCATTTTCTTTAAATATGGAGGCTTTCTAAGTCAACAATCACAATTTCAAACTTCTCTTTCAATCCCTTTCTACTTCAAATTGTCAATGGCCTCCTCAAGCAAAAGACAAAAGGTGTTAGCGAAGAAGCCGAATAGGAATGCCTCAGAAAACTTCCTTTCTAAGGCAAATGAGGAATCATTTTCTCGTTTTGCTTCCGCAAAAATAACTCCATCTCGCATCTTAATCCAAAGCGAGATAAATTTTAAGGTAATACACCTTTTTGCCTCAACCCAATTCCATTTCATACTTTCTCTCGTCCATTTCTACAACAAGCAAACATTTCTCTACTTTCTAGCCAACATGAGTTTTAACTCCGACCACTCTTCCATTAGTTCCTATGTATTCAAGCAAAAAGTAGAAATCACCAAGCATGACATTGGTGCATTTCTAAACCTAAGGACTGAAGGATATAGAGCTCACACCGTTATGACCGAAAACAGAATCAGATGGGAAGATATCAATATGGTAATTAGAAAAAGTGGCGTAACCTATCATATTGCTAGAGTATCTGGGATGACCCAAAATGCCCGTATCATCTAGCATATCCTTAGATCTTCAATCATTCCTAAAGCTGGTGATAGGATAAACATTACTCCTCTCCTTTCTGTTCTAACCTTTTTGATTATGGATCGTCGCCCTATCGACGAAGCCCAACTTATCATAGATCATCTCTATACTCTTTCAGAAATAGGACATGCTGAACAGAAGAGGAAAAAGAATATTTCTTTGGGACATTTAATTACCTACATTTTGGAGAAGAAATATAATTTGGTGCATCCTGATGAAGAATATGAAGAGCCAGTTTACTATAATGATGCATCATTCAGATTGCTCTTCAGGGAGGAAAAAGAAAAAGAAAAAGTGCATGCCAGTGCTTCAGAAGAAGAAGAAGAAGAAGGAGCGCAAACCTCTGCACCTCAGTCAGATTATCAGAATCTGATTGAAAATTTTGATAGATTAAAGACTCATATTAATCAAAGGTTTGATCAATTTGATGCTCAACTTGTGCAGCAACAACATGACATTGGTATAATTAGAAATGAAGTACATGATATCAATACCAATGTAATGTTGATGGCCTCCTACTTTAACCTTTTCGGTGGCATTCCTCCTCCTCCTCCTCCAGAACAGTAGAGATGAATTTCTGTGTCTTTGTTGTACTCGTGTTGTAGTTGTTGTTTTAGTGTATATGTTAAGTGTTTGTTTGTCTTTTTGCTTTGTGTTTAGATATTGTGAAATGTGTAACCCTTTCATAAATATCAATGCATTTCGTACTTGTTTCAATGTTGATTTGTTATTGAAATGTGGTTAATTTTTATGAATTTCATTAGTATTATTTAATCTTCATAGTGCTTAAATTAGATTGTAATTTGAGATTATCTACATTAGAAAATCTAGTCTTTCTAAATTTAAAAGTTGTTTATAACTTGTTGTAATTAGAACTTTTAAATTCATGTCTATTCATTTAGACTACATAAAAGTTAATATTATTATTGCAATTTAGATGTTGTCTTATTTTGTATTTCCTAGTTCAATTAATATTTATGCACTTAAAAAATTTGAGATTCTAGATTATTGTCTTTGGAAAGAATTCAATTACTCTTGAAAATTGTACAAATGTACAAAATCAAAAGGAATGCGCAACAAAGTTGCAAATGTGAAAAAGAGGCACAAAATAAGCCCAATAAAGAAAGATGCACAAAAATGTGCCAGCTATATGAAAAAGATGCGCAAAGCGCCACTTGTGGTAATTCGCTTCTTTCCAAATTCTTTCAATCTCTTAATTCAAATTGATCTTATGTTCATTTATATTCTTTTGAACTTTGAAATATCAAATTTTTCTTCATCTCTATAGTAATGATTTTCTATATTGGAATGTCTAAATTGAATCATGTCTTTGCTAAATTCTTCTTACTTACAATGTTATATCACTTTTTTAATTTCATGAATTTCTATGATTCACCTAATGTTTTTAGTTTTTAAAATTGCATACCTTGTAACAATCACCATTTAGATTAAATGTTCCAATGAATTTCATACAATTACTTACATTTCTTGTCTATTTCTTCTTCACTTTTTGTTGTTGTCAAAAAGGGGGAGAAATCTTTGTGTTTGTATGCTATGTTTGTATGCTTTGTTTGTTCATATGTTTGTTGTTTGAGTTTCTAGTTTATTTTTGTTTGTTCATATGTTTGTTGTTTGAGTTTCTAGTTTATTTTTGTTTGATCATATGTTTGTTGTTTGAGTTTCTAGTTTATTTTAGTTATTTTTTTTTTAAAATAAAATTTTTTTTGCTTCAAATTGCCTCCTTATTTTCATGTATTCATCAATTCAGGGGGAGTTTAGGAGATAGAAAGATTTGTTTAAATTGAAATCATACAAACAATAATTGTTTTGCCATCATCAAAAAGGGGGAGATTGTTAAGATAGTTGCTATTTGCATGCTTTTCATTTTTGCAACTTATAAAGTTTTGATGATTTCAAACATTATTGTTCAAATGTGTAGTTATCTCCTAACAATTTTGGAAGAATTGTATTTGCTCTTGTGTGTACTGACATTTCAGGAAAAACGAACTCCAGACTACGAAAACTTCAATTTAAATTCAGAATGAGATACTTTGTAAAATTTGAAGCTTGCACTTTTCTTAGAAATCAAATTGAAATGGAGTGATTGTATGTTGAGAAAATAAAAACATTCACACATAAGGAGATCATGTAGAATTTATACTGATCGTACAGGACGATATTCTGTTCGTACTGGACGATCAGATAGTTATCTCCTATAGAGCATTTGGAATGAATAGGAACTTGCTTGAAATTTTTTCTAAGTCCTATTCGTCCAGGACGAAATTAAATTATCGTCCAGGACGATCAGTCCTCGGGAAAATTTTCGTCCAGACGAAAATAAATTATCGTCCAAGACGATCAGTCCTCGGGAAAATTTTCGTCCAGACGGAAATAAATTATCGTCCAGGACGATCAATCCTCGGGAAAATTTTCGTCCCGACGAAATAAATTATCGTACAGGACGATCAGTCCTCTGTAAAAATTTCGTCCAGACGAATATATTTTCGTCCAAACGATTAACCGACTTAGGACAGTTTTTAGCAGTTTCTAGAATCGACCTTGTAATAACCGTTCGTACTGGACGAACGTAGTTCGTACAGGACGATCAGCTGTACGAAGACATTTCGTACACATATACAAATAGGGTCGTTTCAGATCATTTAAGTAAAATCGTCCAGGACGATCCACGATCGTACAGGACGATCCACTGCGTACAGAATTGAATACTTGTAGTTTTTGGGCGGTTTTTCTTGTCTTTTGTATAAATAGTTCAAATTAGACTGCCACCCAATCTTTTTGTCATTTAATCTTCGTACCTATTAAGAGAATAGACAAGGAGAGAGTTGAAGAGAGCATTCAAGGGAGGATTTCTACCACTGAAGCGAGAAGGCTTCACTTGGATTTCAAAGGTAAGAGTCTCTACTTGTGAATTGAGATTACTTCACTCTTTTCTTTCTTCCTTCTAGATACTTGTGAGAAGATCTGTCAAGGAGATCCGGTTCTCTGCCGACACTTGGAGAGTGTGAACAGCCGAAGGGTTCTCTGCCCACACTAGGAGAGTGTGAAAGGACGAAGGGTTCTCTGCCCACACTAGGAGAGTGTGAAAGGACGAAGGGTTCTCTGCCCACACTAGGAGAGTGTGAAAGGACGAAGGGTTCTCTGCCCACACTGAGGATAGTGTGAAAGGACGGACGGTTCTCTGCCAACACTGGGTATTGTGTAAAAGGACGGACAGTTCTCTGCCGCACCGGGGAGTGGTGAAAAGAGTGTGTTGTAAAGGCTTCTCCGCCTTGCTGTGGGTGCAAAAGGAGAGTCACTATTGGTGTTAGTGCAATACTCAGAGGGTGCCTCTGGGGAGTGGATGTAGGTCTGGTTATAGACCGAACCACTATAAATCTGGTGTCTTTTACTTTACGGTTTTTACGTTTCCGCACTTTTTATTTCAGTTTAAAAAACTCTGTGGTTGAAAAACCTTTTTCTACAAAATTTAAAAGAGATTTTATTTCGGTTCAATAATATTTAAAAAGGGGTCTTAAATTTTAACTTTGTTTTTTAAAAACTACCAATTCACCCCCCTCTTGGTAGCCGTGGGACATTCACTTAGGCTTAACAACCTAATTACTAGACTCAACAAAACATATAAGAATATACTTTTGTAGTAAAACCAAATAAATGAGAACCTCACACCCATACCAAACATAAGTGACTAGGCATAGGCAGGAGGGGGGGGTGACTTGATCTATTAAAATTCTTTTTTAGAGAAATATAAAAAAACTATAGTTAAAATAAAAACTTCTTAGAAAACTCAGAATTTTAATTTTAAACATTATTTCAAAATGTTTGGAGAATAATATAAGTCTTAAAATTATTTTATTATTAGTTTAAAATCACAAGTAATTATGATAAATCAAAGCAATAAGCTAAAATATGCAATAAATGAAATCAAGTAGAAAGGAAAAAGAAAAGAGAAAATGAACTATGATTTTTATAGTGGATCCATTAACCTAACTTACATTCACTCACAAAGTCTTATTCCTAAGAATTTTAATAACCACTTACTCTATGTCGAAGAAGAAAAAAATGACATTCTCCATCATATAGATTGGATCAGAGAACACCCTTTCACCTTCTCTTCCTAAGAAAAAACCCTTCTTCTATACCAAACATGATGGAGATGCTTCACCATCAACCTTTAACTAATGTGGATAAATTTAATTTAATGTCAAAATGCAATGTTGCATAATATTTTCTTTAAATTTAGATTTTAAGTTTCTTTAGTCAAATCCACATTGTTTAACATCATATCATCCCTAAGGATAGATTAATGTTTAACAATAGATTTGAGAAGAAAAACTTTCTATTCATGATTCAAAACTACACAGGGAATACTCAATAAGTCCCAAAGGATAAAAGAAACATTCACCTATCATTTTAATTAGGAAATTAATCTTATTTTTAAAGCTTTAGTCTACATTTCTTTAATGTTTATCCTACCTTAGAAAGAAACATAATAGGGTTTATTTTATTCTAGGTTGCAGACTCTCTATAGGGGTAAGCCCCTATAGTTAATTACATCTCCTAAGAGAATACTCTCGATTAAAGTGAAGACTAAAAATATTCAAACAATATGGATTTAAAGAAATATTAATTCTAAAAGGATTTACTATATAATCTTTAGACTATAAACTTTGTAGATGTCCTCCGAATTTTGATTTTAGATTATAAATTTTAAAAGAATTGGATATAAATGTGCAAAAACTTTAGATGTATTTACAATCTAAACATATACAAGCTTGTCGTGTGTTTCCAACTAACAATCCTGGTGCTTAATCAATCACCTTAGATGTAATGCATGATAGGCTATATTCTATCCTAAGAGATCTAATGATGAACCAGACATTAAAATTTATGACTCATGATGATTAATTTTCATTTTAAGTATAAATGACACTAAAGAGAAGACTCATTAAGAACTCTAAGTTTTATCATATTTAATTTTACTTAACTAAATTTTTAAACCACAATATTTTTTTCAAAAATTATGGCAGCATAACGCCCCTATTGAAAAGAAAAGCATAGCATCCCCTTGGTGCAATGGGGACCCTGCTACCTTTCACTATGATGGGCATAAAAGTTTTGCTAAAGATTTATTATAGAAAATAAAAAGCATGTATATATGCATGATTGGGTAAAGGGATTGATTATACGGTACATAGTGTAATATCATCCAAGAACTAATATACATATTTTAACAATGTTTAGAACATATACACCAAAACAAATATATAAGAATTTCTACCCACTAACACAAATTACAACCCATTTAAATGAAATGTATAAATTAATATTAATAAATAAAATATTGAATAAAAAATGAATTTTATTTATTCATTGATTTGATAATTTACAAAAGACACAAACTCTGCATAAAAGAAAGGTGGCCAAGCTTCACCACAGAAAAACTGGGTTTCTAATCCTACCATATATATATATATATATACACTTACTTATGGTCTTCAATCTCCAACTTTATGGAATTTGAAAAGAGAGTATCCTCCAAGGGAAACGATAAAATTTGTAAAGTGCCATTTATATATGAATAAGCAGGTATACTTAAATCTTTTATAAATCATGTCATTGTATAACTTGATCTATATACATTTTATTTTCATAATGACTTATACATGTATACATTATTCTTAGGTATATTCAACTTTGACTCTTATAGGAATTTAAAGTAATATAAAAGTATGTAAATTGTATGAATATGTAATGTATTTGAATAATAATCAGATACATTTATTACAATCCTTAAAGAGCCCAAGTGCATAAATAAAAATTTAAAATCTTGACATCCATAATTATAAAAAATAAATAAACATGCATAGGTTACTATCTAAGAAAAGCATGTGGCAATAAAATTAAACCTCTAGCCCAGCGTAGGATAGAGTTTGCTGTCCTAACATACTATCTAAGTGTGCATTGAAAGGTTGTGTGGCTTGGATAATTTCTAAGATTTATTAGTTTAAAATTATCTACAAATGAATTTATATAGTTTAGGTCATTAAAGGATGGTTCAAATTTAAGTTTTCATGATTTAAAGATTTTAAATTTCATTACAGGATATTTTTATTTTTAAAATTATTTATCTTTAAGTTTTAAGGGGTATAAAATTCAACAACTCCTAAGAGGCAGAAGCTATTGATTAGTATATCCCAGACTAAAAAAATTTAATTCTACCAACCCTCCAAATTTGGGGTAGATTGATAGCATGGAGTCTTTCATCTTAATTAAATACTTTGGTCCTTAAATCTTCCCAAGTCAACACACTTTGCCCTCGTGAAAGGAAGCAAGCACAAGGGTACAAAAGTTGTACCATCTAAATATTTTATTAATTATTTTAAATTAATTTAATTTGATCAATTTCTAGTTTATTTATATTATGTCAAATTAATTCGTGGCTAACTTTATATCCTTATTCCAGTTCTAGTGAGAGAAGCCCCCGGGTCTAGTGAGAGAAAATAACAAGTTTTTCAATTCCTGACTTCTCGCAATTTGCTGTCTCTTCCGATGACGGTGGAGGGCCGGCGGCCTCCATCCTCCGGTGTCGGAGATAGCCATATCGCTTCGACTCCTATAGTTATAATTCTTTCTCGTGTTAATTAAAGTTTGTCTCCCCTGGCTTTTGGTGATGCAAACATGGTGTTTAATCAAGAATCCAATCTGAGGTTTAAACCTGCTAAACCTCTGGTGATTAATGAGGGAGGTTTTCTTTCTCTGAAAAAGCAAATAGACTGTATTGGCAAAGGAAAGAAAATAATGTTGGATGTATCTAACATTCAAAGTAAGGATTATTGTCAAATGGTTGATAAGGTTGTTCGTGAATCTTTCGTTGATGTGATTAATGAAGAAAGGTTGGAATCTTTAAAGGGTTCCTCGTTTGGATGTCATAAGCCTGAGGAAATGAAGGAGAACTCGTTGATTGGTGTTGTATTTCCAAATTCTATTTTGCAGATAGATGGAGCTGTTGATCATGGAGTACAACAAGCAAAGGAGGACTGGGAGAATGTTTGAGTTTGTGAGTCTGCAGTTTTGGGAAATAACAAAATTGTGGAAGAAATGGATTCAGTTATTCCCACTCAACCGAGCAAGCCAGTGGTTAATGCCTGGAACATGAAGCCAAACTTTAAATCTATTGATTTTGACTATGGGGAGAATTTTTCTAAAAATGGAGTGGTGAAACTTCATTTGCAAAGTGAGGTTGAAAACACAAACAAGTCACAAAAATCTTTGGTGGTTAAGGTGTTTGGTGACAGTGCTCCTTACCATATAATTCGATTGGAATTAAGGTGATAATGGAATCAGTATGGTAGATTCCATATGACCTGGCTTAGTGGTGGTTGGGTCTTATGTGCTTTTGAAGATCCAGGTGGTACTCCTTTTTTTATTGATGACAACATGTTCCAATGGGGTAGGTGCGAATTTTCTAGAGTATGTGTTAGAATCAAGTTGGAAGACAAGTTACCATTGCGAGTTTGGGTAGAAGGGACTCTGGAAAGTTTTACCAAAAAATCAGTTATGAAAAAATGCCAAACATTTTCTTTAAATGTGGTAAGATCAGGCTTTGGAGAATTCTGTCCAGAGATGTATGTGGAATCAATCTTGGTTCCTAATAAACCCAAAGTAAATTCTGTGGAAGGTAGGGAAGCCGTTATAAAGGAGATTCCAAAGGATGATTCTATAGAGAAAGATACAACCAAGGCCAAAGAAGATAATTATGGTCCATGGATTCATGTGGACTATGGGAAGAAGAGAGGAAAAACTTCAAGTTTCAAAATAAGTGGTCTCGGCAAGCAGTTATTGAGAGGAAGTTAATCAATGATGGTGTTGGAAGCCAAGCTGAGAAGGAAGGAGAAATTTCTGGTATGAACAGAACAAGTCTAAAGAATGCTGATTCTCGGGTTAGTGAGAAGCATGTGAAGGTAATCCCGGTTCCTTCTGCTAATGATGAAAATATCCCAGCAATTAACCCAAAATTGAATATGAAGGTCATTGGGATTGATTTTGATGAAAGCCTAAGTAATTTCAATCAGTATGAAGTTTTAAATAACATGGGGGAGGAAGGGGGGATAATTTGTAATGTTGACGAAGCTCCTAAATCTACTAAAGCTTCAATTTCTATCTCAGTATGTAGAGAAAATGCTGAATCATTAGAAAATGAATCTAAGGAGGCTCGGTTCAATCAATCTGATGAAGGGTCTAACAAGGTGAGAAAAAAAGGATCTAAGCAACTGAAGGGCTTAGGTCCCATCAAATTGATTCTAAGAAACAGAAAACTGGATGGTGAGGTGAAGGGAAGGGCGGGGAACCTTTTCTCCTTAGACCATTAATGTCTTCCATTGGCTTTTGGAACTGTAGAGGAGCCAAAAAAAGTAAAGCTTCTCTATATGTGAGGGAGTTCATAAGGGATTATGGGTTGTTTTTTCTTGGCTTGGTTGAAACTAAGTTGTCTGTGGTAGACAAGAAGCTAGTTAATACATGTATTGGTGAAGGTTGGGATTTTTTCATGTTCCCTCTGAAGGTTTATCGGGAGGGATTTTGGTTTTATGGAAACAAAGCATGGCTGCATTCAACATGTTGGAAGCTTCATCCCAACTTGTGGTAGGTGATCTAAATGTGATCAATAAAGGCACATGGAGAATTGCAACGATTTATGGGAGCAAGGATGTTTATAGAACAAGGTCTTTATGGGAGAGATTGGAGCATCACATGATTAAAGACATTCCTATGATTATAGGAGGGGACTTCAACTGTTTGTTGTCTAAGGAGGAAAAAAAAAGGGGGGAGAAAATTTGTTTTTCCCTTGGACCGAAGGAGAAGAAGACTTTCATCTCTTGCAATGATTTGAATGAGGTGGCAAGTGTTGGTACCAAATATACATGGTGTAACAACAAGAAATGAGCTGAAAGAATTCTTGAAAAACTTGATAGGTGTCTCATTAACTCAGCTGCCTTTAACTCTTCTCATAGGTTAATGGTGAGGCATTTGGCGAGGATAGCTTCAGACCACTATCCAATTTTGTTAAATTTGTGGGAATTATGCCCTCCCAACAAGAAGGTAATCAGATTTGACGAAGTTTGGACTTCGATTCCGGCTTCTATGGCAGTGGTAAGAGAGTCCTAGAAGAGAAAGGCACATGGAGATCCTTCTCAAGTTCTTAACTAGAAGATGAAGAGGACCTTAAAGGATCTATATTATTGGAGCAAGGCTAAGTTAAAAGCATTAAATCTTTCTAAAGAGGAGCTGAAAGCAGAAATTCTGAGAATGTAGGAGAAGGAAGCTGAGGATGGGCACGTTTCAGACGAGGATCAATGGGTTCCGAAATCAAAAATTGAAGAGCTGAACTCAGTATTGGCTCAGGTAGCACTTGGTGGAAACAACGAGCCAAGGTCAAGTGGCTGGTGGAGGGTGATTCAAAATCAAGATTCTTCCAAGCATATGCTAGTGCTAGGAGGAATGCAAACTACATCCACAAAATCAAAAATGAACAAGGTTTGATGGTAGAAGACCAGAAAGAAGTTGAAGATGTGTTGTTTTGGTACTACAACAATAAATGGGAAGATAGAAACTATGCTTTGGAGGGCTGACCATTACCGTTGAAAGCTTTGAGAGAAGAGGACAAAATGTTGCTGAGCAAAGAATTTTTGTTTGAAGAATTGGAGAAGGTCATTAAGGATCTTGGTGGAAACATTGCCCCGGGTTAAGATGGTATGTCTTATACATTTTTTAAATATTATTGGCAAATCATCAAGCATGATTTATGGAAAGCTATGGATCATTTTTTCATGAATGGAAAGATGAATGATAGTTGGAAGATAATATAGTTTTGATTCCCAAAGTCAAAAATCCATTGTCTCCTTCCAATTATAGACCCATAAGTTTATGCAACCCAGTCTATAAGATTATGGCAAAAATGCTTCTTAATAAACTATTGCTTGTTATCCCTAAGCTAATTTCGGAGGAACAAGTGGCTTTTATGAGAGGTATGTCACTCTTAGATCATGTTTTAGTAGTTCAAGAAGTTTTTCACAAGTTTAGGCATTCCAAATCCTCCAAGGGGTTTGTCTCCTTCAAGATAGATATGGAGCAAGCTTATGACTCCATGGGATGGCCTACATTGATTAAAATTTTGAACTATTTTGATTTTCCAGTCAACTATGCCAATTTAATTGTTGAATGTGTTGTTGGCCCAAAGTTTTCTCTGCTAGTAAATGGTATCTATTCTAAGTGGATAGAAGCTAAGTGTGATTTTTGTCAAGGGTGCCCACTATCTCCTTTCTTGTTTGTAATGTGTGCTTAGCTTCTCTCTAATGCTTTCTTATAAAAAGGAAGTTCAGTTTTTTTTTTTTTTTTTTAAAAGATGCCAACGCAAACATTATTAGCAAAAAAAAATCCTTACAAACAATTATAATCTTCTTCTAACAGAGAAAGAAAAGAAGGAAGAATGCCTTTACACAAATGAGAATCCAAAAAAAAGCTACCAGAAATAGCTAACCTGACACAAAAGTCAGCAGCTTTATATCCCTCTCTATGAACATGTTGAAAAGTGACCTGTCTGAAATCTTTGAGATAGAGAAAGTCCTTTGGACTCAAGCCCCCATTTTTAACATCCACTTTATTTACTGAATTTTGAAAAAATCTGATAACATTCAAGTTATCACCCTCTATACAAATGTCGTTTCAATCCAACATCCAATTCTGAATAAATTTCCCAAGATATGAAACAGAGAGAATATCCAAATGAGAGCAATCCCAGCGAGTCATACCGATCCTGAACGCACTGATAAAGTTCCCCTTGCTGTCACGAAGAACATCGCCGACTCTAGCCATATTTGATTTGGTTAAAGAGTCATCTAAATTCACTTTGAGCCATCCCGGAGGAGGGGGATACCAAGTTTTTGGAGACAGCTTTAAAAGCTGATTAGTATCCTAACTTTCCTTGATGTGATCAAAGCTACAAGATGCAAAAGCAAAGCAAATTGCAGATAAAGCAATAAAAGAGATACCATCTTCCGACCCGCCATGCCTCATCTTATTCCTACTTAGCCAACATAAGTAGACAGCAGAACAATACACATTTCTTAGGAAAGCATTCTGACGTGAACACTGCTGAATCAACAAAATACAGCTCTCAAAGGATTTGAAAATAGGGAAGGAGTATCTCCATTTCACCAGAACAGCACAAATCTGAGATAATTTCTTACATTTAATAGCCACATGGAACCCGTCTTCCACAGCTGGAAAACCCCTTGGGCATAATTCAGAATTTGATAATCTTCTATAAAAGAGAAATGACATAGATGGAATGGCTCCCCGCTTCAATCAATAATGGTGATCCCACCATAGAGGCAATCCGAGTGAGGTTAACTTCATCCCAACAATATAATGGTAAATATGCATCCTCACCCAAACTGGAGAGTACAACCCTTTTAGAGAGGTTGTAGTAAAATCAATACTTTGTTTATCTATACCAACAACGTGACCATTCACAAAACAGGGGCCACCCGCCAAAACACCATCCATGGCTTCGAAAGAGAAGAATGAATAGAGCACCCAGCCTAGTCCAAGTATGGTAAGATGGAATTTACCAAATTGCATCTATTGCCTACGTAACTCCCGTGCAATCGTCTGCACCGACACATTATTGCCAAATACCTTCACAACAATAGAAAATTTCAATTTATCTGAATTGGATTTAATATTCAGTTCAAATAATTTCACCGCTACACCATCCTCCGAAAGAATAGATGAATCTTTTACAAAGTTGATCTAGATAGGGAGGCTTAATCCAAGGATTCTTTCTCCTGTCCTCGCACAACATTTTAGATCCTTCTTGGTCAATTTCACAAACATTTGCATGTTCATCCCCAATGCTTTTAACCTCCACATTAACAAAACCAACTCCTTCAACCTTCTTCCTTCCCTTGATAACACCAATCGAAGAAGATGCCTCCCTACCCAAGCTTGATCTCTTTGATCGGTCATCATTACCGAAGAAATCTGGAGTTAAAGGCTTACCTCCATCTGCAATTCGCTTTACCTTTCTAGACACCAGAGAACACGAATTCATCACAGGGATCTTTGGTTCTTTAAAAACCAAAGGACCTTCAGCACCCCTTCGATGATCAACACCACCATCGTAGGAAGATAAAGCTTGACGGACCACATTGCCACCACGGTCAATCAGAGGCCCTCTCGCCATGAGCGGAAGTACCGCAGAAACACACGGGAAGAGCCAAGACGACAAAATTCAAGAAACACTTTCTCTCTCTAGAAACCCAGACCTTCTCTCTCTAGTAGTCAATCCACATAAGATAGTTCATGATTCCAAAAGGAAGTTCAGTTGGAATTGGTATTTCTCCAAAAGGCCCTAAGGTTTCTCATTTACTCTATGCCGATGATATCATCATATTCTCTGAAGCAAACATTAAATTGGTTAAAGAAGTCAATGGAGTTCTTATGGAAATTTGTGGATGGACGGGATAAAAGATGAATTTGCAAAAATCTAGAAAATCAATGAAGAAAAAGAGGAGGAAAAAAATCTATAAAATCATGAAATTCAGGGAAGTTCAAGAATTTTCTTATTTGGGGACAAAGGTTTAAGGAGGTTGGCAAGAGCATATTTCCAATTTATTGTAGATAAATCTTTGAGTATGTTAAGTGTTTGGGGTGGAAAGCTAATTTCCTTAGCTAAAAGGATTGCTTTGGTTAAATATGTCTTACTATCATTTCCTACTTTTCATTCTACCCTTTCCTTAGTTCCTAAGAAAGTTCTGTATGAGATTGATAAGTTGTGTAGGAAATTCATTTGGAACAAAAGTGATGGAAGTGCAGGTCTTCACTATGTTAATTGGGATTTAATGTATAAACCGAAAAGATGGGGTGGTCTTGGTATCAATTCCTATTCAAATAAAGCTGGGCCATTAAGGGAGAAGTTAGCTTGGAGGCATAGTCATGAAAGAGAGTCTCTTATGCATAAGATTCTCTTCCCAAGATATGGCCCAATCCCAGATGAAGATTCAGCTAAAAAAGGAGATTCGGTATAATGTAAATTAATTTGTAGTGGAGGCAAATTTCTTAGGCCAATTGTGAGATGGATAGTTGGTAATGGCAAAACTATTAAAGCATTTAAAGACATTTGGTTACTGGACAAAAGTATGTTGAATTGGCCTACTTTTGTCAATCCATTGGAAGGAAGCAATCTATCAGTGGACAAGTTTATTAGCAATGGAGATTGGAACATCAATGAGCTTCAAATATTCTTTGGGGAAGAGTTAGTGAATCTTATCACTTCAATTCAAATTTTGGCTATTATAGGAGAAGATCGCATGGAGCTTATTCATAATTTTTCTGGAAAGGAAAGATAATAGAAGCTTTAGCATCTGAAGCCGTGGAACCTGACAATACAGAGCAAGTTCTTGTGAGATGGGTTGGAAGGGCATAACTAAATCCTAGAGTGGATTTATTCTGGTGGAGGCTGTTCAATAATGCCATCCCAACAAACCAATTTTTGTGTTATAGAAGGTTACAAGGATTTGATAATTGTCCTAGAGGGTGTGAGGTGGTAGAAGATCTTGATCACACTATCTATGGATGTAGAAATTTAATTGAGGTGGTGGAAGTCTTAAACATATGGGGGTCTGGTATTCCCAGATTCTATTCTCTGGAAGCTTACTATAGATGGCTCAATTCTCAAAGCTTATGGATGGTGAGTTTATTCTGTAACACAATCTACTTCTCCTAGAAGGCAAGAAATCTATTTGTACATTAAAGAAAAGTATCCAGTCCAGTGATGATTGCTTCAAATGCGGTAAGTACAACTGCTGGATTCTACGTTTCTAGCTGCTCAATCTCAGGAAATGAGGATGTTAATCAACTGTTAAGTTTGCTTAATACTTGGCACCCTCCTCCACCAGATTGGATCAAAGTCAACATAGATGCTACCCTACACAACTCCTACAAGGCCAAAATTGGAGAAGTATTTAGAGATCACCAAGGGATGTTCTTATTGGCATTCACCAGTGCTCTTATTCACTGGGATCCAGCCGCTTTGGAACTTCAGGCCATCCTTTCAATAAAGCATGTGATAAAAGACTAGATGTTGGACTACAAAGGTTTAATCATTAAGGGGGATAACAAGAATGTAATCAAATAAATCTAGGGAGTGGTGGAGAAAGGTGGTAATCAATCAATAGATCTCTCTTTCATAAAAGATTTTTATTTTGTTTTCTTTAATTATCTTGATAGGGGGAGCAATAAGTTAGTGTATCTTTGTTCTAACTATGCCTGTATTAGTTCCTTTCTTTTTTTGGGATGATGTAGCTTTGAACAAAATCCCTCCTTCCTTTATTAACTTATTAGAGAAGGAGCCGGATGCTATTAGGATGTAAAGCCATTTTTTTAGTTTTCATTAATAAAGCTCTATTTATTTCTTGTATAAAAAAAATAATTCGTGGCATTATCACAATGAACACAAGGACCCAGGGCCTCCTTAGGATATGTGGCCCTATAGCTCAAGACAATCTAGCCTAAAAAACTTTGATGGTAGAAATGTTGATTGTTTGTATAATGTTGTTTATTGATTTAACTTATCTGGATTAATAATTTACTAAATTTAAATTTTGTTGAATATTTTAATGTGTTAAACATAAGGTCCATTTCTTGACCTTTTTATTTATATCTGCTTATTGAATTTTTATATTTTTTATAAATACTAAACCTAGAGGTTAGTCCAATACCTTTGAGTTGGCTTAATTTGGAGTTTAATTTTAAAATAGTCATAAATTATTGAAGTTTGGTGATATAATAAAATTATTTAATTAGGGGCATTTTTTATTTTTGCAGTAAATTAACTCTAAACATCTTGAAATCTTACCTAAATGTCTAAAATGACCTCTATGGATGATTTCACCTATTTAAATTTATTTTAGTTTTTTTTTTAATATTGATTGTAAATAATTAGTGAATTTCTTAATTTTTAAAATTAAATTTTTGAGGAATAACAAGCTAAAGAATCAACTCCCAAATTTTGAGATAAATTGGACCACTTGATCTTGAGAAAATAAAGAAAATTGGTTTTACACATCCTACTTTCTCAACAATCTCTACTCAAATTTTTTTTTTAAATCAATTTTAAAAAATGATAGGTCTCAAGACCTTTCCAATGAGCTCAAGATCACTCAATTTGGAGTTGATTTGGTTTTTCTATATGTTTTGGAAGTTTAAAGTCATTTAAATAAAAATTTAATTCATTTTTATTAAAGAAACCACCAGTGCCATTATTTTTAATCATTGGCAATCATTAGATGGTGGTAGAATGGCAGTCATTTTGGTTGACTATACCAACAAGCAAATCTAGAGGTATGAACAAACTGCAGAGGCGCGGACAGTAAAGGTCCTATTACGTTGCCCTTAATTCAAACTACATGCATGGATTTGACTCCTTTTAGACGAGTGATGCCATTTGACACTCTATAGAAAAATGTGAATACATCATGATTAGATCGTTCTAATTTGATCCTGATTACTAGTTTAGAAATGAACTACATATTTAAATGACCATAAATTTAAATCCAACTTCCCAAATTTGATGAAATTTAAAATAGAGGTTCTAAACACCCTGATCTTGCAATTACTGGAGCTTGGTGGCTCCATGTATTAATATTTGGGAGAAAATTCTATTTGACATTTAAACTTCAAATGGAGATTTTTCAATAGCCTATGGGTGGATTTTCAGAATATTTGGCTTGGTGGAAAGCTTCATAGTCCCTCTTCAACTCCCTAGAATACCCCAAATGCTAATAATGGTTGGATTAAGAGATGGATTTAAGGTATCCTTTCTCACTCTTTTTAGTTTAGGGCTTTTTTAGCTAGAGAATGCTGGGAGAGACTGTAGGAGAGTAGGGGATGTTGCTAGGGAGTTGGAGAAATGAATTGATTAACCCTTTTTCAGATATTTTTTGGGTTTTTATAGGAGAGGGAAATTTAAATGGGGTGTTTAGATCTTTCCAACTAAGCCTAATCCAGCCACAAATGAGAGTCAAAGGAAGAATCATGGAGAGAAAGCACATGGGAATTTGAATAGTGAGTTAGCCTTAAACCAATCATTGGAGAAAAATTATTTTGGAAGTTATTTCTGCATCAACAACCCATATAGTATGAGATGGTTTTGGCATGTGTAATGAAACTTCTAGAGCCTACCCATGTGTTAGCTCAAGCCAAATTGGGCTGGAACTCCATTTAATGGGTTTTTTGGAGGATTTGTTCAACCCAAACTTTTGACCCAGGTGAAATCATGAGTTCAAACTCTTGGGGTGTGCACATGGGGTTAATACACATGCTAAGGCAATTTTTCAGCATTTATTTTGATAAGGGCGTATGTTTTGATGAAGGAAACCCCTTTTTTTAGTACTTTGATCAACCCTATTAGTCAAACCAAGTGGGCCCTAGGCTTAGAAAAATTTTGGGGACTCGTGTTGACCTCATGAATAGTCCTAATAAGTTTGGTCCAACGCTTTGGTCAAACACATGAGAAATGAATTTTTTAAGTGTATAGGGTAATTTTGTTCAACTAGGGTTGACCTATTCAACCATGTTTGACCGAGGCTAACACATTAAAAATGATGTTTTGGACTTGTTGGAAGTGGTCCCATGGCTTGATGAGGCTATTTGGTGAAAAATACATATTTAAGGGCTTAAGGGGCCTTATGATCAATGTAGGTTGACTTGGTGAACAAAGGTTTATCATGGCTTGGATTTAGGTTTAATGTTTTCAAATGTGATTTGAGTTTGTTGGAGGCAGCCCCAAGGTTTGGTGGGGTCTTCATGCATATAATATAATTTAAAGGGAAAAATAGCAATTTGGTTAACCTAGGTTAACATGATCAGCTGGGTTGATTCGGGCTTGGATTTTAGTTCAATGGATTCCAATCATATTCTAAATATGTTTGGAGAATGGCACATTACTTAGTTTAACTTAACCTTTTTAAGGTTTAAGGAAAATTCATATTTCAATGTTTATGGTTTAAGGGTTTTGTGGTCAACCACATTCAACCAAGGTTTAATGTTGGTTTAATTCATCATGATAGTGATAATGATCATGTTCAATGATTTTGGAAGGTCAAAATCACAAGATGCCATGTTTGGCGGCATAGGCTATAAATATTTGAAGGTTTTGTAACCTAAGAACATACTTAGAATTTTAGAGGTTAGGGGTCTTGAAATGCCTTCAAATTTATGTGGTTGACCATAGGACATGCCCAATTAATATGCAAGTGATACTTGAGGAATACAAGGTCATTTGGTTAGATTTAAGGGAAATATACATTTCTCCATAAATAGGTTATAGACCCAGGGGTTTTGGTTTGGTTCGGAAACTAAATTTTGGAGTATTGAGTTTGCAATAGGTTTGATCAATGAGTTTGATTTATATTTGATTTAACAAATAATTTGGAAGGAGATAGGTTTCAAAATTATTAGCTTATTGACAATTAATAATTATTTCCAATGATTGAGCAGTTGATTAGCTGATTATCATGTGGACTATTAATTGATCAATTTAGGGCTTTATTTTAATTTAGTTTCTGCATTGATTAATGAAGATATATCATAAAAGGAAATTTAGTTTTAGAATGATAATATCACAAGCAACCTTTTCAGTGATTTTTAGTCGATAGATCAGATGATTAAATGATAGTCACAGGTGATTATTAAGTGATGATTTTGAAGTCAATGATTTGATTACTATGCCATAGCACAATGATGGGATAAATTTGAAGTCTGAAGTGTAGTTCAATGATTTGAGTTTGGAGATTATATATTTTTTTTACTTAGATCATTGACCTCACTAAAAAATGAGCTTAATAGAAGCATCACTTTATTTCTTGACCTCGAATATATACTTATATAGAACATAAATTATATCACAATTTAGCATGTAATAAAACTCAGTAGTGGCTATCAAAATTTTGGCACTACTATCATGGATTATAGTTAATTATCCTTTGTTTCACTTTATATTATTGAACAAATTACTAATTTATTCTTATCATTATTTCTATTTAACTTGTTATATATTGCCAATTTTATTTATTTCTTACCATTTTAGTGTTATGTTGTTAGTTGTTCAAAAGTGCTTTTATTTTTTTTATGCATCATTAATATATGTATAATAGAAACTAACTAGTAGAAACTTTATTTCATTATAAAATAGAAATAACTCTTAAAAAAATAAAAAGTCTAACAAAATAAAAAATGAATTAAAAATGGCTGCCTGATCCAAGATAATGACCAACTCAAACCACATAGAGAGAATTTTAATCATATGATTGAGTGTATTAAAATAAAGTATTAATAGACTGAATATTTAGGCTAACAACATTGAGCTAAAACATGTTATCATCCATATAGCATAAAATTCTCATTTTGGGAGGACCCCTATAGAAAATCCCTACCTACATATAGCTAGTTTCTTAGAGACATGTGTTACACTCAAATATAAAAGAGTCACTGATGATGATATTAAATTTATGTTATTTCCATGAAGCTAATATGTGGTTAACTCTTAACCAATTGTCCAATCACTTCGTGTAATAACTTAGCTCACAAATTTCTATACAAACATTTTCCCCATCTAAGACTATAAAACTTAGGAATGATACTACCTCATTCATCATATAAAATGGAGAATCAATATATGAATCTTGGAAGAGATTCATGGAATTACATAGATAGTGTCCATACCATGCATTACCTTATTTTATTTCCATTCCAACATTTTATAATGGTCTTGTAGGTGCCTCTACATACATTAGATGCAACTATTTGAGGCATATTAATGTATAAGCCCCTTGATGAAGCATATGTGTTAATTGATGAAATAACCACCAATAATTTCCATTGGTCATATGAGAGAGAAAACTCTAAGAAATTAGCCAGTGTGTATTAATCTAATATTTTAGCAATTTTGAATGTATAAGTAGTTATTATATCCAAAAAACTAGAAAATATAGGAGTTAATACATCCTGAACACACTTTTTCCAATAGAAGAGAGTATGTATGGATCACTTAGTAACCCAAGAACATCAAGATTTAAATTATTAAATGCCATTACACAAATTAACCCTTCCTATAATATTAATAACTCTAGTTGGCAAAATTTTCCTAACTTCAATTAGTGTAAACTTTAGAACTGGCTAGTATATAGAATTTTAGCCCCAAGTAGGAAATTTGAATTCACTATCTCAAAACTATGGAAACACATTGCCAAATTATCCACTAGGTTTTAATTCAAATAATTAAATTAAAGATAAAGACCTTCTTTAGAAGATCTAATTTGTGAATAGGAACACAATTTATAAAGCCAACTTGTAGCAGTAAGAAATAATAAAAATTAGTTAGGATCGTTAGTTAGTTTATTCATTGAATTGAAGACCCCATATCATATTTCCTAGAAGTATAGTGGTCAAACATAGGGGAAAAGTTAGGGAACATTTCAAAGCTATACAAGTGGATGAGATTTAGATAAAGTGGTTAGGAAAGAGGAGAAGTCTATAAAAGTAATTCTTAAGGAAACACCGATTAAACCTATCAGGACTAAAAAATAGCCCAATACCATTAAGGAAGTAGAAATTTATTAAAAATGTTATTGAGAGACCACCACCACCTTTTACTTAGATGTTATTAAAGCAAAATTTAGATGAGAAATTATCTAGATTCTTAGAGGTACTTAAATTGTTAACAATTAATTTATGTTGCAACTTAGCTTACAAAACTATGTTTTTATCTCATGTGAGTTTTTAATGATACCAAAATCTTATTGTGTTTATTACTGTTTCTCCTAACATATATTGGAAAATTTTGTTTGTGTTGTTTGTGTGTACTAAAATTTTAGGGAAATCATACTCCAGACTACTGATGACTTCAAGATAGATTAGATTAGGGTTTATTGTAATTGAAGTTTGTACTTTTTCTATTTTTCTTAAGTCTGAAAGAGTGTGATTGTAATTGGGTTTCTATATACACATACATTAGGAGAGTGATTCAAAACTTGTTGTTTTTTAAAATTAATTGCACTGTATGATTCTAGAATTGTACGGGATGACTTGACATGAGTATTCCTCTAGAAAGCAGTTAATCGAATCATACCTTGGAAATTTTCAATTGAATTATTTATATTGTACAAAGTTACATTCGTACAGAAGATGTCCAGAGTACAAAATGTCTATGTATCAATTTGTCCCAAATAAACTTACCATTTTCTGATTTGATCATATTGTACAAAATAAGTTTCATATAGACAACATCTAGAGTATGAAATGGGTTCATATCAGTTCATTCATGCAAATAGGTAAATTTTTTGAACTGTCCATTCTATACAAAATTGAGTTCATACAGGAGACGTTCAGAGTATGAAATAGACTCGTCCATTTTTGTACTAAAAGAAGCATGATTTGATTAAAATGTTTATATTGTACAAAATAAATTTTGTATAAGACATTGACCAGAGTATAAAATGCATTCATGTTGAACCATACCTGATGAACTTATTCATTTTTTGAATTGTTCATACAGTACGATGTCAGTTTGTAAGTACAATAGATAGAGTATGAAAATAGGTTTATAGCAAGATTTTTAAACTATTAGTATATATGAAGTACGATCATACTGTACAATCCAAGATGTTCAAATTGAAATTTTCCAAATTTTGGTGGTTTTTCTTATTCTTTCTATATACGGTCCTAAAAACCTGCTGCCCAGAACTCCTACTGTAAATTTCTTTTGAGAGTGCACTTGGAGAGTGTTTGGGAGAGTACTTGGGATTGGAGAGTAAGAGATCTCTTAAGAGGTATTTGTGAGGGGATTCACGAGGTTGCCCAACGGTGAGGATCTCTTACTTGTTCTTTAAAGTTCTTCCCTACTTTCTTGAAGGCTCTTGAAAGAAGATTTTCAAATGATATCTAATTCTCTACCGACAACAAGATGGTGTGAAAGGATGACGGTTCTCTACTGACACTAGGAGGGTGTGAAAGGATGCCGGTACTCTACTGACACTAAGAATATATGAAAGGATGCTAGTTCTCTGTGGTTACCAGGAGGTTAAGAAAGGATGATGGTACTTTGCCACACCATTGATTGGTGGAAGAGAGGGTAATTATAATGGCTTCTACGCCTTGTTGTGGGAGCAAAAAGAGAGTCACTTTGGTATAGTGTAATACCTGAAGATGGAGTCTTCAGGTAGTGGACATATGTCTAGTTGGAATGAATGTGGTTGAAAAGTTAATTTTGGAGAAAAATTTTCAATGTGATAAAAACTTAAATTGATTTTCAAAAATTTCCCAGAGATTTTTAAATTACCAATTCACCCCCCACCCCCCTCTTGGTTAGCCTTGGGACAAATTTAATAGGTCTAACAACCTATTCAGACTTTCAATCTATACTTATGTTAAATTCATTAATGACATCTTGAGAGAAAGATATAATTAGGATACTTTAAAATAGTAGAACTTATTGATTAATGTAGTGCAATAATCCAAAATAAGATCCCTTAAAAGCTTAAGGATCAAAGTATTTTTACCATCACTATGTCTATATGAGATAAGTTTTATGAGAGAGCATTATGTAACTAGGAGCTAGCATAAATCCAATGCCCTTATCTATATTTAAAATAAAAAACCTAGGAAAAGTAAAACCTACCATTGTTACCCTTCAATTAGCTGACCATTCATTCACTTATCAAAAGGGGATAATAGAGGATGTATTAGTAAAGGTAGATAAGTTTATTTTCCCGAGGGACTTTATTATATTAGATATTGAGGAAAAATAGGGAAATACATATCATCTTGGGTAGACTTTTTTATCCATAAGTAGGGTTATGATTGATCTGTAGAAGGGAGAACTAATTATCAGAGTTCAGGACTAATAAGTCACATTCAATATCATAAATTCTATAAAGTTTACCAAAACTCAGAATGAGGAATATTGTAGAGTGGATTTAATTTATGCTTGTGTACATGATGTTATGAATGAGTTATTGAGAGATAGCTATTTATAGTTATCATTGCATGAGGATGACTTAGTAGAAGTTGATGGAAATTCTATTCATATGATTTATGAGGCCCTTAGAATGTTTAAAGATAGATATGAAGTTTTAGATACAACATTTATAGGGAAATCTTTGAAAACATTTATTATAGATGCATCAATTATTTAATTACATGTATTGCCTACCCCTTAAAATATGTCTTCTTAGGAGAGGAGTCAACTTTACCTTCCATTATCTCTCCTAAGCTTAGAGAAGACTAAGAAGGTAAGTTAGTTAGAGTTCATGTATAAGAAAGCTTTTGGTTGATCTATTGTTGATATTTGAGCAATTAGTCGATCAGAATGTTTTCATAATATTCTTTAAAGGAAGCTTATCAAACCAAAAATGTCCAGGACAAAAGGTAAAATTGAACTATGAAAGAAATAGTGAATAAAGGGATTCTAAATTGTTAGATGCAGGTATCATTTATCCTTTTTTTTTGTGGTTGAGTTTGTCTAATTCATTATGTACTATTGAAAGGAGGGTTACCATAATCATTAATAAAAAAGATTAAACTTTCTCCCTCTAAGATTATGATAGGCTGGAGGATATGAATAGATTATATGAAACTCAACAAAGCTACTATGATGGACAATTTTTTGTTGCCCCATATTAATCAAATGCTAGATGGATTAGCTGGCATCCTTTTATTATTTCTTAAGTGGCTATTACATATACCATTAGATTTAAATTTCCCTAGAAGACTAGAATAAGATTATGTTCACCAATCCTTATGGAACTTTTGCATTTAAAAGATTACCCATTGGTATGTGCAATGCCTTTGTAACATTTTAACAATATTTAATGTCTATATTTTTGGACTTAAAAGTCCAATGTATTCAAATATTTATGGATGATTTTTCTATCTTCGACAAAGCCTTTAATATTTATCTAGATCATTTGGAATTAGTTTTAAAGATATATTATAAAACTAACCTTGTTGTTAAATGGGATAAATACTGATTATGGTTAGGGAAGGCATTATCATGCAAAATAAAATCTTTGAAAAGGGTATGGAGGTTGATAGGATAGAGATCCATATGATTGATATTTTTCCACCTCCTACTTTTATTAAGTGATTCTAAAATTTTTTAGGTCATGTTAGATTTAATTGAGAATTTATTAAAGATTTTTCAAAATTTACTAAACCTCAATGCCATTTATTTGAGAAAGATATACCATTTGAATTTAATTCTAATGGCTTGCTAAATCTAAAAAATTTAAGAAGTGCTTAATAACCGCACCTATCATCATTTCACCTCATATGTCTTTCAATTTTAAATTAATATGTGATACTAGTGACTATGTCATTAGAGTCATTTTAGGATAAAGACTCGATAATAAATTTCATACTATATATTACATTAATGGAACATTAAACAATAAATTAATTAATTATATGACTACTAAGAAATAATTAATAGCAATAGTTTTATATTTGATAAATTTATATCATATTTAATCGCCACCAAAGTTACTATCTTCACTGACCACTCTACCATCTAATTTATGTTAACTAAAAAAGTTGTTAAACCTAGATTAATTAGATGGATTTTAATTCTTCAAGAGTTCAATGTAAGGATATTAGATAGAAAAGGATTGAAGAATTAAGTAGCTAATCATCTATCTAGGTTAGAATGAGAGGATTCTAAGCATAATGATTATCACATAAATAAATTCTTCTCTTTTGAAAAGCTATTTTCATTAGTTCATTATGTTCGCCTTATATATGGGCTTTGAAAACTTTTCATTATGAGGGGAGTGATATCAATTGATATGTCATGCATACAAAGATGCAAATTTATGCGTGATGCTAAATATTTTTTTTTATGATGAACTATATTTATTTAGAAAATGCAAAGATTAAATCCTTAGGCGGTGTGTCGCAAAAGATAAGATTGAACAAACTATTAGTCAATGACAAGATTTTAAGTATGGAGGGCCTTTTGGAGGGTTTAGAATTGCTTCTAAGATCATTTAAGATGGATTTTACTAGCCTACCATATTTAATGATATGAATGAATATGCAAAAATATGTGATAGATGATAAAGGGTAGGAAATATTTCAAAGAGACATGAAAAGCACTTTAATTACATGTTAGAAGTAGAGGTTTTTATGTTTGGGGATTAGACTTCGTTGACCCTTATGTTTAATCTTATAGAAGTCAATATATTCTTCTATTACTTGAATTTGTCTCCAAATGGATTGAGGGAATAGAAAAACCCAAAATTGATGTTCAAGTAGTGATTAATTTTTAAAAGAAAATTAACTTTTTACACATTTGGAGTACCTAGAATCATTATCAGTGATTGGGGTATCCATTTTAGCAATAAGAGAGCGAGGATTTAATTTTAAATTATGAAGGTTTGTAACTACTTATCATCCCCAAACTTTTCGCCAAGCTAAAATAAGTAATAGTTAAATCAAGAGAAATTAAGAGGACATTGATTTAAAGTAGGTAAGATTGTGCATTAAGATTGGAAGATGCACACTGGGTTTACTGGATTGCTTATAAAACCATAATTAAAATTTTTTCCTATTAAATTATTTTAGAAAATATTGCCACTTACCTTTAGAGTAAGAGTACAAAGCATATAGGGTGGTGAAAGAATTATATTACATTCTTAAGAATATTGAGGAGAAAAGTCTAATTCATTAAATGAGTTGAAAGAATTTATAAATGATGCTTTTGAAAATGCTAAATTGTGTAAGGAGAAAATTGACAAGAGTCATAACTGTAAGCTCAATAAAATTGAATTTGAGCATATATTTGAAGTCTTTTCATATAATTTAAGAAAAAAAATTATTTTATGGGAAGTTAAAATCCAGTTTTTCAAGACCATTCATTATTATCATTGTTTATCTTTATGACCTATAAATAGAAAAGATAATAATATTTCCAACATTCTCAAAGTTAATGGACAAAGGCTAAAGTCATTCTTTATAAGGGAAATAGATTGCATTAGGAGTTCAGTGGTGTTGGCTCATCCTAAAAAGTAGACATGCATAGTCTGGAAAAAAAAAATATAAACTTAGTGTTATTTATGAGGCAAAATAGTCTGGCAAAAGAATGTAATATAATTTTAAAAAATTCTTTATTTTATACTTAATATGACAATCAGATTTATCTATTTTCTTTTATTAATAGTATAAATACAAGTAATAATGAATTTAGTAATCAAAACATCAATATGCATCTATATTCATACTCTAAAAATTATATACAATAACTAGGAGTTATATAATCACAACATACAGTGTATCTACTCCTGACTACAAAAAATAACTAAACAAAATAATAGAAAAACCTGAGGAATCTTATAACTGATTAGTCTCATACTCTCAATCCTCTTCCTTAACCAGAAATCATTTAAACCATGTATAATAACCTAAAAAGCCCAATATAACACTAAATCCTGCAATTGAACTCAAAGTATAGTAAATAAGAAGTACACATATTGCTAGTCAATTCATAGTAGTTCTAATCCATATGATCATGTAATTTGTGCATAAATAGTAAAATACATTCAGAACTATTAAATTTGTCAAACAGTAGAATAGTATGATATGGATGCTCATAAAATAATACATTACAAAAAGTGAAATATGTATACTAGTAAAACCATAACTAGTATAGATGTCAAATTGAAAAAGTAGTTGTCATAGTAAAACTAACAAATTAATAAGAAAATCATACAATCTAGTAAAACTAAAATATGTCAAAATTATTGGAATAATATCAACACAGAAAAATCATATAAGAGTATACACATGATATTCAACTATTATATATAAATATTAAATTAGTGTATTATATTACTTGCTCTGTAATAAAAATCAAGTGCTTAGTGATAGTGAGATAATAAATAGTGAATCAATAATATTAATAGTAATGGTTAATCATTAGTATCATTAGTAATTGTATCAGCTCATCAGTAATGATATTAATGTCATCAACAAAAGTATCACTATCCATAAATTAGTTATAATAATAATAAAATAGTATAATAATAACAACAATAATAGTAAAAGTAAAATAGTACAATTATAGTAGTGCAATAAAAGTAAATCTATGCAATAATCAAGAATTATTAGTATGTAGCACCACAATGCCACCATCAAGCATTTCATGCTTAATCAAGAATTAATATTAAACAAAGCATTCAATGCCCTAGAAATAACTTTTAGCACCACTGACTCATAGGCACAATGCCATAGAGTTCACAAGTTCAAACCTCACTTCACTTGAAAACACTCATTGAAACTTCTAAATAAAATTTTTGTCGTTGTTATAATCAAAAGTTGTGGTAAGAAACTCAGGTGAATTAACTACAAGGGTTTGCACTCATAGGAGATTTAAAGACCCCTGATCAATTTTTAAAACTTGATTAATTCTCTTTATTAATTCTCTTTGGAAAAATCAAGAAAATCAATGGTGATCATTATTGTCATATTCAAATAGTTGATAATTAATTGTATTTTGTTTCCTCGGGGAGATATGTCATTTGTTTTCATGACCTCGAATATGAAAATTAACAATAGCATATCCAAATAATTATCATAGCTAAATATTTGAGCGAACTTCATTTTGGTCCTTCGGGGTCATATGTAGTTCTTTTCAGAATTTGGCTTCGATATTCGGGATAAAATTTGTAATTGTAAATCTGAACCCATCATTCAATCTTTTTTTCACCTCTCGGGGTGATATATTATTCTAAGTGGATGTTCAATTTCAGAATTAAAATTCAAAAGTCAATTTCAAATTTCTCAAAGAGATTTAATTTCAATTTGCTTTGCACCCTTTCCAAAACATAGCTCTTTTTCAACAAAACATGAATGTGAACCTCAAATATTGTCTTAATGTAGATGCATCGTACAAATAGGTATATGACTATGTATATGATTAGTCATTTCAAGTCAACTTATATTTGGCTTGGATTAACTAAAAAGTAGATAAATGTATAAGCAAATAATCTAAATTATATTTTTTGTTGAGATCATATTCTAAAAATTCTAAATATTATATTAAAGATTTAATATATCCAAAATTAAATTTCATTTATCCAAGATTTTAAATCTTTAATATAATATTCATAATTTTAAACAATCCACAAAATTAATCAATCACTTAATTGAGAAATTTGCATTTCATCTTTAACTTCAACTTTTAACTTGCTCTTAAAGTTAACTTTAAAATTTAAAATTTTAAACCTTAAGATATCAAACATTTAATTTCAAAGAATTTTGAATATATTAGATATTTTAGTTCCACTAATTAAGACATTTTTTATAGTTAATCAACCCATATTTAAATGAGATAGATTACTCTCCTAAACATTCTTAATTAAATTAAAATTTATTCTCAAATTTAAATAATTGTTAGAAATTATTTGATATTTTCATAATTAATAATAAAAGAATGAAAATTAGTAGAAAATACTGAATATATTCAAAGAATCATTAGACATTAATATTAAAGTACAATTATTAACATAGAATTTACAAACATACCATATAATTTTTATATATCTAACAACCAAATTTTTATATATCTAACAACCAAATTTTTATATTTAATTGTATGATATTTAAATCTTTAAAACACATAAAAATATACTAAAAATAACTTTTTAAAAGATTTGTACATTTCCATGTCTACAATTGATATTATTGAGATTCTAAAATGTTATTTAAGTAAGTATAAAAATTTAAATCTTAGATATATATTATGTTTTTCTTTTTGAGGGGCCATATCTCTTCTTTTCTAAATATTTATTCCCCTATAGAAGTTATTTTTTTAATACCATTGTCTTTCCAATTTGTTCGACCTGTTGCCGCGTGCATTCTTTAACATGTAAGAACCTTAGTACCCACCATAGTGGCGCTGATGGTCCAATGCAGCATCACCCAATACTAGCCTCTACATTCTAAATAAGGGGCTATTTGAATGCAGGATTTAGTCAGGATCTGAGACGAATTTGAGCTAAATCCCATCGAACGGCTAAAAATGCAAAATCAACTCTCACGGTAAATGAAAGCTGCAGTTGACAGAAAAATATCCCTTTTGTGGTACATCTCGAATTTATCAAATCCTTTGGTTCAGCAAATTTATGGGATTTGGTTGAAGAAGTGCTAGAAAAGGGAGAAAGTTACCTTCATAGATAGCGAGTGATCTCCCGCCATTGTTTCCCTTCAAAATATTGTAACTTCTGATCCCACAAGAAGTGAATGTCATCGAAGGAGAGAAGTCAAACAGCGATGAATATATAGCATTATAAATAATAATTAAATAATTAATAGGTATTAAAATATTAATTAGTATTAAAAAAAATTTGATATATTTCATTTGAATGTTGTTGTACTTTAATCATCATGAAATAAATTTCAAATACGTTAATCTTCTTAAATTCTCCTGAATTATGATCAGGGTTTACATTAAATATTACCAAACAAATTGCAAGATTATACACCGTAGGATTTAGTACATCTGGATCTAGAGGATCTATGAAACCCTATTTTGGAGCATCCAAGCAGCCCCTAAGGGTATCTCCAACAAAAAAAAAAAAAAACTCATTTTTCACTCTAAAATGCAATAATACACCAAATTACAGTAACTTGTGTCCAACTGAACTCCATTTTCTAACAAAAAAAAAGAATAATATTCCTAGTATATTCCTTCTCATAATTTATTTTTTTATTTTTTCAATCATATATCTATATTTATCAATTAGACAAAATTATATATATACAGGATTTTTGCTTATCTAACTTGCCTTTTTCGGTTAGGGGCCTGGTTTACCTGGATAAACAGTCTGTTCCTTATGTTAATTCTTAGTTTTTTGGGTGCTGGGTGCTTCTGGCTAGAGTCTTTCCTTTTCTGTGTCTCTGGTTGAATTTCTGGGATTTTTTTGCTGGGTTCAGGGTGCCCGGGTGGTTATGCAAGTTTAAGTTTCATTTTGATGAAGTGGGTGTGCTGTTGGTACCGTAATTTCTGTGTGGGCTCTATTTTGTCTGGAGGGGATGTTGAGTTCTTTCTCTTGGATGTTTAAGTATTTCTATGTGATAGAGGTGGGTGATGTGTGGTTGAAACCCTTTTTTTTTTGTGGGGTTTTTCTGTAGCATGCCAGGTTTGCTGGCATTTCATGGAAGGCTGGTTTCCATAAGGATGTTTTTACCTGCTAACTCTTCCTTCTACTTGGACCAGATGTATTCTTTTGGCTGTCGGTGTGTTGTTGCAGGTGATTGGATTTTATTCTCTGGTTACTATCTAGCTTTCCTAAGAATTCAGCTTCCTTATATTGCTGGATGGGTTTGCTTATTTGGATCCTAGAACCCAAGAATTCTTCTCGGCATGATCTCTCTACTAGTTATATCTGTGAGATTATTAGACAATATGATTTTTGGAAGGTTTGTATTAATCCTGATGGTATTTGTGATATTCATTGCTGTGATAACTGGTATTTTTGCTATTTTTACTGCTTTTTTTGTGTTTTTGTGTATTACTTTATTTTGGTGAGCTTTTGCCTTGCAGGTGATCGTGTTGCAGAATGGAGCAGGTGGTTTGAGGATCTGGTTACTATTTTTTGTACCTTTATGGTTTTCTGGGTGCTCGCCCTTATGCACCGTAGATTGTATATAGGATTTTGTGTACTTTTGATTAGTAGGAAATTCGAGCTCGTAGGTTTTTTTTCCTTTTATTTCTGTAGCTCTTCGGAGCAATAGTAAGCTTGAGATTCCTTTAAGGACTCTGTAATCCTTTTTTATATTAACGCATATGTCCCTCTGTGGGTTTCCAAATATATATATATATATAGAAAGAGAGAGAGAGGGTGAACAGTGCAACGTCCATCTTGGTTCTTAGTGAGAGAACGTCCAGGTTTCTAGTCAAAGAACATCTCAATTTTTAGTAATAGAAATCTAAAATTTTCTTCATTTCACAAATTCCAGTTTGTTCGTTTATGGTGGTATTTGGTTTCCAGTTATCACTCGATGACCAAAATACTTCAACAATGGTATCTACTGTGCGTCCGAAAGAAAATATCTTTCATTTGAATGCGAAAGGTAGAGTTTCATTTAATCGTTAATTTTCTCATTATTCTTATTTTAAGAATACACCTCTGATCATTAAGGAAGTTCACATCACTTTTGGTCGTGAAAAGGTTTTTGTTGAAGGAAAAGATAAAGAAGTGGTAACCTTACTTCATAGGGATGCAGGAAAAAGTCTTCATCTTTTAAATGTCTCTTGTCAAATTCTTTAAGGAAGGACAATTCATATTTTCCACAACCTAAAGAAAATAATTTTGAGGCCTCGTCTTTAATAGGTTTCATTTAAAAGTTATTTATTTTGTAAATAATTTGTTCGATGAGAATATCAAGTGTGTTAGCGGGTCTTCTATGTTATCTGGAATAAGAATTGTTCATCATGTAGCTTTCTAGGCAATAATACTATGAATCCATTTGTCCTTTTTAATGAGGTACCCGTTTCTAATAAAGTTGATTCGAAAAATGGGAATGTTTGGGTTAAAACTCCACATATTAAAGTAAATTTTATGGAATTAGATTCTGACATTTGTAAGGATGGGAATGTGGTTAAACTCGATGTGGAGAATGAATGTGAAGATGTTCATGTCTTGAGGAAATCTTTGGTTGTTTAAATTTTGGTAAAAATATGCCTTTTCCATTTTTAGTGTTGAAATGAGGCGTCAATGGAGTAAATTTGGGGGTTTTCATCTAACCTCTCTTAGATTAGATTGGATTTTGTGTTCCTTTCAATCAACTGATGCTATATAGGAAGTTTTAAGTGGAGGACCATGGTACGTTGGTAGATTCATAATTGGTACAGATAAATGGACACCTGATTTTTCTCCTCTATCTATGAAAGGATTATCTTCACTAATTTGGATTCGGTTGCCTCATTTACCATTATAATGTTAGGATGAGATTATTGTTACTAAGATTGTTTCAAGGATATGAGCCCCATTATTATTAGATGGAAACATGTTTAAATAGGATAGAAGGGAATTTGATGGAGCATGTGTTCAAATCAAATTGAATTCTAAGTTACCACTTGGAATATGGATAGAAGGGGTGAGTGGGAAACTTTTCTAGATAATCGAATATGAGAATATCCCTACCTTATGTTTAAGTGTGACAAGATAGGACATAAAAATGATATATGTCTTAATGGCCAATAAGGAATAAAACTGGAAAGGTTCTTTTGACCGTGTCAGATTCAATAAGGAAAGTACCGAACAAAGTTTTTGATAATGGGTCTTTTAAATCAGATAATGAGTTATCTTGTATCCTATATGCATGTTAAATCCAGAAATAATAGTAGAAGGAATTTTTTAACAATAATGACTAATCCTTCTAAGGATACTGATGTCAAAAGTGATGATGTGATACCTTAAATTCATAAAGCAAAAACGATTGTCAAAGGTGTTTAACTATAGTATAGAATCCCAATTCAATTTCTGATTTTCATGTATTAGACTTATTAAAAGACAATAAGCTCAATTTACTATCTCATAAGAATGCTATTAACGAATTTGGTAAAGCTGAAGTAGATAAAGATCTTAATGTTAAGATGGCTGTGAAAAGTTCGTATACGATATTAGACCTACGCAATTGTCCCAAGACTAACTAAGAGGAGGGTGAATTGGTAATTTAAAAAAATTTCTCTTGAATAAAAAAATTATTTATTAATTTCATAATTTGAGTTTCTTTAAAAATAAACTTTCAACCACAACAACCAATTGATGAAAATAAAATGTGAAAATATAAAAAGAACATATTAATTTATAGTGGTTTGGTCCAACAAGACCTAAATCTACTCGTTGAAGACTTCCTCTTCAAGTATTGCACTATTACCAAAGTGACTCTCCTTTTTCCCCCATAGCAAGACGGAAAAGCCTTTACAATTCTTCCCTCTCTCTCCACCAATCCCAAGTGCGGTAGAGTACTGTCATCCTTTCACACCCTCCATGTGTTGGCAAAGTACCGTCATCCTTTCACACCCTCCAAGTGTCGACAAAGTACCATCATCCTTTCATACCCTCCAAGTTTTAGCAGAGTATCGTCATCCTTTCACACCCTCCAAGTGTAGGCAGAGAACCTGATCTTCTCTAAAGATGTTCTCTCAAGAAACTAGAAAGAAAAAAGAAGAGAATTGACACAAAAACAAAAGAGATTCTTACCTTTGAGTAATCTTATGAATCTTTCCACTCCACTTGCAAGAGCTCTCTCTAAAACACTCTCCCAAATCACTCTTTCACTTGCTCTCTAATAAATCACGAAGACAAGATTCATCTAAGTTAGTTTCTAAGGACTTTTTATATGAAAGACATGAAAAATCATCCAAAAAACTAAAAACTTCAATTTTTATTGTCTATGAACATATCATATGATCGACAATCATCCCGAACGAATAGTTCAAAATTTGCTCGTATGATCCTGTACAAAAAAATTTTAATATAAGCATATCATGCAGTATGATAATTATATCACATAATATGAACAGTTATAAAAAATTTTCATATTCATCTGGACGAATAGATACCCCATAATTTTGTGCTCTAGATATCATCTATATAAACTCAAAATTGTCCCGGATAAATAGTTCAACAAATTTACCTATTCGTATGGACGAAAATGTTCGCAACATTTTTGTACTCTAGATGTCATTTGTACGAACTCCAGATTGACCTAGATGAATAGTTCAAAAAATTTACTTATTCATATATACGAAAATGTTCGCATCATTTTCGTACTTTGGACATCGTCTATATAAAGCCAATTTCGTATAGTATGAACAACACTTAGAAATTTTTTCCATCCATGCTTTAATTAACTTCTTACTAGAGGAAATAATTGAATAAATCGTCCCATACAAATTAAAATCATACAGTACGATTAGTTTTAAAAAGTAAAATTTTAACACTCCCCTAGTGTGTGTGTGCACGGTTACCCAATTATAATCACACTCTCTCAGACTCAATAAAAGTGTAAAATATAGACTCCATTTATAATAAACCCTAATATAATATGACTTGAAGTCTTCAAAAATCTGGAGTATGATTTTCCTGAAATGCTAGTACACATAAACAATAAAAGCAATATATCCTATATATGTTAGGAGAAACAATAATCAAAACAATAATATTTAGAATCATAAAAAACACACATGATATGAAAACATAGTTATGAAAACTAAGTTGCAACAATCACCTTTTTGATGATGACAAAATAATTATTATTTGATTTAACATTTAAACCCTAAATTTCACCTTAGCTCCCCTTAAATGAATTACCATATGTAAATCTAGGAATTTCAATGAAGATCAAAGAACTTTAAACCCAAAAATAATAATAAAAGACACATAAAGACACCAAATCAAAAACAATACGAACACAAAACACAAATCAAATAACAAAAATCAAGCATGATACCAAACAAACAAGCAAACAAACAATATTTATTACTCTCCCTTCTAACAACAACAAAAAGGGAAGTAGAACTTGAAATGAAAGATGTCAAAAGATAAACCAAAAGAATTGACCTAGAAAATAGTTGTAAACCAATTGCAATTATAATATTAATTCCATAATACTAAAATGAAAAAAAAAAAAAAAATTTTAGATTAATAAACAGCTAATATAAGAAAAGTTAATCAACGTCATGATTCTTGCTAGACAAAATAAATAAAGATGATTATTACAAAAATGACGAAATGAAGATTAGTTAACTTCAAATTCAATATAGAATATAATTACTAATTAGAGATTTGAATTAGAGATTAAATGATAGTGGAAAGAACACAATAATAAAAAAAACTTCAATTGGTGACATTGCTCATCTTTTTAAATATTTATGACACACTTTGTGCTTCTTTTCTATATGGGCTAATTTTGTGCTTCATTTCACTTTGCGAACCACTGCGTAATTTTTCTATTTTTGCACACATTATGCATTTCTTTTGATGTACTTTTTAGGTCTTTCCAAAATCAGAAATATAAATTCAAACTTCACTAATAATAAAAATAAGCATATTAAAAAAGAAATAAAAAATAATAAGACATCAATATTGCAATAATGATATTCTAGTTATGTTTGCCTAAACAAACATGAAATTGATCTCCTTATCTAAATCCAATTAAAATTTAATTTAAATTTTTTGAAAAATTAAATTTCGTAATGAAATTAATTTATAAAGAAAAATAATTGATTGCACATTTTAGATTAATTACAAAAAGTTTTTCGTCATTTTGAAAAGTGAGAAACAAACATAAGTTTCCAAAACATATCATTTTTCATTGATATTAAAAAGGATCAAATACATTCAATACATGGATATCAACTGACAACACACCAAATAACAAACACATCATCATCACATAGAGAAACTTAACAACAAATAACATCACTCGCAAAAGACCGGTAGAAACAACAACAAAGAAGTACATCTAGAAATCTGAGGGGCCCTGATTTGGAGGAGGTTGGTTGAATACTGAAAAATAGCTATTCATCATAGCTACGTTTGTATTTACCATGTTAAACTGATCATGGATCCAACCCATATCCTCCTGGTATCTTGCATTCTGCTTATTTAAATGAGTCTCAATTTGATCAACGTGAGTCTCCAAACGATCAAAATGCTAGACCATCTCCTGAAAGTAGTTTTGATTAGGTCCTTGTGCAGGTCCTGGAGCTCCCCCTTTTCCCTCAGTATCATCACTAAAACTCTGATCTCTCCCAAATAGTGATAAAAAAGAAGCATCGATAAAATAGATCAGAAGTTCAGTGGGAGGATCATAATGAATCAGGTTGTAATTCTTGTGAGGATATATGAAACAAGATGTTCTAAGGATACATTCTTTTTCCTCTTGTGGTGTGGAAGACCAATCTCAGAATGGTTCTACAGGTAGTCCATAATGAGTTAGGCTTCATCAATAAGATATGTGATAGTGGAAAGGAGTGGAGTCATATTCACTCCATCACCAACGTTATGAATAACAAAAGTTCTTAAAATGTGCTAGATGATTCGGGCATTTTGGTTTAAGGTATAGACTCGAGCTAAATTATTGACTTGGGAAACACCTCTAAGAACTTTATTAATTTCAGACCAGTCAAAGTCAGATCTATAGGTCATAGTGTGTGCTCTTATCCCTTGGGTTCTTAAGCGGAGATAGTTGATTAAATCTTCTTTAGTAATTTCTACGGGTTTTTTTTTACTAAAGAACATATCCTAGAGTGATCCTCGTTGACTCTCATGTTAGCCAAAAAATAATAAAAGGTTTCTTTATGATATGCATAGATAAGAGTCAGAATGAAGGATAGTTGAGTGGAGGCTAGGTAAACATAGACATTATAGAAAAATGAAGATCATTTTGGATTACTAGTCGAGATGGGGTGATCTTCGCAGCAATGAACCTAAAATATGCATCTTCCTACTTCTTAAGCAATAAGTTAGAATCAGTAGCACTAGAAGAAGAAGATCTTTTAGAACCTCGAGAACGTTTGCTAGAATTGGCCATTTCCTAGACAAGGGCTCTAGAGTGTTTTGAAAGGAATATGAAAGTGAATGAAAATGATTTCAAAACCCTTTTATATAAATAAAAAATTATCAATTGTATTGTACAATTTTTTTTTTAAGTATGATTGTGAAATCGTACATGACAAAAAATTTTCATACGTGCAAACGAAAACTATCAAAGATGAAATGACTTTTCATAAAATGTTATTTCTGAGGCATTCTTTCATACATGATTTTTGACCACTTGATCATACAGACAAACATGTGCTCATCTGGGACAATCAAAAAATTTAAAATCGTTTTAAAGACAGTTAGGTTCGTCCCCTACAGAAACTGACACCTGGATCATACATACAAAGATGATTTCGTATGTATGATCAACAATAAATAATTGAACATAATTAATAAAACCATCCCCACTCATACATACAAACCCATGCAAAATCATACCGTATGATGATGTCATCATATAGTACGAAACCTTTTAAAAATTTGAGGTTTCGCATGCTCAACTCCCAAAACTATCATGTATACACTAAAAAATTCATATAGGATGAAAAAATATTCATACAATATGAATAAAACACTTAGAGAATAATATATAAAAATCAGAAAAACTTCTCAAAATAAATCATCTCAACAAATAACATGTTTCCAGACTAAAAACATATAAAAAAAAAAGTAATACAAAACAAACACACCAAAATAAACAAACAAAAATAAAAAAACTAAACAAACACACATAAAGAGCATATCAAGTTTACTGAAACTTATATATGAGCATTAAGATCAATCACCCCTAACTACGTTCTTAAGGTACTAAATGTGTCAAAGGCTAGTGGTTTTATAAAAATATATGCAAGTTGATTTTCTGTAGAAACATAATTTAATTCATTCTTTCCTTTGGCTACATGATCTCTAATGAAGTGATGTCTTATATCTATATGTTTGATTTTTGAATATTGAATAGGATTCTTTGAAATATAAATGACACTAGTATTATAAAAAAAATAGAATTGTGCCTATTGAAAATTCTAAATCAATAAACTATTATTTTAACCAAAGTACTTGTGCCACACAACTTCCTAAGAGAATATATTCAGCTTCAGCAGTAGATAGGACTACAAAATTTTGTTTCCTACTAGACCAAAAAACAAAAAAAAAATTCTTATGAATTGGCAAGTTCCATATGTACTTTTTTGATCAACCCTATTTCCTGCAAAGTCTAAATCAGAATATTCAATAATTTTAAATGAAGAGTTGTACTTAGGATACCAAATCCATAAGTTTTGAGTTTCCAAAAGATATGTTAAAATCCTTTTTACTATTATCAAATGTGATTCTTTTGGATCAGATTGAAATCTAGTACACAAATAAATACTAAACATTATATATGGTCTACTAGCAGTCAAATAAGTAATGTTCTAATTATACCTTTAAATTTATTTTAATCAACAGATTTTTCCTTTAGATCCTTATCCAACTGAACTAAGAAACTCATTGTTGAAGTTAATTTTTTAACATTATCTATTTCATATTTTTTGAGGATGTCCTTAATATACTTTGACTAACTAAGAAAAATTTCCTCATCATTTTGTTTAATGTGAAAACTAAGAAAATACCTCAGATCTCCCATTAAACTCATCTCAAATTATCTACTTATTATTTTTGAAAAATCATCACAAAAATTTTTATTTGTAGATCCAAAAATGATATTATCAATATATATCTTAATAATGAGTATGTCATCTCCTAATTTTTTCAAAAAGAGAGTGGTTTTCATACTTTCTTTTAAAAATGATATATCTAATAAGAAAGTTCTTAACCTCTCAAACTAAGTCCTAAGTGCTTATTTTAATACAACAATACCTTTTTCAATTTAAACACATGATTAGAGAATTTAGAATTTTCAAAACTTGGAGGTTGCTTAACATAAATATCTTCTTGTAACTCCCCATTAAAAAAGGCACTCTTAGCATCCATCTAATACAATTTAAATACTTCAAAATAGGTAAAGGCTAATAAAATCCTAATTACTTCAAGCCTTGATACAAGGGCAAAAATCTCTTCAAAATCAATGTCTTCAATTTGATTATTCCCCTTAGCCACCAATCTAGCCTTATTCCTAATCATAACTCCTGAATCATTCTTTTTATTTTTGAACACCCACTTAGTTCCAACTACACTTGGATCATTTGGCCTTTCAAACAATTCTCAAATATCATTCCTTACAAATTGATTCAACTCTTCTTACATGGCAAAAATCCAAAATTCATCCAAAAGTGATTGATTAATATTTGTGGGTTCAATCATTGATATAAAGACATAATGGTTTACTTCTTTGCTAAGTTCATGTTTAGTCCTAACACTCTCACTTGGTTCACCTAAACTTAATTCCTTAGGATAATTTTTAGAAAATTTCCATTCTTTAGGCAAAAGATTTTCTATTTTCACATTCTCTTTCAAATCTATTATTTGGGAGTTATTTTCAATATGACCTTCTTTCAAATTTAGCTCTTCCAAAATTCTAAATTCATCAAATATAACATGTATGTTCTCCTCAACTATCAAAGTTCTTTTTTTAAACAGTCTAAATAATTTTCCGACACTAGAGTATCCAAGAAAAATCCTTTCATCAGATTTTGGATCAAATTTTCATAAAGGAGACTTATTATTATTATGAATGAATATCTTAAATACAAAAACATGCAAATGTGACAAATTTGGTGTTCTACCCTTAAGAATCACATATGAGTGCTTTATTCAATTTTGATATAATGTTCATCCTATTCAGAACATATCAAGATGTACTAACCACTTCAGCCTAAAAATATTTATGAAGTGAATATCCTACCAATATGGCTTTAGCGATTTCAATTAATGTTATATTCTTTCTTTTGACTATCAAATTTTACTGAGGGGTCCTAGGTGCTGAAAAATTATGATCAATTCCTTTCTCTTTACAAAACTCCTCAAATTTTTTATTTTTAAATTCTCCTCCATGATCACTTTGAATAGATAAGATTTCACACCCTAGCTTTCTCTAAATCTAAGTTAAAACGTTTTTAAATTCCTCAAATGATTTACTTTAATTAAATAAAAATTTAACCCAATTGAATCTAAAAAAATTATCAATAATCATAAATCCATATAACATACCTCCTAGACTTATAGTGTTAACGGGTCCAAAAAGATCTATATGAATATTCTCCAATAGTTGTTAGTTTTAAGATCCTTAATGGAATGAAAGGAGGACTTCACATGTTTTCCTAGTTGACATGCATCACACAGGTGATCCTTAGTAAAGTCTAGTTTTGATTTACCTCTCACAAGTTCTTTTTAAAAAATTTTTAAATTTTTTTCATGCTACCATGACAAAGTCTCCTATTCTATAACCTTAATTCACCAGAAATTATTTTCAAACAAAGTATAGTACATTCATCCTTTCACACCCTCCAAGTGTCGGCAAAGAACCAGATCTTCTCTCAAGCAACTTGAAAGAAAAAGGAAGAGTATTGACACAAAAATAAAAGAGATTCTCACTTTTGAGTAACCTTGTGAATCCTTCACACTTCACTTGCAATAACTCTCTCTCAAACACTCTTCCAAATCACCCTTTCACTTGCTCTTTAAGAAGTCATAAAGATAATATTCATCCAAGTCAGTTTCTAAGGACTTTTTATATGAAAGACATGAAAAATTATCCAAAAAATTAAAATTTTCAATTTTTATCATCTATGATCGTACTGTATAATCGATAATCATCTCGGATGAACAATTCAAAATTTGCTCGTACGATCCTATAAGAAAAAATTTCGTACAAGCATATCGTACAGTACGATACTTATATAGGATAATATAAACAGTTATAAAAAAATTTCTTATATATCTGGACGAATAATACCCCACAATTTTGTACTTTAGACATGTTTGTACGAACTCTAGATCGTCTTAGATGAATATATCAAAAAACTTTACCTGTTCATATGGACGAAAATGTTTGAACATTTTCGTACTTTGGATGTCGTCTCTACAAACTCTAGATCGTTTTAGATGAACATTTCACAAAATTTACTTGTTCGTATGGACGAAAATGTTCGCATCATTTTTTTACTATGAACGTCATCTGTACAAAGCCAACTTCGTATAATACGAATAATACTTATAAATTTTTTTCGTCCATGATTTGATTAACTATTTGTCGGAGGAAATAACTGAACAAATCATCCCATATGAATTGAAATCATACAGTATGATTAGTTTTAAAAAGTAAAATTTTAATACTCCTCTAGTGTGTGTGTGCACGATTGCTTAATTATAATCACACTCTCTCAGACTCAATAAAAGTGTAAAATACAGACTCCATTTACAATGAATCCTAATCTAATATGACTTGAAGTCTTCAACAGTCTAGAATATGATTTTTCTGAAATGTTAGTACAAAAAAAATAACAAAAATAATATATCTAATATATGTTAAGAGAAATAGTAATCAAAATAATAATATTTGAAATCATCAAAAATACATATTATATGAAAAACATAGTTATGAAAACTAAGTTGCAACAGGATGAAACTTCTATTTAACCTGGTTCGGTATTTGCATTGGTACCTTATGTGCTATTAATGAAAAGGAAAATAATTTGAATATTGGTTCTGAAGTTTTTGTTGAAGATGATCATGTTGCTGAACATGAAGATAAATCGGGACCAGATAAGTTTATTGGAGATGGAAATGTTGTTACTCTGAGTTTTCCCACTTGTATGAGTATTTATAGTGTTGGAGTTGATATCATGCTGAAAGATGAAGAAATTCAAATTCCAAATGCAAAGATGGAAGATGCCATGCTTTTACAAAAGGTGGATAGCTTGAAGAATAATCATGATATTTTTATATTCTTCAAATTGTAAACTAAAACTTTTTAAAGAACTTCAATCATTAGGTCTAGTGGAAGATCTCCCTAGAAGAAGGAATGTTAACTTGAGACTACATAACAGTGGCGGAGATTTTTCCCCTTCTATTATCTAAAATATCTTCTTATGTTGACTAGAATGGTAGTGAAGCCTTTATAGAGGCTTTTTGTTATCTTACTCATGGCATTTGTGATGAAGGCTTGAAAGTTGCGGTTTGTTCTTATTCAGAGTCAATTGAAGATGAAAAGGTTTGGTGTCTACAAATGGTTGTTGAATTACATCGGCTATGAAATTTCTTGTTCATGAAGGGTACTTCGTTGGCGAGCTTCAAAAATGCATGTCCAAGATGTGGAGTGGTAGCTTTATGGCTACTTGGATTTAATGTTATGTATAAATTTTTCTGTTTGCATAATGAAATTAGAGTAATGGAGTTTCATATTCTTACTATTTTTCAATTTTTATCTATCTAGGAGCTCTAGGATACTAACCAAATTTTTCGGTTGTCTAATTTTTGGTGTCCCCTTCACGGCAAATTATTGGGTCAGGTGATTGGAGGCGAAAAATAAGTTCGGACATCCAATAAAATTATGCCGCGTCACCTGCGCTTTTGACTTGCGCTTTAGTTGCGCTTTAGTTGCACTTTACTTGTGCTTTACCTGCGCTTTACCTGCGCTTTACTTGTGCTTTTTGGCTTGCCCTTTAGTTGCGCTTTACCTGCGCTAAATTTAAAATAATATTTTATTAATATCCGGACCTATCTCCGCGCCGGTCACCTGACCCAATAATTTGCCCCCCTTCACCCCCATCTTGTTCAAAATGAAGAGTAATGGATCTTGTCTCTATTATGATTTTTTCAATTTTTTGCAAATTTTTCCTTTCTTAGGCTCATTTTGCTTTTCAATAATGACTATCTTCCTTTTGTTAGGAAAGATAACTTTATTAGTTTTTTAGTTTCTTGATTATAATATTTTTTTTTTCTGCAATTTGCAATTTCGATGCCCCGCAACCAAATAGCGAATTTTTGCGCGTTCCATTGGATCAACCGAGCGAGGCGTTACATTCGTTTGCAGTTCGGCTGGAGAAGTGCTAAGATGCGGTGATAAAGAAAAATATGAGAAGGTGATGATCGGGAAGGCATGAACTTTGGTGCAATATGGAAGCTATGATTCAAAATATTTCGGTGGGGGCTCTGGCGACGGCCGCGGTAGTCCTCGTTGGCGTCGCCATCATCGGCAAGTTTCTCCTCAATCAGCGAAGACATCCCAACACTCCACCAGGTTCTTCTTTTTAGCAAGAAATTAGCTTTTCATTGACTAGCTTGGTCCGGTTTTTCGGCTTGATACTACGAATCCCATTATATTTGTCAAGAAATGACCATTTGATTTCATATTCACTGAACATCGATTTTTTTTTTGTTCATACATAATCTTTCTCTCCCTTCCAATACCTTAATATCATGTATTTTCTCCTTGAGTCTGCCATTGAGCTCTGCTTCATGTTGGCGTTTCTCATTTGAAAGAGGCTCCTTTCTTCGTTGTTGAGTTTTGCTCATCTAGCTGAAGTATTCGTTAATAATGGGTTTTTGATGATTCATAGCAAGTTTATGCTGGTATTTGCTTGATGGTGCTTTTTTTGGTAGAAGTTTATTTTTTACGTTTCGATTTCATGTGTTGTTTTAGCTGTACCTGGATGGCCTTTAATTGGGAATCTGCTTCAATTGAGGGAGAAAAAACCCTTCCTCACATTTGTAAAATGGGCTGAAGATTATGGTCCGATTTACTCGATTAGATGTGGAGCTTCCTCTATGATTGTTCTCAACTCGACTGAACTTGCCAAAGAGGTAAAATGTAAAATACTCGTTTCTTACCCCATACTTGATCATCACCTCAACATTTCATTATTTTGTACATATTTTTTCTTAGAATTTGATTCAACAATTTTATTAAAATAAGCAGAGTTTAAAATAGTTGATTTATGGTAAATATATATTAGTATTTTTTTTGACAAAATCATGTTTACTGAATTGTTATTTTTAATAGCTCTAATTCAAAATTTAAACGTGTATTAGATTTTAAATTTATTTCGATAAAACTCTTTTAAATATTTATGTATGGGCTTTTATGGAGATATTGTTTGCTGTGGATTTGCTAAGTGTTGAACATTCTTGTATGTAAATCCGCACCTAATAACTTCTAGATTTTATATCATGTTTGCTGGCTGTGAATTTTGTGATTTGCTTCCTCTTCTGACTGTTGTATGGAGTAAATAAGGTTTAAGAAGATAGAAAATACCCTGGATTTTATAGAAAGAAGTTGGTTTGGTTTGGTGTGAATACTTTAAGAGTAATAGCTACATAGACAACGAGGGAACCTATGCTGCACCGATACACCTATTTACGAAGGCGAGCTGTATCTGATACACCGATACACGGATACGCCTCCGATACGGCACCGATACGTGTCAGATACGGCTTTGCCATATCCAATTAAAATACTATTTAAATTCAAAAGGACACGCGTATCCGATACACATTTCCTTCGAAAAAAAAGACACATCGTATTTACTTTCGCAGTTGCGAGCGATGTTCTCTCATTTTCGAGATGGATTTGTGTCTCTTGATGATATGGAAATATTAGAAATTGCTAATCTTTCACTTGATGAGCCTGAATTAGAAGTTATGATATTTATTGAAGATGATATAGAAGTTTAAAGACAAACCATTGAAGAAGCTAATCATATCATTCCTTCTATTGAATAGTTGAAACTTCATGTGCTAGACAATTTATGTTTATGCTTTTGTTGTTGTACTAGACATTTAATGGTTACTTTTAGTTTGATATTATGAGCTACAAGGCTACAAATGATGTTACTTTTTTTTTGTAATTTCAAATTTTATGCTTTGATAACTTTCGCCGTACCCGTATCCTGTATTTTTAAGAATTAACGTGTCCCGTATCCATATCGTGTTGTATCCGTGTCACCGTATTCGTATCGGTGCAACATAGGAGGGAACCATTGGAAAGAGAATGGGAGAAATAAAGGAGAACATTATTTAAAAGAATATAAAAGAGAGCTAAGAAAAAATGTTTTACTCGACTTATGGCCTATCTTCACAAAGTGTTAGGTGGTGTTCAAAAGAACTAGATGGTTCTCTAGACATGTGTGATGCTATTATTTTGGGGAGCATTCAAGTAATGATTTTTCGGTAATATTTAAATCTTCTCTATTTAGTTTCTCTCATTGCTTTTGCACAATTTTCTCTTGTATTTGGTTTTAGACATTTTGTTTCTTTTTTATTTTATTTTTTTGTTATGAGTGTGTTTTTTAAATTAGGGAAGAGTATTTTCATGCATCTCTTTTATTTTTACACATATGTGGCTTCTTCAAAAAGGTTCATATCTTGTCTCCTCTCCCATCAACATAGGCTTGTTTCTTGTGAGCCCAATAAATTTTGATGTCTTCTTGTGATGCTTTATTTCTTTATTACTTTATAGCTTCAGTGTATTTATTCTTGGTAAATTCTTTTGCATAAAAAAGAACTATTTGTTAAATGTTTTTATCTTTTGGGATTTATGTGTCCATGGTGCTTAAATACAATGATTTGATGTAAATTAGAAAGTAATGGAAATAGAAATATTGATATTTGATAAAGGTACTTTTTTTGGTCTTATTTGATTGTTTGGTACGTTGTTCTTATGTTGTGTTGTATATAAAAACAAAAAACATCGTATTTTGAAATACAATTGGAGTTGCTCCATAAATCAGACATTGTACTTGTGTAGTCATAGAGAACATGTATATGTTAAATGGCTATTTTCTAAGCATTTTTTTATATAAATTAAAATTACTTATCAAAAACTTAAGCTAGACAAACGATAAACCAAAAGAAGTACTAATGTGTTTTCTCGATTGGTATGATTGATAGATTTTTCCATAGCATTGCATGAATGGTGTCAGCGTTTATGTTCTTCTTTGCTTGTAAAATGGTCTGTATGATGCTGAACAGTCTGTCGGCCACTTTAATCCTACAAATTATTGAGAGCTAAGCTGCACAAGTCTGTTAGTCAACATAGCAAAGCTAAATCTTCCCAAACAGTAATCCACTGCACATGTAGGATCGATTATTATGCAATTTGTCTGTGTTTCAATTGTTTTTCATGAAACTCTATCATATGCTACAGCATCTGTTGATTTTATAAATGCTAGAATTTTTAATCCAGAATCACAGTAAATTTTTGTTTTGCAGGCTCTAGTTACCAAGTTCTCGTCCATATCAACGAGGAAGCTTTCAAATGCTTTGACAACTCTCACTTGCAATAAAGCACTTGTAGCCATGAGTGACTATGGTGAATACCATAAAACGGTTAAGCGATATGTTCTTTCTGGCCTTTTGGGAGCAAATGCTCAGGTTTTAGCATAATATTTGGATCATGTGAACTTCTTCTCTTTATTGCTATATGCTAGATGTTAAAATCTTATTGATGTAGCACTTTTTATATGCTATGTCAGAAGCGAAACAGACATCACAGGGATTTGATGATTGAGAATGTTGTGACTAATTTAGCTTCTAAAATCAAAGATGAAGATTTCTGTTTGGTGGAGCTTAGAGAGCCCTTCCAATCTGAGCTCTTCCGGTTGGCTTTAAAACAGGTAGATCTCACCTCTTTCAAATCTAGTAAAAAAAACAAGCCTCATTTGTGTGAAAGGAGTACCTTGAGATGCCATTAGACATAAGAAAGCATTCAGTTAATATCAAAAGGTCATCAGACTTGTTCTTAATGTTTTTTTTTTTTTTTGTTGTGTATAATGTTACGCTACAAAACATTTGCAGCATGTCATCAGTCGTGTAGCACATTATTAGACATAGGATAAGCTAGATTGGGCTTTTCACCTGCTATTTGGCTGCGAAATTTACAACAAAGTATTGTAGGATGATTTTGGATCTAAATTTATGCAACATAGGATGAGATGTACAGTAAAAACACAAAAAGTTACAACAAGCAAGTTACTATCTCTTAACTTTAGAAAAATTCTCACTTTTAATATAAAAATAATAAACATACTTCTTTCATTCAAAATACAATTTAATAGTTATCAAAATCTAAATTGCCATAAGAAATTTCTAGAACAAAAAATATATTTTAGAAATGATTAAAATTCAGAGATGTGGAAATGCTTAGGAGACGAAGAAATTTCTTGACTTACTAAACTTTTTAATACTGTTTTGAAAACTAAAAAGATGTCAGAACAGTGGAGAATGAGTATATTAATTCCTATTTTTAAGAATAAAGGTGATGCACAGGAGTCTGCGAATTATAAAGGAATTAAGTTAATGTGTCATACTTTAAAACTATGGGAGTGAGTTATGGAGTGTAGGTTGCGACGTGATAATAATGTTTCTCAAAATCAATTTGGATTCATGCCGGGTAGGTCTACTATGGAAGCCATACATTTATTGAGAGGTTTGATGGAGAAATATAGAGAGAATAAGGAGGATCTACATATGATATTTATTAATTTAGAGAAAGCATATGATAAAGTTTCAAGAGAAGTGCTATGGAGAGTTCTTGAAAAGAAATGAGTTAATAACGCTTATATTCAAATCATTAAAGATATGTATGCAGGAGCTATTACTTGTGTTCAAACACAAGGTGGCTTAACCAAGTAATTTCCTATTTTGGTTGGATTACATCAAGGATCAGCCTTAAGTCCATATCTTTTTGCTTTATTCATTGATGTTCTCACTAGACATTTGCAAGAGGATGTACCTTGGTGTATGATTTTTGCTGATGATATTCTTTTTGTTGATAAGACTAGAGAGGGAGTTGAAGATAAACTTGAATTATGAAGGTCAATCTTAGAGTCTAAAGGTTTTCGCTTGAGTAGATCTAAAACTGAATATATGGAGTATAATTTTAGTAGCAATAGATCTAGTAAGGGGATTGTGACTTTGGGCGATCAAGTCATTAATAAGAGTACACGTTTTAGATATATTGGATCTATTGTTCAGAGTGATGGTGAAATAGATGGGGATATTATTAGCAGAATTTAAGTTGGATGGTTTAAGTGGAGGAATGTATCGGACTTATTGTGTGATAGAAAAGTCCCCCTTGAACTTAAGAGAAAATTCTATAAGATGGTGGTGAGACCTGCAATGCTTTACGGTGCCAAATGTTGGCCATTAAAAGAGAAGCAACTAAGTTAAGTGTTGTAGAGATGAGGATGCTTAGGTGGATGTGTGGCTTGACCCTTAGAGATAGGATACGAAATGAGCATATACGTGAAAAAGGTTGGAGTAGCTCCAGTGCAAGATAAGATTAGAGAGAGTCGCCTTAGATGGTGTGGGCTCCGAAAATTCAGCCCCGGCCTCCCTGCCGCGCTTTTCTTCTTATTGGGCGAGGGAGGTTTAACGGTATAAGTTCCGGGGTAAATTTTGGAAGGCAGATGGGTTTGTAGATAAGACACTACACAGAGATTTCACCCTCATTTGCGAGGACTTTATGATATGAGTTCTGGTTTCCTATAGGCGCAAGCCCCTATAGTTAATTACCCCTCCCGATCACGAGAGAGAACTTTCGATTAAGGCTAGTCATTAATCAAATACATAGAATATACGTGTTATCTGACATATAGTAGCAATAATGGGTTCAGATTTTGAAATTGGGTATCAAGAAAGGTTTGGAAAGTTTAGATGTTGGAGGATTGGAAATTTGATATTTAAAATAGAAACTTCACCATCTTGCACTTAAAGCGGATGGTGGGGGAATGGATGATAGACCCGATCAAGATCCCATGGTTCCGTCTTCCCGGGACATCGTGGTCCCTGGTCTACTTAGTCAGAGGAGGTAGTCGACTCAACCTGACAGAAGGATCCTTGTCGGCAGCCATGGGTTGCTTCGTTCAAGGGGACCTTGTAGACCTGGGGTGGGTATTTGCCTAAGGGGACAAATTTGAATCCACCTTAGCTTACAGAGGGTTTTGTGCTCTATCGATCATATCCTATTGATTCATTTCTCAAGGATTTGATGCCAATAAGGAGCGTATTAGCTCTGGCCATAACCGGTATTTCGTGGTGCCATTTGGCGACAAAACCACTCGGTTCAGAGGGCCCTGGGTCGTCGTAACCGTTTATCCTGCGGTGCCATTTGGCGGCAGACCGCCGGTTAAAGGATACGTACCACGTCCTTACTGGCAAGAGATTGTTTTGAGAATGGATCCTAGTGATATTTTTGACTAGGCATTTGGCTCTTTGTGAGCTGAAGTTATATTTGAATTTGTCCACCTCGGTAAACTGTTGCGGAGGGTGGATGGGATTTGCTTTAAGTGGTTGATGGATTGATTTTCATATCTTAAATATCTGAAATTGAAATTTATAGACTTTTGGATTTTGTGTGGACTTTTGGGTGGCATTTGAAAAATATTTGTGAACCCCTCCGGTTGAGATCTTCGTTCACACGGCCATCATCGGGGTGTTTGGGGTCATTTCTACTTTAGTTGATTGAACCCTGTCAACTCGATCGAGCTGTTAATCAAGGATCGGGTTCCTCGTAGGCTTTATGCCTTTTGTTTTTGACTTTTCTTGATCATAGGCCTTGCAGGCCTAATATGAATGTATAAAATAAATATTCCGGTCGACTTCATGACCGCATATTTATCCAATAGTTTGAACCTTGTTTACTCCTATTTACATGCTTAGGAGGATCGGGTTTCTCGTAGGCCTCGTGCTTTTTGTTTAGTGAATTCTTTTGATTGTAGGCCTTGAAGGCCTAATATGAGTATATTGAAACAAATACATTGGTCCCCATAACTATGTATTTGTTTAAAAGTTCGAACCCTGTCGACTTCTATTAGTCCGTATAGAAAGATCATGTTCGAACTAGAATTCACTTATCGACCCGCGCAGCATCCATAGGCATCACATGTGTACCAATAACACGCTTGCCGGGGCCCATGCGGGTGATTTTTATATTGATTTAGACGTACCCCATTGTGTACCTATGTGTATACAAACTATAGTGTAGGTGCAGGGGTACTTTGAAGCATTTGTAGTTGTGTAATTAACTATCATCTGGATGCATACAACTTTTCATTTGAGAGCTTATACATGCCTTCTGTCCGCTAGTACAAGTGTTGCGGATCCGGTGGCTTGGCGTTTTGATGTTAACTCTCCTTTCTCAATCACCGGGGAGTTTCTTCTGGACTTTGAAGTCCGTTACCTTGCAAAGAATTCCTTTTAAGATCATCAGTGTAATGGACTTGTTATTCTCGGTATTTGTAGATATCAGAACTGATTTCTTCTTGAGTGTATGATCAAGAATGAATTTTGGAATACCAGGAAGTTTAGTTCTAATTTGTTCAAACATCTCTTCTATTCTGGATGGGGGTGTCCTTCTCCGTACATCGAGTTGCCCTTGTACTCGAAATACTTGAAGATTTTGATCACCACTGCATAGGTGACATCCGTACTTGTGTCCACAGTGGTTCGTTGCACCTACGATGTATCCACTGTTGTTATCCACAAGTAAATTGTGTTTGCTTGTAGGGACCCATGTATCCACTACGAGCTCCTAGGAGTATTCGTAGAAGAATCATTGTTAGGTATATTTGTGTACTTGTTCTTGCATTCTACCCACCTTTCACCAATCTCAAGTGGGTTAGGTATATTTGTTTGCAGTTGATGTATAATGTGTACTTGTTATTTCCAAAATGACTCATAAGCGCTTGCGTTCGTTGTAGTACTTTGACATTTGTCCTGTGGATGATGGTTCCGGGTGTATTATAAGTTTTCCACAACCACCCAAAAAAAAAAACATTTGTATTCATTCCATGTCATCTGCTTTCCCTTGTAGTAGATGAGCATATTTATTGGTCATTGATTGCAAGGACGTTATAACACCCACTGTCTATTGCAGATTAGTACTCATAAGCTCATTATAAGCGTGGCGAATCTTCCTTCGCAGTTAACAAGTGTTTATATCTACGATAGATCTTCTTTGCATTTTCTTGTGTTACTCTTACAATCAAATGATATTGATTGTACGAAGACTTCATTTGCTTCAGACTCTTCGAATATACCTTCATTGTTAGCTCGTCGAGTGTTGAATTTATTGATGTTTATCGGGGTGCTCAAGGTCATTAGTAAACACCTTTATATTTCTAATGTGATTATTACTTTGATTCTTCAAAGCATGTTCATTCAAGTCCAATTTCATTCAAACTGGAGTTTCAAACTCAGTATGAGTCTTCAACATTCATTCAAGTCTACTACCGTCATACTGAATTAATCCGGATTTGAATCTAATGCTTGCGAACCCAAACTTCACTCGGCATTGAACAGTTTAAGTTCAAATCCATAGTTTCTTGTTGTCCACAATACTAGTTCAGGCTCTTGTTCAAGTCTCCTTAAGGTCCAAAGTTTTGTTCAAGTTTCACTTGATATTGCACAGTTCGAATTCGAAGTACATATTCAAGGTCTTCTGAAGTTCTAGCAAGTGTAATTTCATTTATATTCTCAAGTTGATTTTGATTTTTAGTTCCAGTTTAATTTTATTTCGTTTGAATTTGAACTTTTTAGAAATCATTTGGAGTTTGTTCAGGTTTAAATCCTTGTTCTTTGTTGTTCGTACAAGTCCTCTGCTCATTTGGTTCACGTTCTGTGCTTTCAGTTCAAGTACTAATCCTCTGTTGTCCTTCGTATTGCTGCTCAAATGATGTCTTCAATTTGTTCAAAGCTTGCGAACTTCAGTGAAAATTCCGGCAGCATCCCGGCGTATCCCCCGTTTGGGGGAAAGTTGGGGAGCTGGGCCTTCCCACCACACTACTAGAGCGTGTATGGTAGGTGTCCTCAGACACCGCGGCCATAGTAATTTTCATCCCACCACGCTACAAGAGCGTGTATGGGGCCTTCAGCAGTACCCGTACTAAAACAGCAGTGACGTTCCAGAACAGCAGTGACTCCCCACCACGCTACAAGAGCGTGTATAGGGCTTACCCACCTCGTCGTATGCGTCGCACTGGGATCCCTCCTACCGTGCTACAAGAGCGCGTATAGGTGGTTCCCTGGTCCGCTGCAAACGTCGAGAATGGGATTTTGGAACATCATACCTTTGCGTAGCAGTGTCGTCGACGATGTCGGTGTTGAGGTCGAGGACCGTCCCCACCACGCTACAAGAGGGTGTATAGGGCTTACCCGCGTCGTCGTATACTTCGCACCGGGCTCCCCCCTACTGTGCTACAAGAGCGCGTATAGGTGGTTCTCCGGTCCGTTGCAAACGTCAAGAACGGGATTTAAGTTAGAAATTTATACCTTGGGGACCGACGAGGAGTCGTCGGCGAAGGCTGGAGGATCGAGATAAAAGGAGGGGTACACATTACTTGTAATTAATTATTTAATTATAACTAAAATATTAATTATATTTAATTATAATTAATGTTATTTAATTATGATAAATTATGATTAAAAATAATTAAATAATTAATTAGAATTAATAATAATTAACTATTTAATTATAATTAATCTATTAATTATAATTAATTATAATTAGTTATGACTAATTATAATTAATAATAATTAATAATAATTAATAGTTAAATATAATTAATAATAATTAACTAAATTTAATTATAATTAATTATAATTAATTATAATAGATATAATTAATGATTAATTATAATTAAAAATAATCATTAAATTAATTATAATTAAAATTAATTAATTAATAAAATTAAAATAAACCTCTCCCTCTCCACTCTCTCTGGTTCAACAGATTTGCGAGATTTGGCCATAGAAGCCGACGGGAGGAAAAAAGTTACCCTCACAAATAGCGAGCTCCCGTTGTTGCTTCTGAATCAAAATGTCGTAACTTCCCACCGGACAGGAAAGGGAGTTGTGGAAGGAGCAAAGTCGGGCGGGAACACAGGAGGCGGCGAGCTTCCGTTCTTTCGTCCGATCAAAATGTCGTAACTTCCTTTCCAACAGGAAGGAAAGTCGTCTAGGGCGCGAAGTCGAACAGCCAGGAAGGAGCCGAAGAAGCACGTTTGAGGGATCTCACGACTGGCGAGCTCCCGTCGTTGCTCTGGATCAAAATGCCGTAACTTTCGATCCCGCAGGAATGTCGCCAGAGGAGCGGAGTCGGACAACCAGGAAGGAGGCGGAGAAGTGCGCCGGAATGGAGAAAGTTATATTCACAGCCGGCGAGCTCGTTGTTGCTTCCGATCCGAGTGTCGTCGAAGGAACGAAGTCGCACAGCATCGGAGGACTGGAGAGGGAGAGAGTGAGAGCGAGAGTGGGTTGTCCAGAGAGGTTTCTGCCTCTTTTTTCTTTTCATTTTAACGACACAGGGTCGTGCGAGGTCGTGGGAGAAATGACAACAACGTGCGAGCGACGTGCGATTACAGGGGGTAGGTGATATTTGATTTTTTTTTTGTTTTGTTTTAGATATGGGTCAACAAATGCCCCCCAACAAATGTGGTAGGCGTCTAGAGCAAACCACGTTTGTTGTATGTTGATTGACCCTGTGGATCTGTAGATTTTTATTCTAGATGTCACACTATGGTTTCCATTTAGTGGATCTCCAAAAGGCTTTTGGATGTCACACCACTCTCTTTTAGTGGATCTCCAAAATTTTGTTTGGATGTCACACTAATCTTCTTTTTCTCTTAGTGGATCTCCAAAAGTTATTTGGATGTCACACTAATCTTTATTTCTCCTTGTCTCTTTTAGATATATCCACAGATGGTTGATATCTTGTCTTTGTAGATTGATACTAGTGGATAGCATATGTTCAAGATTCTTCCATCATCTGGTTGTATCTTGATAGAATTTTAAATATTTATTTGGGGATCTCGGCATGCAGTGTGATGTCGACCCAAATAAATATTTAAAATGCCCCCAGTCTTTAGGGACATTTGTAGATGTCATCAGGGTGCTCATTCCACAGCTTTGGCCTGAGTCCTGAGATTTTGATCCTTCTGTCCTGTGCTTTGTTCTGCAGACATTGACGGAGGATTGTCTGATTTGTCTTCATTGACTTGTCAGAAGATTTGTATGCCTTCGGCCATATGCTTATAGCTTTGGCGGGCTTGATGAAGGGGTAGATGCCGGTGACCTAAACCCTTAGGTTTGTATTAGGTTGATGGCATAAAGTCATCGGTCCAGAGCTTTGTGCATAGCAGACTTGTTGATGACGGAATCCACTTAGTTCAGCCGTAGGTTTTTGTGTGAACTTTGGGATGGTTTTCTTCGGTCCTTTGCTTTGTGCTTTGACGGATTTGTTGAAGAAAAGTTCCTTCGATCCTCGCTTTGTGCTTTACGGATTTGTTGAAGGATTTGCAGGTTTTAGATTTAGTTGATAGTACCGAACGTAGATAGTATCTTGATCCTTAACCACTTGAGAAGACTTTAATCTGGATCACTTGAGTTCATCAGATCAGGAGAGCTGGGATTTGACAGCTCTTCGTCCTCTGGTTGCTGAAATGGGGGTTCCTCTACTGCGGCCTTTCTTATGGCTTGTTGAGTAGATGGAGCTGCCAGCGATCCGGCCATATTTGGGCTTGTTGGATCCGACCTCTTACACCCATTCAGACTTCAGACTTGAGCTATGGGAATTGCGCTTCCCAATGCTGATTTTATTGAAGTTGACAAATTTTGAGTCATCCTTTATAGTTTTAGATTTGGAGCCTACGAACATTCAGTAGTTGCTCGAGACTAATCTTCCCACTGGAACTTTGATTCTTCAGTCATTTTGGGAGAATTCTGTAGACTACGATCACTTGAACTGGTCGAGTCAAATTGGCCTTCGTTCTTCCTACAGTCCCTACTAACGGGTTGACGAAGTGGGGGTTCCGCTACTACGACCTTTCTTATGGCTTGTTGAGTAGACGGAGCTGCCAGCGATCCGGCCATATTTGGGCTTGTTGGATCCGACCTTTTACACCCATTCGAACCTTAAGCTTTAGACTGTCGAAAGACTTCAAGTTTTTCCGGCTCAATTTGTAGGAGTGTAGTTTTAAAAGTCTCTTTCTTGACCTTTGAGTCTTGGTTTATTGGAGAAGGTGTTGTCTCGATCTTTGAGAGATCACCTGCATGTACTTTGGAAAACAAGTATTTGTATTCTTTAGCAGAAAAGAATATTTGAATTGATAATTTTAAATATTTATTCGGGGATCTCGGCATACAGCGCGATGTCGATCCGAATAAATATTTAAAATGCCTCCTGTCTTGCAGGGACATTTTAGAGCAGAATAAAATTGGAATTTTTGAGATTTTAAATATTTATTCGGGGATCTCGGCATGCACGCGATGTCGACCCGAATAAATATTTAAAATACCCCCAGTCTAATAAGGGAATTTTGAAATGTATTCTCATAACAGAGTTTTAAAATATAGAATGTATATGCTTATAAAATTTGTACAAAAATATAACTCATTAAGCATAACATTTCATGCGTAGTATTTTTTCAAGTATCGGCCATTGATCGGCGGCATGGGCCTTTGACCATTCAGATCGATCAGTTGATAAGCTCCTCCCTGATACACCTCGATGACGAAAGGTCCTTCCCAGTTGGATACGAATTTGTCACCGATTTTTCTGTGTGGGATGATTGGCCTTCTCTGCACCAGAATCAATTCCCCTTCTTGAAATGATCGAGGACACACCATTCGATCAAAAGACTTTATCATTCTTGCTCGGTAGATCTCCAGATTTTGCTGAGCTTGCAACCTGATTTCATCGAGAGCATCGAGCTCCATTATTAGGCGAGCGTTTTGTTCTTGAGTCAGATCATTCTGGATAGCGACTCGAAAAGATGAGAGCTCAACTTCTAATGGCAATACAGCTTCAATTCCAAACACCAGAGAGTAAGGAGTGGCTTTGGTTGGTGTTTTATAAGTTGTGCGATACGCCCACAACGCTTCTGCCATCTTCGTATGCCACTCTCTTTTGTTCTTGGTAAGGATTTTCTTCAACAATTTCACCAATGTCTTGTTGAAGGCTTCTGCCAGGCCATTTGCTCTTGGATTGTATATTGATGAGTACCGCCAATCGATTTTGTGCCGATCAATAAACTTGTAGATTTTTGTGCTTTTGAATGCAGTACCGTTGTCTGAGATTATGCGGCGTGGTACACCAAATCTGTAGACGACGTTGTGGGTGAAGAAGTTGATCACATGCTCAGATGTGATTTCTTTGAATGGAGCTGCTTCTGCCCACTTAGAAAAGTAGTTGGTCGCTGCCAATATGAAGCGGTGTCCTGCTGAAGACGGCGGATCTATCGGCCCGATAACATCAGTACCCCAGCATTCGAATGGCCAGGATGCTATTGTTGGGTGCAACGAATTTGGCGGTTGATGTATAACATCATCGTGGATCTGGCACTTATGACACCTCTTGGCATTATTGATACAATCTCTGACCATGGTCAGCCAATAGTAACCAATTTTGACTGCCATCTTGGGTGCATCTCCTCTTTTTCAACATTCATGATCTGCTCGTCAGGTAGATCATCATTGAGTGGTGAATTTGAAGGGATAAGGTGTGCAACGAGAAAATCTGCCAACACCTGCCCTTTTACTGCCTTCTAAGGGACGTATGTGATATCAAACTGCAATAGTATCACTGCCCACCTCGCTAAACGGCCTGTCAACGCTGATCTTGTCATCAAGAACTTCAGCGGATCGATCTTTGATATCAAGGTGATTTTGTGAGACAACATATAATGACGAAGCTTTGAACTGCGAAGATCAGGGCCAAGCAATGCTTCTCGATTGGAGAGTAGCGGATTTCTGCTCCTATCAACCTCCGGCTGATATTGTAGAGTGCATTCTCCTTGCCTTCTTCATTATGCTGGGCCAATAGTGCTCCGAGGGACTCTTCTAGTGCTGCCGTGTACAGTATAAGAGGCTTCCCGGGGATTGGTGCCGCAAGAATGGGCGGATTTAACAGATATCTTTTGATGCTGTCAAATGCTTCTTGGCACTCTTCGTCCCATTTGAAACGGACATCTTTCTTCATTAGTTTTGAAAACAGTTGGCACCTACCCGATAGATTTGATATGAATCTCCGAATGAAAGCCAACTGTCCTTGTAAGGAGCGGAGTTGTCGAAGGCTCTTTGGAGGTGGCATCTCCATGATTGCCTTGATCTTGTTGGGGTCGGCTTCAATGCCTCGATGTCGAACAACGTACCCTAGGAATTTTCCTGAGGATACTCCAAATGCACACTTGAGAGGGTTCATCTTCAGATCATATTTTCTGATTCTTTCGAACACTATTCTCAAGTCATCTAGATGGTCTTTTCGGTCCATACTCTTAATGACCAAGTCATCTACATAGCATTCGACTTTTTGATGGATCAAATCATCAAATATACGAGTCATCGCCCGTTGGGAAGTGGCACCAGCATTCTTCAGGCCAAATGGCATAACTGTGTAGCAGAAAATGCCTATAGGTGTTCTGAACGAGGTATGCTTTTCATCTTCAGGCGCCATTTTAATTTGATTGTAGCCCGACGATCCATCCATAAAGGAGAACATGTCGTAGTTGGATGTATTGTCAATTAGAAGCTCTTACACTGGGAGCGGAAAGTCATCTTTCGGGCATGCCTTGTTGAGGTCCCTGAAGTCGATGCAGATACGAATCTGGCCGTTCTTCTTCTTTACAGGGACGATATTGGCAATCCAGTCGGCATCTTTTTCTTCTCGGATGAAGCCTGCTTTTATGAGCTTCTTTGTTTCTGCAATTACTTGCTCTTCAATCTCCAATCTCATTCTCCTTGGAGCTTGTTTGACGGGTGCTGCATCAGGCTTGATTGCTAATCTGTGAACTGCCACATCATGGGATAAGCCAGGCATCTCAGCATATGTCCAGGCAAAGCACTCCCTGAATTCACATAGTAGCTCTTTTATTTCTTCTACTTGATCTTCTGGTAGAAGAGAGCTAATGAAGGTTGGGCGAGGGTCTTCCTCAGTTCCTAAGTTGACTTCTTTTAGCTCGTCCATCGTAGCAGCCTGTCCACCGTCTTCGAGTTCTTCTGGTGTAGGATCAGCTTCTACGGGTTGATCATCATAAGTTTTGGCTTCATATACCTCATCTTCACCATTATCAGATTTGATTTCCTCACAAGTGGCTGTTCGATAAGTCTCTTTTTGGAGGAATTTTCGTTTGATGAACCCGATGCCTTTATATGCATCTATATCCTTCCGTCGTAGCGGACGCGGATTTCTTCCATACCAGAGGCCCAAGCTTGTACGAAGTTGTCGTTTAGTGGTAGGAATATTGATTTGCTTTCGTAGCATTCTTTGAATATTTTTGATATAAAACCTAGGTAGCCTCGTAGGAAATGATTCTTCAGAATCGAGGAGCATACAACACCAATCATTATTCTCCTCTTCGCGTATTCCCGTAGAATACAATACATTTCCGGGTGCAGTCCCCTTCTTCAGAGGAGGCAGATAAAGAGTGGAGAGTTCTTCAATCTTATGCACCTCGCGTGAAATGATTTCCTTGAAATGTTGTAGGGGGATACGTGTGACTACGAGTACGCTGTCTGAAATTGATAGACTGTCTATTCTTCTGGATAACACACTCTGCACTGAGTTCATGTAGATTGAGTCATAGTCATAATCATCATTTGAAAATTCAACCTGCCTGCTCCATTCATCTGTGGACTGGCATATTTTTCGAGATTTGGCAGGAGTAACATCATCTTCATTCGTGTCACTCCCAAGATGAGGTACATGTTTCTTTTCTTTAGGAATGGTTGGTGATTTGGGAAGAACCGGCGTTGCTTTCTTTCTCCCTACACGCTTCTTCTTACCTTCCCGCTTGGGTTTCTTAGCAGTCTTAGAATTTGATGCTCTAGCCTCAAGAGAACTTGACGACTTTTGCTTCTTTGGCATGAAGTACTTAGCATCTTCATAAACTGTTACTTTATGTATGCAAAGGGCTGAATATCACCAAAAATTCTGAATTCTTCTCCTTCTCTGAGATACTTCATGCACTGGTGTAATGTTGAAGGAACAACACCGTATTCATGGAGCTAGGGGCAACCCAACAACGCCTTGAACGAAGTGTTCGCATCAATTACATGGAATTTGACTTCTGTGTGAAGTTCCCCGAATACAAGAGGGAGCATAAATAAACCAAGGGTTTTCTGCCCTTTCTCGTTGAAGCCGTGTACCATCAACTTGTCTTGCCCAAGATGTTCCACATCAAGGCACAACGATCTCAATGCTTTCAAGCTCATGAGATTTACGGAAGATCCGGGATCGATCAAAATCCGACTGATCATCATACCATCGCTCTCCGCCGTAACATATAGAGGGCGATTGTGATCTGCCGTTCCAAGCATCATATCATCCTCAGCAAAGGTAATGAGCGGCTCATTTCGAGCTTGCAAGACTTCCGTCAAGTTGCGCTCAGCAAAATATGCCTCATATCTTTCGGGGTCCTTTAGAGCTTGAATCAAAGTCTCCCGAAGGTCTTTAGACATTAGTAAGACATCATATATACTACGTTGTGCTGGGATCTTCCTCAAGTGGGATAAGATATTGTAATCTATCCCCTTGGATAAAGTATTATTTTTCTTGGGATCTTCGGGGATAATATCTTCATTGATAACTATCTCTTTTTCCTTATCTTTATTAGGGATCCTTTTCTTTGGTGGAGGCGGCAGTACTTTGCCACTTCTCAACTGTACTTGGGCCATCTCATCTGATTCAGACTTGTTTGATGAAGCATTCTCTTCAGAGTCAGCCATTGTTGTGTCTGGGGATTCATCTGTAGATTCGGAATCGTCTCCCAACTTCACTTATTTCATTTGCGATTCTATGCTTGGGTCTGAATCTTTATCATCTAGAAAATATAGATCATCTGAACTGAATTTCATTGATGATACCATTAGACAGAACTCAAGGGCCACTTCTTCAGCGTATTTCTCCCTTTTTGTTATCTTTGATGTTGCTGAGATGACTCGACATATCTCCGTAGGAAGAGATTCAGCCTCAGCTTCTTCTTCCTTTTCATCTATTTTAAGCTCTTTCATAAAATCACCGAGCTTGATAGGCCTCCTAGCGGTCTGATAATATTCACCCAGACTATTAATAGCCTTTTGAGTTGCAGGCTTCTTCGTCATAGGCTTCTTCAACTTGGCTTTCTTCTTAGAAGACTTTGGCTTTGCTTTACTAGATTTGAATGAGCTAGCTTGGCCAGGTTGCTGTTTAGAGGTGGATGCTTGTGACACAGACAACAATTTTAAGTTCAGTACTGGCTCAGTAGGGGACTTCCACTTGATACCAGGAACTCCTTCTAGCTGTTTCAGCATTTTTTGTTGTCTTCTTGGAGACTACAGTCTCCCATTGTTCCACTTGGACATATTTTTTTGTTGTTATTTCTTTAGACGGGAGTACAGAAGAGGACGTGACTACCCGGGTGGATTCCTTTCTGGGACGAACTAATACATTATCTGATAATGTCAATTCTTCTCTTTTGTACATCTTTTTTAGCCAATCTTTGAAGACATAACAATCTTCAATTGGGTGGCTAACTACCCGATGATATGGGCAGTAGTTTGGGTCGCCACTGTGTTTGGACTCTTCAGGTCTCTTGCATTCTGGCAATTCCAAACCATTCTTGAGTGCTTGTCGGAACAATTTAGCGACACTCCCGCTTAAATGAATATTCTTTATTCATTTTCTCCTTGAGGGAGGGAAACGTTCTATCACCAGCTCCTGTAGTCTGCCTCTGGCGCTCTCCTCCATCAGGAAAGGCTCGAGGTTTGTCATTTCCTCCAAGAACTAGTTTTGGTTGAGGATTTGGATTATAAGTCTGTTTTGGTTTTTCTTCATATTGCATTGACTGCTTTCCTTTATCCACACTATACTCCTCTCGTTTACTTTTATCAGGCCTAGGAGGGAATGCGGAGTAGACCTCATTCTTTCTGGCATCAGGAGCTTTAGCCTTTTTGGGTTTATCAGGAAAGCTTTCAGACTTTGATAAGTTTAACTTCTCAAATTTTGCCACCCTATCTAACAGATCCTGGAAGGTCGTGATAGAAGCCATGCATAGAAAAGGTTGTATTTTATCATCAATGTTCCCCATTAACAATTGGACTGCATGCTCTTCTTCCAGTTGCTGCTCGCACTTCATGCTGAGATTGCGCCAACGTGTTATATATTTCGTCACTGACTCATTTTTTCTCCTTTTATCAAGGGCAAGATCAGTAATGGTAGTCTTCTCTGTTGCACTGGCAAATCTTTTTACGAACAAGGCCTCCAGCTCCGCAAAGGTCTTCAGTGAATCATTCGGCAATTCAGCGTACCATTCAAAAGCAGTTCCACTCAAGCTGCTTATGAATTGCCTGAATAGCAGAGCATCATTGCCCCCTGTGTTCCCACAGGTAGCTTTGAATTGCGCTAGGTGTTGTCTGAGATTTTTATTGCCATAAAAAATATTGAATTTCGGCACAGAATATCCCTTTGGATACGACACCTGATCGTACTTTGCTGGGTACGGGCGACCCTTTCCTACCAACTTTTCTGCCTGTTCAGCAGTTATAATGGCCTTAATCTTTTCGCTAATTAAGCCCTCAAGCTGCGCGCAGTTACAGGTTCAGAGGCGCTCGCCACATTTTGTGGAGTACGCTGGCGGGTAAGATCATCGTTCTTATTGCCACTTTCAGGTACACTTTTCACTCCTGAAGCTTGGGGTGCTTGAGAATTTTGGGGATTAGTAGCTTGGTTGACGGGTTGAGCCGGTGCAGGGCCCACAGAAGTGGTTTTCTGCATCATCCCCATCATGGCCGTCATCTGAGTCATCATCTCAGTCATTTTATCATTCAACTGAGAGATTTCTCTATCTTTCTTCCGCATTTATCGCCTCATTTGATTTCTCATTTCAGCGAGTGTAATATCTTCGACAGCGAAGGGATTTTCTCCGACCTCTTCTTCTTCCTCATCTCCTTCTTCTGAAGAGCGAGCACTTCGACTGTCAATGGATCTAGCCCTATGGCGACGTCGATAAACGCGTACGCGTGGTTGTGATTGCTGGTCATCTTCACCACCATCATCATCTTCCTCTTCAACATCTACGTGGCTGACCATACGAACCACCTCGATCTCCATAGTGTCATCATCGTCATATTCTTCTTCTTCTTCTTCTTGTTCCTGAATTTCTGAGCGGCGTCGCCACTGAATTTCAAGTTCTTGACTTGGAATGACATTTCTTCAACCCGTGGACTACGATCAAAGTGAACTTCCTCTTTGGTTGAAGTAGGAGAATGACGGGATCTCCTGAAAGACTCTCTAGGATGTCGACCGTTAATATAATTGTCGTCATTATGGGCCTTCTTTTGGACCTATTTCTGACGAGTTCTGTTGGCAGGGGCGGATCTCCGGGAGACAGCTCCGGATGTCACACCCGAACTAATCCTTTCTTCCAGGATATTTTCTCTTCGAGGCTTCGGCCTCCAAACTTGCTTCCCTTTCCACCGGGACCTTTCGGCGACGGATCCCCGAACGTATGGTTCAGGTGTCACGCCCCGATGCTCACCGCGTGGAGCTTGTTGTCAGTAATCCCTTCTTTCAACTATCACAGCAGATGATAGTCTATCTCTTGGAGGAGTTCTTCGGGCCTCAACAATCAGTGGCCTCTGGAACTTCTTTTTCATTAAGCCATTCTCCTTAACTGTCTTCAGTACACGGTGTACCCGGGCAGACAGACGTTCGGGCTCTCTTATCTTCTGAGGGGTTGGAGCTTCAGGTCGACGCTCCTAGAAAGATTTCTTGAGCTCACCAGAAGAGCTGTTTCTCTTTACCCATTTCAGGATAGTGAACCTGTTCTGAGTGGGAATATTGATCTCTGGTTCTTGTGCTGGCAGGTTGGATGGATGGATTGGTACAGGTAATTGCTAAGCTCGCAACTCTGCATTTCTCTTCCTCCTCTGCCTTCTATTGAGCCTTCCTCCAGATGAGCAAGTTTCAGTATCATACCTCCCAGGTGCAACAGGCTCTCTGGGCAGGGAAGTGGTGTTTGCAGTCACCACAGAGATCTTTCTTCCAGTGACAACCCTTTTTGCAGTAAGGGTCTCAAGTTGGGATAGTCTTTCAAATACAGAAGTTCTTCCTTGGGCAATATTCCTAGCAGTAGCCCTTGCAGAGTGGGACCTTCCAGAAAATTCTTCAGAGTTTACGCCATGCACAGGGACGGCTGCGGCCCTTGCAGTAGCTGCTGAGAATTCGAGTCCACCAAAGTGAATAGTGGCTCCAGTGTTTCCAATTTCTATGACAGCATTCGCCAGTTGAATTCTGGCTCCTCGTCTTAGTTGGACGGTCATCGGTGTGTCCTGCATTTCCATTCTGGAAAAATGAAAGGCAGGGGTTAGTGATCAGAATTGATAAATCACCCCACGCTTTCATAACAAAGAAATAACGCAGAACAAATAATAGAAGCAGGAGAGTTAGCATGGAATTAAAAACCCTGCTAAACGAATTTCCATTGATCTTATTTAAAAGATTCATTTTTAGGAAATTTAAAATTTGATTTGCTTGCTACTATAGCGTTTGAATGACTAGCCAGAGATAGAAAGAGAAACCATTCCCCAGCGGAGTCGCCAGAAATCTGTGGGCTCCGAAAATTCGGCCCCGGCCTCCCTGCCGCGCTTTTCTTTTTATTGGACGAGGGAGTTTTAATGGTATAAGTTCCGAGGTAAATTTTGGAAGGCAGATGGGTTTGTAGATAAGACACTACCCAGAGATTTCGCCCTCATTTGCGAGGACTTTATGATCTGAGTTCTGGTTTCCTATAGGCGCAAGCCCCTATAGTTAATTACCCCTCCCGATCACGAGAGAGAACTTTCGATTAAGGTTAGTCGTCAATCAGATACGTAGAATATACGTGTTATCTGACATATAGTAGAAATAATGGGTTCAGATTTTGAAATTGGGTATCAAGAAAGGTTTGGAAAGTTTGGATGTTGGAGGATTGGAAATTTGATATTTAAAATAGAAACTTCACCATCTTGCACTTAAAGCGGATGGTGGGGGAATGGATGATAGACCCGATCAAGATCCCATGGTTCCGTCGTCCCGGGCCATCGTGGTCCCTGGTCTACTTAGTCAGAGGAGGTAGTCGACCCAACCTGACAGAAGGATCCTTGTCGGCAGCCATGTGTTGCTTCGTCCAAGAGGACCTTGTAGACCTGGGGTGGGTATTTGCCTAAGGGGACAAATTTGAATCCACCTTAGCTTACAGAGGGCTTTGTGCCCTATCGATCATATCCTATTGATTCATATCTCAAGGATTTGATGCCAATAAGGAGCGTATTGGCTCTGGCCATAACCGGTATTTCGTGGTGCCATTTGGCGGCAAAACCACTCGGTTCAGAGGGCCTCGGGTCGTCGTAACCGTTTATCCTACGGTGCCATTTGGCGGCAGACCGCCGGTTAAAGGACACGTACCACGTATTTACTAGCAAGAGATTGTTTTGAGAATGGATCCTAGTGATATTTTCGACTAGGCATTTGGCTCTTTGTGAGCTGAAGTTATATTTAAATTTGTCCACCTCGGTAAACTGTTGTGGAGGGTGGATGAGATTTGCTTTAAGTGGTTGATGGATTGATTTTCATATCTTAAATATATGAAATTGAAATTTATAGACTTTTTGATTTTGTGTGGACTTTTGGGTGGCATTTGAAAAATATTTATGAACCCCTCCGGTTGAGATCTTCGTTCAAGACGGCCATCATCGGGGTGTTTGGGGTCATTTTCACTTTAGTTGATTGAACCCTGTCAACTCGACCGGGCTGTTAATCAAGGATCGAGTTCCTCGTAGGCTCTATGCCTTTTGTTTATGACTTTTCTTGATCATAGGCCTTGAAGGCCTAATATGAATGTATAAAATAAATATTCCGGTCGACTTCATGACCGCATATTTATCCAATAGTTTGAACCTTGTCTACTCCTATTTACATGCTTAGGAGGATCGGGTTTCTCGTAGGCCTCGTGCCTTTTGTTTAGTTAATTCTTTTGATTGTAGGCCTTGAAGGCCTAATATGAGTGTATTGAAACAAATACATTGGTTCCCACAACCATGTATTTGTTTAAAGGTTCGAACCCTGTCGACTTCTATTGGTCCGTATAGAAGGATCATGTTCGAACTAGAATTCACTTGTGGACCCGCGCAGCATCCCTAGGCGTCACGTGTGTACCAATAACACGCTCGCCGGGGCCCATGCTGGTGATTTTTATATTGATTTAGACGTACCCTATTGTGTACCTATGTGTATACAAACTATAGTGTAGGTGCAGGGGTACTTTGAAGTATTTGTAGTTGTGTAAATAATTATCATCTGGATGCACACAACTTTTCATTTGAGAGCTTATGCACGCCTTCTGTCCGCTAGTACAAGTGTTGCGGATCCGGTGGCGTGGCGTTTTGATGTTAACTCCCCTTTCTCAATCACCGGGGAGGTTCTTCTGGACTTTGAAGTCCGTTACCTTGCAAAGAATTCCTTTTAAGATCATCAGTGTAATGGACTTGTTATTCTCGGTATTTGTAGATATCAGAACTAATTTCTTCTTGAGTGTAGGATCAAGAAGGAATTTTGGAATACCAGGAAGTTTAGTTCTAATTTGTTCAAATATCTCTTCTATTCTGGATGGGGGTGTCCTTCTCCGTACATGGAGTTGCCCTTGTACTCGAAATACTTGAAGATCTTGATCACCACTGCATAGGTGACATCCGTACTTGTGTCCACAGTGGTTCGTTGCACCTACGATGTATCTACTGTTGTTATCCACAAGTAAATTGTGTTTGCTTGTAGGGACTTATGTATCCACTACGAGTTCCTAGGAGTATTCGTAGAAGAATCATTGTTAGGTATATTTGTGTACTTGTTCTTGCATTCTACCCACCTTTCACCAATCTCAAGTGGGTTAGGTATATTTGTTTGCAGTTGATGTATAATGTGTACTTGTTATTTCCAAAATGACTCATAAGCGCTTGCGTTCGTTGTAGTACTTTGACATTTGTCCTATGGATGATGGTTCCGGGTGTATTATAAGTTTTCCACAACCACCCAAAAAAAAAACATTTGTATTCATTCCATGTCATCTGCTTTCCCTTGTAGTAGATGAGCATATTTATTGGTCATTGATTGCAAGGACGTTATAACACCCACTGTCTATTGCAGATTAGTACTCATAAGCTCATTATAAGCGTGGCGAATCTTCCTTCGCAGTTAACAAGTGTTCATATCTACGATAGATCTTTTTTGCATTTTCTTGTGTTACTCTTACAATCAAATGATATTGATTGTACGAAGACTTCATTTGCTTCAGACTCTTCGAATATACCTTCATTGTTAGCTCGTCGAGTGTTGAATTTATTGATGTTTATCGGGGTGCTCAAGATCATTAGTAAACACCTTTATATTTCTAATGTGATTATTACTTTGATTCTTCAAAGCATGTTCATTCAAGTCCAATTTCATTCAAACTGGAGTTTCAAACTCAGTATGAGTCTTCAACATTCATTCAAGTCTACTACCGTCATACTGAATTAATCCGGATTTGAATCTAATACTTGCGAACCCAAACTTCACTCGGCATTGAACAGTTTAAGTTCAAATCCATAGTTTCTTGTTGTCCACAATACTAGTTCAGGCTCTTGTTCAAGTCTCCTTAAGGTCCAAAGTTTTGTTCAAGTTTCACTTGATATTGCACAGTTCGAATTCGAAGTACATATTCAAGGTCTTCTGAAGTTCTTGCAAGTGTAATTTCATTTATATTCTCAAGTTGATTTTGATTTTTAGTTCCTGTTTGATTTTATTTCGTTTGAATTTGAACTTTTTAGAAATCATTTGGAGTTTGTTCAGGATGAAATCCTTGTTCTTTATTGTTGTACAAGTCCTCTGCTCATTTGGTTCAAGTTCTGTGCTTTCAGTTCAAGTACGAATCCTCTGTTGTCCTTTGTATTGCTGCTCAAATGATGTCTTCAATTTGTTCAAGGCTTGCGAACTTCAGTGAAAATTTCGGCAACATCCCGGCATATCCCCCGTTTGGGGGAAAGTTGGGGAGCTGGGCCTTCCCACCACGCTACTAGAGCGTGTATGGTAGGTGTCCTCAGACACCGCAGCCGTAATAATTTTCATCCCACCACGCTATAAGAGCGTGTATGGGTCCTTCAGCAGTACCCGTACCAAAACAGCAGTGACGTACCAGAACAGCAGTGACTCCCCACCACGCTACAAGAGCGTGTATAGGGCTTACCCACCTCGTTGTATGCGTCGCACCGGGCTCCCTCCTACCGTGCTACAAGAGCGCGTATAGGTGGTTCCCCGGTCCGCTGCAAACGTAGAGAATGGGATTTTGGAACATCATACCTTTGCGTAGCAGTGTCGTCGGCGATGTCGGTGTCGAGGTCGAGGACCGTCCCCACCACGCTACAAGAGCATGTATAGGGCTTACCCGCCTTGTCGTATACTTCGCACCGGGCTCCCCCCTACCGTGCTACAAGAGTGCGTATAGGTGGTTCTCCGGTCCGCTGCAAACGTTGAGAACGGGATTTAAGTTAGAAATTTATACCTTGGGGACCGACGAGGAGTCGTCGGCGACTGTCGGCGGTGAAGGCTGGAGGATCGAGATAAAAGGAGGGGTACACATTACTTGTAATTAATTATTTAATTATAACTAAAATATTAATTATATTTAATTATAATTAATGTTATTTAATTATGATAAATTATGATTAAAAATAATTAAACAATTAATTAGAATTTATAATAATTAACTATTTAATTATAATTAATCTATTAATTATAATTAATTATAATTAGTTATGACTAATTATAATTAATAATAATTAAGAATAATTAATAATAATTAATAGTTAAATATAATTAATAATAATTAACTAAATTTAATTATAATTAATTATAATATATATAATTAATGATTAATTATAATTAAAAATAATCATTAAATTAATTATAATTAAAATTAATTAATTAATAAAATTAAAATAAACCTCTCCCTCTCCGCTCTCTCTGGTTCAACAGATTTGCGGGATTTGGCCATAGAAGCCGCGGGAGGAAGAAAGTTACCCTCACAGATAGCGAGCTCCCGTTGTTGCTTCTGAATCAGAATGTCGTAACTTCCCACCGGACAGGAAAGGGAGTTGTGGAAGGAGCAAAGTCGGACGGGAACACAGGAGGCGGCGAGCTCCCGTTCTTTCGTCCGATCAAAATGTCGTAACTTCCTTTCCAACAGGAAGGAAAGTCGTCTAGGGCGCGAAGTCGAACAGCCAGGAAGGAGCCGAAGAAGCACGTGTGAGGGATCTCACGACTAGCGAGCTCCCGTCGTTGCTCTGGATCAAAATGCCGTAACTTCCGATCCCGCAGGAATGTCGCCAGAGGAGCGGAGTCGGACAACCAGGAAGGAGGCGGAGAAGTGCGCCGGAATGGAGAAAGTTATCTTCATAGCCGGCGAGCTCGTTGTTGCTTTCGATCCGAGTGTCGTCGAAGGAACGAAGTCGCACAGCACCGGAGGACCGGAGAGGGAGAGGGAGAGAGTGAGAGCGAGAGTGGGTTGTCCAGAGAGGTTTCTGCCTCTTTTTTCTTTTCATTTTAACGACACAGGGTCATGCGAGGTCGTGGGAGAAATGACGACAACGTGCGAGCGACGTGCGATTACAGGGGGTAGGTGAGATTTGAAATTTTTTTTTTGTTTTGTTTTAGATACGGGTCAACAGATGGTTTTATCACATTAAACGGAGGCCTTCCGATGACCCAGTTAGGAAAGTTGAGGTATTAGATTTGTCTTATGTTAAGAAAGGTAGAGGTAGACCTAAAAAGACTTGGTTAGAAAATATTAGAAATGATATTTCTTTATTAGATTTAAATGAGAATTTGACTTTTAACCGGACACAATGACGAAAAAGGATTCATGTAGCCGACCCCACGTAGTGGGACAAAGGCTTGATGTTGTTGTTGTTGTAGAAATGATTAAAATTCACACTACAAAAAATGATATAAATCACATTTGAAAAAACTTCAATGAAAGGCACAAACCAGCTACAGAATAAATAAATAGCAAGAATAATTAAAGAAATAACCCAAAATGAAAATCTATGCCTTTTGCAGGAACAATGAGATTTGTCTGTGGAAGTAGCCTTCAAAGACCAACATAATGCTCTTATAAAACACATCCAACTAGCACACAAAAAAATTAAGAAAAAATATTAATTTATTTTAACTTTCAATATTTAATAAATTTTTTATGCCTGGAGGTTCTATTCATAGCCTACAAAAGACCCCAAAAAAGGAATTTCTCTATGTCCTCGAAGTTTCAGCTAAAAAGCTACAATTTTCAATTCTCTCAGAAACAAGTTCAAGTATCATAGTTTACATTTGCTGATATACATGAATGGGACACCAAGAGATGGAAAGACCAAGAAATAATACATGCACTTAAAGGAAGACAGTATTTCTACGAGTTAACGATTTCCTTAAGAGCTCTTGCGTTTGTAGCAGAACTGCCGGTCAAGGTTCCCAATACTGTATAAAAATGCTATGCTTCATTTTATGAGCTTTTCTTTATAAAAGCTACTTTTAGAAAAAAAATATTAAAACAGCTCAATAAAATAATAACCGGACAACAGTTTCTCAACCTCTTTTTTGAAAAAGAGAAATCCAATCAACCAAACGAGTGCATGTTCTAATAAGTTGACATCCAATTCAAATGCTAGGTTAAAAAATGGGCAATACATTTTTTTTTATGTTTTAATGCTTTAGGATCAAATGAATTGCCAGTTCTATTCTATTTCAGTTCACGTGCTCATGCCAAAAAATGTCTTCAGAGTTTAGGCAAAGATGTGGAGTCTATTTATGTGGAGGAACATGGTATGACGATGACAAAGAAAGAGATGCTTCAGATCTTAGTTATTGATCCAATGATGGGAGCTATCGAGGTCGACTGGAGGGATTTCTTCCCATACTTGAGATGGGTTCCCAATAATAGCATGGAAACAAAAATTCGCCAGATGGCAACACGCAAAAGGGCTGTAACAAAAGCCTTGATCAATGAACAAAGGCAACGTATTGCTCGTAGAGAGGTACCCTTCCCTCAAATGAACTCCATTTTGTACTCACATTTGTCTTGCGACTACACATATTTCATGCCCAAAACAGGAAATTAGTTATGTGGATTACTTGCTATCAAAAGAGACTACACTAACTGAGGAGCAGTTCATCGCATTAGTTTGGGAATCAATCATTGAGACATCTGATACAACATTGATCACAACTGAATGGGCCATGTATGAACTTTCAAAGAATCTGAAATGCCAGGTATCCAATGTAATTATGAAAAATGTTTTCTTAATAAAAGTTAGCATGAGACTGCATATTCTTTGTCTCTTCTCAGGATCGCCTTTACCAGGAAATACAAAAAGTTTGTGGATCGAAAAAATTCTCAGAGGAAAATATTCAACATTTACCTTATCTAAGTGCTGTTTTCCACGAGACACTAAGATTTCACTCTCCTGTGTCCATCATACCTCCAAGGCATGTCCATGAAGATACCCAGCTTGGTGGCTATAACATTCCAGCGGGGACTGATGTAAGAATTGTTTTAATATTATTTTATTCTGCAAGCTGGCTTCATTTGGTTGCTTGTGGATAGAAAAATTATTTTAAAATTTGATTCTTTTTGTTTTCATTCATTTTATGCATGAAAAGAAAATCATCATTAAAAAAAATGAGTGTTAGACCGGTCCAGGAGAGACCAGTCTAGTCAATATAGCACAAGGGACCGGCCCTTGTTTACTCCTGGCGGAAGCCTGGTCCGCCTCAGCTACAATCTGGCCACATTGGGGTGGGGCCTAGTGAATAATGCAATGAGTGTGCGGCTAGGAGGGGATTAATTAGGAAATAATTTCAAATTGAATTTAAATTGAATTCAAATAGGAGAGGGAATAAGTAAGGAAAGAGGAGAAATTTTGGTCTGGTTTAGGTGGATATTAAGGGATATTTGGGGTTGATTTGGGAGGAAATTAAGAAAGGGTTGTTTTGGTATTTGTTGTTTATTATATGCTTTAAGTAATTGATTTACCCTAGGGTTAGGGTTATGCATATTATGGTTTTTTTTTTTTGTAGTTCTTTTATTGGAGGCTTCCTAACGGCGTCAAGGTTGTTTGGGAGAGCTGACCTACCTCTTGAATTGTATATCAACTGTATCTTATTTTTCTTATTGAAGTGCTAATACAAAATTAACAATCGTTTTGATATTCCTGTAATTTTCTATTTGTTTATTTTTGATTTTATTTCCTTGGCACATCAAATTAGTATCAGAGCAAATTTTTGGGACCTATGGCTGAGAGAAGAGTTGAGGCGCTGGAAAAAAAGATGGAGGGGGAAGTAGAGCAGCTGCAAATAGATGTGTGATCGTTGAATGAGGATAGGGGATATGAAGGTAGGAGGGAATGAGAAGAGGAGGACAAGCAGGTTGAATACGACGAGAGGAGATGGGGAGGGGAATCATGGAGAGTTCCCAATTCTCGCTTCATGGGAGGCATGAGATGAGGATGAGGATATGGGGTGGAGGAGATCACAAGATTAGGAAGTTGAAAATGCCGATATTTGAAGGAGAGGACACTCATGGGTAGATATATAAGGTGAAGAGATACTTTGCAGTGGACGAGTTAACAGAAGGTGAGAGACTTATGGCATCAGCTCTATGTCTTGAAGGGAAGGCACTGCATGGTACTAACGAAGGGAGATGAGTTATCCGATCTGTTCATGGGAGGAGTTTAAAGATCGCTAATTGGAGCGTTTTTGAGCCAAACATGATGTATATTTCTATGAGCAGTTCTTTGCATTGGCACAGTAAGGCACTGTGTTGGAGTATCGGGAATGATTTAAGTTTCTATCGGGATGGGTAGGAAGGTTACCAGAGACAGTGATAGGGAGCAATTTTATGAAATGCCTCAAAACAGAGTTCAGAGCACTGGTGCGGGTGGCAAGACCCTGTGGGCTCCAAAAATTCAGCCCCGGCCTCCGCCTGCTGTGTGTTTTTGCTTTTTCTTCTGCGATGGAGTTTTAACGGAGTTAAGTTCCGTGGTAAATTTTGGAAGGCAGATGGGTTTGTAGATAAGACACCACTACCCAGAGATTTCGCCCTCATTTTGTGAGGACTTTATGATTTAAGTTCTGGTTTCCTATAGGTGCAAGCCCCTATAATTAATTACCCCTACCGATAACAGGAGAGAACTTTCAATTAAGGCTAGTCGTCAATCAAATACATTATATCCGTCAATACACAATATCAAGCATATAGTAGCAGCATGGATTTGAAAATTTGGGAATTTGAAAAGTTTGATATTTAAAATAGAAATTTTCAACATCTTGCACTTAAAGCGGATGGTGGGGGGATGGATGATGGACCTGATCAAGATCTCATGGTTCCGTCGTCCCGGGCCATCGTGGTCCCTGGTCTACTTAATCAGAGGAGGTAGTCGACCCAACCTGACAGAAGGATCCTTGTCGGCAACCATGGGTTGCTTCGTCCAAGGGGACCTTGTAGACCTGGGGTGAATATTTGTCTAAGGGGACAAATTTGAATCCACCTTAGCTAATAGAGGGCTTTGTGCCCTATCGATCATATCCTATTGATTCATATCTCAAGGATTTGATGCTAATAAAGAACATATTGGCTCTGGCCATAACCAGTATTTCGTGGTGCCATGTGGCGGCAAAACCACTCGGTTCAGAGGGCCCTGGGTCCTAACCGTTTATTCTATAGTGCCATTTGATGACAAAATCACCGGTTAGAGGAGACGTACCACATCCTTACTGGCAGGAGATTATTTGAGAATGGATCCTAGTGATATTTTCGACTAGGCATTTTGCTCTTTGTGAGCTTAAGTAAATTTTCAGATTTGTCAACCTCGACAAATTGTTGCAGAGGGTGGATGGATTTTGCTTTAAGTGCTTGAATGAATTGAATTTCATTTTAAATATCTTTTTGGATTTTTGGAATTTTGGGATTTTGGATTTTTGGGTATTTGAGTGGCATTTTGGATTATTTGAAATGGACCCCTCTAGTTGAGATCTATATTCAACACGGTTATCATCGGGGTGACCTTGTGGTCATTTCCATTTATTGTTTAATCCTTGTCGACCCTATCAACTTGCCGATAGAGGATCGGATTTCGTAGGCTTCATGTCTTTCCACTATTAATATTAAGTCCTTGTATTCACCACGATCTTTCATATCTTGCCTGCAAAGTCTCTACTATACCAACAATGCATTCACCATCGTTATTGATAGATATGATCATTACAAGAATGAAGATTGAATGTACTTGCTCGTAGATGAATCATAGTGCTGCACTACGAGTCACTTGTTGCTTCTTATAAGTGAGCTATTGTGCATTAGCAACTGTTCGTTGATACGTATACTCATTGTTATTCTTTTATGCTTCCTCACAAATAGCTTATTGAGTGTACAATAGGTCCGATGCAGTGACCCGTTATATGCATCATAAGTAGCCTGATGTGTTCACTATGATCCATGTGGAGAAGCTGTTAGATCTCTATGCCTTATTCATGAATTTACCCCTCATGAACGATTCATTATGTGTACCACATATCTTCTGTTGTTATCAAACATGTGTTGGTATTGGTCGCCTGTTGTGCTATATGTCTTTCCATTTTGATTGCTCATTCATTGAACCAAGGCCTTGTTCCATATGCTTCAAATATTTTAGCATTCATTTATGTTCTTTTGAGTCACCTTCCATCATTTGCATGATTGTAGATAATTGGATTTAAGGCCCAATTCCTTCTGACTGCTATATTCAAGTTGTTCAAATAAGCTCAAAGCCCTTTATATTTGGTTCAAATCCGGATTCGAGTTCTCTTGCATATGATTCAAGATCTTGTGCTTGTTTAAGTAAAACTTGAATATGCAAGTCTTTGCCATCTAATTCAAATCAAGCTTCAAGTTGTTTGAATTTAGTTTGAGTTTACCATTCACTTAGATTCAAATTAAGATCATTTTCAAGTTCTTTATGACCTTCTGCATTGTATTTTCAAGTTCAATCAAGTCCAAATTGAAGTTCTTGCTCGAGTTCAAATTTGAGTTTGAGTTCAAGTACTCAAGTTCTATGTCCCCTGCGGTCCTTCGAGTTCAAGTATAGTTCAGGCTCTTTATTCTATTGTTCTAGTCCAAATTAAATTCTTTATTTGATATTTTAGTCTTGTTCAAATTTTAGTCAAAATTCATTCTTTTTGTCCAAGTCTAATGCAGTCCAAAAGTTTGCAAGTTCTTGTCTTTTTTAGACAAAATTTCGGCAGCCTCTTGGCGTCTCCCCCATTTAGGAGAAAAAACTAAGAGACCGCCTACCCGCCACGTCAAGAAAGACGTGCATGGTTGGTGTTTGTGAGACACCGCGACAGTGATTTTTTTGTCATCCACCACGCCAAGAAAGACGTGCATGGATTTTTTAAAAGCATTTAATTCGAAAAAATAATTTTTTTTGTCCCGCCGTGCTAAGAAAAGCATGCTGAGGGATTGCCTACTTCGTTGTAAGCATCGCACCAAGTTTCCTCCTACCATGCTAAGAAAAGTGTGCATGGGTGGTCCCTTAGCGCATCACGAACACTGAAAAAGGACTTAAGGTGGATTACCCGCCTCGCGACAAGTACCGCGATCAGCTCCCTTCCACCGTGCTAAGAAAAGCACGCATGGGTGGTTACTCGCCGCACTACAAGTGCCGAGGGCAAGCTCTCAGAGTTTTAGTGTTTAAGAGGGTTATACCTTAACATTCCGATGAGGTAGAGGGCACAAAAACCGAGGCAAGGCAAAAGGATCTTTGCAACTTATTATTATTATTCTTTATTATAATTTATATTAATTATAATAATAATTAAGTAATTATTATTAATAATTAATCACTAATTATCAATTAATTATAATTAATAAATTAATTAAATTAATAATTATTAATTAATCATAATTAGATAATTAATTATTATTATTATTAAATAATTATTAAACATAATCAATAAGAATTATAATAAATAAAATAAAATAAATAATATTATTAAAAAAAAGAATCCCTAGTTCGGTGGATTCACGGGATTTGGCCCTGGAAGCATGCGCAAGGGAAAAAGTTACCCTTCACAGCAAGTGAGCTCCTCTTTGTGCTTCCGATCCGGCAGGTAGGGAAAGACTTCGGAGGAGCGAAGTCGTGCGCAACAACAAAGGAGCTGGAGAGGCAACGCAAAAGGGAGAGAGTTACTTCATAGTCGGCGAGCCTCCTGCTCTTGCCTCGATAAAATTATCGTGACTTCTAACCGGACAGGGAGGGAACGTCGGAGGTGGGAGCAGAGTCGAACAACCATGGAGGCATGCGAAGGGTAGAAAGTTACCCTTGCAGCAAGCGAGTTCCCTTCGTTGCCTCCGATCAAATGTCTGTAACTTCCGGTCCTGCTGGAAGGGAAAGTCATCGTCCAGTGCAGCCGAACAACACGAAGGAGCCGAAGAAGTCATGGGAAGGGAGAAAATGAGAGCGAGAGAGAGTTGACATGGAGAGAGCGAGAGAAAGAGATCGGTGAGGCCGAAGGCCTCGTCTCTTCCACCTTTTAACGACACAGGCCGGTCCTGGGTAGAAACGACGTCGGAATGGCTTCGACGTGCGAACAACGTGGCTACAATGTGTGACGCGTGGGATGAGGGCAGAGCAGTACGCGATATATTTTTTTTCTCTCTTTTTTTTAATTTCGTCATAGGTCAACAAATGCCCCCCAACAAATGTGGTACGTGTACAGAGCGAACCACGTTTGTTGCATGCTAATTGACCCTGTGGATCTCTAGATATTTATTCTAGATGTCACACTAGAGTTTCTATTTAGTGGATCTCCAAAACCTGTTTGAATGTCACACTGAGATTTTCTTTCTTCATGGCTCTTTTATATGTATCCATAGATGGTTAATGTATTGGCTTTAATAAAGTAGAGACCCCTTGGATAGTGATGTAACACTTCGTATTGGGTCCCTAGAGCATGGCTTTGTAGATTGATGATAGTGGTAGCGTCGCCACCATTTATTCTCCTTAATCACCACTCTCGCTTTAGCTTATAGTTTTTCTGTATTTGCTCAACATCCTTCAATCATCTATTATATTTTTGTAAAATTTTAAATATTTATTTGGGGATCTCGTCATGCGGCGCGATGTCGACCCAAATAAATATTTAAAATGCTCCCAGTCTTTAGGGACATTTGTAGATATCATCCAAGGTGCTCATTTCATAGCTTTGGCTCGAGTCTTGAGATTTTGATTCTTTCTGCCTTGTGCTCCGAGTAGCGAATTTGGTGAAGGATTATCTGATTTGTCTTTAGTGATTTGTCAGAAGATTTGTACGCCTTCTGTCCTTTGCTTTTAGCTTTGACGGGCTTGATGAAGGGGTAGATGCCGGTGACCTAAACCTTTTAGGTTTGTACTAGGTCGGTGGCAAAAAGTCATCGGTCTAGAGTTTTGTGCATGGTGGACTTATTGATGACGAAATCCTCTTAGTTCGGCCTGAGGCTTTTCATGAACTTTGGGATAGTATTCTTCGGTCCTTTGCTTTGTACTTTGGCGGACTTGTTGAAGAAGAATTCATTCGATTCTCGCTTTGTGCTTTGCGGATTTGTTAAAGGATTTGCAGTTTTGGATTCAGTTGATAGTAGATTTGTACGCCTTCTGCCCTTTGTTTCTAGCTTTGGCGGGCTTGATGAAGGGGTAGATGCCGGTGACCTAAACCTTTTAGGTTTGTACTAGGTCGGTGGCGAAAAGTCATCAGTCCAGAGCTTTGTGCATGGTGGACTTGTTGATGACGAAATCCTCTTAGTTAAGCCTGAGGCTTTTTATGAACTTTGGGATAATATTCTTCGGTCCTTTGCTTTGTACTTTGGCGGATTTGTTGAAGAAGAATTCATTCGATTCTCGCTTTGTGCTTTGCGGATTTGTTAAAGGATTGCATGTTCTGGATTCAATTGATAGTACCGAACGTAGGTTGTATCTTGATCATTAACCACTTGAGGAGACTTTAATCTGAGTCACTTGAGTTCATCAGATTAGGAGAGCTAGGATTTGATAGCTCTTCGTCTTCTAGTTACTGAGATGGGGGTTCCTCTACTACGACCTTTTTTATGGCTTGTTGAGTAGATGGAGCTGCCAGCGATCTGGTCATATTTGGGCTTGTTGGATCCGACCTCTTACACCCATTCAGGCTTCAGACTTGAACTATGGGAATTACGCTTCCCAACACTGATTTTACTGAAGTTGGTAAATTTAGAGTCATCCTTTCTGGTTGAAGATTTTGGAGCTTACGAACATTCGGCAGTTGTTCGATATCCCTCTTTTCCACTAGAACTTCGATTCTCAAGCTATTTAGGAGAATTTTAGTAGATTATGATCACTTGAACTTATTGAGTCAAATTGACATTCGTTCTTCCACAGTCCCTACTGACGGGTTGACGAAATTGGGGTTCCGCTACTACGGCCTTTCTTATGGCTTATTGAGTAAACGGAGCTGCCAGCGATCTGGTTATATTTGGGCTTGTTGGATCCGACCTCTTACACCCATTCGAATCTTGAGCTTCAGGCTGTTGAAAGACTTCAAGTTTTTCTGGCTCAATTTGTTAGACCTCTTACACAAGTCTCTTTTCTGACTTTTGAATCTTGGTTTGTTGGAGAGGGTGTCTCGAACTTTTGAAAGATCACCTGCATATACTTTGAAAAGTAGTCTTTATATTCTTTAGTATAAAAGAATATTTGAATTGATAATTTTAAATATTTATTCGGGGATCTACGCATGTAGCGCGATGCCAACCCAAATAAAAATTTAAAATGCCCCATGTCTTGCAGGGACATTCTAGAATGGAATAAATTTGGAATTTTGTGATTTTAAATATTTATTTGGGGATCTCGGCGCATAGTACGATGTCAACGCAAATAAATATTTAAAATGCCCACAGTCTGTTGGGGGATTTTGAAATGCATTCTAGTAACACAAGAGAATTTCAAAATGCAAAATGTATACACTAATAAACATAAACAAAAATATAGCGTATAAAGCATAATATTTCTCTAGGCAATTTCATGCATAGTATTTCTTCAGATATCGGCTATTGATCTGTGGCATAGGCCTCTGACCATTCAGATCGATGAGTTGATAAGCTTCTCCCTAGTATTCCTTTTCGATGACGAAAGGTCATTCCCAGTTGGATACGAAATTGTTACCAATTTTTCTGTATAAGATGATTGACCTTCTCTGCACTAGGACCAATTCTTCTTCTTGAAATAATCGAGGATGCACCATTCGAACAATGGACTTTGTCATCCTTGCTCGGTAGATCTCCAGGTTCTGCTGAGCTTGTAATCTGATCTCATCGAGTGCATTAAGCTCTTCCATCCTCAACCGAGCATTTTGTTCTTGAGTCAACTCATTTTGAATAGCGACTCGAAGAGATGGCAATTCAACTTTTAGTGGCAACACTGCTTCAACCCCAAACACTAGAGAGTAAGGAGTGGCTTTAATTGGCATCTTGTACGTTGTACGATATGCCCATAGAGCTTCCACTATCTTCGCATGTCACTCTTTTTTATTTTTTATGAGAATTTTCTTTAACAATTTCACCAGTGTTTTGTTGAAGGCTTTTGCCAATCCGTTTGCTCTTGGATATTATATGGAGGAATATCGCCAATCGATTTTGTGTCGATCAACGAACTTATAAATTTTTGTGCTTTTAAATACGGTACCGTTGTCTGAGATTATACAGCGCGGCACACCAAATCTATAAACAACATTATGTGTGAAGAAGTTGATCATATGCTCGGATGTGACTTCTTTGAATGGAGCCGCTTCTGACCACTTTGAGAAGTAGTCAGTCGCTGCCCGGATAAAGCAGTGTCTTGCTGATGACGGCGGATCTATTAGTCTGATAACATTAGTACCCCAACATTCAAATGGCCAGTATGCTTATTGTAGGGTGTAGTGGATTTGGTAGTTAATGTATAACATCATTGTGAATCTGACACTCGTGACACCTCTTAGCATGTCGATACAATCCTTTACCATTCTTGGCCAATGTAGCATATTTTTTTGATTTTGATGGCCATCTTGGGACCTGATTGATGAGCTCCATAAAATCCCTTATGAACCTCTGCTATCACTTTATCAGCTTCTTTAATTCCCAGGCATCTTAGCCACATTTGATCGAAAGCATACCGATACAATGTGTTGTTAACAAACGCATATCGTAGCACCCTCTTCCTGATTTGAGCAGCTAATGACTTGTCTGTTGGTAGCTTACTTTCTTTAAAGTAGTCAATGAAAGGCTGCCTCCAATTATATTCTTATTCGACATATAGGCAATGCCATCACGATTCTGAAGTTTGACTAGCCTTGCATCTTTTCTTAGGAACTTGCTATTCTTGATCAACTGGTTGGGGAGGTTGAGGATCAACTGGAGTTGCATCTTGCTGGCTTGAACTTGGATTCCCTCTGCCTGCGGGAATTGTAATCATGCTGGCTCTAAAATTCGACGATTGTGCACCATACTTATTATAGGCCATTCTTCATCCATATTCGCCATTTCTTTAGCTAATTTTGCCAGGGAATCAGCTTTGCTATTTTGACCTCGGGGAACTTGAGTTAGTTTGATAACTGGAATTTATTTCATGAGCTCAAGAACTCGCCGATGATAACAGGAAAACTCGAACTTGGTGATTTTGTAAACTCCCAGTACTTGGTTTATAACAAGTTGAGAATCACCGAAGATTTGGAGGATTCAAATTCGAACATTGATTGCAATCTCCAATCTAGTTATTAGGGCTTCATATTCAGCCTCATTGTTGGTCCGAGGTTCAGTCAAGTAGAATGAGAATCTCATTATGCCTCTCTCAGGTGCCACAAAAATAAGCCAAATTTTGGCTTGAGCTTTTTCCAGATTTGGAGTCCAAGCACGCTTGATTGATGATGCTCCATCAAAGTACATTTCCCATATTCGTAGCATCTCCTCTGCGACATTCATGATCTGCTCGTCAGGTAGATCATCGTTGAGTGGTGAATTCGTAGGGATAGGATACGCAACGAGAAAATCTGCCAACACCTGCCCTTTCACTGCCTTTTGTGGGACATGTGATATCAAATTACAGGAGTATCACTGCCCACCTTGCCAAACGACTTGTCAATGCTGGTCTTATCATCAAGAACTTTAACGGATCTTTGATATCAAGGTGATTTTGTGAGACAACATATAATGGCGGAGCTTCTGAACTGCAAAAATTAGAGCCAAGAAATGCTTCTCAATTGGAGAATAGCGAATTTCTGCTCCAATCAACCTCCGGCTGATGTAATAGAGTGCATTTTCTTTCCCTTCTTCATTATGTTGGTCCAATAATGCTCCGAGGGATTCTTCTAGTGCTGCTGTATACAGTATAAGAGGCTTCCCTGGAATTGGCGTCGCAAGAATAGGAGAGTTCAGTAAGTATCTCTTGATGCTATCAAAAGCCTCTTAACACTCATCATCCCATTTAAAGCGATTTTCATTAATTTGGAGAATGGTTGGCACCTACCCGACATATTCGATATGAATCGCCGAATGAAAGCTAGTTGCCCTTGTAAAGAACGGAGTTGTCGAAGGTTCTTTGGAGGTGACATCTCCATAATTGTCTTGATCTTGTTAGTGTCGACTTCAATGTCTCGATGTCGAATAACGTATCCCAAAAATTTGCCTGAGGATACCCCAAATGAACACTTGAGAGGGTTCATCTTCAGATCGTACTTTCTGATTCTCTCGAACACAATTCTCAAGTCATCAAGGTGGTCTTTTCGGTCCGTGCTCTTAATGACCAAGTCATCTACATAGGATTCAACCTTTTGATGAATCAAATCATCAAATATACGAGTCATCGCCCGTTGATAAGTGGCACCAGCATTCTTCAGGCCGAAGTGCATGACTGTGAGCAGAATATGCCTATAGGTGTTCTGAATGATGTATGCTTTTCATCTTCATGCATCATTTTATTTTGATTGTAGCCTAACGATCCATCCATAAAGGAGAACTATCATAGTTAGATGTATTGTAAACTAGAAGCTCTAATAATGACAGTGGAAAGTCATCTTTTGGGCATGCCTTGTTAAGATCCCGAAATTCGATGCAGATACGAATATGACCATTCTTCTTCTTCATAGGGATGATATTGACAATCCAGTCGGCGTACTTTTCTTCTCGTATGAAGCCTGCCTCTATGAGTTTCTTCGTTTATGTGATCACCTGTTCTTCAATCTCCAATCTCATTCTCCTAGGAGCTTGTTTGACGGGTGCCGCGTCAGATTTGATTGCTAAACTGTGAACTACCACATCATGGGATAAGCCAGGCATCTCAGCATATGTCCAGGAAAACCAATCCCTGAATTCACAGAGGAGCTTCTTCACTTCTTGTACTTGCTCTTCTGGTAGAAGGGAGCTAATGAAGGTTGGACGAGGGTCTTCCTCGGTTCCCAAGTTGACTTCCCTTAGCTCATCTATAGTAGCAGCCTGTCCACCATCTTCAAGCTCTTCTGGTGCGGGCTTAGCCTCTACGGGTTGATCATCATATATATCAACTTCATACACCTCATCAGCGCCACCATCATCAGATTCAATTTCCATGCATGTGATTGCCCGACAAGTCTCCTTTCGGAGGTATTTGCACTTGATGAATCCGATACCTTTGTACGCAGTTATACTCTTCTGTCGTAGTGGACGCGGATTCCTTCTATACCAGAGGCCTAAGCTTGTACGAAGTTGTCGTTTAGTAGTAGAAACTTTGATCTGCTTTCGTAGCATTCTTTGAATACCTTTGTTATTAAACTTAGGTAGCATCGTAGTAAATAACTCTTCGGAATCGAGGTGCATGCAGCACCAATCATAACAATCTTCTTCACACATTCCCGTTGAATATAGCACATTCCCTTGTGCAGTCCTCTTCTTAAGAGTAGGTAGATAATGAGTGGTGAGCTCTTCAATCTTATGCACCTCACGCGGAATAATTTTTTTGAAGTATAGTAGGGGAATTCTCATGACTACGAGCATGCTATCCGAGATAGGCAGGCTGTCTATCATTCTGGAGAACACACCCTGCACTGTGTTCATGTAGATAGAGTCGTAATCATAATCATCATTTGAGTATTCAACCTCCATGCTCCATTCGGACGCAGACTAGCCTACTTTTCAGGATTTTGTAGGGGTGACATCACTTTCATTTATGTCGCTCCCAAGGTTAGGTACGTGTTTCCTTTCTTTTGGAATGGTTGGTGCTTTAGGGAGAGTCGGCGTTGCCTTCTTTCTTCCTACACGCTTCTTCTCACATTCTTGTTTAGGTTTCTTTGGAACCTTTGAGCTTGATGCTTTAGCTTCAAGAACTCGAAGGTTTCTGCTTCTTTGGCATGAAATATCTTGCATCTTCATAAACTGTTGCTTCATGTACTGCAAAGGGTTGGATATCACCAGAGATCCTGAATTCTTCTCCTTCCCTGAGATACTTCATGCACTGGTGTAATGTTGATGGGACAACGTCGTATTCATGCAACCAGGAGCGACCTTGTAGCGCCTTTAATGAAGTGTCCGCATTAATTACATGGAATTTGGCTTCTGTATAGAATTCCTTAAATACAAGAGGGAGCATAAATAATCCAAGGGTTTTCTGCCCTTTCTCGTTGAATCTGTGCACCATCAACTTATCTTGGCCAAGATGCTCCACATCAAGGCACAATGACCTCAATGCCTTCAGGCTCATGAGATTTACAGAAGATCCAGGATCGATTAAAATTTGACTGATCATCATACTATTGCCCTTTGCCGTGACATACAAAGGGCGGTTGTAATCTGCTGTTCCAAGCATCAAATCATCCTCAGCAAAGATAATGATTGGCTCATTCTGAGCTTCCAAGACCTCAATCAAGTTGCGTTTAGCAATATACACCTCATATCTTTCAGGGTCTTTGAGAGCTTTGATCAAAGTCTCCCGAAGGTCTTTAGATATCACAAGGCATCATATATGCTGAGTTGTGCTGGGATCTTCCTCAGGTGGGATATGATATTATAATCTATCCTCTTAGCTGAAGTCTCTTTCTTCTTGGAGTTTTCGGGGATAATATCTTCATTGATAATTATCTCTTTTCCCTTATATTTATTAGGAATCCCGTTCTTTGGTGGAGGTGGCAGTACCTTGCCACTTCTTAACTGCACTTGAGCCACTTCATCTGATTCAGACTTATTTGATGAAGCATTCTCCTCAGAGTCAGCCATTGTTGCGTCTGGAGATTCACCCGTAGATTCAGTGTCGTCCTCCAGTTGCACGTGCTTCATTTGCGATGCTATGCTTGGATCTGAATCTTCATCATTTGGAAAACATAGATCATCTGAACTGAATTTCATTGACGACACCATTAGACAGAACTCAGGGGCCGCTTCTTCAGCGTATTTCTCCCTATCTGTTATCTTTGATGTCGCAGAGATGACTTGGCATATCTCTGTAGGAAGAGATTCATTCTCAGCTTCTTCCTTTTCATCTATTTTGAGCTCTTTCATAAAATCACCGAGCTTAATAGGCCTCATAGCAGTCTGATAATATTCATCCAAACTATCAATAGCCTTTTGAGTTGCAGTTTTCTTCTCCATAGGCTTCTTCAACTTTTCTTTCTTCTTAGGCCCCTTTGATTTTTGTTTTACCAGACTTGGATGAGCTAGCTTGGCCAGGTTATTATTTGGAGGTGGATGCTTGTGACACAGTCAACCACTTTAAATTCAGCACTGGTTAAATAGGAGACTTCAACTTGACACCTAGAACTCCTAATTATTTCAACATTTTTGTTGTCTTCTTGGAGACCACGGTTTCCCATTGCTCCTGAATAGGTTCTTTTGTTGTTGTTTTTTGCGGGAGTACGGAAGAGGGCGTGACTACCCATGTTGATTTTTTTCTAAGACGAACTAACACGTAATCTGATAATGTTAACTCTCCTATTTTGTACTTCTTTTCCAGCCAATTTTTGAAGACAACAATCTTCAATTGGATGATTAATTACCTGATGATATAGACAATAGTTTGGATCGTCACCGTGTTTAGGCTCTTCAGGTTTTTTGCATTCTGGCAATTCCAGACTGGCCTTGTGTGCTTGTTAGAAAATTTTAGCGACATTATCCCTCTTAAATGAATATTCTTTGTTCATTTTCTCTTTGAGGGAGGGGAAAGTTCTATCACCAGTTCCCGTGGTTTGCCTCTGGAGCTCTCCTTCACCAGGAAAGGCTTGAGGTCTATCATTTCCTCCAAAAATCAGCTTTGGTTAAGGATTAAGATTGTAAGTCTGTTTTGGCTTTTCTTCATATTGTATTGGTTGCTTTCTTTTATCCACATTATACACTGCCCGTTTACCTTTATTAGGTATGGGAGGGAATGCGGAGTAAGCCTCATTCTTCCTGGTGTCAGGTGCCTTGGCTTTTTTGGGTCTGTCAGGGAGGCTTTCAAATTTTGATAAGTTTAACTTTTCAAACTTTGTCATCCTATCCAGCAAATCTCGGAAGGTAGTGATTGAAGCCATACATAAGAAGGGCTGTATTTTATCATCAATGTTCCCCATTAACAGTTGAACTGCATGTTCTTCTTCCAGTTGCTGCTCGCACTTCATACTAAGATTGCACTAGCGTGTTATATACCTCGTCACTAACTCATCCTTTCTCCTTTTATCTAGAGCAAGGTCAGTGATGGTAGTCTTCTCAGTTGCACAGGCAAATCTTTTCACAAATAAAGCCTCTAACTCCGCAAAGGTCTTTAGTGAATCATTTGGCAGCTCGGCGTACCATTCGAAAGCAGTTCCACTTAAGCTGCTCACGAATTGCCGGAATAACAAAGCATCATTGCCTCCCGTGTTCCCACAAATAGCTTTAAACTGCGCGAGGTGCTGTCTGGGATTCTTATTGCTGTCAATAATATTGAATTTTGGTACGGAATATCTTTTTGGGTATGGCACCTGATTGTACTCTGCTGGGTACGGGCGACCTTTGCCTACCAGCTTCTCTGCCTGTTCAGCAGTTATAATGGTCTTAATCTTTTCACTGATTAAACCCTCTAATTGCGCGGTAGTTATAGGTTCAGAGGTGCTCGCCACATTTTGTGAAGTATGCTGGCGGGTTGGATCATCAGTCTCTTTGCCACCTTCAGGTACACCTTTCACTCCTGAGGCTTGCGGCGCTTGAGGATTTTGAGGATTTGCTGGAACATTATTCGCAGCTTGGTTGATAGGCTGAGCCGGTGCAGGACCCACAGAAGTGGTCTTCTGCATCATCTCCATCATAGCCGTCATTTGAGTCATCATCTCAGTCATTTTGTCATTTAACTGAGAGATTTCTCTATCTTTCTTTTGCATCTGTCGCCTCATATGATTTCTCATTTCAGCGAGCGTGATGTCTTCGCTAGCGAAGGGGTTTTTCCCGACTTCTTCTTCTTCTTCCTCTCCTTCTTCTGAGGAGCGAGCACTTCGGCTGGCAATGGATCTAGCCCTATGGCGACGTCGATAAACATGTACGTGTGGCTATGATTATTGGTCATCTTCATCACCATCATCATCCTCAACATCGATGAGGCTGACCATGCAAACCACCTTGATTTCCATAGTATTTTCATCACCATAGTCTTCTTCTTCTTCTTGTACTCGAATTTTTGAGCAGCGTCGCCATTGAATTTAAGGTTCTTGGTTTGGGATGAATATTTCTTTGATCCTGCGATCGAAATGAGCTTCTTTAGTTAAAGCAGGTGAATGACAGGATCTCATGGAGGACTCTCCAGGATGTCGATTGTCACTATAGTTATCGTTATGGGCCTTCTTTTGGACCCATCTTTGACGAGCTTTGTTGGCAGGGGCGATTCTCCGGTAGACTATTCCGGATGTCACATTCGAATAGGTTCTTTCTTCAATTATCCTTTCTTTTCGAAGCTTAGGCAAACTTGTTTGCCCTTCCGCTGGGCCCTTTCGGCGGCGGATTCTTAGACACGGGGTCCAAGTGTCACTCCCCGATGTTCTTCCTGCGGAGTTTGTCGTCGATAATCTCTTCTTTCAGCTATCACAACAGATGATAGCCTCTCTCTTGGAGGGGTTCTTCGGGCCTCAACAATTAATGGCCTATGAAACTTTTTCTTCATTAGCCCTGTTTCCTTAACTGTCTTCAGAACTCGGTGCACCCGGGCAGATAGGCATTTAGGCTCTCTTATCTTCTGAGGAGTCGGAGCTTCAGGTCGATGCTCCTAGAAGGATTGCTTGAGCTCACCAGAAGAGTTATTTTTTTTATCTACTTTAGGTTAGTGAGCATGTTTTGAGTGGGGATTTGATCTCTAGTTCTTGTGCTGGCTGGTTGGAGGGATGGACTGGTACAGGTAACTGTTGAGCTCGCAGTTCTGTGTTTCTCTTCCTCCTCTGTCTTCGATTGAGCCTTCCTCTAGATGAGGAAGCCTCAGAGTCAAATCTCCCAGGTGCAACAGGCTCTCTGGGCAGGGCGGTGATGTTTGCAATTACCATGGAAATTTTCCTTCCAGTTACAACCCTCTTTGCAGTAAGGGTCTCAGATTGGGATAGTCTTTCAAACACAGACTCTTCCTTGAGCAGCGCCACTGGCAGTAGTCCTTACAGAATAGGACCTTCTAGAAGGTTCTTCAGAGTTTACGCAGTATATAGGGACGGCTGTAGCCCTTGCGGTAGCTGCTGAGAATTCGAGCCCATCAAAGTGGATAGTGGCTCCAGTATTTCTAGTCTCTATGACAACATTCGCCAGTTGAATCCTGGCTCCTCATCCCGTTAGACGATCATCGGGGTATCCTGCATTTCCATTCTGCATAAATGAAAGATAGGGGTTAATAATCAAAATTTGATACGTCACCTTACACTTTCAAAATGCAGAAATTACGCAGAATAAATAACAGAAGCAGAATGATTAATATAGAATTAAAATCCTGCTCATAGAATTTCCAATGAATCTTATTTAAAAGATTGGATCCAGGAAATTTAAAATTTTAGCTCATATGGATTTGCTTGCTACTATAGCCTATGAATGACTAGCCAGAGATGGAAAGAGAAACCAATCTCCAGCAGAATCGACATAAATCTGTGGGCTCCAAAAATTCGGCCCCGGCCTCCGCCCGCTGTGTGTTTTTCTTTTTCTTCTGCGATGGAGTTTTAACAGAGTTAAGTTTCAGGGTAAATTTTGGAAGGCAGATGGGTTTGTAGATAAAACACTACCCAGAGATTTCGCCCTCATTTTGTGAGGATTTTATGATCTGAGTTCTGGTTTCTTATAGGCGCAAACCCCTATAGTTAATTACCCCTCTCGATAACAGGAGAGGACTTTCGATTAAGGCTAGTCGTCAATCAGGTATCTTATTTCCGTCGATACACAGTATTAAGCACATAGTAGCAACATGGGTTTAAGAATTTGGGAATTTGAAAAGTTTGATATTTAAAATAGAAATTTTCACCATCTTGCACTTAAAGTGGATGGTGGGGGAATGGATGATGGACCCGATCAAGATCCCATGGTTCCATCATCCCGGGTCATCGTGGTCTCTGGTCTACTTAGTCAGAGGAGGTAGTCGACCCAACCTGATAGAAGGATCCTTGTCGGCAACCATGGGTTGCTTCGTCCAAGGAGACCTTATAGACTTGGGGTGAATGTTTGTCTAAGGGGACAAATTTAAATCCACCTTAGCTAACAGAGGGTTTTGTGCCCTATCGATCATATCCTATTGATTCATATCTCAAAGATTTGATGCCAATAAAGAACTTATTGGCTCTGGCCATTACCGATATTTCGTGGTGCCATTTGGCAGCAAAACCACTTGGTTCAAAGAGCCCCGGGTCATAATTGTTTATCCTGCGGTGTCATTTGGCGGCAAAACCGTCGATTAGATGACACATATCACGTCCTTACTGGTAGGAGATTATTTGAGAATAGATTATAATGATATTTTCGACTAAGCATTTTACTCTTTGTGAGCTGAAGTAAATTTTCATATTTGTCCACCTCGGCAAACTGTTGCGGAGGGTGTATTGATTTTGTTTTAAGTGCTTGAATGGATTGAATTTCATTTTAAATATCTTTTTGGATTTTTGGATATTTGAGTGGCATTTTGGATTATTTGAAATTGACCCCTCCAGTTGAGATCTACATTCAACACGGTCATCATTCGGGTGACCTTAAGGTCATTTCCATTTATTGTTTAAACCTTGTAGACCCTATCAACTTGTCGATAGTGGATCGAGTTTCATAGGCTTTATGCTTTTGTTTGTGAATTTTCTTTGTTAAAGGTCTTGAAGGCCTAATATGAATGTATAAAATAAATATTCCGATCACATTCGTGATCGTATATTTATCGAAGAGTTTGAACCATGTCTACTCCTATTTATCTGGTTAGGAGGATCGGGTTTAGTAGGCTTCGTGCATTTGTTAGTGAATTTTCTTGATTATATGCCTTGAAGGCTTAATATGAATGTATTAAAACAAATACACTGGTCGCCACAATCGGGTATTCATTTGAAGGTTCGAACCCTGTCAACTCCTATTGATCAGTATAGAAGGATCGGGTTCAAACTTGAATTCACTTATCGACCCGCGCAGCATCTGTAGACGTCACGTGTGTACCAATAACACGCTCGGCAGGGCCCATGCGGGTATTTGGGAATTTCATTGATTTGACATACCCCTTTGTGTACCTATGTGTTTACAAGCTATGGTGCACATGCAAGGGTATTTTGAAATACTTGTGAACGCCTTCTGTCCGCTTGTATGGATACTGCGGATCCGGTGGCGTGGCATTGTAACTTGTAGAAGCCTTCTGTCTGCTTATATGTATGTTGCAGATCTGGTGGCGTGGCATTGTAACTTGTAGACGCCTTTTATCTGCTTATATGTATGTTGCAGATCAGGTGGCGTGGTGTAGCAGCTTCTGAATAGAGTTGTTCGCTGCTTTGTACAGGTAGACTGTCGTGCACTACTCGTTGCATGATTTGCGCAGGTAGATTATAATGCACTAACTAATCTCCTGCCTTTGGATCGTAGGAGCTTGCATTTGTCTGTGTCCTTTAGCATCTTGTTTGTGAATATCACATCAGGCGTACAATGGGTTTTCTACGACAACTCGTAGGAACCTACATCCACTGTATATCCTCCATCTTTGCTTGTAATGGCTCAATGTATTTGTTTAACGTTGAACAACGAATGATTGTAGGGGTGTTGTGGTTTTCACAATATGTTGACCATCATCCGCCTGTGCATACTATTATGCATAAGATGTACTTTCCACTATTAATATTAAGTCCTTGTATTCACCACAATCTTCCATATCTTGCCTGCAAAGTCTCTACCATACCAACAATGCATTCACTATCGTTATTGATAGATATGATCATTACAAGAATGAAGATTGAATGTACTTGCTCGTAGATGAATCATAGTGCTGCACTACGAGTCACTTGTTGCTTCTTATAAGTGAGTTATTGTGCATTAGCAACTGTTCGTTGATACGTATACTCATTGTTATTCTTTTATGCTTGCTCACAAACAGCTTATTGGGTGTACAATAGGTCTGATGCAGCGACCCGTTATATGCATCATAAGTAGCCTAATGTGTTCACTATGATCCATATGGAGAAGCTGTTAGATCTCTATGCCTTATTCATGAATGTACCCCTCATGAACGATTCATTATGTGTACCACATATCTTCTGTTGTTATCAAACATATGTTGGTATTGGTCGCCTGTTGCGCTATATGTCTTTCCATTTTGATTGCTCATTCATTGAACCAAGGCCTTGTTCCATATGCTTCAAATCTTTTAGCATTCATTTAAGTTCTTTTGAGTCGCCTTCCATCATTTGCATGATTGTAGATAATTGGATTTAAGGCCCAATTCCTTTTGACTTCTATATTCAAGTTGTTCAAATAAGCTCAAAGCCCTTTACACTTGGTTCAAATCTAGATTCGAGTTCTCTTGCATATGATTCAACATCTTGTGCTTGTTTAAGTAAAACTTGAATTTGCAAGTCTTTGGCATCTAATTCAAATCAAGCTTCAAGTTGTTTGAATTTAGTTTGAGTTTACCATTCACTTAGATTCAAATTAAGATCATTTTCAAGTTATACCTTCTGCATTGTTCTTTCAAGTTCAATGAAGTCCAAATTGAAGTTCTTGCTTGAGTTCAAATTTGAGTTTGAGTTCAAGTACTCAAGTTCTATGTCCCCTACGGTCCTTCGAGTTCAAGTATAGTCCAGGCTCTTTGTTCTATTGTTCCAGTCCAAATTAAATTTTTTATTTGATATTTTAGTCTTGTTCAAATTTTAGTCAAAATTCATTCTTTTTGTCCAAGTCTAATGCAGTCCAAAAGTTTGTAAGTCCTTGTTTTTTTTAGACAAAATTTCGGCAGGCTCCCGGCATCTCCCCCGTTTAAGGGAAAAAACCAAGAGACCGTCTACCAGCCACGTTAAGAAAGACGTGCACGGTTGGTGTTTGTGAGACACCGTGGTAGTGATTTTTTTGTCATTCACCATGCCAAGAAAGGCGTGCATGGGTTTTTTAAAAGCATTTTATTTGAAAAGCAATTTTTTTTGCCCCGCCGTGCTAAGAAAAGCAAGTCTACCTTAAGAGAGCACTCTTTGTTTGTTAATCAGAACAAGTGTTCTTTCGTCTAGCACAGAGTGGAGTATTTAGAGCATGTGATATCTCAAGAAGGGGTGATATCTCAAGAAGGGGTGATAGCTGACTAGGATAAAATTGAGGCCATGCTTAGATGGCCCATACCTAAGACTTTGAAGGAGTTGAGGAGATTCTTGGGCCTCAAGGGCTATTATTTGAAATTTATGAAAGGATACAGTTCTATAGTAGGGCTGTTAATGGAACAACTCAAGAAGGGCAACTTCAATTGGGTAGATTTAGCCACCCAAGCTTTTGAGGAGTTGAAGGAGGTGATGACCAGTGTCTTAGAATTAGCATTGCTAGATTTCAGCCTACCTTTTGTAGTTGAGACTGACGTTGCGGGTTTTTGGTTTGAATCGATACTCATGCAGAATCAGAGACCAGTGGCCTATTTCGGTTTGGTGTTGACGGGCAAGGCTTAAGTCAATCCATTAGAAGGATCTGATGGTGATTGTGTTTTCCATTTAGAAATAGTGGTCTTATTGGGAGGTCATTTCATCGTCAGAACTGACCAAAGAAGTTTGAAGTATTTGTTGGAGTAGAGAATGATCACTAAGGAGCATCAAATGTGGCTTTCCAAGTTATTGGGCTATGACTTCAAGATTTAGTATCGACTGGGGGTTATAAACAAAGCAACATATTGTTTATCCAGGCGTATGGGATAGCCCTATATGATGGCATTATCTATGCCTTTAGTAGTTGACTAAGAAGAATTAAGGAGAGAGAGAGAGAGAGAACATGATGTAAGGTTAAGGAAAATCAGGGAGGAGCTGGTGGAAAATAAGGACATCCATCCGTGATATTCAGTGGTGAGACATAAATTACTTCATTATGGGAGGTTTGTGCTTTCGAAGACCTATTCTTACATTCCTTGCTTACTTTAGGAGTTTCACTGGATGGCCATTGGGGACATTCGTGGATTAAGAAGACATATCGCTGGCTTTCTGTAGAGCTGTATTGGGAGGGTATGTAGAAGATGTCGAAAAGATGGTGGCTAGTTGTGACATATATCAGTGGCACAAGTATTTAACTATTTCCTAGTGAGCTCCTCTAGCCGTTAGCTCTGCTAGAAAAGGTGTGGGACGAGGTGATCATGAACTTCATTGAAGGGATGCCAATTTCATAAGGATACCCAACAATACTGGTCGTAGTGGATTGGTTTAGTAAGTATGCCCATTTCATTCCCTTTCTCCACTCCTATAAAGTAAAATTAGTAGCAACGATCTTCTTGAGGGGGGTGGTGAGACTTCATTGGATACCAAAATCTATTGTATTGGATCTGGGTAACATCTTTTGAGTCAGTTCTAGAAGGAATTGTTCAAGATGCAGATGACTATTCTGAAATGGTGCACTGCTTATATGCTCAGACAGATGGACAAGCACAGGTGGTTAATTGTACTGTGGAAACTTATCTTCGGTGCTTTGTATTAGTACCTTAAAGTTGTGGAAAGAAATGGTTGGCATGAGAAGAGTATTGGTATAACACTTCTTATTATTCGACAACTTAGAGAACATTGTTCAAAGTGTTATACAAAAGAGATTCGCCTCATTTGATGCATTATGGATAAGGCAGCACTTCGGTGGCATCAGTAGAGCAATACTTGAAGGATAGAGACAGAATCATGGCGGAATGGAAGGGGAATTTGTTGAGAGCTCAACAAATTATGAAGAGGTCAACAGATGCACCAAGAAGAGACATTTAGTTTTAAGTGGGGGACATGGTTTACTTGAAGCTTCGGCCATTCAGATAGAAAACCTTAGCACGAAGAAAGAATGATAAGTTATCACCTCATTATTTTGGTCCTTATGAAATAATGTAGTGCATTGGTGGCGTGGCATTTCATCTCTAGTTATCACTGTCGTTAGCCATCCACCTGGTGTTTCATGTGTCCTAGTTGCAATGTTTGGTAGGAGAGCAAATTCTATCTTCTTCACTTCCCATTACCTTAACGGATGACATGGAGGAGTTGTTGGAATCATTGGAGGTCAAAGGAGTGTGTCATGTATAATAGGAAGCAAAAAAGTTTTAATAAGTGGAAGAAGCTCTCGGAGTAAGAGATCACATGAGAGTCCTACCAGATTATTCAGTAGTTGTTCATTTCATTCCACCTTGTGGACAAGGTGGCACTTGGGTGGGTGGGTGGGTGGGGGGAGGGGGTGGGTATTATTAAACTAGTCCAGCCAGATAGACACAAGGGACCAACCCTTGTTTATTCCAAGCGGAAGCCTGATCCACCCCTTTTGCAGTCTGCCCCTATTGGGGTGGGGCCTAGGGAATGAATATAAGGAGGGGTGGCTAGGCGGAGATTAATTAGGAAATAATTCCAAATTGAATTCAAATATGAGAGAGAAATAAGGAAAGAGGGCAGATTTGGGAGAAAATTAGAGGAGAGCTATTTTGGTATTTGTTGTCTATTATATTCTTTAAGTAGTTGATCTAGGGTTAGGGCTATGCATATTTTAGATTTTTTTCTGCTGTAGTTCTTTTCATAGAGGCTTCCTACCGGCGTTTAGGTTGTTTGGGAGAGCCGATCTATCTTTCGAATTGTAGATGAACTGTATCTTATTTTTTCTTATTGAAGTATTAATACGAAATAAGCCATCGTTTTGGTATTCTTGCAGTTTTTTGTTTGTCTATTTGCTTATTTTCTTTCCAAGGCACATCAAATAGTTTTAAGCAGATAGGGGTTATTTGAGGAAGGAGGATTTGTTGTAGGAGGAGAATGATGTTGATATGGGAAGGATGATTCATTGAAGGTGATGTGGAGAGTGGTGATAAGTTGTCCAGTTCGAATATTATGAATATTGAGGCTTTTATAACCCTTGTATATATCAGAGTTGTTGAGGAATACATTGGGGTTGGACCATGGAGCAAGTTTATGGCGTATGATGGGAGGTAGCCAAGGAAAATATTTGCACATGAAAGTGCAAAGATGAGAGCATGAATTTTTTGACTATAGTGAAGTTGAAATGGGGACTTGTTAGTGGTTGTGGACTACAGGCATTTGACGAGGTAGACAGTTATAAGGAGTGTGTCAAGCCATAGATGATATGGAAGGTGGGCTGCATTAAGTGATGTGCATTTTTCAAGTATGTGCCAGTGTTTGCAGGGGCAGAATCAGACCCTTTTTATAAGGTTGGCAAAATTTTAAATAATTAAGATGATTTCTAAAGAAAAATACAAAGAATTAGTTAGATAATATCAACAAAGTATGTTGAGTGTGAAAGTTATGAGTTTTTATTTACTTAATTAGCCAATCAATTTAAAGTGTGAGGCTAAGTTGTGTATTTTTTAAATGAGAATTAGGCAAAATGTTAAATTGAGGGTGGGCAAATTCTTTGAAGTTAACATCTTCTTAAGATTTTTTTTTTTAGGTGAGCATTTACCCACTCAGGTGCCAGTATGTTTATGCCCTTGACTGTTTGCACTTGGTGAGGCCATCTTTCTTTGGAGTGTTGGGGCACCTGATTTAGTGGCGAATGCCATGATTTTGTATGAAGGGTTTTAATGTATGATTGATATATTCTTTGCCGCCATCATTGTGGAGATATTTGATTTTGATTGGTAATTGTTTTTCAACAAGGCTTTTGAAGTTCATAAAACGAGAGGTTATTCCATATTTTAGATGCATTGGATAGATCCATACAAAACATGAACAATCATCAACAATAAGTAGATAATATTTGTAACCTTGAGTTGAAGCAACTAGGGAAAGAATCCACTCATTGGAGTGTATTAATTCAAGAGGCTTGTAGTTGTGATTTTGGACTTTACAAAAGATAATCCTTGGCCTTCTGAGCTTTTACAAGAAAGACAATGAATAATTTGTTGGAATTGAAAGAGAATTATTTTGCTTGGATATTGTTGTAAGAACTTGGTGACGAGGGTGACTGAGATGGTGATGCCAGCAGAGCAAAAGAGAGATGTAGGCAGACAATTACGTTGGAGATTGTATTTTGGTCTGTATGTGATGTGGGTAAAGGCCATTAGCAAATCCTTTATGTGATAATCAAGAGAGTGAAAAGAAATTTAGATGTTATTATTGTTCGTTAGATTAAAAACAGAGAGGTGGTTGTGTGATGGGTTGGGGACATGAAAGATGTTAGGAAGAGTGAGCTTGTGCCAGTGTTGGAAGGTGTCCTTGACCGAATGAGCAATGAGAAGGGTACTACCATTGCCGATGATAACTTGATCAGTGTCATGGTTTGTTGATGACTGAGAAAGGTTGTCCAAATTGTGAGTGAAATTGGACCATTGCGATTGGTGTTTGCGAGAAGCAGTGACAAGTGCTTTGGGTTGTTGAGGGGGAGAGGGAGATGCGAACTATAAATTGAGATGGTGCCAGTAGGTTGAGACAGAGTGGCCACATTTGTCGCAGATTTGACATGTGATTGAAAGAGAATTTATTCTAACACTATTAGAGGATTCATGTATGGAGAGTAGGAATCAATCACGCTCGCAAGAGGCTCTTCCATGAGCTGTGTGAATTTCTACAGCAGGAGGTTTTTTGGCATGGTCGGCTGAAATGTTAATTTCCTTGCTGATTAAGGGTGAACACAAGTCCTCTAGATTTGTAGGTGTGATTTTAGTGTGAATTGATGTTTTGAAGGCTTGATATGATAGTAAAAAATCATTGTGTGAAGTATTATGTCTTCGGGGTTCACCATTGAACTTGCTACCGTGATGTTGTTGATGAGGGTTTTAATGTCTGTAAGGTATTGAGTCATGTTAAGGTTTTTTATGAAGATGCTATGAAGTTTGTACTTGAGTTAAATAACTATTGAACTATTGGAAGATTGTAGTCTCCATTCAATAGAAATTGTAGTAGGAGTCGAGTTGGAAAAGGAAGGACCAAAGTTTATAAGGTGGAGCAAATAGTTGCAGTGAGGTTCTGTTTGAGCAAGACCTACTGATTGTAAGTTGGATTGTGAGTGGATAGACGATCAGGCACAAGACAGAGACGAGCAAGAGCTTCAATAGACCTGCCAAGAAAACGAACGAAACTATTCGTGCGGCATAGTTTCAAGATTCAAGAGCACCATAGGGGTAGTTGTCATTGGAAAATTAAACGGGAATGATAATGTTGATGTTTGAGATGACAAACTTGAGAGATGAGGGAATATGAATGTAGGGTTGGGAAAGTTTGGTGTGGGTGTTACTGACTTGAGATGTGGAGGAGAAATCCATTGCATAGATGAAGTGGTGCAGGCGAGAGTCCCTAATATCATGAAGAATCACTCTGCTATAACTGCAGTTAGTAGTTATCGGTAAAGAAGCAGAGAGAATGAGCTACGGAGTATTGCGAGGACAAATAATACAGAGATATATCATTCCTGTATAAAATGTACTTGCATACTATTTTCTACCGTAAATTATGTATGTATATATAGTGCTTTTAACTCAAATAAAGGTAATTAGTTTTACAAGTGTGTTAATGAGATGTAGTGGTTGTTATTAGCTAAGGGCTGTTATTAGAAGTTGCATGTAGTGCCTGCTGTAGCACTTTTGAAGTGGGTGCGGCTGTTAATATTTGAGGAAGCTTTGAGTAGGTATGCCGTATTTGAAATCAATGTTGATGTCTATTTAAATTTGATCAAATGATGGATTTAACAAATAGTATTTTTTATGTGATACATAGGTATGATGTATTTTAGTTTCTCAGGTCTTTTGTATAATAGAATGAGGTTATAGTCTTATAGATGAGAATATAACTTATATAGTTAGGTTGGGTGGTTTAATAGAGAAGTAACAATAAAAATGTTTTGTTATAAAAGGATGTCATACAAGCTTACTAGGTAAATTTTATAAATTGCAATTAAATTAATGTTGTTTTATGCATTCAAGTGTTTGGACTGTAGACAAAATTAAAATTGTATGATGAATGTGTTGCAAAAATAGAAAGAATAAATTTTATATTGGTTAAATTAGATTTATGGCTGGATTCATATCCATTCAATTTTTGGTAAGTAAAAATAAATTTAGATGGTTTGGATTTGAACTAGGGTGTTGAAAATGCACCTATTTGATACTAATTAAATTTAACGCTGAAGGATTATGTAGCAGAGGGGGTAGACCTATAACGACATGGATAAAATTGCATAAAATGATTTGTGAATGATAGATTTAACACCTGGTGAAAGGCTAATCAAAATGAATAGAAAATGAAGATTCATAAAACCAAACTTAAATACTTCCGGATAATGCTAATGAAAGGTTTTTTTTTAAAGATGATTTCTAATTTCAACCAATTAATTGTCTGAAATAGAAAATATATTTTAGAAAACAATAAAACCAGTTTGATTTATTCATTTGGTTTGTTATAATCTATGTTCACCGATACGGATACGTCGACACGAATACGACACAATACATATTCGGGACACGCCAATTCTTAAAAATATAGGATACGGGAACGGCACGGACACGGCATTATAATTTATAAATCATATAATTTATTTAAGAATGACCTTTCTTTATTAGATTTAAACGAGAATTTGACTTTTAATAGGACACAATGGAGAAAAAGGATTCATGTAGTCGACCCCACGTAGTGGGATAAAGGCTTGATGTTGTTGTTGTACATAAAAATTAAGAAAGCAATCAAAGCATAATATTTGAAATTACAAAAAAAAAAAAGAGCAACATTATTTGTAGCCTTGTAGCTTATAATATCAAAATCCAACTCAGAAATGAGAGAACCTTACTTGTAGCTGTGGAAGTAAATACACGCCTTTTTTTAGTGTTTTTTTTTTTTTCAATGGACACGCGTATCCGACACGTATTGGTGCCGTATCGGAAGCGTATCCGTATATCAGTGTATCAGATACACCACGCCTTCATAAATAGGTGTATCAGTGCAACATAGGTTATAATCAGGCATTGACATGGTGTTTTGAAACTCTATGCAATATTTTTGTCCTAGAAGGCTAGAACTAGTTTTGTATTTACAAGCATTCTAATAAACTCTGAATTTATTTCTTTTTCTCTTAAATATATTTACCCTTTAGCATAATCAACTCCAATTGTTACTTACAGATCATCATCAACTTATATGCATGCAATATGCACAAGAAGGATTGGGAGGAACCTGAATCATGGAAGCCTGAGAGATTTTTATCAGACAAATATGAACTAATGGATATGCACAAGACAATGGCTTTTGGAGGGGGAAAAAGGGCGTGCGCAGGCTCCCTTCAGGCAATGCTAATTTCTTGCACAGCTATTGGCAGATTAATACAGGAGTTCCATTGGAAGTTGAAGGATGGCGAAGAAGACAATATTGATACTGTGCAGCTCACAACGCACAAGCGCTTTCCAATGCAAGCCTATATAAGAGCAAGGGGAATCGAGATTTGATGCAGCTATCTTTCTTAATTGTCATGGTTTAACTTATGAATTATTGACTTAAAAGATATATTCTTGCGAAATAGTTGGAGAAGTTTGATGAACATTTCCAGAATAAGATAGAAACCTGAAGACTTTTTAGTCGACGGTCAAATAGAACCTTTATCAAGTTAGTTTGGGATCAGTTTATGCTAAATTATGTCATGTCAATTTGTAAAAGCCTATTAATGTCTAATAACTTTGATTGGGCTCGAACCAATTTGCTTATCCAACTCAACCTTTTGTGAAGAAAACCAATAATTTAATTTTATAAGTTTAATCTCTCTCTCTCTCTCTCTCTCTCTCTCTCTCTCTCTCTCTCTCTCGCTATATATATATATATAATCACCATTAAGAAAACCTATAAATTATTTACTTTGTCCTATATTTTGGATTCTGGCCCGGATTAATTCCAATTTGGTCTAAAAATAGGCCAATGCTGTCAATAGATCATTTTTTTTAGTAAGATGAATAATAGCTTGGCCAAGAGCTTGGGTTAGAGAGCAAATACAATAACAACAACAACATCATCAAGCCTTAATTCCACTATTTGGTGTTGGCTACATGGACTTTTTTTCTCCATTTTGTCTTGTTAAGAGTCAATATCTCATTTAAATCTAATATAAATGGTCATTTCTAAAACATTCTAATCAAGTATTGTTTGGTCTATTCATGCCTTTCTTAACATAGGCTAAATCTAATGCATCTATTCTCCTAATTGGTTCCATCAACTTTTTTCGGTGGCTAAATGATGTAAGATGTATCTCCATAATCTTATCTCCCATTTGAGCTTTGCCAATCTTTTCATGTATTTACTCATTTCACATTTTATCTTTAAGAGTAAAATAACTCATCCACCCGAGCATCTTCATCTCTACAACACTTAATTTAATTTTATACTTCTCTTTTAATGACCAATATTCTGAACCATAAAGTATTACAGGTCTCACCACCATCTCATAAAATTTTCTCATAAGTTAGAGGGGTATTTTTTTATCACATAGTAGGCCCGATGCATCATCTACTTCAACCATCAAACTTGAATACTATTAATAATATCTTCATCTATTTCATCATCACTTTGAATAATAAACCCAAGACATCTAAAAAGTGTACTTTTTTTAATGACTTGATTGTCGAAAGTCATAATTTTCCTGCTTGATCTATTACTATTAAAATTATACTCCAATATACTCAGTTTTAGATCTACACACACAAATACTTTTAGACTCTACGGTTGACCTCAATAATTCAAGTTTTTCTTAACTCCCTCTCTGTCTTATCAACAAGAAGAATATCATCAATAAAAAGCATACATCAGAGTACATCCTCTTACAAATGGCTTGTAAGAACATCAATGACTAAAGCCAAAAGACATGAGCTTGAAGATCATTCTTGATATAATCTAACTGAAATAGGAAAATAATTGATAAAACCACCTTGTGTTTGAACAGAAGTAACAACTCCTTCATAGATATTTGCAATGACTTGAATATTAGCATTATTAATTCCTTTTTTCCCTAAAACTCTTCAGAGCACTTCTCTTGAAATTTTATCATATGCTTTGTCTAAAAAAATAAATATCATATGTAGAGATCCTCCTTATTCTCTTTATACTTCTTTATCAAACCTCAATAAATGTTCAACTTTTGCATTAGACCTACCTGACATGAATATAAATTGATTTTGAAAAATATCAGTATCACATCATAACTTAAATAATTCTCTCACTTACTTTTAATCTATGACATATTAGTTTAATTTCCCTAAAATTTGCACACTCTTGTGTAACATCTATATTCTTAAAAATTGGAACCAACACACTCCTCCACTCATATAGCATATTTTAGTCTTCAAGATAATATTAAAATATTTAGTAAATCAAGAAATTTACACCTTTATTGGGATTAAGGTCTAACCGCTTTTTCACACTTTTTTTTTATAAAATCAGTCTAACCCTTCCTCCTGACAACAAAATTTATCTTGTTCTTTATATTTCTCTTATGAAACCATTAAAGGAACTAGTCGGTTAAATAGTTCACAATTAATAAATTTTAATTTTAACAATCAACCCCTCTTTATACCTTATGCCATCTTGGCTCAACGCAGTACAAAACATCACGGTCAGCATCGTCATCAAGTATTATTGCAATCAAAATTAAATCTATTGAATGATGCCTGGTGAAAAATCCTAAAAAAAAGAAAAAACGGTTGATATTCTTCTTGTTGATAAGACTAGAGAGGAAGTTGAAGGTAAACTTGAATTATGAAGGTCAACTTTAGAGTCTAAAAGTATTCGCTTGAGTAGATCTAAAACTGATTATGTGTAGTGTAATTTTAGTAGCAATGGACTTAGTGAGGGGATTGTGACTGCTGAAGCATATTTTCGTATCGACCCGACCCTGATCGAGCCCGACTAGGCTCGATCGTGCTTGATCGACCCAATCGAATGTCGTCGAAAAGAAATTGACCCGAATTAAGCCTCAATTTAATTAAATTAAATTAGATTTAATTTAATTAAAATCAAATCAAACCCAATCGAACCCCGTCGAGCATCGTCGAGCCCAATTCGATGAAATTCGACGCCGATTTGAGTTTAATTTCATGAAATTAACTCGATTGGACCCAAATCGACCCAAATCGATCCAATTTGAGTTCGATTCGAACTCAATTCCAGCCCAAATAAGCAAATTTGGGCTGAATTTGGATCTCAAATCAAAATTTGAGATCTAGGGTTGAGATATCTCCTTAAGTCCCACCCAATTTCACTTCAATTGGGCACATAATCTACTCAAGTGGATTTGCTTCGTTTCACGCTTTGAGGAGGCCCGATTAGACGTTTTGGGGCTGCAAGCTTGCTATGGGCATTCGTCCCTAAGAGAACGAGCGAGAGAGAGAGAGAGGAGCAGCATTTTTTGTTCGCCCGTCCCGACCCAGAGAGCGAGCGAGAGAGAGTGACAGAGCAAATCCCGCGCTCAAGTCCTCATTCGCGTCCCTCCTCGCGTGCGAAGCTTCTGTCTGACTCCATCTGAGACTTCAGCCAAGCCTTCTAGGGGTCGGCCTCCTCCCGTTGGCCGCATCTCTCTAAGCTGCCTGCCTCCGGGTTAGGTCCAAAGCCCCGATTCTGTCCAGATTTGGGCTGGTGTGGCACTTCTTGCGGAAGAGCATTTCTACCTTCTTTCTTCTTCGTTGCCGGCAACCTTGAGGAGAGTTGGAAGCTATTTGAAGCTTCCAAACAACAAGGGAAGACTTCAAAACTTCCCAAACAGTAATTTGGAATCTTCAAATCACCTTGGACAGCGGCGACGACGACCGAAACAGCTTGGACAGCGATCTTCCTCCCATGGAGGGTCTTGGAGCAACTTTGGAGCTTGGATTGGAGCTTGGACAGTGATCCAGATCTTGGATAGGAGCGCTAGGACAAACCGGGAGAGGTATAACACTAAAACTTAGGCAAAACCTTAAGGATCCCCGGCCAAAGGCATGTGATTGATGATCTAAAGCCTTAGGTCCCTGGAAACTTTTATTTTTGGTCCCCCAAAATCCCTTTGTTGGCTGTCCACTTCGCGAAACTAAGGAAATTTGGTGATTTCCATTTGTTGGCTCTCATGTGAGAGTCCGGAGAGGATTTTAATGCGTATGGAGGTGTTGGATTGGTGTCCGACACCTCCCAAATTATATATTTTTGCATTCATGCATCTTTCCCATTACCTATGTTTGAACCATAGGTTAGGCCATTCTATTTGACATATAAATCAAATGTTAGGGTGTTAACGTTTTATTGCAATGTCGCATTCTAGGTTAGGCTCCTTAGATTGACGCACAACAACAAAATTGACATATGTTTAGGATATGTTGGGTATGCTAAAGCTCATTGCTTAATAAATTTGGTGAAAACTTATAGTGGAGTTATTTGAGCTTGCAAAAAGATCCTTGGTGCAAATTGTTGTTAGGTTTACTACAAGTCTCCAAAGACTTATGTTGTAAACCCCATGACATTCATAACCAACCAAATCCATGACAAGCCTTTCATCAAGTTTAGTTTGTTTTAAATGATGATAGTTTGTTCACTTTTTGTTTGTATCCAAAATTTACAAATTTGTAAGCATGCTCATTTAATTTCCAAAATGCTTTTAAAGCAAAGGTGGTGTATTCCAGGACATTCAAAGGTCTATGGATCATACTCCATCATGCATTGAAATTACTTAAGCATGATTAGTTGAATATATAAATTGAGGGATTCAAGTGCAAGGATAGTCGAATTTAGCAAATATCCCCCTAAACATACAAACTTCATTCGCGTTTCTAGGTTTCTTGGATGATGTCAAATTTGATTGTGAGACCTCTTAGAAATCGTAGAAGATTAATTCTCTTCTCTCCTAATGAATCCAAATGTTCATTCCAAACTTTAGGGAACCCTCTTCTCTATGTGATTTTTCTTCATGCATTATGTTTGAAGCCCCCTCAAGGCTCCAAATGTTAAATTGTGTGAATTCTAGCTCTACCCTAGAAGCTACAAATCATCACATGTCTACTTTTAGATTTCCCCTAGATCTTGCCAAAATGGGTCTTTAGGATATTCCTAGAAACTTCCAAATCCCCAAATTCATATCAAATTTGATTTGGAAAAACTCCCCAATGATTTAGGGAGTCAATCCTCTCTCCTTCAAACGAATCTAAAACATTTGTAGGAGAGTAGAATGTTTTCTTTCTTATGTACATGTCCTTCATGCATAGTAGTTGGGGTGTCCTCTAAATCCCAATTATTATAGTGCATGAATTAAGACTTTAGGATCGAATCCTAAGTCACCCTCCTTTTGTTGAGGCAAAAATCAACAAATACATGCACTTCCATATGTGATATTTTGGAGCCTCTCTAAGCTTCAAATGTCCATCATGTGAATCCCTTGAGCTTGAAACAAAACTCTCAAGCCCTCCTACTTTGTCTATTGGAGCATCTAACCAACAAACATTACTTCTATGTGTGACACTTTGGAGTCTTCTCAAGCTCCAAATGTTCCCTTATATGCATCATGGAGATTGTAGAAAACAAATCCTAAGTCTCCCTTTTATTTGCTAACAACACAAAGCTAGCAAATGAACACTTCTCCCTTCATAAATAATGATTTGGAATTCTCTAAAAATTCCAACACATCATTATATGAGGATCTTGGAGCTTAGGGACAAATCCTAAGCTACCTCCTTTATTTGTTGAGTCACAAAATCAATAAATGAGCATTTATCTCCATTCACTTGGCTTCAACCAAGTGAATAATCTTCCCCTTGAATACTAAGTATTCAAAGAGCTTTTATGAAATCTTGTAACTCTAAAGTACATCTCCCTCCTTTAACTCTTGTAAGGAGTTTATCAAATCACTCATTCATTGGAGCACAAAACCAATGAAACCTTTAGGTTTGGGATTTAAATCTAAGTCCCCTTCCTCCATTCACTTAGCCTAAATTAAGTGGGTGACAACTTCTCTTTGGCACCAAATGTCCAAAGTGCACCTTCAATTGGCAACTTTTAAGTTGCATTCTAATCAAAACTTCTTGTGAGTCAAGATTACAAGATAATTTGTGAACTTTCTTTCATCCTCCCAAATCCAGATTGAGAGGATGCAACCCTTTTCTTTGAATACCAAATATTCAAAGAAACATTCTAGAAGTTTTGTAGCTTCCAAGTTACATCTTCATCCCTTAACCTCAATGTTATGGGATAGTTTGCATCTAACAAAATCCTTTTGTTGGGTAAAAATAACTCATATCCCTATAGTTTTAATATAGGAATGTTATTCTCATGTCCCCCTCGTTATCCTAACCCATGTTAGGTGAGTGAACCCTTTTCTTTGGGCACCTAAAAGCCTAATGAACTCTCATGAATGTGTAACCTCTAAGTTGCACATAATTTCCTTATTCTGCCAAATGAAAAGTATAGAAAACCTTATGTGTATCATCGTTCCCTTTTGAACATAAAATGTTCAAAGGGATTCCTCTAACTTGCAACCAACAAGTTGCACTTCACTTCTCCTTTTCTATAACTCTAAAGTTTTAGGAAATCATCTCATCCTGCCCTTCCTACAATTCAAAAATTATAGGAAACTATCCCATTCTCCTAAGATTCTAAATTATGAGATTGTACATTCCTCTTTGAACATCAAAAGTTCAAGGAATATTTATGGATTTGCAACCCATAAGTTGCATGTTTCTTTCCTCATTTCTACAACTCAAAAGTTGTAGGAATTCCTCTTATCCTATTAATTCAAATTGGATGGGTGAATGTCCCCTTCTTTGAACACCAAATATTCAAAGAAAATCTTCCACTTTGCAACCTTCAAGTTGCATTTCTCCCTTTCTTCTCTACAAACCAAATTCGTAGAGAAGCTCCTTCCTACAGCTCAAAAGCTGTATGAAGCTCTCTTTCACTCAACCCATGTTGAGTGATTCAACCATGTTTCAACTCAATTTACTTGTTGAACCAAAAGTAACAAGTAGTTTTCCTCCCAAATAGGATTCGAAAGTCCTATCTTCTTCCATCCTTCCAAACTCAAGTTAGAAGGGCACAACCCTCACTTTGAACATCAAAATGTTCAAAGATTTTCATGAATTTGCAACAAATAAGTTGCATATTTTATCGAATCTTTACCAACTTCCAAATTGTAGGAGATTCTCCCTCTCTTTAGCTCCAAAAGCTAGAGAGAATTCTCCAACATTTAGCCAAAAGGCTAAATGTTGGATTTTTCACTTTCTCTTCTTATCTCCAAAGCTAAGGAGAACCCCTCCAACACTTGGCCCAAAAGCTATGTGTTCGATTCCCTTTCTTTCCATTCTTTAGCCTCAAAGCTAAAATAATTCACTCTTCTTCTAGCTCCAAAAGTTAGGAGGAGAATTCCTCCAATAGTTAACTCAAAGCTACATGTTGGACACTTCTTTCTTAGATCCAAATTCTAAGAGGACCCTTAGTGTGACATACGATACAAGCCTCACACACTTAGGTGCTCAACCCCTTAGGCACTAGGATTAGGTTTTTTCTTTGTGCGCGTATGTGATTGATGTTGTGGATTGATTGCATTTTGGATTGTCTACGTTGTGGACACTTGCCCTTAAGTGGTTAATTTAGAAATATATACATGCTTTTTATGCAGGTGGCCATGTCCAAGAAGAGGAAAATGTCATGATTATGCTAATGCTATTTGTTAGCAGGCGTTGCTTAAAACCCCCCTCAAGAGGCATGACCAATAGGGTAGAAGCAGGAGCTTAGCACTGTAAGTGCTAGGCCAATTTTGAATATGATATGATGATTATATAAACTGCTATCTAACTCTATTTTATAGACTTAAGTCTTTTCTATTTTATATTATGTATTTGATTAGATCTAGGATGTAAAACTTGTGAGGTTTGGATTAGAAGAAAATGTGGATTGAAGGAAGATGTACTTCCTCGGAGTTGAAGCTTTAAGGTCCATTGAAGAGTTAAAGCTTGAAGACCCCTACAAGTAGAGTCTATAAATTTAACTAGGATGTATAATGGTAGGCAACTCAGCTGCCAAACATACTTGTAATATTTGGGACACTATTTACACTTCTGTTTTGATTTATATACAAGCATGTGTTGATGTGTTTACTGGGTGCACATTAGAAAAGCATGTCTTTTCCTATATTTCTTCTATTGCTTTGTTTGGGTGTGGCCTGGCCTTTGATACAGTAGGCTCTTAGGATAAAATAAATTTTCTACCTCTTAACATTTAAACACTCTAAAAAATAAAATTAGGCTCCATGATTTCCTAATAAAAAAAAATTGCATGGCTCTCTTTAAAAGAGCCAAGTTTTCCAAAACCTAAGACAGTCATGCATAGCCAAAGTGTCTCATGTAGAAAAGCCGTCACTTAAGGACTAGATAATAAAGATGTTTCTATTGTGAGTCAGCATTATGCATAACCATCATAATTAGGCATCGTGGACTCAAAGCCAAGCTATAAGTCCTACCTTTTAAATAAAAGAACCCTCCACTCTACATCTGCATTAAGATTAGATGGCATGATTTTAAAATCGATTAGGTGGGTCTAGCTGGTAGTCCCTTCCAAGCAGGAAAGTAAATCCATAAGTCGGGTAGGTTATGCCTCTTGTGAGGTATAGTTTGTAAGCCCCTTTGCACTCATTAGATTTAGGTTTAAGACACTACCTATTGGTAGTCCTCACCTTAATTTTAGGGTCCGAGGCATTGGTTGATTCCAAATAACCTAATAAGCCCTCACCTTTCTAGCAATCCCTCCAATATGTGTTGTTTGAATGTATGTCTCAACTTTCTTATTAAAATATCAATTTAAACAAAAATTAGATTCTAAAATATAAAGCCCAATATAGGATAATTCGAGCACCTCTGAGTTTCCTTCAGAATCAAGTGCTCATACCTCACCTCCTTTGGCTCTCATTCCAAAATCTAAATCTAAGTTGATCTTTTCACCTCATTGAAATTCCTAAAGGCCAAAACTCTTTAATTAAAACTTTCATGGATTAAAAAAAACAAACTTTAACCAATGTCTAAAATGACTTCCAAATGAATAAAACCACTAGATTAATCAAAAGTTTTTTTAAGCCAAAACTTGAGATATAATTAACCATAAAGGCTTACCCCTATGGGACGTCTGTATCCCAGAAATAAATAAACCCCATTCAATCAAACATTGAATGGGGGAATCTCTATTTTAAATTATAAATTTTATTATTGAGTCCATAAGAAAATGATATTTTTGCCCTTTGGGGTAATATATCATCATTCTTATGCCGTGCTTAATCATAAAGTATGTAATCCATTTAAGGATACAAAAATTCTCCAACAGATTTTTTGGCGACTCCGCTGGGGAGGATGTCTCTTTTCATCTAGTGGTTTTCATTTAGTCATCCTAAATATTAGCTAAATAGCATTTGCAAAATCAAATGTATTATTGTATACCCCCCATTGTTAAATGTTGGGTTAAATGGTTCCAATACAAGCAAATGCAAATCAAAATGAACTTTCCAAATTTTTTTTAAAAAAATGTTAAAGATGAACTTTGGTTTTCCAAATCAATCATTTTCAAATAAAATTTATCATCCTCAAATATTCAATTTCAAAATATCTCCCACGCCATAATTATGTGGTTGTATGAAATTTATAACCAAACAATGTCAAATGGTGTGAACTTCCCAAAATCTATCAATTTCCTTCATCATTCATTAAAATCCAGGTCATAATTGTGGGTGGTCAGTGATTCAAGTCAGTGGTCAGAAAATCCAGGAAAAAATGCAGTGATTGGTTGATGTCATGATAATTGGATTAAAAGTGATACAACAGAGAGATTGACATAAAAAATTTTGATTTTCAGGATATCTTTTGAGATTTAGTTGTTTGAGGATTCAGTAAGGCAGTAATGGAAGGCAGACTGATTTCCAAGTTTGGTTATCAGTTACAATTGTCTTTTGATCAGTCCCGCTTTGCTCCTGGGGACATGATCAAATTTGCGCAGGGTTTTGAGGATATTGAGATTATTTTCCAAGGTCCTACACCCTCTAAGGCTAGAACTTTGGAAAACTAACGTTCATCTGAAAAGGTGTTGGAAATAAACCTGCCACTAGGGAGAGGTCACCTACTCAGAGTGGTAGGAAGAGGGTGGCTGAGTTGTCTCCAAAAGCTTTAGCCTCTCGACCTTCTATTTTTAATAGGTTGACCTTCCCTAAGGTTATGAAATCAGATGAAAGGCAAACATCTTTGAATCCACTGTTGCATAAGCAAAAATTTGCTAGGAAAGAACCTGAGCTAGTTCAGCCTTTAATAGTTATCCCAGATGTCCCAGAGCCTAAGGGTCCTTTCTAGTCCAGTCAATTTGAAGAAGGGGGCAGTTCTATCTATCTCCTAACTAGATCCCATAAAAGGAACAAGTATAGGAGGTATAAAAAGAGAATAGAGAAGGAAGAAAAAGCTTAGTTAGATGCTGAGATGATGGACCTCTCTTCTCTTGCTGAGAGGAGTAGGTTCTTCCCTCTTTTTGTGTTTAGGGGTGAAGAAGATGTTAGAAAGATAGCTGCATCACCCCCTAGGCCCCCACTTAGAGTTTCTGAAATCACTCCTGATGAGATGAAAAAGAAGTGGGAGAAGGGTATAAGAAGGACCTTTCAAAGGGTAGCTGATTAAATACATACCACCAAAGAGGAAGTGATTAAGGCCATAAAAAATACAATCACTAAAGATTTTGCTAAGTTACTTCTGAAAGAGGATAGAGATCTTGAGGATAGCAGACTGATCATACAGGCAACCCAAAGAAATAGGCACCAATTTTCTAGGCAGCCAGCAGTGTCTGCTTTGACATATGGGTATAGTTTTGGGCCCCGTCAGGAGAGAGCAGTTGGTGAGCAGATTGTTTTGGTTGATTACTTAGCACCACCGCCTGAGGTCCTTGGCAGACCAAAGGTTGATCACCCTGATCGCCAAGTGGTCCATCAGACTTCTTTTTCTAGTTCTGCTAGATCTGATATACCCACTAGGTTTAGGAGGTCTTCAAAAGAAGATCGACCTCCTACTCCTCATGATGAGCCACACTCTGGGGGTCACATTCAGACACCACATTTAGATGAGGTAACTATGGGACACCAAAAATCTCACAGCTCCTCATCTAGGGTGGAGGAAGAATGGAGACACAAGGTGGTGGCTCCATCAATGGCACACTCTTCCCCTTCTACTCATGTTGATCCAAATGACAAAGGGAAAGTACCCATGGAAGTGAATAGTTATGAAGAGTATCACCTTTCTCATGTCAACCCTTCAGCAGGCAAAACCATTAAAGAAATGATGGAGTATTTGAAGGATGGACTTAGAAAAGTTGATGAAGAGGAGAAGAGGGAAAAGGAGAAAGAGGAAAGTCATAGAAAATTGATTGAAAACTTTAATCCTGATGAGGATGATCTTATGGATGAGGAGGATATCTATGTTATCCACTAAAGCAGAAGAGGATCCTCTCTTCCAGGAGACCCTCATACAGATGAGTTCTTGGAAGTGCAAGCATAGGAGGAAGGGAGTGAAAATCCTCAGATCCGTGCTTTTCTTCATCAGTTGAAAGATAAGTATACTCAGCTTAGTAATATGTCTAAGAGATTAGATGAGATGGCTTCTGCCATGACTGCCCTTACTACTCAACTTTTGGGTCCCCAAAAGGCCCCAAATACAATTGATAAACCTTCCACTAGTGCAAAAAAATCTAAGGAAGTAGTACAAGTTAATGAAGATATTGGGAGTCAGGAAAAGAATGAGCCTAGGTCAATCTCCAACCCTGAAAGGAAGATTTAAAGGATTTCATTAGTCAGCAGATTAAGGAGTCTATGGCACATGGGAAAGGAGGTCACTCTATTCATAGAGGAAGACCTTATCCTGAGGAGTTTGATTTAGTACAGTACCCTTAAGGTTTTGTTGCCCCTTCCTTTAAACTCATTGATGGTGTGGAAAACCCACGTCAGCATTTACCTCACTTCATAGCTGGGTGTTGTAATGTGGGTGGCAGTGAAACTCTTCTTTTCAGGCAATTTATGAGCAACCTTTTTGGTGTAGCTTTTGACTGGTATGCTGAGTTACCAAATGGCTCAGTGAAGACTTTTATAGAGTTGGAGTTCTTGTTTGTGAAGAGATTTGCTGGAGCCCAACATCACATTACAGTGGGAGACCTTGTAGTGGAGAGGCAGAAGCCAAATGATTGGTTGGTGGATTACATTCTTAGATGGAGGAACCTTAGCCTAAAATGTGAACCACAACTCCAAGAACAGCATGTCATAGAAATCTTACTAAGAAATATTCATGATCCAATAACACTCATCTTTAAGGGGTTCACTATTCGGACCTTTGAAAAATTGCTTAGTAAGGCATCTAGCCTTCAGTCTGAAGCAGCTCAGTTGTCCTTCCTTAGAGATAACAGTAATGGTGGCCAAGCTAAGAAATTCAAGCAGAAAATAATTGAAAGAAAAGGCAATGTGTCAGTATTATCTTTCCAAAAGGGAAAGCAGATTTAGATTACTGAGCAGCAGCAACCTAGAAAGATTACTGAACAACAACCCAAAAAAGATAAGGAGATGGCAGTCAAAAAGCCTGATCCTAGGGGATTGATAGAAAAGATTAACCAACAGTATTCTTTTAGGAGAAATACTATAAGGAAAATCTTCAAGTCCTCGATCCAAGATGACAATTTCCAACTCCCCAAACCCAAAAGACCAACAGAAGTTAATAAGAGTAATGAGCCAAACTATTGCTCTTATCATAAGATGTTGGGTCATGTTTTGGAGGATTGTTATGTCTTTAAAGATTGGGTTCAAAATGAGTACAAGTCTGGTAGGATGAGTATTCATAATGCATACTTAGCAAACCCATCACAAGGGTCTGCTAAGGTTATTCATGTGGAGGTGATCCCTACCAAGGGACAGAAAACAGAGTCAACCACTATAGTTTCCTTTCAAATAGTGTTCAACCAGAAAGGCAATGTTGATTTACTTACAGATGCAGAGGGTTGGCAGTTATCTTTGTCCAAATATTCAATGAAAATGTTGAACAAGTTACCCAACACCATATTGAAATTTCCAAAAGGAACTCAAATGCCCATAAAAAAGGCATTTGGAGTTCCTCCAAATAACTTAATGGATGGAAAGGGTCCTTCACCTTCGAAACTTCTTAAAAAGAGAGTTTTAATGGTGAAGGGAAAGGAAAAAGAAGAAACATTTTTCAAAATCAAACAAGTTATCCATCCAAATGGCAAGGGGAAATCCCTCAAGCCTCTTACCCTCTCTAATTTCATGTATGTTCCAAAGGGTGTTAGTGAAATGAACAATCCTTCCGCGTTCGTGCTATCTGTCCATTCTGAATCTGAAAATGAACAATCTATATCTGAATCTTCTCAATTACCTGAATCAAGTGAACTAAGTTCTGCTGATGATCTACCCTTGTACAAAATGCAGGGAGTAAAGATTATCATTGAGCCTTAGTCACCTGACTTAAAGACAAATCAAGTGAAAGAAGAATCAGATTCTGAGGTTTTGGTTGATGTGACCTCAACTTCTGAGCCTGAAGAAATAACAGAAATTAACATCAGAAGTGGTCGTGTTGTACCATCTCCAATGGCATCTAAGAAAGATAAGGGAAAAGAACCTGTCAATCAAAATGAGGGCATGATTCCACCAACACTTGCTCCACAAGAACAAGCGGGTGGTGGACCACCAAAAGTGGATTATAATGTATTAGCTCACTTTAGGAAACTCCCTGCGAGATTGAGTATATATGATACACTCGTACTTTCTCCTGAAATGCGAGAGGCTTTGATCAAGGCTTTACTTGATCCTGAAATTTGTTTGGCTCAACTCGCTGAGTGTTCCTTCGAGGAGGCTTTACACTTTAAAGAGGTACTTGGAGTAACCTTTTTTGATGAGGATTTACTCCTAGGTACTTCAGATCACAATCGCCCACTTTATATAATTGTTGATATTGATAACTTCAAGTTGAATATAGTACTTGTTGATCTGGGTGCATCGGTCAACATAATGAGCATAAGAACTTTGGCCCATCTTAATGTTAACACACAAAAATTAAGTTCTAACAAAATGATGTTGTGTGTCTTCAATGAAAAGGGGCAAAGAGCTTTAGGCTCTATTACTCTTTCTCTTTTGATAGAGGATTTGAGAACTAAAGCTAAATTCCACATCATTGATTCTGAAACTTCATTTAAAGCACTTCTTGGTAGGCCTTGGCTCCATGAATACAAAATGGTTCCTACCTCTCTACACCAATGTATGAAATATGAAAGGAGTGGTGTAGAACACTGCATAAAGGAAGATTTGAAACCATTTAGTGTGCATGAAGTCGGGAAATACGAAGATGCTTCTTACTATGTTCCAAAGAGGCTGTCAGTGTTTTCTAGATCTGTGATACCAACTGAAGATCAAGTGAGAACTAGTGCACTAAAAGAAAAATCTCCAACACTTGTCTAAGGGCACCTTCAAAAGGAGCTTGAGGAAAAGATAAGATGGAATCTTGCCCCTCCTTCAACACAACGAGGAGGTATGATGGCACAGCGTGCCCTTGGAAGAGATTGTGGCAGAGGAGGCATAAGTTAAGATGGGTGGAGGATGAGGGCCACCAAAGCTTCATCTCCACCACCTACTCCAAGAAGGCGCATCATCCATGTAGGCTCAGGGTCAAATTCAAAGGCTGAGTCAAATGTGATGGGTAGTTCAAGAGATGCAACTTCAAAATGGGTAATCACTTTAAAGCCTATTTGGAACATTAAAGAGAATATCCCATGTGATGAGGATAACTCTAAAAAAGAGGAGGTGTTTGATTTCACTACATATGAAAGTTGAATGAGTTTGTAAAGACTTTAACTTCTTTGTCTGAAAGTACAGTAGATGATTTAAATGTATGTGTTACACCTAAGTTTGAAGAAGAGGTGGGGAAGGAGTGTGTCTTTTATAAAGCACATCAACCCGCAAGTTCAGAAGTGGGTGTAGAACTTGAGGATCTTTCTTTGAATGAAATGGTAGAATTACCTTTTGATTGGTATCCTACTGGTGTTAAAAGTTTAATTGAAAGAGGTTTTGCTCCTTCTATAAGGTCCAAGGGCGAAGCTCAACAACATGAAAATCTATGGAATTCTAAATACAAATTGAAGAAAAATAGATATGGTGTTGGCTTTGGTAATGTCGGACCAATAGATGACAATGATTATTATTTGGTTATTACTAACAATCTGGAAGTTGATATGATCTTTACAGAAACCTACAATGCTGTTGGGAGGTTATGTTTAGAGGCTAGCAATGACCCAAATTACTCTCAAATTAGGGATGCACCCCCTGAATTTGAGGAAAAAATCAAATCAATAATTGATGAACTTAAAGAAATTAATTTGGGTACTGAAGAAAATCCAAGCCCTACTTTTATAAGTGCTTTGTTAAATAAAAATGATGCCAATGGTATGGTATAACTCCTAATAGAGTTTAAGAACTATTTTGCATGGAGTTATGATGAAATGTCAGGATTAAATCCAGACATGGTAGTCCACAAACTTGCCATTCAACCAAATGTTGTTCCAGTCAAATAAGCTCCTAGAAGGATGCGTTTGGAGATTGAACAACAATGAAGAAATTAATTGAGGCAGGATTTATTCAAGAGGAAAAATACCCCTCTTGGTTGGCTAGCATTATCCATGTTAAGAAAAAGAATGGACAGATTTACATATGTGTCGACTTTAGAGACTTGAATAAAGCATGTCCAAAGATGAGTTCCCTTTGCCCATTCCTGAACTCATGATCGACATTGCTTCTTCTCATGGTCTCTTTTACTTTATGGATGGGTCCTCGGGGTACAACCAAATCAAAATGGTCCCTGAGAACGAGCAATATACTGCTTTTAGAACACCCATTGGAATATACTATTATAAGGTCATGCCTTTTGGCCTTAAAAATGCTGGTGCGACCAACCAGCGTGTAATGACCAGAATTTTTTATGAACTCATTCATGATAAAGTTGAATGTTACATTGATGATCTCGCGCTCAAAATCAAAGAAAGAGAGGATCATTTGTTTGATTGAAGGGTTGTATTTGAATGGCTTCGTCAGTACGACCTCAAGATGAATCCCTTGAAGTGTGCTTTTGGGGTGACTTCAAGGAAGTTTCTTGGGTTTGTTGTTTGACACCGTGGCATTGAAATTGACCCTACTAAAATCAAAGCGATATTAGAAATGAAATCTCCTAAAAGTCTTCCTCAACTAAGATCTTTCCAAGGTAGGTTGGCATATCTAAGATGCTTCATATCCAACTTGTCTGGTAAATGCCAACCCTTTGCAGCCCTTTCAAAGAAAGATTCAAAGTTCTATTGGGATGATAGCTGCCAAAAAGCCTTTGATAGTATAAAATGCTATCTCTTATCCTCGCCAGTTTTGGCCGCTCCTATTCCAAGGAGGCCATTAATTCCTTACACTGCAGCCTCAAATGAGTCTTTTGGTGCTTTGTTGGCCCAAACCAACAATGAAGGAAAAGAGAATGCCCTGTACTACTTGAGCAGACGTCTGATTCCTACTGAAATGAATTACCCTTCTATTGAGAAGCATTGCTTATGCCTTATCTTTGTTGTTCAAAAGCTCAGGCATTACATGCTCTCTCATAGAGTCAATATGATCTTTAAGGTCAATCCCCTTCAGTATCTCATGACCCGTCCAACACTTTCAGGACGTTTAGCAAGATGGGCCATGATACTACTTCAATTCAATATCACTTTCACTCCCCAATGTGCTGTGAAAGGACAAGCTCTTGCTGACTTCTTAGCAACACACCCAATACCGACAGGATCTCCCTTGAATGACGATCTTCCCGATGAACAAATAATGAATTTAGATGACTACGAAAGCGCCGCTTGGGAGTTGTATTTTGATGGTGCAGCTTCTTTCCAAAGAGGTACTGAACCACAGAGTCTCCTCCCTGGTAAGGCTGCAGTTGGTTGATATTCATAACACCTGATAAAGCTATATTGCGATATTCTTACAGTTTATTGGACCCTTGTACAAATAACGAGGCGGAATATGAAGCACTGATAACTGGTTTAGAATTAGCAATATCAATGGAAATTAAAAATATCAAAATTTATGGTGATTCGCAGTTGATAATAACAAAGTTGCAGGAACCTATAAAGTTTTAAAATCCAACTTGCTTAAATACCACTTGTATGCCATGAAATTATTTGAGCAAATTCCTAATGCAACTTTAGTTAGAATACCACGTGGTCAAAATGCTATGACAGACGTTCTAATAAAGCTTGCCAAGGAAATGCCATGCCCTGAAAAAAGTTCAGTCCAAATAGAAGTTCAAAATCGCCAAATTTTGTCTTCTATTGACTTTGAAAATTTGGTAAGTTTTCATTTGTGGTAGATGATGAGGATGATTGGCGCCAACCTTTCATTGAATATCTCCAAAATGGTAAACTACTAAAGGAGAAGTCTGTTGCTCACCAAATAAAGAATAGAGCATTGTCATTTTCACTGATTAACAACACCTTGTATAGGCGATCATTTGACCAAATGTGGTTGCGATGTCTTACAAAGGATGCAGCCCACAAGATAGTGTCCGAGGTACATGCAAGGTTGTGTGGCACCCATCAATCGAGCCCTAAAATGAAATTGAAAATTAAAAGGCTTGGGTACTATTGACCATCAATGATTAAAGATTGTGTTGACATAGCACGAAAATGCCACCAATGCCAAGTACATAGGGTAGTTTTGCATCAACCACCAAATGTTTTGCATCCAACAATAGCTTCTTGGCCTTTCGAAAGTTGGGAAACCGATATTATTGGGCCTATTCACCCTCCTTCCTCAAATGGTCATAGGTTTCTACTTACTGTAACTGATTATTTTTCAAAGTGGGCTGAGCTGTACCACTAAGAGAAGTCAAAACTAGCCATGTACTACAATTTCTGAAGGACCATATCGTATACAGATTCGGTGTTCCATGTCGAATCATATCTAATAATGGTCCTTTTAAAAGTACCAAGCTTAATCAATTCGTTAACAAACATAGCATTGATTGGAGGTATAATACGATATACTATCCTCGAGCTAATGGATTGGCTGAAGCATTCAACAAGATATTAGTTCAGTTATTAAAGAAGACCTTAGATGAGAATAAAAGTCAATGGCATGAAAAGTTAGTTGAGGCGTTGTGGGCCTACTGGAACACATATAGAACTCCAATACAGGCCACTCCATTTGCTCTAATCTATGGAGCAGAGGCGGTTCTCGCTTTGGAGGTATAACTCCCATCTCTTAGAATTGCAATAAATAATGAAGTTACAAGTGAACAAAATGCCCAATTGAGGATGGAGGAACTTGATTGTTTAGATGAGAAGCATTTGGTTGCTCAACAGAACCTCGAGTTGTATCGAGCCCGCATGGCCCAAGCCCACGATAAATTGGTCCGTCCTAGGACTTTCAAGGTTGGCGACTTGATCCTAATTCTTCGCAGACCGATTATAGCCCATCGTAAAATAGGTGGCAAGTTCGAACCTACTTGGGAAGGCCCCTTTGTGGTAGAGAAGGCCTATCAAGGTGGATCTTACCAGTTGATTGATTGTAATGGTGAAAGTCATATGTTGCCTAACAATGGACGTTACCTCAAGAAGTATTACAATTGATTGTATGCAAAATTTAATTTCAATGAATCAATGTTTCTTTCAAATAGAAATGTTCCTTTCATCCAGTTATGGACTGGGTCCAGATTATCAAAACCTCGGTTCAAAATTTCAAATCTCTCATCTTTCCTCCAAAAGGAAAGAAAGTTTATCCTTCCCCAAAAGGAAAGAAAATCCAATTTTCTCTAAAAGGAAAATCAAGTTCATCTTTCTCCAAGTAAAAGTTAATCTTTTTCTTTCACCAAATGAAAGAAAGTTAATCTTTTCTTTCTCCAAAAGAAAAGTTTAAATTTATCTTTCTCCAAATGAAAGTCAAATGTAAATCTTAGTATCAAATGCTAAGTGTAGACATTCTCAAATAGGAGTCTTGTTATCAATGTCCGAGTTTTGGTAGAATTTAAACCTTCTAAGGTCTCTCCTAGCTCAGTCCTTTAGATCTTGTTCTACCTAAATTGCACATCAATAGATCCACCCAAATATAGGCTTTTAGTAGTTGCCAGAATACCCTTTAGTCTTCCCAAATGTTAAGATTTATCTAGCCAAAATAGATAATCTTACACAAAATACCTTCAAGGCCCAAGTAGTAGTCAAAATACTATTAGTCTTAGCTCTTTTGAGTTTTATCTTACCCAAATAAGATAAACTCTACCTCTATTTGGTTGTCAAAATACCTCTTAGAACTTTCAATAGGTGCCAAATGCCTTTTGACCTTTAGGAAACAACAAATGTTCCTAACCCTTCTCAAGTGATAGTGAAAATATCTTTGAGAACCCTTTAGGTGGTAGCCAAAATGCCCCTAACTTTTAGGAGATAGAATATATCCCTAAGACCCTTTTAGAGACTCCAAATGCTTCTAATATTCTTTCAACATAGTCAAAATATCCTTGAAAGTCTTGTAGGAGGTAGCTAAAATACCCCTAGCCTTATAGGTGATAGAAAACATCCCTAAGCTCTTTTAGAAGTTATCATGTTTCTTCTAACCAAATCAATTCTCTCTAAAGATACCAAATATCTTTAGAAGTCCCTTTTGGAAGTTGTCATAATACTTCTAATTGATCCAAAATCTTTTTAGAGATATCCAACATCTCTAGAAGCCTCTTAGAAGTTGCCAAGATACTTCTATTCCTATCAAATCCTCTCTAAATATATCAAATGTCATTAGAAACCTCTTTAGAAGTTGTCAAAATACTTCTAAATTCTCTTCCAAGAGTAATTTAAAACTCTTTCTTTAAGGTGATAGATAGAAATCTCTCTGTCATTGTAGACCTTGCCTAAATCTAAGTTTAGGCTCTTATAGGTCTCTCTTCCCCTTTCAAATCATACCTTAATTGATTTGGAAGATCTTGTTTGATCATTATTTGGTCAACGCTAATATGTGTGTCGTGCTTCTTTTCGTTCACCACATATATTGGGGGTCCTTTTGTTGATGGATATTTTTGTATCGATCCGACCCTGATCGAGCCTAATTAGGCTCGATCGTGCTCGATCGACCCAATCGAATGTTTTCCAAACGAAATTGACCCGAATTAAGCCTCAATTTAATTAAATTAAATTTGATTTAATTTAATTAAAATCAAATAAAACCCAATCGAACCCCGTCGAGCATCATCGAGCCCAATTCGACATAATTCGATGCCAATTTGAGTTTTCATGAAATTAACTCAATTGGATCCAAATCGATTCAATTTGAGTTCGATTCGAACTCAATTCCAGCCCAAATAAGTAAATTTGGGCTGAATTTGGATCTCAAATCAAAATTTGAGATCTAGGGTTGAGATCTCTCCTCAAGTCCCATCCAATTTCAATTCAATTGGGCAGAAAATCTACTCAAGTGGGTTTGCTTTGTTTCAAGCTTCAAGGAGGCCCGATTAGATGTTTTGGGGTGGCAAACCTACTGTGGGCATTCGTCCCTAAGAGAACGAGCGAGAGAGAGGCGAGCGGCATTCGGCTGCCTTGATTTCTTTTGTTCGTCTGTCCCAACCCAGAGAGCAAGCAAGAGAGAGCGACATAGCGAATCCTGCGCTCAGGCCATCATTTGCGCCCCTCCTCGCATGCGAAGCTTCTGTTCGACTCCGTCTGAGACTTCGGCCAAGCCTTCTAGGGGTCGGCCTCCTCCCGTTGACCGCATCTCTCTAAGCCGCCGGCCTCCAGGTTCGGTCTAAAGCCTCGATTCTATCCAGATTTGGGCTGGTGTGGCACTTCTTGCAGAAGAGCATTTCTACCCTTTTTCTTCTTCGTTGCTGGCGACCTCGAGGCGAGTTGGAAGCTATTTAAAGCTTCCAAACAGCAAAGGAAGACTTCAAAACTTCTAAAACAACAATTTTGAACATTCAAATCACCTTGGACAGCAGCGACGACGACTAAAATATCTTAGATAGCGATCTTCCTCGCTTGGAGCGGCTTGGAGAACCTTTGGAGCTTGGATTGGAGCTTGAACAGTGACCCGGATCTTGGATAGGAGTGCTAAAACAAACCGAGAGAGGTATAACACTAAAACTTAGGCAAAACCTTAAGGCTCCCCAGCCAATGGCATGTGAATGATGATCAAAAGCCTTAGGTCCCTAGAAACTTTGATTTTTGGTCCCCAAAAATCCCTTTGTTGGTTGTCCACTTCGTGAAACTATGAAAATTTGGTGATTTCAATTTGTTGGATCTCACGTGAGAGTCTGGAGAGGATTTCAATGCGTATGGAGGTGTTGGATTGGTGTCCGACACCTTCCAAATTGTATGTTTTTGCATTCATGCATCTCTCCCATTACCTATGTTTGAACCATAGGTTAGGCCATTCTATTTGACATTGAAATCAAATGTTAGGGTGTTAACTTTTCTTTACAATGTCGCATGCTAGGTTAGGCTCCTTAGATTGACGCACAACAACAAAATTGACATATGTTTAGGGTATGTTGTGTATGCTAACGCTCATTGCTTAATAAATTTGGTGAAAACTTGTAGTGGAGTTATTTGAGCTTGCAAAAAGATCCTTGGTGCAAATTGTTGTGAGATTTACTACAAGTCTCCAAAGACTTATGTTGTAAACCCCATGACATTTATAACCAACCAAATCCATGACAAGCCTTTCATCAAGTTTAGTTTGATTTAAATGGTGATTGTTTGTTCACTTTTTGTTTGTATCCAAAATTTACAAATTTGTAAGCATACTCATTTAATTTTCAAAATGCTTTTAAAGCAAAGGTGGTGTATTCCACGACATTCAATGGTCTATGGATCATACTCCAACATGCATTGAAATTACTTAAGCACGATTAGTTGAATTTATAAATTGAGGGATTCAAGTGCAATAATAGTTGAATTTAGCATATGTTCATCCCCCTAAACATACAAACTTCATTCGCGTTTCTAGGTTTCTTGGATGATGTCAAATTAGATTGTGAGACCTCTTAGAAATCGTAGGAGATCAATTCTCTTCTCTCCTAACGAATCCAAAAGTTCATTCCAAACTTTAGGGAACCCTCTTCCCTATGTGATTCCTCTTCATGCATGATGTTTGGAGCCCCCTCAAGGCTCCAAATATTAAATTGTGTGAATTTTAGCTCTACCCTAAAAGCTACAAATCATCACATGTCTACTTTTAGATTTCTCCTAGATCTTGCCAAAACGGATCTTTAGAATATTTCTAGAAACTTCCAAATCCCCAAAGTCATATCAAATTTGATTTGGGAAAACTCCCCAACGATTTAGGGAGTCAATCCTCTCTCCTTCAAATGAATTTAAAACATTTGTAGGAGAGTAAGAGGTTCTCTTCCTTATTTATATGTCCTTCATGCTTAGTAGTTGGGGTGTCCTCTAAATCCTAATTATTATAGTGCATGAATAAAGACTTTAGGATCGAATCCTAAGTCACCCCCTTTTTATTGAGGCAAAAATCAACAAATAAATGCACTTCCATATGTGTATTTTGGAGCCTCTTTAAGCTCCAAATGTCCATCATGTGAATCACTTGAGCTTGAGACCAAACTCTTAAGCCCTCCTACTTTGTCAGTTGGAGCATCTAACCAAAAAACATTACTTCCATGTGTGACACTTTGGAGTCTTCCCAAGCTCCAAATGTTCCCTTATACGCATCATGGAGATTATAGGAAACAAATCCTAAGTCTCCCTTTCATTTGCTAACAACACAAAGCTAGCAAATGAATACTTCTTCCTTCATAAATAATGATTTGGAATTCTCTAAAAATTCCAACACATCATTATATGAGGATCATGGAGCTTAGGGCCAAATCCTAAGCTACCTCCATTATTTTGTTGAGTCACAAAATCAACAAATAAGCATTTATCTCCATTCACTTGGCTTCAACCAAGTGAATGATCTTCCCCTTGAATACTAAGTATTTAAAGAGCATTTATGAAATCTTGTAACTCCAAAGTACATCTCCCTCCTTTAACTCTTGTAAGGAGTTTATCAAATCACTCATTCATTGAAGCACAAAACCAATGAAACCTTTAGGTTTGAGATTTAAATTTAAGTCCCCTTCCTCCATTCACTTAGCCTAAATTAAGTAGATAATAACTTCTCTTTGGACACCAAATGTCCAAAGTGCACCTTCAATTGGCAACTTTTAAGTTACATTCTAATCATAAATTCTTGTGAGCCAAGATTATAAGAGAATCTGTAAACTTTCTTTAATCCTCCCAAATCCAGATTGAGAGGATGCAACCCTTTTCTTTGAATACCAAATATTCAAAGAAACATTCTAGAAGTTTTGTAGCTTCCAAGTTACATCTTCATCCCTTAGCCTCAAAGTTATGGGAGAGTTTGCATCCAATAAAATCCTTTTATTGGGTAAAAATAACTCATATCCCTATAGTTTTAATATAGGAATGTAATTCTCGTGTCCCCCTCATTCTCCTAACCCATGTTAGGTGAGTGAACCCTTTTCTTTGGGCACCTAAAAGCCTAATGAACTCTCATGAATGTGTAACCTCTAAGTTGCACATGCTTTCCTTCTTCTACCAAACGAAAAGTGTAGAAAACCTTTTCATTCACTTGGCCTGAATTAAATGAATGTGTATCATTCCCCTTTGAACATCAAATGTTCAAAGGGATTCCTCTAACTTGCAACCTACAAGTTGCACCTCATTTCTCCTTTCATATAACTCTAAAGTTGTAGGAAATTATCTCATCCTTCCCTTCCTACAATCCAAAAATTGTAGGAAACTATCCCATTCTCTTAAGATTCCAAATTATGAGAATGTACATTCCTCTTTGAACATCAAAAGTTCAAGGAACATTTATGAATATGCAACTCACAAGTTGCATGTTCATTCCCTCGTTTCTACAACTCAAAAGCTGTAGGAATTCCTCTCATCCTATTGATTCAAATTGGATGGATGAATGTCCCCTTCTTTGAACACCAAATATTCAAAGAAAATCTTCCACTTTGCCTTCAAGTTGCATTTCTCCCCTTTTTCTCTACAAATCAAATTCATAGAGAAGCTCCTTCCTACAACTCAAAAGTTGTATGAATCTCTCTTTCACTCAACCCATGTTGAGTGATTCAACCATGTTTCAAATCAATCTACTTGTTGAACCAAAAGTAACAAGTAGTTTTCCTCCCAAACATAGGATTCGAAAGTCCAATCTTCTTCCATCCTTCCAAACTCAAGTTGGAAGGGTGCAACCCTCTCTTTGAACATAAAAGTGTTCAAAGATCTTCATGAATTTGTAACCCATAAGTTGTATATTCTCTCGAATCTTCACCAACTTCCAAATTATAGGAGATTCTCCTCTCTTTAGCTCTAAAAGCTAGAGAGAATTATCTAACATTTAGCCCAAAAGGCTAAATGTTGGATTTTCACTTTCTCTTCTTAGCTCCAAAGCTAACAAGAACCCCTCAAACACTTGGCCCAAAAGCTATGTGTTGGATTCCCTTTCTTCACCTTCTTTAGCCTCAAAGCTAAAAGAATTCACTCTTCTTCTAGCTCCAAAAGCTATGAGGAGAATTCCTCCAATAGTTAGCTCAAAAGCTACATGTTTGACACTTTTTTCTTAGATCCAAATTCTAGGAGGACCCTTAGTGTGACATACCACACAAGTCTCACACACTTAGGTGCACAACCCCTTAGGCATACTAGAATTAGGATTTTTTTTTGTGCGCATGTAATTGATGTTGTAGAGTGATTGCCTTTTGGATTGTCTGCGTTGTCAACACTTGCCCTTAAGTGGTTAATTTAGAAATATATACATGCTTTTTGTGCAGGTGGTCATATCCAAGAAGGGGGTAAATATCATGATAATGTTAATGCTATTTGCTTGCAGGCGCTGCTTAAAACACCCCAAGTGGCATGGCCAATAGGATAGAAGTAGGTGCTTAGCACTCTAATAGCTAGGCCAATTTTGAATATGATATGATGATTATATAAACTGTTGTCTAACTCTATTTTGCAAACTTGAGTCTTTTCTATTTTATATCATTTATTTGATTAGATCTAAGATGTAAAACTTGTGAGGTTTGGATTAGAAGAAAATGTGGATTGAAGGAGGATGTACTTCCTCGGAGGTGAAGCTTGAAGGTCCATTGAAGAATTAAGCTTGAAGACTCCCACAAGTAGAGTGTAAATTTAACTGGGTTGTATAATGGCAGGCAACTCAGCTGCCAAATATATTTGTAATATTTGGGACACTATTTACACTTCTATTTTGATTTATATACAAGCATGTGTTGATGTGTTTATTGGGTGCGCATTAGAAAAGCATGTCTTTTTCCTAGGTTTCTTCTATTGCTTTGTTTGGGTGTGGCCTAGACTTTGGTGCGGTAGGATATTAGGATAAAATAAATTTTTTACCTCTTAACATGTAAATAATCTAAAAAATGAAATTATGCTCAATGATTTCTTAATAAAAAAAATTTTGCATGGCTCTCTTTCAAAGAGCCAAGTTTTTCAAAACTTAAAATAATCATGCATAGCCAAAGTGTATCTCATGTAGAAAAGCCCTCACTTAAGAACTAGATAACAAAAATCTTTCTTTTGTGAGTCAACATTATACATACCCATCATAGTTAGGCATCTTGGCCACAAAGCCAAGCTATGTCCTACCTTCTAAATAAAAGAACACTCCACTCTATATCTGCATTAAGACCGGATGGCATGGTTTTAAAATCGACTAGGTGGGTCTAGCTGGTAGTCCCTTATAGGAGGGATAGTAAATCCAGAAGTCGGGCAGGCTATGCCTCTTGTGAGGTGTAGTTTGTAAGCCCATTTACACTCGTTAGATTTAGGTTCGAGGCACTACCTATCAAAAGTCTTCACCTTAATTTTAGGGTCCGAGGCATTGGTTGATTCCAAATTATTCTATAAGACCTCACCTTTCGGGCAATCCCTCTAACATGTGTTGTTAGAATATAAACCCCAACTTTTTAATTAAAATATCAACTTAAACTAAAATTAAATTGTAAAATGTAAAGCCCAATTATAAGATAGTTCGAGCACCTCTGAGTTTCCCTCAGAATCAAGTGCTCCTACCTCACCTCATTTGACTCTCATTCCAAAATCTAATTATAAGTAGATCTTTTCACCTTTTTGAAATTCCTAAAGGCCAAAACCCTTTAATTAAGACTTTCATGGATTTAAAAAAAAATCAAACTTTAGTCAATGTCTAAAATGACTTCCAAATGAAAAAAATCACTAGTTTAATCAAAAGTCATCTCAAGCCAAAACTTGAGATATAATTAACCATAGGGGCAAGCTCCTATGGGATGTCTGTATCCCAGAAATAAATAAACCCTATTCAGCCAAATATTGAATGGGGGAATATCTATTTTAAATCGTAAATTTTATTATTGAGTTTATAAGAAAATGGTATTTTTGCCCTTCAGGGTAATATATCTTCATTCTTATGTCGTGTTCAATCATAAAGTATGCAATCAATTTGAGGATACAAAAATTCTCCAATAGTGACTTTGTGCGATCAAGTCATCAATAAGAGTACATGTTTTAAATATTTTGGATCTATTGTTCAGAGCGATGGTGAAATTGATGGGGATATTATCAGCAAAATTCAAGTTGGGTGGTTGAAGTGAAGGAATGCATCGGGCTTATTGTGTGATTGAAAGGCCCCCCCCCCCCCCCCCCCCCCTCAAACTTAAGGGAAAATTCTATAAGATGGTCGTGAAACCTGCAATGCTTTATGGTGCCGAATGTTGGCCATCAAAAGAGAAGCATAATATTAAGTTAAGTGTTGCAGATATGAGGATGCTTAGGTGGATGAGTGGCTTGACCCTAAGAGATAGGATACAAAATGAGCATATACGTGAAAAGGTTGGAGTAGCTCTAATGGAAGATAAGATTAGAGAGAGTCACCTTAGATGGTTTGGTCACATTAAACGGAGGTCTTCCGATGGCCCGATTAGGAAAGTTGAGGTATTAGATTTGACTTATGTTAAGAATGGTAGAGATAGACCTAAAAGACTTGGGTAGAAAATATTAGAAATGATTTTTCTTTATTAGATTTAAATGAGAATTTGACTTTTAACAGGACACAATGGCGAAAAAGGATTCATATAGCCGACGCCACGTAGTGGGACAAAGGCTTGATGTTGTTGGATGATGCTGGGTGAAAATTTTTCTTGCACTTTGTTCGTCTTTTCCTTCTCTCAACTTTGAGGACAATGTTATTTTCGATGATGACGGTAGTGTTAAACATCAACACATTTTATTGGATCCTAAGATTGTACAATCACAATGTTAAGCATGATCTACAATAAGAAAGACCTACCTACAAGTATAAAAAACAATCAAAGAAGAAGAATAAACAAAAAAATTTCACATGGACACTAAAACCCACAAAGGACAACAATACATCTTTGGCCAAATAAAAATCTCAAATTTATACATATGGCATACCAACAATTCATCTTTTCATCTTATTTAAGTTTCCTTTAGATAGATTGGTTCTTTATTGTAAAGTTAGTCTACCCAATTAGTATAAACACCCCTCATATTATAATGAAGGCCTGTGAAATTAAAATTTCTACTTATCCTCATCTTTCTCTTTTAGAGTCTACACCTATTCTAAAAATACCCTTCCTTCATGAATACCAAAAAGCTTATCGGAATATCATGAACTTTTTCCAAATCTGCTCTTTCCATGGATCAAAAGATATTCAGTTATTCTTAATTGTCAAGCTTCCATTTACTGTTCCAGCATTAAATTGAGGATTGTGAAATTAGGATGAAATAAAGTTACCATTATCATGTTATTCTCATATGTTTTATCAGAATAACATATATATTGAATTAAGTGGCATTGTCTTTTCTTTTATCGACAAACTAAAATAAACCATCATCATTTTGCAACAATTCCAGTTTTGACTTACAAAATCATAAAAATTGAATGTTTCAAAGCGCTTGGAGAGTGAAGAACTAACTTTTTACTGTATATACTCTCCTCCTTATATTTATAATCAATTTATTTGCTTTCTCAATCATGCTTTCCTCAAATGTCTCCAATTTGGTCACTTGATCCTTACCTTTTCTTACCCTAAGAACCTCTGACATTGCCTGAGCCTTCTTAAGTATTGACCTCTGCCTTTCTGCCGCCTCACCTCCGCCATTGTCCATGTAAGTTGCAGGCAATTTCGTAGAATGAGGCACTGAACGCATCAAAGCTGATAATCTCTCCTCCATTTGTACCAAACCCAATCTTTTCAACTCTTTAGATAACTTCTGGTAAGTGATGTACTGTGGCACAATTCCCCTTCTAAGCATTTCCTCGAACTCTTTACAGGCCTCATCATACCTTCTTAAGCGACAGAGCAAATGCACGAGCATAGTGCTCATTGCCAGGTCCAACTCAAATCCATTCCTTTGCATCTCCTTCATCAGCTGCACTGCAAGATCCAACTCTTTCAACTCGCAAAGCATTTTGAAAAGTAGCTGATACGTAAGCCTTTCTGGAGCGTACCCAGATTCAAGCATCTTGTTATAAAGATTCATACCCTCCTCAACCATGCCGAATTTTGCAAAATATCTAAAGAAATAATTATATGTAGTCGATGTCGGAAGAATGCCTCTTCCGCTCATGGTCTTAAGAACATTGCTAGCTCCTTTAAGATCAAATTTCTTGCAGAACCCTTTAATTAATGAGTTATAAGTAGAGATGTTTGGCGAAATGCCGAAAAGAGGGAACCTCTCAACAAATCCAAGAGCTTCCCTAAATCTTCCAGCCTCTGAAAGGGAATCAACAATAGGGTTGCAGATAAGGAGATTAGGCTCGATACCTGAACGTCGCATCTCTTCAAGAAGATCCAAAGCTTGGTCTGGGCGGCGCAGGCGGCATAAACCATCGACTACAGTGCCGTAGCTGACAACAGTAAGAGATACCCCATCACGACGCATCTCAGACCATAAACTCTCCGCCTTCTTTAGCTTTTGTTGGCGGAACCAGCCATGGAGGAGGATATTGTAGCAGCGGAGAGAGGGAATCCAATTGGGGTCTTCTGATTTCAACTGGGTAAGGAAGTCGGCGGCAGTTTTTGGATGGCCTTCCTTGCAGAGGGCGTCCAGGAGGAGCTCGAGAGGGTTGTCATCATCGTCAGGTGTGGTGGTGTAAAGGTGTGGGTGGTGACGGAGGAAGAGGAAGGTTCGGATGGCAGCGGAGGGCATTTGTGCTCGGGAGTAGCGGCGGAAGAGGGAGGTGAAGGTTGAGAGAGGAGAGGGAGGATGACAGAGGAGGAGAGACCAAGCGAGGTCGAAGTAATGGGAGCGGATAAGAAGGACGATTATGGATGGGAAATTTGGGAATTGAAGTAGGCCGGAGCTCATGAGGGTGGCATTAAGGTCGGAAAGTGGAGTAGCACGAATGAGGGAGGAGATGGCGGCTGTAGTAGCAGTAACATCGTATTGCATATTTACTGAGAATGGTGGAGTGTGCGGCGGCTGAAAGGAGATTTGGAGTTGTGATTTTGGCGGCGGTTGCGGTGGAGGCCAACGCATGAGTGGATTGCCGGGGGTGGAGACCCATGTGGTGGCAGGGTGGCCAGCTGTATCAGTAACGTGGGCGCTGGCGCTGGCGGTGCCGGTGCGTAAGAGGGAGGGCCGGGGTTTTCTTCCGAGGGATCTGAGGGTCGAGACCATAGATGAGCGGTTTGGAAAGGAAAGGAACCGTTGGTTTTTTTTTTTTTTCATTTATTTATATTTTGGATTTAAAGTAAAATATATTAATTTTCTGCTTATATTATGGCATTGATGATGGTGATGATCATGAGGATGATGATAATGATGATATTCACCGTGGCTTAGCTCATGTGGGGGGAGCTCGGCTGGGCAAAACCCAGATCCCGGGCTCAAATCCCATGGGCGGCCGTGACATCCATAAGTGTTAGCCTGGATAAATTGGTGTTGGTTGAATGCTAGGTCGACAAGGGTTTACTTGCCGTTTTGCGGAGTGTTTTCTCGTCAAAAAAAAAAAAAAAGGAAAAAATATAATGATGATTGACAATAGTCACAAATAGAAGGCTTTGGTGGCGGCAGGTGGGGGTGGTGGTATTTACCTGTTAGGGTTGCAAACGAATCGAAATGAGCCAAGTTGAGTATGCGAGTCTTCATGTTTGAGTTCATTTATTACGAACTTGTTCAAGTTTGGTTAGTGTTTGATGCAAGCTTTATTGTTTGTGTTCATGTTTGGATTATTTAAATTATTAAGTGTTCATGTTTGGTTCATGTTCGATTCGTTTAATGCATATCAAGATTTAAACAAACAAGCCCTAACAAGCTATAAACGAGCTCTACTTTTAGATTTTCATTAACTTAACAAATGAGTTTTATCGAGCCTCCTAACAAATAATTACATTGAGCATGTTCATGAACATATTTAACAATTTTTTTAAAACAATCAAACATGCAAGTTCATGAACATATCTAACGATTATTCTTGAGCTATCAAATGAGCAAGTTCATGAACATATATAACTAGTTTTTTCGAGCTACCAAATGAGCTAGTTCACGAACAAGCAATTTATGATTCATCTCATATTTGTTCATTATCATTTTAAACCAACAATCTAGCAAATATGGACAAATGTGAAATATCTATGTTTCATGAACAAATTCAATCTATTGAAGTATAACATAAAATGAAATTTATAATAAAAGCAGCTGTCTATGAAAATTAAAATAAGATTAATCTATATGAATATATTTTCAAATGAAGCTTACCTATTGCCCATCTCTCCATTTGGTACAACAGCTTAAAGATTATCTTTTGCGTTCATAGGATGCCTTCAATGGTTATGTTAGCATATATCATAATATTTAATTACTTTAAATTTTATTATTTAATGATAAATATATAGTTATAATAAATATGAAATATTTATATTGTGTATTATTATCGATTTTATAATCAAATATTAATTGAGTTTTTACCGAGCTTATTCAGGAGTTCAGAATTGAACACGAATCGAGCTTAATGTCAAGTTTGTTCACCAGCTTCAAATGATGTTGTTCATGAAGATAAATGAGCTGAACACATTAGTGTTCAAGCTTGTTTATTTAAGGATCGAGTATTTAAAATATGTTCAAATTTGTTTGTTTAGTTAATTGAACAAACACAAACAAGCTTTAATCGAACCGAGCAAAGAGTTGCTTGTCGAACATTTTTTTTTTCTTTTTTTCATTTATTTATATTTTGGATTTAAACTAAGATATATTAATTTTTTGCTTATATGATGGTATTGGTGGTGGTGATGATCATGATGATCATGAGGATGATGATAATGATGATATCCACCGCGGCTTAGCTAATGTGGGGGGAGCTCGGTTGGGCTAAACCCAGGTCCCGAGCTCAAATCCCATGGGCGGCTGTGACAGCCTTAAGTGTTGGCCTGGATAAGTTGGTGTGGGTTGAATGCTAGGTTAACAAAGGTTTACTCGCCGTTTTGCAGAGTGTTTCCTCGTCAAAAAAAAAGGAAAAAATATAATGATGATTGACAATAGTCAAACATAGAAGGCTTTGGTGGCAGGTGGGGGTTGTGGTATTTACCTGTTAGGGTTGCAAACTAAACGAAATGAGCCAAGTTGAGTATGCAAACAAAACGAATTGAGCCAAGTTGAGTATGCGAGTCTTCATGTTTGAGTTCATTTATTATGAACTTGTTCAAGTTTGGTTTGTGTTTGATGAGCTTTATTGTTTGTGTTCATGCTTGGTTCGTTTAAATTATTAAGTATTCATGTTTGATTCATGTTCGATTCGTTTAGTGCATATCAAGATTTAAACAAACAAGCCCTAACAAGTTATAAACAAGCTTTACTTTTAGATTTTAATTAACTTAACAAACGAGCTTTATCAAGACTCCTAACAAATAATTACATTGAGCATGTTCTTGAACATATTTAACAAATTTTTTAAAGCAATCAAACAAACATGTTCATGAACATATCTAACGATTATTCTTGAGCTATCAAATGAGCAAGTTCATGAACATATATAACTAATTTTTTCGAGCTACCAAATGAGCTCGTTCATGAACAAACAATCTATGATTCATCTCATATTTGTTCATTATCATTTTAAACCAACAATCTAGCAAATATGGACAAATGTGAAATATCTATGTTTCATGAACAAATTCAATCTATTGAAGTATAAAATAAAATGAAATTAAATTTATAATAAAAGCAGTTGTTTATGTAAAATTAAAATAAGATTAATCTATATGAATATATTTTCAAATGAAGCTTACATATTGCCCATCTCTCCATTTCGTACAACAGCTTAAAGATTATCTTTTGTGTTCATAGGATGACTTCAATGGTTCTGTTAGCATATATCATAATATTTAATTACTTTAAATTTTATTATTTAACAATAAATATATAGTTATAATAAATATAAAATATTTATATTATGTATATTTATCAATTTTATAATTAAATATTAATTGAGTTTTTACTGAGCTTATTCAGGAGTTCAGAATTGAACACGAATCAAGCTTTTATTAAGCTTCTTATCGAGCTTAATGTCAAGTTTGTTCACCAGCTTCAAATGATGTTGTTCATGAAGATAAATGAGCTGAACACATTAGTGTTCAAGCTTTTTTATTTAAGGATCGAGTATTTCAAAATATGTTCAAATTTGTTTGTTTAGTTAATTGAACGAACACAAACAAGCTTTAATCGAACCAAGCAAAGAGTAGCTTGTCGAACATTTGGTTCTCTTGCATCCCTATTAGCTTTGATTCCTAGCGATTGGTAGTAGCCAATGGTCGCCTGTGGGGATTGTAAATACTGATAGTTGCAATGATGTTGAATGGTTGTGGATGGCGGTGGGCATTAGTTGGTGGCATACAAAGATAGTGTTTTTAAATAAAAAATTATTTGAATGCCTTTTAAAAAAATAATTATTTTTAATTACAAAAATATACTTATAAAAATTACATCAAACAAACATATTTAAAAAAAAAAAAGACAAAAATAAAAAAATACAATATAAAACCAATCCCAAATGGGCTCTAAGTTATCGATCAACTTAACCTGTGTCCGCTCTCGAGTGTCCTCCTCTCTAGGTATTGCACTAAATACTTTAGTGACTTTCCTTTAACCCTCTCGATAAGACATATATGCCATCACAGAATAACTTCCACTCGGTGCGGATTATAATAATCTCTCTATTTTTTATGATATCAAATATTGCTGTTTTAAATTTCAAGTTAATTTTAATTAATTAACTCTCTCCCTTACTTTTTGGTCTCTTTAAAAAATAGGGAGAAACCTACAATTCTATTTTTTAAATTTATTATTATAATAATAATAATAATTATTATTATTATTATTATTATTATTATTATTATGATTGTTTTAGATAATAGGAAATACAAAGAAAAAATAAACTGCGCTAAAGAGTAAAAATAATTCATCCAATAACATCTTACTCCCCCTTTTGAAATCACTAAAAGAGATCCACGAACTAACATCAATACATACCAATGCTACAAAGGAAAATGTAGAAAATAAAAATAAACTATGAGGAATAAACTATTAAAAACATAACACTACTACTCGTAGGAGGGTCCCAGATCATGTGGTGGAAGTGATGGCTAAAAGTAATAGTGGATGGCAGCAACCCAATCACTAAACATCTGGTGCTTATCCTCTTGTTGCTGTAGGAGTTATTCCCATTGCTGAGTGGAATCCCCTATATATGAATCGACCTTCAACTCAAGTCTATAAAAGTTTTTGTCCAGGTGTCCTATGGGTAATTGTATTGAGGGCAATGGGCAGGCTATGCTTGTGCTCCCCTTGCTATAGATGATGAGAAAAGAATGATCGGTGGAGAACATAGGAAGGTAGTTAGGTTATGTTAGAAAGGTTAGGTTGTATTTATTTTATGGGATTTTGCCAATAATGTATTCTAGAACCAAGTTTTGCTTTCTTCAGGCTCTCAGATTCCTAATGGATGTGAAATTTTCTATATACTTAAAGATCATGTTTCAAGCATTGAATTATGTGCTTGTCATTTAGTAGTAGATGACCAAAGATAAAAGGAGAGTGATATTTATTTGGTCACCAACATTAGGTTTGACATTATTCTGAAGGATGTGTTGAATAACACATACATTAAAGATTAAAGAACTAACTAAGGGTTAGTGTTTTAGTGTACGAGAGTTCCTATTGATTGTGTTTACTTTGGTTCAATTGTAATCTAACAACCTAAATTACAATAGGGTGATGGATCGATATTTAATAGATGGAGGTATTCATAGAGATCATCTAATGTGATGGTTACTTGTCGGTGGAAAACTCGAGATTAAAGAGTAGTGCAACTGATGGTTGTGTGATGATTGGAAAAAAAATCTAAAAGAAGCTTGATATGACACAGAAAGTAAGATACATAATGAAACAAAGTGTGGATGTAGCAAATAATTCAAGTACCTTATAGGAAACGTTTGCTTGATTAAAGATTTTATAATCTATGATGGAGGCTCTTCTATACATAAACATATGTATTCTCCTCATATTGAAACCTATCATCTACCATTCTATGGAGATCCACATGACCACACTTTCAAGACATAAAAAATTAGCGAGGGAGTAGAATTAGAGAAGGGGAGGGGTTTGAAATTTGGAAGTGTGAAGCAAATAGATGATTTGCCCTCTTTTTAATAGCTTCAATATATCATGTAGTATAATAGGTTGTTCATACAATACAATCAAATTCATCCAAAATGTTTCATTGGTAACATACAGTCAATGGTTAAATTATATAGTATAATCTGGGATCATCTAGTAAGATTAGTGTAAAAGTGATCATCTGAGGAGTCGTTGGTATGATTGTTGACTAGAAGGTATCATATAATATGATAAGTAATTCCTACTATACAATCATCAATAATAAATAATAAAAAATAATTAATATGCTAATTATTTGTGGCAATGATCAAATCTTATATGGATCATATACTATGATGAGTGTATTGTAAAGTACAAAGTGAACAAAAATTTAGGGTTTTGTGAGTGGTGATTAGGGAGAATTCACTAAGCAAAAGCATATGCACAAATAATCATAATTCATAATAAATAATTTTTATAAAAATAAAAACAAATAAAAGAAATAAAAATAAAAAAAAAACAAATAAACACATAAATAAACCTTACCTTACCTCTATCCTAATTTCTCCAAGCATGAATATTAATGACACATAGTAAAGTCATAAGTGTATTGAATGTATCATAATTGAAGGATTTGGTACACATATCTACCAATTATTTTTAGTATCCACATGGTGTAAATCCATGTCACCCTTTGCAACATGATCTGTAATAAAATGATGTCTAATATAAATGTGCTTTGTACTGTAATATTAGATTAGATTTTTTGAAGTATATATTGCACTAATGTTACCGTACATGATAGTGCCTGCAAAAAGTCTAAGGTCAAGAATTTGTTACTTTAGCCATAAGACTTGGGCAACATAGCTACCTATATCTATATATTCTACTTTAGTGATGGACAGGGCTAAAGAATTTTGATTTATACTAGACCAAAAAAAACTATGGATTAACTTATGAATTGATAAGTATCAGACGTACTTTTCCTATCTACTCTACTCCCTACAAAGATTGAATCTGAATATCCTATAATATCAAAGGTGGTTTTTGCCTATGATATCAGATGCCTAGATTTTGGTGCCTATCAAAAATTTAAGGATTGTTTTGATGCTATTAATATATGAATCTTTGGGATTAACTTGTAATCTACCATATAGATAATCACTGAATATGATATCTAGTCTACAAGTAGTCGAATAAAGTAGTGATCCTATTATTCCTCAGTTCTTTTTCTTATTAAATAATTTTTTATCTATATTCTTATTTAGTTGGTTGGTTAATCATTATTGTATTTATGATTTTAGGACCTTCCATGTCAAACATTTTCAATATCTCCTAAATGTATTTAGTCTAATTAAGGAAGGTACCATCTTATCGTTTCTTTATACTAAATTCAAGAAAATAGGTCAGCTCTCCTATCATACTCATTTCAAATTCTTACTCATTTTATCTAAAAATATTTTACAATGTTTTTCTTTTGTAGATCCAACAAGCATATAATCAACATAAATCTTTACTATGAGTACATCATATCCATCCACCTCAAGAAATAATGTGGTGTCTACACTATTCTTAATAAAATGTTTATATAGGAGAAAATTGTTCAGTCTCTTATACCATGCCTTGTGTGCTTGTTTCAACCCATATAAGGCTATCTTATGCTTATAGACATGATTTGGGAATGAGGAATTTCAAAGCATGGGGGTTATTCTACCTTTACATCTTCTTTGATAATTGCATTTAAAAAGCACTCTTGGCTTCCATTTGGTATAATTTGAAGCCTCTAAAATATGTAAAATCTAAAAGGACTCTAATGGCTTCTAACTTAGGTAAAAGGGCAAAAGTCACTTCAAAATAAATACCCTCTATCCGATTATACCTCTTAGCTACTAATTTTGCCTTATTCCTAATCATCAACCCAGAGTAATTAAACTTTTTTCTAAAAACCCATTTAGTGCCTTCTATACTATGATCCTTGGATATACTAAATAACTCTCACACATTATTCCTAATGAATTAATTCAATTCTTCTTACATGGTAAGATTTAAAATTCATCATTCAAGACTTGATCTACACTAATTATTTTTATCATTCAATTGAAAGTAGTATAACTAACATTTTTCCTAAGACATTTCCCATTTCTAACTCTTACAGATGAATCTCCTAAGATAAGCCCTCGAGGGTGACTTGAAGAACATCTCTAGCTCAAGAAAGGGTCCTGAGGTTCTTCTCTATGTTACAGGTTAATACTCTCTACTCCATGGGTAATATTGTTAAGTGTAAATTACCAACTATTTACTACATTTTAATTTTTGTGTAATTAGGTTGTTTAGTTATTTTGTGTAGGAAATACTTAGAAATTACAAAAAATATAATGTATCATATAGAACAACATCACCAGATGAAACGACAATGCTGAATATAAATAAGCTCCACATGAGCATTATTTTTTTATATTACATCACCATCCGCTCTATTTGCAAGCACTGCAAAATAACACAGTCAGTGCCACTATATTGACAGCACCATTGCATTGAACGTTTAGCTTGGTTGCATTAGGTTTTCAAGAAAATTAATGTCACGGTACTATAATTCAATGCTTTAGCATATGAAACTCCACACTAGCACCACGGTGCTCAAAATTTTGGAGCCCCATAGGTTGGCATTTACCACTTCCTAGATCCATGATCGACTTAGCAAAAGGATATGTCTATTCAAGTAACAAGTACATGTCTTCAAGCACCACAATAGAGAAAACTTGTCATTGTCGAGGTGCTAGTTCAACTTTAAGCACCGTTGTGTAACTTGGTCAAGCAATGCAACACTTGAGGCCATTTCTATGCTTTCCTATAAAATGATGTTAAGTTCCATGTATAAGAAGTTCAATCACTAGAGTTATAATTGAGTACATTTTTAGTGTACTTCTCTAGTACCCTCTTAGAGTAAAATCTAGGAGAGTCTTAGGAAGTGCAAGATACATTCTCTGAGAGAGTTATATTGTGTATGTATAAGCAACTCTATAAGTGAGGAGGAATGAACGTAGAGAAGATACTTCAGTCAATTTTTGTGCAAAATTATATTACTTATCTTGTACTTTGTTCTTCTATGAATATAATGAAAATAAGTTTGCTTGTTACTTCTTTTTTATCTAGCTAAGGTTTTTTTAGGATTGATGATCTAAAGTGCATATTAAGTACTAATAAAGACTAATATACTCTATAGAATTTTTGAATGTTTTGAATATATTCCATTCTTCATTTAATGCAAATAATAGTCATGTGTGTGAATAAAACTTAGTGTTTTGTATAACATCAACCAAAGGAATGCAGGAACAATCCAAACTTATCAATAACTCTCTGCTTTGGAAAATTTTGGGCAATTTAGGGCTTCCATTATGGCCTCCTTTCTCTTCGCAATATGGAGGACTCTCTGTATTTTTCTAATTTTCCTTTTAATCATGTTATTTAAGTCTGTGGTTTTTCAATCTCATTATTTAATTTCCAATTTTTGGTTTCTGGTTTTGTTTGATGGAAAATCTATTGCCAGCCAAACCCTTAGAATGCTGGTAATCTAGTAGATCCTTCCAAAGCTGCTGTGATTAAGGGTAGCTCTAGAAATGCTTCTTCTTGATCCTTTAAAGAAGTGGTTGATGGTAACTCTTCTATTTCTTTTTTTAAATTGGATCTGGTTCATAAGACATTCAAGGGGGTTCCAGCTTTAATTTTTTATAAATATGTGATTTCTAAACTTGTTGCACCATTCGAGTTTACATTAGTGGGAAAGTTTACACTCCATCACCCAAACTAAGACATCATTCACAAATTTTTATAAACTTGAAATTATCGGAAGCTTTTCCATTGGTTTTTTAGATCAAAGGCATATAGCCATACACCTTTCTAATGATTTGGATTGCAGTTGGTTATTCTCTCGCAGAGCTTATTACATTCAAGCTTGCAAAATATGATTACTAAAATGGACTCCTTCATTTGCTGTGAGGGAAGATTCGCCCATAGCGTCTATGTGGGTGTATTTTCCAAACTTTAGATTACATTTTTTTAATAACCAAATTTTATTTTCTTTAGGGTTGATTTATGGTAGATCTTTTCAAACTGATTAAGCCATGACTTCTATTTCTAGGTCGTATGTTGCCCGTATCTTCGTTGAAATGGATGTCTCCAAGAAGCATCCTAATGATGTTTGGCTTGGGCCTGAGCATTGTGGTTATCTTCAAAAAGTAAAATTTCAAAACTTACTGGGGTTTCGTAATCATTGTAGAATGCATGGTCATAATCTTATGGAATGTTTTAATTTGCATCACAATCTTCATAGCAAAAGGATTCAGCTAAAGAAGCTAAAGGGAAAGGTGAATCATTATTACTTCTGACCAAGGATAACGTTGACCAGGAACATCACTTGCCTCCTTAAACTAATTCAAAAATTGATATTATAGAAGTTGGTGGGATGGTTAATCTAGTGGATGAAGCACCTAACCCAACTAGTTTAATTCAATATTGCCATGATTTTAGTATAATGATCTTCTTGATGAACAAATGGCTGTTATAGTCATCGAGCATAACAACACTTTAACTTCTTCACAACTTCCAAGCTCTACTAACAAGAACTTATCATAATTTGATTCTATTTTATACACTATTGAATGTGTGATATTGCTAGTTTAATATCAAATGAACATGAAATTGAGGAGAATAACTTGGAAGAAGGAGAATTTGCCTAGGATGGAAATGAGAAATGTGCCATTACTCATGCCATTAAATTGGAAGAGGTATGTAAGGAACCACAAACTTCATCTCAAAATTATGCTTTTATCAATGCTCATGATCATGTTGATGATGGTTCTAAAGGTGTGACTAATGAGGATAGCAGTTATACTCTATTTTAGTCTTAAAAAAAAAAGAAAATTTAAAATATTGTTCTTCAATCTCATAGAAGCACCTGATCTGAAACTCCCCAATTCAATTCTAATGATTAAGTCTATTATTTGGAATATTAGGGGTATTGGTTGCCCTTGTACTAGAATTAAGAGTTAAAAATTTACGTCACATTCATATTGTCTCTATGTTAATTTTGATCGAGCATTTTATATCTTCTATTAAGTTGGATAATACTGCTCATTTTTTGGGTTTTAATCATGTTGTGGCTAATGCATCTAGCAAAATTTGGGTTCTTTGGAAGGTGATATTATTGGAGATTTTACTCAATTGATTCGTTGTAGTATTGATTTTATGCAATTTAAATGTTTTTCTTCTTTTATTTATGTGACTTCCTCTCGTATTATTAGAAAGAGTTTGTGGGAGTAGCTTATCTAATTTCATAGTATTGTTAATCTACCATGGTTGGTTGGTGGTAACTTCAACACTATCTCCAGCCCAGCGGATATGATTTGGGGTTCCAAGCCTATTTATTTGTCTATGGAAGACTTTAATAACATGATCTTGGATTGTAACCTTGTTGATATTGGTTATACTAGTCGCAATTTCTCTTGGAATCAGGGTATTCTATGGCAGTGGTTGGATCTTGTGCTTTTTTAATGATAATTGAATTAATGCCTTAAGTTCTACCCACGTTGAGCATCTTAGTATCTTTATCTGATTATTATCCTATGCTTATTACCATTATGTTGAGAAATGATATTTCTGCCTCTAACTTCATATTTCAAAATATGTGGCTTCTTGATCCTTCTTTCCCCAATATGGTTCAAGATAATTGGCAAGTTCCTCTTGACCCTAATAACTCTTTTTTTTTAGATGAACATATTATGGCTTAAGCTTAAAAGATTGAAGTATAAAATTAATTGGTGGAATCATAATATTTTTAAAATTGTTTTCACTAATATATTGATTGTTGAGGATTAAGTGAACTCTTTGGAGCTTAACTATCAACAACATCCTTCTGATGAGAATTTTACTCTTCTCAAACATGCTAAAAACAATCTTTTCAACTTACAAGCTCAGGAGGAAGCCTTTTGGAAAGAAAAGGCTTCTTCTAAGCATCTTATTGAAGAGAATAATAACATTAAGTATTTTCATGCCTTTGTTAAGAAGAATAGAGCGAAGAATTTGATTCATAAAATTAATTATGGTGTTGGATCTTATATTGAGGATAATGGGAAAATTGCTAATTCTAGGGTGGAGTTTTTTAAAAAATTGTTTAATAGAAAATTTTCTCCCACCCCTACTAATAATACTAATATTATTCCTCATCTTATTAGCCATGAGGATAATATGGTTCTTACTACTCCTCCTACTTTGGAGGAAATTAAGGGGACTATTTTTTATATGAATTCTAACTTTGTTGCTGGTTCGAATGATTTCACCACTAAGTTTTTTCAAAATTCTAGGGACATAGTTAGTCTTGACCTTTTCAATGCAGTTTTGGATTTCTTCTTGGGTAATAATATTCCTAAGTTTTTATCCTCCACCTCCATTGTGCTTATTCCTAAAAAAATTGCGTTTTGTAATTGGAATGATTTTAGGCCTAATAGTCTCTACACCTTTTTTACTAAAATGATTTCTAAAATCCTTATGAACTTCCTTTATCCTTTACTTCCTAGAATTATTGCTCCTAATCAAACTTGCTTTGTTAAAGGTAGATCTATTTTGGATAACATTTTACTTGCTCAAGAAATCCTTTATGATTTGGATATTAAGGTGCCAGGGGAAACATTGTTTTTAAAATTGGACATAGCTAAAGCTTAAGATAACATTAATTAGAATTTTCTCTACCATATTTTGCATTTGTTTGTTTTTAATTTGGTCTTCATTAAGCTCATTAAATAGTGCATTGAAGGCTCTTTTTTTCTGTCATTATTAATGAAAAAACTCGTGGTTTCTTTAAATCCTCTCATGGTTTAAAAAAAGGTGATCCAATCTCACCTGCTCTTTTTATTATCGTCATTAAGTATTTGTCTAAAGGTATAATAAATCTGTATGAAAATTATCCTAATCATAATTATAGGTTTTTGGTTGGTTTTCCTGTTTATCACTTATGCTTTTTTGATGATGTTATTATTTTTTCCAGTGGCAGCATAAACAGGGTTAAGAGACTCATGTGGTTCTTAAATACTTTTGAAAATTCTAGATGTCCTTTTGTTAATAAAAGTTGGAGCTACTTTATTATGTCGAATAAAGTTTCTCATGATCACATGCTTTATATTGAAAATACTAAATTTTTGGAAGGCTGGTTTCCTATTAAGTATTTAGGGGTTCTCCTTTATAAATGTTGGAAGAAAATGTTTTTGTTTGATGATCTTATTACTTCTATGCATAAAAAGCTTAATTCTTTGGTATTCTACCTTTTTAAGTTTTTGTGGCAGGTTAATTCTTATCAAAAGTATTTTGTACTTTTTACCAACTTTTATTTTTCAAACTTTACAACCTACTCGTATTGTTTGCAATAGGATTGAGAAAGTCTTTAACAAGTTTTTTTTTTTTTTTTGGAAAGGTTCTAACATCAATTCTAAAGTTATTTCGTCTTCTTGGGCTAATTGTAATGGGGCTCTTGAGGAAGGGGCTTTGGGTTGTAAAAATATGTATGATTTATCCTATGCTTTTTCTATTAAGCTTTGGTTCAATTTTTGTACTAAATTTAGTATGTGGACTGGATTTATGACTGGTATGTATTTTGTTGGTTAGTATCCTACTTTGTGCAGTTATAATATTGGTAATTTTAGAGTTTGGAAGAGGATTTATAGTATCAAATGGATTGCTGAGCCTCATGTTCAATGTGGTCTTTGTAGTGGTAACCTCCTTTTTTTTTTTGGCAAGATCAGTGGCTTAATGGTCAGTCCTTTGACTCTCTTCTTAATACATTTTCTACTGTTGTTGTTAAAGTTAAGTCCTTTATCACTAACAACACTTGGGATTACAATAATCTTGTTGACATTCTTCATGAGTATGTTATTTCTAGAAAGTTACATCTTCCCATTAATATTGATTCTGAAGATATGTTATTAAGTGATCTTTCTCAAAATTGTATGTTTAATTTATGGGATGCTTGGCATGTATTTAGAGATAATAATTATGTTAAGAAAGTTTAGTCTATGATTTGGCATAAAAGTATTCCAAACATTGTTTATGTTTTTATTTGGAGAATCATGCATAAATATATACATACTTATGAGAATTTGATGAAAAGAGGTTTTATTTTAGCATCCAAATGTCAATGTTGTTATCATGTGGAACATGTATTCATTTCTGGTTCTATTGCTGTTAAAACTTGGACTTATTTTAATGATATTTTTAGGATGAATTAGTTTAATGCTAATTTGTTCATCCATGCTTTGTTGGATCCTTGGTTCATTAATTCTAAAGGGCATATTAGAAATGTTATTCCCTATGTTATTATGTTGTATCTTTGGCTTGCTAGAAATAACTCTTTATTTAATAATAATTGTATGGATTATCATCATATTATTCAAAATATTAAAGACAAAGTGTTTAATCTTTATTCTTCCAACCTCTTGATCTATAAAATTTTTTGGAATTATTCTTTCATGGCTCAATATTCTAGTATATCACTGCAGATTAGCAATTCTTTGGAGGATCCTAATTTTTTTTATTGGCTAAAACCTCCTCTTTATACTTTTAAACTTAATGTTAATGGGTCGGTTAAAAATTTTGCTTTGAGTGTGGTGGTATTATTAGAGATGACCAGGGGAATATTATCATGGCTTTTACTATCCCCTTACAAAAATGTTCTTTGTTGTAGCGGAGTTATCTGCTATTTACACATTTCTCAATTTGAAATATTGTTTCTCTATTTCCATAACTAATATTGGGATTGAGGTGGATGTTACTTCTAATATTCATTGCCTTATGTAGTCTAAGGATAACATATCTTCTTTGAGAAATTATTTAACTTTTGATTTTTGTTAGCTTCTCTATTTCTCATGTTCATAGGGAAGGTAATGCTTGTGCTGATTGGTTAGCCAATCTTGGTTGCAATTTGGAGTGCTATACTAATTTCACTTTTATCAATTTACCTAATAAACTAGAAGGCCTTATTGGGCTGGATAAATTGGGTTTTCCTTATGTTAGGATTTAGTGTTTTTTAGTTTTTGGGGCTTGTGGGTATGCTTTTCATTTGGTTTTGCTGGGCTTTTGGTTGTGCAGATTAATTGGTGTCTCTTATGGTACTATTTTGTGCTTGGGTGATTGGTCTTATCATACCTGGTTTTGGTTTATGTAATATCCATATTTTTTCCTATTAATCATTATTTAATCTTTGCTTTATGTAATTTTGGGATGGACTTGAGCTATGATTGTGTTATTTGGTCTTCTAATTTTATCCCTAATTGCTGCTCTTCTTTTCCCTTGGTGGTTATATTTGGGTTGTTGTGTTTTGTCCCTGTTCTGTTTGGAAGGGACTATTAGCTTTGTATTGAGTTGGATGGGTACTTTTGGCTTCTTGGTTTGTCCTTTAAGAATGTTGGTGTTTTAGTGCTGGTTACTCGGTTAGGGGTGTATTTTTCTAGTTTAATCTGCTTTTTTTGGTAAGGTGGGTAGGCATTCTTTAGGTGGAACTATTTTGGTGGGTATAACTAGTTATCTATCTAGTTCTTCTAATTCTAACATCTTCTACATAGTCTATTTGATGTTCCTAAGTGCATTTGGGTTTAGAATTAAGAAAAATTAGGGTTTTCATCATGATGTCCACTATGATACTACCTTCCTGAGCTCAGTTAGCATCTGGCTTACCCTATCTAGTGTTTTTGGTAATCTATAATGGTTTTTAGCTGATATTAGGCTTGTGTATGCTGGGAATGTTGTATTCTTCATTAATTTTGATGGTCCTCTATCTAATTGGTCTACTTGGATTTTTTTTTTGCAATAGGGCTAGCAAAATGTTAATTGCTATTACACCTCTCATTTCTATTCTATTGGGTTTTTTTGTTGTATCATTTCTGTATTTGCTATATAACAGAAGGTTGTGGTTGTGGCTATTTTTTGGCTATTCTGCTGTTATCAATGCTATTGCTGACATGGTTTTCATCCCACTGTTGTGTTTTGAAGTAGTTTTTGTGTTCCTACTACTATCCTTGGGTTTAGTGCTGCTTTATTTTTTCTTTGGTTCTCAGGTCTCCTATGTGGTGTTGTATTTGGCCTGTTGGATTATCTAGTTTTCATTAATATTTTGGATGATTATGACCATATCCTTGTTCATCTGATTATCGATTTTTGTAGGTGTCGTAGCATTTTGTTGGGTTGCCTTAACTCCTTATTCATCTTGCAGCCCATGAAGGTCATTATTTATGTCCTTGTCTTGTTGGACTGCTACTGTCAGGTTTATGTTACTATCACTGAAATGAGCTCATTGTGATTTTCTATTATTGGTTGCTAGTTTTTTATATCATCTACAAGTGGTTCAAGGCTTCTATTGATCTAACCTACTCCATTTATCCTGCACATACTTTCTCCTGTTTTTCTAATTTTCCCCTTATATTGCTTTTAATTTATCAAACTATATGCACTATTATTATACCACTCCTTGCATTATTTTTTTTTATGTTGCACCCTTTGCTTTGTGTAGGTGAAGTGGCAAACTACTTTGATTTTTAATTATCTTTTTTGGGTGCTGGCTTCTGGCCTCCCTAGCATATTTTTAAGTTTCTTTTTTGTAATTTTGATTAAAGGGGACTTTTGGACCTTGTAGGTTTATTTTTTACTTGTTTTATAACACTTCTAAGTAGTTGTGAGCTGAAGGTTACCCTTAAGGACCTTGTAACTTCTTTTTTTATTAACGCTTAGGCCCCTCTATGAGTTTTGTCCAGAAAAAAGGAATGCAAAAACAATAAAGAGTATTAAAATAGAATGTTTGCAAGCCTAGAAATAGGATATTTGAATATTCTATATTCTATGGAGTTAATAAAACTGTGGGAAGTTAGCATATATAATTTTCACCCTTAAAAGCGTGATAGTGATCAAGGGATGCATATGCTCTAATCCACATCTAAAATTAAGAGTCTCAATAGAAAAAAAAAAGATATTTACATACATCAATCCAAAATATTTTATTAAAATTGTATTACGTAAAGTTATTTCTACTCAATGATTGGAACTTAAAAACATCATTTTTATTTTTGTAGGATAATTTTTACAATTAGAATAAACAGTGATAGTTTTATTAAATTATTAACTTATCAAAGAAATGTAATCATATTTCAATCTTACATGTCACATTTAGCTAAGCTTAGATAGAATCAGTCATAAAAAGTCACACAAGCCCATCATAACCCACACACCCCATCAAATCTCAACCTCATCGTCATCCTCTATCTTAGGCTCAACATGTCTATCTAACTCATAAATTCCACGTGGGTAGATTCCTCTACAACTAAGGTTCTTTTGTTGAAGATCTTATAGGCTTTATCTATTAAAAAATACCTTAAGAACACTCCATCTATCTTAGAAACAAACATCCTTAAATGAGATTTACAATTCACAAGAACAAAGCATTTTTAGCCAAAATATGTAGTTGGGATAAGTTTGCTATCCTACCCTTAAGTAGTTCATAGGGTATCTTATTAAGCTTTAACCTAATGTTTACCCTATTCAACCCATAGTAGATAATATTTACTGCCTCTACCAAAAAGTATCTAGGTAAAATATACTCTCCTAAAATTACCCTAGCTACCTCTTTCAAAATTCTATTACCTAAGCTATATCATTCTATTGTGGTACTAGGGGAAAGAAATTGTGATTAATTCAAAATTCTTTATAAATTAATTTAAGCTTTCATGCTCAAACTCTCCATCATGATCACTATGAATTGTAGAAATCAAACAGCCTAACTTTCTTTGAATACAAGGACAGAATATCTTGAACTCATCAAATGACTCACTCTTATATATTTAGAATCTAACCCATATGAATCTAGAATAGTCATCTACAATCACAAATACAAAACTCTTATCACCTATACTAGCTATACTTATGATTCTGAATAAGTCCATATGAACAATTTCTAGTGGTTTGGTGGTCATAATTTCTTTAATTGAATGGAATAAAGATCCTATTTGTTTCCTTAACTAATAGGCATCATATTGATTATTCTTAGTGAACTCTAACTTGGGAATGCCTCTAACTAAATCCTGTTGGGTTATTTCCTAAGGGTTTTTATAATAACATGACATAGTCTCCTATGCAATATTCATCCATAATAGTTTTCAAGCAGCAAATATTTGGGTAATAATAGATATTTCCTAAATCATGTAATAAAGTTATTATTTTGGTAAAACTAGTGTACAAGTCAGATATAATTTCATTAGGTTTAATGTGAAATAGTTCATATTTGGGTAATAATATATTTAATTGGGATTGTTTAACTTCATTTGTACCATCATACGGGATGTAAAGTCAACCCCAAATTTTTTTTCCAGTAGTAAAAGTAGACACTCACATATAGTCTTTAGATTTAAGTGCATAAAAAAATAATTTAAATATTTGGTATTCAGTAATGCTAAATCTCTAACATCTATGCTCCATTCAATAAATAGAATACTTAATTGGACACCATTAACAATACAAGAAGGAATTGAACAACAAATTTGTGTCATGTGCCAAATTCTAAAATCAAATGATTATAAAAAAGTTGACATACAAATTTCCAAAAGATAAAAGGAATATTATAAAAATTCTATGGATGGGTTATTGGATAAACCTTAGTGATATTCTTATTCCCAAAGTGTGCCATCAGTTCTACCTCAAGGTTTTGAAACCACAAATTCAGTGAACTTGCTCTGATATTAATTGAAAATTCAAAGGCTGGTTGTGAAACCACTTAAACTGTTAAATGACACACCAAGTGGGGGGTGAATTGGTATTTTAAAAATCTTTTTTAAAAATCCTTTTTGAAGTTAAAACCAATTTTCCAAACTTAAAATCAATATCATATTTTTTAATGCATAAGTGATTAACAACTAAAAATGTATTTTGCATTTTTTGTTGGTATATTAACAATCATTTTTGTTGAGTAGTTATATCTATAGGATGGTTTGGACTTTTATTTTTGTTTTTGTCAAGTTTGGGGGGCCGAGTCATATTGATATCACTATTTTTTGGTTTCTCTTTTTTAAGTAGAAGTGTCATAGGTCTAGATTCATTTTTATTTTATTTACTTCTTTCAGTCATATTGTGATTGGCTCGTATGAGAATGGTATTAATGACCGGTACCCTTCCTGGGATTCTCTTTACACTTGGATTTTTCATTCTATTAGTATTATGTTTTTACATATTACGTTCCCCATGTTACATATTTTGAGGGATCACATTTTCTGGCAAAAATGGTGTAATCCTGGGCTTTTATTACACTAGGATCTCTCTTATTTTGTTCTTAACGTGTGTATGCATTCTTTTAGTTCTAATTCCTACATTTATCATTACTTGAATGTTATTCTTTCTAATTTCATTGAAGACTATAAATATTTTAAGTATTTTTGGCTATATGGTTCCAGTAGGCTCCAGAAGGCTTTTAAAAAACATTTTGGAATCCTTTGGTTTCTTATTTGGATAATTTATATTCCTTTATATATGCTGCTATACATGGTTTATTTTGGTAGTCTATTTCTCATGCAGATTTAAGGGATCAAGGATTTGGTGGATAAGATGGATACTTTTTGTAGGAAGATTACATCGAAAGTTTCGATTATTTTCTTCCTTTTTTGGGTGTAGGCATCTTGCCTCCCTAGAATGTTACTAGGATATTTTGTTAATTTTAAATAGGGAATCATTGGCTTATAGGTTTTCTTTTGACTTTTTTTTGTAGCTCTTTCAACCATTAGTGAGCTCAAGGTTCCCATTAAGGACCTTGCAATCTTTTCTTATGTTAATGAGTAGGCCCCTAAGCGGGTTTTCCAAAAAAAAAAAAAGGCATTAAAGTATTCTAACTCAATCCTCCTAATTATTTCAACATTCCTCTGTCAATATAATAAATCAAACGAGATTTTAAATTCATACATAGCCATTGTATAAATCAAATTTAACACTAGAGTAATTGAGAATAAGATTTCACATTTACATATAAGAGAATACATTTGGTGAAACAAAGAATATTCACATAATCAGCCCAAAATTAAAAAATTAGCTAGCCATAGAATTAATTTGGAGCTAAACACATTTTACTACTTTCTTTAGAAAATATACCAAAAGAAAAATGAAGAAAATATCACTTGGAGTTGAGAATCGTAAATAAATCCTGCAGATGGACTCTTTCTATGGTGATTCCCTCGTTACGACTTAGCTCTCTACACTCTCTTCCACTCCTGCAAAGTTTCTTACTCACTATATGGAGAACCAACCACTCCATTATACATAATTTCATGATCCCTAGTTTCTCATTAAATGAAAACATTAAAAAAAAAATACTTTATATTTTTTTATATAAATTGATTTACATTCCACGACACTTGACAAAGTGGCACTATGGTATTGTAATGAAGAACTAACACATCAACACTGCTTAGTTAGCTATGGTGTAGTGTTGGTCTGACTAGACATGATGGTTGGTTGATCCAATTCTATGCTTCCATTCTTGATTGCTTCATTGCAGTGCAATAGAAGAACTTGAACTATGGCACTTGAATGCGTCATTCAATGCTGCTATACTCTAGAGGTTAGAACTTTAGCATTAATTTTATTATTATTTGACAGATAATAGATCCCAGTGGCATTTCTTTTGTGGGATTGAGGTGCTCATAATGCTATCATATAACATGATGTTCTACTGAGGTGCTACCTTTAATGAAAAAACTAACAAGACTTGTTGTAATTTTCTATTCAAGATCTTTGGCATTGACTCGATGATGTTTGTTCGAACTTTATAAATTTAAGACATTTTTTGAAGATATTCATGAACAACATTAATAAAAATACACATTTTATTTAAATTTAATACAAAAAACAAAGTTTTTACTTAACATATTTCCCCACACATAAGTTATTGTTTGTCCTCAAGCAATATGTTTATACCTTTGATCATTTCATTATTCCAAATAAAACGTTTTAAAATTAAAATGATTAAAAAATAGGACAATACTTTATTATTTAGATTTGATTTATTATGATTAAGTTGTGACAATTTTAATTTAAGTAATCATGAACAAAACACCCTAATACATCATCTATATTAATACTAGTGTAAGTGTATTGTTGACTACTTTTTTAGATTGAATGATTTATCATTTAGGAATTATTTATACATTTATTAATTTGATATTCATTTATAAACCTCTATATGCACTAGCTTACATTACACTTTACTTTTTAAATTAAGTATTAGAATACTTTAGGAATTTAGCTTCATTGGATACCAATTTTTAATGTTATATTACTAATTTTTCTTTCTACTTTTCCTTTTTTTTCTTTTGATCTTCCTATTTTTTATTTATTTCTTTTTTAACTCTCATGAGTGCTAAAGTAATAATTTTGAATATTTGATTTCTTTATTCCTTTAAGTGATCATAAATTGCAATCATGTAAAGATTGCTATAAGTTCACTAATTCCATGTTTAAGTTTATAAGGAATTTTATTTATTAAACTGCGTGCTCCCTTTTCTAAACTTAGTTATTCAATCTTATAGACAATGGTCAGTGCTTTGGTGTTATAGAATTTACATTCAATGTGAAGTATTATCTTAGATAATTTTCTTAGTTGTTTGTTATGATTGTTAAATAAAGAATTGTTGCTTTAAGTTTATTAAATTAAGAAGATATAGTTTTATATTATTCATAATTTTAAGCAATTTTAATTATAAATTTATTTTGGTCAACTAAGTATCAAAGTGCAATTATAAGAGGAACATGCAATAGTTAAGCATTTAGGAATTTTTAAGCTAATTAAAAATTTTAGAAAATAACATCAGCAAAAAATAGTGAAGTGTACATATAATTATAAAATTTTAATAAGCAACATACTATAAGGGCTAAAAAAATGAACAATGCATAACAGAAAGCCTCACATATGCACTAAGTTTATAATCTTCATACATACTTGCATAGATTTATTATTTTGGTTGTGTCAAATCACTACTAATTTTTATCAGATCCAGACTTTTATCTTTTCTTTTCTCCTTATGATTAATTTCAATAGTACTGGGAAATGTACCATAGGGCCTATTGCTAAAGGAAATTTCTAAATGCCCTAATTGATTCTCCATATTTTTAATGGAAGCAGCTTCACTCTATAATTTGTTTCCCATTTAAAGCACTAAATCCTCCAAAGCTCACTTATAATCTTTGAATTTATTATTCTAATAAAAATTTGAGGGATAAGAAGATTTAGTATTCATGGTAGGACATTGAGGATTATTCCAAGGTCCTATAGGGTTAAACAAATTTGCATTCCCCTAATTCCACCATTATTATTACTCCAACTAAACTTAGGATAGTTCCTCCAACCTGGTTTGTATGCATTTGAATAGAGATTGTTTGATATTCTAATAACACTCATAATCTCAACCCCTTGAGCACTAGTCTTACTAACAAAATTCTAGTCATTCTCATCCAAATGCAAGGTGACCACCATAATATGCTAACTTCAAGATCAACTAACTTCTTAAACATGGTCTCTACCTGAGCAATCAAAATAGATAAAGCACCCAACTTATAGCCATTGGCTACTCTCTTATGATTTATCCTATTAGAAGGCCATCGAAAGTTATTTACTGTCATTTATTCTATCGAAACATATGCCTCATCAAAAGATTTTGACATAAATATCCTATAGTTGCTACATCAATTATAGACCTAAGGAACCCTACAAGCTCACTATAAAATGTCTAAATCGCCATCCAATTTGGTAGAACACAATGAGGGCACTTTCTATGCATTTTCTAAAATCATTCCTAGCTCTCATAAATTGACTAGCCATCATATTGGGATAATGAAGTAATATTTTTCCTAAGCATAGTAGTTTTGAAAGGTGGAAAGTATTTTGGTAGGAACTTATGTTCCAACTCATTCCAAGTGATTATGGAGCTTGGGGAATTTATTTCAAGTACATTTTAGATTTGTCCCTAAAAAAATTGAAATATATAAAGTTTAATAGAGTTAACACTGACTCTATTTTACTTGAATGTTTTACAAATTTCTAAAAAATAAGCTAAATATAATTTGAGATCCTCAAAAGGGTTTCCTCCTATTCGAGAGTTCTAAACCATTTGGATAATTGTAGGTTTCAACACAAAATTATTTGCATGGTTTGTAGAATAGTTGATACATAATTGATTTCCATCTACTAAGGAATTCATATACTCCCTACAAGGTCTAGATTTCTCGTTATCTTAATTTTGTTTAGCCATTCCTACTAGTTAAATCTATTTATTTTATGAATTTTTGTAAGGGCCAATTCATTTTCTAGGTCAAATAATAAGGGTCCCCTAACTAGATCTACTATGGATACACCAAAACAATGAATGAAATATAATAAAACAAATTAAAAATAAACTTTTATTAAACTATCACAAGATCACAACTTCACAAATTAGAAAACAAAATTACAAATACAACTAACCGAGTAAAAATTAAAAAAGTTATTAGGATAAAATATGCAGATTTATGGAAAAAATTGTGTTAATTGCAAAACACACATTATATTCCTGGGATTGGCCCCAAAAACTTAATGAGAACTTTACATTTTTTATGCAAATAAGCTTGCTTGATATTATGAATATATGTGTTATATGCTCCCAACTACCTAAATTTATGTGCTAATCTAGTAATAAAGTTATGTGCTAATCTAGTAATAAATTTATGTGCTAATCTCCAAGAGGTTGAGGAGTATATTTAGGCTTGCTTGAGAAGTAAAAAGTTAGTGAGAGAAAGTTAGTGAGAGAGACTCTCAGAATTCAAATTTCTGTTCCATTATTTCGGTTCGATTTTGGCGGGCCACAGCTTCCGCGGCTGGTGTGTCCGGTGATCTGCCGGCTATCCGACGATCTTGGGAGCTGCAGATGGAGCGTAATCGGATCCTCTCGTCGGAGTCTTGGGCGAATTACAGGAAAGGATTTTCTATTCCGGTAAAGAAATCTTCAGATGTTTTCAACGGAGGTTCGAAAACTCTGGAAGACTTTAATAAAAACTTCAAAAATCTCAAAATGAAACCTTTTATCATTAATGAGGATGGTCTATTGCAAAAGAAAGTTTATGTCGTTCCAGTGCCAGGAAAAGGGAAAAATATTTTAAAGGAGGATGGTGTTATTAATTCGAAAGCCTTTAATAGTCTTGTTTCTGTCAACAAGGTGATTGGAAATCTCAACTTGGAAGCATCTTCTTCGAATGGTCCAAGGATTTCTTCTAACAAATGTTTCAATTATGCTTCGTTGCCTTCTTCACCGAATTGGAATGACATGGTGGCTTCCCCCCCAATTGAATGTTAAATCCAAGAATGAAGATAAGGTGGATGAGGAAGTGCAGGAAAGGAATGATGCTGATAGTTCTTTCAAAGCTCCTGTTGTAGATAATGTAGGTTTGAACATACCTCCTCAACCGGTGAGCATTCGGAGTAATGTGGAGAATCATTTTGTTTGGCATAAAAAACAGAACATCAAGGTAGATGGCTTGGAGTTGGGATCATATTTATGTGAAGATGGTAAGGGAGTGAAGTTAGTTGCCGAGAAGGAAATTGAGAATGCCAGGAGATTGGAGAAAGCTTTAGTTGTGAAGGTTTTTGGGGAAGACATTCCATTCCATTTGGTGAGTATGGATTTGAGAAGGCAGTGGAACAATTTTGGAAAATTCCACTTAACTGGATTAGGCCGTGGCTGGATGTTATGTTCTTTTGAAGATTCTAATGCATTGGATAGCATCTTATCTGGTGGTCCTTGGTGGGTGAGAGGACAGGTGGTGGGATTGGATAAATGGTTTGCTTCCTTCAATCCTAATTCTCTCAAAGGCATTTCTTCTCCGGTGTGGATCAAGCTACCTAATTTACCTCTTCAGTGCTGGGATGAGGTAAACATTTGCAGAATTGCTTCTATGGTGGGCAAGCCTTACCTCCTTGACGAGAATATGTTCTAATGGAGTAGAAAGGAGTTTGCACGGGTTTGTGTTCGCATTCCCTTTGATTTAAAGCTACCAAAGGGTGTTTGGGTGGAAGGATTGGCTGGAAAATTCTATCAAACAGTTGAGTATGAAGGATTGTCGAAAATCTATATAGAATGTGACAAGTTTAGTCATGCTGTTAATGAATGTACTAAAGTTATTAAAGATAAAGTTGCAGTTGCTAGACCGTCTAATGCAACTGAATTATCTGAAGCTAGAATCATTCAAAAGGTGGATGCTAAATCGAATGCTGACGGCGGGAAAGTGGATAACAATTTCTAGATCCAGGTAAAGTATGACAACAGAAGATCTAAGAAATTGGCAGACAGAAGAAGTCACTTTAATAAAATCTCCATTCCTATGAAGAAGATCTATGTTCCAAAGCTTGGTCCATCAAATTCAAAGAAAACAATTGAACCTGAAGGAGTTGGTTTGGGAGTTGAATCTTATGTTTCAAAAATTATTTCTATGCCGGGTGGAGCTTTTAAAGAAGATGTTAGAGCAGATCATCAAGCAGACTTTCCAGGAAAACAGCAAGTTGAGGTAACAAAAGTTGATTCTTCTCTTAAAATTCTCAATAAGTTTGATTTTTAGCCGATCTGGAAGAAACAAAAGTGACTGAAGCTGTGGAGAATCAAGAATGTAGCTGTACTGAAGAAAGTGAAATAATTGAAAATGGTTTTAATAACATGACAGATTTGGATGCTATGTGTGCTGAAAAAACTGAATTAATTCAGGTGATGGATAAGGAGGTTTTAAACTCTAATAAGGCTGTGGTTGGAAGTCTATCTTATGGAAAGAAAGTTAAGCTTATTAAAGAGCTTAAGTCTCTTGGTTCGGATAATATAATTAAACGGGATAGAGAAAAAGAAGGAGGAAAAGCTAAAAAGAGTGGGGGACATTCCCCCATCTTTAAGCAATGAATTCATTGGTTTTCTGGAATTGTAGAAGAGCCAAGAAAGTGGAGGCTGCTCTATATCTAAAGGAGGTGATTAAAGATCACAAGGTGTTTTTTGTGGGTTTGATGGAAACAAAACTGAATTCTTTGGAGAATTATCAAATTATGAAATTCCTTGGCAACAATTGGGAGTCTTTTTTGGTTCCCTCTGAAGGATTATCTGGAGGTTTGATGGTTCTATGGAGGAAAGACTTGGCGTCTTTCTCTATGGTTGAGGTTTCCACTCAAATGATAGTGGGGAAACTGGAGGTTTTTAAAAAAGGAATATGGAAGGTAGCAACTGTGTATGGGAGCATTAATGCCATTAACAAGAAACTTCTTTGGGACAGTTTAGAGAAACATTGCTTGGAGGACTTGCCAACAGTGATAGGAGGGGACTTCAACTGTGTTCTCTGTCAAGATGAAAAGAGGGGTGGAAAAAAAATTTTCTTGTCTCAAGGAGCTAAAGATTTGAAGAATTTCATGATCAACAATGATCTCCATGAGGTGGGGGCTATGGGACCAAAATATACTTGGTGTAATAATAAATCCTTAGGAGCTCGAATTCTAGAGAAACTTGATAGATGTCTTATCAATTCCACAGCTTTGAATTCTATTCATATTGCACTAGTGAAACATTTATCCCGTATAGCATCAGACCATTGTCCTGTTTTATTGGAGATTTTCAAACCAATGTTAGTATACAGCAAAGAGATATGGTATGAAGAAGTTTGGGCTACTTACCATGGAGCAGAGTCGATAGTGCAGAAGTCTTGGTATAAATATGCCAGGAATGACCCAACTTCTTCTCTTAATGTTAATTCAAAAGAACTTTGAGAGCTCTTTTTCTCTGGAGCAAAGCTAAGTTAAAAAATCTTATTTCTCTTCGGGATAGGCTGAAGGAATAAATACTGGAAATCCAATTGGAGGAGGAAGAAGTGGGAATTTCTTTTGAAAAGCTGCAGATTTTAAGGTTCAAAATCAATGAGCTCAATGTTACTCTTGCACGGCTTAATACCTGGTGGAAGCAAAGAGCTAAAGCAAAATGGATGGAAGAAGGTGACTGCAATTATGGGTTTTTTCATGCATTTGCAATTGCCAGGAAAAATATTAACTGGATTAGTCACATTAAGACTACTAAAGGTAGTGTTACGGAGGATGGCAATGAAATTCAACAAGTTTTTTCAGATTTTTTCAAACTAAAATAGCAGCATAGACAGTGTATGTTGGATGGCTGGCCCGAGCCTTCTACAGTCATCAATGAATTTGATCAATCTATTCTGAATGCAGATTTCACAAGGGGGGAGCTCCAAGTAATAGTGGAAAAATCTGGGAGAAATATTTCTCCTGGTTTGGATGGAATTACTTTTTCTTTCATAAAGAAATTCTAGAAATGGATTGCTGATGATGTATGGCTAGCAGTGAGTCAGTTCTTGTCTACGAGAGATATGCACCAGTCATGGAAAGAAACTCTAATTGTCTTGATTCCGAAGATTCAAAATCCTCAAGTGGTCACTAATTATCGGCCAATGTATGACCATTTATAAAATTATTGCAAAGATGCTTTTAAGTAGATTAGAGAAGGTTATTCACAAGATCATTGCGGTGGACCAAGCTGCCTTTATCAAAGGGTGATCCTTATCAGATCATGTACTGTTGGCACAAGAAGTTTTCAATAAATTTTGGTATTCTAAAGCAAGGTAAGGACTCCTAGCAATCAAGCTTGACATGGAACAAGTTTATGATAGTATGGGTTGGCAAGCTTTAAGGCAAGTGCTTATTCATTTTAACTTTCCTAGTAAATTTAGGGAGCTTCTTTTGCAATGTATCTTAAATCCTAAATATTGCATTTTGATCAATGGGAGAAAAACCGATTGGATTGAAGGGAGGTGTGGTTTTAGGCAAGGCTTCCCTTTATCACCTTACTTGTTTATTTTATGCTCCCAAATCCTATCAGATGCATTAAATGGTAGAAAAGGGGATGTGGGGATCTCTATTACTCCCAAGGCTTTAGAGTTTCTCATTTACTTTATGCGGATGATATTTTAATCTTCTCGGAAGCCAAGACTAAAGTAATTAAATAATTGAAGACTATCATAAACAACTATTGTTTATGGTCGGGCCAAAAAGTTAACAAATCTAAATCCATGATTCTTTTTGGGAAGCATACTAACCATGGAATTAAGAAAGAATCTCTAATCTTCTTAAATTCAAGATGGTTAAGGAGATGAATTACCTTGGTGTGAAGATGACCTTGAGGAGATTAGTATCTTCAGACTTCTCTAAGCTAATGGAAGTTGCAGCTAATAGATTAAACACTTGGGGTCAAAAGTTCATCTCTTTGGAAGGGAAGTTGGTTCTCATCAAATCTACATTCCTCTAGTTACCGATGTTCTTATCTTCAATTTCTCTTATTCCTTTGAGTATTCTTAAAGATTTTGATAAAATGTGTAGAAACTTCTTGTGGAAGAAGAAAGATGGGAATGCAGGTCTACATTATGCTTCATGGGATAGTCTTTGCAAGACTAAGGAAGAAGGTGGTAGAGGCTTATTCTGAGCTGTTTCCAAGGTAGGTCCTTTACGGGCTAAATTGGCTTGGAATTTCTGCATGAAGCCATCAGCATTACTGAACCAAATCCTGAGAGCTAAATATGGAGGAGATGTTTGGTCGGTACCAATGAAAAACGAATGTTCACCGACTTGGAAGATTATCACTATGGGAGCTTATTATCTTAGAAACATTGTTAGATGGAATTTTTCTAATGGTAATTCTATTAACTGAATGTTTGATAATTGGATTCTAGACAAATGCTTAGCAAAGTGGCCAACTTTTGTTAACTGTTTAGAATCAATAGAGTTCAATCTCAGCTCTTTTATTTCGGGAGGACAGTGGAATACCGATCAACTCAATTAGATTTTTGTGGAGCTGCTGGTAGAACTTATAACTCAAATTACAATTGATGCCGAAAGGAGGTATGATCTTATAGAGCTTAAATCTATATTTTCTGGAAAATCGATTTCTGCATTAGCTTTTCAAGTTTTGACATATCATAGTGGAGGTATTGCTATCTAGAATTGGATGAAAAAGTTAAAATTGAGATCGAAGGTTGAACTATTTTGGTGGAGACTTTCTAATGAAGCCATTCCTTCTAATGATTTTCTAGTTAGAAGAAGACTGAGTAATTCCTCAGGATGCCCGAGAGGTTTTGAAGAAGATGAGAACGGATACCATATTGCAGGGAAATGTGGTAAGCTTCGAACAGTGATTTCTATTCGCAATAGCTGGGGATTCAATGTTCCTTTTTTTGTCAATCTTCCTAAAATTTTGGAAGGTTTAAAGAAGCTTATTGGAAAGAATTCTTTCATTGCTAATATGTATTGCACAACTACGTGGCTCGTGTGGAAAAGCAGATGCAAATTGATTCATGATGGCATAGAAGAATGGGATAATACTTTGGCGGCAAATGCAGTTTCTACAGCCACTGTATGTAATTTTATTAACTCTACTCCGGACAACTGGGATGCTAACTAGCAAAAGCTGTCTTGCTCTTGGTATCCTCCTCCACCCAGGTGGATAAAAATAAATGTAGATGCATCTATTTTAAGCAATAATGTGGCTGGTTTTGGAGGTGTGGCAAGGGATGATAAAGGAAGATTTCTTATAGCTTTTGGAGCCAATCTTATGCATTGGGACATTGCACAAATAGAATTGATGGCGGTTCTCTACTTGAAGAATATCATTCGTGAGTGGATGATTGAAGCTCAAGGAATTATCATTGAAGGGGATAACTTCAATATTATAAAATTTCTACAATCGGCTATGAAAACATGGAAGGTTAGTAAGAGCATTGATGATAATTTGGCTTTCCTTCTTGACTTCAACCAAGTTTTGTTTTCTTTTTCCAAAAGAGATTGTAACAAATTAAAGGATGTTTGTGTTAATTTGGCTTTAAAGAATTCTTTTGTTTGGGAGGATCTAAGCTTAGAGGAAATTCCTCCTTCATTCTTGTTATGCCTGAAGGAGGAATGTGATTCTTTAGTTTTTACTTGAGTAGCTTGTTTTAAGGATTTTTTATTCTAGTTTTAATGCAATTGCATTTCATCAAAAAAAAAATCTAGTAATAAAGTGTATTAGAAGAGTGTGCATACATAAAACATCTCAAAGGGTTTCATTTTTGCTAACATTTTTTTATTCCAAAATTCACTTTTTTTCCAATGTAACATGATGTATCGAACACAAAAGATCTAAACACAACATATATGAAAGCTCGTTAATATATATATATATATATATATATATATATATATATATATATATATATATATATATATATATATATATACATATATATATATATACATATATATATATATACATATATATATATATATACATATATATATATACACAAATCCTTACACCACATCATCTCACATATATATAGGTAACATTCCAATAAGCTTGTGAGTTTCATTTACCACATGATATTAAAGCATAACTTTGAATGTAAACATCTCGTCTAACATTGAACTTCACTAAACATGGTTAGGTTAATGAAATTATATCGAGAACAATTCACCAAATAGCATGGAAAGAAACATACTTTGAGGTTTAGGTGGTTACAATGTGTTGGGGAACATCATTTTGTCACAAACAATGATAAGCAAAACAAATTGAATACAACTCAAAGTCTATATAATTATAAGTCAATATGAATACTTATCCATGTTTATGTTGCACCCCAGGATCTTAACTTGTGATTTTAATGATAACAAACATTGTTATTTTGAATCTTTTTGTTTCTTCTAACATATTATTAGATACTGGTTGTTGACCTCATTTTTGTATGAGGTCACTAAGGCCCTTCCAAACTCTAGATTAATTCTAGATCCTAGGATCCACTCTAGACCTTAAGATCTTTTCCTAGAGCCAGACCTTAGGATCCACTCTAGACCTTAAGATCCTTTCCTAGAGCTAGACCTTAGGGCCTACTCCAGAGCTTAGGATTCTCTTATATCTCAAATTCTAGAACCCCTCTAGATCCTAGATCCTAGATCCTAGAACCCCTCTAGATCTTAGGACCAATCCAGACTCAAATCAATCCCCACCTTTGATCAACACCAACCTCAAATCAATCCATACCTTTGATCAACTCCAACTTCAAATTAATCCCTACCCTTAATCAATTCAAATCTCAAACTTCATTCAATTCAAATCCAAATTAATTCAAGCTTCAAACACATCCAAACTTTGGCCCAATCAACTTGAGAATCCAAACTTCAATCTAGACTTTGATCCTACCTTTGATCTAGCTTTGACCCTATCCATTCATTAACAACCACCACATGATTGTAAATGATTTGGATACTTCAATATTAATCATTCAAACTTGAAATCCATTCCAAATCCAAAAATCTAGACTCAAATCCAAAGTCTTAAGACCCTGTCCTAAAGACCTTTTTCAAGGATTTTTTGAACACTTCAAAACCCAGTCAAATGATCTCTGATTCAGAGTCTATCACTTGCAAAGTGATAAGACATGTCTCTGGAGGTTACCCTTCAAATTTGAACCCATTTGGAGTACTCTAACCCCATAAATTTAATCAAACTCCAAATGTTGCAAAACCTTCGAATATTTATAATTCATGCCACTAGGCCTTTCACCTAGTGGAATTTGACTTTGGATCCCCCTCCAAATCTTTTGATCCCTCCTAATACTTTGATATTGACTTGTTAAGAAATGATCTACATCTTTTTAGATTTAATTTGACCCAGAATTGACTTGAGACCAAAATGACCAAAATGCCCTTAAATGGGGATTTTTGGACTTTTGGCCTAAACTCAACTTGATTTGACTTATAAACCTTTGATATCTTCTTCAAATGTCATTCCAATAGATCCTAAATAACTTTAGGAACACATTGAACCCAAACTTACTCTTTGGTTTGACCAAGTTGACCAAGTCAACCATGGTTGACTAAATCAACCCTTTAACCCAACACTTGTCAATTTTAACCATTCTAGTGATTTTGAATCAATTCAACCCATCAAAATTGGTCAATTATACACCCTTGACTTCAAATTCCTTGGCATGATGTCTTGTAGCACTCTTGACCTCCTCATGCACATCCTAGTCACCATTGACTAGTCAACAAGTCAATGGGTCAAAAACAACCCTTGAAATGAGACCATAGCTTGGCCACCTCATCATCCCATAAAGCAAACCCTTTCTCCAAGCCAAAATCTCCTTTTTGACTGATGGGAATATGCTTTTTTCCTCCCTAATTGATCATTAAACAAGCTCTATTAACTAAGCCAAGCATTGGTTCATCCAAATGAGGAAAAAGGTGTGGTCCCTCTTCACATGGACCAAGAGATGTCACTCTCAACCACCAACCCTATTCCATAGCTTTGGGCAGCATAGGGGACACTTGGCACTCATCCAAAACTACTCCAAATCAAATCTCAACCATCCAATCCAAAAGCCAAAGTTAAAGTGGGGGAAAACTTGACCTAAAGGGGGCATCTTCATCATTCCCTTTGATATGATCAAAAAGCTCCAAACTCCAGCAGCCCCCAACCTTCTAAGAGCTCCTCCTACACACTCCAGCACATTTCAAGTCCTTCCCAAGCTTTTCCCAACCATTTCCAAGCCTCAAATCACTATTTTAGTGAGGAGAGAGCATTCTAGAGAGAGAAAGAGGACTTTCACATATAACTTTCGATCCGACGAGATCCAGCTCTTTGTGTCTTCATCAAAGTTGTAGAGGAGCACTGCAGCTTTCCAACAAGCCCAATATCGCAAAAATCCGACGGTCGGATTGTAAGTTATACTCATTTTAAGTTTAAATTTTAATTTGCAACTGTAGCAATTTTACAATGAATGGAGCCTCCAAACTTCAGGCATTGTAAGATCATATTTCCCTCTAGCTACAGTTCAAATTTCGTGCAATTTCGTTGAGTATTTTGAAAGATATAGGCATTTGAAATTTTTTAACTCTGGTTCAACCAGAGCCGTCCGATCGAGCAGTAACGCGATCGGACGGCCCAGAATTGGCCACGTCGCCCCAAACCGCGCGGCCCTCCTCTGGGTGAAACACGGGTCCATCCGGGATCTGACACGTGGCATCATGCCACGCCGCCACGTCATCGCCAGCTGATTTGACCCAAATCTGAATAAAAAATACTTTAAATGCTTCAAATCTTTCAAAATTCACAGAAAATCGAGTTTTCCACCAAATTGGGCGTTCTTAGGCTCGTTGGAAAGATAATCGAATGTAGTATTTATTAAAATTAAAATTATATTGTTTTGATTTCTGTATTGTGAGATATTTGAGTTTATGTGAATTTCATGTATCGCAATTTTCTCACAATCCTGTGATCAAATGAATCCCAAATTTTGGTGGATAAATATTGAGTATCTTAGACATGTTTCATAATTTTTCTAGGTTCAGATGCTCAATAGATTTCTGTGATATGAATTTTTAAGGTAAAGGGTCTATTTTGAACCCTAAACTTTGAAAATTCATAACTCCTTAGGGTTTTAATATTTTGCTGTGATATTTCTGTGGTATGATTGTATGTATGTCAGGGTTAGACACACCAAGTTTCATGCCTATTTAAATAGTAGAGACACCTAGGAAAAATAATTAAGGAAATGTCTAGAAAACTTAGAAAATTCATAGGGGATTGTACACAAACCCAATAGGGGTGAAACTTGAACATAGTAAACTTAGTGACATCATATACCTTAGGTTTAAATTTGAGTCAATTTGGAGGTCATTATATTAGAAAATTAAGCATGTCAAATTTCATCCCCTTTAAGGATTTAGAAAATTCAATAAATCATCATAAATTTATATTAATTCCAAAATATACCTATAATACCTCTAATCAACCATATTTCAACTCTTAATCATTAAAAATTGAAATTACTTTAATTTGACGTTAAAATCCATTTTAATTTAATTTTAATCAAAATCAATGTTTAATCAATTTTAATTAATTAAAAATTATTAAAAATCCCAAAAAATCTTTAAACACTTGCTGATCTCTCCTTAGATCCTTTTTGATCTTTGGAGTTGATCTCAAGAAGTTTAAGACTCATTTGGGTTCAAATTGTTAAAATGGCTCTTAATTGAAATAATTTAATAATTCCAATAAATACCCAAACTTCCAAAATTCATAACTAATTGTAGAAAATTCTAAATCAATCAAACTCAGTGGCTAATGACTCTAATTAAAATCTAGTATTTTCCAAAAATTTTAAACCCTCAAAATATTGTCAAAGTCAAAAAGTCAACATTTTGGTCAACTCTAAGTCAAAATCGGGTTAAAACTTCTAAAAATCATAACTTTTCATAGAAAACTCCAAATTGAGTGTGCCACCTGTCTAACAACTCATAATTAGGTCTAGTATTTATTAAAAATCTGAAACCCTTAAGATTAACTCTAATTTTAAAAGTCCATTTTTGACCCCTTTGTTAACACATCCGGATAACCTCTTAAAACCCATTAACCCTTTCAAACTCCAGAATTTTCTTAATAGGCTAATAAAATTCTCAACTAATCTATTAAAATCAGTAACTAACTCTCTTTAATATCAATCCACTCCTTTAATTCTAACAAATTTAAATAACTTAATCAACCCTGATTGCTGCTGCGTAACCCAGGCCTACGAGGCTATTAGCTTAGCCCCAAGGAAGGTGAAATAAACTTCACGGCCTCGGTGTGAAACAAAGGTAGTAATCAATTAACTTTTAAAATAAGTTTAATTAAAATTCTTAATTTATTAATACTTAAATCTTAACATTAACTCCCCTTTTAAGCCTTAACAAACTCAACTTTTAGACAACTTTAATTAATTACCCACTTAGGATATACCCCAGCCACACGACCTTTCTCACACACTTTAGATGATATGCTAGGACAACCAACTCTAGATCTAGGTTAGGCCGGTGTTTACTTTACTGCTGTGTGCCGGATTTTTCGTAGTTTTCACTGCATGTTGTGGATGAAATTGCTTTGTTGTGTCTGCTTACTTTTTCTGCACTCTGTGGATGGATTGATGTGTTTGGCGACTAGATTACCCTTAGGTTAGGTACGATCTGGATGTTGACACAGTTTTCTGCAGGTGGCCACGCTCATGCAGGGCAATAAAAAAGGGGGCAAATCAAAAAAATGCATAAATATTATAAACTCTTTGCACAGGTGCTTCAGCTGCTAAAGCCCCCAAATCATAAAAAGAGCGTGGCCAGTGTGTTTACTTTTTTTGCTCATATACAACTGCTTGGGAATAACTGCTTTATATATATTAATTGCTTAGGATAACCCTGCAGGTGAGTCTAGATCTTTTATTTTGATATAAATGTAATTTGTGCAAGTGTCAAGTGTTGTGAAAGTTTATTTTGAATTGGGATACATAGATCCAAAGCTTGGATTCCAAAGAGGAAAGGATACCCCTTTAGGGAACACTCCTTTTCCATTTGGAAATCCAAATTTGGATCATACCTCTTCCTTACCCAAAGAGGAAAGAGTGGCCTTCCCCTTAGAGGGAAGTGCCCTCTTGTCCATTTGGGTAATCCACTACGAAGATTCCAAGAAGATTGAAGAAAAGGAGTCCAAAGAAGAATGAAATTAAAGATTTGAAGATTTGAAGATTGAGAGTATCCCACTCAAAATAACTTGCGTCGTTACTAGGTTTAGAATCCGGGTTGTTGTCAGTGGTGCCCGACCACTTTACTTTCTGCAATATTCTGGTTTGTAATAAGCAAGGCAATTCTGCCTATGGACATTTATTAATTAATTTATATTTGATGTGATGATTTGATTGCCTCTAGGATTACTTGTTTTTACTAGTTTTTTGGCGATTGCATGCCGCTCTTTGTTTTCGCCTGGATACGTGAGGCTCGTGAGGGTGTGAAACTTTTCTACTCATAATTTTAAAAGTCTAAAATTTTAGTGAGTCTAAACAACATAGAAAGATAACGAATCTAGGGAATTAGCCGGGGATCGACCCCGGGGTCGCATGCATATTTTTGCATCACTCTTTCCTTGCTTTAGACCCTTCCCCGCCTGCGGGTAGAGTTCGGATAGTCTGACCTATGAGGACGAGGTGCCGGACCTGGGGAAGTCCAGTCTTCTAAAAAATTATTTTCTAAGCCTGTTTTTAAAATTTCAAGCATACTTGATTTGAGGTTGTTAACTAGCATGCATTGCATTAGAGACACACTTAAAGAGTCAAAATTTTAATTGCATAGTCCTTAGCATTTTAGCACCCAACATAAGTTAAAGGGGCCAATTAGGAGAATCTCTAGATGTCGGCCCCAACTCTCAAAAACTTTAATTACAACGTCCCTACCACTCTTTCATAAAAGACCGGACTCATCTCTTTTAAATCGACTAGGTGGTTAGCTGGCTCCCAATCCAGGCCGGGGTAAGTCCAGACCTTGCACTGCATTAGTTAGGATCGGACGACTGTGGTCCAGTGTCCAAAATAGATTTAGGATCCGGGGCAGATCTTTGATTATAAGACCCCAAATTTCGGGAATATAGTCCCAAATTTCTAATAAAATACTTAACTCTAATTAAAGCTTCATTTCAATCCTAAAACATAAAGCCCAACACTTAGATTAAGTTGGGACACTTCCGGATGGTTCTGGAATCTCAAAGTGTCCCCTACCTCTCATCCTTTGACTCCGTTAATAACTGCTCAATTTTGATCCATTCCCTTTTGATTTTCCAATAATTCTATTCATACTTTGATATCACTCCTAGAAATTCTAACAAAATTTTGCCATTATTTTAATCGAGAGTTTTCGTAGGAGACCTCGTTTTCTTACGATGTAATTAACTACGAGGGCTTGCGCTCGTAGGAGATTTAGAACCACACACGCACCTGATTTTAAAAAATTGATTTTTCAAAACTCAATTGGATTTCTCTGGGAAAATTTAAAATATTAGTGATCATTGTTATCATATTCAAAGAATTATCATCGAATGATATTTTCCCCCTTCGGGGAGATACATCTTTCTTTGATAAGGCTTTGGATGTGAACCTAACGATCACACTTCTTGAATATTGTAGCTGGATATTAAATTGAACCTCATTTTGACCCTTCGGGGCCATATGAAGTTCTCTTTAGCATCCGGTCATAATATTCAAGATGAATTTCATAATTCTAAATCTGAATACCGTTATGAAATTTTATTCTCACCTCTCGAGGTGATATACTTTTTTCTAACGAGATAATTCGATTGTAGAATTCAATTTTAAGTCCCAAAGAAAACTAATATTTTTAAAATATGTTTTCAAAATTCCACCAACAAAAAAATGGCACGCCCGGTGGGACTAAATCTCTCTCTCCATCTTTAATATTGGCAAAATTTTGTCTCATCGGTAGTCTTAACTACCTTTCTTCCGTTGGTCCCTCTACCCATTTCTTTCTTGGGTGAGTGTGGCCAACATCTAAAAGAAAAGGCCTATCAAATAGAGAGGTTAGCGAGGAAACTTTTATCCAAGTCGGACTTTGACATTTTGCCTCCAAGTTAATTGGTAGAGCAAAATGGTCAAGTCAAATTCTTTAAGATCTTCATAAATGTTGCAAGCTTGCATATTCGATTAAATCTCGAGTATGCTAAGTTTCACATTCTACGGAAGACCCTTCAGTTTCCAAATCAAAATTCAACTCTCCCTCTAACAACTCCAGGCTTTGACATTTTTGCCCCTAAGTTAATTGGTGGAGCGAAAGGGTCAAGCCATACCTTAAGGTCTTCATGTCAATTTTGTAAACCTGCATATTTGAATGAAATTCAATATGTTGAGTTTCATAATTTGAAGAAGATCTGTTAATTTCAATCCTAAAATTCAAATCTTCTCAATCAAATGTAGGCTTTGACATTTCACCCCAAGTCGATTGGTGGAATGAAAGAGTCAAGCCCAATCCTGGGGATTCTTCATATCAATTTCGTAGACCTGCATGTTCAAAAAAAAAAATCTTACATGTTGAGTTTCGAAATTTGAAGAAGATCCATTTTAACTTCAACATTAAGGTCAAATTTTCTCAACCAAATCTAACCATTGACATTTCATTCCTAGTTAGTTGGTGGAATGAGAGAGTCAAGCACAACTCTTGAGATTTTCTTATCAATTTTGTGAACCTTGACGTTGAGTGAAAACTCAATATTTTGAGTTCCAAAATTTGAAGAAAATCAATTGATTTCAAGATTCCAATTCCATTTCAAAATCAATTGATTTAAATCACCTTTCCTTAATTCAAGGAAATCAAATGTACTCAAAAGGCTAGAAAGATTGTTGAATCAGAAGCCTTAAGAGTAAGTCAAATTTGAGGCTAATGGAGGGTTCATTGCTCCTCTCACATACCCCCCTCTTTGGTGGAAGCCACTCCCACCCTTTTCCTCATACTCAAGGTAGGGAGGTTGTAAGAATGATAGCGTGATATCCACTTTGCCCTTTTGACTATTGCACAGAAAAGATCTACCAAATCTAAATTGAGCAATCAACAATAATAGCCTATAGGCCCCCCAATTGAGGGTTATGACCCATCCACTCTACTGGATGATGTTAGGTCACGTTACTATATGTGCCCTACTATATTATCTATAGAGGAGGAGGTGCAGAAACCGCTCGGGGTGCCACTCTCATAATTGTTAGATCACTAGTAATTAAGGAGGGGAATAATGATGGATATCAGATCTTGTCAGATAGTGACACCATTTGAATTTAACTTCTAAAAGGGGTCCTATTGTGATAGATTCTTAGATTGAAATAATGCAGCACTAGTTATGGGTAGGGCAGACCCCATAACAATCTCTTTCTCTTAAGAGATTATGGAAATATAATTTATATTGATAGGGTCTTGCCACCTAGACTTGCTATTTTGAAGGAAATCATATTAATTCTCAAAGTGTACCGGATCAGAATTTTTAGGATAGTTGATCCATCTTTTTAATGAAAATTGACCTCTATTTTAAGTCAAAAATATGAGAGAGTTATAGTTGACCCCACTAGATCCTTAAAGGCCCCTCCCTCCCACCGCTTCTGCGGGTTAATTTGATTTTTGAATTGAAATTTGTATCAAACTTAAGTTGGTTTTTGAAATGAAAATCTTCTCAGTCTTCTCGCGGTTTTCTATCTTATAGGCTTCTCTTGCATGTTCTAAATCTATTCAACGATTTTCTAAGTTAAGCTGATATTTTCTTATCAAAAGAATTGGGTCCAATTTGGGGATTATTTTTCCTTGGATAAGAGAATGAATTTCCTTCTCTTATACTTGCGATATAATCCTGGATTAAAATAAAAGAGCAATCATGTTAAGGTTTTAAAGAAAGTGAAGCCTCTTGTTAAAATAAAATTCGAAGGATGCACAAAGTGCATTAAAAAAAATCAAAAAAGAAGAAAGGCGCAAAGTGCGCCAAAGAAATAAAAAGATGTGCAAAGCACGTCACAAAAAAAAAGTGAAAGAGGCTTCCTTCTTTTTAAATCCTTAAATCTCAAAGGTCCCGATCACCCTTAATAGCTTGACTTTGAAAAATCTTGAATCTAGATTTATTGTCATGCATGGACAGTTTATTAGATAGAAAATTCTATGCAAGAGAATTGAAAAGATTTAATTTCTCGATCCAACTTAAATCCTTTTGAAATTAATTTTAATTCAAAATTTCTATAAGGGAGAACCTAGTTCAATTTCAATGAAATTTGATCTGGGTCAACAAAACCCTTGGCTCTTTTCGGGTCAATTAGGGTCACTCTACCTCTCACTATACTTTTGAATTTGTTCCCACTTGTCGTTTTGACAGGGTCCAAATGATTAAGAGGAAATTTTCAATAAAAAGAATGAATCTTCTATTCTCGATAAGAATTCAAATCCCATTCTTGAGAGATACATGTGAATCCTTAAACATAAGCATCGTTTCTTTTAAGATCTACTCTGTGAAATAACATTCTATGTTGGGTCCAAGCTTGTTCTTATATAGAGGTGTGTTTTACATGGCTATAAATTGACTTTCAAAATTGAGTCACAACTAAGTAGAGTGCCTGACTCCAATTGGAGGATTTCGAAGGCCTTGAAGAAAGTTATTTTGAACTCAACAAAATTTGAAATTATACAAGTCATGTATGATTCAAGCTCGTGATAAGATTGTGTTACCTTAGGACTTTCCAAGTAGAAGATTTGGCTATAGTCCTTTGGAGACCAATTTTAGTCCACCATAAGATTAATGGAAGCTTTGAATCAACATTGACTGGATCGACCACCTTAGAGATAATCTATAAGGGAGGTTCATGGCAATCGATTAATTTTGAAGATACCACCAGATGTTTCCTTTCATTTGGGCGGTTCTTTAAGAAGTGTCATGCCTAATGAGAATCAAATTAAATATCAAATTCACCCCTTCAAATTCAAAGAAATCAAATCAAATTCAAAATCATCAATCATTATTTCCAATTCTCTTTTCCTTAAGGTTAGGTCTCTCCTTTCCTTAGGATTAGACCCGCTAGTGGTGGAGTACGCCCTCTATGGCACCATCCTGGCTTTTACCTGTGGATCAGTGGTGGAGTACGCCCTTCGTGGCACCATCCTGATTCTCACCTGCTAGTGGTGGAGTACGCCCTCCGTGGCACCACCCTGGCATTTGACTTGGGGATTAGTGGTGGAGTACGCCCTTCGTGGCACCATCCTAATTCATACTCGCTAGTGGTGGAGTACGCCCTTTATGGCACCATCCTAGTTTGCCAGCTTCGGTCCTCTGTGTGGAGCAAGTTTCCTCCCCACATGACCATTCGCTAGTGGTGGAGTACGCCCTTCGTGGCACCACCCTAGTTTGCCAGTTAATTTTGCCTATTAGGAGTAAGTCTTCTATCAGCATCCTATAGGCCTAAGGTTGGGTGATGCCCTTCCTTAGACCCAAGGTTAGGTATTCCCTACCTTGGTTTCCAGTTGATCCGTCTACTAGGAGTAAGTCTTCTATCAGCATCCTGTAGACCTAAGGTTGGGTGATGCCCTTCCTTAGACCCAAAGCTAGGTATTCCCTACTTTGGTTTCCAGTTAATTTTGCCTATTAGGAGTAAGTCTTCTATCAGCATCCTATAGGCCTAAGGTTGGGTGATGCCCTTCCTTAGACCCAAGGCTAGGTATTCCCTACCTTGGTTTCCAGTTGATCTGTCTACTAGGAGTAAGTCTTCTATCAGCATCCTGTAGACCTAAGGTTGGGTGATGCCCTTCCTTAGACCCAAAGCTAGGTATTCCCTACTTTGGTTTCCAGTTAATTTTGCCTATTAGGAGTAAGTCTTCTATCAGCATCCTATAGGCCTAAGGTTGGGTGATGCCCTTCCTTAGACCCAAGGTTAGGTATTCCCTACCTTGGTTTCCAGTTGATCTGTCTACTAGGAGTAAGTCTTCTATCAGCATCCTGTAGACCTAAGGTTTGGTGATGCCCTTCCTTAGACCCAAAGCTAGGTATTCCCTACTTTGGTTTCCAGTTAATCTGCCTATTTGGAGTAAGTCTTCTATCAGCATCCTGTAGACTTAAGGTTGGGTGATGCCCTTCCTTAGACCCAAAGCTAGGTATTCCCTATTTTGGTTTCCAGTTAATCTGCTTATTTGGAGTAAGTCTTCTATCAGCATCCTATAGGCCTAAGGTTGGGTGATGCCCTTCCTTAGACCCAAGGCTAGGTATTCCCTACCTTGGTTTCTCCAGTTCTCCTGTCTAGTAGGTGTAAGCCTTTTAATAGCATCCTATAGGCCTAAGGTTGGGAGATGCCCTCCCTTACACTCTTAAGATTCCACTTCTATTCGGTCAACACCAATGTGTGCAGCAGAAGTTCCTTCAACCACACACATTGGGGGTCCATTTGTTGACCTCATTTTTGTATGAGGTCACTAAGGCCCTTCCAAACTCTAGATTAATTCTAGATCCTAGGATCCACTCTAGACCTTAAGATCTTTTCCTAGAGCCAGACCTTAGGATCCACTCTAGACCTTAAGATCCTTTCCTAGAGCTAGACCTTAGGGCCTACTCCAGAGCTTAGGATTCTCTTATATCTCAAATTCTAGAACCCCTCTAGATCCTAGATCCTAGATCCTAGAACCCCTCTAGATCTTAGGACCAATCCAGACTCAAATCAATCCCCACCTTTGATCAACACCAACCTCAAATCAATCCATACCTTTGATCAACTCCAACTTCAAATTAATCCCTACCCTTAATCAATTCAAATCTCAAACTTCATTCAATTCAAATCCAAATTAATTCAAGCTTCAAACACATCCAAACTTTGGCCCAATCAACTTGAGAATCCAAACTTCAATCTAGACTTTGATCCTACCTTTGATCTAGCTTTGACCATATCCATTCATTAACAACCACCACATGATTGTAAATGATTTGGATACTTCAATATTAATCATTCAAACTTGAAATCCATTCCAAATCCAAAAATCTAGACTCAAATCCAAAGTCTTAAGACCCTGTCCTAAAGACCTTTTTCAAGGATTTTTTGAACACTTCAAAACCCAGTCAAATGACCTCTGATTCAGAGTCTATCACTTGCAAAGTGATAAGACATGTCTCTGGAGGTTACCCTTCAAATTTGAACCCATTTGGAGTACTCTAACCCCATAAACTTAATCAAACTCCAAATGTTGCAAAACCTTCGAATATTTATAATTCATGCCACTAGGCCTTTCACCTAGTGGAATTTGACTTTGGATCCCCCTCCAAATCTTTTGATCCCTCCTAATACTTTGATATTGACTTGTTAAGAAATGATCTACATCTTTTTAGATTTAATTTGACCCAGAATTGACTTGAGACCAAAATGACCAAAATGCCCTTAAATGGGGATTTTTGGACTTTTGGCCTAAACTCAACTTGATTTGACTTATGAACCTTTGATATCTTCTTCAAATGTCATTCCAATAGATCCTAAATAACTTTAGGAACACATTGAACCCAAACTTACTCTTTGGTTTGACCAAGTTGACCAAGTCAACCATGGTTGACTAAATCAACCCTTTAACCCAACACTTGTCAATTTTAACCATTCTAGTGATTTTGAATCAATTCAACCCATCAAAATTGGTCAATTATACACCCTTGACTTCAAATTCCTTGGCATGATGTCTTGTAGCACTCTTGACCTCCTCATGCACATCCTAGTCACCATTGACTAGTCAACAAGTCAATGGGTCAAAAACAACCCTTGAAATGAGACCATAGCTTGGCCACCTCATCATCCCATAAAGCAAACCCTTTCTCCAAGCCAAAATCTCCTTTTTGACTGATGGGAATATGCTTTTTTCCTCCCTAATTGATCATTAAACAAGCTCTATTAACTAAGCCAAGCATTGGTTCATCCAAATGAGGAAAAAGGTGTGGTCCCTCTTCACATGGACCAAGAGATGTCACTCTCAACCACCAACCCTATTCCATAGCTTTGGGCAGCATAGGGGACACTTGGCACTCATCCAAAACTACTCCAAATCAAATCTCAACCATCCAATCCAAAAGCCAAAGTTAAAGTGGGGGAAAACTTGACCTAAAGGGGGCATCTTCATCATTCCCTTTGATATGATCAAAAGCTCCAAACTCCAGCAGCCCCCAACCTTCTAAGAGCTCCTCCTACACACTCCAGCACATTTCAAGTCCTTCCCAAGCTTTTCCCAACCATTTCCAAGCCTCAAATCACTATTTTAGTGAGGAGAGAGCATTCTAGAGAGAGAAAGAGGACTTTCACATATAACTTTCGATCCGACGAGATCCAGCTCTTTGTGTCTTCATCAAAGTTGTAGAGGAGCACTGCAGCTTTCCAACAAGCCCAATATCGCAAAAATCCGACGGTCGGATTGTAAGTTATACTCATTTTAAGTTTAAATTTTAATTTGAAACTGTAGCAATTTTACAATGAATGGAGCCTCCAAACTTCAGGCATTGTAAGATCATATTTCCCTCTAGCTACAGTTCAAATTTCGTGCAATTTCGTCGAGTATTTTGAAAGATATAGGCATTTGAAATTTTTTAACTCTGGTTCAACCAGAGCCGTCCGATCGAGCCGTAACGCGATCGGACGGCCCAGAATTGGCCACGTCGCCCCAAACCGCGCGGCCCTCCTCTGGGTGAAACACGGGTCCATCCGGGATCTGACACGTGGCATCATGCCACGCCGCCACGTCATCGCCAGCTGATTTGACCCAAATCTGAATAAAAAATACTTTAAATGCTTCAAATCTTTCAAAATTCACAGAAAATCGAGTTTTCCACCAAATTGGGCGTTCTTAGGCTCGTTGGAAAGATAATCGAATGTAGTATTTATTAAAATTAAAATTATATTGTTTTGATTTCTGTATTGTGAGATATTTGAGTTTATGTGAATTTCATGTATCGCAATTTTCTCACAATCCTGTGATCAAATGAATCCCAAATTTTGGTGGATAATTATTGAGTATCTTAGACATGTTTCATAATTTTTCTAGGTTCAGATGCTCAATAGATTTCTGTGATATGAATTTTTAAGGTAAAGGGTCTATTTTGAACCCTAAACTTTGAAAATTCATAACTCCTTAGGGTTTTAATATTTTGCTGTGATATTTCTGTGGTATGATTGTATGTATGTCAGGGTTAGACACACCAAGTTTCATGCCTATTTAAATAGTAGAGACACCTAGGAAAAATAATTAAGGAAATGTCTAGAAAACTTAGAAAATTCATAGGGGATTGTACACAAACCCAATAGGGGTGAAACTTGAACATAGTAAACTTAGTGACATCATATACCTTAGGTGTAAATTTGAGTCAATTTGGAGGTCATTATATTAGAAAATTAAGCATGTCAAATTTCATCCCCTTTAAGGATTTAGAAAATTCAATAAATCATCATAAATTTATATTAATTCCAAAATATACCTATAATACCTCTAATCAACCATATTTCAACTCTTAATCATTGAAAATTGAAATTACTTTAATTTGACGTTAAAATCCATTTTAATTTAATTTTAATCAAAATCAATGTTTAATCAATTTTAATTAATTAAAAATTATTAAAAATCCCAAAAAATCTTTAAACACTTGCTGATCTCTCCTTAGATCCTTTTTGATCTTTGGAGTTGATCTCAAGAAGTTTAAGACTCATTTGGGTTCAAATTGTTAAAATGGCTCTTAATTGAAATAATTTAATAATTCCAATAAATACCCAAACTTCCAAAATTCATAACTAATTGTAGAAAATTCTAAATCAATCAAACTCAGTGGCTAATGACTCTAATTAAAATCTAGTATTTTCCAAAAATTTTAAACCCTCAAAATATTGTCAAAGTCAAAAAGTCAACATTTTGGTCAACTCTAAGTCAAAATCGGGTTAAAACTTCTAAAAATCATAACTTTTCATAGAAAACTCCAAATTGAGTGTGCCACCTGTCTAACAACTCATAATTAGGTCTAGTATTTATTAAAAATCTGAAACCTTTAAGATTAACTCTAATTTTAAAAGTCCATTTTTGACCCCTTTGTTAACACATCCGGATAACCTCTTAAAACCCATTAACCCTTTCAAACTCCAGAATTTTCTTAATAGGCTAATAAAATTCTCAACTAATCTATTAAAATCAGTAACTAACTCTCTTTAATATCAATCCACTCCTTTAATTCTAACAAATTTAAATAACTTAATCAACCCTGATTGCTGCTGCGTAACCCAGGCCTACGAGGCTATTAGCTTAGCCCCAAGGAAGGTGAAATAAACTTCACGGCCTCGGTGTGAAACAAAGGTAGTAATCAATTAACTTTTAAAATAAGTTTAATTAAAATTCTTAATTTATTAATACTTAAATCTTAACATTAACTCCCCTTTTAAGCCTTAACAAACTCAAACTTTTAGATAACTTTAATTAATTACCCAACTTAGGATATACCCCTGCCACACGACCTTTCTCACACACTTTAGATGATGTGCTAGGACAACCAACTCTAGATCTAGGTTAGGCCGGTGTTTACTTTACTGCTGTGTGCCGGACTTTTCGTAGTTTTCACTGCATGTTGTGGATGAAATTGCTTTGTTGTGTCTGCTTACTTTTTCTGCACTCTGTGGATGGATTGATGTGTTTGGCGACTAGATTACCCTTAGGTTAGGTACGATCTGGATGTTGACACAGTTTTCTGCAGGTGGCCACGCTCATGCAGGGCAATAAAAAAGGGGGGGGGGCAAATCAAAAAAATGCATAAATATTATTAACTCTTTGCACAGGTGCTTCAGCTGCTAAAGCCCCCAAATCATAAAAAGAGCGTGGCCAATGTGTTTACTTTTTTTGCTCATATACAACTGCTTGGGAATAACTGCTTTATATATATTAATTGCTTAGGATAACCCTGCAGGTGAGTCTAGATCTTTTATTTTGATATAAATGTAATTTGTGCAAGTGTCAAGTGTTGTGAAAGTTTATTTTGAATTGGGATACATAGATCCAAAGCTTGGATTCCAAAGAGGAAAGGATACCCCTTTAGGGAACACTCCTTTTCCATTTGGAAATCCAAATTTGGATCATACCTCTTCCTTACCCAAAGAGGAAAGAGTGGCCTTCCCCCTTAGAGGGAAGTGCCCTCTTGTCCATTTGGGTAATCCACTACGAAGATTCCAAGAAGATTGAAGAAAAGGAGTCCAAAGAAGAATGAAATTAAAGATTTGAAGATTTGAAGATTGAGAGTATCCCACTCAAAATAACTTGCGTCGTTACTAGGTTTAGAATCCGGGTTGTTGTCAGTGGTGCCCGACCACTTTACTTTCTGCAATATTCTGGTTTGTAATAAGCAAGGCAATTCTGCCTATGGACATTTATTAATTAATTTATATTTGATGTGATGATTTGATTGCCTCTAGGATTACTTGTTTTTACTAGTTTTTTGGCGATTGCATGCCGCTCTTTGTTTTCGCCTGGATACGTGAGGCTCGTGAGGGTGTGAAACTTTTCTACTCATAATTTTAAAAGTCTAAAATTTTAGTGAGTCTAAACAACATAGAAAGATAACGAATCTAGGGAATTAGCCGGGGATCGACCCCGGGGTCGCATGCATATTTTTGCATCACTCTTTCCTTGCTTTAGACCCTTCCCCGCCTGCGGGTAGAGTTCGGATAGTCTGACCTATGAGGACGAGGTGCCGGACCTGGGGAAGTCCAGTCTTCTAAAAAACTATTTTCTAAGCCTGTTTTTAAAATTTCAAGCATACTTGATTTGAGGTTGTTAACTAGCATGCATTGCATTAGAGACACACTTAAAGAGTCAAAATTTTAATTGCATAGTCCTTAGCATTTTAGCACCCAACATAAGTTAAAGGGGCCAAATAGGAGAATCTCTAGATGTCGGCCCCAACTCTTCAAAAACTTTAATTACAACGTCCCCACCACTCTTTCATAAAAGACCGGACTCATCTCTTTTAAATCGACTAGGTGGTTAGCTGGCTCCCTAATCCAGGCCGGGGTAAGTCCAGACCTTGCACTGCATTAGTTAGGATCGGACGACTATGGTCCAGTGTCCAAAATAGATTTAGGATCCGGGGCAGATCTTTGATTATAAGACCCCAAATTTCGGGAATATAGTCCCAAATTTCTAATAAAATACTTAACTCTAATTAAAGCTTCATTTCAATCCTAAAACATAAAGCCCAACACTTAGATTAAGTTGGGACACTTCCGGATGGTTCTGGAATGTCAAAGTGTCCCCTACCTCTCATCCTTTGACTCCGTTAATAACTGCTCAATTTTGATCCATTCTCTTTTGATTTTCCAATAATTCTATTCATACTTTGATATCACTCCTAGAAATTCTAACAAAATTTTGCCATTATTTTAATCGAGAGTTTTCGTAGGAGACCTCGTTTTCTTACGATGTAATTAACTACGAGGGCTTGCGCTCGTAGGAGATTTAGAACCACACACGCACCTGATTTTAAAAAATTGATTTCTCAAAACTCAATTGGATTTCTCTGGGAAAATTTAAAATATTAGTGATCATTGTTATCATATTCAAAGAATTATCATCGAATGATATTTTCCCCCTTCGGGGAGATACATCTTTCTTTGATAAGGCTTTGGATGTGAACCTAACGATCACACTTCTTGAATATTGTAGCTGGATATTAAATTGAACCTCATTTTGACCCTTCGGGGCCATATGAAGTTCTCTTTAGCATCCGGTCATAATATTCAAGATGAATTTCATAATTCTAAATCTGAATACCGTTATGAAATTTTATTCTCACCTCTCGAGGTGATATACTTTTTTCTAACGAGATAATTCGATTGTAGAATTCAATTTTAAGTCCCAAAGAAAACTAATATTTTTAAAATATGTTTTCAAAATTCCACCAACACTGGTATCTATATGTGCCTACTAACATTTTAGGGAATTTGTCCACCATTCACTTGGAACTTTGATTAGCTCAAGATTGGGTAGATTAGGGTTAAAGTTTTTATTTTAGTAATTTATATATTTTTTACCTTTCTTGAGTCAAATCATGTACTATGGTGGATATTATTGTTGAGTTACCACACACACACACAAGGGGAGAGAGAAAAATGTAATGTTAGATTTTTTTCTTTATTCTTCATTCTGTAGGATTTTAAATCGTAATGTACGATTAAGTTCATTATGCAAAACTCTAGCTGCTAAAGAATTAAGGAAGAAACTATTTTTTTTTATTGTATAGTATGACCACAATCATATAGTACGACCATATTAATATCTTGCTTAATTTGACATAAAAAATCTGGCAATCAAATCATGGGCAATTATGATCAGCCGATCATATTGTACGATAATGTTCATATAATATGATCGATAGAGTACAAATTTGGTCATCTTGAAGGTCATATCAAATGAATGCCATTATTTTTGTACTAATTATATTATACGATGTCCATAGTGTTAGACAAATTATAGAGTACAATATTGGCCATCCCTGAAGTCATCTAAAACAAATAGAAGGAATTTATATAGTTCAAACAAACGATCTTATGATCGTATAGTACAAATTGTTATGAGGTTAGAATAACTCATCTGAATGATTATTCATATGATATTTAATGAGTCTAGTTTTTTACTGATCATACTTTATAATGTTTGCAACATACATTATGAACAGTAGATGGCTGTCTTAAAAATTAGGGTTTCTTGAAGTCCACTATTCAAGCATCTTTAATTCTTATGTTAAAAAAATCTTTTGCTACCAAGAGTCTTGTGAGGGAGCTTAGAGAGAGGTTAGTAGAGCTTTGTAAGAGAAGAGAGGGAGAGTTCTAGTGTGGGTGAGTTGTGAGAGCTTCACAAGGTTACTCCATGCAAGATTCTTTATTCTATTCTTCAAGCTTCTACCTTGATCCTTTGGAGGCTTTAGGAAGACTTTCTACAGCACTAGGTCAGTGGTTCTTTGCCATCTCTAGGAGGGAGAATAAGGATTCGTGGTTCTCTTCCATCACCTAGAGGGTGTAAAAGATTAAGGTTTACCGCCATCATCGTGATGGTGCAAAAGCTTTTGGTTATCTTCCACACTAGGAAGGTGAAAGTGATTTAATAAGGGATTCTCCACCTTGCTGAGGGAGCAAAAGAAGAGACACTTCTTTTAGCACAATATCTGGACCAGAAGGTTTTGGGGAGTGGACATAGGTTAGATTTGATCGAATCCCTATATAATCTGGTGTGTTCGTTCTTTTACTTTTTCGTATTTTAATTTTTGCACTTTTCTATGATTTATTATGTGGTTGAAAAAGTCTGATTTGTTTTATTTTTGTGAAGTTAATCTGCTACAGCATCAAGGGATAAAATTGATATTTTTATATATATTAAAAAGCTTTAAAAGGCGAAATTTTCTTTTTTGCTTAAAGAAGTTTTTAAAATTACCAATTCACCCCACTCTTGGTTAGCCTTGGGCTAGTTCTTAAAGGTTTAAAAACCTTCAAAAACTTTCACTTTCCATAATATTTTACCATTTATATCAATTCTATGTAAAGGGTAAACCAAACAAGCTATTTGAAAATGCAAATTGTGAATGCCTTGAGAAAATAAGCCACAATAAACATGCTATCATGTAAACATAAATTATTTAGATATATAATGAGAGGATTCACCAATGTATTTAGATGTCCAACTATAGTCATGATTATTTTGTGATCAAACATATCTCCAATATGGGATTGCAAAAAAATTTTAACAACGAATTATAACAATAAAAAGATTGCAAGTGGAATTCAAAATCAATCTAATCACTCTTTTAATTTAACATTAGTTATAAATGGTATATATTACATCATTAGTTCATCAATGAGTACGTATTCAAGACTTCACACTTTATGTGGAATTGGCTTAATGACTAGTATATTCCTATTGTAACATGTATCACAAACATTTAACCCATGTTTTTCAATCAAGAGTTAACTAAATATTTGACATGAGTCTAGAGATGTTCTTATGGTTCAAATAATAATTTAATTTCTCTTATTTTTAAAACAAAGAAGGCATATGAACAAATCTTGCATATGGTTTAGTATGAATTTCTAAGAAGCTATGCATTCATCATGTATCTCTTAACATGTAAGAAAATCCTATCAAAACTCATTTTTCATCAAGAATAACTTATTTCAATTCGTTAGCCAACATAGCATCACATTAGAATGATTAGGGAAAGGAATAAGTATGAGAAGGAGAATGCAAGGAAGATGAAGAATAAAGGTAGAGAAATGAAAAGGTGAAATAGAATGAGGAGGAGATAATAAGGGGAAAAAATAAGGGGAAATTAAGGAAGGAGAAGAAGGAATATGGCAGCGATAATAAGAAGGATAAAATATAAATGTATGTGAGAGAAGGCTCGTTGGACATGACAGAGTCAAGATTAGGCCGGTCGGTAGTTCGAACATGAGAGATCCAATCAGGAAGCTAGCTTTGGAATCTAGAGTCGGGCATGAGTAGGAGATAGAGTTTGATCCAGCGAGTATTGGGGAAGAGAGATGTTTGAAATTTAATTTGTATTTTAAAGATTTTTCTTCAAGTATTTATGAATTTTGGAAAATCTACCCAAATATAGGCATTAAATTTAGGGTTTATTAATTAAGTGACCTAATGAAATCCCATTAATGTGAAATGAATTCCTTTGGTTGATTATGTTACTATGCATGCTAGGTTAGAGTTTCTTCTCTATTAAATTTCATGGGAATATCTTAGAATTTTTCTAAGTTTTCTAGACTATACCCTAAGTTAATTTTTTTAAGTGTCTTTAGTATTCAATTGGGTTTGAAAATGATTGGGTCTAACCCTTGCATTAATGTAAACATTCCATAAGACTCTTGGTACCTAATTCTATAAGTATTAGATGAATTAAATTCCCAAAGTTTAGGTCAAATAATAACCTATTATTAGGGAAATTCAATTATAAAGCTGAGGGTTATCCCCAAGCCTAGTGAAACATCCCCTAGTTCACCCAGTCTAATGATGAACCCTAGATGGATATTAATTATAAAATAATAATTAATAAATATTGGAATTTTAAACATAAAATACTCTCAAAACTTTAGTCACCATGCTCTAAAATCCATTTTAAATTAATGAAGTCATCACTTTGTTTCCATAAATCCCATGATCTTAAAAATTGGTTAAGTGATTGATTTAATATGATTTATTAAAGCTATGGTATTTAGAATGAGTTTATAAATAATTTTATCACATGAAGGGGAAACCATTCCACATAGCAGAGTTGGATTGGAACACATGGGAGGTCGCAGTCAGCTAAGTAAGCAAACTACCACATCGGCATCCTCAATATTGGTTAAATGTGTGCAATTTGGATGAGCATCTTAGATGAAATTGGATGAGTGATTATCAATTCTGCAATATTCTACGAAAAAATTATGTATCATTTATTATGTTTAAAATCAGTATAAATGTGTTGTTTGAGTTATGTTCAAAAAAATTCATAAGTAATGAATATCATCGCATCACCCACACATTTAGTAAGTAGATTAGACATCAACAACACCCAACACCTAATTTGAACATTACAGTTCAAGCCTCTCAAAATTTTTTTGAAAGTTAGCACCCTGATGGAGATCATGTTAGTGCCATAGGGCTTTACAATGTTACTGCACTAGAAATAAGCACTGCAACACTAGAGGTTAAAAATGTTAATGCAAGAGCATTGATTATGGGAATGCCAAATTGTACTTGTAAGCACCATAATGCTCAAATTTTCTAGCATTATAATAGATAAAATGACAAATAATGGAACCTCACTAATTCAGATGTGTTTTTTTGCCTAATAATCATGCCAAGTTAACCTGGCACCACAGTAGAGCAAAAACAATTACACCGCGGTAATAGTTCAATTTACATCACTATAGCACAAATTTATCGAGTGCCATTTTGCATGTACCTATTTATATATAGGTATAAATAGTTTTTTAGTTATTTTATTTATGGGGTTATGTCATTTTCAGTGGAGTCTTGAACTTTGTAATGTCTTATAATAATTCTCCCTTACAGTAAAGTTTAAGGGAGGCTAGGGAAGTGTAATATACCTTATTTTCAGAGATCTTAGCCTCAATCGTGTAAGCAAATCTATTATGGGAAGGAGTGTGGAGAATATCAAGTAATCCTTCTTGGTGAAATTTTTCTTATTCATTTTATTGTATATATTTATTATGTATAAATTTAATATGATTTTGCTTTCTTTGTTGTCCATGTCTTGTTAAATCTCTAATTTTTTGTTAATGATTTAAATAGATAGTAAGTAATAATGTAAACACTTGCACTTTTATCTTTTTTTCAATATCTCTCATTCTTCATTAAATGCATAGATTGCTCATTTATGTAGTTAATATCTCGTATGATATTTAGCCTCAATGGAGGAATATTAGAATAAATAGGAGTAATGAAATGGATTTTTGGAATACATAGACATAAGTTGTTGAAATTTCTAGGCTTTATGGAGAAAATATATCTATAAGAAGGCCTTAAATTTTCCTTTTCATTCCTACTAGATTGACAAAGTTCTAGGGATGTATATGCTCTGATCAACATCTAAAATAAAGAGCAATATTTGGAAAACTATAATGTCTTCATTCATTAGTCCAACATATTTAATTTCCATTAGTATCAAATTTTCTTACAAGTTTTTACTACATGGGAAAAACTAAAAATATACATTTTTTACATTCAATAGGATAAATTGTACATTTAGATTAAAAAATAGTTGCTTGATTGTAATTAAGAATAATACTTTCACGTCAATTGACACTCTCCTCTATGACTTCATTATTTAATTCAACAAATATACTTAAGTTATTTAAGGGGTCTTTCACAAATTTTATATCAAAGAAAACCTTATCTCCACATCAATCAAAGTAAGCACCAACTAAAGCTCACATAAAAATTTTGGCATTGTTGTTGATGAAGTTATGTTTTACAAATTTACCTATCTTTTTAAAGCATGTGCATATTTAAACCTACTTGTATCCTTTATCTTTATTTTTGTTCTAAATGATTAAATTTTGAGAAAATCCAAAAAAATAATTTAGATTATTTAGCTTGAGATTTCTTTTTTCAATTGTTTAGTAGATTTAGTAATAAGCCCTTGTTGTTTAACCAAGAAATCAAAAGGACCATTACAAAATTTTTAAAAAATATAAAGATTTAAGAGATATCTGACTAGTGTATGATCAAGACTATTTTAGACCTCTTATATAATGTGCTATCCTTGTAGTACAAGGAATCCATCAGAGTATCAATAGACCTACTATCTAAGTTAATAACTTTGAATTGAAAATTGTCAAAACTCAAATGGTTCAAAATTTCTAGTTTGGGGTAATTTCTCTCTCGAAGATCTCAACTTATATTTTGCAAGTTTTATTGAAATCTAAACAATATTTAAGTATAATGGTGTTAGTGATAAGGCCATTAGACTTCGATTGTATCAATTTTCTCTAAGGGATAAAGCTAATATGTGGTTGAATTATTTGCTCTAAGCTCTATAACTATTTTGAAAGAGTTGGTACACAATTTTATAGTTAAGTATTTCTCACCATTAAAAAAAAAACTACCAAATATAAAATTATATCACATCTTTTTCCCAGTTTGAGGGAGAATAAATTTATGAAAGTTAGGAGAGATTTTAGGGAATGTTTAAAATATTCCATAATCATGCTTTAGCTGATTAGTTAGTTATTCAAATATTTTATAATGGAATTTTAGGATCCCTTATGTTTAATGTGTTGGAGGATCTTTATAGATGTTGTTGAATGGAGGATTTTTATTGTTTAAGCCATTTGGGGAGACAAATGAAGTAATTAAGAAAATTGCTACTAATAATTTTTCAATGGCCCTCTAATAAAGTGAATCCTAAGAGAGTAGTTGGAGTTTATGAATAATATGGTTTATCAATTCTTTATACACATGTAGCTATAATTTCCAAAAAGTTAGATAATATTTGAGTTAGTTCTAGATCAATATCATTTATGCAATTGAAAGAGGATAATAGAAATTCTATTGATGATGATAATGCTCATGGAATTGAAAATATGAATTTTAATGGAAGACAAATAATCTTTGTTAAATACATACAAAACAGTTTAGAGGAACCACCATAATTTTAGTTGGTCTAATAATATTGGTGGTAATAATCAATGGAATACAAGTAAATCTAATCAAGGAGAAAATTATTATTTGCTTCACTAACCTATCAAAAATCATAGACCTTCAATCCCCTAGGGTTTAATTAAAGCAATCATTTCAAAGAAAAAAAATTACCATTTGAAGAAGTTGTGATTCAATTAAGAACTTAGTTGCAAAGGCAAGCTGCTTCTATTAAAATTAACTCAATTAGGCCAGCCTACAATCTCTTTTAGTAGTAAAACCTTGTCCATAACTTGTAATATTAAAGTTAACCCTAACGAGAAAGAGAAAGATCTTAGTGGAAATCACTTATGAAGTGGTAGTGATGAACACCATCAAAAATGTTATATTTAGGTAAGTTTAGCTAAATATTATAAATTTAGCATTATATTGGGAGGCAACCCAATTGTATTATGCTTTTTTTTTTTTGTTATGTTTTATGTTGTATGTCTTTCCTTTTATGATTTGTAATATATGTTATGTGAATTTGGTGTATTATTTGTATAACTTATTTATACATATTTTGACAAAGTTATGAATATTTTTTTTTAGAAACATTTAATGTGCTAAAATTGAAGTAGCATAGAAGCATTATCATTTGAAGCACCACAACATTCAAATGATAAGCAAAACAACATCCAAAAACAACTTTACAATATTGATGTCTCAAGGAATATTATTAGATTACTCAACCACGTGTTATTTCTTTAAACACTTTAGTACTTATTTACCAAATTGAGCACTTCAATACCACTATCTCAAGCACTGTAGCATTAGTCCTTTATCTGTATAATGAAAATGGCAAAGAAATTGAATAATCCACACTTTCATAACTTTTTCATTATACCACTTTATTGAGCACATCACTACTATTGCCAGCACCACAACATAATTCAAAATAATTATTATTGTAGTTAGAGCACCACAACGGTAGTCTTTAGCAGTGCTGCAGTATTCACACATGTTACACACTACATCGATTGTGTAGTAAAAAAGATAACGCATCATTTTCTAATAATAACAACTTTGTCCGATGTATCCTATACAACTATAACATCTGCTTGTTTGAATTTTGTTTTTTTTTTCCTCAGCCTTGTAGCACTGATAGCTTTAGCATTATTGTGCTATGGTTGTTTATAAATAGGAACAAATTTTTAGAATAGTTTCACTCCATTGTAGTTATCTTTCTTTCCTCGAGTTTTACATTTGTTGTATTTTTCTGTGTGTAAGAGAGAAATGGACCTTATGATTTTTAGAAAGAATCATGCCTCTTCATCCTTTAACAAAAGTAGATTCATATCCAATGAGGTTGAGTAGTGTCATATCTTGAATGTAGTAATCAAGTAGTTGATAACATAGTGCGACTTTCAAAGCCAAGTGCTGTAAATATGCAAACTATTATGAACCATGGTTGGCAATGATTTTGTGAGGAGCCTCATGTTGCTATTATTAATATTTTTGGGATTTTTTTTGTCAAATTGGAAGAAGGCATTAGATAATAAGTGTTATGTGAGAGGTAAGTGGGTGCCTTTAAACTTTATTGCTATCAACCGCCTTTACAAATTTCTTGATTTTGAATTTCATAAGTACACCCAATTTAGTATACCACCTTATGACCCTAACGAGTTATTAATAATTTTGTTTGGATCCAATAGTGGAGCTAGTTGGAACAAGAAAGAGAATTAAATTGTCAATTTTCCTGAATCTTTTATGACCCAAACTTTTAAAGATTGGCATTATTTTATTTCTGCTCATCTTTAGCTAAGAAAAAATATTAGTAAGGAGACTAAGGACTGAGCCATACTTAATTAGAATTAAGACCATCATTTTCCTATTTCTATCCTCACTAGAAGGAAAATAGAAAGCTTTAAAAAATCAGCAGAAGTTGATGATGAGGGAGATCCTAGTAAGCCTAGGGTAATAGGTAGGCCTGGCAATTATAGGCATTCTAGGACTCCTATGTCTTTTAGAGAGTAAGTGGCTGACTTGAAATGCTTGATGGATGGGTGCTAGATTTCTATGATGATATGAAGCAGTGGTAAGATGACATGAAGATGAGGGTTTTCCATTATATCAACCATCAAGAGAAGAACAATAATTATACTATTGAATTCAATAATGTTTTTGTTGGTATATTTAGGTGTAGTCCATTTGTTGAGAACCTTGATTAGTTGTAGTTCCCTCCTTTTCCACATACAATCCTTTTGTTTGGCACCCATCAGTTAGAGATAATTATGTCGATGGTGCTGAGGAAAACCCTGATTCTAGTTGATGTTGATTGCTATTATTTTCTTTTATTTGGTTATTCTTTACAAGCATTTTAAGAGATGGGGGGAGAGAGAGAGAGAGAGAGAGAGAGAGAGAGAGAGAGAGAGAGAGATTGTTTGATAAATGTAGTTACTTTTTGTTGTTATTTTTTTAATTATTATTTTTTTCATTTCTTTTTCTTGGGGGGGCAAGGAATCCCATAATCCCATAATGATGTGAGTTGTTTTTTTTTTTTTTTTGTTATATTGAGTTGTGATTGTTAGTTGTTATTCATATAATTATGGTGACCATATGTAATGCATGGAGAAGGATTAGGGGCAGTGCTTTAGGCACTCGTTATCTTTGTTATTTCTAGTAGTTTGTATTTAATGCCTTGATCTTTTAATAATTCAATGAAAAGGCATGTTATTTTATGTTCAGCTTTTACTTGTTCTATTACACTTTTTTGTTGTGTTGCTTACATTTAATTTACGTTTTTTTATGCTTAACTATTGAGTCTAGTCCTCTATATAACGCTTGTACACGGATTGCTTATTTAGCTAGAATATAAATGATAAATAAAAAATATGTAAAATTAAGATAATAATAAAAGCCTTGATGATAGCTTAAATGAACACTGTATAATAAATCATTTTTAGGAAATCTTAAAAATTAACTAATATAGGTCACTTAAGCTAATAACTTGTTCTGACCTTAGAAGATTGACTATTGACTTGAAGAATGAATAATTGAGTTAATAAAAAAGTAGTGGACAACTTCAATTAGAAAGATCATAGTAAACATATATATGCAATTTGGAATCTTATTAAAATCCTTAAATTAAATCAATTAGGGTTGTAGAAGGATGGAATCTAAACTAAAATTTATAATCATTAATATGTACTTCATAGGTATAAAAAAATAATAAACAATATGAAAAATCATTTAAAGAAATGTGAAAAAAGGAGAAAAAAGTTGAGTGTATTAAAAAATTGATATATTTTAAAGCTCAAGTAAAAAGACACCCAATTACTTAAATCTAATAGGATTTGGTAAGTGAAGTAATACATATGATTATCCACTAATAAACTTCTAAATTTAATTGCAATCACAACTAATTCTTAAATAATACATTATGCTTTCTAAGATCAGAAGTCAATCTTTCAGGCATACTCGGAGTTGATAAGTTTAACATAAAAAATAACAAGGGAGACAATTGGGATAATTATTATGACCTTTTAAATTAGAATTATAATTTTTTCCATCCAAAATGTCTTCTATATTGTGTTATATTATCTTACATTTTAATAATTTTAAATTATCAATTTTTACTTTGGTTACTAAGTAAATCAATAGGTAATTTCACCTTTGCTTGAGAACAAGCAAGATTTTAAGTTGGGAGAAAATTTATTAAATGTAACTTATGCATTATTTGTTTTGTTTAAAATTAGCATAATTGTGATGTTTGAGTTAGGTTTATGCATAAAATATTCAAGAGAATGTAAAGTTCATAAGTGTTGAGCAACACTGTAACGCCCACTTGTTTAGCACTACATTGTGGACACCTACAACACCCTAGTGCCTAATTTGAACATTATAGTGCCGACCTCTCATAAATTTTAGGAAGTCTCAACACCTCAGTAGAGATCTTGTCAGCACCACAAGGCTTCACAGCATAATAATGACATAAATAAGCATTGCAGCATTAGAGGCTCAAAAATTTAAACCTTAGAATGCCAAGCATTGGAACACTGTAGTGCCAAATTGAACTTTCAAGTGCCACAATGTTCAAATTTTCTAGCTTTAAAGTGGAGAAGCTGCTAACATAAGGAGCCATGCCAACTTAGCCAAAAGATGCATTGAATCTAATTACCATACCAGGTTATCCCAGTGGCCCAATGGAGGAAAAATTACAGTGCTGGGGTGCTAGTTATATTTGTACCACCAGAGCAGTTACTTATCAAGTGAAGTGGTGCCTGTACCCATTCCTATACATGTATAAATAGTTTTTTAGTTATTTTATTTATGTTGTTCTATCATTTTTAGTGGAGTATTGTATTTTTTAACGTCTTCTTCTAGTTCCCCCTTAGAGAAAGTGCAAGATATTTTCTTTAGGGAGACCGTAGCCTTAATTAAGCAAGGAAATATATTATGGGGAGAAGTAGTGTAAAGAATATCAATTATCCCTTTAAGTTGAAAATCAAGTTTGAATGCTGTTTAGAATAAGAATTATAGAGGAAAAATAGAGATACCACTAGATAGAGTGCTTTGGAATAATAATAGTAAATTCTCATAATCATTATTTAGTAGACTTTCTTAAATTAGTTATTACTTAGAGCATATACATTCGTATATCTCTATCAAGCTTTTTAGGTTATAAAGAAAAGTTTATAGTCATCCTATATTTATTTTATTTCCATAGAACCTAGAACACTAAATAATCTATGTTTAGACATGCAAGAGTTTCATTCCAATACTCAAAATTATTCAAATATTCATCCATCGAGGCAATATATCATACTAGGTTTTAACTCTTCCCATGGATGCTTCCTAGATTAAATCAAGAGCGAGAGATATTGAAAATAACCATTAATAATTTAAAGCATAATAGTCTACATTCGTAATTACTTTGGTTTTAATAGTATTAGTCTAAAACTATGAGTTTAACCAGCCATAAAATTAATATAAAACAACAAAAATTCTATTACTTGCACAAAAAAGATAGTACAAATAAAATAGAGTAAAAAAATTTCACCTAAAATAAAAGATCCCAAACCAAATGGTAGATGAATGCTTTCCAAATTTATTCTCCCCATATAACATTGCTCTCCATACTTCATTCCTCTCTCTCAAGGCTTTCTTGCATATTACAATGTTAGCTAGCCACTCTAAAGTATGTTCTAACTCTCACTTGGCATATCCTATAAGAAATCTATTAAAAATTATAACACACTTAACCAAAAAAAAAAAACTATTTATACTTATTACATAATAACAGAAGTGCCACACACTCGACATAGTGGCTCCTGACATTATAATATGAACTAGCACCATAATGCTACTAAGTAAGCTCTGAGGTTGGAATGTCCTAACATGGATATTGGATGAATCAGCTCCTTGCTTGGTTGATTCAATGAAGCTCCATATTTCATTAATTCATTTACCATAATGCTGTAAAGTTGAGCATTACAGCACCTAAATGTGTCATAAAGCTTGAAAACATTATGTATTTTTGCAATCTAGCAGTCAATTTCAAGAGACTGTGTTGCTATGATTCCCTAAACTAGTATTGTGGTATTATGAAGTGCTACAGAGCTGAGTTTTATTTGCTAGGGTACTGAATTAATTACAATTTATCCTAAGGCTATGACACTATAATATTTTTTTTTGAAGGAAAATGCAAATTGCATTAATAATAACAAAAAACTTATTACAAACTACTAAGTGATAGTATTTCTATCACAATCCTCCTTTAACAATAAAATAAAAGGAGTAATATTATTGCTAGCCAAATCATCCCAAAAGAAATCTCCTAATAAGGCAAGGTTAGCACAATAATCGGCTAACTTATTACATTTCCTATTAACAAAATTGAAAATTAAATTTTCAAAACCCTCCAAGAAGGACAAGTCTTCCCAATCTTCATTATAAGCATTTCGGTCAACCATATGTACTGAACTCTGTAAATGATTAATGATATTAGAGTTATCTCCTTCAACTATTATCCCTTTAGCATCCAACATCCACTCCATGATAATTTTCTTCAATGAACAAAAAGCCATCAATTCCAATGTTCCACTATCCCAATGGATTCAATTAAGTCCAAAAGATAGTAAGAATCTACCTTTAGAATCTCTGAAAACTCCACCAATTCCACCATTATTAGCTTTAGATAGAGATGCATCAATGTTTACCTTAATGCATCACGGTGGAGGAGGATGCTAATAAATGGATAGCTGATTAGGATGGTTAGCACCCCAGTGGTCCAAGAATAGATTAGTATTAGAATTTGATGCATAACTAATAGCATTAGAAGCAATAAAACTTATGTTGTATTTGTTGTCTTCATGCTTGCATTTCTTCCTGCTTTTCCATGAAAAAAATACCATAGAACAATACATTTTTCCATAAAAGGATTTACCGAAGATAGCAACTTCAAGTTTGATTTGCAGTCACTGATTGATAAGAAGCCTGGCACCAGAAATCCCCATTTCTTTAGCAACTGAGCAACTTATTTGATTTTTACGCAGCTCACCATTACATGCTCAGTATTTTCTACTTCGTTACATCCCCTAGGACAAAGATTATGTCCCAACAATCTTCCGTGCATCAGATATTCATTAGTTGGGATAGCATCGTTAAAAAGACGCCATCTAAAACATTCCACTCTTGGAGCAAGGTGCAAATTTTTTAACCAATCTGCATACTCTACCATACATCCATCATCCTCCATAGAAGAAGATGCCAAAGCTTCTATATTTCTACTGGAAAACTTCTTCAAAAATTCCAAACGATCACCTTCTAGATGAGAAAATATTTGTATTTACAAGATAATCTCAACTAAGGCAATACCAAAGTACTCTTTAAGATTCTCCTTATTCCAATTTCCATCAGTTATGAAGTGATCAACTGATGGAAACTCATAATCCCCAACCACAATAAATGTAGGCCAGTAATTAGAATTTTATCTAAAATCCATACATCTCTCAAGGTATTAATAGATGTACCTGAGGCGATTTTCCATCAAGTGATAGGAAGAAGAGAATTAGCTCCATTTGATAAAATCTTCCAAGTAGAAAATCTATTCTTCTTAAATGCCGCATTCCCCAAATCAGCTCCATATTTTGCAATCAAAGATTTAATGAGCAATGAATCTTCTTTCTTTATGTAGCTCCAAGCAATTTTCGCTCTCACTGGCCCAACCATCGCTACTGCCGAATGAATTTCTTGCCCTCCTTTTTTCCATGTTTTACACAGATTATCCCAAGCCATATAATTCAACCCGTGTCTCCCTCCTTGCTTGTCCCATATAAAATTTCTACAACCTTTATCCAACTCTTTTAACACACTGAGAGGTATTAAAGAGTGAGCTGAAAAAAAAAAATTGGAAGAGCTAGCAAGATAGTTTTTACCAATAATATTCTTCCAGGTAATGAAATAAACTGGTTTCCCCAAATGTTGAGCTTGTTAGTAGCTTTCTCAAATAAGCTATTAAAATCTGATGCAACTAATCTTCTCAAGACCAATTTTATTCCAAGGTAGTTCAGTTCATTGCTCACTTTGTAAGCCCATATTTTTGAAATAACTTTCACCTTATTCCGGTTCACAGCTTTTCCACAAACAATAGCAGATTTTTGCTTGTTCACCATTTGCCCAGTCCAGCTACAATAGTCCAGTATAATTATTCTCATCTTCTTCATGCTTCTCACCTTTGCTTCTAAAAATAGGAGAATGTCATCCGCAAAAAATAAATGGGAGATTTAGGACCATTTGGAACAACCATGATTCCCAAATTCCTACCTTTGTGGCTTTAAGCGTTAGACAAGAGTTGAGAGCATAGGATAAATAAATAAGGAGATAAAGGACAACCCTGTCTAAATCCACAATTTGCTTTAATCCCATTCGAGATATACCATTGATCATAATAAAAAATTCTGGATTTTCCACACATTCCACAAGGAGATTTGAAAACTTTGTTGGAAACCCAAAGTATTTCAAAACCTTCCTTAGAGTATCCCAAGCCATACTATCGTATGCTTGTTCCATATCTAGTTTAATTGCCACCAATCCTTTTTTTGCTTTTGAGAATCTCATTTTATTAAAAAGTTCTTGAGCCAGAAGAGCATGATTTGTTAAAGATCTACCTTTAATGAAAGCTACTTGTTCTTCCGAAATCAAACCATGGAAGACCTTCAAAAGCCTATTGAGCAACAATTTAGCAATAATTTTATACACTGAAACACATAAACTGATAGGATAATAGTTTGAGGGGTATATCGGATTCATCACTTTAGGAATTAAAATTACTAAATCTTCCTTCCATTTTGGATCGAGCTTCCCTGTTTCCAGAAAATGTAGGATCGCAAGCCATGTGTCTTTGCCAATTATTCTCCAATAATTCTTGATAAACGAATAAGTGATTCCATCTGCACCAGGAGAGATGTTGTTACCAAGAATTTTCACCACCAAATCCACTTCTTCAAATGAGAACTGGGCCTCGAGATGATTAACATATGCTTCTATTAATGTTTTCAAAGCCAGCGGCCAATTATCCAAGCAGTATTTTCTCCTTCTCCACTTCATATTGAAAAAAATCATAGAATTTTTTTTCAATTTCATTCTTTGTTGACCTCAACAGCAAGATTAAAATCAAGGGAGAAGAGAAAATCAAAATCAAGAAAAAATCCACGTAATCCTGAAATCCTGCCAAAAAAGAGGAAGAAATCCCACTAACCTACAGAATGGCGCCGCTCCAGTGGGTTCTCCGCGATTTCTGTAGAAATCCCGCTGAATCATGCTTTTTTTGCGTCTTTAAATAGAAGCTGAAGCCTCTTCTTCTTATCTCTTCTCCATCGCAAGCCTCTTTTCCTGCTCTCGACTTCCTCCCTCTCCTTCTCTATCTGATCCCTCTCTCCCATTGGCACCTTCCACGCAAGCCTCCGACGCCGAAGCCGAGCGCACGAAAGCCCTACGCCAGTCTTTCTCCCCATCAAACTGAACCTCAAACTCATCTAACCGCTGAAGCCTTACCCGACCCCACGCAAACCTCCATACTCCCTTTGCTCCTTTCGGTCCAGAGAGAGAGAGAGAGAGAGAGAGAGGTAGATCTCCCTACCTGAAGCCAAAATCCCAAAGCTTTACCTCCCAGGCCGAACGAAAGCCATGATCCGATCTTCACTCATGACCTCCCCTTTTCGAGACCCTACAGCCGACCGAACTTCAACCCATGACACCACTCCACTCCTACCCTAGCCCGATCCTAGCCTCTTTTACATATACCTGAACCCACTCATCTACTAGACTCCACCTATTTCTAACCTAGCCGCAAGCCAATATTGCCCTATCCGACTCTTGTTTATACCCAAGGCTTTTAGTTATTAAAAAAGAAAGGGAAGAAAAGAAAGAAAAAGAAAAAAATGTTGCTAGCCTCAATTTTCGTGCCAACCCCGCCAACATCGCCGAGATGCAAAGGTATAAACTCCTAAACCCTAAAACTTTGAGAATCCGCCTTCGATGCTAGCAATGCGACAAAACGACCACCTATACACCCTTTTTTTAGCAGGGTGGAAGTAAGTTCATCGCGGTGCTCTCGATGAATCGGGTGATCACCTACAGCCCCTTCATCGGAGCTCATAGCGCACCGAAAAACTGCCTATACACGTTTTTCTTAGATTCGTGGGATGAGAACCCGGTGTGATGCATACGATGAAGCGGGGATAGCCATAAGTACCCGCTTTCGGGGAAATAACTACTTTTTCCTTTGCAACCTTTGCAACAGGTACGGAAGACCCATACATGCTTTTCTTAGCACGGTGGGGGATCAAAAAATACACAGACTAGGTGTCCTTATCCGAGGACACCTACCATACACATTTTTCTTAGCGTAGTGGGAAAGGCCCAGTTTCCCATAGTTTGCACCTAAATGGGGGAGACTCCGGAAGGCTGCCAAAATTTTGGGTGAACACAATACTACACTTGGACTTGATTGAACTCAAAGGACAATCAAACTCAGACTCAAACTTGTGAACCTTTGAACTTGATTGAACATCCGCAGAGGACTTGTGAACTTGATCCAATTGACCTAAGCTAATTCAAACCTAAATGAACTTAAACTCAAGTGAATTTGAATAATACAAGAGAATTTGATTGAACTCAAAAAGAAAAAATGCAAAGAACTTTGACTTGAGATTGTAGTTTGGGACAACTACAAAGAACTTGAACTCTACAAGACAACAGGGGACTACTTGAACTCAAATGAGTTGAATAATAAACTAGAACTTGAACTCATCTTGGATATGAAGCAGAACTTGTAATTTGACTACAAAGATCCAGACTTTGAAAGTTAAATGTTTAAATCAAACAAAAAGAATACAAATGCTATTAAAACTTTGAATTGATCAAATGAACATCAACAATGAAATAGAGGACTTACAAAATTCAACATAACTTGAAGCATATTTGCAAGCAAGGATTGAATGAGAAATGACATTGATATACACTTGAGTTTGAATGATTGAACCTGGGCTTAAGTTTAGCTTGAGCTTGAAGCTCATTTGACTTAAGTAAGTCATGACTTGAATAATATAAAATGAAGGAGCAATAATGAAACTTCATTTGAGCAACAACACAATCAAATCTCATGACATAATGTGATGCTTTCAATTGATTTCTACACAACTTGCTTGCAAAGAGAGATCAACAAGATCTCCACCTATAAGTTATGGCATGAGATCTCCAATGAACGTCAAAGAATCATCATGAATTCCTAACCAAATGCAAATGAGTAATAATCCCCCTACAATCGTACACTAGAAGTTTATGGAAATGCATTCAAGTGAATAATGATGGACAAGTAGAGTTTGCAAGCAATGAATGGTGGAGATTATGGGGAATAAGAAAGTTCATATGAGAAAAATAATTGGAAGGGTTCTCCGATGAAAGCCAAAGGTTGTCATGTTAACATAAGCACTAATGATAATAAGCAAGGATGTTAAACTTGCTGTATGTATTGTAAGTGAACCTCAAGGACAGTGGAACTTCAAGGACACACGATGACATATCCACGAGCGATGTAGTGATACAATTATAGGTAAAGATTAAAAGATCTGCAATACATACAAGCTCTCTACAAAGACAAATGTACGTGTCACATGCCACTTATGGGTAGATGCATAAAGACTTCAGTAAATACAGTATCCTGTAGTCAATTTTAGTCTGTGAAGGAATACATCTACCTGCCTACTTGTAGTAGTTGCGGATGTACTACATGAGCCAAATACCATAATAAAGTGCATAGAGAATACAACAAGTGTAAGCGCCTACGACCAAAAATAGGAGATTCATTAATGCACTATAATCCACCTACAGAAAGCAATAAGTAGTGCACGACAATCAACCTGTATAATGTAGCAAACAACTATGATCCACAAGCTGCTACGCCACGCCACCGGATCTGCAACACTTATACATGCAGACATAAGACATCTATAATTTACAACGCCACGCCACTAGATCTGCAACTTCTATGCAAGAGGATAGAAGTCATCTACAAATGATTTTAAAGTACCTCTGCATGTACATTGTAGTTTGTATACACATAGGTACACAAAAGGGATAAATATAATCAAACATCAGCATGGGCCTTGACAAGCGTGTTATTGGTACATACGTGACGTCTAGGGATGCTGTGCGGGTCAATAAATTTGAACATGATCCTCCTAAGAAGGTAGATATGAGTCGATAAGGTTCTACAAATAATCATAAAATGCCCCCAAACACTCGCATGGGCCCCGACGAGCATGTTATTGGTACACACGTGACGTCTAGGAATGCTGTGCGGGTTAATAAGTGAATTCAAGTTCGAACCCGATCCTTCTATGCGGATCAATAGGAGTTGATAGGGTTCGAACTATCAAACAAATATATGACGGTGGTGACCGATGTATTTGTCTTAATATATTCATATTATGCCTTCAAGGCCTATAATAATATGAATTCACCAATAAAGGCACGAAACCTATGAAACTCGATCCCCTATCAAAAAATTGATAGGGTCGACACGGTTTAACCAAATGGAAATGATCCCAAACACCTCGATGATGATCGTGTTGAATCCAAATCTCAGATCTACAACACTTATACAGGTAGACAGAAGATGTCTACAATTTACAATGCCATTTCACTGAATCCACAACACTCATATAAGTGGACATAAGGCATGTTCAAATTCTCAAATGAAATATTATGTGCATTCAAATGACAGTTACTTGCACAATTACAAGTATTTCAAAGTATCCCTGTATGTGCACCGTAATTTGTATACACATAGGTACACCAAAAAAGTAAATATAATCACAACCGCAAGGGCCCTGGCCAGCATATTTTTATACACATAGGTACACGTGATATCTAGGGATGCTGCATGGGTTATTAAATTTGAACCTGATCCTCTTAAACAGGAAAAAAGGAGTCGACATGGTATAATTACAAAATGCCCCCAAATACCCGCATGGGCCCTAACGAGCGTGTTATTGGTACACACGTGATGTCTAGGGATGCTTTGCGGGTCAATAAGTGAATTCAAGTTCGAACCCGATTTTTCTATACGGATTAATAGAAGTTTGCAGGGTTCGAACCGTTAAACAAATATACGATTGTGGCAATCAATATGTTTGTTTTAATATATTCATATTAGGCCTTCAAAGCCTATAATTATATGAATTCACTAATAAAGGCATAAAGCCTACGAAACCTGATCTCCTGTTGGTAATCTGATAGGGTCGACAGGGTTAAATCAACAAAGAGAAATAACCCCTTACATCCCGATGATGATCGTGTTGAATGAAAATTTCAACCGAAGGGGTTAATTTTAAATGTTTTCAAATGCCATCTCAAATACCCAAAAAAATCCAAAACTCCACAAATGCTCAAAATCCAAAAAATCCCAAAATATTAAATATTTAAAATTGAAATAAATCTATTAACACTTAAAGCAAAATCCATCCACCCTCTGCAATAGTTTGTCGGGGTGGACAAATCAAAAATTTACTTCAGCTCACAAAGAGCTAATGTCTGGTCAATAAATATCACTAAGATCCATTCTCAAACAATCTCCTTCCAATAAAGACGTGGTATGTGTCCTCTAACCGATGGTTTTCCTATCAAATGGCACCGTAGGATAAACGGTTATGATCCGCGGCCCTCTGAACTGAGTGGTTTTACCGTCAAATGGCATCATGAAATACTGGTTATGGCCAGATCCAATACATTCCTTATTGACATCAAATCCTTGAGATATGAATCAATAGGATATGATCGATAAGGCACAAAGCCCTCTGTTAGCTAAGGTGGATTCAAATTTGTCCCCTTAGAAAAACATTCACCCTATGTCTATAAGGTACCCTTGGACGAAGCAACCCATGGCTGCCGACAAGGATCCTTCTGTCAGGTTGGGTGGACTACCTCCTCTGACTAAGTAGACCAGGGACCATGATGACCCGGGATGACGGAACCATGGGATCTTGATCAGGTCTATCATCGATTTCCCCACCACCCGCTTTAAGTGCATAATGGTGCAATTTCAAATTTTAAATATCAAATTTCTCAAATATTTCAACCCAATTTTCCCAAACTTCTAAACACTTCAAATCTCAATACCTAATATTGCTACGATATGCCAGATAACACGTATTACCTACGTATCTAATTAATGACTAGCCTTAATCGAAAGTTCTCTCTCATAATCGAGAGGGGTAATTAACTATAGGGGCTTGCGCCTATAGGAAAACCAGAACTCAGATCATAAAGTCCTCGTAAAATGAGGGCGAAATCTCTGGGTAGTGTCTTATCTACAAATCCATTTGCCTTCCAAAATTTACCCCAAAACTTATTTCGTTAAAACTCCCCCGCAAAAGAAAAAGCAAACAGTCGTGCGGAGGCTGGTGCCGAATTTTTGGAGCCCACAGTCTCCTCCACCAGCTCTCTGTCTTCATTTTTGAGTTGAAGTACCAAATTGCTTATCCTTCTACCATTAGCAAATGTATGAAAGAACTTCGAATTTGTATCAATCTCCTTTACCCATTTAATCTTCACTCTCTGTCTCCACCAAGTACTAAGCAGCGCTAGTGTGACATTAAATTCATGAGTTTTGGATCTCAATAAACTAAGTTTTTACTGGATAATCCTTGCCCTTGCACCTCTTCAAGCTGTAGCTTTGAGATGTCCTCCTCAAGTGATTCTTTTAACTTCATAAAATTTTTAACTTTGCTTTACTCTAGAAATACAGTGCTCTTAATACTCTTCTAAATTTAATATTTAGAACTTCCATTGGATTTCCTTTCACCGATCTATTCCAATTTTTCTTCACTATTGCAATTGATGCTGGATAAGAAGCCCATACATCCTCATATCTCAATATTTTTTTTTAATAACCGGTTCATTATACTTTTTAATGAGAATTGGACAATGGTCCGAAGCAATCTAGGCAAATGTCTCATGGATGCATTATGAATCTCATTCAAAGGATTACTATTCAACAAACTTCTGTCTAGCCTTTCCAGAATGCGAGCATTTCCATATTTTTTGTTACACCAAGGGAATTTGGGTCCTACCAACCTAATATCATGAAAATCATTTTTGGACATGAAAGCCTTCATTTCTTGCGGCCCTTTAGAAAAGTTGAACTTCTTGCCTCCCCTCTTCTCTTCTTGTGACAAAATGCAATTGAAGTCTCCTTCCACTACCATAGGAATATTTCTGTCACAGTTAGATTCCAAACAGTTCCACAAATTTCTTCTTATGTACAAATTTTTGTTGCCATACACCGTGGAGATCCTCCAAACACCTATGTTGATTATGTTCACATCCCCAATGACACATTGGGGAGAAGATTCCAATAATGAGAAAGAGACCAACTTCACCTTCCACAAAACCATGATTTCTCCAGAAGCACCATCCAAAGGATATAAATATAAATTCCAATCCTCACCCATAAATTTACTAATCTCCTGCTTATAAAAAGAAGAGATCTTTGTTTCCACAATTCCCACAAAAAAAAACATCCCACTTCTTAACAAACTCCTTTAAATAAAAAGAGGCCTCCCTCTTATTTCCCCCTCTACAATTCCAAAATGCTAGTGAAGTCATTTAGATATAGAGGGGGTAGGGCCCCCGCTCTTACCTCTTTTCATTCCCTCATATTTTTTAGACCTGGAAGAGTTGCTTAGAGGTCCCAGAGACTTAATTTCTTTAGTCAATTTCGGTTTGTCAACAGTAGTGTTGATAACCTCCATATTATTGTTTCGTATGCTAACCAGATCCAATTGGTTTTGACCAGTTTCCATCATATTCTCAGTACAGCTAGTAGAGGATTTTGAAACATTCTTCATAGCATCATTTTTAATAAATTCTCCATCCTCCTTTTCAGACTCCTCCCGATCATTGGATTCCTCATTTATAACAATTTTTTCCTCAGCAACAGTCTCCAGTAACTTAAACATATTTCCTTTGTGGAAATTTTAGAAATAATAGAGTTGGGATTCATACCATTCTCCAATGATGATTTCCTTGAAGTATCTTCAGAATAATCATGATTCAACCCATCTTTGATCAATTCAGTTTCCGTTCCAGTAGTGATTACATCCACCTTATCAAAAATTTTCTTCTTCAGTTGTAAGTTCTGCACCTCCTCCAGATCTTCCAGCCTACCCTCAGCAGTTAAAGGAACTTCCTTGTTCTTCATTGGCAAAGCAGCATCTCCATCAGTTTGGACTTTATTGACAGTCACTAAATTTTTTTTCTGAAAATATGTCAACCCTCTTTTTCTTATCCTATTGTTCACGTGAACCCAAGGGACATATTTTAATTCTTCCTCCTGAGTACAGTTCGCTGTTATTCCCAGATCGCTTCTTGTAATTCCAGTTTTTTCCGAAGAAGGATTTGACTTCTTTTAATTTGCAATGATTACTTAAGTGCCCGATCCTTCCACAATTGAAACAAAGTGATGAGATTTTTTCATATTCTACTTTTCGAAAAAAAAATTACCTTCAAGGCCATCCACCCACACTCCCAATGGCAGTTATTTGTCTAACTCCAGTCGGACGCAAACTCTAGCAAATTCTCTTCTTCCCCATTGGAACATATCACCATCGATCATAAGAGGTGCTCCAATTAATGAAGCAATCCTGGCAACATTAATTTTGTCGCAATAGTATAGAGGGAGATTAGGTATTCTTACCCACACCGGAGATGTTAGTCCCTTCAAGGATGTAGTGCAGAATTTCGGATTCCACTTGTCTAAACCAATAATGTGTCCATTAACAAACCACGTGCCTCCTGAAATTAGATTATCCATTGCTTCTTGTGAAAATAAAGAACACAACAACCATCCCGAACCAAGGATAGTTAGATGAAATTTTCCCAAACGATCCCATTGTCTTCTCAGTTCAGCTGCTATGATTTGCACCGGAATTTCTTTGCCGAATACCTTCACCACAATTGATTTTTGAAGCTTAGCCGCATTCTCCTTCATACTTGGCTTAAATAATTTGATAGCTTTCCCAACTTCTGACATGAAAGATTCTTCTGTTGGCAAATTCAGTTTTATATATGGGCGTTTAATCCACGGATTATTCTGAGATGGCTTTCTCGAGAAGGCTTTCTCCCATCAGATATCCTTTCTTCTTCATTCACTTTGTCATTCTCACAAATAGCAGGTGTGCATTCCATCTGTTTTTGAACTCAAGGGTCTCCCTTAGTAATTCCATCTGATTTGAACGTATTTCCAAATCTGTTCACATAAATCTTCATCCCAGATGAAGACGATTTGAAATCCTTCGACTTACGCTTCATCATTGAGTTTGGAGACTTAGGAATATAATCCATTGCCAATTGCTTCCCTTTTCCCAAAACTAGAGATGGAATCTGAATTTGAACCATTTCGGGTTCTTTTATCACCAAAGGTCTATTGCTTGTCGCTTTTCAATTTATCTAGTAATCTGAAATTGAATGATCAAGAAGTGGTTATGATTTTGAATTTTGAATTTCTCTCTCTCTCTCTCTTCAAACGGTGACACTATAATATTTGGGTCTACTATCAAAGTATTTATAATGCTGCAAGACTAATTATTTAGGTATTGTGATGGGGCATTATGTTTTCTATAAATTATCATAAAAATATATTTAGATGTTCTTTGATACAAAATTTATGAAAGCCCACTAAATACACAAGTATACATATCGAACAACATAATAAAGTGATAAAGAAGAGTGTAGATCCAATGAGGAACCATTTCACTTAATTGCAATTAAACTACTATTATTTAAAATGCTTAAGTTTTCTTTGATACTAATTGAAATAAACCATTTTGGGCTAATGATTGCAAAATAACATAGTTTAATTCATGAGAATCTCAAATTTTAATTTTGATTAGAGTATATGCATCACTAAATATTTGTTGAGTTCATAGGGGTGAAAAGGAGATTTTTAGGCCTTCCAACAACTATATTATATCCAAAGAGCCAAGAAAGTTTAACATCCTATATTTTGGTATGCCAATATTCTATTTTAATACTCCGAATTATTCCATTATTTCTCTATCTAGGCTACATATCATACTAGATATTAACTACACATATGGTCATTATATGCATTAAATAAAAATAGTAGATATTAAAAGAACCTATAAAATAATTTAAAAGCACAACATTATTCATAAGTACTTACTAAAGTGTTACATGAGAGCCAAAAGATGGTGATTTTGTCAGACATGGATAACAAAGGAAGAAAACACAATTTCATTTCATTCATATGTAAAAGATACAGGAGAATGAATTAGATAAATATCACGTAGAATGATCAATTGATATTCTCTACGCACCTTCTTCCAACAATAGAATTTATTTCACAAAACAGGCTCTAATCTCCCAAAAGAAAGTATCTTGCACTTTTTTAGCTTACCTTAGACTTTACTATAAGGGAGAACTAGAGGAAGAAAATAAAATGTATAAGACTTCACTAAAATGATACAACTCTCCACATAAAATAGCTAAAAAATTATTTATATAGGTGCAAAAATGGGTTTAGGCACTATGACACTCGAAAAGGTTGCACCAATTAAACTAGCACCTTCGCTATAATTTTGCTCCTGTTATTGTGCTGGGTTGACCTGGAATAGTTACTATGTAAACTGGTGCTTTTTATGGCTGAGTCAGCATACCTTTTCATTTTAACAACTACTCTGCTATGGTGCAGCAAAAGTTGAGCGTTGTGGTGCTTGAATATTTTATCATGCACTACGGTGTTTTAATGATCGACACTTTAATGATCTAATTTCTGAGACTCCACTATTATAGTGTTGATTTTTGGCACAAGGCACTGTAAATACCTATAGAGTTGACCTTGGCTCCACTGGGGTGCTAACTTTTTTTTAAAATTCATGAGAGGCCAGTATTGTAATGCAAAAATTAGGCACTGGGGTATTATAGATGTCCACGTTGTAGCACATATATATTGATTCAGGGCTATCTAATACTTATGAATTTTGCCTTCTTCTAAACATTTTATGAACAAATATAACTAAAATAACACATTTTTATTGAATTTTAAGCATAATAAATAGTACACAACTTACACTTATAAATTCCCCCTAGCATAAACTCTAGCTTTTCATCAAGCAATTGTGAAATTACCTATTGATTAACTTAATTGTCAAAGTAAAAATTGTTTATTTAAAATTATCAAAATATAGGGTAATACTGCACAGTAATGAAGTAATTTGGAATGAACAAAATTAAAATTCAAATTTGAAATGTCATAACAATTATCCCAATTAGTTACCCTTGTTATTATTTGTTTTGAATCTACTACTATAAGTGCCTATGCATATTATATTTTTGAATGTAGAAATGAATAGTACATTATTAGGAATTAGTTTTGTTTATAGTTAAATTGGATGTTCAATAGTGTATAAGTATATGTATTCATTCACTTATCTTATCCTATTAGAATTAAGTATTAGGATGCCTTTGAACTTGAGCTTCAATATATAAAAATTTTAGAATACATTTAACTATTTTCTTTTTTCATATTTCCTTATATGATTTTTCATAATTTTAACTTCTTTTTATACTTATGAAGTGCATATTAATAATTTTAAAAACTAATTTATCTTTGATCCTTCTACAATCCTAATTGATTTGATGTAAGGATTTAATGAAGTCATTAATTCCATATATATGTTTACTATGATCTTCCTAAGTTAAGCTACCCACTTCTTATCCTAAAAATAATTATTCATTATTTAATTCAGTAGCCAGTGTATAGTTTCTATGTTCAAAATAAGTCAATAGCTTAAGTGATATATATTAGTTAATTATTAAGATGTTCAAATTAAGAATTATTATATATTATTCATTTAGACTATCATCAAAGGTTTTATTACTATTTGAATTGTATATAATTTTTAATTATAATTTATATTCTAGCTAAATAAATAATCAAAGTTGAAGTGCTATGCATAAACAACTTTTAACAGTTAAGCATAATGGAATTTAAACAAAATGTAAACAATAGAAATAATACACTAGAAAAAGTAAAAACTTAACATAAAACAAAATGTATTTTTATTGAATAATAAAAAGCTCAAGACAATGAATGCAAACTACTAAAACTAATAAATAAAACAAGTGCCTATAGCACCAATCCTAATTCTTCTCTATACAATACATGTGGTAAATATTCTTATAAGAATAAAAACTAACAGCCACAACACAAGTCAATATTATAAAAATATCACATAAAATCATCACGGGATCCACCCAAGCAAAATAAATGAAAAATAAATAAAACAAAAAATAGTTACAAATAATAGTAGCTACATCTCTCTCTCTCTCCTCTCTCTCTCTCAAAAAGCTTGCCAACATTAACTTAAAAAATAACATCCATTAATACAATCAGAATTAGGGTCCTCCTCAGCATCATCGTAGTTATCATATCTATCCAGTGGGTGCCCAACAAAAGGATCATTAACAGGACTAGGACAGAACTGTAATTGATCAGGGTCCTCAACAAATGGACTACTCCTAAACATGCCATCTGAAACATTATTGAATTATGAAGTATATTTGTAATTCTTCTCTTGATGGTCCATGTAGTGAGTAACCCTCATCTTCATCTTACCACTCCTTAGAAGCATCACAGAAGTCTAGGACCATATCCATCTAGCTTCCTAAGTCAGCCGCCTTTTTTCCAAAAGACATAGGAGTCCTAGACTCCTACTATTACAAGGCTTACGTAGTACGTTAGGCTCAAAGGGACCTCCCACATCATCACCTCCTTCTAATTTTTTAAAGGTCTCTATTTTTCTTTTGGTAAATGTTGAAATAGGAAAAAAAAATTCTTCATTCTGATCACCCTCACACCAGTACTAACACATATGGAATATATAACAGAAGGATTCCCCAAGCCCACAAAAGTAGTACCATTGATAATGTTAGTCAAAGCATAACATAAAACATTTCCTACATCTATAGAGTAACCAACACAAATGGCATAACTATGCATGGATCGATTCGTGATTACCTCATTAATATTTTTTCTTGATAAGAGACAAGTAGAAATAAAATAATGCCAAGCTTTAGAAGTTTGTATTAGAAATGATACATGAAATCTGATAATGTTCTTCTCTCTCTTCATCCAACTAGCTCCATTATTATGTGCACACAAAACTCTTAATAACTCCTCATGATCAAAAGGTGCGAGGATAAAAGGGGTGTACTCAAAAAACTTAAAAAGTAGGATATTTGTAATGTTGATTGATAGCAACATAGTCAAAATCCACCCAGATAGTTCTCACATAACACTTATTAATTATGGCCTCCTTCCAATTTTTAAAATTTGTCTAACAAAATTATTAATAGCCATATGAGCGTCCTCACAAAATCTCTCCCAACCCTAGTTTACATTTTTTTTTAGTAACTACAGAACTAGGGCTTTGAATTTAATGCTATGAAATTAAATGCTTGCTTACTATGATTAATACATTAAGCTACTGAGCCTCAAAAGATGTGAATTTAACTTTATCAAAGGATGAGGAGGCACACTTCTTTCCAAGCATCTTAGGGGCCAATGCTCTCTTATATATAAGCAAAGATAACAAACACAGAGTGAGGAAAAAAGGTAAATGAAAATGCAATGAGATAAATTGTAAACATGAATTTTTATTCATAAATAATAATAGCCCAACAGCATTAAGGAGATCAATGTTGCGGAACTAAGAAAATATAAAATTACAAATAAGTGAAACTCATATGATGTAGAGGTGCATGATATTTGGAGCTATGGTGCTCACATAGAAAAATTAAGTGCTAGCATTTTGACTTGACAACCACTGAGGCATTTAGCACCTATAAACATGGTGGTGCTACTAAAGAACATCGTTTTTGAGTTTTAACTACAACTAATAATGATTTTGGCTACTGTTGCAACATTAGTAACAATGTTGTAGCGCTCAATGAATTTAGATTGTATGTAATAGAATAGGGATTATTTTGGTTTCCAATCAAAATCATATTTTCAATCCTGAGAGCATTTTTATCATCAATAGAATTTAAATTTTGCTTTTTCAATTATATAGTCAATCTTGATTTGAATTAACACCTATAGTATACAATTTCTTTAAATTTGCTTCAACTTGAATAATAAGAATTGATAAAGCATTTGATTCATAAACTCCAACTACTCTCTTATGGCTTACCTATCAAAAGGCTAGTAAAAATTATTTATAGTCATTTTCTTAATTAATTCAGATGGTTTCTTAAGAATTTAGTCATTAAAGATCCTCCAACTACTGCATATATGATCAACCTAAGGGATCCTACCAATCCACTAATAAAGTCTGAACCAACTAATTCGCTAAAGTGTAATATGGGGGGCATTTCCTAAGCATTTCCTTAATTCCCTTCCAACTTTAATTGATTGACAACCCTTCAAAAAGTATAAAAGATGTGATACCATTTTAATGTTTGGCAAATTTTAAAGGTGGGATATACTTAGATCAATAGGAATTTATGTGCCAACTCATTCTAAGTGGTTATAGATCTGGTGGCAAAGAATTCAACCATATTTTAGCTTTGTCCCAAAGAGAAAAGGGGAAAAATCTAAGACTCGTTGTATCATCACTAAAATCATTATAAGTAAATGTTACACAAATTGCCAAGAAACTAGCAAAGTATAAGTTGGGATCCTCAACTAGAGTTCACCCAAACTAAAAATTTTAAACCATCTAAATTATGGTAGGTTTTAGTTCAAAGTTATTAGCTTGGATAGTAAGTATATTTTTACTTTGGCATATTCCTTCTACTAAATGGTTAGCATACTCTCTCAGAGATCTAGAATGGAATTGATCTTGAACTGGGCTAGCATTCTCTCTAAGAGATCTAGAATGGAATTGATCTTTAAATGGGTCAGACATCTTAATAATCTTTATATTATTTTATATTTTTTTTATGGGTCATTTCTATTTTCTGATCAAACAATAATGGGTCCTTACTAGATCTACTATGCATGCAACAAACATGAAATAACTATAAAAAAAAATCGCAAACTAAATTATCAATGAAAAACTTATTTATCATTTAAAAATCTTATCAAATGATGTAAAAATAAAAATTGAAGAGTCTATATAAGCAATTTAAAGCATAAGAGACAATATTAGTAATTATTAGGTTTTTACTATTTTAATCAAAATTTATAAGTTTATTCGACCATAAAATAAAAATAGAACAAATAAAAAAGAGTAATAAGGTATCACCAAGAATGAAATATCCCAAATTGAGCAGCCAGATGAATCTTTTTGAAAGTGAATCTCCCCTTTTAACTTTTCTCTCCACATTTATTTCCTCTCTCAATGTTTACTTGATCACTACAATGTTAGCCAACCACTCTAAATTATGTACCTTACTCTCCCATAGCTTCTCCTCTAAGAAATCTATTTTATATGACAACACACTTCACAAAAAAATAGGAAAGTCATTTATACTTATTAAAGATTGACTCAGCTATCACGATGTCGAATATGGTGGTGTTGTAGCATTATAATATAAACTAGCACCTTGGAACTACTAAGTAGCCTCTATTATGTCATTAGAATGACCCTGCATAGCTATTGGATAAATAAACACGTCATTTTGTTGACTCAACATGGTTCTATATTTTGTCAACTACTTTACCATGGTGCTACAAAAGTTGAGCACTATGGTGCTTAAATGTGTTAAACAATGTGGTGGCATTCTATAGTTTGGCTCTTTGATGTTTAACTTTCTTAAGACTACAATGATGTGATTTCCTAATCTGGTGTTACGGTGCTGTGAAGCACTATAACATTGAACATTACTATTCCAAGGGACTAAATTAATTAACATTTTTTCTTGAGGCTCTAATACTACAATGTCTTAGTTTGGTGTTAGAGCATTGATAATGCTGTAGTGTTGATTATCTAGTCTCTACAGTGTTGGTCCAACACTTATAAAATTTTCTCCATTTCTAAGTCTTTCCTGCATAACATCAACTAAACATAACATTTTTATGAAAATTTAATATAAAAAAACATTACATAATTTTCACTTAACACCAAACTAGCCATGGGCTAGGTATAGGGGGTGCCAAGGTTGGTTTTGGAGTTAGATTAAGAAATTTAAATAGGTCGATGTGGGATGGAAGATTAAGTTTAGAGGGCTTTGACCATTTGAAGAAATTTGGCATTTTTCACTATGTTGACTAGTCAACTTGGTCAAGGTGATTAAGAGAGACTATGTTTTTCCCTATGTTGACCAGTCAACTTGGTCAAGGTGATTAGGGGAGACTATGGTAAGGTTTTAGGTTTTGGTTAGGTCTATTCCATAGAGTTTTGTTGAGTGGGTTTGGTGTTTGAATAAGGGAGATGTGCATATTTAGAGGGATTGACTAATTTAGGTGAGTTAACCCAGTCAACACACTATTGGTTCTCTCACCCATGCCTTGGGTTCACCTAGGATACTAGTGGAGTGACTTTGAGTGGTATGAGGGATTAAATTGATTATAATTAGTGGTTTAATACAAACTAACTTAGTTTGACTAGTTTTAGGTAAGCTGACCAAGTTAACATTTAATTGGGCCATATTGGACAAAATTGTTCAATCCATTAGGAGCTAAGTTTAAGATTATTTGGTGAATGTTTTAGGAGAATTGGGTCAATAATTATTCAATCAAGTAGTTTGATCAATTGGGTATGTTGGCTAGCTATACTAGGTCAAATGAGTCAGGCAGTAGCTTAAAAGATTAGTGTTCATAAATCTAATATAAGAGGCTCCTCATGATGTAGTTTGAAGAATGGATGGAATTAAGGAGTTACTGTATTGCACCAAGCAGTGTACTGTTATTGTTGATTATGATTTAGAGTTTGAGTTTTTGATTGACCTCAAGTAAAGGTCAGGTCAACAAATGGACACCTAATAGGTGCAACAAACAAAAAAAGTAAATCATATGTTATTGAATGAAGTGTTCAACTGAATAGAAGGTTTTTTTGGTGGTTGAAATTGAATCTAGATTGATTTGGAATTTATTTTAGTTACATTGAGATGGATATTTGAGAAGGAAATGATCCTACACAAGCTGATTTGAGTGGTTAAATTAGAATTATACCTAGAATCATATCCTTGATCAACCAATATTTAGCAGAATGGATGCTTCTAGCGAAACTTATATTATATTTATGAATGAAAAGTTTAAACTTGGATGGAATTTTGATCCCAAATAAGCAAATTTAGATGGTTAGATCAAGATAACTACCAGATCAGCTGGGATTTAAAATGAAAAAATGAAACTTAGGAAGCTTACACCCATTTTAAAGAATAAGATTTAAACTCCAATGGGATTTTAATCCCAAACAGGCATATTTTGATGGTTAGATAAGGAAAACTATCGATCAACCTAAATTCAAAAGGAAAAGTTGTTGCTAATTAAGTCTCACCAATCAAGGAGAATAAGATTTGAACTCAAATGGCCTGTCAATCCCAAAAAAGAAGATTTAAATGATTAGATCAGGATAACTACCTGATCAAATTGAATTAAAAAGGAAAGGATGTTACTAGGTAACTTACACCAATGATAGAGAATAAGATTTAAACTAAAATGGGATATCGATGCAAAATAAGTATATTTAGATGGTTAGATCAGAACAACAACAGGATCAACCAAAATGCAAAAGGAAAGGAAGCAGTTAGGTAACTTACACAAATCTTATAGAATAAGATTTAACCCTAAATGGGTTGTCGATCCCAAACCAATAGATTTAAATGGTTATATCGAGACAACTATCTAATCAACTAGAATTCAAAAAGAAAGGATCATACTAGCAAACTTATACCAATCTTAGGTAATAAAATTTGAACTTGAATAAATGTAGTCCTAAAATAGTAGATTTAGATAATTAGATAAGGATAACTACTAGATCAACAAGAATGTAAAAGGAAAGGATGTCACTAGGTAAATTAAACCATTTATAGAGAATAAGATTTAAAATTGAATGGGATGTTGATCCAAAACAAGTAGATTTGGAAGGTTAGATCACGATAACTACTTGATCAACTAGAATTTAAAAGGAAGGGATGCCACCAATCCTAAAGAATAATATTTGGACTCAAATGGGATATTGATTCTAAATAAGTAGATTTATATTGTTTGATCGGGATAAATACCCAATCAATCATAGCATATAGGATACCATGTTGAAAATGGGTTAAATCCTAACAACTATTTTTATATACATTAAAATTCTATCTAGAAATCGTATACCTAATTGATCAGCACTCTAAAGAAGAGTCATAATTAGAAGATCATTTCAATCCTTAAGAAAAGCCAAACTATCTCAAATGAGCTTTAAGGAATTTTATAAAAAATCCATTAGTTTTATTACCATCTTTTAGACCCAACTTGTTTATATAAATTTAATTGTACTTGAAATTTAAACTTCTTTTTTTTTTTAATTTATTTTAAAAGTTCATCTATTATACTTCTTGAGTTACCATCCATTGATAGTTGACATGGGATGAACCCTTTTACAATCAACCAACTGATAATAACCTCCTTGGTAGATTTTTTCTTCCATGATTAGACCTTCCGACATATTTTTTAATTTGCCGCCTATCTTTAGATGGGCCAAAATTAGTCTTCACAAAACAAGGACACAATCTCCTACTTGGAAAGTTCTTAAACAAACCAATTTGTCATGAGCATGAATCATTCTTTTAGCTTTATATAACTTGAGGTTTTATTGTGCTTTTAGTTGCTTTCATTATAGACCTTCAAGATCCTCAAATTAGGGTTTAGTGTTTTGTTCTAATGTTATATTATAGTTTACTACAATTTTGAGTGAAGATAGTTGTGCCTCTAAAAGAATAATAGCTTTTACACCAAAGACTAAACATAGGGCATAGATTGAGTTGGAGTTCTATAAGTGGTTCGATATGTCCACAAAGCTTCAACAAATATTTAATTCCATTGATGCTTATTCTTATATAAGGTTTTCTTTAAGATAAACAAAAGTTTTATTGAAGGCTTCAACCTATCTATTTATCCGAGGGTAATAAATAGTTGAGTATCTCCAATCAATATTGTGACATCTAGTAAAGCTTTTATTTTAGTACTCGTAAATGAAGGATCTTTATGGATATAATTCTATAAGGAACACAAAAGCAATACATGACATGGTCTTTGAAATAGCTTAGAATATGATGTGCTTTAACCAATTTCAACAAAACTGCTTCTATCATCTTATAGAAGTGATTTGCAGTTCCTAATATAAATCTATAACCTCTAGAAGAAGATAGATAAATCATACCTTTTATGTTCATACCTTAGCTTTTAAAATGCCACGAAGAAATTATTAGATATATGGTATTGGGTTGTTGATGTAAGACTACACCACGCTCAAGACACTGATGATAATATCATGTAACATTCTGGTAGTAATATATCTTTGACTGCCAATATTATCTCATTTGTTTGATTTTCATCTTCATCTTTAATCAAGATTGATGTGCACCACATAATCTATCATGTACTTCCTCTACAATCTTTTACACATCTAATTTATCTAAACACTGTGACCACATCTTATTAGATGATCATTAGTACATACTGTTATTGATTAAGGCATAGGAAAGTGATATTCTTGTTGTTTGATTATATATTGATTTATCATGAGAGAGTTTGTTTTATTGCAAGTATTAGATGAAGGGTTTTTCCAATCCACCGTTTTCACATCTAGTGCAAAAAAATATTTCACCTTAGTTTTAGATTTTTTATTAATATACTGAATGTCTATAGATAATAATGTTTGATGATCTTGTACTTCAACTATAATTAAATCTTCTTTTGATCCAACTAATAGTTTTAGCTAGTTTTGCTATGGCATCCCTCACAGAGTTCTTTTCATGAGGAATCCTATATAAAGTTACAAATAAGATTTATCTGATAAGATATATTATTAACTGATAATAAAGAATCAAACTTTTCTTTAGCACTCTACAAATACTAAATAATTGATTGATCAGTAACTGTGAATTTGTTAAAACTTTGATATCTTTGATTTAATTTAAGATTATTAATTCCAATTTGGTTATCAATGTCTCATACTCACCTGTATTGTTTACACAGGATTTTATACTAGACCTTCATTTGGAGTGACAAACATTAATTATGCTAATTCTAGCTTTCCCTAGGGAATAGTCATGCACCTTACTAAATAGAGTAAGCCCCATCAAAATAGAATTCCCAAGTAGATTTGTATTTAGTTCTAATTTCATTGTTTATTCACCTAGAAATTCATCATTTATCGAATAATCATCCTATATATGATGAGGCGCTAAGATATCTACAACAGCTTATCCTTTCGTAAAATGTAGGGGAATGAATGTGATATTACTCTATGATAGGATCATTGACCACTAGGCCAATATTTTTGATAACATCAAATAAGTCATCAAATATTACAGTGGATAATAGATTTACTTTATGAGATAGCACATAGTGCCTTAAATATTGGCAGTAAAGATTAGGATAAAATAATATCTTTTCAATTAGTAGATAGTTTATTTCATATGGAAGTAAATGTCTACATAGATAGCAAAGTGCATTCTATTTGGCCTCCTCAAACCTAAGCTAATAAGGTCTCAAGAGATTCACTTAAAGTTATTGTATAAATAACTAATGGCTTATCAGGATAGCGGTAGTGAAGACAGAAGGAATTGTTAAATACTACTTTATATTGTAAAATACATTCTTGCAAATTTTAACCCACTAAAACAAATGGCTTTCCTAAATAGAGCTATAAATGGTTGAGATTTTCCTAAAACATTTGATATGAATCTTGTATGATATGCTAATCGACCTTAGAAAGTTCTCGATTTGGTGAGACTTTTTGGTGGTGGCAATTTAAATATTATGTTAGTTCTATTATGATCGATTTTAATTCTGTGGTGGTGGACTATAAAAGCTAAAAATATTTCCTAAGGTGATGTTGAAAGTACACTTTAGAGGGTTAATTTTTAAATTATATTATCATAATCTTTATAAAACAATTATAAGGTTATATAAATTAAAATATCTTTCCAAAATTTTAATGAGGATTTCATTGATAGGTTGCTCAAGCAGTCTTTAATCTAAATGGCATAAGTTTGTAGTAGTAGACGCCCATCTGTGTTATGAAAGTTGTATATTTTTCATCTTCAGGAACCACTTTGGTTTGTTTATATCTAGATAGTCATTAATAAAGGAAAATATTGAATGCGAGCAAGAAATATCAACAATAAGTTTCAGTGTAGGAAGCAGAAGATCATTATAAAATTGGCTTTATTTAAGTCTTTGTAATTTTTTTTTTAAACTTGAAAATTGCATTAATAAAAAACCTAATACAAACTACTGAAATGAATAAATTCTGTCACATTCCACATTTAACAAGGAAATAAAAGAAGTAACATTATTACGACCAATATCATCCCAAAAGAAATCACAAAAAATACCGAGGTTATTAGACAAATCAGCTAACTTATTACAGTTTCTTGTAGTAAAATGAAATCAAACTTGATTGAACTTTTTTAAAAAAGAAAATTCTTTCTCCCAAATGTTTTCTTTCTTCAATTTGCCTTTTCTAATATAACCTTGAAGAAGCTTGATAATATTATAATTATCACGTTCAGTTATAATTCCTAGGGGTGTCAATTCGGGTCGACGGGTTGGGTTTGGATCGAACTCGAGTTGACCCGGTTCTAAATAGGTCAACCCAAATACGACCCGTTTTTGTAAACTGGTCGATTATCTCAACCCGGACCCGACCCGCGTAGGTTGCCGGGTTGACACGACCCGACTCAGTTATTTAAAATGGAAGCGACAGCAGGCGCGGCGACAATAGGCGCGCAGTGACGGACCAGGCGGCACCGCGGCCAGCGACCAGTCGGCACGCGTCGCGACTAAACCCGAACCTCAAGCGAGCGTGGGGCGCTAGCAATCGAGTGGCGAAGCCGAAGCGGGCTCTGCGCACTGGCACGCGAACCGCGAAGGCGTGAACGTTGAAGCCGAAGCTGGTAACGGGGCACAGGCAACCTGGCACGCATCGCAACTAGACGCGAACTGCGAAGCAGTATTGACTAGACTCCAAATCGCTCTGTTGCAATAGGTTGACCCGCAAACTGTGAACCGACTCGACGGAACGCGTCGGGCAAACCGGGCAGTCGACGCGGGTAGCTGGGCATGGATCATTTTTGGGTCGTTTTCGGGTTCCCGGGTCAACCTGAACCCAACTCGATTTTTGAAACAGGTCAGTTTATTGAACTCAAACCTGATCCGTTTCACAAACGTGTTGACCCGAACCCAGATTTTTTCGGGTCGGGTCAAAAATTGACACCCCTAATAATTCCTTTAGCTACAACCATCTACTTTTGCATTACTTCCTTCAAAGAACTGATTGCCAACAATTCTAACTGAGCAATGTCCCAATGTATGCAAGTAAAACCAAATGACAACAAGAACATACCTTTATTATCTCTGAAAATACCTCAAATTCTAGCTTTATTCGATCTTTATAAAGAAGCATCAATGTTGAGGTATTTGCAATACAAGATTTTTATTGTGAAGAGAATCTAGTTTATCATAAAATTCTAAGAAAATCTTGCATGGAAAGTACCAACTGAGGAAATAATTGAATGAATTCAATGGCCTCCTCTTTTTCTTTCTTTATAAATAACATTTCATGACACATAATGAAGACCTTACTTCCCATTTTTTTCTTATGCCAAATAAAGATCCTGCATATTTTATCAAAATAATTCAATAGTCTTACAGGAACTACAAAAAAACTGCTTTGATAAGAAAAAATCTGCTAGATAAAGAAATAAATCTATCTCCCCATGTATTCATTCTATTCAAAGCCTTCTCCATCATATTTTAAAAATCTGAAACTGTAAGTCTTCTTAAAGCAATCTTCACAACAAGATAATTCAATTCATTTACAAATTTGAAACCTAGTAGCCATGAAAATTTTTTTCTTCTTATGTGATTTACTAAATAGAATAATTAATTTATCTTTATTCAACTTTTACCCAGACCATTTGCAATAAACATTCAAAATTTTCTTATTCATCTTTGTACTTCTTTTATTAGCTTCAAAGAATAAAAGAATGTCATCTGCATATAACAAATGAGATATCCTTTGCACATTTGGAGAAATTTTGATTCCAAGATCCTCACCTCTTTTAAAGAAGGCATTTCATTGTAGTTGTGTGCACAATATAAATAAATAAGGTGACAATGGACCGCCTTGTCTAAATCCTCTCCTTGCTTCATTCCAATTAGAATTATATCATTAACCATGATAGAGAACCTAGGATCACAACACACTCCAATATAAGATTAGAAATTCTTATTGGAAATTTGAGATACTCTAAGACTTGACTTAATGTAGACCACTATAGGAAAATCACTAATTACTTGCTGTTAACTCATGTTTTCCGGCGGTTGGGTAAAAAAACCGGCGGCTTTCAATTACTGCCGGTAATCAATGAATTTCCTGTAGTGGACTAACCCATATTATCATAACCTTTTTTCATATCAATTTTAATAGCTAAGAATCCTTTTTTGATTTAGAAATTTCGAATTTATGAAAAACTTCTTGATCAAGTAAAATATGATATGATAAAGAATGACCTTTAACAAATGCATGTTGGTCTTTAGTGATAATTTTTGGAAGAATAAATGACATTCTATTCAACAACATTTTAGCCAGAATCTTTTATATAGTTATACAAATACCAATGGGACTGTAGTTAGTAGAAAGCTGTAGTTAGTAGAAAGCAAAGGATTTTTTATCTTCAGAATAAGGACAATTAGAGTATCCTTCCAATCATTACACATCTTTCCAGTAGAAACAAATTTATTAATGGCCTTCAAAACGTCTTCCTCAATAACACTCCAATAAGATTTAATAAAGGAATAAGTGATACCATCAAATCTAGATGATTTGTAGTTTACCAAATGCTAAACCACTTGGACAAGTTACACTTTAGAAAAATCTGCTTCCAAGAATGATCTATTAGCATCTTTAAGCACATTGAAAGAGGATAGCCACCTACGAAGGATACAATACCTATCTCTCCATTTATCCTTAAAGAAATTAAATACGAACCCTTTAATTTCATTCTGATTTTCAACAACTATACCATTACAATCTTTAATATGATTGATCTAATGTCCATTTCTCCTAGCACTTACAGAAGCATGAATAAACTTAGAAGTAGAATCTCCCTCTTCCATATATTTAACTTTAGCCCTTTGTCTCCACTAAGTGTTCAACTGGGCGAAAGTAGAAGTCAACTCATTCACCTTAGCTCCAAGAAAAAATAATTTATCTTCAAATAAACCATTACAAGAAGATTCTTCCATTTGTAATTCTAAATTTTTATTTTTAAGACATTCCTTCAATTCCATAAAATCTTTGAGTTTTGATTTGCTCTAATAATATAAAGCTTTCAAAGACCTTTTGAATTTTAAGTTGAGAAATTGAGCATCATCACCTACTACATTTTTTCCAAGATTTAAATACAATTGATGAAGAAGCCTGATAAGAAGGCCATACATCTTCAAATATGAGAGTTCTTTTTTGGTGAAATGTAGAATGCAAAAGATCCAAAACAATTGAACAATGGTCTGAAGCTACTCTAGGCAAATGTCCCACAATAGCAAAATGTACATAATTAATAGCAAAAGAATTTAACAAGTATCTATCTAATATCTCCAAAATATGAGATCCACCAACCTTATTATTGCACCATGTGAATTTTGGACCCACAAAACCAACATCATGATAATTATTATTAGACATGAACATTTTTATTTCATGAGGACCTTAAGAGAGAATAAATTTTTTTTCCCTCTTCTCTTATAATCTTTTGATAACAAACAATTGAAATCTGCTCCCAACACCAATGGAATATCTTTAGAATAATACAATTCTAGTTTATTCCACAAATTACTTCTATTATAAATACCCTTGCTACGATATAAAGTAGAAATAATCTAAACTCCTTTATTAAAAATATCAAGCGCACTAATAACAAATTGAGAAGAAGCTTCAATCAAGGAAAATGAAGCAATATCATATCTCCATAAAATAAGAATACCTCTCGACAGAACCTAAAAACAAAAAATAAAGAAATTCCAATCCACGAAATTGAATTTAATAAAATCCATTCTATTAATAGAAGATAATTTAGTCTCCACTAACCTAAGAAAAAACACATCAAACTCTTTTAGTAAGGAGAAGCCTCTCTAATTTTGGCTCCTCCTACAATTTCAAAAAGCAATGGAAAACATAGTTAAATTGAAGGAGAAGGATCCTCGTTCCGAGGTAGAATTTTAACCGGCCCTAATGGTTTAATTTCATTACTAATTTAACACCGCTTGAACTCACTTGAACCATACCATGACCAACATGAATTAAAGAATCATTCACATTAATATAATTAGAGATAGCATCAGATATTTGTCCCATAATAGTAATTTCTCTCAGAGCCTCCTCAACTACCACTTACTCATCAATAATTCAATTTACTGCATCAAACTTATTATCAAAAATAGGAATTAAAGATGAAACAGAAATATTATATATACTCGATTCCATTTGCAATGAGAATTTCTCAGATTATCCAACTTCAAATTAATATTTTCCAGAGAAAGCTTTGGAATAACATTTTCAACTTTACCCATAACTTCTTCCAAAAGCCTTGAAGTATTCGAACAACTGATACCAGAATCTGATTGGTGTTTCATCAGATTATCCTTTAACAAATAAGTTTTAGACATCACATCATTCTCAAAATATAATTAACAACAATATCTTTTTCCTCTAGGATCTTCACGGATGAAACCACTAGATCCTGAATCAGAAATCTGGAATGTACTGGAATTAACTGCTCCACCATTAGAATGTTTAAACCCGATACAAATAGTATTATTTTCTGAACATCTCCTCTAAAAGGTTTAAAAGAAGAAGAATTGAATTTATTATTTCCTTAATTAATATGAATCCAAGGACCATACCTTGACTTTTCATCAACATCGGAAGGAATTCAATCTTTAGAACAAACTGCAGTAGAACTTGATTTAACTTCTTTAGAATGAATTTTCTTTCCATCTGAACAATTATCTAAACACTCATTATTCTTATGCCCAATTCTACCACAATTTAAGTATACAGTTGATATTTTTTCATATTCAAATTTTTTAAAAAATTGGCCTAAAGTACCTTTAACCCAAGTTCCTAATGGAAGTTGTCTATCTAACAAAATTCAAACACATACTATGATATATTCTCTTCTTCCCTACTGGAACATGTTACCATCAATCATTAAAGGTACTCTGACCTTAGAAGCTATCCTGGTAAAATTAATTTCATCCCAACAATGCAATGGGAGATGAGTCATTCTTTTCCAAATAGGAGAAACAATCACTTCTAGTATTTAGGTGAAAAATTAGGCGACCACTGATCAATTCCTATAATGTGACCACACATAATCCAAGGCACACTAGTCACAATTGATTCCATCACTTCGAATGATTGAATGGAGCAAAGAATCAATTCAATACCTTGAAATTGACCAATTTTTGTCCACTATCACCTCAATTCAGAATAAATCATCTTAAATGGAATATTTTTCTCAACAATTTGATTACCAATGCTTTTTGAAGCCTCTGAGTATTAGCTAATTCACTTTCAATGTGAAGTGTAACAAAATTACAATCATCTGTCACCAAAGAATTAATGATTAAAGGAAAATTTTTTATATAAGGACGTTTACTCCAAGCCCTTGTATTATCATTCTTTTCTTCTGAACTAGAAATAGGGAAATCAACCTTCTTAACAACTTCATCAGTTTTATAAGGTTTCCAATAGAACCATCCATCTTTTTAGCTTCATAGCCCAAACTATTACCAATTTCAGTGGCAATTTTACAATCAACTAAAGTGCTAATTTTAGATTTAAGAAAATCCAGAATCTATTAAAAAATTTTTCATTCCCGACGAAGAAGAGGCTTCTGAATCATTAGCACCCATTGAAACTCCATTGATATTTTTGAAAACTTCAGATGAGTGAGGATGTTTCACGCTTCCATCATCAAAAAAACAACTTTAACTTTACTAACCATAGAATAATTCTTTTTGATAACCAAAGCAACTACATCTTTTATAACTAAAGCAAATTCTCTAACCAGTCTCTTCCGATTCTCAGGAAAAGAGGATGCAGATGAACCTTTAAGATGATGCTCTTAGTTCAATCCTTCTATATTTAAAGAAACATCATGGACATCTACCCTTGTCAGAATGTTGGCAATAGATGGTAAGAAACCATCTGCAACCATAACAGCCAATCAAGGAAAATAGCATAAAATAATTTTTTAAAAATAAGTCTTTGTAATTTATGTGACATGAATTTAAACAATTTTCTTCTTCACTAGGATGATGCAGGCTAACCAAGTTGGATATTTCTATTCCATGATAATCCAACAATAATTTGTTTCTTCACTTCATCCACTACTTGTTGTTCAATGTTGAGTCTCAACTAAGATGATGCTCTTATTTCAACCATTTGTCAAGGTACTTGCTTTACTGGAACCATTTTGTGATTATTTTTTAATTTGTAAACTATTATGTATGGAGATAATTAGTACATTTCTTCATCACTCCAAGTGAAATATTCTTTAAATTATCTTTGGAACTAGATTATTTTATCTAACTCATCCTCATTCAATAAAAAACTTTTGAAAGTTGGACAAGAAATTTCTTCATTTCCCTAATACTTTAGGTCCCTAATATAACATAGGGATACTTACGTTACATAACACTCAATTTTAAATGAAACTAGGGATACACTTAACTTACGAAACATATGGGACATAAAACAAGTAGTTCTATTATCATCTACTGATAATACTTGTGAAGATTTTCAATATTCCAAGTCTGAGGTAGCATATTCCATTTACATCCTTCAACTTGAAAGTTTCTGGTTTAACCATGGCCGCAACTTAACAAGAGCTTTCCAAAGGGGAGAAATTTTGTTGCATTGTGGGCCAATTCCAACTACTTCAATGCTATGAAGAAATAAGTCACCAATTGAGAAACATTGAGGTTTTACCCTTCGATGTTAGTGATGGGCTATTCTTTGGTGGTATGCAATAACTTTAAGCGAGGCCATGTCTTTTTACTTCTAGGATGAGATCTAAATTATTTTTATGTTTCTCCTTATCATTATTGAAGTCAAAAGTTTGAACACTAAGGATTAGGACTCCAATATTGATTAGAATAACTGCTTATGTACCAAAAAAAAGTTGCATAGGTCTTCGCTTATTAGAGTTCTAGCAGTGGTATGATAAGCTTAGAGGACATGTGGGAGTTCATCAGCCCATTGCCCCTAGCCTTCCCCAGGCATGTCTTTAATCCTCCCAAAAAAATATGATTTGTAACTTTCTCCTATATGTTCATCTGAGGATGGGCTATGGCCATACATTAGTTGAATGTGAAGATCCTTACAAAATATTATAAATATCTTTTTAGTGAATTGACTTCCATTATCGGTAATGATCTTTACAAGAATACCAAAATAAATTATTGGATTCTTCCATAGGAATTGTTTTTCATTAGCTTCTGTGATTTTTGCTAAAGGTTCAACCTTAACCAATTTGGTAAAGCAATCCATGTCTTGGAGATGAATTTTTATTATTTGATAACTATGGGAAATGGCCCTATTATATCGATTCCCCATTAAGAGAATAGCCATGGGCTTTGCAATGTTGAAAGTTCTAAGGTGGGAAAATGAGAGATTGGAATACAATTGGTAGTTGTTGCGCTTCTTAATAAACTCTAGAGCATCCTATTTCATTATAGGCAAGTAAAATCCCTATCTCATGAGTATGGATGCTAGCACTCTCCCACCCAAGTGTTCTTAGAATATTCTCGAGTAAACTTCCTAAAGCGCATAATTGCCTTCTAAAGATGGAAGGCACTTAAGGTATGGTCTAGTAAAGGATTGGTTGTACATCTCTTCTCCAATAATAATGAAGTTAGTTTCCTTCCTTCAAAGTCATGTTTAAACTATTGGATCTTTAGGAAACACATAATCTTGTATAAAAGTAAAGATGGGATAGATCGAAGAGGCCTCTCTTGGCTCATCAATCTCTTATATGACCCACAGACTTTAAATGCTTGAGAAGTGTATCTCTTTGATACACTTTCTCTTAAAAAGGTCCCTAATTTTTTATGTCGATAGCTTAGAGAGGCCTTTTACTTGTATATTCTAATCCAGAAGGGCATGCATAATCTGATGGTTTTTTTATGGGCCAAAAGTTATTTCATTGTCTTGTAGTACTGGGCCAGTTATGGGTTATGGGCATCAAAATCTCCCTGTGGGCTCCAAAAATTCGGCCCCGGCCTCCACTCGCTTTTCTTATTCAGCGAGGGAGTTTTAACTGAATAAGTTCCGAGGTAAATTTTGGAAGGCAGATGGGTTTGTAGATAAGAAACTACCCAGAGATTTCGCCCTCATTTGGTGAGGACTTTATGATCTGAGTTCTGGTTTCCTATAAGCGCAAGCCCCTATAGTTAATTACCCCTCCCGATCACGAGAGAGAATTTTCGATTAAGGCTAGTCGTCAATCAGATACGTGTAAAACACATGTTATCTGGCATATAGTAGCAGCAATAGGTATGGATTGGAATTTGAAGAGTTTGGGAATTGGTAGAAATTGGATTTGAAAATTGGGTTTGAACTTGGGAATTTGAAGAGTTTGATATTTAAAATAGAAATTTTCACCATTCAGCACTTAAAGCGGATGGTGGGGGAATGGATGATGGGCCCGATCAAGATCCCATGGTTCCGTCGTCCCGGGCCATCATGGTCCCTGGTCTACTTAGTCAGAGGAGGTAGTCGACCCAACCTGACAGAAGGATCCTTGTCGGCAGCCATGGGTTGCTTCGTCCAAGGGGACCTTGTAGACCGGGGTTGAATGTTTGTCTAAGGAGACAAATTTAAATCCACCTTAGCTGACGAGGGCTTTGTGCCCTATCGATCATATCCTATTGATTCATATCTCAAGGATTTGATGCCAATAAGGAACGTATTGGCTCTGGCCATAACCGGTATATCGTGGTGCCATTTGGCGGCAAAACCACTCGGTTCAGAGGGCCCCGGGTCGTCGTAACCGTTTATCCTGCGGTGGCCATTTGGTGGCTGACCGCCGGTTAGAGGACACGTACCACGTCCTTACTGGCAGGAGATTGTTTGAGAATGAATCCTAGTGATATTTTCGACTAGGCATTTGGCTCTTTTGTGAGCTGAAGTAGATTTTGATTTGTCCACCCCGACAAACTGTTACGGAGGGTGGATGGATTTTGCGTTAAGCACTGATGATTTAATTTCAATTTTAAATATCTTGAAATTTGGGATTGATTCTGGATTTTTAGAATATTTGAGTGGCATTTGAAAATATGTGTGAACCCCTCCGGTTGAGATTAGCATTCAACACGGCCATCATCGGGGTGTTTGGGGTCATTTCCATTTGTTGATTAAACCTTGTCGACCCTATCAACTTATCGATAGGGGATCGGGTTTCGTAGGCTTTGTACCCTTGAAAGTGAATTCTTTTGATTTTAGGCATTGAAGGCCTAATATGAATGTATTAAAATAAATATTCTGATCGCCACGGCCACATATTTATTTGTTGGCTCGAACCTTGTCGACTCCTATTAATCCGTATAGGAGGATCGGGTTCGAGCCTGAATTCACTTGTCAACCCGCGCAGCATCCCTAGACGTCACGTGTGTACCAATAACACGCTCGCCGGGGCCCTTGCGGGTGTTTGGGGGCATTTTATAATTGAACCCTGTCAACTCCTTTTCTCTACTTGGAAGGATCGGGTTCAGATTTAGTAACCCGCACATCATCCCTAGACGTCACGTGTGTACCAATAACACGCTCGCCGGGGCCCTTGCGGGTTATTTTTTTATACTGATTTAGAAGTACCCCATTGTGTACCTATGTGTATACAAACTACGGTGCACTCATGTGGGGATACTTTAAAATATTTTGTAGTTGTGTAGATAACTATCGTTTGGATGCATACAACTTTTCATTTGAAAGCTTATACACGCCTTCTGTCCGCTAATACGAGTGTTGCGGATCCGGTGGCGTGGCATTATAGATTGTGGACGCCTTCTGTCTGCTTGTATCAGTGTTACAGATCCGGTGGCGTGGCGTTATGGATTGTGGACGCCTTCTGTCTGCTTGTATCAGTGTTGCAGATCCGGTGGCGTCGTTATTTGGATGTCATGAGGTATTTTCTCATCTTGACATTGACTCCCCTTTCTCAATCACCAGGGATGGATCTTTCTGGACTTTGGAGTCAATGACTGCTGATTTGGGGAGAACTCCTTTTAGGCTTTTCGGCATAGTGGACTTGCTATTTTCGGTGTTTGTGAGCACCAGAACTGTTTTCTTCTTTATTATAGAACTAAGAAGAGACTTTGAAACACCAGGAAGTTTGGTTCTAATTTGTTCAAACATTTCCTCCCTTCTGCCAGGGGGTGTCCTTTTTGTATATAGAGTCGCCCTTGTACTCAGCATACTTGGAGATTTTGGTCACCGCTGTCGTAGGTGATACCTGTACTTGTGTCCACAGTGATTCGTTGTTCTTTCAATACACTGTTGTTATCCACAAGTGGTTTGTACTCATTTGTAGGGATCCGTTGTACTTGCTACGACCCCCTAGCGGTATTTGTAGGAGAGCCCTTGCTTTTGTATTGAAACCACCTTTCACCAATCTCAGGTGGTTTGATGTCTGAATTTGTTTATAAAGGACGGATCTTTGACTATTTAATAGTAGTGTTGCTTTCTCAATCAACAGGCATTGTATGGAATGTCGTAGGAGTTCGTTGCATTCCTCTTTCGTGTGCATCGAGATTTCATCTCCTACTTGCAACTTGTTGTTAGCTTGAACGACTGTGCACTTAGATCTTGATTTGTTCATTCATCCAAAGCCCAGTTCTATGTATTCCATTGAACCCAAGTTCAAGGTTCAACTCATGCTTGAGTCTTGTGTGTTGTTCTTGAAAATTCAAATTCTTTATTGCTCATGTCAAATTTGGACCCAACTTGAGTTCAATTTGAGTTCCCTACTGTCCATATCTTGTTCCAGTTTGAATTCAAGTAGTGAGCTTGAGTGATCTTACTCAATTCATGTTAGAGTTCATTTGAGTTTGAGTTCTATGTTCGGGTCCTATGATATTGCACAGTTCGAGTTCCAAGAACAAGTTCAAGTACTGGTTCAAAGTTTTCTGGGATCTTTTGAGTTCAATTGTATGTTCGTATTGACTTGATTTTGATTTCAATTTGATTTTATCTCATTTGGTTTTGATCTTTAGAAATCACTTAGAGTTTTAGTTCACAAGTCCATTGTTCTTCGTATAGGTCCTCTGGTCATTTGGTTCAAGTTCTGTGTATTTTTGTTCGAGTACAGGTCTTCTGTTGTTCTTCGTATTGTTGCTGAAATGATGTCTTCGAATTTGTTCAAGTCATTGTACATTTCAGTGAAAATTTTGGCAGCACCCCGGGATATCCCCCGTTTGGGGGAAAATTGGGGAGCTGGGCCTTCCCACCACGCTACTAGAGCGTGTATGGTAGGTGTCCTTGGACACCGCGGCCGTACAAATTTTCATCCCACCACGCTACAAGAGCGTGTATGGGGCCTTCAGCAGTACCCGTACAGCAGAACAGTAGTGACGTACCAGAACAGCAGTGACTCCCCACCACGCTACAAGAGCGTGTATAGGGCTCTCCCACCTCGTCGTATGCGTCGCACCGGGCTCCCTCCTACCGTGCTACAAGAGCGCGTATAGGTGGTTCTCCGATCCGCTGCAAACGTCGAGAATGGGATTTTTGACCATCATACCTTTGCGTAGCAGTGTCGGCGGTGTCGGTGTTGGTGTCGAGGTCGAGGACCGTCCCCACCACGCTACAAGAGCGTGTATAGGGCTTACCCGCCTCGTCGTATGCTTCGCACCGGGCTCCCTCCTACCGTGCTACAAGAGCGCGTATAGGTGGTTCCCCGGTCCGCTGCAAACGTCGAGGACGGGTTTAAGTTAGAATTTATACCTTGGCGACTCTGGCGGTGATTGTCGGCGGTGTCGGTGGAGGATCGAGACCGGCGGGAGAAACAAGCTTTCTCTTTCTCCCTCTTTTTTTTTAATTTATAATTAAAATTAATCATAATAATAATTAAGTAATTATAATTAAAAATTATTTGCTAATTATTAATTAATTAAGATTAGTAATTAATTATAATTTAATTAATGATTAACTATAATTAATCAAAATTAATTATAATTAATCAATAATTATAATTTATAATTAATTAATAACTATTAATTAATTATAATTAACAGACTAATTATAATTATAATTAAATAATAATTAAATATAATTAATGATAATTATAATTAATTAATAGCCCTCCCTCTCCTTCTCTGCTTACGGGTTCGGCAAAAGAAGCGTGAAAGGGAGAAAATTACCTTCTCTGTCAGCGTGCTCCCGTTCTTGCTTCAGATCAAATATCGTAACTTCCGATTCAAACAGGAAGGAAAGCTGTCGGGGGAGGTTCGTTGGGGAAGCAAAGTCGAACGGCAGAGAAGGATCCGAAGAAGCGACCGGAAGGGAGAAAGTTACCGTCCCAGCAAGCGAGCTCCAGTTCGTTGCTTCTGATCGAAATGGTCGTAACTTCCGATCCTTTAGGATCGGCGGAAGGGAAAGTCGCAGAAGGTGCGGGGTCGGACAGCCAGGAATGGGCCGAAGAGGCGTGCGAACGGAGGAAAGTTATCTTCACAGTCGTCGGGCTCCTGTTCTTGTTTCCGATCAAAATGTTGGAACTTCCACTCCAACCGGAAGGAAATGGCGTCGAACGAGCAAAGTCGAACAGCGGGGAGGAGTCGGAGAAGCCGCTCGAAAAGGAGAAAGCTGCCTCTGCAGCCGGCGAGCTCCCGCCCGTTACTTCCGATCAAAATTGCGTAACTTCCGATCCTACTGGAAAGGAGGTCGTCGAATGGCGAAGTCGAACGGCACTGGAGCCGAAGAAGCGGCCTTCGACAGTTGCTTCCGATCAAGATGCTGTGACTTCCGATCCTTCAGGGAGAAGAGAGCGGGAGCGAGAGTGAGAGAGATGTCGGGATGAGAGAAAGAGCGAGAGCGAGAGAGCGGGAGCTCTCATTTCTTCGGGTTTTAACAAGACAGAGGGATCATGCGATGAAACGACGTCGACGTGTGTGGGATGTCGATTTGAGCGGCGACGACGTGCGGGCAGGTACGACATTTTCTTTTTTTTTGTTTTAGATGCAATAGGTCAACACTCCCTCCAACTAGGAGTCGACAAATTAGGAATCAGTGTGAATAACCAAGTTTTGTAGTTCATAGTCTACAGCTAGCGTCAACATGGTAATAAGGGCCTCATACTCGACATCATTATTTATAACAAGGAACTTCAGTTAGAGCTAATATTCATGGGTTGTTTGTTGTATGGAGATCAACAAAATTCTACCACTCATGCTAGAAGACAAAGAAACTCTATTGATATTTAATGTCTAGCATGGGGATGAAAGAGAAGTTGCCGATGGTTTGTTAAAGAAGGGGATGTTGAACTCGACTATAAAATTTATAAGTACATATGACTTGATAGCAAGCCTAGGTAAGTAGTGAGCATCAAATTCTCTTAGTTACATGGATCACTAGATCAATCTTCTAAATACTTATAGTCCTTGTAGGATATTTTTTAACTATGCATTTGCAAAGACCCTAATTATGTGTATGGGCCTGAAAGTATGGGCATAGTTTCTTGGCTGAGTAGAATAATGTCAATATTATTTTATATGCTAGTTGATAACATACCACTATTTTAGATATGATTTTACTGACATAATAGATGGTCATTATATAGTATTCTCCTTTTAAACTAATACCAAGTTAATAGCATTAGTAGACACAACTATATACAGGTACAACTTCTCTCACTATCATAATTTTGAAGTTAGTGGCAGTGATGCTAAATATTTTCAAAGTTATTTGAGGGCTTTTAGTCATTCATTTGTCCATTGGAACGCTGAGCTAGAAGAACCTCTTAGTTTCTTGAAGAAGGGTATGAAGAAGCGAGACAAGAAATTTTATAGCACTGTAATCCTTCAATTCAATCTCTGGACTTTCTTCATATTGCGAATCTAGATTCATGAATTATAATTTTGATGATAGCAAACATTTCTGATACTTCTGTTTTTTAACGACTGCCTTGCCTACTAATAATTTAGGTCCACATGGCTAATTGCAAAACAAGCCAGATCAAGATTGGATAGATTAGGACTGAGTCAGTCTGTAAGCCGTCGTTAAGTATTCTTTACCTATTATGGAGTCATTTCTAACTTCTTGGGTCCTGAAGCTAAGTAACCTTATACACACACACTCAGGAAATTTTTTTGTCTTTTTTAGAGTTTTTTTGTTTTTAGTTGCATCATTCAGGATGATTCGAATTTGTCCTAGACGATCAGTTAGAAATAAAAACCCTAATTAGGGCATCCTGATTAAGGAAGCCATAACTAAGTAAATCATCCTAGATGATAGGCTTAATTCAGAAAGAATCAGCAGCCAAATTTGTTTAGGCTTATTTTATTTTTAGACATCATCTTGGATGATGCATTTCAATTATACCTAAATTAGTATGCTAATTAAGAAAAGCAATTAAGATTTGATTGCTCAATCATATTGTCCTGGATGATCACAGGATTGTCCAGGATGATCTGTAAAAGAAACCTTAGTTTCATTCTGTACTACTAGGGTGATGTTCTAGATGATGTGTAATGTTCTGTACTAATCATCTGGGATGATCCCATATCGTTCGGGATGATTAATTATTTTTTCATCATCCAAACATGCATCCAGGGTGATGTTCTGGTTGATATTCATCATTTTGTACTAATCAATCAAGAAGATCAAGTTATTTTTTCATCATCCAGACTTCTATCTAGGGTGATGGTTTGGATGATATTCAATGACTTGAACTAATCATAGAGGATGATATCCTATCATCCTGGATGATCTGAATAAAGGAACCTTCTAATCTTCAAGACTCTCCCAGATCGTCCTAGCTGATTGAGCTGAATTTGTACTGATCGTACGGGATAATCGTCCACTTGTCCTAAATGATAAAGTCAGTTTGTTACAATTAAGAGCAAATCCAAAGCTCTTCTATATAATACCTCTTATTTATCCAAGATTGTATCTTTTGTTACTGTCTTGACCTAGAAGAGCCAACAGGAGAGGTAGAGAGAGGATCTTTTGAGGGAGAATTTGTGAGGGGTTTCACAAAGGTTTCTCCAAGAAAGGATCTGAGTCATCTTCTCCAATCTTCATCCCTTCTTCCTTAGTGGTTCTAGAGAGGTATACTTTAGCAACTGATTGAGGTTCTCGGCCTACTTCAAGAGGAAGCAAAAGGAGTCAGGTTCTCTGCCTGCTTTAGAAGGAAGAAAAAGGAGTTGGGTTCTCTACCTCACTGGTGTCGGTGCAAAGGAGGTTTGTACAGGCTTTTCTGCCTTGGTGTGAGAGCAAAATGAGAGACACTAAATTTAGTGCAATACTTGGAGGAAAGGCTTCAACGTGTGGATGAAGGTCAACTTAATCGAACTGGTATAAATTTGTGTGTTCTTTATTATTGCTTTTTTGTATTTAATTTTAGCACTTCATTTTCCTTATGGTGAATTTTGGTTTGGCTTAAGTTTGTGTTTTTCATTGAGAAATTTTTAAATGCCAATTCACCCCCCTCTTGGTTAGCCTTGGGCTAGTTTATAAGGGCTTAACATTCCTGATAAACTTTCAAGTGGTATTAGAGCAAGATTCATAAAAATGAGTTTTTAAAAACCTTTAAATTTTGATACATGGCAATCTTCAGTAATTGTAATACTACGGAAGGGTATTCTATCACCCGACCATCTTTGTTTGATAATATTCATTTTGATTTTTAGAAAACTCACATGTCTACATTTTTACAATTGATTGATTATCATATATGGAAGCTTCTTAAAGAAGGTTATTCACCTCCATCATGTGAAATTAAGGGCATTAAAACTGAACTTCCTTTTACTGTGTGGACTTTTGATGAAAAGGATTTAGCACAACTCAACACAAAATGCTTGAACTATTTTTTCTGTGCTTTGAAATCTAAAGATTACATTTGTGTTTCAACTTGTGCTATCGGTAAAGAAATTTAGGATAGATTGTTTATTACTTATGAAAGAATAAATAAAGTTAAGCAATCTCGATTAAATATTTTATTGTATAATTATGAACTTTTTTATATGAAACCTACTGAATCGATTTTTTAAATGTATAATAGGTTTACTCAAATTATCACCTCATGGCATGCCTTAGGAAGAAAGCTAACTAATTATAAAAAAGGAAATAAAATTTTAAGATGCATGACTTCTTTCTTTAATGCTAAGATTATTGCAATTATTGAATCTAAAGATTTAAATACTTATTCTATTGATAACTTACTTGGGTCACTCACTGTTTATGAGCAAGGGGTGAACCAAAGACAACTTGATGTAGGTGAGAAGAAGAAGGAGAAAACTATGGTGTTGAAAGCTAACGATACTGATACAAATTCTTCCGAGTCTAAAAGTTATGATGTTACCTTAATCACTAGGCAATTCAGAAGCTTTCTAAGGAGGAATCAACAATACCATCAGAAGTGGAATAAAGGTAATGGTAGCAAAAATTATAAAAGTTCTTCTGATATAATTTGTTTTGAATATAGGAAGCCGAGACATATTAAAGCCGATTATCCTACACTTAAAACTCACCCAAGCAAGGAGAAGGGTGACAAGAAACCCAAGTTCAAAAAGGATAAGAAGTGGTTCCAAAAGAAGTTCTAGGCGAATTATGCATTTGACTCCTCTGAGACTGAAGCTGAGGAAGAGACTACAAACTTGTGCTTAATGGCAGACAATCATCTTGGTCAATCTGATCAAGAAAAGGTATGCCAACTAATCTATGAATAATTACTTGAAGTTTGTGAGAAAATTCATGCATCATATAGGAAACTTAAGAAATCGCATGCTAGTTTGAAATTAAAGTTTTTCAATTTGCAAAAAGAGCATGAAGTTTTATGTAAAGATCATGCCCAAATTGATAGCAATCACATATCATTACTTGATAAGTTTGATGAGTTAAATAAAAAGAATTCTGAGTTGATCATTGAGCATGATTCATTGAATGCATCACACACTGCACTTGAAAATAATTTTAAAATATATATTGATGAATTTGAGCATAGGGAGCATTATTTGAGAGTTTATAATGCTATTTTAGAAAGTGTGAACTCACGGTTTAAAGTTGAATTAAAAGCACTTGAGGAAAATAGAAATACACTCACATCTAATCTAAAAACTTTAAAACCTAGAAAGATGCACTATAACCCAAATAAATTAGTAAACCATTTTCCTTGTGTTAGATGTGTTTCATGTGGCATGCTTGGACACATTTCACACACTTGCACTGTTTACCGTAGTACACATTGATTGTGGAGACCCAAATTGCATGATTCACAGCATAACATATATGCATCGCTTTCTTTTGTTCATAAGAAGTGACCCAAACTTCTTTGGGTTCCTAAATTTGATGTTTGATGATCTTGTAGGAGTGCTCTCATAAAAGGCCTCGTGAGAGCATGTGGTACCTGGACAGCGAAGGCTCACGACACATAATTACATAAACTTATTGCTTAATAAATTTTGATTTGCATGTTTTTAGATCTATTACTCGTTATTTTTTTATTCTTTCTTTTTAGTTTTGAGTGTTGATTTTTTATTTTTCTATTATTCTGTAGTATTTTCATCTTTGATGTTCTCTTTTTGTTTTTCTTTTTTGTCAAAGCTGGAATGATTTTTTATGCCTTATTTTTATTTTTAAAAATTTATAGTCAATGTTTGGCATCTCTAAATCCGTTAAAGGGAAAAATACCGTTGATTGTTTCCCTCCCTTTAATCGCTTTTAGCGGTGTAGTTTTCTTTTCTAAATAAGTCTATCTCAAATTAATAATTAGATATTTTGATTGAAAACTTTTCTATCTTACTACAGTAATCTATCTTATATATATAATATTCAAAGTCTTTATATTACTTTCAAATTTTTTGAAATCTTTTCGTTGCATTTATTATATGAATTTGATTTTATTTTGTGGTCGATTCTTCTTTATATTAGAGAGTGAGCTTTTTTAATCTAATATCTGAAAGATATACTCATAACTAAGAGTTTTTAATAATCTTGAAAAGGGATCTAGCTTGTAAAAAATGACAAGAGCATAAAATGAGCCCCTAAAAGAAGAAAAACTAAAAAAATGCATAATGACTGACAAAAAAAATTTGAAAGATACATGAAGTGTATCAAAAATGAAAAGATGTGTAAAGTATGCAAATTAATTGACAAAAGACATAAAATGAGCCCACAAAAAGCAAGCTTCCTTCTCTTTTAAACTTTTAAATCTTAGAAGAATTCATGTGTCACTTGATATTTTCAAAAGCTTGATTTTAAATTTTGAGATTATAACAAATTATTTTAGTATATTATTCTATAAGATATTTTTCTAAAACCAAGTTTTGAATGGATATCTTTTTTTTATCCAATTGATTTTTCTGAGTTAGGTCTTTTTCTAAAGATGATTTGCCTGAACAGAAGTCCGAGCTAGGGCTAACATGATCGAATATTCTACCATTTTTCATATTTCGATGATGTTAACTCATTGTTCTTACAAATTTTTTATTTAATCACAAAGAAAATTTATCATTTTTGTGCTTTGATTAAAATAAAATAAATAAATAAACCTTATTTTCATTTATTTTGTCATCTTTATTATATTTTTCATATTTTATTTGTATCTTTTACTGTTTTTTTTTTTTTTTTGGCCTTCTCTGATCATCTCCATTCATCTCCTGAATTTCAATCTTTAGTCACATTGTCCTAGATGATACATTCAATCCACTTTTAAAATTCTATCTGATGGCTGATATGACTTCTCTATTTATGATCATCATAGATAATCCATTATCATCTTGGATGATTTGATCATCTTCTGCTTCAATTATTTATGATCATCCTGAACGATCCTCCTCATCCTGGACGATCTTCATAATTCTGCTCAATTATTGGTGATCGTCTTGAACGATCCACCTGTTCGTCCTAGATGATCCATGTAGCAAAATTTGGTACATGTTTTAACTTAGGCCGGTATGATCAATTATTGTCGATTGTCTTAGACGATCCACCTAATCATCCCGGACAATTTACTTTTTTAATGGTCATCCGGTATGACTCATTGGGATGATTGCCTGTGTCTAATCGTCCTGGATGATATTATCGCCTTTTTGACCAATCATCTCGGAAGCAATAATTTGACCTGATTATCATGGATGATTCTGCGATAGTCCTAGATGATCGATCCATTTCTTTTTAAAACATGCCTTTCAAACTTTTTTTCTCATCAAGCATTCTCCATTCTTCCTTGCTTTCACTGTTTCTCTGTTCTTCATGCTCATGGCTGGTGGCAAGCACTATCATATGCCAGCTGGAAGCTCCTTAAGGGCCACCCTTGACCCTTGTTTCACGATGGCGGTTGACCAAGCCTCCTATCTCCATTACAAGATAGCCGGTATCACCTTATCCCAGACTATCAACCTGAGTACGCTTTCTTATCCTATGCTCGACCTTTTTGAATGCATGTCTCTGACTTTTATCCTTACACTTACTATTCCCTTCAACTCCGAAATGCTTTTCAAGTTTTTTTGCTATCCTCAGAATTAACTCCTCCTTCACTGCACTCCAATCTTATGTTAATAAGCATCCAGTTGAGATCACGTATCAAGACTGTCACGAGCTCCTATAATTGTCTGCCACTGGAGACAAGCTTCATATCTTGTCTCAAGACCCAGATTATAACTGGGCTCCAGCCAAACACTTTCTTTGAAACACTACTGTCTCCTATCATATTCAAGAGTCTAGCAGTTTACTCAAAGATACTAGGATAATCCAACATATCCTTTATACCTCAGTTATTCCGAAAGCTGGTGATCGTGCCCACATCACTCCTCTCTTTTTTATCACCACTTTCTATATCATGGCTCATCGTGAATTCAATGCCACTGATCTTATTTTCATATACATTGAGCACCTCATGAGCATTAGAAATCTAGGACATAGAAGGAAGTCAAACCTTGCCTTAGGACACATCATAACCTATGTCTTAGAATCCAAATACAACCTTCAATATCCTGCCCTACTAAACTTTCAGCCTGCCTTCTACACCAGCAGCTCTTTCCACATTCTTCATAGTACTTGTCTCCACTAGGAGCACGAGGAAGCTGAGGGTGTTGAGGAGGAGGCAGTTTATGCACCTGTTCCTGCACCTGCTCTGCTCCACTATTACTCATAGCTGGATCAACTGGTGGAGCAATTTGACCAGTGGAACTCAGTTCGAGTCCTATGTTGCTACACAAGAGTAGCAACATGCAGAGGTCTGCTTCAATTATTTATGATCATCCTGAACGATCCTCCTCATCCTGGACGATCTTCATAATTCTGCTCAATTATTGGTGATCGTCTTGAACGATCCACCTGTTCGTCCTAGATGATCCATGTAGCAAAATTTGGTACATGTTTTAACTTAGGCCGGTATGATCAATTATTGTCGATTGTCTTAGACGATCCACCTAATCATCCCGGACAATTTACTTTTTTAATGGTCATCCGGTATGACTCATTGGGACGATTGCCTATGTCTAATCGTCCTAGATGATATTATCGCCTTTTTGACCAATCATCTCGGAAGCAATAATTTGACCTGATTATCATGGATGATTCTGCGATAGTCCTAGATGATCGATCCATTTCTTTTTAAAACATGCCTTTCAAACTTTTTTTCTCATCAAGCATTCTCCATTCTTCCTTGCTTTCACTGTTTCTCCGTTCTTCATGCTCATGGCTGGTGGCATGCACTATCGTATGCCAGCTGGAAGCTCCTTAAGGGCCACCCTTGACCCTTGTTTCACTATGGCGGTTGACCAAGCCTCCTATCTCCATTACAAGATAGTTGGTATCACCTTATCCCGGACTATCAACCTGAGTACGCTTTCTTATCCTATGCTCGACCTTTTCGAATACATGTCTCTGACTTTTATCCTTACACTTGCTATTCCCTTCAACTCTGAAATGCTTTTCAAGTTTTTTTGCTATCCTCAGAATTAACTCCTCCTTCACTGCACTCCAATCTTATGTTAATAAGCATCCAGTTGAGATCACGTATCAAGACTGTCACGAGCTCCTATAATTGTCTGCCACTGGAGACAAGCTTCATATCTTGTCTCAAGACCTAGATTATAACTGGGCTCCAGCCAATCACTTTCTTTGAAACACTACTGTCTCCTATCATATTCAGGAGTCTAGTAGTTTACTCAAAGATACTAGGATAATCCAACATATCCTTCATACCTCAGTTATTCCGAAAGTTGGTGATCGTGCCCACATCACTCCTCTCTTTTTTATCACCACTTTCTATATCATGGCTCATCGTGAATTCAATGCCACTGATCTTATTTTCATATACATTGAGCACCTCATGAGCATTAGAAATCTAGGACATAGAAGGAAGTCAAACCTTTCCTTAGGACACATCATAACCTATGTCTTAGAATCCAAATACAACCTTCAATATCCTGCCCTACTAAACTTTCAGCCTGCCTTCTACACCAGCAGCTCTTTCCACATTCTTCATAGTACTTGTCTCCACTAGGAGCACGAGGAAGCTGAGGGTGTTGAGGAGGAGGCAATTCATGCACCTGTTCCTGCACCTGCTCTGCTCCACTATTACTCATAGCTGGATCAACTGGTGGAGCAATTTGACCGGTGGAAGACTCAATTCGAGTCCTATGTTGCTACACAAGAGTAGCAACATGCAGAGGATGTTGCTTGTTTTGACACATATGTTGCTCAACAGCAGCAGCAGCACAACCAGGATATGGCCTAGTTTGGGTACTCTTTCTAGTTTCTTTCAGCAGCCGCCACCACCACCTCTTTCTGATGATCATGGCCCGTCATTCTTTTATTTTGTTTTTATGGTGTCATTTTTCTATGATGTAGTTTGCTTCTATTTTTTAGTTTCTTTTATGTTTCTTTTCTCTTTCTCTCCTCCTTTTTGTGTGTCAAAAGGGGGAGTAGTGGTAGTGTTTTCATTGTACTATTTTCTATTTATTAGTAAAATTTGAACTTCTTGATTTAATTTTTTATGTTAAACTGCTTAAATGTTTTACCATCATCAAAAATAAGGAAATTGTTATGAATCTGGATTTAGAAATTATAATTTTGATGATAGCAAACATTTCTAATATTTTTATTTTTCTATGACTGTCTTGCCTACTAACATTTCAGGTCCACAAGTCTAATTGCCAAACAGGCCATATCAAGAATAGGTAGATTAGGATTGAGTCTGTTTGTAAGCTATCATTAAGTATTCTTTACCTTTTTCTTGAGTCATGTGTAACTTCGTGGGTCCCGATGCTAAGTAACCTTTCATACACACACTTAGAAAAAATTTTTTATCTTTTTTAGAGCTTTTTATTTTTGATGACATCATCTAAGATGAACCAAAATCATCATGGATGATAAGTTAGAAATAAAAATCCTAATTAGGTCATCCTGGTTAAGGCAGCCGTAATTAAGCCGTCCTAGATGATATGTACATCATTCTGTATGATAGGCTCAATTCAGAAAGAATCTATCGTTATATTTGTTTAGGCGTGTTTTATTTTTAGACATCATCCAAGACATCAACCTGGATGATGCATTTCAATTATGCCTAAATTAGTGTGATAATTAAAGAAAGCCATTAAGGTTTGATTGCTCGATCATATCATCCTAAATGATCTTAGGATCATCCGGGACGATCCATTAATAAAATCTAGTTTCATTATGAAATACCAGGGCGATGCTCTGGATGATGTGTAATGTTTTATACTAATTGTTCGGGATGATCCCATATCGTCCGGGACAATTTTTTCATCGTCTAGACAAGCATCCAAGGTGATGTTCTGGACAATATTCATCGTTTTGTACTAATTGGCCAAGACCATCATTAATGATCAAGTTATTTTTTTATCATCCAGACATCTATCTAGGGTAATGGTCTGGATAATACTCGATGACTTGAACTGATTGTACAGGACAATATCCTATCATCTTGGATGATCTGAATAAAGGAACCTTCTAATCATCCAGACTCTCCTAGATCGTCCTGACTGATCGAGCTGAATTTATAATGATCATACAAGATGATCGGCCGATCATCCTAGACGATAAATTTGGTTTATTTCAATTAAGAGAAAATACGAAGCTCTTCTATATAAGATCTCTTATTTACTCAAGATTATATATTTTGCTAAAAAAAAAAGATTATATATTTTGCTATTATCTTGACCTGAGAGAGCTAATAGGAGAGGGAGAGTAAGGGGGGAGAAAGAGGATCTTGTGATGGGGAGTTTGTGAGGGGTTTCACAAAAGTTGTTCCAAGCAAGGATCTGAGTCATCTTCTCCGATCCTCGTCCCTTATTCCTTGGTGGTTCTAGATAGGTATACTTCAGCAACTGATTAAGATTCTCTGCTTGCTTCAGAAGGAAGTGAAAGGAGTCGGGTTCTCTACCATCTTCAAGAGGAAGCAAAAGGAGTTGGGTTCTCTGCCTCATCGGTGTCGATGGAAAGGAGGTTGGTATAGGCTCCTCCTCCTTATTATGGGAGCAAAAGGAGAGTCACTGAGTTTAGTGCAATACCCGGAGGAGAGGCTCCGAGGAGTGGACGTAGGTCAAGCTGACCAAACCACTATAAATTTATGTATGTTCTTTATTACTGGTTTTTTTACATTTAATTTCCGCACTTACTTTGGTTTGGCTTAAGTTTGTCTTTTTGATTGAGAAAATTTTAAATACTAATTCACCCCCATCCCCCCCCCCCCCCCCTCGGTTAGCCTTAGGCTAGTTCATAAGGGCTTAACATCCCTAATGAACTTTCACTTCATATTTCTTGGGGGCATCAAATCTCATAATGCCTTAATTTTCTTAGGATTGACCTCAATCCCTCTGTGGGTCATCGGGAACCTCAAGAACCTTCTTAAAGTTACTCCAAAACACACTTAGCTTGGTTAAGTTGCTTGTTATAAGATTTTATCAAAGATATATTAATATTTTAATGCTTTTTACTAACATATCATCGACATATACCTCTATTGTACACCAAATAAGGTCTTCAAAAATCTCATTCTTGATACAGTGATATGTGGCTTCAACATTCTTGAGCTTAAATGACATAACTAGATAATAGTATAACTCTTTATATATCAAAAAGCCCTTGCTTCCTCATCCGTAGATTCACGTTTATTTGATTTTAATCTGAGTAGGCATCTATAAAGCTCAAAATCTAATGTTAGGATGTGATATCGACCAATTGTAAAATACAACTAAGAGGAAAATTATCTTTTGAGCAGGCTTTTTTTAGGTCCTTATAATATATACATTCTCTAAGCTACACTAGCTTTTGTACCATAATGATATTCGCCAACCAGGTAGGATTCTCATATAAATTAAACTTGCATGAGCTATCAACCTCCTTCTCAATTTCTTGCTGCCGATATGATGCAAAATTTTATTTCTCATGGATAACCAGCTTGCATATTGCTTTCACCTTGAGGAAGTGCACAATTACTTCAAGGTTAATTTAAGGCTTGTATCTTGGATTACATGTAATGATATTCAAATTTTTATTTAGAATATCTATGTACTCTTTCTTCTCTTTGTCTAAAAGAAAAAAAATTAATTTTTACCATCCTTAAAGGTTGCTTATTTGATAGGGAGATATAAGTAGGGTTTTCCACTTGAAAAGCCCTTTGAGGAATATTCTCATTTCAAAAATCAAAATCCTCGATGCTTAGAGTAAATGATGAATGTGGTTGAGCCTTCCTAAGATAACATGATTATGTAACTTGTTGATCTCCTTGTACTATATCAATCCCCACTGGGTTAAGAAACTTCAATTTGAGGTGAGTCATGGAGGGGCCTTCCAAAGGTAGTGTTATAGGCCAATTCTAAATTAACTATAATGAATTGGATAGAGTGAGTAGCCTGTGAAGGAAATTCTCTAAGTACGATTAGGAGGTTAATTGTTCCTTCTACCCATATAGGTCAATTATCTAACCCATAAAATGAACTTATGATAGGTTGGAGTTTCTCTCAGGTTAGACCCATATTAAGAAAAATGTAGTAAAATAAGACATCCAGTAAGCTTCTATTGCTAACCAGAATCCTCTTAACCTTATAACACGAGTTACCAGACCCCTTATTAATCATGAGTGTATCTTAATGAGGGGTTTTTACTCCCTCTAAATTAGAGTCATCAAAAGTAATGGAGTGCTCTTTACTAGACTTCTTTAGTGTCACCTCCTTTCTTACTGTAATTAAGACTTGACTAGATAATAGTGGTCCCCTAATGATGATTTTAGTCTCAATAATCATTTAATGATTATTCAATGTTTATCTACGCTCTTGTTATGCTACCCAGTAGAATCAACCTCATTTTGAGCAGGTGGGTTTTGAATGAATTGCCAAAGAAATCCTTTTTAGACCAGTCTCTCATTTTCCTCATTGAGCTATCAATATAACTCAGTAGCATGTCCATGACTACAGTAGAAATGGTATTATTACTCCTGATTTCTAGTATTTGGCTTTAGAGGATGTTGTCATTTTATATTATCCTCTTTCCAATTGAGGCTCACATCATGTTTGCGAGCTTCAAGGGGGCAAGTTATAATTTCCTAGCTTCTTTCACTACGTGGATGAATTATTCATCCCTAGTGGAATTTTATGCTTTCCATTGGTTTACTCAAACAACTTTTTATGAGTATTGATGGCCTCCTCGGTATAGATTTTTGCCTCCACACGATGAATATGGTCAACATATGAATGAACTATGTCTCAAATGAGAGGTGAGTTAAAGGGTCCAGGATGACACCCTCTAAGGAAAACTCCTCTTAGAAATTTTAGATCCACCCCTATGGTTTAATGAGCTTTAGAAGAAAATCTTCTAAAGTATTCTTTGAGGGACTCATTTTCATCATGACAAATTCTTAAAAGATGGGAATAATCCTTAACAATTTTATGATGGGGCAAAAATTATTCTACAAACACTTTGTTAAACTTGATGTAAATGGAAATGGTTCTGACTAGGAGTTAACAAAAGTATATTCAAGCTTATCCTTTGAGAATAGAAGGAAAAACATGTCAGTGGAGCGCATTTACATCTCGTTGGAGAAGCATAATGATTCTATAGTGATCGATATACTCATAGGGGTCAGACGTCATATTGTAAGAATCAATGCTCAGTAATTTCAAGCCTGCCAAATTGGGGTGTTAAAGGATGGCTTCATTTAGGGAATATGACTCATGAAAGTCTCAAAAATAAAGAGTTTACCTTCCACCTCTCATAGGGAACTCTTCTTATATTAATCTTTCGTAGTTCATGGCATAGGGCATTGAGTGGAGATTTAGTAATGTGAGGTAAAGCCAAGTTCTTGGAGACCACTAGAGGAATGTGGTTTGGTAAACCTATATGAGAAGGATGGTAGAGCTTGCTGTCTCAATAAATTTGATGGCTTCCTATGTCCTTGGGCAACCTTTTGACTAAGGAAGAGGAATCTCGGATGCGGTGGATCTCAATAGAGAAGAATCTCCTCTAATTTTGCTAACGTTGTTTGTTAGGACACTCAAAAATGTTGAAGGATCTCTTTCTATGATTGCTTTATTTTTAGGATGCGATCTTCAAGGGATGGTCTCGATGTTCTTTCCAAATAGGGTTTCACCCACCAGGTTAAAGAGAGGCAGACAGCTAGTTTCCCTAGTTCATAGAATGAATCCTAGATTGGTATGTATTGGAGTGGGAGGCTCCCATGCCATGATTGTTATGCCTCTGGATCATTAAAGAAGTGTTTAGGTTGGTGGGATCAATATTCCCACATATAACTCCAAAATGTTGTGGGCTAGAATATATACGTAGCATTAGAGTGAGAGAGTTGTTTGTCTAAGCGTTGCACGAATATTCAACACATAAGTAGAAAAGAAATAACACCAAGATTTTTACATAAAAAATTCTAGAAAAGGAAAAAACAAATGGGTATGGCTCAATCAAAAATATTCTAGTAGTATTTGTATAAATGATAAAGCTTGAATTATCCTTTAAGTTAGATACAGTGGTACTACAAAAATTTTGAGAGTTGCTAAAAACTTAGTGACGAATGGTGACCGAGTAGAGGTCCAACGATGGTCTGTAGATGGGAAAAAGGCTGACGTCAGTCAGTGGTTGGGCAGAAATCCAACATTGGTCGATGGCCAAGAAAAAGTCCGGCGATAGCTAGTGGAAAGACAAGAGTCCTTCGACAGTCGATGGATGGGTAGAAGTCTCGTGACCGTAGGTGGCTGGACGGGTGTTCCGACGTCACATGGTTGCATAGATAAAGTGTGGCGTTAGTTAGTGGTCAGGCGGAAGTCCGAAGATGTTCGGTGGTTGGACGGAATTTTTACAACAATCAATGGCAGGGTAGAAGACCAGCAACAGTTGGTAGTTGGGCGAAAGTCCTTTTTTGGCTTGTGGTTTAGAGGAAGTCCTTTGACAGACATTGGTCGGGAGGAATTCTAGTATGGTCGGTGGACGGGCGGAACTCTAGCAATAGCTGCTGGCTGGTTGGTGATCGAGGAGGAGCTTGGTGGCAAGAGAGGTCTTAGATTTATCTTCTTCCTTCATATCCTTTCTCTCTGTCTTCATTTGTGAAGAATGAGGGGTCTATTTATAGTTTTTTGGGAGTGACATGACTAATAAATAGAGAAAAGATCAATGGTATGTTGTGAGTGTTTTTTATGGATGGTCGATATTGATACCCAAAATCATTTATCCGCATTTGTGTTTTATAATGATGTCATATTTTGGCGATATTGGGCTCATTGGATTGGTCTCGTTAAACCACTCAATTTAAATATAAGCATGTCGCATTTGGAAATCATTTGCTCATCCAATTTATGCTTTGAAGCTTCTAAACGTGCTTCGGACCCACGATTTGGACCCATTTGGACTCGAATTTGGTGTCTTTGGGTTCGCATTCTTGAGATGTTCAATTCGACTATAAGTTTGATGAAATCGGAGCTCAGATGGTCCTGAAATTAATTATGAAATTTTTCGGTTTAACTTTACGTCAAAATTCGTGCCCGATCAAGATAGTTTTTTTAAATAATATATCACTTTCTTTGTTTCAAAAAAAATGAGTACTTTTCAGCAATGTTCACCATCCAAGCACTAAATTATCCCGTAAAAATATATGTTATATATTATGAGCAACTTACGTGTTTTAAAATGTATGAATAAGCACACTCTTTAAAAAATCATATCCTCTTCTTAAAAAAATTATCTTGAAAGGGGACTTTTTTTTTTTAAATCCTCGTCAATTTATGCTCAAATCTTTATCGTTAACTTTTTTTTTTTAAATAATTAGTGAAGGTATGCAAATATATGATTTCAAATTTGTGTCGTCTCGAATGAATGAAATCCTGAATCACTGAAGGGATAATAAAACAAATCTTTAAGTTGGTGATAAAGATTGGCTCATAAATCATAATCGATTTTCGTGCTAATGAACAATCTGATTCCTATAGGAAACCACTTTCTTACAACCTTTAAAAAATTAAAAGTAAAGTATACATACATACCAGCTTCAAAGCAAATTCTTCCTTATAAATTTTTAAGCACAAATCACATCAAAACATATATAGAGGCAGATTTAGGCGGATTTATGGCATAAATCATGTCAAACAAGATTTATGGAACCGTTAAAATGATATAGTATAAAATAATAATAAATTCCATTAAATTTATAAAATTATGTTAGAACTAAATTTATATTAAATATGTAACATAAATTAGTAATAATTTATATTAAATTATATGAATCTATGTAAATTAAATTTAAATTAAAAATTAAATTTAAAATTTGAAAATTATCATATTTTTATGAGTTTAAATTCTTATAATGATGAGATTGAGATTTTTTTTTCTTTTATGTGAAATTTTAAAATAATTATTTTACTTAATTATGCAAGTTTTATGTTTCATAGTTAAATTCTAGATTATTTTTTTTTTTGTCTCATACTTGGAATGATAACATTATTATTATGTTAATTTTATTAAATTTTAATAATATTTATTATTTATTATATCATCTGGGACCGCGGTTAGATAGGTCGAATCGATCGAACCATGAAACTCTCATTCTTACGGTTCGTTGTCCGGTCCAGTTTTCACAATCTTGGTTAAAACTCACATCGATTTAAATCCTATGTTTGCTCTTTTTACCATAAATCCCAAACTTATGAGTTCGGCAGATTTACATGATTTGGCCGAAGAAACTCGCAAAGGGAAGAAAGATAACTAACTTTGCAATGAGCAAGCCGCTTTCGATTGTCATCGCCGACTCATCGTTACTTTAGATCAAACAGACGAGCGGCGAGGAGGTGTCATTTCAAATCTAGCATGAAGGAACATTGTCAAATGAGGCAAAGAAGTTATTTAGCGATACGTTCAAAACTCTTCCTAACTACCTTTCACATGAACGAGGCAAAGTCGAAGAGCAACGAACACTGGAGAAGGGAAAAAAGCAAATCCAGCAAATCTTCTTTCTCTCTATGTGGCTTTTCCTTGCAAGCCACCAAGTTTTTAATTTTGAAGTATTAAAAATTGGATGAACATTGAATGAAGATCGAGATGAAGTGATTCAATGTTTTAAAATTCTAAGTTGAGATAAAAATGAAACTATTAAAATGAAATGATATTTTCATAAAATTTCAATAAATGATACAAAATAAAAAAATACATATTTGATGAAGTATTAAATACCAACATGAAATAAGTCAAATAAATTTATAAATAGTTAAATAATTATATTTTAATTAATATTAATTAATATTGGGAAAATTTTAAGTTGATCAAATTTATAATATTTATGACAATGAATATTTTCCCTTCCAAAAGAACCATCAATCTTAGGATATATGTATAAGGTTGAAACAAAATCACACAATTAAATGCCTATGATTTTTTTGAATATTTTGAATCAAATCATCAATGATCAAATATATCATGATTTATCTAGTTCAATCGGTTCATTTTAAAAATATTTAATTTGTGCCCCGTTAATAAATATTTCTTGCTGCGCCTCATGATGGCTGGTGTCATTCTAGAGTCTCTAGACGGAGTAATTATTAGGTACGTTCACTGGATGTAGAGGAAGGTTCGGTTTTAGGCAAAAAAAGGCCTGTACCGAGTTTTTTCAAAAAACTAGGTATTTTTTAAAAAAACTCGGTACAGACACTTTTTTGCCTAAAATCGAACCTTCCTCTACGTCCAATAAACGCACCAAATAAAAGTTCCTCTAGACGACCGTTTGGATCATTGACTACGAAAAGCACTTTGCGACCAATTAGTTAATCCGTCAAAGAACTCTTTAGGACCAAATAAATATAAAGAAATTAGTAAATATACTCAAATCTCAAGATGGCTGGCGTCGTTCTAGAAAGTCTTCGGATGACCGTTTGGAACATTGACTACAAAAAGCACTTTACAACCTATTTAAATAATCCGTCAAAGAACTCTTTAGGACCAAATAAATATAATGAAACATCGGCCTCATTTCATTTGGCTGCGGTCAGCAATGGCGGGCTTGAATGTTTTAAATTCCCACGTGATCCCTTATTCACGACGGAACAATTATGAGGTCCGGTGACCGGACGTAGCTCTATGTGTGGTCAATATTGAGATCGCATCACGTGATCTTACTCTTTACCGCGCGGCCCGACGACTTGACCCGGACCGAAACCCGGGAATGCTATGTTCGCGTATTGCTAGGTATTACTCGTTATTTGCTTGGTATTGCTAGGATTATTTGACAATAACGAGAAATACCGCTCTGTGAAGAGCAATACCGAGTAATACCGCGCAATACCAAGTTTTTCTAGAAAAACTCAGTATTGCTCGGAATTACTCGGTATTGCTCGGTATTTGTCTTCACATAATGGTATTTCTCGTTATTGCCGAGCAAAATCGGCAAATACCTAGCAATACCGAGCAATACCTAGCAATACCGGATTGTCATGGATTTAAAAACACACATGCGACATACCCACTATTCGTCGGGTCGGGTCCACAATTTTATGCCTGCTACGTGGCCCGATCTGAGTATCGGCCGAACGTAGCTCTACGTCCATTCACTGGACCAAATAAAAGTTCCTTATTCACGCAAGGGCATAAAACATCTCAACGTCACAAAAGCGTCTCGCGGAGCTCATTAAAACTTTATAAATTGTCGAAAAGAAACTTGTTCAGTATGCCTTCTTAAGTTTTTCTGTTAGCCTACTTAAAGTAATCCTCATCTTTTTTTATTTTTTAATTGGACGGTTACGTTTAAATTACTATTAGTTAAGCTTAATTATATTTAATTTGTTATTGCTCTTTGACTAAATGCCCTCATGTTGTTGGGTTGTCATTAAAGCGTTTACTAATTTTTGAATTTAATAATGTATAATAGTTCTTCACACATGTGCTTCACAATGGCCAGACGTCACGGACGTTGGGTCACCCTCTTTTTTTCATTCATTTTTTATTATTTATTCTACATTAACTTGAATGGAATGGTCATTATATATATATATATATATATATATATCTTTCATAGGATTTAGAATTTTAGATAATATCACTAGTCTCTTGTTTGTATTTATATCACATTATATTTAATCTTTAAATAAAATCACTAATATTAACTTATTTAAATTTTCAGGCTTTATTCTAGTTTTGCTTTTTCCCTTGTGGTGTTATCATGATGAATAGAAAGAATTAGGCTTCGTTTGGGATTACTTTCTTACTGTTTTTTAAAACAGTTTTTTAGTATAAAAATTTTAATTTTTAAACTTAAAAGCTGTTTTAAGAAGTAATAAAAAAACTATCCCAAATGAAGCCATAATTTGAGACAGCTTTCATATTACTTCCTAAAATGGCTTTCTAGTAAAAAGATTTTTAATTCAAAAATTTTTTGCACTAGAATGCCGTTTTACAAAGCAGCAATTTAAATGTCCCAAATGAAGCCTTAGATGCTAGATATGTAAATTTATATAAATTATATGACATATATGTAAATCTCACTTTATTTTTTTTGTATAAAAGTTGAATCTTCACTTTAAAGATATTAGAAAATAATATTTAGCTATATCCTTTGTAAATGTTGAAGTTAAGTAGGAACATTCAAGCCCAACATCTACCTTCAAATAGGTGAACCTATGTCATACTCTTGAGTATAGAAGGCAATGCAACTTAGCAACAAAGGGATGCGATGATGGGACTAGCCATAATTTTTTAGATATGTCTCAAAATTCAAGATCAATTACATATATTTTGTACTCATAAAATATTATATGCGCTACTAATAGAATATGTTTTTTGTACGTAGTGGTCTTTCTACCTACAATATCGGTTTAAACACCTGTCAAATTATTGACAGCGGTTTATAAATCGTTGCAAATCTGTTGTATTTACATTCGCTGAAATTCCCACATTTTTAGCAGTGATGCAAGTAATTATAAAAAAAAAGTTAATAGTACTTTATTATAATAAATTATTCCTAATAACGTATCAACAATATTGTAGTAAAAACTACAAATAGAAGGAAAACGAGAATAACAATTGCTTAAATAAAGATTATTCTAACATGCATATATGTACGGGTACAAAAATTACCACCCAAACTCAAAAATAACAAATAAAAAAATGTGCTCATGTGGTGATGAAGCATGCTTCTCTAATGAGTTTTATAATCTTTTTTTTTTCAAAAACATTTACAACTAGTGAGATTTATAATTCAAACCATCAAACCACTCCTTTTTATTGAAATTATATTTAATAAGGCATTGGGGAATGCATCCTGAACAATAACAGTGGCACAGTTTAATATGTAATTATTGTGTAATAAGCGCCATTAAGCTATAGAGTTAGAGTAAGATTTTATTGCTTGAGCAAATAGGTATAACATATTTATATTTTACTTATAACGTTGATGTTTATGTTATATCATCAGTTTTACTAAGATACGTACCCGCTCATTAAAAGAAGTTAGGCACCAACCAATAGAAGTCTAATGATTAATAAAGAATTGTCACTGTATTGACCAATGGCTAGCCAATATTCAAAAGTGCTCTACCAAACTACACATCCATTGCAAGTAAACATATATATTCTATATTTATAAGAAAACTTTTAACTTATATTTTATAATCATTGTGATCTACTATATTCAACTATCATAGATTATTTAAAGAATTTAGGAACTTAGCAATTAAAAAAAAAAAGTAAAACAGTATACCTCACTTGATTAATACACTTTGAAAATTAAATGAGATCTGCCATAATAAGAATTATAATAGGCAACTTTAAATGTACAATTGGCAAACTATAAAATCTTAAAGAACTTATTATACATGAATATATCAAGGATAATGACCCTAATAATATTGAAATATATTTATCCCTTAATAAATATAAAATACTTATCTGATAGTATTAAATTCCACTTTTTTATTTTTTTTTAATTATTTTTTATTTGTTTTATTTTTATTTTTATTTTTTAGCACTTGACAAAATCAACAAGGAGGTCATAGAAGATAAGAAACTTAAATCAACATTGGAAACCATATTTAGTAATTAAAAGCCTAAAAAATTAATGCATATTAATCTACCCAAACCTAATTGCATTTAGCCATAGGTTAATGCAACGATAGCCATAAGTCAGAAATAATTAACAAACGTTATTTTATGCTTAACATGCGGTAATAATTATCACTATATACAAAAACCTACCCAAAAGTATTATGTCCATATTTGTGATCAAAATAACATTATAATTTCATATATCAAAATAATTCTCATTGAATCTGACCCAAATAAATCAAATATTCTTTAAGAGAACTAATATCTTCATAATTACTTAAGCATAGAGGATAATCTACAATTTGAAATGATAAAAAGAGGAAGGGCAAGACAAGACACAATAGAAGAAAGAAAAAGTTGCTATTACTAGAGTCAAACTTAAGACTAACATAGAGGTAGGCTCACAGTTAAATGGTTGATGTTAAAGGAGGAAGAGGAAGACTTTTAGCTTATTTTTGGTCAAAAAGGAGGGAGGAAGCTTGGAGGCTGCATTGTGCTAAAGGGAGGATGCAATGCCCTATCTTTGTTCATCATAAACTAGTGACCCAAATAAGTGGTAAAAATCGTTATGAAGGGATCATCATACTAAAAGTGATATTGATAAATCAATCACACCATATAATCATAATCACAATAATGAGACGGTGAATGAGGTTTGGTTTGGTGTAGTTCAACTTATTATAATTGAATTATTAAAATACATGAACAATAAACATTCCAACCATAAACATTTTTTTTTTATTCCAACCATTAACATTATGTGTGTGTGTACTCATACGTACCCATATAGGAACTTCATAGGTGCTTAACTAGTTTAAGAGATTCAGCCTGAATGATCCCATCAATTAGGTAAAAAACTAATCACGGGGAAAATCAGTAAACCTATAAGTTGGTTGGAATTAATCTAGAGTGCTATAGTCATTCTTTTAGTAAGGTTATGATAAGAAGACTCCTCGAGATAATTTAGGTTAAGGAATTATCATCTTCAATAGATCTCCCGCGAGGAATTTCTTATACTCATTTAAGCCTTAGATGTCACTTACCTCGGTATTATAGTTGACTCATAATTATTCCTCATGGTTAAGGATGTTGGCATTATCTTTCTCATGATCAATTCTAATCAATTCTAGTGATTTTGATGATAAAAAACATATTCTTTGATGTTCTAATTTGTGTGCTATGTATTTCAAGTGTAATTGTTTGATATCTATCCATGATACTTGCTTATACAAGATATACATTGTACAACTCAAGTTCAGTCAACATTTGAGCTGGAAAAATTCAAGATGGACCAAGATGGATAGTTTTATGGTTTTCATATTAACTTAGGAGCATCTTAGTGGTATATAGATATTTACTTGTATGGTTTGATTTTCTCAAAATCTAAATATCAATTAAATAATTTATATATTATTAAATTAAGGATAATAAGCTTAATTCAGAAATCTATAAGATTCATTCTTTGAAAAAAAATTATATGCTTCATAGATTACATAAAATTTATCAAATATGAAAATATACTTAGTTAGGATAATTAGAAGTAATAAGAATATATGGTTAAAATTTTCTAATGTATTTATTTTGAATTGAATTTATTTCATAAAAGACATATTGATATACAAATAATTTTATCTAATTATATCATATTGATATATGAGTATTTAAGATATATCTAAATACATTAAAGTATGTGTAAGTATTTATTTAACTGAATAGATAATTAATTTTCATTTTATTAGATTTTTTAGATTATATATATATATATATATATATATATATATATATATATATATATATATATATATATATATATATATATATATATATATATATATATATATATATATATATATATATATATATAGGTTACATGACCTACTTCGAAGATAAATTAAATTAATAATAATTTTTCAAATATTACCCTATTTTAATACTATAAGTTGGGTAGCCATTTATTTTGTATTTTAGATGGATATGTTATAGACCTAAATAATGTTATGTTTTATGAGTTAATATGTTAGTAAAAATGTATTTGTTCTAGTAGTGTCTGTGCAATAAAATATAAGAAAGGGGAAAAAATTTTAAAGTTTGGTATAATGCTGCGAGATTGGACACAATATGGCCGCAGCATCATCATTGACATTGCCGGAGTGCCAAATTATGGACATGGTGGCAACCAGTCTCTTTTTGACAACACCGCAGAATTGGAGTAATCTCCTAAAAGCATATCCATCTATCCCAGTGTCACAACATAAGAAAAGTCAGCACCGCAAAGCCAAATATATGTCCGTATATCTCAACGACACCAAATTCTATTGTCTCTAAGGCAAAGGAGTACTGTGTAGACATCGCAGTGCTTAACCATCAACAGAGCTATGATGCTACAGTTGTAACTTTTCATTCCATGATCTTCCAGTAATGTGACGCATTAATTCATTAAATAGGAGGTCCTTGTTGGCAAGTGTCTCAATTTATGAAACCTTCAGTGCTGCAGAGTTAGTTCATTTTATGTGCACCACTCTGCAAATGTTTTGAGTGCCACAATGGCAGAATATATTTTCTATATTTTTTATAAATAGTCTATTTGTAATGTTAGTAGGAGAGTTCAATAACATTTTTAATTTTACTCTTTATAGTACTTCTATGATTCTTCATTATGGTTGATGACTAAGGGAATTCAGAGAAGTACTAGATATATTCCATCAGAGTGTTGGGCTTGTGTTTGCAGAAGAAAGTCTGTAAGTTCTAGTGGGAGTATAGGGGATATCATTGAACTGTCTGGATATATCTTTTCTTCAGTACCTTCATTCTTTTGTGCAATTAATGAAAATGAATATGTTTCACTTGTTCTTCATGTATGGCTAAATTCTCTAATTTTGGATTAATGGTTTAAATAAAATATGGAATACTAATGAGTTTTGTTCATCAATAATTTTGTGATGTTTTCAATATACTAGGTCTTCATTTAATGCACATAGTGAACATATGTGTTGCAAATATCAAGTGTAATGTGGAGCCTATGAACAGAAAAGTAGGCACAATCATGTATATTATATTAGTGTGATATAAGCATAGGCATAATGCTTGTCATGTGTCAAATTTATAGAGATAAATTGCCATGAGGGTGTTTTAACAGTACACACTTTACTTACTATTTTAATATTTTCATAGGGTGACAAATTATGGAAGTTTAGAGTGTTATTGAGGTTGGAAGAGTTCAATCTATCCTTTGTCTCATCACGCTTGACTTAGCGATCAGTAATGCATATGCTTTAAATAACATCAATATAAAAGAGAATCATTAGGAAATATATTGTATTTATATGTCATCAATCAAAAGATTATTTATCCCAATAGTGTTTCACTTATATATTTTTCTTTTAAATTATGTTATTGAATCTCCATCAAAACATATTTTTGTTAAGAGGATAGTGGTTATAGTTGAAGTACATAGTACTAGTATTTACAAATAAATATTCTTTCTCGTGCAATTGAAACTCTACTTTCATGTGCATCAGATAATTCAATATACTTCTTATTGAATGTATCAAACTCATCAAGTATTGACATGCGATTGCTATCAAGTGTGGAGTGATTTTTAAATAAACCTTTATACACTTTTTGCAAATTTAAAAATTCCAATTTCATACTAGTATATGATTTCTTAAGTTTCATATATGATGCATGAATTTTCTCATAAACTTCAAGTAATTAATCGTAGGTTAGTTTACATACCGCTTCTTGGTCAGACTGATTAACATGATCGTCTGCCATCAAACACAGGTTTATTATCTCCTCTTCAGCTTCAGTCTCAGAAGATTCAGATGCAAAATCCGCCCAAAATGTCTTTTGAAACCTCTTATTATCATTTATGAACTGGGTCTTCTCCTCACCCTTCTCCTTGCTTGGATGAGCCTTAAGTGTAGGACAATCAGTTTTAACATATCCCGACTTTCTGCATTCAAAATAAATTATATTAGTAGAACTTCTAAAATTTTTACTTCCCTTACCTTCATTCCATTTATGATGGTGCTTTTGCTTCTTCCTTAGAAAGCTTTTGAATTGCCTAGTGATTAAGGCAATATCACTGCTTTCAAACCCGAAAGAATTAGTATATGTATCATTAGCCTTCAGCGCCACAGTCTTCTCCTTCTTTTTCTCACCTTCATTAAGTTGTCTTTGGTTCAATCCTTTCTTGTAAGCAATGAGTGATCCCAATAAGCTATCAATAGAATAAGTATTCAAATCCTTGAATTCAGTGATAGTAGTTATCTTAGTATCATAGGAAGAATGTAAACATCTTAAAATTTTATTAACTTTTTCATAGTTAGTGAGTTCCCTTCCTAATGCATGTAGTGAGGTGACAATTTGAGCAAACCTAGTATATATTTCAGATATCATTTCACTAGAATTCATACAAAATAGTTCATAGTCATGAAGCAGGATATTTAATCTAGATTGCTTAACTTCAGATGTGCCTTCATAAGTGATATATAATTTATCCTAGATTTCTTTACCAGTGGTGTTGCGGGTCTGTTTTACTGGTTTATGATTTTGATAATAACAAACACTCTTATTTCTCTATGACTGCCTTATCTACTGACATTTCAAGTTCACATGATCGGACAATAATTTGGAATCAGCTCAAGATTGGGTAGACTAGGTCTGAGTCAGTTTGTACCTTTTTTTCTTTCTTGAGTCTATTGTAATTGGTGTGGCTCCTGATGATTTGTAACTTGGAAGATTTTATGTTGTTCCCTAAAGATTTCTATTTTTGGTAACATCGTCCGGGACAATATTTACATCGTCCTAGATGATCTGTCCAAAAGCGAAAACCCTAATTAGGGCATCCTCTTTAAAGCACCCGTCATTATGCAAACACATCATCCTAGATGATTTTATATCGATCAGGACGATACGCTCAAAACAGAAAGAATCTGCCGCCAAATCTATTTAGGAATGACTTATTTTTGGACATCATCCAGAATATCGTCCTGGACTATAAAATATCATCCAAGATGATCCAGCACAATTTTTCCCAAATTAATCTGGCATTTAAGGAAAGCAATTATGACTTGATCTGACGATCAAATCGTCCTGGACGATCACAGGATTGTCCGGGACGATATGCTGGACAATTGGACATCGAACAACTCAAATTCTAGGCGATGTTCAGGATGATATTTCATGATTTATACTGATCATCCATGATAATATTATCATCCTGGACGATAAGAACAAATTTCTTCTGATCGTCTCAGATCGTCCTGGCTGATTGGGTTTAATTTGCATTGATCATACAGGATGATATTAGTATCGTCCTAGACGATAATGTCGGCAACTTGCATTAATGAGCTCATTTTGAGATCTTCTATTTAAGCTATGACATGACACTTGGCAAGCGTCTTTGGCAGTCATTGTAGCTTCATTCTTTTAGGGGAAACTTGAAGAGAGAGCCTGAAAGGGAGTGAAGAACGGGTGAAGTCTGAGAGAGGGAGAAGATCCTGTGAGGGGGAACTCAAGGGAGTGTGGAGGGGGGTTCCACACGGTTGCTTCGGTAGGCTTGCACCTTAATACCGTCGGATTCAAGGCTTGTCTTGAGGGAAGTTCACCAAAGAAAAAGATCTCTTTGGTGTCAAAGGACCCGGCGACTCAGCCGCACCGAGGAAGGTGGAAGTGATTTTATAAGGGCTTCTCCGCCTAATTGTGAGGGATAAAGAATAGACACTTAGTTTAGTTCAATACTTGGAGGGTGCCTCCAAGGAGTGGACGTAGGTCAAGGTTTGACCAAACCACTATAAAATCTAGGGTGTTCTTTCCTTATTATTTCCGCATTTAATTTCCGCACTTTGGCTTTCGTTGTGGTGACTTTGGTTTGAGTATTGTGTTTTGATTGAAAGATATTTTATTACCAATTCAATTCTCTTTTTATTAGCCTCGGGCTAGTTCTTAAAGGGCCTAACATCCCTAACAAACTTTCAAGTGGTACAAGTTAAGACACGCATGTAATCTTCAGATTTCAAAGCACAAAAAAATAGTTCAAGTATTTTGCATTAAGTTGTGCTAAATCCCTATCATCAAGAGTTCATTCAATAAAAAGAAGTTCAGTTTTTTTATCATTAATTTCACATGATGATGAAGAATAACCTTCTTTAACAAGAATCCACATGTGATAATCAATTGATTGTAAAAATAAGGATATACGAGTTTTTTAGAAATCAAAAGGTATATTATCAAATAATGGTAGTAAGGTAATAGAATACCCTTTAGTAGAATTACGATTATCAAAGTTAGCCATGAATCAAAATTCAAAAGTTTTCAAAAAATAGATTTTATAAATCCTACTATGATACCACTTGAAAGTTTGTTAGGGATGTTAAGCCCTTATGAACTAGCCCGATGTTAACCAAGAGAGGGGGTGAATTGGTGTTTTAAAAATCTCAAACAAAAATTGTGATCTAAACCAAACAATAATTCACCAAAAAATAAAGTGCAGAAATTAAAAATGCGAAAACATAATAAGAAAGAACACACCAGATTTTATAGTGGTTCGGTCAACTTGACCTACGTCCACTCCCCGGAGCCTCTCCTCTGAGTATTACACTAAACTCAATGTCTCTCCTTTTGCCCCTATAGCAAGGCGGAGAAGCATGTACAAAACTCCTTTCCACCAATCTCAGTGAGACAGAGAATCCAACTCCTTTCACTTTCTCTTAAAGCAGGCAGAGAACCCAACTCCTTTCACTTCCTCTTGAAGCAGGCAGAGATCCTTAATCAATCCATGAAGTAGACCTCTCTAGAACCTCTAAGGAACCAGGGATGACGAGTGGAGAAGATGACTTGAATCCTTTCTTGGAGCAACCTTTATAAAACCCTTCAAAAACTCCCCCTCATAAGATCCTCTCTCTCTATCAAGCTCTCCCTCTCCTCTTAGCTCTCTCAGACCAAGATAGCAGCAAAAGATCACATCTTGAGTAAACAAGATATCTTATATGTAAGGGCTTCAAATTTTCCTTAAATTACAACAAACTCACATATGTCATCCAAGACGATTGACAAATCATCCTATACGATCAGTATAAATTCAACTCAATCAGCTAGGATGATTTGGGGGATGCTAGAAGATTAGAAGAATCATTTATTCTGATCATCCGGGGTGATGGGATATTATCTTGTACGATTATTTCAAAAATGTCAAGTATTATCCAGACCATTGCTCTGTTCGGCCAGACTTTTCATGTTGGACAATGAAAAAATAACTGATAGTCTAGGAAGATTCTTGGATCATCTCGTATGATTAGTTCAAATGAATACATATCGTCCAGAATATTGTTCTGGTCATCTAGGAAGAAATTAAGGTATGTTTAGCTGGTCATCCAGGACAATCCTGAGATCGTCTGGGATAATATGATCAATCAATCAAATCTTAATTACTTTCTTTAATCATCAAACTAATTTAGGAATAATTATAATGCATCATTCTGAATGGTATCATTTACGATGTCCAAAAATAATAACATGCCTAAAAGAGTTGGTGGCTGATTCTTTCTGATTTGAGCATATCATCCAGGAAGATGCTAATATCGTATAGGATGATTTGCTTAATTTGGGCTGCCTTAACAAACATACCCTATTTAGGGTTTCTATTTTTAACTAATCGTATAAGATGATTTTGGATCATCTCGGATGATTTGATCAAAAATAGAAAACTCTAAAACAGACAGAATTTTTGCCTCTGAGTATATGTACGCAAGGTTACTTAACATCAGGACCCACTTTGTTATATTTGACTCAAAAAAAGGTAAAAACACTTGACGTACACTTACAAACTAACTCAGTCCTAATCTACCCATTCTTGAGCTAGCTTGATTTGCAATTGACCTTGTGGATATGAAACGTTAGTAGGCAGGACTGTCATAGAAAAGTAGAGATGTCAGAAATATTTGCTATCATCATAATTATAATTCATGAATCCAGATTCACAACAAAATTGTGTATAGCTTTAGTTAGTAATGCTTGGTTAACTAAATATCATGTATCTTTATATCTTATTGGGATCCCAAGTGATCAGATCACTCATCCCTTATCTTAAAAGATGGCCTTTCTCAACCTAAGGCTCGGCATTTTCAATTCAAAAACTACGGGACCCTTAGGGATGATTATTGGGACATCTTGCTTAATGTTTTCATGGAACCTTGTCATGGCATTCGAATTGAGGATTTTTTTTTTCACAAGCTTGTTATGGTGAAGGATGCTATTAAAACAAAAAAGTGGGCCTCCTCCTCTACTATTGAAGAATTTTTAATGAGTCTAAGGGAGAAACAAAACTCTTATATTTCTCTTATTGAAGCAGATCCTACTAACGATGAGCTAAATCCTACCCTCAATTCCATAAATTCTGTGATTGCTAATCTCACGATTTCAAAGTCATCTTGGATTATCCAACAGGCTAAGGCAAAGTGGTTAAAACATGGGGAGGATGATCTCAGTTTTTTTTACTCAAAAATCAGGTTGAGAAATAATTATAATGGAGTCTCTTACCTCTGCTTTGGATGGGAATTTAGATAATCAAAGTTAGTGCTCCTTGTGCTATCAATTAACATTTTGAGGGTTTTTGACATATCTAACCTTCTTGTAGGTGTTGTTATTCCCCCTCATCTTAAATATATGCTTTCTAATCATATCTCTATGGCATAAATCAAAGAAGAAGTTCTTTCAGGTGCTTACTGTGCATCTCTTAGGCCGGATGGTTTTAACTTCCAATTTTACAAAATGGGTTGGCACATTTTGGGGCCTACTCTTCGCAAAGTTGTTCTGTCTTTTTTTGAGAAAGGTTACTTTCCTTAAAAGGTCAAATCTACGGCATTGCCCTCATTCTTAAGTCTTCCCATGTAGCTTCTATATCTAACATTAGGCTGATATCACTCTGGAACACCTTGTACATGATCATTACTTTTAGGATCAAACACATTATGCCCCTCATTATTAACCAGGCTCAAGCTGGCTTCATTAACAAAAGGATCACTACTGATAATGTAATTCTTACTGCCAACATGTTGAGGTTTTTTAAAAAAAATGCACAAATAGAAACTTTATGTATGACAAATTGGACATCAAGATGGTCTTTGATTCTATATATAGAGAATTTCTTTTCAAGAGGATGGCCCAAAAAGGTTTCCCTAACATCTTTGTTAGCTGGGTTAAGGCTTAAATTTCAAAGGTGCATTTCTCTGTTTGTTTGTAAGGGGGTTTGGAGGGTAATTTTCCCTCTTCTTCTGGTCTTTATCAGAACTATCTATTAAGCCCATATTTATTCTGCATTGCTATGGATGCCCTCTCTTGCTTGTTGGATTGTCCTAATCATGCTAATCAGTTTGAGGGTTTTTGACACCAATGGGTTTCACCTCTCGCACTTACTTTATGATAACGATCTTTTATTTATTTGGTATAACCTCTCCTCTTAATTATTTAGCTTTAAAGGAGATTCTTGTCACATTTGTTTGTTCGACTGGTTTGCTCATTAATCTGAAAAATCTCTATCATTCTTAATCCTAATAACCCCAATGCTAATGACATTTATGTTATCCTCAACATCCCTTCACTATGCTCCAAAATTACCTACTAGGGATTATCGATCTCCATTAAGACAGTCAGCATCTTTAATTTCTAACCTCTCCTTGATGTTATCACTAACAAGCTTTCCACTTGGAAAGTCAAATCTCTCTCTTTTGCAGATCGGCTTTAATTCCTTAGATTCACATTTTGGAATAACATTGTTTACTAGATTCGTGGTGTTATCAGACCAAAGTCCTGCTCCAAGCAAATTGTCCAAATTTCAGCAAAATTCTTATACTTTGGTGATACTAATGCAAATAAAATTCATATTGTTTCTTGGTCTAATACATGCAAACCTAACAATAGAGGACGATTGGGCAATCATGATTTTAATGCTCTTAGACATGCTTTTAATTTCTCTTTAATTTATAGAATTTACAACATCCCTTCCTTATTATCCTCGTGGTTATTCAACAAGTGCAGTTCACCATGGAAAAATCCCCAACCAATTGCCTCTGCTATGTGGAAAAGCATATGTGATTCAACACTTAATGCTAAAAAATAGTTTCTGCTTTAAAGTAATGGTTAATAGCCTGATCTCCCTAATATGGATCATTGGTGTAATAGTATTGCTTTAGTTGAGATCCATCATCATGAATCTTTACTGGATCATTTTTCTCCTAAAACTCGTATTATCGACCTCATTAACATTAATGGTTGGAAGCTGTCAGCTTCTCATGGGATTATTCAAAATAAAATCCTTTCAATTCCTATATATTCTAATGGAAAATGAGATGTCAGAATTAGAGCTCGAATATTGGGGGTAGATTTTACTCATTGGTGCAAGACTTTTATAAAGAGGATAATTTGGTCTCTTGGCATAGTGTTGTGTTGCATAAGCATTATGCTCTTAGCTTCTGTATATTTAGTTGGCTTTGTCCGAATGGGGGTTTCAAATCTGTTGATGTTCTTATCAAGAGAAATATTGGGTCTGATCCTTTTTGTTATATGTGCAAATTCAATCATGAGAGCTTATTTTTTTAGTGTGATTTTACCTTTTCCATCGTTTCCTATTTTCTACCAATCTTAAAAGATTTCTTATGAAGCCCAATATAACTCAAACTTTGGATTTTATTGTTGGAAGTGCTGATCATAAACTGTATAAGCTGAATTTCTTGTTGTTGTGGTGCTACGTTTACTATATTTGGCAAGAGAGAAATATTAAAATATTTGATAATTCTTCCAATAGCTATATTACCATATAAGAGAACATAAGAAAAGCATTTTGTTTTAAACTGATAAGATGGAAAAATGGAGATGAGTTTAAAAGTATGGTTTATGACCTAGGCTGATTATCAAAGTGATATCTATAGTTTTTGTTACTTTTGTTCCTATAGCTCTGATTGGGTTTTGTTGTATAGCTGGTTCATGCTATCATGTCATTTACGATCTCATATTTGCATTTCTTTTTTGGATTTGTGCTCATCCGGCTATGCAATTTCTTCATCTTCTTTTACTATATTCGATTCTTGGGAAAAGAGCTTGAGATTGGTATGGGGCGAGAATGAATTCATTGCATCCCTCATTCAATTGACGGCGATTCTTAGCAACATTATCTAGTAATGAAGGCAATACTCAGCAACACCACCTGGGTGTTTGGTGGTTGCAATGACATTGTTATGAGCCTTTTAGAATTTGAAAATATTCTTTTCGGGTGCCATTTTTTTGTATTTGGCCCTTTTTTGCTCTAAGTCTCTTTGAGCTCTTTTTATATTGTGTTCTTTATTACACTTTTTTGCTGAGCTGGAGCTTTTGCTCTTAGTTTTTCCTTATTAAAATTTTTTTTTTCATAGTTATTTTCTTTTGATTGTTTTTCATAATCTCTTTTCTAGTAACTATTTTTCATATAAGAAAATTGGGCTTTGCCCTTAATTTTTCCGAAAAAAAAAAATTGAGTCCATGTGCGGGACAATTTAATTAAAAGAAGGCACATCACAAGCTAGGAAAGCGACAGCCACAGCTTTCCAAAGCGAAAACACCCGTTACAAAAACCCGCAGCACACAAATCACAACCCAACCGCTGCGCTCAAAATAAAAAAATAAAATGATGGCGGCAAAATTTCCACCAGCCTCTCGTCGTTTCATTCTCCTCCTCCTCTCAATCTACGTTCCTCTCGCTAAACTCCAAACCGAATCAAGCGAGGCTGAGAAACACACTCTTCTCCAAATCAAGAGCGACTTCGGAAATCCTCCATCACTCGACTCCTGGAACAACTCCACCTTAACCAATCTCTGTAACTGGACCGGGGTCCACTGCGACGACTATGGGTCCGTTTCCCAAATCTCCCTTCCCAACCAGAACATCGCCGGTCAATTACCTCCTTCCATGTGTAACCTCATCAATCTCACCGTTCTCGATCTCAACAACAACTCCATCTCCGGCGTCTTCCCCACCCTCCTCTACAACTGCTCCAGTCTCCGGTACCTCGACATCTCCCAGAACCTCCTCGTCGGCAATCTCCCCAACGACATCCACCGCTTGCCTTCCCAGCTCACCGACCTTATCCTATCCGGAAACAACTTCACCGGCGACATACCGACATCCATCGGCCAGCTACCAGCTATTCAAAGGCTCTGCCTTGATTACAACCTTTTCAATGGCGCCCTTCCGGCCGAAATCGGGAACCTTTCCACCTTGGAGACTCTCTGGCTCGCGAACAATCCTTTCCCCCCGACAACGACGATTCCGCCAAAGTTCGGCAACTTGACGAGACTTACTTATTTGTGGATGAGACAGGCGAACTTGGGAGGAGAGATCCCGGAGTCTTTTGGCAAGTTGGCTGCGCTCCAGCATCTCGATTTGTCAATAAATTCCCTGAGCGGGAGTATTCCTGATGGGATTTGGGCGCTTGCGAATTTGCGATTTCTTTTTCTGTACAAGAATCAACTCTCCGGCGGAATCAATGGAACGGCCATCAAAGCTCTCAGCTTCGAGTCCATCGATGTTTCACAGAATCAGTTAACAGGAAGAATACCAGAGGAATTTGGGGGAATGAGCAATCTGTCTTTTCTATTAATGTACCTTAATCGATTTTCCGGCGAGATTCCGGCGAACATCGGCTTGCTTCCATCACTTACCGATCTTCGCCTTTTCAACAACAGACTATCCGGTGGCCTGCCGACGGAGCTTGGTAAGCACTCACAGTTGTGGAACGTTGAGGTAGACGACAACCTGCTCTCTGGTGAGTTTCCATCAGATCTCTGCGCTAGAGGAGCACTGGTCTCTGTTATTATGTTCAATAACAACTTCTCAGGCAATTTGCCGGCGTCACTCAACAAATGCTTCACGCTGAGCAATCTCATGATCTACAGAAACAATTTCTCCGGTGAACTCCCAGCTGGGATCTGGACCGCGGCTGTGAATTTGACGACTGTGATGATAGGAGACAACTCGCTCACCGGCACTCTACCAAACGTACTCCCGTGGAATCTAACGCGGCTTGAGATCCAAAACAACCATTTCAGTGGCAACCTTCCTTCGACGGCCAAGAATCTTATCGTTTTCAATGCGAACAGTAATCTTCTCTCCGGCCCGATTCCTACCAATCTGAGTGGTTTCTCCCAGCTTGCAGTCTTATCCCTAGGGGGCAACCAGATATCCGGCTCTCTTCCGCCGGGAATCTCCAATCTTCGATACCTCACCGATCTAAATCTCAGCAGCAACCAACTCGTGGGCGAGATCCCTTCCTCAATCGGCACCTTGCCAGTTCTCATCTCGCTAAATCTATCAAACAACCAACTCTCTGGCGCCATCCCGTCGGCACTCGGTGACCTCCGGCTTAACCTACTCGATCTGTCCTCCAACGATCTCTCCGGCGAGATCCCAATCACGCTGCAGAGCAAAGCTTACGCCCAGAGCTTTACCTCCAACCCCGGCCTCTGCTCCTCCAACTCCGATCTCCACATCAACCCCTGCAAATCCAGGACGGAAGGCTCGAATGGGCTCGCCCGCGGCGTCCGCATCCTTATTGCTATCCTTGTAGCTCTCGTTCTAATTGCCGCTGGCCTCTTCGCCTTCTTCGCGGCGAAGGACTGTCGCCAACGGCGCAGGGCCGATATCGACCAGGATTGGAAAATGACGCCGTTCCAATCGCTGGATTTCACGGAGGAAAGCATCATTCGTGGACTCAAAGAGGAGAATGTCGTGGGCAGAGGCGGATCGGGAAGGTATACCGCGTGGCTGCCGGAGTTCGATCCGGCGGCGCTGTGGCCGTGAAGAGGATGTATTGCGAGAGGAAGATGGATTGGAAGCTGGAGAGGGAATTCGAAGCGGAGTTGAGGCTTTTGGGCTCGATCCGCCACATCAATATTGTGAGGCTGTTGTGCTGCGTTTCCGGTGCGTGCGAGAAGCTATTGGTGTATGAGTACATGGAGAACGGGAGCTTGGATCGGTGGCTACACGGAGGGCACAGAGAGTTGGACTGGCCTGGCAGAGTCGGTATAGCGATCGGGGCGGCGCAAGGTCTGAGCTATTTGCACCACGAGTGCTCGCCTCCAGTGGTGCATCGCGACGTAAAGTCCAGCAATATTCTTCTAGACTCCAAGCTTAGGCCCAAAATAGCTGATTTTGGTCTGGCCCGGATTATGGCCCGACCCGGAGAAAAGCAGCATTCGACTGCGGTGGTTGTGGGGTCGTTCGGCTACATGGCACCAGGTCAGGACAGAATGACTTAATTATTATTCTTTTAAACGCATGCAAGCACTACTATTGGTTGATTAAAAATGCACAATAACTTAGTTTTATGCTACAATTTACAGAATGTGGGTACACTAATAAAGTGAACGAGAAGATTGATGTGTACAGCTTTGGAGTAGTATTGTTGGAGTTGATCACCGGTAGGGAGGCGAGCGATGGAGGTGAGTATGGCAGTCTTAATAAGTGGGCTCGACTTCATTTTCAGAAAGGGAGAAAGATAATAGATGCAGTTGATCATAGAATCAGAAACCCCGTTCACCTGGATGAGATAGAAATGGTACTCAAATTGGCCATCATCTGCACTCGGACTCTGCCATCAACCCGTCCCACTATGAAGGAGGTGCTGCAGATCCTGCTACGATGTGATCGAAGGTTCAGAAACGACGAGGGGCTGAGCTTAGAGCGCGACTGTGATCTCCTCCTTCAAAACAAGAGCAGCAGCTGGCGTAGTAAGAGCAAAACAAAAGTTGAAATCGAGGATCTTGTTGATAATGTTAACATTGTTTGATCTTGTTCCATGGTTCATGTTCTATGTAGTTACCCCAGTAGTTGTACATTGCAGTTAGTTTCATACCCCAGCCATTTTACTTTGTACAATTGGGATCATCTTTTATTTTTGGCCAATATCATTTTCATTTTCTTTCGGCCGAAGTGCTGAAATCAGATAAATACACTTTCAATAACATGGAAAGTTAAAGATGATATGGCATAGTTGTCATTTCCTCTCTCTCTCTCTCTCTCTCTCTCTCTCTCTCTCTCTCTCTCTCTCTCTCTCTCTCTCTCTTCACGAGTTCAAACTGCAATGTACTCTAATTATATTATTATGTTAAATCCCTTGCATATTATTATCTTCAATTAAATTTTGATCTCTTGAGGTCTTAGTTCATATTATAGAATTTATTTCTATTGTATTCAACTTTTTAGAAATCATTGTAACTTGTGTAAACAAAATTGATAAAACATTCAATTCATAAATTCTAACTACTTTTTGAGGATTTACCCTATTAGCATGCCACTAAAAATTATTAGTATCAATTTCCTCTATTAATTCATAAGCTTTCTTAAATGGCTTAGACATTAATGATTATCTAACTACAGCATCAACTATCGCTCGAAGATATCCTACTTATCCACTATAAAATACCTGAATAATAACCTAATCAGTTATTGCATGATGTGGGATTTTCTTAAATCATTCCAAACTCTCATAAATTGATTCTTCTTTAAACTGAGTAAAAGTAGTTATGTCATTTCAAAATTTAGCAATTTTTAAGGTGGAAAATATTTAGAGAGAAACTTATTTATTGCGAGTGGCTATAGAACCTGGGGATAAAGAATTCAACCAAATTTTTACTTTATCTCTTGGAGAAAAAGAAAATAATTTATGTCTAATAACATCATCATTGATACCATTATATTTAAATATTGCACAAATTTCTAGGAAATTGGCTAAAAATTGATTGGGATCTTCTATAGGACTTCCCCGAAACTAAGAGTTCTAAACCATTTGAATAAAATTTTAATTCAAAATTATTAACTTAGATTGTAGGTATATTTATGCTCCGATAAATTTCATCTGCTAAAAGGTTTGCATAATCCTTAAGGCATCTAGAATGATCTAGCTCTAATTTAAGTTCAGCCATTTTCAAGATTTCTTTAGTTTTTTTAATTTTAGAAAGGGTTCTCTCAATTTTAGGATCAAATATCAAAAGTTCCTTTCTATGGTTATAAAGCATGCAACCAAAAATATATAAATAATCTAAGTAAAATAAAAAAATAAAAAATGGTAAGTATTTCTAACTAAGAAATTAGTTAAATAATATAGTAAGAATTTTGCAAACATTAAAAAACTTTCCCGACAATAATGTCAAGAACTTGATGGGTTTGTGCTTAGGTTTTCTTCAATAAAAAAATTATAAAAATACCACTTAATATTCACAGGAATATGTGCCAAATCAAGTTATATAGTGATAGAGAAGTATATCAATCCATCGAGAAAGATATGATCACTTGCAAATACTAATATTGTCTACTAAATTATAATATTTATCTTTCTTAATAAAAATTAATGATGTGGAGATCCATTCAATTAAATAAAATTAGATAGAGATAATAAATATATAATGCAGATATAATATTTTGATTTGATGAGTATAAATAATATATTTTTTCTAATAATTCTTTTTTAATTATGATGCCATTCAGAGCTTATGCATTCCTCGATCTCTATCAAGCTTATATGAACACAGGATGTCTACCGACTTCCTATGGTTATGTCATCTCCTTAAGAATTTAATGCATTTCATACCCTACGCCTAGGTATGATGTATATTAATTTAATATTCCTTTTTATGCCTGCTTCCCTCCTTCGAGGTATCACATTATACAAAATTTTAACTATACATATGTCCATTATATGTATTAAGTTAAGATATGGTAATATTAAAAACGTCTTCTTAAACATTTAAGGAATAAGATAACTCATTAGTACTATATGTGATATTTACATCATTGACCCAAAACCGGAGAATTTAACCAGATAAGAAGTAGAATTGAAGCAAAATCATTTTAATTAATATCATTAAAGAAAGAAGATACAAGAAATAGATATCACTAGAATGATTCAATTAATCTCCTCTACACTCCTTTTTTCGTATAGATTTTCTTCCTTAAATATAAGTCAAACACTCTAAAAATGGTATCAAGCACTTCTCTAAATTCCTTTAGTTATCACCCTAAGGGAAATTCAGAGAAGCACTCTGAATTATACTAAAATTATTTAATGATTGAACTCTCTTACAAATATAACATAATAACTATTTATTGGAAAATATAAGTAGGCCTCTGGTGTTGTGGAGCTAGAAATATCGCCACCACTATGCCCAACAAATGAACCAATGCCATTACACTGCTTTTCTGGTTCCACCACTGTGCTTGCTAATGTGGATCAGTCATCATTTTGCTAATAGATCATGTCCTTGGGAAGTGAAAAGTGCTATGCCACAGCACTACTGACTTTTGAACATTGCGGCGCCATAACAACAATTTTGGTATTGAGGCATTATAGAGTGTGATGACGTGACACTATCAAAAAAATAACACGGTGATGTCAAGCTAAATTTTTGACACCGCAATGCTATCTGATAGATAAGTTAGCACTGCAATGTTGATATTAAGGTGCTCCAACGGTGTCTTTGAAGGTGATATAGTGTTGATTATTTTAACACCGTGATGTTATATGAAATTTATAATTTTATGTCTTTATGTAGTTTTCTTGCATAATACAACTAAAAAAGACATTTCATTGAAAATATAATATAAATAATAATACATTATTTATACTTATCAATCTACTCTCCTAGTGAGGTAATTAGAAGGCTGATGTTTTATATGACGAAGCCATCTAAAGCTGCTCTCTCTAATCTTATCTAGCACTAGAGCTACTTCCAACTCTTCATGTATACTCATTTCACATTCTATCCCTAAATGTACTTCCACTCATCCACCTGCGTATCCTCATCTCTATAACACTTAATTTTATGATTCTCTTTTAATATATAACATTATGGCCCATAACATATTGTAAGTCTCATCACCATCCTATAGAATTTTTTCTTTAGTTTAAAAAGTACTTTTTTACAACACAACAGGTCTGATGTATTCCTCCACTTCAACCATCCAATTTGAATTATACTAATAATATCCCCATCTATTTCACCATCACTTTGAATAGTAGACCTGAGATTTCTAAATTATGTAATCATTTTAATGACTTGATCACCAAAGGTCACAATCCCCCCACTAGATATATTACCACTATAATTCCACTCCATGTATTCAATTTTATATCTACTCAAACAAAAACCTTTTGATTATAAGGTTGATCTCTAATATTCAAGTTTTCCTTCAACTCCCTATCTAGACTTATAAAAAAGAGGAAAATCATCCACAAAAAACATACAATAGGTTACATCCTTTTATAAATGTTTAGTAAGAACATCCATGAATAAAGTGTAAAGATTTGTGCTTTCTAATCCTTGATGTAATCCAACTAAAAACCAAAATACTTGCTCAAACTAGTTTATGTTTAAACACATGTAAAACCTCTTAAGATACATATCCATAACAACTTAAATGTAAGTATGACTAACTCCTTTCTTTTCTAGAAGTCTCTAGAGCGCTTCTCGTGGAACTTTATGATATGTGTTCTCTAAATCAATAAATATCATGTGTAGATGTTGCTTTCTCTATTCTTCTCCATGAAACCTCTCAACAAATGTATATTTTTATAGTAGACATATTAGGTATGAATCCAAATTGATTTTGATAAATATTAGTATAACATCATACCCTATGCTCAATTATTCTCTCCCATAGTTTTAATGTATGAAATATAATTTCTCTATGATTTGTACACTCTTATGCATCACCTTTATTCTTAAAAATAGGAACCAACACACTCCTTTTCTACTCATTTAACATCTTTATACTCTTCAAAATAATATTGAAAAGTTTAGTAAGTCAAGAAATTGTTTGATCTTCTAAGCATTTCCACACTTCTGTTGGATTATCATCCGATTTCACTATTTTTCACACTTCATTTTCTTTAAAGCCACTTTAACTTTGGCTTTATCAATATAATGATAAAACTAAAAATTTTATTTTCATTTAGGGTGCTAAGGTTATGTAAGCCAATTGTATTCTTACAATATTCATTAAAAAGCTTATTAAAATATCTCATCCACTTATGTTTGATATAATGTTAAAAAAACTTTTTGATCCTCATCCTTAATGAACTTTGCTTGAACTAGATTTTTACTCCTATCTTTTTCTTGGCAAATGTATACATACATCTTTAACCATACTTAGCATCTAATCTATTATATAAATCATAAAAACCTAAATTCTTTATAAACAAAGTATAAAGATTTGTTCTTAAAGCTAATCCGTAATGTAATGCAATTGAAATAGGAAAATACTTGGTCAAACTAGTTTAATTTTAAACACATGTAACACCATTAAGATACATATCCTTATTGGCTTTAATATAAGTTTTATTAACTCCTTTCTTTCGAGAAACTCTATAGCGCTTCTCTTGGAACTTTATGATATGTGTTCTCTAAATCAATAAATATTATTTGTAGATCCTCCTTTCTCCATTCTTCTCCAATAAACCTCTCAATAAATATATAGTTTCATAGTAGACCAACACAACATAAATCCAAATAGATTTTAAGATATGTTAGTATTACATCATAACCTATGCTCATATTCTCTTCAAAATTTTAATGTATGACACATAAACTTAATTCATTTATGATTTGCACACTCTTAAGCATCACCTTTATTCTTAAAAATTGGAACCAACACGCTCCTCTACTTATCGAACATATATGTAGTCTTCAAAATCATATTAATAGGTTTAGAAAATAAATAAATTTTCTGATCACCTAAGCATTTCCACACCTCTTTTGGATTATCATTAGGTTTCACTAATTTTCACACATCATTTTCTTTAAATCCTCTCTAACATTGACTTTATAAATAATATGATAAAAATAAAAAAATTTATTTTCTTTTAGGGTGCTAAGGTTATACAAAATAATAGTGTTCATAAAATCTTCATTAAAATGTTTGTTAAAATATCTCATCCTCGTATGTTGGATATCGTCATAAAAAAACACTTTTTGCTCCTCATCATTAATGAACTTTGCTTGAACTAGATCTTTACTCCTATCTTATTTTCTTGGTTAACATATACATACATATTTCACCATACCTAGGATCTAATCTATCAAATGCTTTGTTTAACTTACTGTGGGCTCCTCTATAACTTTTTCAATTTTCTTAGTTTTTATGTCTAAACTAATTTTATAACAAATCTTCTAATTTTTATATTTTCTTGCATATTTTTATTCCACCACTGACTATTTTTTACTATTAGCAACTTTTTCCTTTTGATACTCTAAGCACATATTTTGCAACATTCTTAACATTATTAGTTATTTTTTTCACATAAAATTAGTTTCCTCATGAAGAGTCAAAATCTTGAGATCTTTAATCTTACTCTAAAAAACATGTTTATTATCAATCTTTAAATAACTCCATCTAACCTTAGGATAATATTTTACTATATATTTCATATTCTAACCTTTCATCTTAAAGTCCTAAACAAATAAGCGATGTTGGGTGCATGAACTTTTACTTAAATTGACTTTATAATCTCTGCAACATAATAAAATTATTTTTCTTATAAGAAAATAATCAATATGAGTTTTAATATATACATTTTTATAAAATATGATATGTTCCTCTCTTTTCTTAAAAGGTATTAATAATTACAAAATTATATCCTAGAGCAAAATCTTACATAGTCACCCTGAATGCTTTTAAAATCTTCTACCACTATACTAATATATCTCTTTAAAACTCCTCCAATAAAAATTCTTTCTTCAAGAGGTATTCTTTATACTAATTCTTCTAAGTCATTTCAAAAATTTTATTGTATAAAAATATTAATGTCATTATTATTCAATATGTTATACAATAGCTATCAACAACCTAATATAACTCTTCAGTTTTGTCATCTAGGGCTTAGAATGTGGTAATGGTAGTGCTAATAACACACAAATAGAAAAATTAACTAGGGGCAAGTTGATGCGAGTAGTCGATGAAAGGCTAATAAAATTACATTAAAAATAGAAGACTTAGTAGTGCATCAAATTATGTAAAAGATGTGAATATTGCCTTCATAATCAGACAAATCAAAATCTTCCTAAAAAACGTATAATAACAAGTAAAAAGGCATAGAAAAATATAGAAGTAATAGTGAACTTATTTTTTATTTCATTTATTTTAAGTGAAAGAAACTAGTCAAATGGTCGTATCCAAGTCTTAAAAATTGATAACAAAAATTTAAGAATGAGGAGAAGGACGAGATAGAAAGAAACATAAAATAAAATCATATCATGCTTTCTAGATCAATTTTGATTTAAACTCCACAGGGAATGAAATTGAGGAAGAAGTCTCTAATTTTTTGTTAATGGCTAATGAAGAATTTGGAGAGTTAGAGAGCAATTACAACTTTTCTGGTGGTGAAATTATAATTTTTGAATAATTGCAAGCTAGTTTTAATAAGTTGAAGAAAACAAATTTGTTGAACCCTTTTTTTTAATAAGGTTGACTCTATTCTCTTAGAGCTTAACCTAAGCACTTAAGTTGTATACCTTAGTGTAGATTCCTTCCCCATAGGAAGCTCTTAGTTGGATTCTCTAGGACTTAGATTTGGCCAACCCTAGAATGCCTAAATTTTTGGGATGTTTCTTTCCAAAGAACTTTTGGTACCCTTAAGATAGATTAATTATAATTTACCCTTTAGTGGTTCCTTAGGAAACTATCCTTTATCCATTAAATCCATTAGGAATGTTTTAAACATTCGCAGCCTTATTTATGAAAGGTTGGGGGCCCCATGAACCCCACAAGCTTGATTGGACCATCCATTCCTCAATCAACCTTGGATTAAACCATGAACCTTTAAGATACTCATTAGTAAACCATAGAAGATTGTGTAATCCACCTATTAAAACCTATATCAAACCATAAAATACCTTATCCAACCCCTTTGACCTCTGGTCAAAAATGCTTTAATTAAGGTCAATCCTTAACCAAAAACCTATCATTCACATCCAAATGTGGTGATTTGACATATAATTTGAGTCTAAACACTTATAATCTTTATTAGGAATGTTTTTACTTATAGTTCACCCATTATCAAATCCATTTAACCATGCTAACCACAAGTTTCACATAGGCTCTTAAATATCTTCATATCCAATCCAAACATCTAAACTTAAATATGTTGCTTTGGCTTTAAGCCCAAATGACTCTAATATGTATGAGGATTATTTATGTTTATGGTTGACCCATGGTCAACCCATTGTTAAACTAAAAAACCTTAATGATCTAAAATTAATACTTAGGAGTTAGCTTTGGTTTTAATAAAATTTATATGCTTTCATGCACATTTAGAATCTTTCTTCATATTTTATCAAGTCTATTTACCCATATGTGCCAAAAATACCAAAATTCCTCTTACAACTAGGTTAGGGAAAACTATACAATTGAACCTTAACCTTGCATCGAAGAGTCTATAATCCATCTTGGGGCTGCTTATAATCATGTATAACCTATGATCAAGCCCATTTGACCTTGTGATACTCAAATTCCAAAAATACTCCTATGGTTCCCATTATGGGTTCCTTAGGTCAAAATCTAAACCTCACAAGTGGTCCCTACTTCACCCTTGTTGACCTCATTTTTAGTGAGGTTAATTCTCCAAATCGAACATCCAATATCCACACCAAGATCATTGAACTCCATTCCAAACTTTGGATCAAATCCATCATTATGCTTTAGCATAATGATTAGATCATTGATCCCAAAATCAAATCTTGAAAGGCACCCTTGATCATCATTTATTCACCTGATCCTTCACTTGATAGTCACCAAATGATTGTCACTGATATGAGTTCAATTTCTTAATTTGTCATACGACATGAAATTATTTATAAAGTGTAAACAATATAGCTCATGATTATATAATTATACTGGATGAACTAAATGTCATATAGATAGCACTCAGGTTAGCCATACAGTATGATCTTATGATCATAATATATAAACCAATGCCATCAAAAGAACTCTCGAGTGAGTCCTATAGTACATCTTATGATCATACTGGATTATCAACACTTTATCCAAAGACTCCTTGAGTGACTCATACAGTACGATCTGTGGTCATACAGTATGATTATTTCAAAATTAAAACTTTACCCAATCATTAACCCTCACAATCAACTCAAAATCCAAAGAAAAATCAAATTTCAAATACTTTAGAATATAGTCACCAATGATTATCTCCTTATCATCTATTCAATCAATGATAATCATCAATGACTGTCAATGATATGAGCATGCCAAATTCAAAATCCCTTCAAATCATTGATCAAATCAAATCCAAATCAAATCCATTATTAAGATCTAATGAAAATTTCAAACCAAAAAATCCAATGTCCAAAACCAATCAAAAAATCTCTTGGTTCATAACCTATTTTTGGATAATTTTTAATCAGCTCAAAACTCAATCAAATGACCTTAGATTCAATATTAGTCATTTAAAAATAGATTAGATATGTCCCTAGGGTTAACCACATCAATCTGGAGGTATTCAAAGTCCTCTAACCCCTTACATTCAATATATATCTCATAGCTACAAAACCTTTAAATATTTATAGCACATTCCATTGGACATAACATCTTGTGAAATTGACCTTGGAAATCTCCCCAAATCCATTGAGCATGATTATTATCATTATCATTGTACGTTGAACCTAAACTCGAGCCATGCTCAATCTTGGTTGATCAAGTCAACCAAGGTTTATTAAATCAACACATTAAACCATAAACATGTATTTCATGTTTCCAAGCTTCACCATTACATAAAAATAACTCCAAAATATTCTAAATATGATTTTGAGTGAAGCTAAACCTAAGCCATGGTTAACCCTGGTTGACCAAGTTAACCTAGGCTGACCAAAAGGCCCATTTAGCCTTTAAAATTATATTTCAAGCATTTAAGCCTCATTATTGTACAAAACCTACTCTAACATTTCCAAAAATATCATTTGAAATGAATTAGAACCAAACCAAAGCAAGGCTAACCTTGGTGTAGCAAAATGCCCCTTAAACCCTAAACTTGCATTTTATGCATAGAGACCTCACCAAATCATGAGACCACCTTCAACAAACACAAAATAATTTTTGGAATGGGTTAAACCTAACCCAACCTATTGTGCACCTTGGTTAACCAAGTTAGCTCCAGTTGACCCCTAAGCACTTAAACATGATGTTCAAACCAGCTAATCTTCCCATTGAATGGGACCACTTCCAACAAGTCTAAAATATCATATTGGATTGGTTGGACCTAACCATGAACCCTTTTCACTCCTAGTTAATCAAGTTAACCATGCTTAACCAAAACATGCAATAGACCTCCAAAAATTTAAAACTAATGCTCTATACTTTTCCAAACCAAATAAACCCATGGGGACTATCCATTGGGTCCCCAAGAGTCACTCAAACAAGTTTTTTCTCATCAACCCATCTAGTTTAACTACATGGCTTGAACCAAGTGAACCCAAAGGATTTTTTTTTAACCAAAAGGTAATTATTATGAAATTAAATATTATAAATGATTGCATCAAGAGTCCCTTGATCCCTTTCACCAAACCTAGTGTGCCCACCCCATGGGTTTACCTGGGTAACCTAAATGGTATAACCCAAACCTCCAAAAACCTAATTTTTTTAGCCCATTAGCAACCCATCCCAACTTTGACCCTGTAAACTATTGGAATACCTTCTAGAACCTTCATTACACACACCATGTCAAGCTCCATCAATGTGCCCTACTGAGGTGGTAAGAATCCTCAAAATAATCCCCATGTAATGATTGATTTAGTTATAACTTCCCAAATAAATGAGAATGTGGGCTATAATTTTAATTTTTAGGTGAGGTGTATAATCCCTATTCGTCCTTCTATAACAAATTTGGCAACCTTAGGTGGTAGCACCTAGCTACAATCAAGGCTACGTGCACTATTCTTTCTCATATAAATACCTCTCTTTTTCTATTTAATTATGATTTTTATAAATTCAGCCAATTAATTATATTTTTTTAATTGAGTAATTAGGGGATCATTTTATGCCCTAAATCAACTTCAAACCATTTAAAATCTTTCCCACATATCACTAAAGATTTCTAATGGTGATTACAAGTGTTTAAAATTAATTAAGAATTTAAATTTACTTTTAAATATTTAATTCAATTAATTATTAAATTTTCTTGATTATTTAATTAATTTTTATTTTTTGAGAGTTTGATGGGGAATTTAATTTTCAATGAAAGAGCTTTTATTTTTGAATAAAATAAATTTAATTTGTATTTTTAAGATTAAACATGAATTTATTATGAATTAAAAAAATTCTAAGCCAATTATGTAAATGAAATTTAGGTGTTCTTATTGACATAACTAATAATCTTCAAATTTCATCAAATTTAAACCATAAGTTTACTAGAACTAAAATTTCAATCCAAAGAAATTTGAAGCCCATTGAAGCCCTCCTAGTCTTTCAATCAATTCCCAAATAAAATGATACTATACATTTGGAAATTAGTTTTAAGTGAACTAGGCAAGGAGGGGAAAATGAAATCAGTGGTTATCTAGCCCTTGGACAATTTAAAATAAATCAATAAAAATCCTAGTTATATTTCCCATTTGATTTTCATAAAGAAGAATTTTAAGTTCTTGGTCTTTTCCTAGCTTATGAACTTAGGTTAATCAATTGAAGCCCTTAATGGTTTCAAATTAACATGGAAAATTTTGGAGATGTGTAAAACATCCCCAAGAATCATCCTTGTAAATTTTATCCCATGATGATGTATTTAATGAATAATTCCAACAATTACTAGAGGGTATTCTTGAAATTTCTTTAAATCTATTAGGAATTAAAGTGTTAAAGCATAGTACTAATGTAGTGCTCCTCAAGACAAATTCAATGAGCCTTTGAACACCCTAATTGGATAATTCTATGATGAGTTATAATTTTTGAAGATTAATGAATTTCCTTGATTTCATTAAATGAATTACACAGTCAGTGGCCCTTTACATTTGATGTTGTCTGGTTAGTAGGGCAATGATTTTCATCGTAACTATTTCAAAATCATCGTAACTATTTCATGCTGGATAAATTGTGGTAGTTTAATTGAAGATCAAATGGTGATGTTTTAAATATGATCAAGATGTGGGATCATATGAGATCAAATCGGAGTTGTAGGTTAAAGGTTTTGATTTCAACTTTGTCTTCCCATGCTTCTACTAAGCCATATGAGATTTTCAGCAAGATCTAAGAAATCAGGTTGGTGGATCTCGCTAAAGTTTCTCAAGGAGCTTCAACCAATAAAGAACCTTCAATTCAATAGTCAAATCCTATTAGATTAAAGGTTATATTCATAATTAACCACATTATCTAAGAAGTGAGCTTAGGAATTGAAGATCACCTTAGTTAATGCTCCAATTGTCAATGGATTTTACAAAGTAATAAACTTATTGAGAGAGTGTCGACCCCATGAGGTTGCATTCTGCTATATTGTAATTAAACTAGTACTAACTATTATAGATGCAAGGTTTATCATACTAGATAAAAATCAAGGGTTTTGAATTCTACCACTTATAGAGAAAAAATAAGAAGATAAATGAGATACTTCATATTTAAAATGATTTGGATTAATGTATGTAAAATAATAAAGTTTTCCTAATGAGACTCTTAAGTATTGATGTGGATTAGAGCATATGCATCCCTGACTCTTTATGAAGCATGTAGGAATAAAAAAGGGAGGTTTTTAGTCTTCCTGCAATATTAATTTTTCTATAGAACCTGGAAGTTTTAATATCCTATCTTTAGGCATGCCAACATTCCATCTTAACACTCCTATGTTTTCCAATATACCTCTATCTAGGTAATATGACACACTAGAAATTAACTGCATATAAGGAAATTATATGTCTTAAATTAAAAGTGAGAGATATTAAAAATATCCATAATTTCATTCTAGGCACAAGAGTCTACATTTGTACTTATAATGCATTCACTACATTAGCCAATATTTTTAGAAATTAATCTCAAGTGATAAAGACTGAAAGTAAACACATCTTTATTTCTTCTAGAAAATAGACAATACATGATAAATAGTAAAGAAAAATGTTACCTAAGTAGTATAAATGTACTCTCCACACTCCTTTGTTCTCCAAATGTATGATTGCTCATAATATGTGGCTAGGATCTTCTAAGAAAGGTATTCTTCTCTTTCGTAGCCTCCGTTAGACATAACTCTAAGGGGACACTATAGAAAAGTACAATGCCACACTATTTTTGGCAAAACTCTTACAAACATTAAATAAAACTTATTTATACTATGTACAAGAACAGGTTCGAGCATCAAACCACTTAACATTGTGGCTCTATGGTGTTATAATATGAACTAGCACGTTAGAACTATTGGGCTTACTCCACTACAATGTTATGCTGACTTGGCATATCTATTGGCTGAACTAGTGCAACACTCAACTAAATCGATGCAACTCCATCTTTTGTCAATCACTACACCATGACACTAAAGAATTTGAGCACAATGGCCTTTAATGTTTAATTTGACACTACATTATTGTAATACTTGATGCTTTTTTACTCAAATTCCCAATAATCAAGTGATATGGCATTGATTTTTTAAGATGTGATGTTATGAAGCACTGCGACATTAATCCTTACTCTGCTAGGGCATTAAATTATTTATCATTTTATTGAGGCTCCCGTGCTATGATTCCCTAATTTGGTATTGAGGCATTATAGATGATGCCACACTGGTAGTTAGAATGTTACAATGCTAGTCAAACACTTTTAACCTTTTTTCTAAGCATTTCATGCATAATATTGATTAAAACACTACTTTTTCATAGATTTTTAAGAGAATAAAATAGTATAAAATTTATACTTAATAATAGAATAGAATAGTCTCTACCTCTGCCCAAAATTGTCTAGGTAGGCTATACTCTCCCAACATTGCCCTAGCTCCCTTTACTATAATTTTATTCTTCATTTCAACTATTCCATTTTTTGTGGGGTCTTAGAGGTAAAAAAATTATAACCTATCATGGATTCCTTATAGAATAATTCAAATTTCTTATTTTCAAACTCTCTACTATGATTACTATAAATTATGGAAATTAAACATCCTAACTTAATCTGAATCCAAGTGGAGAATGTCTAAATTCATCAAATGACTCACTCTTATCTACTAAAAATCTAACCCATATGAATCAAGAGTAGTCATCCATAGTCAGAATCTAAAACTCATACCACCTAGACTAGATGTACTAACATGTCCAATAGGTCCATATAGAGAATTTTTAATAGTGTAATGGTTATAATATGAAATTTTGTAAAGGTTGTTAAAATTAAGGAACTAGCTCGAGCTCACAAAGAGGGTGGTGAATTAGAAATTCAAAAAAAATCAACTTCAAAATAATAATGGTAATATTTTTGAAAAGTTTTTTAGAAATTGAAAATACCAAATTCTAATTATTGGCATAAGCAAATGAATTTAGCAAAAAAATATTGATTTAACTTTGATGATATCTTGAATTATGAAAATAAGCAATAATCACAAACTTTCCCAAGTAGTTATAACAGAAATAAAATGCAGGAAAAATTAAAGTGAAAAAAAGGAAAAAAACACACTAGAGATTTTTATAGTAGTTTGGTCAACCTTGATCTACGTCTACTCCCCAGAGTCCACTACTATGGGTATTGCACTAATCACTAAGTGACTCTCCTTTTTCTCCCACAACAAGGCAAAGAAGCCTTTACAGACTCACTTTTACCAAACTTGAAGCGGCAGAGTGCCAAATGCTATGTTACCCTCCTAGTGATGGAAACAAACTTTGATTCATTTTTCTCCCACTTAGAGAAGGCAGAGAACCTTAGATCCTTTTTCTCCCACTTGGAGAAGGAAGAGTACCTTAGCTCTTTTTTCTTCCTCTTAGAGAAGGCAGAGTACCTTGAGGACTTAACCTTGAAGCCTCTCTCCCAAGAGAGTTTTCAAGACTCACCAAGGCCATAGGAGGAGCAAGGGTGTAGCTATCCCGAATAAATCATGTGATCCCTTCAAACTCCTTCTCCTTCTTCTCAAACCCTAGAATTCTCAAAAGCTCCTCTCTCAAAGTCCCTTAAGCAGTCACACAGTCCTCTTTCTATTACAAGGAGAATCTCTAAACTTTGCTTAAGTATTGGGCTTCAAGAACTCCTAAAAAATCAAGTTAGCAATCACTATTTGTGTCATACAATTTATGTTCGTACCATACAATTAGTTAAAAACAAGACCCAACCAGTATGATGTAAGCAGTTGTTTAGATGAACTATTCAGCTTTTAGAGCACATAGTCTAGTATGATCTATTAGCTTTTCTCTCTAATTCGTACATTATGATTATCGTGATGATTAGAAATCATTTTTATAATTCATCCAGTGTTGTTATCATCATATATTATGGATAGTTTATTTCAAGAAGGTCATCCAGTAAGATATGGATATTGTTTAATATGATTAGTTCAAAAATCATGGTTTCATTTGGTACGATCTTTACGATGACTAAATTTTGTCTCTGTTAATCATTTGGTATGATCAAGATCATATAGTATGATCAAATTTCATTAATTTAACCATGATTTGATTGACTAAATACATGGGTTAAGTTAAGTAAGATTTTAAATATTTGTACAGTAAGAATATGATTGTACTGTACGATTAGTTTAAAATTTAATTTTTGAATACCTTACTTAATTTATCTAGCAACTAGGTTTTTTAGATTGTAATGAATTGTACAGTATGATCTAGATCATATAGTATGATTAGTTCATAAAAATGAGTTTTTAATTAGTCATTAAGCCCATTCTTTCTGTATTGATCGTACAGTATGACTATAAGTCATGCAATATGATTAGTATAAAAATTTTAACTTTTAAATTTTATCTTACTCCCCTGTGTGTGTGCACGATCACCCAATTACATACATTCTTATGTGGCCAAGCTCAAGAAATAAAAAATAAAGAAAAATAAAATTACATACATTGTTTACTTGACATTCTTATTCTACCCATTCTTGAGCCTTCAATAGTCTTGAGTAGTGTTTGTCTTACCTGCAATATTAGTGCTCACAGACAATATAAATATCTAAAATATTCAATGAGAAAAATAACAATTCAATCAATAATATTTGTCATCATCAAAATCACATACTAGAGATCCTAGATTTTAACATAATATCCTTAATATAATGAAATGATGATCTAGTCTATTGACAAGCATCACACAGATGATTCTTAATGAACTCTAATTTAGAGATGCCTCTAACTAGATCCTGTTGAGTTATCTTCCTAAGTGCATTAATACTAGCATGAACTAGTTGACTATGTCATTGCCAAGACACATCTAAAATATTTTTAAAGTAGTATATATCATCAGATGATGTATTAATGTAATTCAAATCTAGCATGCATACATTATTAACTCCCTTTCATTTCAAAAATAGTTTTTTAAACCATTTAATTTACCAATCATACATATACCTACCACTTTTCTAGTGGTATTATCTCCCAAGGTTACTTTAAATCCACTTCTAGCCTCCAATATTATAAATTTCTTCAGATCTCCTATCATATGCCTCGAGCAGCTGCTATCAAGGCACCACATATTCTCGCTAGACCTCCTATTAGAACATTCCTATAAAGTAATCATATGTTAGGTTTGGGAACCTAAGTGGGTTCGGGTCCCACCTTATACTTGAATACATAAATATTATGCTTTGATGTTGATGCTTTGGACCTCTAGATTAAATATATTATAAGGTGTAGTGTGCAAGTGCATGCAATGTGTCATAGGATACCATAGGAATAGTATCTAACCCCTAAAAATGTATTTAACAGTCTATATGGGTGATAATACCTCTTTTTAGGGATCTATAATGTATGTTATGTCCTCGGCTATGGCTTTAGTGTATGTATAGGCTTTATTATTTTAAAGTGTACTTATTTTGATTATTAGATATTCATCTTCACTTTTTTTAATGCTTAGTCAAACTAATACTTCATGCTAATTATTATTCAATTTTAATCCAATCTCTTCTAATTCCTTAAATCCTTTTTCTAACTCAATATACTCACTTTTAATGAATTCATGCAATTTTAATAATTCTATATGATATTCATTTAGTGTATAAAATTCATCCATAAGTGATTCATATCTATAACTAATGTAATATGCTTGACTTTAAAATTAAGTGATCGTTAGTTAAAGTATTATGCTCTTCCTTCAAGTTTGAAAAATCCTTTTATAAAAATGCATGTTATCTTTTCAATTTCTTATTTGAGTCAAGCATTTATTCAAAAATTGAAAGTAGTTCATCATAACTATGCTCGTATACCTCATCCTAATCAAAGTTTTCAACACTATCATTTGCCATTAAACACAAGTTGCTTACCTTCTCTTCTAGTTCTGGTTTTGAGGAGTGTTAATTTGTGTTCGCTCTGAATGCGTTCTTTAGATTTTGCCTCCACTTATTTACATTATGCTTATCCTAACCCTTTTCCTTTGGAGGTGGCTTTTAAGATTGGGGCATTCCTATCTTAAATTATAAGTCTTCATGCACTCAAAGCAAATCATATCAAATAAAAACTTATTGAATCTTCCATTCATACCCTTAGACCTTTCTAAAAGTTTTTTAGGGATGTTAAGCCCTTATGAACTAGCCCAAGGCTAATTAAGAGAGAGGTAAATTGGTATTTTTAAAAAATCTTTTGCAATAAAAAAGCCAAACCAAAATCCACCACAAAGAAAACACAATGCGAAAATTAAATGCATAAATAATAAAGGAAAGAACATACCAGATTTATATTGGTTCGGTCAAACCTTGACCTACGTCCACTCCTCAGAGGCACCCTCCAAGTATTGCACTAAACTCAGAGTCTCTCCTTTATCCCCCACAGCTAGGCGGAGAAGCCCTTACAAAATCACTTCCACCTTCCTCGGTGCGACGGAGTAGCCGGGCCCTTTGACACCAAAGAGATCTTCTTCTTCCCAAAACTTCCCTTAAGACAAACCTTGAATCCGATGGTACTAAGGTGCAAGCTCGTCGGAGCAACCGTGTGGAACCCCCTCCAAGGCTCTTTTCCCTCTCTCAAACTCCACCCTTTCCTCTCTCCCTTTCAAGCTCTCTCTTCAAGTTTCCTCCAGAAGAATGAAGCAACAATGGCTACCAAAGACACTCTTCATGAGAAAGTAAGAGGTCTATAAATAGATTTGTGAAACCGACTTTATCATCCAGGATGATCGTCGGATCATCCCGTACAATATGCATAAAAAGAGAGCTTTCAAAAACCCTTAAAACTCAATTTCGATGCCAAACATCATCCAGGATGATCTCAGGATTGTTCTATACGATGTGCTTAAAAAGAGGGCTTCAGAAACCCTAAAAACTCAATTTCGGTGCCCAAAATCCTCCTGGACGATATCAGGATCGTCCCGTATGATATGCATAATTTGACCTGATAGTCTTGGATGATATTAGGATAGTCCAGGATGATTAGTACAAAAAATGTACATATCAGCCAGGATGATATTTGGATCGTTCGGGATGATGTAGAAGAGAAATTATGATATTCCATCTTGACCGATTTGGAAAAATTAAGTATGTCGGCAAACATTGGCCAGGACGATATACATATCGTCTAGGACAATATGATTGAGAAATTTAACCATAATTAGTCCCTTAATCATATGATCAATTTAGGCATGATTTGTATTGATCGTCCTGGACGATCCAGATCGTCCGAGATGATTAGAACAAAAATTAAATCTTAAAATATTACATAAATTTTCATTGGCGGCTCTTTTCCAAGATCATAAAGGATCATCTTGGACGATCCAAAATCGTCCAGTATGATTAGTTCAAAACTTGATCTTCTGGATTTTACTAGATCTCACTCTCTTGAGTGTGTGTGTGCATGGTCACCAAGAAAGCATATACCCTTATAAGACTTGACTCAATAAATCAAAAATTACATCAATGAATATTGCAAACCCTTTTACAACATAACATTATTCAACCCAATCTTGAGATCTGATTCTTTGTTTGATGTTGCATGGTATTCCTGAAATATTAGTATACACAAACAAACATATATTGCAAATACAAGTAAACAAAAGTGAGTCACAATATTTGTTATCATCAAAAATATAAACTCATAAGCTTGAGTTGCAATACTTTCATGGTTATATTTATGTTTGTGCTTCAAAAAGCTCTTAAATTAATGGTTCGTGAGAGTAATATCTACATTCTCATTATCTCCTAGGCTACTGATGTCTATGTCATCATCCTTCAATACTGAAAGTTCGTTAGGGATGTTAAGCCCATAAGAACTAGCCCGAGGCTAACCAAGAAGGGGGTGAATTGGTATTTTAAAAAATCTTCTTGTAATTAAAGCACAAGAACTTAAAACCAAAATCACCACAGAAATTAAAGAGCGGAAAAATAAATGCGGAAACCAAAATAAAGAAAGATCACACCAGATTTATAGTGGTTCGGTCAACTCAACCAACGTCCACTCCCCGGAGGCGCCCTCCGAGTATTGCACTACAAAAATGACTCTCCTTTTGTTCCCACAGTAAGGCGGAGAAGCCCTCACAAAAATTCCTTTTCGCCAACCCCGACGCGGCAGAGAAGCCAACTCCTTTTACTTTCTCTTGAAGTAGGCAGAGAACTCAACTCCTTTTACTTCCTCCTGAAGCAGGCAGAGAACCCAACTCCTTTTTCTTCCTCCTGAAGTAGATAGAGAACCCAACTCCTTTTGCTTCCTCCTAAAGCAGGCAGAGAACCTCGACTCCTTTTATTTCCTCCTGAAGAAGGCAGAGAACCTCGACTCCTTTTACTTCCTCCTAAAGTAGGCAGAGAACCTCAACCAATTGCTAAAGCTTACCTCCCTTGAACCCCCAAGGAAGAAGGATGAAGATTGGAGAAGATGCCTTGGAACCTTGGTTGGAGCAACCTTTGTGAATCCCTCTCACAGACTCCCCTTCACAAGTTCGTCCCTCTCTCTCTCCCTCTCTCTCCCTCTCCTCTTGGCTCACTCAGGTCAAGAAAACAGCTAAAGGTCTCTTTGCATGAGAAAATTTGGGTCCTTTAAATAGAATTTCAAGAACTAACATTATTATCCAGGACGATAGGAATATGGTCCTGGCCGATCAGTACAAAATAAGCTCAATCAACCAGAACGATTTGGGACGATCAGAAGAAAATTTGTTACATCATCCAGGCTGATATAATATCATCCTGGCCGATTAGTTCAAATCCGAGTACAATTATCCAGAATATCGCCCAAAATAGAGTTTGGCCGATGTCAATCGTCCAGGAAGTCATCCCGGCCAATCCTACGATCAGCCCGGCCGATGTAATGGTATCAATCAGCCTTAATTACTTTCCATAATTACTAGATTAATTTTGGCATAATTGTGCTGCATCGTCCAGGCCGATATTGAGATCGTCCTGGCCGATGTACTAAAATACAAAATACCTAAATTAATCATGACGATTGATTCTTTCTGATTTGAGCTTATCATTCTAGCCGATACAAGGATCGTCCCAGACTATGTGCTTAATGACGGCTGCTTAACTAGGATGCCCTAATTAGGATTTCTATTTTTAATCAAATCAACGAGGCCAATATGAACATCATCCAGGCCGATATACTCAAAATAGAAAAATACATAAAACCCCTCAAGTGTGTGTGTGCAAGGTTATTTAGCATCAGGAACCACTTTTACAATTAACTTAAGAAAAAGAAAAATATTACAGACTGGCTCAACCTAAATCTACCCAATCTTGAGCTGGTTTGAGTTGCATTCGATCATGTGGACCTAAAAAGTTAGTAGGCAATTTAGTTGTAGAAAAACATGAATTTTTGTTATCATCAAAAGTCTAAAACATAATCTCATATTCGTAACAATCTCCCCCTTTTTTATGATGGCAAACATAATAAAAAAAATTCAAGTAGTTTATGGCATTTTAATAAAAATAGCGTGACGAAAAAAAGTTCACTAAGTTCCAGAATAAAATTACAAGATACATCAGACTACTCCCTCTTTTGACATCACAAAAAGGAGGAGGAAACTAAAACAACCATAAGAAAAACAAACTATAGAAAACAGAGACTAAAACAATCATAAGAAAAATAAACTACAGCATAATAAAAAGAACTAAAGAAATGAGGGACCCTGATCATCAGATGGAGGAGGTGGTGGTGAAAAGTAACTAGTCAATGTGGCAAATTGAGATCCGAACCAGGCCATGTCCTGGTCATGCTGGTGCTGCATGTGGATGATGTCCTCAGTATGTTGCTACTCCTGTGTAACAACGTATGCCTCAAAGCGTGTCTCCCACTGATCAAATCTCTCCACTAACTGATCTAGCTGAGACTGCTGGAGGAGAGGAACAGGTGCAAGATGAGGAGCAGGAGCCTCCTCCTCCTCGACGCCGTGAGCTTCCTCATCCCCGGGGTGGAGATGAGTACTGTAAAGGATATTGAAGGTCAGGAGGAGCAGGATATTGAAGGTTATATTTGGATTCTAGAACATATGCAATGATGTGTCCTAAAGCAAGATTGGGCTTCCTTCTGTGACCTGGATCTCGAATTATAATCAAATGATTGATGTAGCTAAAGATCAGGTTGATTGCATTTAATTCATGATTGGCCATTATGTAAAAAAGTGGTGAGTGAAATAAGGGGAGTGATATGGACACGATCGCCAGCTTTGGGAATCATAGAGGTGCGAAGCACATGCTGAATCATCCTAGCATCTTTAAGTAAAGAGCTAGTCTCTCCAACATGAAAGGGAGAATTGTTGTAGTGAAGAAAGTGATTGGCCATAGCCTAGTTAAAATCAGGATTAGAAATGAGGGTATGCAGCTTATCCCTAGTGGTGGACAACTGCAACAGTTCAGCACAATCCTAATATCTGATCTTAACTGGGCGTCGATTCACATACGAGGTGAGAGCAGTATAGGAAGAATTGAAGCGAAGGTTGGCATAAAATTTAAAAAGAAGTTCAGAATTAAAGGGGACTGCGAGGGTGAGAATGAAACATGGAGAGGTGTGAGTAAAAAGGTCGAGTACCGAATAGGAGAGGTGGACTGGATTGATTGTTCAAGAGAGAGAAATGCTGCATTCTTTATAGCGGTGGTAGGCAGCTTGATCGATCCGGTGAAATTATTGTGCATAGTTCGATTGGTCAAAAAGGTGGTCTGATCGTCCGGCATGATCAGATAGCATCCTGGATGATTAGACACAGGCGATCGTCCTGAGGAGTAAGGCCGAACGACCATTGAAAAAGCAGATCGTCCAGGCCGATTATGTGGATCGTCCAGGACAATGCTCAATATTGGATCATACCGGTAGAATCTAAAAATATTTTCAATCATGTGCCATGTGTATCAGCCAGGACGAACAATGGATCGTCCAGGACGATTGTTCAAAAATGGATCATCCCAAGCAAAATTATAGATTTTAAACGTGCTGACACGTGTATCATCCAGGATGAACAGGAGTATCGGACGGGACGATTACCAATAAACGCATCATCTAGGATGAAAAAGATAGGCCAGGACGATCAAGATGATTGTAGCAGAGGATGATCATATCGTCCTGGACGATAATGGATCGTTCAGGAGGATGAAGAGCAGAATAGTCAAAATACTAAGCAGATGGAGTTTTCTGAATAAGGATGAGCAAATCGTCCAGGACGATATAAGTATCGTCCAGGATGATGTGATAAAAATTGGAAATCAGAGGAAGGATGGGGATGATCAGAGAAGGCCCAAAAAACACTACAATCAACTAAAACACCAACGATAAAACACGAAAAATGCATAAAAACTAGCAAAGAAATAAGGTTTTTTTTTAAAAAAATGTTTAGCAAGGCATGCATATGATAAATGCTCCAAATAATTAAATTTTAAAGATTTGTAAGATCAATGAGTTAACAAAGTCGAAATCTAAAAATGGTATAATATCTGATCCTATTAACCCTAGCTCGGACTTCTTTCAGGGCAAAAACATCTTTTGAAAACAAAAAATCTAACTCAGAACAAACTAATTGGGAAAAAATGATCCGTTCAAAACTTGCTCCAAAGATAATATCTTATATAATAATATACCAAAGTAATTTGTCTCAATCATGGAATTTGAAATCAAGCCTTTGAAAATATCAAGTAACCCATGAATTCTTCTAAAATTTTAAAGTTTGCAAGAGGGGTAAGCTTGTCTTTTGTGGGCTCATTTTATGTCTCTTGTCAATTTGAATGGCGCATCTTTTAATTTTTGATACACATTTTGTATATATTTTTCAATTTGACGTCATTACGCATCTTTTTTTTTTTTGGCATCATATGCCTTTTTATTTTTTATTCTTGCAAGCTAGATCTCTTTTCAAAAACTCTTAAAATATTTTTAGTTGTGAGTAGATCTTTCAAATATTAGAGAAGATAAACTCACTCTCTAACATAAGGAAGAATAAACCACAAAGCAGACTTTAGTAGTTATATGAAAAATGCAATGGCAAGATTTCAATTAACTTGAAAGATATATAAAAACTTAGAATATTATAAATATAAGGTAGATTATTGTAGCAAGATAGAAAAGATCTTAATTTCAAAAACCAGTTATTAATTTGAGCTAGACTTTAATTTGTTTAGAAAAAAAATTATACCACTAAAAGAGGTTAGAGGGAGGGAAACCATCAACGATGTTTCTCTCATTAACAGATTTAGAGATGTTAAAACATTGACTATAAATCTCCAAAAAATAAAAACAAGGAGAAAATATCATAAAGCAAAAAGAAACCAAAGTAAAAGCAACTATAACAGCAAATATGAAATGCTAACACAAAAACTAAGATAGAAAATAATAACACTCAATATAGTAGTAAGCATGCAATTCAAAACTTTATTTAGCAGCAAGTTTAAGCAATTTATGAGCCGCAAGCCTTTGTCCAAGTATCATATGCTCTCACGAGGTCTTTGGTGAGAGCACACCTGCAAAATCATCAAATGTCAGATTTAGGAACTCAAACAGGTTTTGGTTCCATATTATGAAAAGAAGAATGTGCTGCATGAGTGTTATGTAGTGAATAATGCAATTTGGGTCTCCACACCCAATGTGTGCTGTGGTGAATGGTGCAAGTATGTGCTATGTGTCCCAACATGCCACATGAAAAATATCTAACTCTAGAAAAAGGATTTTTTAATCGGTTCGGGTTATAATGCCTCTTCCTAGTTATTGGCTTTGGATTAAATGTGTGTGTCATCCAATTTTTCTTAAGTGCATCCAATTTTCCTTTAAATCTCAAGTGAGCATTTTCTAAATCAATCTCCAAACAGTATTTTTTATGCTCATATTCTTTAGTATAAGCTTTAAAATCAGATTCAAGCGAGGTGTAGGAAGTTTTCAAAGAATCATGCTCAATTATTAATTCAAAATACTTTTTATTTAAATCATCAGATTTATGAAGTAGAGACATGTGATTGCTATCAATTTGAAAGTAATCTTTACTCAAAATTTCATGCTCTTTTTGTAAATTCAAAAATTTCAATTTCAAACTAGCATGAATTTTCTTAAGTTTTCTATATTATGCATAAATTTTCTCACATATTTCAAGCAATTGGTCATAGGTTAGTTGTCATACCTCTTCTTGGTCAGATTGTTCAAAATCATTAGCCATTAAGCACAAATTTGTTATCTCTTATTCAGGTTTAGTCTCAGATGTGTCAGATGCAGACTCCGCCCAGAAGGCTTTTTGGGCTCGCTTCTTATCCTTTCTGAACTTTGGTTTATCCTCATTCTTTTCTTTGTTTTAGTGATCCTGAAGTGTAGTACAATCAGCTCTGACATGTTCAGGCTTCCTGCATTCAAAACAAACAACATCAGAAGAACCTTTAAAATTTTTGTTATCCTTACCTTTTCTCCAATTCTGATAATGCTTGTGACTCTTCCTTAGAAAGTTTTTGAATTGCCTAGTGATGAAGGTAACATTATCGCTTTTAGACCTGGATGAGTTAGTATCCGAGTCGTTCGCCTTAAGTGCCACTATTTTCTTCTTCTTCCTCTCACCTGCATCAAGATTTCTTTAGTTCACCCCTTGCTCGTAAGTAATGAGTGAACCAAGTAAGTTATCAATTGAATAGGTATTTAAATCTTTAGACTCAAAAACTGCAGTGATTTTAGCATCAAAAGAGGAAGGAAAGCATCTTAAAACTTTGTTTACTCTTTCATAGTTAGTAAGTTCTCTTATTAATGCATGCAATGAAGTAACAATCTGAGTAAATCTTGTATACATTTCAAAAATCATTTCATTATATTTCATATGAAAAAGTTTGTAATCATGCAATAAAATATTCAAACAAGATTGCTTAACTTCATTAGTGCCTTCATAGGTGATACATAATTTATCCTAAATTTCTTTACCAGTAGTGCAAGTGGAAACACGCATGTAATATTCGAATTTTAAAGCATAGAAAAAGCAGTTCAAACACTTTGCATTAAGTTGTGCTAAATCTCTTTCATCAAAAGTTCATTCAGTAAAAGGTACTTCAGTTTTAATTCCATTAAGTTCACGAGAAGGTGGAGAATATCCTTCTCTAATAAGCATCCATATATGATAGTCAATCGATTGTAAAAAAGTAGACATGCGAGTTTTTCAAAAATTAAAATGAAGATTATCAAATAAAGGTGATCGTGTTATAGAATATCCTTCCATTGCATTATGATTACCGTTGTTAGCCATGGATCAAAATTCAAAAAGTTTTTAAACTTAATTTTTATGAATCCTGCTCTGATACCACTTTAAAGTTTGTTAGGGATGTTAAGCCCTTAAGAACTAGTCCGAGGCTAACCAAGAGGGAGGGGAATTGGTATTTTAAAAAATCTTCTTATAATCAAAGCACAAGAACTTAAAATCAAAATCACCATAGAAATCAAAGTGTAAAAAATAAATGCAAAAACCAAAATAAAGAAAGATTACACCAGATTTATAGTGGTTCGATCAACTTGACCTACGTCCACTCCCCGGAGGCGCCACCGAGTATTACACTACAAAAGTGACTCTCCTTTTGCTCTCACAGTAAGGCAGAGAAGTCCTCACAAAAACTTCTTTCCAGCAACCCCAGTGAGGCAGAGAACTGAACTCCTTTTGCTTCCTCCTGAAGCAGGCAGAAGAACCCAACTCCTTTTCCTTCCTCCTGAAGCAGGTAGAGAACCCAACTCCTTTTGCTTCCTCCTAAAGCAGGAAGAGAACCAAACTCCTTTTGCTTCCTCCTGAAGCAGGTAGAGAACCTCGACTCCTTTTGCTTCCTCCTGAAGTAGGTAGAGAACCTTGACCAATGGCTAAAGCTTACCTCCCTTGAACCCCCAAGGATGAAGGATGAAGACTGGAGAAGACGCCTTATAACCTTGCTTGGAGCAACCTTTGTGAATCACTCTCACAAACTCCCCCTCATAAGTTCCTCCCTCTCTCTCCCTCTCCTCTTGGCTCTCTCAGGTCAAGACAGTAGCTAAAGGTCTCTTTGCATGAGAAAATTTGGATCCTTTAAATAGAATTTCAAGAATCGACATTATCGTCCACGATGATAGGAATATCGTCCTGACTAATCAGTACAAAATAAGCTCAATCAACCGGGTTGATTTGGACGATCAAAAGAAAATTGGTTACATCATCCAGGCCGATATAAAATTATCCTGTCTGATTAGTTCAAATTCGAGTACAATCATCCTGAACATCGCCTGAAATAGAGTCTGGCCGATGTCAATCATCTAGGTCATCATCCTGGCCGATCCTGCGATCGGCCCGACCAATGTGATCGTATCAATCAGCCTTAATTGCTTTCCATAATTACCAAATTAATTTAGGCATAATTATGCTGCATCGTCCAGACTGATATTGAGATCGTCCTGGCTGATGTACTAAAATAAAGAATACCTAAATTGATCATGGCAGCTGGTTCTTTCTTATTTGAGCCTATCGTCCTAGCCGATACAAGGATCGTCCCGGATGATGTGCTTAATGATGGCTACTTAACCAGCATGCCCTAATTAGGGTTTCTATTTTTAGTCAGATTGTCCTGGCCGATATGAACATCGTCTTGGCCGATATGAACATCATCCAGGCCGATATACTCAAAATAGAAAAATACAGAAAACCCCTCAAGAGTGTGATTGCAAGGTTACCTAGCATCAGGAACCACTTTTACAATTGACTCAAGAAAAAGAAAAATATTATAGACTAACTCAACCTAAATCTACCCAATCTTGAGCTGGTTTGAGTTGCATTCGATCATGTGGACCTGAAAAGTTAGTAAGCATGGCAGTCGTAGAAAAACATGAATGTTTGCTATCATCAAAAGTCTAAACCATAATCTCAGATTTGTAACAAATACAATTATTCTCTCCATCTTTTTATCACCAGCATCTAAGAGTCTTTGGCAAAACTTCACTCGCAAGTAATAAGGGAGCCTAGTAAGTTGTCAATAGAATAAATATTTAAATCTTTAGACGCATATATGAAAATGAATTTTGCATCAAAAGAATTTGGTAAACAATACAATATTTTGTTCACTTTTTCAGAATTGGAAAGTTTTCTATGTAAAGAGAGCAAAGAAGTTACTATCTTTATTAACCTAGTATACATATTAGAAATTATTTCACCATCTTTCATGCGGAACAATTCATATTCATGTAATAGCAAATTTAAATGGAGTTTTTTCACCTCATTAGTTCCTCTGTGTGTAATGCATAATCTATCCCAAATTTATTTTCCAGTAGTACATATTGAAACAAACATATAGTACCAAAATTTTAAAGCTTTTAAAAAAATTCAAACATGTTGCATTCAGTTGAGCTAAATCCCTATCCTATATACTCCATTTAGAAAAAGGGATTTATATTTTCTTGCCATTAACTATGCGAGATGAAATGGAATATCCTATTTGAATCATATGAGACATGCGATAGTCAACTGCAAGAAGGTAGATAAATGAATTTTCCAAAAATTGAAAGATATGTTAAGAAATAAAGGTGGAAGGATAATTGAATACCCTTCAATAGTGTTATAATTTTTGAAGTGTGACATTGGATCAAATTCTAGGTTTTTAAATCATAATTCAAGAGAACCTACACGGATACCAATTCAAAGATTAGAAGGTTGTTGTAATTGAACTATGGAATGACACACCAAGTGGATGGTGAATTGGTGTTTTTAAAACATTTTCAAAATCCTTTTTAATTTAAAGAACCAAATTCAAAATCTTTAAAGTAGAAGGAAATAACAAAATGAATAAAAATTTTGTTTTTTTATTTTATAGAAAAATATCAATAATAAATATTTTTGTCCTTTTTTACTTTTCTAATTATTTTCTTTTCTTTTTAAAATAACAATCAAGAAAAATTAACCAAGATGATTTTTATATTATAATAACAACTAAACCAAACCATATTGCAAAAAACTAAATTTCCAGGAAAGTAAAATCTATAGAAAGTAAATAAAAAATAAAAGAAATGCAAACTAGAATTTTATAGTGGTATGGTCAACTCGAACTACATCTACTCCAAAAGTTCTCTTCTTTGGGTATTATACTAAATAAATAGTCACTTTCCTTTATCCCCCATTGCTAGGTATCAAAGCTCTTATAAAATCACTTCAACCTCCTCGGTGCGGTAGAGAGCTAAAATCCCTTTCACCTTATATATGAGATGGAGTAGTCAAAATCCCTTTCACCTCCTTGGTGCAATGGAGTAGCCCAAAACAATCTTACCCTCCTAGTGTGATTGGTAGCCAAAATCACTTTCATATTTCATGTGCGGTGTAGTAGCCCAATTCACTTTGACCTTCTAGGTGCAACAGAGTAGCCCAAATCACTTTCACCTTTCAAGTGCAGTGGAACTTCCCAAATCACTTTCACCTTCTTGGTGTGATGGAGTAGCCAGCGATCTTTGACTTTAAGGTCTTTCTTCTCAAAGCTTCCCTCAAGATAAATAATGATACATGGAGGAACCTTGGTGGAAGTTGGCTAGAGGAATCGTGTGAAAAACCTCTCACACTCTCTTTACTCAAGCTATTTTCCCTTTGACACAACATCTCCTCTTTCTCTCCTTAGGCCAAAGACCTCCTTTCATTCTCTCTCAAGAAGAAACAACATCTCTAGGACCACCATTAGATGACCTAAGATAGCCAAAAGACTCTTACATGGCCTTTAAAATAATTTAAACAATGAGCTTATAAAAAAACCCTAAATTTTTAAGTATATTAACTCTATTCACACAGCACAATAGGAGTATCATACAATATGATTAGTTCATTAACACTGTAGCTCATCCTGTATAATTACATATTGTATAATATAAATAGTTTTAATAAAATATTGGATTATATAAGATGAATCACAATTCATCCAAAATGTCATTAGTTATTTCATACTGTATGATGCATGATCATCTAGTATGATCTATAATTAATTTAAATTTGATTTATCTAATCATTTAACATGATTTGTGGTATACAATATGAATAGTTCAATTTTTAAATTAAACAAAGTAAGAAAGATACATATCAGATTTGCAATCTTAATATAACGTATTGTATAGTCTAGTTTTCATCATATAATACAATCAATATTAGATTTTAAATTTTAAATCTTCTAGAACTCAATATGGCTTCATCATTCAAATTTTATAAAAATATCATGCCTATCGTTTAACACTGTCGTTGCCAGGTCCCATATCCTGGATGAGAAAAGTGGAGGGTTTCGTTAGGTAGTCAACAGCCAACATAAAACTTATCGAATAATAATGACATGAATCCTTTAAAAAACTGTGTTAATGCTAAGGCGTCCCCTGAAAGTGACAAACTGTATGGCATGAATATAGTGACAAGTGTGTAAGGACCGCTGCACTGGCATTCAGGTGTATTGTTAAATAGGCAAGGGTTCTCACATCAAAGACGGATGCAGGCAAAAAAGCTAGTCCATGAAACTAAAAAAATATGAAACTAAAATTAGGATAAGAACTTTGGAATATAGGTTCCCTTGTAGAAAAATTAATGGAATTAATAGATATTATGACTCATAGGAAGTTAAATATTTTGTGCATTCAGGAAACTTAATAGGTTGGAGAGAAGGCTAAGGAAATTGATAGTTTATGATTTAAACTTTAGAATTCGGGTAGGTCTCATGCTAGAAATGGTGCAGGCGTTATTATATATAAGTGTTTGAAGGACAATGCTATAAAAATTAATAGGATTCGAGATAGAATTATAGCTTTAAAGATTGTTATTGATGCTAAGATTGTTAATATTATAAGTACTTATGCTCCTCAAGTAGGTTTGGATATGAGTTCTAATTAAAATTTTAAAACGATTTAGATGAATTAATATAAAAGATACCTCTTGAAGAAAGAGATTTTTATTGGAGGAGGTTTAAATGGATATGTTGGTAGAGAGATAGATGATTTTAAAAGCATTCATGGTGGCCATAGGTTTGGAACGAGAAATAAAGGTGGCAAAACTATATTAGATTTTTGTTTAGCATATAATTTTTTAATAACTAATATCTTATTTAAGAAAAGAAATGAGCATCTCATCACTTATAAAAATGGATATAGTACAACTTAGATTGACTATTTTCATATAAGAAAATTAGATCGTTTAGATTGCAAAGATTGTAAAGTTATTCCATGTGAAAATTTATATACCCAATATTGATTATTAGTTTTGGACTTTATGATAAAGAGGTAGAAAATAAAAAAGAATATTAACAAAAATATTTTTTAGAGTAAGATTTTATATCTTAAGATTTTGTCTATGCATGAGGATGCTAATGTTATGTGAGAAAAGTGGCTAGTGATATTAAAAATATTATAAAAGATGTGCTTGGTGTATCAAAGAGAAAAGCTCCTAATAGTTAAAAATAGTTGGTGGTGGAATCCAAATATGCAAGAAAATATTAAAAATAAAAAGATTTGTTATAAAAATTGATTTAATTTTAAAAATTTTGATATTTAGGAAAGATATAAAGAGGCTCGTAAGAAATCTACAAAAATAATATGCAATACAAAGACCTTAGCTTTTAGTGATTTATATAATAGATTAGATACTAAGGAGGGAGAAATATATATGTATAAGTTAGCCAAACAAAGAGATAGGAGTAGTTAGGATTTAGTTCAAATGAAGTGTATTAAGGATATGAATGTTGAGTCTAGTAAATAGGTTGTTAGACCTAAGTTAATGTCCCAATGCTACCAAGAGGGGGGGGGGTGAATTGGTGTTTTAAAAAAATTTTAAACACTCTTTGAAATTTAAGTTGAACCGAAATAAAAATTTTTTATTAAGTTTTTATAGAAAACGTTTTTCAACCACAGAGTTTTTTAAACCAGAAATAAAAATGCGGAAAATAAAAATAGTAAAGAAAATGACACCAGATTTATAGTGGTTCGGTCTAAACCAGACCTACATCCACTCCCCAGAGGCACCCTCTAAGTATTGCACTAATACCAATAGTGACTCTCCTTTTGCACCCACAGTAAGGCGGAGAAGCCTTTACAACTCACTCTTTTCACCACTACCCGGTGCGGCAGAGAACCGTCATCCTTTTACACAATCCTCAGTGTTGGAAGAGAACCGTCCGTCCTTTCACACTCTCCTAGTATGGCCAGAGAACCCTTCCGTCCTTTCACACTCACCAAGTGTGGGCAGAGAACCCTACAGCTGTTCACACTCTCCAAGTGTAGGAAGCGAACCTTTCGGCTATTCACACTCTCCAAGTGTCGGCAGCGAACCGGATCTCCTTGACAGATCTTCTCACAAGAAATCTAGAAGAAAGAAGGAAAAGAGTGAAGTAATCTCAATTCACAAGTAGAGATTCTTACCTTTGAACTCCAAGTGAAGCCTTCACGCTCCAGTGGTAGGAATCCTCCTTTGAATGCACTCTCACACTCTCTCCTTAGCTATTCTCTCAAGAGGCACGAAGATCAAATGACAAAAAGATTGGGTGGCAGTCTAATTTGGACTATTTATACAAAAGACAAGAAAAACCGCCCAAAAACTGCAAGTATTCAACTCTGTACGCAGTGGATCGTCCCGTACGATCGTGGATCATCCCGGACGATTTTACTTGAGAGCCTTGAAACGAACCTATTTGCATATGTGTACGAAATATTTTTGTACAAGCTGATCATCCCGTACGAACTAAGTTCGTCCGGTACGAACGGTTATTACAAGGTCGGTTCTAGAAATAGCAGAAAAATGGTCCTAAGTCGGTTGTATCGTCTGGACGAAAATTGGTTCGTCTGGACAAAATTTTTACAGAGAGCAACTCGTTTTCTGACGATAATTAATTTCGTCTGGATGAAAATTTTACAGAGACCAGATCGTCCTGGACGATATTTAATTTCATCCCGGACGAATAGGACTTAGAAAATTTTTCAAGCCAGTTCCTATTTGTTCCATGTGCTCAATAGGAGATAACTATCTGATCGTCCCGTACGATCTGATATCATCCCGTACGATCAGTATAAATTTTATATGATCTCCTTATTTGTGTGTGTATGTTTTTATTCACTCAATTACAATCACTCCCTTTCAAATTTAATTCAAAGAAAAGTACAAGCTTCAAATACACAAAATATTTCATGTTGAATTTGATTTGAAGTCTTCGTAGTCTGGAGTTCAATTTTCCTGAAATGTTAGTACACACAAGAGCAAATACAAATCTTCTAAAATTGTTAGGAGATAACTACACATTTGAACAATAATGTTTGGAATCATCAAAACTATACAAGTTGCAAAAATGTAAAGCATGCAAATAGCAACTATCTTAACAATCTCCCCCTTTTTTATGATGGCAAAACAATTATTGTTTGTATGATTTCAATTTAAACAAATCTCCTAAACTCCCCCTGAAATGATGAATACATGAAAATAAGGAGGTATTTTGAACCAAAGAACATAATTTTTTGTTTTTCAAAAATTTTTAACAAAAAAAAATTAAAAAAGACCAAGACAAGACTTGACAAGACCACAAGTCAAAAGACATAAAATCAAAATACAAGCATACAAACACACAATAATTTCTCCCCCTTTTTGACAACAACAAAAAGTGAAGAAGAAATAGACAAGAAATGTAAGTAATTATATGAAATCCATTTGAAAATTTAATCTAAAGAGTGATTGACATAAGGTATGCAATCTAAAAACTAATAACATTAGTGAAATCATAGACATTCATAGAATTTAAGAAGTGATATAACATTGTAAGTAAGAAGAATTTATCAAAGACATGATTCAATTTAGACATTTTTTATAAAGAAAATCATTATAAGAGAGATGAATAAAAATTCTATATTTCAAAGTTCAATAGAAATATAAATGAACAGAAGATCAATTTGAATTAAGAGATTGAAAGAATCTGGAAAGAAAAGAATTATCACATGTGGCGCTTTGCGCATCTTTTTCAAATTTTTGGCACATTTTTGTGCATCTTTTTACATTGGGCTTATTTTATGCCTCTTTTTCACATTTGCGAACCTTTGCGCATTCCTTTTAATTTTTGTACTCTTTGTACAATTTTCAAGAGTAATTGAAACCAATTCTTTCCAAGATCAATAATCTAAAATTTCAAATATTTCTAAGTGCATAAATATCACTTGAGCAAAGAAATACAAAATAAGAAAACATCTAAATTGCAATAATAATATTAACTTTTATGTAGTCTAAATGAATAGACATGAGATTAAAAATTCTAATTATGACAAGTTATAAACAAATTTTAAATTAATAAAGACTAAATTTTCTAATGTAATTAATCTCAAATCACAATCTAATTTAAGCACAATTATGATTAAAAAGACTAATGAAATTCATAAGAACTAAACACATTTCAAAAACAATCCAAAATTAAATCAACTACAACATATATTGATATTTATGAAAAGGATTACAAGATCATTTCACAATATCAATACAAAAGAAAATACACTGAAGTTTAAAACAAAGACAAACAAACACAACTAAAATAAGCACTAGAACAAACATTAAAACAAACACAAATACAACAAACATAAAGAAAATCATCACTCATTCTCTATTCTTCTGGAGGAGGAGGAGGAATGCCACCAAATAGGTTGAAGTAGGAGGTCATCAACATAACATTGGTATTGATTTCATGAACTTCATTTCTGATACTACCAATGTCCTGTTGTTGCTGTAGAAGTTGAGCATCAATTTGATCAAATCTTTGATCAAAATGAGTCTCAAGTCTATCAAATTTCTCAATCAAATTCTGATAATCTGATTGAGGTGTAGAAGTTTGCTCTCCTTCTTTTTCTTCTTTAGAAGCACTGGCATGTGCTTTCTCTTTTTCCTCCTTGAAAATTGCTCTGAAAGAAGCATCATTGTAGTAGACAGGCTCTTCATATTCATCATCAGGATGCACTAGGTTGTATTTCTTTTCCAAAATATATGTAACTAAGTGTCCTAATGAGATATTCCTTTTTCTTTTCTGTTCTGCATGCCCAATTTCTGAAAGCCCATAAAGATGGTCTAAGATAAGTTGGGCTTCATCGATAGGCTTACGATCCATAATCAAAAAAGTCACAACAGAAAGGAGTGGGGTAATATTGATCCTATCACCAGCTTTATGAATGATTAAAGATCGAAGAATGTGCTGGATGATTCTAGTATTTCTGGTCATTCCTGAAACTCTAGCAACATGATATGTTAAGCCACTTTCTCTAATCACCCTATTGACTTCATACTATTTGAAGGTTTCATTCATAAGGGTGTGGGCTCTATAACCTTCAGTTCTTAAGCTTAGAAAGGCACCTATGTCGTGCTTGGTGATTTCAACTTTTTGTTTGAAAACAAAAGAACTTATAGAGGAGTGGTTGGAATTAAAACTCATATTGGCTAGAAAATAGAGAAAGGTTTGTTTGTTGTAGAGGTGGACGAGAGAAAGAATGAATCCAAACTGGGTGGAAGCAAAAAGGTGCATTACCTTGAAATTTATCTCGCTTTGAATCAGAATGCGAGAAGGTGTAATTTTTGCAGATGCAAAACGAGGAAAGGATTCCTCATTTGCCTTTGAAAGGAAGTATTCAGAGGAATTCCTGTGGGGTTTCTTCGCCAACGCCATTTGTCTCTTGAGGCCATTGTCGATTTGAAGTTGAAAGGGATTGAAAGTGAAGTTTGGAGTTGTGATTGTTGAGTTGGAAAGCCTTCTTATTTAAAGAAAACGATACGTTCGTCCTGGACGAAAACTGTTCGTCCTGGACGAAACTTATCGTTCGTCTGGACGAAAAAATTTCGTACAGACGATCCAATTTGTCCAAAATGAAACAGCTTTTCGTAATCAACACAATTTACGATGCGTCCTTTCGTACAGACTTTTGACTTGATCGATCGTACAGACGAAATAATTTCATACAGACGATCAAAAATAATTCATTTTAATGTCAGTTGGAAACCGTTACCAACTATGAATCAACGTCTGTTCGTCCGGACGAACAAAAAGTTCGTACGGACGAACTTCACAATTAAAACTGCCTTATCCATTCAACTGCCGCATTCAATCGTCCCGACGTTTGAGAGAGAAAAACTTTCGTCCTGGACGATCAACAGATCGTACAGACGATCTACATTAAAAACTGCTCTCAAGATGTTTTATATCACGCAAACTAAATTTTACACACATCGTACAGTACGAAAAATTTCGTCCCGGACGATTTCCACATTTTTTTGGATTTTTGAATTTTTATCAAATAAGAACAAACTAAACATACAAATCACATAAAACAAAGACAAATCCATAGACTCTAAAATGAAATCACTCAAAAACAGACAAAAATCACAAAAACAAAACAAAGAAAAATAAACTACAAAAACCATAAATATCAATGTTGCAAAAAAAATTTTATTTAAGCATTCAAATCAATTACACCAAGCCTTGTTCTTAATGTACTGAAGGTATCAAAGGCTAAAGGTTTTGTAAAAATGTCTACAAGTTGATTTTCAGTTGAAACATGAGTAAGTTTAATTTCTCCCTTGGATACATGATCCCTTATGAAATGATGCCTTATGTCAATGTGTTTGGTTCTAGAATGTTGAATAGGATTTTTGGAAATGCAAATAGCACTAGTATTGTCACAATAAATTGGAATAGTGCCTATAGTTAATCCTAAATCAATCAACTGTTGTTTTAACCAAAGTACTTGTGCCACATAACTTTCTAATGCAATGTATTTTGCTTCTGCAGTAGATAGGGCTACTGAATTTTGTTTTCTACTGGACTAAGAAACTAATGAATTTCTAATGATTTGACATGTTCCAAAAGTACTTTTCCTATCCACTCTACAGCCTGCAAAGTCAGAATCTGAATAACCAACAATTTTAAATGAAGAGCTAAACTTAGGATACCAAATTCTTAAGTTTTGAGTCCCTAGTATGTATTTTAAAATCCTTTTCACTGCTGTCAAATGTGATTCTTTTGGATCTGATTGAAATCTAGCACATAAGCAAACACTGAACATAATATCTGGTTGGCTAGCAGTCAAGTAAAGTAAAGATCCAATAATCCCTCTATATTTCTTTTGATCAATGGATTTTCCCTTAAGGTCCTTATCCAACTGAACTGAGGAACTCATTGGTGTACTAACAGGTTTAGCATTGTCCATTTCATATTTTTTGAGGATGTCCTTAATATATTTAGTTTGACTAAGAAATGTACCTTCCTCAAGTTGCTTATTGCTAAATCCTAGAAAGTAATTTAAATCTCCCATTAGACTCATTTCAAATTCACTACTCATTATTTTAGAAAAATTATCACAAAGATTTTTATTTGAAGATCCAAAAATGATATCATCCACATAAATTTGAACAATGAGTATATCCTTTCCAAATTTCTTTAAAAAGAGAGTTGTATCCACACTTCCTTTTTTAAAAGATCTTTCAAGTAGGAAGGTGCTCAACCTCTCATACCAAGCCCTAGGTGCCTGTTTCAATCCATATAATGCCTTTTTTAACTTGAAAACATGATTTGGGTATTTTGAATTTTCAAAGCCTGGAGGTTGTTCTACAAAAACATCTTCTTCAATTACCCCATTTAAAAAGGCACTTTTGACATCCATTTGAAATAATTTAAAACCTTTAAAACAGGCAAAGGCAGGTAAAACCCTAATTGCTTCAAGTCTAGCTACAGGGGCAAAAGTCTCCTCAAAATCAATTCCTTCAATTTGATTATACCCCTTAGCAACTAATCTAGCATTATTTCTAATGACTACTCCTGAGTCATTCATTTTATTTTTGAACACCCACTTGGTTCCAACAACACTTTGATCTTTTGGCCTTGTAGTTAATTCCCAAACTTTATTTCTTACAAATTGATTCAACTCTTCTTGCATGGCCAATATCCAAAATTCATCAGAAAGTGCTTGATCAATATTAGTGTGTTCTATTGTTGAAATAAATGCTGAATGATTGACTTCCTTGTTTAATCCACGCCTAGTTCAAACATCATCACTAGGTTCACCTATAATCAATTCTCTTGGGTGATTTTTAGAAAATCTCAAATCTCTAGGCAAAGGATTTTCTCTTTCCAAATTCTCTTTCACATTTTCTTCCAAATTTAATCTGTCAATCTTTTGGGAGTTTTCTTCAATCTCATCTTCAACAACATTTGGCTCTTCCAAATTTCCAGATTCATCAAATACAACATGTGTGATTTCTTCAATGACTAAAGTTCTTTTGTTGAATACCCTATAAGATTTTCCAACACTTGAATATCCAACAAAAATTCCTTCATCTGATTTTGGATCAAATTTTCTTAAGGCAGATTTTCCATTGTTATGAATGAACACCTTGCAACCAAAAACATGCAAATGAGACAAGTTAGGTGTTCTACCTTTTAGCAACTCATAGGGTGTTTTATTTAAATTTGATCTTACATTCACCCTATTCAGAACATAACATGCAGTGCTAACCGCCTCAGCCCAAAAATATTTAGGAAGTGAGTATACTACCAATATTGCTCGGGCGGCTTCTATTAATGTTCTATTTTTTCTTTCAACTACCCCATTTTGTTGAGGGGTTCTAGGTGCAGAAAAATTATGATCAATCCCTTTTTCTTTACAAAAATTTTCAAATCTTTCATTTTCAAATTCTCCTCCATGATCACTTTGTAAAGAAATTATTTCACATCCTAGTTTTCTTTGAATCCAAGTTGAAATATTTCTGAATTCCTCAAATGATTCACTTTTATGAAAAAGAAATCTAACCCAAGTGAATCTTGAGAAATCATCCACTATAACAAATCTGTATACCTTCCCTCCTAGACTTATAGTTCCTACTGGTCCAAAAACATCCATGTGAAGAATTTCCAAAGGTTTACTAGTCCTAAGATCCTTATTAGACTTAAAAGAGGACTTCACTTGTTTTTCTAATTGACATGCATCACAAAGGTGGTTCTTAGTAAAGTTTAGTTTTGGTATACCTCTCACTAAGTTCTTTTGGGTAATTCTCCTAAGGTTTTTCATACTAGAATGACAAAGTCTCCTATACCAAAGCCATGATTCATCAGAAATAGTTTTTAAACAAAAAGAAGTAGGAGATTGAATTGAATTCAAATCTAGCATGTAAACATTATTTATCCTTTTTCCATTTAAAACTTCTTTCCCATTTAGGCTTAAAATGCAGCTAGTAGGTAAAAATTTTACATTATATCCCTTGTCACATAGCTGACTTATACTTAACAAATTATGTTTTAAGCCTTCAACTAATAACACATTGTCTATAAAAAAGTTTTTGAAATTTCCAATCATACCAGATCCAATCACTTTCTTTGTGGTATTATCTCCAAGTGTAACCTTGCCTCCACTCCTGGCTTCCAGAATTATGAATTGAGCAGTATCTCCAGTCATATGCTTTGAACATCCGCTGTCCAGGTACCATATGCTCCCATGAGGTCTTGTGTGAGAGAAATCCTGCAAAACTCTCAAATGTTAGACCTGGGAACCCAAACAAGTTTGGGTTCACCTTTTAGCAATTTATAATCAGATGCATGTATGATATGTCTAGGTTTATGCATCTTAGGTCTCCACACCAAATTAAATTTCATCTTCAAAGTACAGGTGTGAGCTATATGTCCCAAAAATCCATAATTAATATATTTAACATTAGGAAAAATATTCCAAAGTTTTCTTCCATTTGATTGTCTCCTAAGGGATTTCATAAATTTAGGATAATATTTAGAATTTGTAAAATCTTCAAGTTTAGGGGGATTCCTATTATCCAAAGAGCTCTTATTGTTAATTTATAAAATGAATTCATATCTTCCAAGATTCAATTTGTATAATTGATTTGATATGTTTTGCTCTCAGATTCATCCTTAAAATTTTTAAAATCTTTTTCAAGTTCAGCATAGGATGATTTTAAATTCTCAAAATTTTTATTCAAGTCATCATATTCATGAAGTAGTTTTATGTGGTTGTCATCTATTAAAGCATGATCTTTCCTAAGGATTTCATGTTCCTTCTTAAGCTCTTCCAGTTTTAAACTTAAACTAGCATGCATCTTTTTCATTTTCCTATATGCATCATGCATGTGTTCAGAAACTTCAAACAATTCATCATAGGTTAAGTCACATACCTCTTCTTGAACTGATTGTTCAACATTATCTGCCATCAAGCAAAGGTTGGTGACTTCTTCTTCTTTTTCAGTCTTAGATGAGTCTGAAGCTGAGTCCGCCCAGAAAGCTCTTTGAAACTTCTTCTTGCCCTTCTTTACCATTGGTTTCTCCTCTACCTTCTCCTTGCTAGGAGTGGCTTTGAGTTTTGAGCATTCAGTCTTGATATGACCTAGTTTCCTGCATTCATAACAAATCACTTCATTAGAAACCTTGTCATTTCTGTTAAACTTACCTCTATTCCATTGCTGACGTCTCTTCTGCTTCCTCTTTAAAAAGCTTCTGAATTGTCTAGTCATCAATGCAATATCGTCTTCATCATCAGGTTGTGAGTGTTCACTCTCTGACTCTTCCACCTTTAGTGCAATATTCTTCTCCTTTTGTGGTTCACCTGCATCAAACTTTCTTTGACTTACTCCTTGCTCATAAACAATGAGTGAACCAAGAAGATTGTTAATAGAATAAATGTTTAGATCTTTAGACTCTATAATTGCAGTAATTTTAGCATCATAAGTAGTAGGTAAACAACGAAGAATCTTATTAACCATTTCAGCAGTAGTTAATTCCCTACCAAGTGCATGCAAAGAAGTGACTATTTGTGTGAATCTTGTGTACATGTTAGAAATAGATTCATTAGGTTTCATGCGAAACAATTCATAGTCATGTAACAAGATATTGAGTCTTGATTGCTTAACCTCATTAGTCCCTTCATAAGTTATACAAAGTCTATCCTATATGTCCTTACCGCTTTTGCAAGTAGAAACCCGCATGTAGTCTTCAGATTTTAAAGCACAAAAGAAACTATTTAGACATTTGGCATTTAATTTTGCTAAGTCACGTTCTTCTATAGTCCAATCTGCAAAAGGTGTTTCTACCCTAACTCCATCAACTAATCTAGTTGATTTTGTGTAACCTTCTTGGACTAGTATCCACATACGATAATCAAGTGACTGTAAGAAAGTAGACATGCGTGTTTTCCAAAATCAAAAGGTATATTGTCAAACAGTGGATGTCTAGTGATAGAGTAACCCTCAGGTGTGTTTCGGTTTTCGAATGTAGCCATCTACGTTAATCAAAAAATAGTTTAAACTTATGATTTTGAAACGAAGCTCTGATACCATTTGTTGAGTCTAGTAAATAGGTTGTTAGACCTAAGTTAATGTCCCAAGGCTACCAAGAGGGGGGGTGAATTGGTGTTTTAAAAAAATTTTAATCCCTCTTTGAAATTTAAGTAGAACCGAAATGAAAATTTTTTATTAAGTTTTTGTAGAAAACGTTTTTCAACCACAGAGCTTTTTAAACCAGAAATAAAAATGCAGAAAAATAAAAACAGTAAAAAAAATGACACCAGATTTATAGTGGTTCAGTCTAAACCAGACCTACATCCACTCCCCAGAGGCACCCTCTGAGTATTGCACTAATATCAATAGTGACTCTCCTTTTGCACCCACAGCAAGGCGGAGAAGCCTTTACAACACACTCTTTTCACCACTACCCGGTGCGGCAGAGAACCGTCATCCTTTTACACAATCCCCAGTGTTGGCAGAGAATCGTCCGTCCTTTCACACTCTCCTAGTGTGGGCAGAGAACCCTTCCGTTCTTTCACACTCACCAAGTGTGGGCAGAAAACCCTACAGCTGTTCACACTCTCCAAGTGTAGGAAGCGAACCTTTCGGCTATTCACACTCTCCAAGTGTCGGCAGCGAACTGGATCTCCTTGACAGATCTTCTCATAAGAAATCTAGAAGGAAGAAGGAAAAGAGTGAAGTAATCTCAATTCACAAGTAGAGATTCTTACCTTTGAACTCCAAGTGAAGCCTTCACGCTCCAGTGGTAGGAATCCTCCTTTGAATGCACTCTCACACTCTCTCCTTAGCTATTCTCTCAAGAGGCACGAAGATCAAATGACAAAAAGATTGGGTGGCAGTCTAATTTGGACTATTTATACAAAAGACAAGAAAAACCGCCCAAAAACTGCAAGTATTCAATTCTGTACGCAGTGGATCGTCCCGTACGATCGTGGATCATCCCGGATGATTTTACTTAAGAGCCTTGAAACGAACCTATTTGCATATGTGTACGAAATATTTTCGTACAAGCTAATCATCCCGTACGAACTAAGTTCGTCCGGTACGAACGGTTATTACAAGGTCGGTTCTAGAAACAGCAGAAAAACCGTCCTAAGTCGGTTGTATTGTCTGGACGAAAATTGGTTCGTTTGGACGAAATTTTTACAGAGAGCAACTCATTTTCTGACGATAATTAATTTCGTCTGGATGAAAATTTTACAGAGACCAGATCGTCCTAGACGATAATCAATTTCGTCTGGACGAAAATTTTACAGAGAGCAACTCGTTTTCTGACGATAATTAATTTCATCTGGACGAAAATTTTACAGAGACCAGATCGTCCTGGACGATATTTAATTTCGTCCCGGACGAATAGGACTTAGAAAATTTTTCAAGCCAATTCCTATTCGTTCCATGTACTCAATAAGAGATAACTGTCTGATCGTCCCGTACGATCTGATATCATCCCGTACGATCAGTATAAATTTTATATGATCTCCTTATTTGTGTGTGTATGTTTTTATTCACTCAATTACAATTACTCCCTTTCAAATTTAATTCAAAAAAAAGTACAAGCTTCAAATACACAAAGTATTTCATGTTGAATTTGATTTGAAGTCTTCGTAGTCTGGAGTTCGATTTTCCTGAAATATTAGTACACACAAGAGCAAATACAAATCTTCTAAAATTGTTAGGAGATAACTACACATTTGAACAATAATATTTGGAATCATCAAAACTATATAAGTTGCAAAAATGTAAAGCATGCAAATAGCAACTATCTTAACAATGAAGATCAAAAAATTCTTTTCTTAGAAGATGAAATTCAACAAAGGTGGATAAGATATTTGTTAAACTTTTTAATGAAGATTGTAAAAAAAATATTGACTGTAGTGACCTTAGCACCCTAAATGAAAATAAAGATTTCTATTTTTATTGGTGTAATAGTAAAACTGAAGTAAGAGAGGATATAAATAAAATGAAGGGTGGAAAAGCTATTGGACCTGATGATATTTCAATTGAGGTGTGGAAATACTTAGGAGATGAAGGAATTTCTTGGCTTACTAAACTTTTTAATAATATTTTAAAGACTAAAAAGATGCCAGATGAGTGGAGAATGAGTGCGCTAATTCCTATTTTTAATGATAAAGGTGATGCACAAGATTGTGTGAATTATAGAGGAATTAAGTTATTGTGTCATACTTTAAAACTATGGTAGCGAGTTATGGAGCATATGTTGCAGCGTGAAACTAATGTTTCTCAAAATCAATTTGGATTCATGTCGGGTAGGTTGACTATGGAAGCCATACATTTATTAAGAGGTTTGATGGAGAAATATAGAGAAAATAAGGAGGATCTACATATGATTTTTTTTTTATTTAGAAAAAGCATATGATAAAGTTCCAAGAGAAGTTTTATGGAGAGTTCTTGAAAAAAAGGAGTTAATAACGCTTATATTCAAATCATCAAAGATATGTATGCATGAGCTATTACTTGTGTTCAAACACAAGGTGGTTTGACCAAGTATTTCCCTATTTCGGTTGTGCTACATCAAGGATCAGCCTTAAGCTCATATTTTTGCTTTAGTCATGGATGTTCTCATTAGACATTTGTAAGAGAATGTACCTTAGGGTATGCTTTTTGCAGATGATATTCTTCTTGTTGATAAGACTAGAGAGGGAGTTGAAGGTAAACTTGAATTATGGAGGTTAACCTTAGAGTCTACAGATTTTCGCTTGACTATATCTAAAATAGAATATATGGAGTGTAATTTTAGTAGTAATAGACCTAGTGAGAGGATTGTGATTTTGGGCGATCAAGTCATTAATAAGAGTACTGTTGGAGAATTTTTGTATCCTCAAACGGATTGCATATTTTATCATCGAGTACGGCATAAGAACATGATATATCACCCCGAATGGTAAGAATATCATTTCCTTATGGACTCAATCATAAAATTTACAATTTAAAAGAGATTCTCCCACTCGATGTTTGGTCGAATGGGGTTTATTTATTTCTGTGGTACAGACGTCCCATAGGGGCAAGCCCCTATGGTTAATTACATCCCAAGTTTTGGCTTAAGAAAACTTTTGATTAAACTAGTTTTTTTTCTTATTTTGAAGTCATTTTAGACATTGACTAAAGTTCGCTTTTGTTTTAAAATCCATGAAAGTCTTAATTAAAGGGTTTTCGGCCTTTAGGAATTTCAAGGAGGAGTGGATCAACTTAGATTTAGATTCTGGAATGAGAGCCAAAGGAGATGAAGTAGGAGCACTTGATTCTGAGGGAAACTCAGAGGTGCTTGGACTATCCTATGTTGGGATTTACATTTTTTAATCTAAATTTGGTTTAAGTTGGTGTTTTATTAGAAGATTGGGGCTTATATCCCAACAACACTTGTTGGAGGAATTGCCCGAAAGATGAGGGCTTATAGGGTGATTTAAAATCAACCCTTGCCTCGAACCCTAAGACTAAGGTGAGGACTACCGATAGGTAGTGCCTCGAACCTAAATCTAAAGAGTGCACAAGAGACTTATAAAGTACACTCACAAGAGGCATAGCCTGCCCGACCTCTGGATTTATTGTTCCGCCTGGAAGGGACTACCAGTTAACCCTCCTAATCACTTTTAAAACCATGTCATCCGGTCTCAATGCAAATGTAGAGTAGGGAGGTTGTTTTTATTTAGAAGGTAGGGCTTACAACTTGGCTTTGAGGCCAAGATGCCTATGCATGTAGGTATGCATATGCTGACTCATAAAGAAAAATACTTTTTTTGTTATCTAATCCTTATGTGGAGGCTTTCTACATGTGACACACTTTTGGCCATGTATGATTATTTTAAGCTTTTGGAAAACTTGGCCCTTTGAAAGAGAGCCATGCAAATTTTCTTTTATTAGAAAACCATGAAGCCTAATTTCATTTTAGGTTGCTTATATTTTAAGGGGTAGAAAACTTAGTTTTTATCCTAAGAGCCTAACGTAGCAAAGTCCAAGCTACACCCAAACAAAACAAGGAAAGAACTATGAAAAAGATGCATTTCTATTGCACACTCAGTAAACAAACAACGCATGCTTTTATTTATAAATAAAATACAGGAAATGTAGATAAAGTCCAATTTATTACAACCAGATTTGGAAGCTGAGTTGCCTGCCATTATACAACCCAGTTAAATTAATTACAGACTCTACTTGTGGGGATCTTCAAGCTTTATCTCCAAGAAGATATTTTCTCCTTTGATCTTCCTTGCTTTCTAATCCAAAACCCACAAGTTTTACACCCTAAATCTAATCAAATACATGGTGTAAAAAAAAGAAAAAGACTCAAATCTGCAAAACAAAGTCAAGGGGCAATTTATATAGCAAAAATATGAACATTCCAAAATTGACCTAGCACTTAGAGTGCTAAGCACTAGGCCCCTGCTTCTACCCTATTGGTCATGCCTCTTGGGGGGTTTTAAGCAGCGCCTGCAAGCAAACAACATTATGATAATCATGATTTAATTTACCCCCTCTTGGACATGGCCACCTGCACAGAAAAGCATGTATTTTTTTATACTAACCACTTAAGGGCAAGTGCCCACACACAGACAATCCAAGGGCAATCACTCCACAACGTCAATCACATGCGCACACAAAAAAAAATCCTAATCCTAACATGCCTAAGGGGTTGTGCACCTAAGTGTGTGTGGCTTGTGTGGTATGTCACACTAAGGGTCTTCCTAAAGTTTGGGTCTAAGGAAGAAGTGCCCAGCATGTGGCTTTTGAGCTACATGTTGAGGGATATTCTCCTTAACTTTTGGAGCTAAGAAGAGAAGTAGTAATCCGACATCTAGCTTTTGAGCTAAGGGTTGGAGGATTCTCTCTAACTTTTGGAGCCAAAGAGAGGGGAATCTCCTACAACTTTGGAGTTTGAGGAGAGTTGGATCAAACTCATAGCTTTTAGGCTAAGGTTGGGAGGATTCCTTAGACTTTTTGGAGTCGAAGGAAAAGAGGGATGACTTGTAATTTTGGTTACAAGTCATCAAGAGTTATATGGACTTTTGGGTGTCCAAATAACGGAATCCCTCCATCCAACTTGGGTTGGAGGAAAGGAATGGAGGAGAATGGGTGCAACTTGGAAGCTACAACTCCATGAACATTCTTTGAACATTTGATGTTCAAAGAGGAATATACATTCGCATAACTTGATTTAAGAGAATGAAAATATCTTCCTACAACCTTTGAGTTATATGAGGGAAAATTCTCTACGATTTTGATTTGTAGAGAAGAGAATGGGAGATACAATTGGAGATTGCAAATCAAAGAGGGTTCTTTGAACATTTGTTGTCCAAAGAGGGGAATGCATTTTCCTAGTTTGGGTTTAGGATAATGATGAGATTTCCTACAACTTTTGAGTTGTAGAAAAGAGTGAAGGAATAGGCAACTCATGAGTTACAAATCCAAGAATCCTTTGAACATTTGGTGCTCAAAAGAGATGTTCACTTGCCTAATATGTACCTAAGCAAGTGCAAGGGAAGAGCTCAAGGTTTGATCTCAAGCTCGTGTGCTTTACAACAAGATGTATTTAGGATTTTGAGGAAATCCACTATACAAAGCATGAGGATAATTAGATGTTCTCCTACAATTTTAAATTGTAGGAGAAGGGGAATTAGGATTTGAATCCTAAGACCAAGAGGTCATTCATTGGTTTTGAGTTCCAACAAATAAAGAAATTGATCAACTCCCTTCAACTTTGGGGTCGAAAGAAGGATATGTAACTTAAGAGTTACAAAACTTCACGAATGTTCTTTGAATATTTGGTATTCAAAGAGGATGGATCATTCACCTAGTTGAAGTCAAGTGAATGAAGATGGACACTCATTTGTTGATTTTGTGACTCAACAAATGAAGGAGATAGCTTAGGATTTGGTCCTAAGCTCCAAATAATTCATGTAATGATAAGTTTGGAGACTTGAAAGGTCCCAAATAATCATGTATGAAAGAGGCTGATTGTTGATTTTGTCTCAACAAATAAAGGTTTGGACTTAGGATTTCGACCTAAAGCCTTGAAGATTTATGTGATAGAATGATTTAGAGCTTTGAGGGTGCTCCAAAATGTCACACATGAAGGGGATATTTGTTGGTTTATGTTCCAACAAGAGAGATGAAAGAACTTGGAAGTTGGTTCCAAGTTGCCAATTATTCATGCAATCTAAAACTTGGAGCTTTGAGAATGCTCCAAGCATTATGCATGAAAGAAGATTCTCCATTCCTCCATGAATGTTTTGGATCCATGGAAAGAGAAGATGCGCATATGAAAGGAATTTCCCTATGTCTTTTAGAGTGTTTTGGACTCAATTAAGAGAGGGAAGAATTGATTTCCTAAGGTCTTAGGAGACGTTTCTAAACCAATTTTGGCATGATTTAGAAACTTGGATAGGAGAGATCGATCCCTATGACTTCTAAGAGATTTAAGATCAATTTGATATGATCTAAGAAAGAACCTAGGAATGCATGCATGTGTAGATGATTCTCTCAATCCGAGAATTTTGATCATTGAAAGCAATGAAGCATTTGATTTTGCACAATGTTGTACATGAACTTAATCAACAACATACTTTGTGAGATCTACACATAGACTTTGGAAAGTCTATGGGAAACCCCACAATGATTTGATGTTTCTAATAGTTGACTAAATTCATCTTCAAGCACTCACAAAACCTCATTGGAGCTCACAAACTTCACCACATGCACACTTCTCGCAACTCGTAAGTCACTTTTGCCATGACTGGTACTTGAAAGAAGGGTGCACGCAATTTATAGATGAGTTTCAAGATTGCTACTACATGCTCTAAGTTTTGTATGGTACAAGATATAAGCTTTAATTGACTCTTTATGTTGTGAGATTTATTACATAGACATTTGTAAGTCTATGCCTCACAATGACTAGGAAGCCCAAATCAATTAAACTCAACACATGTATTAAACAAAACTCTAGAGGTAACTAATATTATGCATGTAAAAGTTCTCCTAGATTTGGGTGTCTAATTTTTTTTATGACAATGCATCTAAATGAGAAATGCATGCAACTAGTTACAATCCAAACCTATACATCATCATTGACTTTGAGGTCAAATGATAGCGTCTACCCTAGGGCATGATTGTGGGTGATGGATTAGGCACAATATGAGAGATATCACATGCATTTAGAGAGTGTTGGACACCAATCCAACAACCCTACGCACATCACCATTCCCTTTTGGCTCTCACATGAGAGCAACTTCGCAAAAATCACCGGATTTTCCCAAGTTTACAAAGAGGACAGCGATCATAGGATTTCGGGGAAGCATAAATTTAAGTTTCTAAAGGACCTAGGGCTTGGGGGCGTCAACCACACAACAATTGGCCTTGGGGGACCCTAGGTTTCACTAAGTTTTAGTGTTTTACCTCACCCGAGTTGTCCTAGCGCTCCTATCCAAGTTCCGGCTCGCTATCCAAGCTCCAAAGCCGCTGTCCAAGCTGCTCCGAGAGGTAAATTTGCTATCCAAAGCACTCCGGACAGCAGTTTTCAATGTTTAAGAGCTCCCGGAAACTGCGTGGCTGCTGTCCAAGTTGCTCCGGAAGGCTCCTTGGCTGTCCAAGGCACTCCCATGCCTCTAAACCACTAGTTGGAAGCTCCCAAGAGCTTACAAACTACTGTCCTCTCCTGTTTACTGCAGCAAGGGTCGATTTCAGCACCTCTGCCTTGAGTTTTGGAAGAGAAGGCTGCCAACTGCAACATGATGGGGTTTCTCCTTCTTGGAGGAAGAGAGAAAATATAACACAGTAGAAGAAGGCTTCCTTTCAGTCCAAAAAAGAAGAAGACCGTAGTTAGGTAAAATGAAATCTCCTCCTCTTTCAACTTCAGCTCCAAAAAAAAAGTAGGGAAGGGGGAAAAGGTTTGGCCGACCCTCCCCCTTGGCTAGGTCGCACGAAAGGAAGCCTTCGTCAACCTCTTTCTCCTGGCTCGGACGCACACCTGCAAGAGCCAAACGGCTCTTGCCCTCTTCTGCTCTCTCTTCCCCCTGGATGGGGCGGGCGAACGAAACCAGAGAGCCGAACGGCTCTCTCTCCCCCTCTCCCGTACTCTGTCTGGGACGGAACCAAAATGGGGGAGCTGAATGCTCTTCCACTCTCCCTTTGCGTGCTCTTGGAGTGCACGAGCAGCAGCAAAAAGCCACCGCCCAAATTACCCAATGGAGAGCCCTCGTTGGGAGTAACGAAGAATTTGAGCAGAATTTGAGATGAAATCTGAGCCATTGATCTCAAATTTTGATTTGAGAATCAAATTCAGCCCAAATTGAGAAATTAGGGCTGAAATTGAGTCCGGATTGGACTCGACCCGAACCGATTTGAGTCGATTTGGGTCTGATTGAGTCCGATCAAGCTAATTTCATGAAATTGAACTTAAATCAGCGCCGAATTGCGTCGAATTGGGCTCGACGACGCTCGGCAGGGTTCGATTGGTTTTGATTTGATTTTAATTAAACTAAATTGGGTTTAATTAAATTAAATTTGAGTTTAATTTGACTCGATTTTGTCTCGACAATGATCAATTGGGTCATAATTAAGCACAATTGAGCTTGATCGGGCTCAATCGAGGTCGAGTCGATACGAAAATATTCGTCAACAAGTACATGTTTTAGATATCTTAGATATATTTTTCAGAATGATGGTGAAATAGATGGGGATATTATTAGTACAATTCAAAAAGTTAGATGGTTGAAGTGGAGGAATGCATCGGGCTTGTTGTGTGATAGAAAAGTACCCCTCAAACTTAAGGGAAAATTCTATAAGATGATGGTGAGGCTTGCAATGCTTTATGGTGCCGAATGTTGGCCATTAAAAGAGAAGCATAATACTAAGTTTAGTGTGGCAGAGATGAGGATGCTTAGGTGGATGAGTGGCTTTACTCTTAGAGATAGGATACGAAAGGAGCATATACGTGAAAATGTTGGAGTAGCTTTAGTGGAAGATAAGATTAGAGAGAGTCGCCTTAGATGGTTTGGTCACATAAAACGGCAACCTTCCGATGATCCGGTTAGGATAGTAGAGGTATTAGATTTTACTTATGTTAAGAATGGTAGAGGCAGGCCCAAAAAGACTTGGTTAGAAAATATTACGAATGACCTTTCTTTATTAGATTTAAATAATAATTTGACTTTTGATATGACACAATGGAGAAAAAAGATTCATGTAGCCGACCCCACGTAGTGGGATAAAGGCTTGTTGTTGTTGTTGTTGTTGTTGTTGTAATTTTTAGGTAATGTTGATGATGTTGTTGTTGTTGTTATATCATGCCTATCGTGCAATACAATATATCATCATATAGTATTAGTTTCCATTGATATAAATGTCTACATTAATCTTTTCAAATTTTTTATAAATATTCTTATCTTAATTTTACTCTCGGATATATTTGCTCCACTGTTTCACATAAACTATTTTCTATCATCAAAATCGAATTAGAGCTTTCAAGACTTGTTAGATAAATATTATTCCTTCTCTTGCAAATGGGTGCGCAGGCAATGCCCTTTAAGAAGCCACATTTTTCATTACTAAAGTTTCATTTGGCACAATTATAATTATAGTATGCTTGCATGAAAGAAACTTATCTGTCCTATAAATATAAGTTACTCTATAAATTAATTCATATCCTTATTGTGATAACTTTCTTATATCAATAAGTTATCTTATATGACACTTGCTAAAATATTGGCATTATGTTTTTAACTCGAGCATTTTAAAAATGATTAGTATTTAAATTTAAAGTGTTATCAATTAATATTATTAGTTTTATTAGTTTTTTTAAAATCAGATTGGACCAGCCACTTCGACCGTGAACTAATTCAATTGCCAGTCCGGAGAAGTTGAAAAACCGGATTTGTATTGAACCAGTGAGAATCAATTTTGAACTGCTGAAACAATTGGTAAATGGTCAAACCAGTCGGTATCATAAATAATATTTTTTAATTACATTTTATTTAATTAAATTTAATTTTTTTTTAAAAAAAATTATTGCTTATGTAATTAATTTAAATCATAACATAAAGATCATAGCTTGCCACATAATGAAACTTTACTTTTTATTTGTGGTTTGTGCTTTATATTATATAAAGAAAACAACTTAAAATTCCCCTATGATATGTAACTAAAAGCCTGCAAGAATTATGTATAAGCTTAAACCATCAAATATTCAAATTGCGTGCGATGCAAATTTGGGTTAAAAATGCACATATTTTATTAAAGTTATAAATATAATATTTTTTATTATAAAAAATATATATTATATATAATTCTAAAAATTTTAAATTATATATATATTATCACGTTCAGGACTATTTCGCAAGGGATTATGTAGGATTTAGCAAAAATCATATCAAATGGGACTTGAGATTCCCGTAAATCTCGCGAAGAGATAAATATGTTATTGTCCGATCTATAGCCTAAATTCTAGCTTTACTAAATTTTGGTGTTCGACAGATTTACTGGATTTGGTCAAAGAAGTACACGAAAGGAAGACATATGGTTATCATCATAACGAGCTAGCTCCCATCATGACTTCTAATCCGACGTCATCAAAGTAAGCAAAGAAGCTTCTTTAGCAACTCTTTCAAAACACTACTTCACACAAAAACATGTAGCCATAGCACTAACGAAGAGATGCCCATGAGGAAAAGCAACATCAATGAAGAAAAAGATGAAAAACAAATCCGGCCTAACATCCAAATTAGAAATTAATCAGATTTAGCTTAATTAATAAAATTTTTAAAATAAAAAGTAATTAGCATAATTAAATAATTAATAGTATAAGTATATAATATAATTAACTTAATTAAATAATTAGTAGTATATTTAATAATAATAATTAATATAATTATCTTAATTAATATAATTCTAAATAAAATTTATTAATTATATAACTAATAGTATAAATAATAATTAAATAGCTAATGCAGTAGAATACTTTAATTGATTAATGAGATAATTAATAATATAATTAATAATTAAAACTAATTAAATAACACTTAAATAATTAATTAAACTATTAATAGGTGTATTAATAAAAAATTAGTTATTTCAAAGATAATTAACTAATTAATTAGATAATTATTAACATAATTAGATATCATATGCTTATTAAACTAACAACTAAATACATAATTTAATAATTAGTATTATATTAAGTAATTACATTTTTTGATAACTAAACTAACTTCTAATTATATTATTTATCATATAATTTATTTAAAATAAAGTAATAAATAACTTGTACTTAACACATAAATTAAATTTAAAACACATTAAACTTAATTTTTAAATAAACTAACCACCTTAAATTCCCAACTACATAGTCAAATAATGTTAAGATTTAACAACTATCTTACCAAATTTAAAGATTTAACACTGGGATTTGCTAAATTCAAATTTATAAAATTTACAAAATCCTACTAAAATCACATCCTACCTGTTGGCAAATAGCCCCTACAAGCAAATATTGAATGTCTTAAATATAATGATTTAATATTTAATTATCCTATTGAGGATTAGTTTTGATGTTTTAATAATACAATTTTAATCCATATACTGTATAAGAATTTTTTTTTAATGTTTTTAATATATTTTAGTGTATAACTAAGGGATTGAACCATTATTTATAAACATTTTAAATATATTAATATTGATGGGTGTCTAATATCCAAGTCATCTTATACTAGTCATTAAGTGGTGATGAAAAATCATGCTTTTTCTATCTATTGAGTTTGAATAAGATTTCAGATTCCAGGTACATTTGAGTTGACCTATAGCGCCAAGCAAAATGTTATAGCAATGCATCTTTGGAAATTAAAAAATAAATGCAAAATGTAATAGCAATCATAAAAGAACTTATCAGCTTAGAGAAACATCATGACTACATTCAGAATATAGAGAATTGCTACGAATACCAGATGATAATCACTCCACACCTAGAAAGCATATTTCCAATCAGTACACAGATGAAGGTTTTGTTTGGGACAACTTTCTTGCTGCTTCTTAAAGCAGCATCCTAGTACAAAAAAATTAATTTTTGTACTAGAAAGTTACTTTAAGAAGCAGAAAGAAAGCCGTCCCAAACGAAGCCGAAATGTATAAATGGCCGCCATTTAATGGAAAATCCGTTATTTAATAAAATGAGATAAATTACAGAGGTAAGTGCTCTTTGGAATATATGGTAAGCATGCCTGACAACGTGTGATTCCATCAATGACCTACGCCAATGAGTTCATAAAATCTTTTGTTTGGCTTCAAGTTACCTGAGGAGGTCAGTTTTAGTAGGGATTACCGGGACAAGATAGTTCCCAAATGGTGAATCAAAGCTTCTAAAATTTCCTAGGCATCCTTCGCTACGTGCCTGAGAGACTGCGTGTTTCTTTGCCAGTTGAATATTCAGATCTATTTTAACAACGTTAACATCAGACCTCTGTATCACAGATAAAAATGATTTAATGCTTACAGAGAATTGGTCAAATTTATGACAAGAGGGAACAAACAAAAATACACACACACACACGCAAGTATACCAAATGATCTTGCAAAGGTATCGCCGCCATATCTGCTAAAGCCTTTGTTTGCTGATCCCTGCATGTAGGGAACATAAATATCAGCAGCTGATGTCAATCATAATGTCCTACAGTGCAGGATGATCAAATAGACATTCATATTCCAGCTTTCATCAATAAGGGCCTCAACAACTTCTCACTCAAGCACATTATTGGACCCCAAGAACATGATGAGATTATAATGATTTCGAAGATCACAAATATTAGTTCTAGTAATTTGATGTGCATGGCTCTTTTTCCTTAAACTAACATTTCAGGTAAACCAGAAAATGAATGTCAGATGATATTGGACATGCATTAGATAACAATCATAAAAGTGTGTTCTAGATTGAAGAAATAATGCTATCAAAGAAAAAGAAGACCACCAAAGCAAGTTGCAATTTTATTTTTCATTTTTTATTCTTGGGTTGTCTTAGCATTGTCATTATCAGGTCCCAAACTCTTAATTAGAAAAGTAGAAGGTTGCAATAGATAATCAACAATCAGTGTAAAACTTATCAAATAATCATAATATGAATCTTCTAATACATTATATTAATACGAGGGTGTTCCCCCAAAGAGACGCAATATATTGCCTAAATACATCAAAAAGGATGAAAGGACCACTGCATCCATGCCTAGGTGAATGTTGAATAAGTTTTCCCATGTCATGGACAGATCTAGGCAACGAAACTAGTCCATGAAACTATAATTAAGATATGAACTTGAAATATATGTTCTCTTACTGACAGATTAATGAATTAATAGATATTATGATTTATAGGAAGATAAATATTCTATATATTCGAAAAAATAAATGAGTTGGGCAAAATGCTAAAAAGATTGATAGTTTAGGATTTAAAGTTGGTACTCAGGAAATGCCCTTTAAGAAGCCACATTTTTCATCACTAAAGTTTCATTTGGCACAATTATAATTATAGTATGCTTGCATAAAAGAAACTTATCTGTCCTATAAATATAAGTTACTCTATAAATTAATTCATATCCTTATTCTGATAACTTTCTTATATCAATAAGTTATCTTATATGACACTTACTAAAATATTGGCATTATGTTTTTAACTCGAGCATTTTAAAAATGATTAGTATTTAAATTTAAATTGTTATCAATTAATATTATTAGTTTTTTTAGTTTTTTTTAAAATCGGATTTGACCGGCCACTTCGACCGTGAACTAATTCAATTGCCAGTCCGGAGAAGTTGAAAAACCGGATTTGTATTGAACCAGTGAGAATCAGTTTTGAACTGCTGAAACAATTGGTAAATGGTCAAACTAGCCGGTATCATAAATAATATTTTTTAATTAAATTTTATTTAATTAAATTTAATTTTTTTTAAAAAATTATTGCTTATGTAATTAATTTAAATCATAACATAAAGATCATAGCTTGCCACATAATGAAACTTTACTTTTTATTTGTGGTTTGTGCTTTATACTATATAAAGAAAACAACTTAAAATTCCCCTATGATATGTAACTAAAAGCCTGTAAGAATTATGTATAAGCTTAAACCATCAAATATTCAAATTGCTTGCGATGCAAATTTGGGTTAAAAATGCACATATTTTATTAAAGTTATAAATATAATATTTTTTATTATAAAAAATATATATTATATATAATTATAAAAATTTTAAATTATATATATATATAATCACGTTCAGGACTATTTCGCAAGGGATTATGTAGGATTTAGCAAAAAGCATATCAAATGGGACTTGAGATTCCCGTAAATCTCGCGAAGAGATAAATATGTTATTGTCCGATTTTTAGCCTAAATTCTAGCTTTACTAAATTTTGGTGTTCGACAGATTTACTGGATTTGGTCAAAGAAGTACACGAAAGGAAGACATATGGTTATCATCATAACGAGCTAGCTCCCATCATGACTTCTAATCCGACGTCATCAAAGTAAGCAAAGAAGCTTCTTTAGCAACTCTTTCAAAACACTACTTCACACAAAAACATGTAGCCATAGCACTAACGAAGAGATGGCCATGAGGAAAAGCAACATCAATGAAGAAAAAGATGAAAAACAATTCCTTTAGGGCCTAACATCCAAATTAGAAATTAATCAAATTTAGCTTTGTTGCATCCTGGAATATTCACGGCAATAGAGAAATATATAGTTTAACGTCTTAGTATTGTACGAAGATCCAACACACAATCAGATAAGTGAGAGGGTGTAGCGTTCATAAGAGACACCAGAGTTTTTACATGAAAAACCCCTAAAAAGGGGGAAAAACCACGGGGCCTGGCCCAGTTTGAATGAATCCACTAATATTTGTAGTCGATTACAAATGAGCCCTTCTTAGGGAGAAGGCCATGGCTTCATGTCACAAATGTACATCATATAGAGTATATTACATGGTGGGAGTTACAATAGATGTATTTGTTTTGTCAGCACTACCATAGTCGATAGGATGGAGGTCGGAAAGACCGTTGTCTGGTGATAGAGATCTGAAGGACCATAGTAGGCAACGGAGGTCGGGAGGACCGTAGTCGGTAGGAGACCGGGATCTGAGTGACTGTTGTCTGGTGATGGATATCGGAGTGACCATATTAGGCAACGGAGGTCGGGAAGACCGTAATCGGCAGGAGACCGAGGTCTAAAAGACTGTTGTCTGATGTTAAACACGGTGTCACTTAGTAGTACCCTGGCGTCACCTGGAAGTTCGGGTGTTAGTTGGTAATCTGGCATTGACCAGAACGTCGGGCCTTGAGCAGAATGTTGGGCCTTCAGCTGAACATCAGCCCTTGAGCAGAACGTTCGGCCTTCAGCAGAACGTCGGGACTTGAGCAGAATATTGGGCCTTCAGCAAAACGTCGGGACTTGAGCAGAATGTTGGGCATTCAACAGAACGTCGGGACTTGAGCAGAATGTTGGGCCTTCAGCAGAACGTCGGGACTTGAGCATAATGTTGGGCCTTCAACAGAACGTCGGGACTTGAGCAGAATGTCGGCCCTGAACGTCGGGACTTGAGCAGAACGTTGGGCCTTCGGCAGAATGTCGGGCCTTGAGCAGAACGTCGGGCCAGAATGTCGGGCCAGAACGTCGGGCCTTAAGGAGAATGTCGGGCCAGAACGTCGGGCCTTTAGGTGGTGGTTCGGCGAGGCTCCGGCGGTGGTCTGGCGAGGCTCCGGCGGTGGTCTGGCGAGGCTCCGGCGGTGGTCCTACGAAGATCCGGCGGTGGTTTGGTGAAGCTCCGGTGGTGGTCCGGCGAGGCTCCTGCGGTGGTCCGGCGAGGTTCCGTTGGTGGTCGAGGAGGAGCTTCTTCATTCTCTTCTCTTCTTCCTTCTTCTCTTCCCTATTCACCCCTGATCTCACGCCTATTTACGAGCTATGCCACTCCTGAAAATCTATAAATAGAGCCCTCATTCTTCACAAGAGGGGGGCCAAGCAAGAGGCAAGAAGGGAAGAGAAGAAGGAAGAAGAGAAGAGAAGGAAGAAGCTCCTCCTCGACCACCGACGGAACCTCGCCAGACCACCGCAGGAGCCTCGCCGGACCACCACCGGAGCTTCGCCGGACCACCGCCAGATCTTCGCCGGACCACCGCCGGAGCCTCGCCAGACCACCGCCGGAGCCTCGCCAAACCACCACCTAAAGGCCCGACGTTCTGGCCCGACATTCTGCTCAAGGCCTGACATTCTCCTCAAGGCCCGACGTTCTGGCCCGACATTCTGGCCCGACGTTCTGCTCAAGGCCCGACATTCTGCCGAAGGCCCAACGTTCTGCTCAAGGCCCGACGTTCAGGGCCGACATTCTGCTCAAGTCCCGACGTTCTGTTGAAGGCCCAACATTCTGCTCAAGTTCCGACTTTTTGCTGAAGGCCCAACATTATGCTCAAGTCCTGACGTTCTATTGAAGGCCCAACATTCTGCTCAAGTCCCGACGTTCTGCTGAAGGCCCAACATTCTGCTCAAGTCCCGACGTTCTGCTGAAGGCCCAACGTTATGCTCAAGTCCCGACGTTCTGCTGAAGGCCCAACGTTCTGTTCAAGGCCCGATGTTCAGCTGAAGGCCCAACGTTCTGCTCAAGGCCCGACGTTCTGGTCAAGGCCAGATTACCAACTAACACCCGAACTTCTAGGTGACGCCAGGGTACTACCAAGTGACACCGTGTTTAACACCAGACAACGGTCTTTTAGACCCTGGTCTCCTGCCGATTACGGTCCTCTCGACCTCCGTCGCCTACTATGGTCACTTCGATATCCATCACCAGACAACAGTCACTCAGATCCCGGTCTCCTACCGACTACGGTCCTCCCGACCTCCGTTGCCTACTATGGTCCTTCAGACCTCTATCACCAGACAACGGTCTTTCCGACCTCCATCCTATCGACTATGGTCGTGCTGACAAAACAAATACATATATTGTAACTCCCACCATGTAATATACTCTATATGATGTACATTTGTGACATCAAGCCATGGCCTTCTCCCTAAGAAGGGCTCATTTGTAATCAACTACAAATATTAGTGGATTCATTCAAACTGGGCCAGGCCCCGTGGTTTTCCCCCCTTTTTAGGGGTTTTCCATGTAAAAACTCTGGTGTCTCTTATGAACGCTACACCCTCTCACTTATCTGATTGTGTGTTGGATCTTCGTACAATGTTAAGATGTTAAACTATATATTTCTCTACCGCCGCGAATATTCTAGGATGCAACAATTTGGCGCCGTCTGTGGGAAAGTGATTCCCGACTGGGGGGCAATTATTGCTCCAATCTCAAAATGATCTCCGTTATCAACTTCCCGACATCATTCATTGATGCATCAATGACAAAAGAATCATATACGGACTGGGGGGCAACTTTGACTCCAACTATGATCAAGAAGATCCCTCCAATGCTTTCAATATCAAGATGATATTTCAAAAAAAAATCCAAGCAAGAGGTCGAAGCAAGAAGAGAAGGAGGAAGAGAAGGAGGAAGCTCCTCCTCGACGGCCGCCGGACCACCGCCGAACCACCGCAGAAGTCCCGCCGGACCACCGCAGGAACCTCGCCAAACCACCGCAGGAACCTCGTCGGACCACCGCAGGAACCTCGCCAGAGTTTTTTTTCACCACTGCCTTAAGGTCCGACGTTCAATCCCTACGTCCTGTGGAAGACCCGACATCCTGCTTAAGGCCCGACGTTTAGACCCGACATCCTACTCAAGGCCAGACAATCAACACCCGATCTTCTAAGTGACACTGGGTCTAATACCTGACTCCTTGTCTCCTACCGCCTACAGTCTTTCTGACCTCTGTCGATTACTACGGTCCGTCCGACCTCCATCACCAGACAACGGTCTTTCTGACCCCGGTCTCCTGCCGACTATGGTCCCGCTGACCTCTGTCGCTTACTACGGTCCATCCGACCTCCATCAACAGACAACGGTCATTCTAACCCCGGTCTCCTGCCGACTACGGTCCTTTCGACCTCTGTCGCCTACTACGGTCACTCCAACCTCCATCACCAGACAACAGTCTTTCAGACCCCGGTCTCCTGCCGATTACGGTCCTCCCGACCTCCGTCGCCTACTATGGTCATTTCGACCTCCATCACCAGACAACGGTCTTTCAGACCCCGGTCTCCTGCCAATTACGGTTCTCCCAACCTCCGTCGCCTACTATGGTCACTCCGACCTCCATCACCAGACAACGGTCTTTCAGACCCCGGTCTTTCAGACCCCAGTCTCCTGCCGACTTCGGCCCTCCCGACCTCTGTCGCCTACTATGGTCACACCGACCTCCATCACCAGACAACGGTCTTTCTGACCCCGGTCTCCTGTCGACTATGATCCTTCTGACCAAACAAACATGTATATGTAACTCCTACAATGTAATACAATCTATATGATGTACATTTGTGACATCAAGCCATGGCCTTCTCCCTAAGAAGGGCTCATTTGTAATCGACTACAAATATTAGTGGATTCATTCAAATTGGGTCAGGCCCCGTGGTTTTTCCCCCTTTTTAGGGGTTTTCCATGTAAAAACTCTGGTGTCTCTTATGAACGCTACACCCTCTCACTTATCTGATTGTGTGTTGGATCTTCGTACAATGCTGAGACGTTAAACTATATATTTCTCTACCGCCGCGAATATTCCAGGATGCAACAAGCTTAATTAATAAATTTTTTTTAAAAAAAAGTAATTAGCATAATTAAATAATTAATAGTATAAGTATATAATATAATTAACTTAATTAAATAATTAGTAGTATATTTAATAATAATAATTAATATAATTTAAAATAAAATTTATTAATTATATAATTAATAATATAAATAATAATTAAATAGCTAATGTAGTAAAATACTTTAATTGATTAATGAGATAATTAATAATTAAAACTAATTAAATAATTAATTAAACTTTTAATAGGAGTGTTAATTAAAAATTAATTATTTCAAAGATAATTTAGATAATTATTAGCATAATTAGATATCAGATGCTTATTAAATTAACAACAAAATACATAATTTAATAATTAGTATTATATTAAGTAATTAAATTTTTTGATAACTAAACTAACTTCTAATTATATTATTTAACATTATAATTTATTTTAAAAAATAAAAATAAAAATTAATAAATAACTTGTACTTAACACATAAATTAAATTTAAAACACATTAAACTTAATTTTTAAATAAACTAACCACCTTAAATTCCCAACTACATAGTCAAATAATTTCACAAGATTTAACAACTATCTTACCAAATTTAAAGATTTAACACTCTGGGATTTGCTAAATTCAAATTTATAAAATTTACTAAATCCAACTAAAATTACATCCTACTTGTTGGCAAATAGCCCCTACAAGCAAATATTGAATGTCTTAAATATAATTATTTAATATTTAATTATCCTATTGAGGATTAGTTTTGATGTTTTAATAATACAATTTTAATCCATATACTGTATAAGAAATTTTTTTAATGTTTTTAATATATTTTAGTGTATAACTAAGGGATTGAACCATTATTTATAAACATTTTATATATGTTAATATTGATGGGTATCTAATATCCAAGTCATCTTATACTAGTCATTAAGTGGTGATGAAAAATCATGCTTTTTCTATCTATTGAGTTTGAATAAGATTTCAGATTCCAGGTACATTTGAATTGACCTATAGCGCCAAGCAAAATGTTATAGCAATGCATCTTTGGAAATTAAAAAATAAATGCAAAATGTAATAGCAATCATAAAAGAACTTATCAGCTTAGAGAAACATCATGACTACATTCAGAATATAGAGAATTGCTACGAATACCAGATGATAATCACTCCACACCTAGAAAGCTTATTTCCAATCAGTACACAAATGAAGGCTTTGTTTGGGACAGCTTTCTTGCTGCTTCTTAAAGCAGCATCCTAGTACAAAAAAAATTAATTTTTGTACTAGAAAGCTACTTTAAGAAGTAGAAAGAAAGCCGTCCCAAACGAAGCCGAAATGGCCGCCATTTAATGGAAAATCCGTTATTTAATAAAATGAGATAAATTACAGAGGTAAGTGCTCTTTAGAATATATGGTAAGCATGCCTGACAACGTGTGATTCCATCAATGACCTGCGCCAATGAGTTCATAAAATCTTTTGTTTGGCTTCAAGTTACCTGAGGAGGTCAGTTTTAGTAGGGATTACCGGGACAAGATAGTTCCCAAATGGTGAATCAAAGCTTCTAAAATTTCCTAGGCATCCTTCGCTACGTGCCTGAGAGACTGCGTGTTTCTTTGCCAGTTGAATATTCAGATCTATTTTAACAACGTTAACATCAGACCTCTGTATCACAGATAAAAATGATTTAATGCTTACAGAGAATTGGTCAAATTTATGACAAGAGGGAACAAACAAAAATATACACACACACACACAAGCATACCAAATGATCTTGCAAAGGCATATCTGCTAAAGCCTTTGTTTGGTGATCCCTGCATGTAGGGAACATAAATATTAGCAGCTGATGTCAATCATAATGTCCTATAGTGCAGGATGATCAAATAGACATTCATATTCCAGCTTTCATCAATAAGGGCCTCAACAACTTCTCACTCAAGCACATTATTGGACCCCAAGAACATGATGAGATTATATTGATTTCGATGATCACAAATATTAGTTGTAGTAATTTGATGTGCATGGCTCTTTTTCTTTAAACTTACATTTCAGGTAAATCAGAAAATGAATGTCAGATGATATTGGACATGCATTAGACAACAATCATAAAAGTGTGCTCTAGATTGAAGAAATAATGCTATCAAAGAAAAAGAAGACCACCAAAGCAACACAACTTGCAATTTTATTTTTCATTTTTTATTCTTGGGTTGTCTTAGCATTGTCATTATCAGGTCCCAAACTCTTAATTAGAAAAATAGAAGGTTGCAATAGATAATCGACAATCAGTGTAAAACTTATATAATCATAATATGAATCTTCTAATACATTATGTTAATACGAGGGTGTTCCCCCAAAGAGACGCAATATATTGCTTAAATACATCAAAAAGGATGAAAGGGCCACTGCATCCATGCCTAGGTGAATGTTGAATTCCCATCCCATGTCATGGACAAATCTAGGCAACGAAGCTAGTCCATGAAACTATAATTAAGATACGAACTTGAAATATATGTTCTCTTACTGACAAATTAATGAATTAATAGATATTATGATTTATAGGAAGATAAATATTCTATATATTCGAAAAAATAAATGAGTTGGGCAAAATACTAAAGAGATTGATAGTTTAAGATTTAAAGTTGGTACTCAGGTAAAAGTTAAATTAGAAATGGTGTAGATATGATTATAATAAGTGTTTGATGGATAATGTTATAAAAATTCATATAACTAGAGACAATTATAATATTAAATATTATTTTTTATGTTGAGATTATTAATATTATAAGTGCTTATGCGCCATAAATATATTTAAATATGTGTTCAAAATAACTTAGAAGAAATTTGTACAAATGATATCTTTTAAAGAAAAAGTTTTTAACAAAGGAGATTAAAAATGAACATGTTCGTAAAGTGACAAAAGATTTTTAAAGTATTCTGGTGGTTATGAATTTGGAGCAAATAATGAATGTCGCAGGACAATATTAGATTTGCTCTTGCTTGAGATTTTAAAAGTATTCATGATAGATAAAAGTTTGGAGCAACTAACGAAGGTGGTCGTAGCTAGTATTATATTTGACTTTGCTTTAGCTTAATAAAAATAGTTGATGGTGGGACCAAAATGCATAGGAAAAGATAAAAAATAAAAGGATTTGTTATAAATTTTGTTTGGATGTAAACTCGAACAATTGAGAAAGATATAAAAGGGTTTGTAAGGAATATATATATATATATATATACATATATATATATACATATGTATGTATATATATGTATATATATATATATACATATATACATAGATATACATATATATACATAGATATACATATATACATATATATATATATATATATATATATATATATATATATATATATATATATATATAAGGGCTTGTAAGGAGTCTAAAAAAATAATATGTGATGCAAAGAATTTAGCTTTTAATTATTTATATAATATATTAGATACTAAAAAGGGTGAAAAATATGCATATAAGTTAGCCAAGTAAATAGTTAAAAGAAGTAAAAATTTAGTTTAAGAGAAGTGCATTAAAGATGAAGATAAAAAAAGGTTTTTATTTGAAGCGGATATTCAACATATTTGGATGAGACATTTTGATAAGCTTTTCCATTAATATTTATGAGAATACAATTAAATTTAGCAATCTTAGCACCCTAAATAAAAATAAAAATTTTTGTTTTATCGACGTTTTAGTAAAATTAAAATTATAAAGGCAAAAGATGTATATATAAGTTAGCAAAGCAAATAGAAAGAAGAAGTAAGGATTAAGTTAAAGTGAAATGCATTAAGGATGAAGAATAAAAAATATTTTTATTAGAAGATGATATTCAACATATGTAGATGAAATATATGATGAAGATTAAAAAGTATTTTTGTTAGAAGTTATTTAACACATGTAGATGAGATATTTAGATAAGCTTTTCAATGAAAATTTTAAGAATATGATTAACTTTAGTAATCTTATACAATAAATGAAAATAGATATTTTTATTTTTATCATCGTATTAATAAAATCAGAGTTATGGAGGCTTTAAGAAAATTAAAGTATGGAAAAGTTATTTGACCATATGATATTTTAATAAAGGTGTGGAGATGAAGGAATTTCTTGGCTTACGAAACTTTTTAACATTATTTTGAAGATTAAGAAGAGTCATGTGAGTAGAGAATAAGTGTGCTGATTCTTATTTTTAAAAATAAAGTGACGCACAAAAGTATGCAATATTTAGAGGAATTAAGTTAATGTGTCATACATTAAAACTATGAGAGAGAATTATTGATCATAGGTTACAACATGGTATTAATATTTCTCAAAATCAATTTGGATTCATGTCGAGTAGGTCTAATATGGAAGTTATATATTTATTAAAAAATTTGATGGAGAAGTATAGAGAGAATAAGAAGGATCTTTATATGATATTAGTTGATTTAGAGAAAATATTTGATGAAGTTCCAAGAGAAGTGTTCTAAGAAGTTCTACAAAAAAAAAGAAGTTAATAATGCTTATATTCAAGTCATTAAGAATATGCATGCAAGTGTTTTTACTTGTGTTCAAACACAAGGTGGTTTGACCAAGTATTTTCTTATTTTAGTTGGATTACATAAAGAATCAGCTTTAAGCCCATATCTTTTTGCTTTAGTCATTGATATTTTTACAAGACATTTGCAAGAGGATGTACCATGGTGTATACTTTTTGTTGATGATATTCTTATTATTAATAGGAGTAGAGAAGGAGTTGAAGGAAAACTTGAATTATGAAGGTTAACCTTAGAGTCTTAAGCTTTTCATTTGTGTGGATCTAAAACTAGATACATGGAGTATAATTTTAGTAGTAATAGATCTAGTAAAAATTGTGACTTTGGGCAACCAAGTCATTAACAATAGTACATATTTTAGATATCTCAGGTCTATTGTTCAAAGTAATGATGAAACAAATGGAGATATTATTAGTAAAATTCAAGTTGAATGGTTGAGGTGGAGGAATGCATCAAGTTTGTTGTGAGATAGAAAAATAACCCTCAAAGTTAAGAAAAATTTCTATAAGATGGTGGTTAGAACTGTAATATTTTATGGAGCAAAATGTTGAATGAGAAACATAAAATTAAGTGTTACAGAGATGAGGATGCTCAGGTGGATGAGTGGTTTTACTGTTAGAGACGGAATGCAAAACGAGTATATATACGTGAAAAAGTTGGAGTAACTCCAATGGAAAATAAGATTAGAGAGAGTCGCCTTAGATGGTTTGGTCATATAAAATGTAGGCCATCCGATGACTCGATTAAGATAATAGAGGTATTAAATTTGACTTATATTAAGAAAGGTAGAGGTAGACCTAAAAACACTTGGTTATAAAGTATTAGAAATGATCTTTTCTATTAGATTTAAATGATAATTTGACTCTTACAGGACAATGGAAAAAAAAAGTTTCATGTTGCTGACCCCACATAGTGGAATAAAGACTTGATGTTGTTTTTGTTAAGATTTTATACTTGCTAATACTTTATGCATGAAAAATGAAGAGCATCTATCACTTAAGAATATATATAATGAAAGCCTAGATTAATTACTTTTATTAAAAAAATAGATTGTTTAAATTTCAAAAATTGTAAAGCCATTCTGAGTTCAATTTTATGTACCTAGCATCGCTTATTAATTTTAGACATAAAATAAACGGATGGAAAAGGAAAAATAAAATAAAATATTATTTCAGGATTAGGTGAGGGTATTTAAAAAATAATAATAATAATATTTTATAAGTAAGATTTAAGATGTTAATATTTAGGTTGTTCATGAGGAAGCCGATACTTTGTAAGTAACTAGTGAGATTAATAATATTACAAAGTATATACTTGGAGAACTAAAAGAAAAAACTCTTAATGGTAAAAATAGTTGGTGATGATGAAATCAAAATAAGCAAGAAAATATAGAGGGCTTGCAGAGATTCTAAAAAAGTAATATATGAACAAAGAATTTGTAATTTAGAAATTTATATAATAAATTAATACTAAAAAACACGAAAGATGTATATGTAAGTTAGTCAAACAAATGGATAGGAGAAATAAATCTTTCATTCAAGTGAAGTGAATTAAAGAAGAAGATTAAAAAGTGCTTTCTTAGAAGAGGATGCTCAACAAAAATGGGTGATATATTTTGATAAATTTTTAATAAAGACTGTAAAAATACAATTGATTTTAGTGATCATAACACCACCAACAACAACAACATCAAGCCTTTATCCCACTACATGGGGTAGGCTACATGAATCCTTTTTCTCCATTGTGTTCGGTTAAGAGTCAATTCTCATTTAAATCTAATAAAAAAAGTTATTTCTAATATTTTCTAACCAAGTGATCCTAACACTCTAAACGAAAATAAAGATGTGTTTTTATCGTCAAATTAGTAAAATCAAAATTAGAGAGGCCTTAAAGAAAATTAAGGCGAAAAAGCATAAAACCTAAGTGATATTCTAATAAAAATGTAAAAATGCTTAGGAGATCATGGAATTTCTTTACTTACTAAATTTTTTAATATTATTTTAAAGAATAAAAAATGACAGATATGTGGAGAAAGAGTGTATTGCTTCATATTTTAAATAATAAAGGTATGCACAATAGTGGGATTCTAAAGGAATTAAGCTAATGTGACATGCATTAAAATTATGTGAGAGTAATTGAGCATAAATTATAATGTGATACCAATATTTCTCAAAATCAGTTTGGATTCATGCAGGTAGGTTTACTATGGAAGCTATAAATTTGTTGAGAAGTTTGATGGAGAAGTATAGAAAGAACAATGTGAATCTACATTTTATTTTTATTTTTTTTTGCAAGAGATAACGGATCTCCTAATGAGAATCTACAGATGATATTTATATATTTAGAGAAAACATATGATAAAGTTTCAAAAGAAGTTTTAGTTGGATTATATCAAGAATTAGCTTTAAGCCCATATCGTTTTTTCTTTAGTCATGAATATTCTTTCTAGACATCTGCAAAAGGATGTACCTTCATGTATGCTTTTTGCTGGAATATTCTTCTTATTGATAAGACTAGAGAGGAAATTAATGAAAAACTTGAATTACAAAGGTCAACCTTAAATTCTAAAAGAGTTTATTTAAGTAGATCTAAAATCAAATACATGGAGTTTAATTTTAACAGTAGTAGATCTAGAGGTGGGAATGTGACATTAGGTGAACAAGTCATCAAAAAGAGTGCATGTTTTAGATATCAAGGATCCATTGTTCAAAGAAATGGTGAAATAGATGGAAACACTATTAGTATAACTCAAGTTGGATGGTTGAATTGGAGGAATGCATCATTCCTATTGTGTGATAGAAAAGTACCTCTCAAACCTAAGAAAAAATTTATATGATGGTGGTGAGACCTACAATGCTTTTATAGTGTAGAATGTTCGCCATTGAAAGAGAAGGATAAAATTCAAGGTTATAGAGATGAGGATGCTCAAGTGTATGAGTGGTTTTACACTACGAAAAAGAATGTGAAAGGAGCATATACATGAAAAGGTAGGAGTAACTCCAATGACAGATAAGAATAAAGAGTTGCCTTAAATGATTTGGTCACATAAAATGTCAGCAAAAAATAACTCTGTTGGGAGAGAAGATATATTATATCCAACTTCCATTAAAAAAGGTATAGATAGACTTAAAAAGATTTAGTTAGAATGTATTAAAAAATTAATATTAGATCTAAATAAGAATTTGACTCTTAATTGGATACAATAGAGGAAATAATTCATATAGCCAAACCCACATAGTGGGGATAAAGGCTTATTTTTGTTATTGTTATTTTTATTATTGTTTGTTAGTTTTCTTTTAATTATGCCAAGATATATGATTTGTTAAACCAAGCATACACACGAAAGTAAAATGTTAAAAATAAGAAAAAATTAATGATAATTAAAACACTTGATTTACAGCAAGATCGTACTACAACATGGCTCATATTGTACGATATACAAGGCGAACTGGTAAATATGAAACACCAAATTATCTTAATTAACAAAAAATATAAATAATTTCTTTTTACAAATCATAATGTACAACCAAGGTCGGATGATACGGTTAATTATATTTTACATCAAATTCACCATTTATTTGTTACTTTTTTTTAAATTGGTAAATTCAAAATTGAACAAATCGTAATATATTTTTCATACTGTATTGTACGATTATATATGATATTTACCTATTTAGTATAAAGAACTCAGTTCAACAACTTAAAATCAATTTAACAAAAGTTCATATTGTACAATCCATATTGTATAGGCCTAACAAACAAAAGAGCAAGTTAGCATGATTTTTAATCGTATAGATCAATACAAATCATGGTATGAGAAATTGAACTAATCGTCATATTATATGATATATATTTACAGTTCGATGAAAGAGAATGGTTTTTTAGGGTTTCAAATTTGGTTGAATTAATCATATTCTATGATCTCCTGATTGGACTGTACAATCATGCAAATAATTCTAATAATTAACTTTCTTAGGGTTTTTTATAGGAATCACCCTTTAATACTTAGCTTCTAAAAAACCCTGAAGAATTTAGAGAGTTTTTAGAGCTAATGAGAGTTCCTGATAGCTTTGGAAGAGTTTTCACATGTTTGCAAAAGTCTTTGAAGAGGATTGAGAGGGGAGAGATTTGAGAAGCATGCGAGAAATATTTTTAGAGAATCTTAAATTTTGGGTAAAGTATTCAGTTGTTTATTTCTCCAATCATGTCCTTAAAGCTCTAGGTTGGGCTCGAAGTTCTTAGTGGAGAGCTTTAAAGAGTTCTGTTGTAAAGATTGTAGATCTTGAGGAGGACTCTCATGGATCTAGCTGAGGAAATTAAGGTTTGAAGGCTTTTCGAGAAGATAAGCAGTGCAATGGTTTCTCTATTATCCTATGAAAGAGAGGCTTATCCCCCATGCTAGGAGCAAAAGTAGAGTACTAATAAAAATTCCAAAGAAAAGAACTGAGTTAACCTAAGCCAGTTAGCCGAACAATATAAATTGACTTGGTCATTATGATTTTTTTAATTATTTTCTGCACTTTAGTATTATGGTCATATGCTGAGTAGTAATATCATTGTTAAAATCCATATTTAAAAATTAATAAACATGTGGCCCTAGAATCCCTCGGCCGACCTTCCCGCTGGCGCCGCCTCATGCCGATGAGTAGCATGTGTCCGGTCGCCCTCTACAACACCTCTAGGTTTTTTTTTTTTTAATTCAAGTTCGATTTTTCAACTTATAGAAAATCTAGGGTTTAAATTTTTTTGAGTTTTTTAGTTTGATTTTGCATTTGTGCATTAGGAAACATAGTTAGAGGCAAGGAAAAGTCAAATACGTCATTATGGAGGGACCCTTCTTGGAAGTACAATGTACAAGTTGACATAGGCAGCGGCGAGAAGATATACGTGTATTTGAAATGCAATTTTTGTGATAAAGTGGTAAAGGGAGTTACCCACATGAAGGAATACTTATCCGACTCACATAAAAACGTATCACCTTGTGCGAATGTTAGATCATAGACACAAAAAAGTTCTAATAGACTTCAATTTGTAGTTTTGTACTTTGAATTATGCTATGAGATGCATATATTGTATCTATTTTATTGTTTTCCATTAAGTTCACTTCACTTTTAGATGTTTTTATCGTATCATAAATTCTTACTGTTATTTACCTGCTAGTCTTTAAAAAAATATACATCACTAAGGCCATCAAACATCTACTCTTTAAAAGAAATGTTACCAAATTTTATTGAGAGGAAGCTACCTTAACTTTCATATTCTTAACAAACTATCTTCCATGTAGATTTTACAAAAATTACCAACAAAAGCCCTCAGAGAATTTTTCTCATACATAATACATTCCCAACTTCCACCAATAACCTTTGGAAGTGTTGCCTATATCTATCAAAACTAAACTTGATCTAGGATTCCTAAAATGGATCTTTCTTGGATATTCCTTAACTCAAAAGGATCTAAGTTATACATTTCCAATTCTAAAAAGCTTCATCTCTCATTATGCTATTATGCTACATTTACTAAAAGCAACGATTCTATAACCAAGGTTGTCTTCAAAAGAAGCATTGGAATTAAGATAATTTTCATTTTCTAAACCTAAACTTAGATTTCTCAACCACTCAACCAACCCATAAAGTTCCAATTAATCCTAAGAGCTCTCTATAGATAGATGTGCCCCCTATTAACAAAACCTTGAACAAGTTTAGTACTTAACATGATTGTGGGTTGAAAAAAGTTTTATATAAGGTCAAATAATCCCCAAAAGCATGATATGGAAGATTGTTATGATTCGAAGATCAAATCAGCTCCCAAAAAAATCACTAGAACAAAATCAACACCAAATAGCAAAAAAAGCAGCCCTCAACCAAGAGAAAGACAACAATGGTATACAAGAATACCACTAATAAAGCTGAAATAACAATCTTCAATCAAAAGAAATATAAGATACAATTGATTTACTATTCGAGAGGTGAATCAACTCTCCCCCAATTCCTAGCAGCAACTAGGAACCCAAAATCACCAAAGAAAACTACTGCAAAAAATTCTTCACATAATCCCCCCACATACAAATTTGTTTCCTTTAAATTAACACTAATCTAACCATAAATGCACCTTACATTTTCTCCAATGATCTCTTCATAATCCTTATCCTTCTATAGGTCTAAAATGGGGTGCTGGGACTCACAAGATAGGAGCCTTCAGCCCGTAGAATTCCACTGAGCCCCCTGAGCATTCGGTCTGCCAACCAAGAAGGTGGGTCCACAACCGCATCCTCCCCTCCAAAAAAGTCACATTGTCCTCAAGGTGGAAAGAAGGAAACTGTATCTAGATAGTGCTATAAGCTTTCCACATCGCCTTATATGTCGGTAAATTCTTCCGTTTAATCAACACTTCCCTGATCCCTTTGTCTCCTTGGCACACCCCTTGCACCTTCAATGGTTCTAAAATTCTTTTCATATACTCTGACAATGTAGCCAATTGTGCGAGCAAGGGTGTATGGTCTGAAATGGCTCTCTCAGCTGCGACACACGAAATATTGGATGAATGGCTGAAGTTGGTAGCAACTGTAGGTGATAAGCAACCACGCCAATGCTCTCCACGACGTCGTATGGCCCACTGTATCAGAGGGATAGCTTCTCATTCCTCCGTCAAGATAGAGTTCTTTATCTATAAGGTTGAATATTCAAATAAACTCTATCCTCAAACTCTACACATCCCTCTGTTGTCTATCAGCCCGCTTCTTCATAATTTTTTTGTACTCGCAATAGACCCTTCAATTCTGCCAAGATCAAGTTTCTTTCTCCTAAGTACTACTCTACTGACAACACTAATGTGTTGCCATGCCCATAATATAGCAGAGGGAGATCCCTCTCATATAAGATTTTAAATAGTGTTGTCTGGGCTGATGTATGATATGAAGTATTAGATTAATACTTTTCCTAGGCTAACCATTTGGCCCACATCTTTGGTGTATCTAAGACAAATCAATGAAGATAAATCTCCACAATGCAATTTACCACCTCTGTCTGACCATATGTTTAGGGTTGGTAAACTGTAATCCACTTTAGAATAGTCACTTGCATCTTGAATAGCTCCCTCTAGAAATGGCTCAAAAATACTTTGTCATGATCAGACACTATGGACTCTGGTACATGCCATTCAAACAGACCAACTCTAGTGAAAGTTATAGCAACTGACACCACAGTGTATGGGTGGCATAGGAGACTGCATGAGCGTATTTGCTCAATCTATCCACCACCACCAGAATAACAGTGAATACACCTGACTTAGGAAATCCCTCAATGAAATCCATAGTATCCTCTTCCCACACCTTCTCAGTAAAACTAAAGGTTGTAAAAGACCCCCTTAGGCCATAACCTGGTATTTGTGTCTCAGGCATACATCACAAATTGCCACCATTATCTCGACATCCTTCAGCATGTCCACCCAGTACAGCTCCACTACCAGCTAACAACATGTCTTTTGAATTCCTGAATGTCCCCTGTGAACAAACTTCTCGTATGCCACAAGATTTGCTTTAAATGTTTTAATTTTCTTTAGTCAAAACTGCATAGAATAACTTTATACCATCACGAGGTATAGACTAATATTTCTCTATCGATTTGAAAAAGATAAACCTTTATTTATTTTCATGATCAAACGCAGCATAATGAATATTCAATTCATCCCCAAAGATATAAGTAATATTCACCTATCATTCTAATCATGAAATTATATCAATGAATTTATTTTAATAAATAAATAGCATAAAAAATATTTAATTCATCTCTAAGGATAAAATGAATATTTAATTATCATTTAATCATGAAACTAATTCATATATTTATTTTCATAATCAAATACATAAGAAATATTCATTTTACCCCTAAAGATAAAAAGAATATTCACTTATTTTTTATTATGAAATTAAATTATTATTTAAAGCTTAAGTTTGCATCCACAAACTTTTCCCCTATCTTAGAAAGAAACTAGGGTAAGGTTTATTTTAATTCTAGATTCTAGACTTTCTATAAGGGCAAGCCCCTATAGTTAATTATATCTCCTAAGAGAATACTCTCGATTAGAAGGACAGAATAGGAAGGATGTGCAAAGACTGAGAGGTGTATGCAAAATGGACTTGCACTTTCCTAAAGTAAGCTGCCAGCTAAAAATACTAATCACAATCAATCGTCACATGAATGCAAGATTATATAGGCTCATTTCTAGGAATCGAGGAATTATAAATTTAAAAATTTTATAATCAAGACTTTTGCAATATGTACATGACCGAGCAATAAAATGATGCATGAACAATAATGCATAAATAAAAAAAATTATTCATCTCTAATTTCTCATAGTACAACCTAGGGTCTACTGAAAAGTAAATGTGGCTAGGCTCCACCACCAACAAGCCTAAAATTCTATCCCTATAGAAATATAGATTTAAATATGATTATTTATTTCACTCTTCAATCTCCTAACTTTTGAATCTTCTATAAAGATTCAAAAGACTGATTTTCAAAAGCAGACACTCCAATCAATGTAAAACAAATCACTGGCCTAGCCTAGGCTAGAATTGGTTTCCCTAGCAAGCCATCTAAGTATGTGTATAAGGCTATGGGGCTTCGATAGGTCATAGATTTTATTAGTTTAAAGTTTCTTTCAATTGATTTTTATTTGTTTAAGGTCATTTAAGGGTGATAAGAATTTATGTTTTAATATTTTGAAAATTTTGAACTTATTTTAAAAGGGTATTTTAATTGTTGAAGTTGTTTAGCTTTTCGTTTTAAAGAACATAACACTCAATAGCTTCTAAGTGCTAGAAGCTATTTATTAGCAAGTTCAAGGCTCATATTTGTAATACTACCAATCCTCCAAACTAAGGTAGATAGGTTGCATAGAGTACTTGCATTTTAATTACGTATTTTAATTATCAAGCTTTCCAATCCAATACAAATTTTCTTTCTAAAAGGAGTCAAGCACAAGGATATAATTTCTATGTGTTTCATTACTAATTTAATTAATTTAATTTATTGATTACTAATTTATGTCATGATTATTCGACAAGTTTTACGTTGGCTGTCAACTACCTAACGCAGCCCTCCACTTTTCTCATCCAGGATATGGGACCTAGCAACAGTATGTTATGGCATTCCCTGAAAACGATACGTAGTATGGCCTAAATACAGTGACAAGTAAACAAGGGTCGTTATATCGAAATTTAGGTACAATATTAAATAGGCAAGGGTTCTCACATCATAGACAGATGTGGACAAAGAAGCTATTTCATGATCCTAAAATTAGGATAAGAACTTGAAATATAGGTTCCCTTATAGGAAAATTAATAGAATTAATAAATATTATAATCCATAGGAAGATTAAATTTCTTTGCAATCAGGAAACTAAATGGGTTGAAGAGAAGACCAAGGAGATTGATAGTTTAGGATTTAAACTATGTTATTCTAGTAGGAATCATACTAAAAATGATGTAAATGTGATTATAAATAAGAGTTTGAAGAATAATGTTGTAAAAATTAATAGAATTGGAGATAAAATTATAGCTTTAAAGATTATTGTTGATACTAAGATTATTAATATTATAAGCGCTTATGCTCCTCAAGTAGGTTTGGATATATATTTAAAATTAAAATTTTGGAATAACCTAGAAGAATTAATACAAAAGATACCTCTAGAAAAAAGAGTTTTTATTGAAGGAGATTTAAATAGACATGATGGTAGAAAGGTACATGATTTTAAAAGCATTCATGATGGCTATGGCTTTGGAGCAACTAATGAATGTGGTTAGTTCATATTAAATTTTTTTTAGCTTATGATTTTGTGATCGCTAATACCTTAATTATTAAAGAAAAGAGATCAATATCTCATCACTTATAAGAAGGGATGAAATAAAACTCAGATTGATTATTTTTTTATAAGAAAAAATAGATCATTTAGATTTTAAATATTGTAAAGTTATTCCAAGTGAAAGCCTATGTACCCAACATTGCTTACTAATTTTGAACTTTAAGATGAAAGGGCAGAATATAAAAAATAAAGTAAATCATTGTTCTAGGATTAAATGGGGGCATATATGGAGTGTAATTTTAGTAATAATAGATCAAATGGGGATTGTGATTTTGGGCAATTAAGTCATTAATAATAGCACTCATTTTAGATATTTAAGGTCTATTATTCAGAGTGATAGTGATATAGATGGGGATATTATTAGTAGAATTCAAGTTAGATGGTTAAAGAGGAGGAACGCATCAAGCTTATTGTGTAATAAAAAAAACCCTCTCAAACTTTCTATAAGATGGTAATGAGACCTGCAATGCTTTATGGTGCACAATGTTGCCCATTGAAAGAGAAGCATAATAGTAAGTTAAGTGTTGTAGAGATGATTATGCTCAGATGGATGAGTGGCTTTACTCATAGAGATAGGATACGAAATGAGCATATACATGAAAAGGTTGGAGTAGCTCCAGTGGAAGATAAGATTAGAGAGAGTCGCTTTAGATGGTCACATAAAGCAGCAACCTTCCGATGACCCGATTAGGAAAGTAGACTTATTAGATTTGACTTATGTTAAAAAAGGTAGAGGTAGACCAAAAACAACTTGGTTAGAAAATATTAAAATGACATTTCTTTAATAGATTTAAATGAGAATTTGACTCTTAATAAGACACAATGAAGAAAAAGGATTCAAGTAGTTGACCCCATATAGTGGGATAAAGGCTTGTTGTTGTTATTGTATTGATTACAGATTTATAAATTTTACAATTTAATATTTACATTTTGTCATTTCATTCGCCGCGCAGTCACTACCGGCACAAGAACCAAAGCCTCCTTAGAACGCGTAGCCCTGCCCGAGGTATTCTACACTAAAAACTTCTTTGACAAAACACAAATGTTGTTTATCTGATTTAATTCATTGAATTGTATATTTACTGAATTTTTTGTGATTTATTGGATTTCTATATTTTTGAATTATTTAATAATTTAAATTTAACTAATTGTTGACTTTTTCTTTTATAATAATTTTTGGAAGTTTTTTATTTTTCATAAATACCGGTCATAAAGATGAGTCCAATGCCTTTGAGTTAGTTTAGTTTGAATTTTTTTGTGATTAAGTATGAATTTTACAAGTTAAGCCTATTTAATGAATTATTTAATCGTTTAATTAGAAAAAAATTTATTTTTTTTACCAAATAAACATCAACCTCTTGAAATCTTCTCCAAATATGACTAATAACTACTAGGAATGATTATAAGCATTTAAAATTATTTTAGAATTTTTAATATTTTTAATTATTTATTTTAGTTAATTATTAATATTTCTTAATTTTTAAATTACTTTTAATTTTGATTGAATTCAAGTGACATTTAATTTTACTATGTTAAACTTCTAATTCTAAGCTGTATAACGCTTGCATTTAACTTTTTTGAATTAATTTGAATTTTTAAAGTTCTTAGGTCATTATGTGCATTGAATTTGGACTCACTAATTGACAGACCAAATGACTTCCAAATGTAGTGAAATTTGGAACATATGTTCTTCTGAATATTTTCTTCAAACCCACTAAATTTGGGCTCATCAAAGCCCCCCTTGATTTCAAAATGAATCCCTTGGGATAAATATAACTATATAATAAGGGATTTAATTTGGGAAACTTATTCATGAAAATGGGTAGCGATCAATGGTATTCTAACTCTTGGACAGAGCATAATCAACACACCAAAGTATATAATCTAATTCCATATGGATTCATGTGTATTGAAGTTTCAAATCATTGGTCAAAAATTGACCTACGAACTTGAAATAATCAATTAAATCCCTTAAAAGATTTCAATTCATTTGAAAATTTTTGCTTATGTAAAACACATACCCAAGAATCATTCATATCAATTTAACCTCATGATGAAATGTATTTTAAGAGTAAGTTTAGAAATACCCATCAGAGCATTTCTAAAATGACTTTCAATACTAAGAAATTAAAGCATACAACCTTAGGGCATTTTTTCTTCTCTTCAAGATGAATCCATAGATTCCAAGATCACCTAATTTGGACAATTGTGTGAGGAATTATGCATTTTTGAAGTTATATGTATTTTCTGAGAATTATTAAATTGAATTACACAATCAGCCGCACTTTTACACGCGGTGTCGTTTGATTGGTAAGGCATAATTGTCAATGTTTGTTGGATTAACATAATCACGCGTTATTAACCCTAGCCATCCAATCTAAGATTGGACAGATACGATTTAAAGTGGATCAAAACAGCAGAATAGGACAAGATTGAATCGAAGATGTTGATCAGAATGAATGGCTACGATTTTGTCTTCAACCTCCCGTTGAATTTTTCATCTAAAAGCATATTCCTGGTAGATCGACCAGAAATAATTCAATAAATATTCTTAGAGAGCATTATCACCCTGAACCATCAATTCAATGGTCAGATACCATTGGATTGGAGGTTTCTTTCACAATTAATAGGACCTGCCAAATTAGGAGTTCGGGAATAAGGGAATACCTTATCTAATGCTCCAATTGCCACTGCCTTAGCCTAGGCAAGTTCGCATGGTCCTCACAAATGATTCTTCTTCATATGGAACGATCACAGGAAGAAAGGATCAAAAATTGGAGTTAGGCCGCAACGGCCTCACAGGAGCTTGCTCAAACTTGCTGGAAACCTTCACGGGAATGGTTGGGGAGCTGGGGTTTGAATCCTAAAGTGCTAGGTATGCTTTTCGAATTGGAAAACATAACCATTGTTCATTGAAAATTAGAGTTTTTATAGGCATTAGGCAATGCAATAAATTGGTTAGATAAAGGCCCTCTCAAACCATTACGTATCCAATTAAAGGCTTAGTTTGACCCAATTTGACTTAGGTTGGATTTTGGCTCAATGGTAAGTGGTATTGGGCACTTGTGCCAAGCCATTTGGTTAGCCCAAGTGGATCCATGGGTTGGACCACCTAGAGTTGGTTCCTAGGGACCTCATGGACAGTCCCATAGATTCAATTTGCATTGGGTATGCTTGAGTCAATACAATTGAATAGGAATTCAATGTATATGTGATTGATCAACCAAGGTTGACTTGGTCAACTAGGTTGAATCATAGGCTATGGTTGGGTCTAACACATTCCAAATTACATTTGGAACCAATTAGAAGAGGTCTCAAAGCTTGATAAAATCTCCATATATGAAATGCATGTTTGAATGTCTTATGTTTCATTTGGTCAACCCAAGTTGACTTGGTCAACTAGGTAGGAACATGGGTTAAGATTTGGTCTAACTCATTCTAAATGATGTTTGAACATGTTAGACTAGGTTTTATGCAATGGTCAAATTCCGATGCGTAGCATGCAGATAGAAGGTTTAATGGGTCCCCTTTATTAATCTAGATTAACTTGATCAACTAGAATTGACCAAAGATTGGGGTCAGGTTCAATGCACTCCATTTCACATATGAGATGTGTTAGAGGAGATTGCATGACTTGTTTTGACTTAATCATATTGAAGTTTAAAAGAAATGCAATTTATGTAGTTTAAGGGTTTTGGTGGCACCATGGTCAACCAAGGTCCACCAAGGGCTCAATGCTGACTCAATGTATCATGCTTACGTCAATGATGATGTTTAAAGGGTTTGGGGAAGCTTCAAAGGTCAATTTCTAATAGCATAGGCTGTAATATTTAAAAGTATTGCAGACTATGAAAATATTTTGAATTTCAGTGGTTAGGGGTTTTGGGATTGGTGTTAGGGACATCCCTAGTTAATATGCGGCTGATGTTAGGGACATCCCTAGTTAATATGCGGCTGACCAATCATGAACCCAAGGTCATTTGGTTGGGTTTTGGGGTGATTGAAATTTATCCAAAAATAGGTTATGGACCAAGGGGTTTTAAGGTTTGACTTGGAGCATTGGACTTTGAGATTTGAAGTTTGCATTGGGTTTGGTCAATAGATTTGATTTAGATTTAATTTGGTTAATGATTTAGAGGAGCTTTGGGTTTGACATGTTATGATCATTAACAATCATCATGATTGAACAAATGATCAGATAAAAATCAGTGGTGACTTTCAACTAAAAAATTTAAGGATTAATTTTTGTTTGAATTTTTAGTCAATGAGGGTTAATGATTGAAGAATAATTGGTTTTATAATGATCATATCATTGACAATCAATTGGTGATTGTCAAATTACTGATCAGATGATCAAATGACAATCCAAAGGTCTCGTCAAGTGATGATTTTATGGGTAAATAATTATATCACTATGCCAAAGCACAGTGATGGATTAAATTTTTGTTTTAGAAGATTGACCTCACTCAAAATGAGGTCAATATCCCACAATAATTGTTTCATGAAACTCCTGCAACAAATAAGGGATGTGTGGCGATGTCCTCGAAAGAGCAAATCTAGTATAGAAGCTTCTAACCCACCAAGGAGTAACCAGGATGACTGTCCTTATTCTGCAATAAATCTAATCTGATTTTACTCAGCTCTTCAGCCTGCTCGCTCCCTTGCTTCAAGACCTCCCAATCCACCACTATGGGAACTGATAGAGCCATAACATGGGGATCTTCACTACATGTCTAGAGAGAGCTTCTATAGCTTTATTTTCCAACCCGGGTTTATATTGGACCTCAAAGTTATATACTAACAACTTAAAAAGCCATTGTTGATACTCCTCTGCCACCATCCTCTTTTCCAACAGGAACTTCAAACTCCTCTAATTGGTCCTGACTATGAAGTGCCGCCCAAATAGGTAAGGTCGCCACTTCTGAATTGCTAACACAATCGCCATCAGTTCCATTACATATATTGATTTAGTCTAGTACTAGCAGTTAACACTTGGTTGAAATAAGATATGGGCCTCTGTCCTTGCATGAGCATTGCTCCCAACCCATAGCCTGATGCATCAGTCTCCACCACAAACGGTTGGCTGAAATCTTGTAATTCTAAAACAAGGACACTAGCCATGATTTTTTTTAGCTGCTCAAATGCAAGAGTGGCTGCCTCTCTCCATTGAGATTGTCCATATTCAACTGCTCTATCAACGGTTAGACTATAGAGTTATATCCCTTCACAAACTTCCTATAATATCCTATGAGACCCAAGAACCCTCTTAGCCCCTTCAGAGTTTTAGGCACCGGTCAATCCACCATTGCCTCTATCTTGGTTGGATCCATGACACCCCAACTTCAGACAATATGTCTCAAGTACTCCACCCTATACTACATAAAAGAGCACTTTTTCAAGTTAGCATATAGTTGGTGCTTTTTAAAAGTTACCAATACCATCCCCAAGTACTTCAAGTGCTCCTCCTCCGACATACTATAAATAAGAATGTCATTAATGAATACCAGAGCAAACCTCCAAAGATATAGCTTGAACACCCTATTCATGAATGACTGGAAAGTGGCAAGGTCGTTAATGAGGCCAAAAGACATCACCAAGAACTCATAATGTCCCTCATGAGAACACTATCAAGCCATGCAACTCATCTAACAGCTCATCAATGACTGGTATGAAAAATTTGTCTGGTACAGTCTCCTTGTTAAAGGAACAATAATCTACACACATTCACACAATCTCCAACTATCAACCTTCTTCTTCACCAACAATAAGAGACTAAAAAATTTACTCACACTAAGCTTGATGATCTCAACTTCAGGCATATCAAGAATCGGCTTCTCAATTTCATCATTATGGACCTGTGAGTAGCGGTGTGATCAGACACTAATGATAGAAACTCACTCCTTCAAAATAATAGCGTGCTCATGCTCCTGTGGAGGATGCAATCCTTACGGAGGTTGAAATACCTCACTGAACTGCTAGAGAAGCGACTGAACTACTTCTGGAATTCCCTCTATCTCTCGGGTGTCTCCTCCTCCAAGCTCTGGAGCTCCACCAGGAATCCCACTCCTTCACCCTATATGGCACGCACCATAGTTTTCAAGGAAACCATTGATTTGGATAACTAGGGTCTCCCTTAATAACCACCTTTCTCCCCTCCACCTAGATCTCCATAGCTAAGGCCTTCTAGTTTACCTTGGTCTCCTCTAAGATTTGTAGCCACTTCAAAACAAAAATCAAATTCGTACTTCCCAACTCTAGTAGAAGAAAATCCTCCCTGATATGAATCCCCTACAACTCCACCACAAATCCCATACAGATACCTCTGCTCTTCTCTACCTTTTTTGTGCCCATCATTACCCCAAAGCATCCCGTGTCTACCACCTTTAGCCCCAACTAGTCAACCACCTAATTAGATATGAAATTGTGGTTAGATATGAAATTGTGGGTAGCCCCACTATCAACCAAAATCACCACTGCTTCCCCTCCTATATGTCCCCTCATCTTCATAATGTGATTCGGGGTGAATCACCACTAAGTGTACGGGCTCCTCTTCCTCTTCCACTCCTCCTTTTGCCTCTATTCCACCGATCTCCTCCTCATCACAAACAAAAAAGACTTGCAATGTGCAATTTTTAAGTTCCTCCCGATCGAGCTCCTAAACATTTCTCCTTTAGAGCTTCCCTTTGACCCAACACAATCAACACCCTAGGTGTAAGGAAGGTGGTCATCGTGTGGTTAGAATTTCTAAAATAGACCCCTTTGCTACTCCTCTCAAGTGATTTATTGTCTTCTATCAACTAACCTAACTTTATAGCCTCTCCCAAGTCGCGAGGTCTTACTACCACGGCTCTCAACTCTGGTTTGATCCACTTCATGAAATTGCGCTCTAACACCATCTCCAGTAGTCTTAAACGTCCTAGCAGAAGTTCAAATCTCTCCCAACACTCCATCACCATTCCTACCTGTGTCAATGCAAAGAACTGCTCGTAATAGTCTCTCTCCTATTTGGTTTAACAGTGCACCAATAAACGATCCTTGAACTCCTCCCATGAACAAATTGAGCACCAAGCCTCCCATCATTGGAATCATATCAGTAACTTCTCTAGGATACTATAAGCCTCACCACTTTCATCAACCCGTTCAGCTAAAAATATATCTCCATTTTATAGATCCACCAATGTGCATCATCATCTTTAAATACCAATATTTTCAGCTTCCTACCCTTCAGACTCGCCCGCCCCGATTTCCCCCTTCGCCCCACATGCCTTCCATGAAGCGAGCATTGGGGTCTCTCCATGATTCCCTCTCCTCCCTTCTCCTTTTGTATCCCCCTCGTCTTTCAAAATCATCCCACATATTCTCTTCTTCCCATTACCTCCTACCTCCATATTCCCCGTCCATAAACAGCCGGTTAGAACCGCCGGTAATAGGCATTTTGCCTGTAGTGATCCCACTTCTCAGTAGAGGCTCAAGGTGAGGTATTCCCTCCTCTCCTAAAATTTTCACCTCTTTGCCTTTCCTCAACATGTCATTTTCCTGATTCCCCCTTGATTTTGATGGAGCCACATAGTTTAAAACTCCAACATCTTCTCTAGATTCCCAAACCTTCCTTCCATCTCTGAAAAATGCTCATTCAAAAATCCAACATCTGTTTGCAACTTCCATACTTCCCCCTCCAACTTTGCTTCCAATGTCTCAACTCTTCTTACAACCATCAATCCCAAGAACTTGCTCTAATACCAATTTATTATGATCTGGGGATCAAATTAGCTCCCAAAATAACCACCAGAACAAAATAAGCATTAAACAACAAAAAAACAACCACCAACTGTTTGATTGAAAAATATAGGTTTTGAAAAAGGATTAATTATTTTTTGGAAATATTTATTTTTGAAATTGAACACATCATTATGAAAAATATATCGCCTCGGGAGGTGAACATATCGATCTTTCCCTAATGGGTTCAAATTTCAGAATTTTAAATTTATCTGAATTATCGTAGTCAAACTCAAGGGGGAATAACATATGATCTCGAAATATCAAAATGACGTTCAATCATTATTTAACTATAATAAATCGGATAAGAGATCGTTAATTTCATAATCAAAATAATTATAATAAAATAATATATCTTCCCAAAGAAAGATGATATTACCTATTACCGATTATTTGAATATGACGATAATGATCGCCATTTTTTTATTTGAATTCCCAAAGATAATTAATTAGAGATTTTGAAAACTTGATTTTGAAAATCAGTTCTGGGTTTCTAAATCTCCTACGAGCGCAAGCCCACGTAGTTAATTACATCGTAGGAAACTGGAGTTCCCTACGAATACTCTCGATTAAAATAACGGTACGAATTTATTTAAGAATTTCAAAGATCGATATCAAAGGAGGTAAGGGTTTGAATTTTCAATCGGGAATAGTTCAAGATTGAGCACTTATTTCTAGAGTCAAAGGAAGAGGTTTAGGGAGTGTTTTGAGATTTTAAAATAATTCAGAAACCACTCCAACCTATCCTAAGTGTTGGGCTTGAATTTGATTGAAAGAGATATTTAGTTAATGGTCAATTTTATTAGAAATTTGGGATTCAATTTCCGGAGGTTGAGGTCTTATAACCCGAGTTCGCCTCAGAACCTAAGTCTAAAATGGGTACTAAAAAGTAACCTGAACCTAGCTAATGCAGTGCAAATCTGGACTTATCCCGGCCTGAATTAGGGAGCCAGCTAACCACCTAATCTATTTAAAATAAATGAATCTGGTCTTTTATGAAAGAGTGATAGGAACGTTATTTAAGAATCTGGACTTACCCCGAACTAGATTAGGGAGCAAGCTAACCACCTAATCGATTTAAAATAAATGAATCCGATCTTTTATGAAAGAGTGATAGGGGCGTTATTTAAGATAAGTTTTTGAGAATAAGGCCGACATCTAGAGCAGATTCTAATTGGCCATTTTGACTTATGCTAGGTGCAAAACGCTAAGGACTAATGCAATTAAAATTTTGACTCTTTTAAATGTGTCTCTAATGCAATGCATGCTAGTTAACAATCTCATATCACGTATGCTTGAAAGTTAAAAAACAGGCTTATAAAATAATTTTTTAGAAGACTGGGCTTCCCCAGGTTTGGCACCTCGTCGTCATAGGTCAAACTATCCGGACTTTACCCGCAGGCGGGGAAGGGTCTAAAGCAAGGAGAGAAGAAGTGCAGAAATATGCATGCGACCCCAGGGTCGATCCCCGGCTAATTTTCTAAATTTGTTATCTTTATATGTTGTTCAGACTCGCTAAAATCTTAAATTTTAAAGTTATGAGTATAAAAATTTTCACACCCTCACGAGTCTCACGAGTCCAGGCAAAAATAAAAGCGGCACACAAATGCCAAAAAACTACGAAAAGCAGGTAATTCTATACGCAATCATATCAAACATTAAATATAAATTAATTAATTAATAAATATCCATAGGCAAAGTTGTCTTGCTGATTACAAAATAGGGTCTGCTGAAAGTAAAGTGGTCAGGCACCACTAACAATAATCCGAGTTCTAAACTATGACTCAAGTGACTTTGAGATTTGGGATTCTTCTCGATATCCACTTTTTTATCTTCTCACGAGCATCTTGATTCGTCGGTTTCGGATATCCAAATGAAAAGAAACTCCCCATTGAACGGGATGTTATCTTTCCTCTTTGGATATTTGAATAGCATCCAAACTTGATTTTCCAAATGGACGAAAACTCTTTCTTTTAGGGATGTCTTCTCCTCTTTAGAATTCAAGTTAGATCTAAACATCCCAACTCAAATAACTTTAAATACAACTCAAATTATAACAAATTACATTAAGCAAAATTGAAAAATCTAGACTTGATCCTACAGGGTCATCCTAATAATCAGCAGTTATATATAATCCTAAGCAGTTATAATTGATCTCAAGTAGTTATAATTGATCTCAAGTGGTTGATGTATTTAAAATTTAGATGTTCAACAGAGTGCAGTAAATAAATAAACAGACAGTCAATCAATTCTAAGCTAATAACCAGCATTCAGTGAAAGCTCGAAAACTCGGCACACAGTAGGAAAGTAAACACCGGCCTATCCTAAAACTAGAGTTGGTTGTCCTAGCAAACCATCTAAAGTGTGTGAAAAAGGTCGTGTGATTTGGATGTCTTATAGAGGGCAATTTGTTAAAGCTGTTTGAAGTTCTTATTGTTTGAAAGACTTAAGGGAAGATTTAAATTTGAGTTTAAGTATTAATGATTTAAAATTGATTTTGAGGTTGATTAATGATTTCTGGAGTTTCAGGATAATTTTCAAATTTCAGAAATTTTCTGGATTATTTTAATCATTTAACTAAGGGGTCAAAGTTGACTTTTTGATTAATAATGTTTCATGAAAAATTAATATTTCATTAAAATACTAGACCTTAATATGATCAAGTAGACCATAAGTACGCTGAATATTGATTTTTCTGAATTTAGTTATAAATGTTTGAAGTTTTGACCAGATTTTGACTTAAGGTTGGCCGTTTTGTTGACTTTTTCAAATTTAATGGTTTTTAGGAATTTTGATATTTTTAATAAATATAAGACATCATTATGAGTTGAATGCAAGTAAGTTTGATCAATTTGGATTTTTCTACACTTAGTTATGAGATTTTGAAGTTTGATATGTTTATTGAATTTTTGAAATTATTTAATTAGAAGGATTTTCTTGATTTTGGTCCAAATGAATTCCCAACTCCTTGAAATCAACTCCAAAGGTTAGGAATGACCTAAGAAGAGATTCTCAAGTGTTTGGAATTTTTTGGAATTTTTAATTATTATTAATTAATTAAATTAATTAAATATTTAAATTCACTCGAAATTAAATTAAGTCTAGATTTGCTATTAACTCAAATTGGTTTTATTTTTTATTGATTAAGGGTTCAATTCTGGTCGGTTTGAGAGATTGTTTATATTTTTTGGATTTAAACTTGATTTATTGAAATTTTTAGAAGTTTTAAAGCTTAATTGAGGGGTTAATTTTGACTTGTTTAATTTTCTGACCTAATGAGCTCCAAATTAGGTCAAATTTGAACCTAATGTTTAAAATGCCACCATGTTTACTGTGTTCCAATTTCACCCCTATTGGATATGTGTACAATGCCCTAAGAATTTTTTAATTTTTCTAGATATTTTCTTAAATATTTTTCCAAGATGTCTCTACTGTTCAAATTGGCCTGAAATTTGGTGTCTAACCCTGATGTACATGCATTCACACCATAAAAATTTCACAGTAAAACACTAAAAATTAAGAGAGTTATAAATTTTCAAAATTTAGGGTCCAAAATGGACCCATTTACCTTGAAAATTCACATCACAAAAATCCATTAGGTATCTGACCCTAGAAAAATCAGTGAACATGACTAAGATACCCAACAATCTTCCACCAAAATTTGGACTCCAATTGAACACAAGATTGTGAGAAAATTGCAAAAAATATATTTCAAACAAATGTAAATATCTCACAATACAGAGGCCAAATCAACTTAATTTTAATTTTAATAAATACTGCATTAAATTCCCTTTCCAACGAGCCCAAGAACGTCTAATTTGGTGAAAAATTCGATTTTCTATGAATTTTGGAAGATCTGGGCATTTTTTGAATTTTTTTAAATTTTGTTTGGGTCAAATTGACTACCGGCGCCAAACGGATCGGCGGTGCCCAATAGGAATGCGCTATGTGGCGGGCTGGGGCCCGCCACTTAGCCACGTCAGGCGGCTGGATCAGTAGTAAAAAATTTTCAAATGCCCATAACTTTCAAAATACTCAACGAAATTGCATGAAATTTGAACTATAGTTAGAGGGCAACATGATCTAACAATGCCTGGAGTTTGAAGGCCCCATGCATTGTAGATTTGTTACAGTTTCAAATTGAAATTTAAACTTCAAATGGGCATAACGTACAATCCAATCGTCAGATTTTTGATTTCTTGGGCTTGTTGGAAAGCTGCTAAGATCCTCTTCAACTTTGTAGAAGACCTCAGGAGCTGGATTTAGCTGGATTTGAAATTATTCGTGAATAACTTGATTCTCTCTCTAGACTATCTCTCTTCTCTAATTAGAGTTTTGGAGACTAAGATCTGGTGGGGAAAGGCTAGAGAAAGGCTTGGAGAAGGTTTTTGAGCATTTTGGAGGCTGAAATAATTTTTTGGATGAGAGGGATTGAGTGAGAGAGGGCTTAATGTTGAAATTGGCTTAATTAAGAATTTTTCCCTAATCAAGCCATCTTGATGCATTTGGATGGCTGAGATTAAATGGCTGAGCTCCTAGATGGTTGCCAAGTGCCCATGGAGTTAATGGGAGCAGGGAATCAAAGGACCAAAAGGACAATGAGGTGTAAAGGGATTTGTCCTTTGGCACACATGGGGAGGAAAGATCAAGGTTGTTTGATCCTAATCCAAGGGTTGAAAATAGCCTATGAATGTTATAGATGGAGTCTTAACAGCTGGGGTTAACTAGAATTTGAATTTAACAAGTTTGATTAACAGTTTTAACCATTTGGAAGCTCCTTTGACCACCCATTGACTGTTTAACCAGTCAATGGGTCAATGTATGCTAAGGTAGCAGCTAGAGTAGCTTAAGGAGCTGATTTAGTGAGTTGGAAGGGATCTAATATTTGAGGATTAAAATTTGAGAAAGCTAAAGAGGGTTTTGACTTTTGACCGAGTATATTAAGTTGACTTGGTCAATGCAACTTGGATTTGATTGGTCATGGTTTAAGGCATGATTAGGCCATATTTTGGAGTTAATTTGAAGCTTGAAAGGGGTTAAATGAGTTGAATAGGTTAAAATAACCTATTTAAATATTAAAGGGTATTTAGGTCAACATAAGTTAACTTAGTCAACCAGGTTGGTCCAGAACTCGAATTTGGGCTCAACAAGTTTGATTTGATATTTTGAGTCTGTTGGAGGTGGTCTTAAGGTCTGGGGAAGTCAAATCAATCAAAATAACTATTTTGACTCTTAAGGGCTTGGTTCGTCAACCTAGGTTGACTTGGTCAACTATGTTGACCCAGCGTCAGGGATTGGGTCCAACAGGTTTTTGGTTTGATATTTGAAACTTGCTGGAAGTGGTTCCAAGCAATTTGGAAGTCATTTGGTTTGAAATGGGTATTTGAATTTCATAGGGATATTTTGGTCAAAAAGGTCGATCTGGTCAACCAGGTTTGACTAGTGTCAAGGCTTGAGTCCAATATGTTTCTAATGGTGACTAGGATGCATTGGAAGATGTCTTGGGGTTTAATTTGAAAAGAGCATGTTGAAGTCTATGAAAAACTTCAAAATTGCCCTTAAGGGGAATTTTGGTAATTTTGACCCCTGGTCAACTGGAGGTCAAAGTGAGTCCACCAAAATGTAGTTTAATGCTTAATGAGTCAGGATTAAGGGTTTGGAAGTATTTTGGAGAAAGCTCTAAGGTCAGAATCCACTAGGTGGCAAATCTAGTGATATAGACCGTAAATATTTGAAGGTTTTATAGCCTTTGGATTTCAATTGAGTTTCTGGGGTTAGAGATCTCAGAATGGGCTCAAATTTGGAGGGTTACCTCTAAAGGCATGTCTTATCATTATACAAGTGATAGACTCAGAATCAAAGGTCATTTGATTAGGTTTTGAAGTCTTTAAAAATTCACTGAAAGATCCTTTTTCAAGAATGCTTTGATTGATTGGCATAGAGTTCTTTTCGGCGTTAACTTATTCAAATCTTCAAGCAAGACCCGATCCTCTATATGGAGCAAGTTTCCTCCACATATGATTATTCTAGACCCGATCTTCCATGAGAAGAAATGCTTCCTTCTCATGAGATCTTTGAGTTTCTTTTCCTTAAGGATAGATGTGAGTCATCGTGCTTTCTTTCCTTAGGATTAGATCTACTAATGGTGGAGCATACCCTCTGTGGCACCATCCTAGTTTCAAATTCCAGATTTAATCTTTTGTGTAGAGCAAGTTTCCTCTCCACAAGATCGTCCTTTAGTGATGGAGTACGCCCTCTATGGCACCATCCTAAATTCAAAATCCAGATCCGATCTTTCATGGGAAGCAAAGCTTCCTTCCCACGAGATCTTTCTTTTTTCTTTTCCTTAAGGTTAGGTGTGAGTCCCAGAGCTTCCTTTCCTTAGAATTAGATCCACTAGTGATGGGGCACGCCTACTACACATATTGGGGGTCCATTTGTTGACCTCATTTTTATATGAGGTCACTAAGGCCAATCCAGACCTTAGGATCTACCTAAATCTTAGAAATTTAAACCAAAATTCAATGCTAAAAGGATAAGTCCTAAAAGCCTTTTTTAGTGAATTTTTAAACACTTCAAAACCCAATCAAATGACCTCTGATTTTGAGTCTATCACTTGTACAATGATAAGATATGTTTTTTGGGTAACCCTCCAAATTTGAGCCCATTCTGAGGTCTCTAACCCTAGAAACACAATTGAAATCCAAAGGATGTAAAACCTTCAAATATTTACGGCCTATACCACTGGACGTGCCACCTAGTGGATTCTGACCTTATAGCTTTCTCCAAAGCCTCTAATCACTTCCAAACCCTTAATCCTGACTCATTGAGCAATAAACTACATTTTGGTGGACTCACTTTGGCCCCCAGTTGATCAGGGGTCAAAATCACCAAAATGACCCTTAGGGCAATTTTGGAGTTTTTTATAAACTTCAACATGCTTTTTTCAAATTAAATCCCAATACATCTTCCAATGCATCCTAGTCACCATTAGAAACATATTGGACTCAAGCCCTGACCTTGGTCAAACCTGGTTGACCAGATCAACCTTTTTGACCAAAATACCCCTATGGGATTCAAATACCCATTTCAAACCAAATAACTTCCAAATTGCTTAGAACCACTTCCAGCAAATTTCAAATATCAAACTAAACCTGTTGGACCCAATCCGTGACCATAGGTCAACCTAGGTTGACCAACCAAGCCCTCAAAATAGGTATTTTGACTGATTTGACTTCCCCAGACCTTAGGACTAGCTCCAACAGACTCAAAACATCAAATCAAACTTGTTGAGCCCAAATTCGAGTCCTGGGCCAACCTGGTTGACCAAGTCAACCAAGTCAACCTAGGTTGACCTAAATACTCTTTAATATTTAAATATGTTATTTTAACCTATTCAAACCATTTAACCCCTTTTAAGCTTCAAATCAACTCCAAACTATGGCCTAATAATACCCTAATGCTTGGCCAATCAAACCCAAATCAAAGTTAACCAAGTCAACTATAAGATTTGGTCAAACCCCTTTAAAATCCTCTCTAACTGTCCCAAATTCTAATCCTCAAACTTTAAATCTCTCTCAAGCCATCAAACCCAACACTCAAATCTCTCTCCCATGCCACCTCAGTTGCCATGTGGCATGGGGACCAATCAAATGGTCAAATCAAGGGTTTAGAGGGGTCAAAATTAGTCAAACCCCCTCTTAACCTAATCTACCTTAATCCAAATCTCCTCAGCTGTTAAGACTCCCTCTAGAATATTCCTAGAGCTATTTTAAGCCATTAGATCAAGATCCAATGGCTCTTATCAACTCCATATGTTTTAGTAAGGACAAAGGCAACTTTCCACCTCATTGTCCTTTTGATCCTTTGATTCCCTGCTCCCATCAACTCTATGGGCACTTGGAAGGCATCTAAGAGTTCACCCATTTAATCTCAGCAACCCATTTGATCAAGAAATGATTCAATGGAGAAAAATATCCTAATTAAGCCTATTTCAACCTTAAGCCCTCTCTCACTCAATCCCTCTCATCCAAAAAACTATTCTAGCCTCCAAAACTCTCAAAAACCTTCTTCAAGCCTTTCCCTAGCCTTCCCAAGCCTTCCCCCACCAGATCTTGGCCTCCAAAACTCTAATTGGAGAAGAGAGATAGTCTAGAGAGAGAATCAGGTTATTCACGAATAACTTCAAATCCAGCTAAATCCAGCTCCTGAAGTCTTCTACAAAGTTGAAGAGGATCTTATCATCTTTCCAACAAGCCCAAGAAATTGAAAATTCGATGGTTGGATTGTAAGTTATGCCCATTTGAAGTTTAAATTTCAATTTAAAACTGTAGCAAATCTACAATACATGGGGCCTCCAAACTCCAAGCATTGTTAGATCATATTGCCCACTAGCTACAATTCAAATTTCGTGCAATTTCGTTGAGTATTTTGAAAGTTATGGGCATTTGAAAATTTTTACTCTGGTTCATCCAGAGCCGTCCGATCGACGGCCCAGAAACGGCCATGTGGCCTCTCCCCGAACGCGGCGTCTTCCCCTGGATTCGAACTCGCACCGTTTCAGACCGCGGGTGATGATGTGGCACAATCTGGACCATCCATTCCACCCGCGGTTGATTAGACGGCTGATCCAGCCGTCCGACGTGGTTAAGTGGCGGGCCCCAGCCCGCCACATGGCGCATTCCTATTGGGCGTCGTCGATCCGATTGGTGCCGACGGTCAATTTGACCCAAAAAAATAAAATAAAAATTCAAAAAAATGCTCAGATCTTCCAAAATTCATAGAAAATTAAATTTTTCACCAAATTGGACGTTCTTGGGCTCGTTAGAAAGGAAATTTAATGTAGTATTTATTAAATTAAAATTAAGTTGATTTGGCCTCTGTATTGTGAGATATTTACATTTGTTTAAAATATATTTTTTGCAATTTTCTCACATCCAGTGGTCAACTGGAGTCTAAATTTTAGTGAAAAATTATTGGGTATCTTAGGCATGTTCATTGATTTTTCTAGGGTCAGATACTCAATGAATTTCTGTGATGTGAATTTTCAAGGTAAATGGGTCCATTTTGGATCCTAAATTTTGAAAATTCATAACTCCTTAAATTCTTAGTTTTTTGCTGTGAAATTTATGTAGTATAGATGCATGTGCACCAGGGTTATGCATACCAAATTTCAAGCCAATTTGAACAATAGAGACACCTAGGAAAAATATTTAAGAAAATGTCTAGAAAACTTAGAAAATTCCTAGGGCATTGCACACACACCCAGTAGGGGTGAAACTTAAACACAGTAAACATACTGACATTTTAAACCTTATGTTAAAATTTCACCCAATTTGGAGTTTATTAGGTCAGAAAATTAAACAAGTCAAGATTAACCTTTAATTAAGCTTTAAAAATTCCAAAAATTCTAATAAATCAAGTTTAAATTAAAAAAATACAAACAATCCCTCAAACTGACCAGAATTGAACCCTTAATCTTTGAAAAATAAAATCAATTTGAGTTGATAGCAAATCTGGACTTAATTTAATTTTGAGTGAATTTGAATATTTAATTAATTTAATTAATTAATAATAATTAAAAATTCCAGAAAATTCTCAAACACTTGAGAATCTTTTCTTAGGTCATTCCTGACCTTTGAAGTTGATTTCAAGAAGTTGGGAATTCATTTGGAGCAAAATCAACAAAATCCTTCTAATTAAACAATTTCAAAAATTCAATAAATACATCAAGTATAGAAAAATCCAAATTGACCAAACTCACTTGCATTCAACTCATAACGATGTCTAATATTTATTAAAAATATCAAAATTCCAGAAAACTATTAAATTTGAAAAGTCAACAAAACGATCAATCTAAGTCAAAATTAATTCAAAACTTCAAACCTTCATAATAAAATTCAGAAAAATCCAATTTCAGCGTACTTACAGTCTAACTGATCTTATTAAGGTCTAGTATTTTAATAAAAATATTAATTTTCTAGAAAACATTCTTAATCAAAAGTCAACTTTTGACCCCTTATTTAAATGATTAAAATAATCCAAAATATTCACAAAACTCAAAAAATTACTTTAAAACTCCAATTAATCTTAAAATCAATTTCAAATCATTAATATTTAAACTTAAATTTAGATTTTCTCTTAAGCCTTTCAACCAACCAGAACTTCAAACAACATTAAATAATTGCCCTCCATAAGACATATCCAAACCACACGTCCTACCTCACACATTTTAGATGGTTTGCTAGGACAATCAATTCTAGTTTTAAGATAGGCCGGTGTTTACTTTTTCGCTGTGTGCTGGGTTTAGCTTTCACTGTATGCTGGTTGTTATCTTAGAATTGATTGACTGTCTGTTTATTTATTTACTGCACTCTATTGAGCATTTAAATTTTAAATTATAACAACTTGAGATTGTATATACAACTGTTGATTATTAGAATAACCCTGTAGGATCGAGTCTAGATTTTTCTATTTTAAATTAATTTAATTTGATTATATAAAGATTGTAAATTCTTTAAAATGATTTGAGTTTAAGATATTTAATCCAATTTGAATTTCAAAGAGGAGAAGATATCCCTAAAGGGGAGAGTTTTTTTCCATTCGAAAGTCAAATTAAGATATTTTTCAAGTATCCAAAGAGAAAAGTAACACCCCTTTCAAGGGGGAGTTTCTTTTCATTTGGATATCCGGAACCGACGAATCAAGATGTTCGTGAGAAGACAAAGAAATGGATGACGAGAAGAATCTCAAATCTCAAAGTCACTTGAGTCTTAGGGTAGAATCCGGGTTGTTGTCAGTGGTACGCGGCCACTTTACTTTTCTGCAAATTCTGGGATGTAATATTATGAGGCACTTGCCTATGGATATTCAATTTGAGATATTAAATTTGATTGATTTATTTAGATTGATGGCGAATTAGAACTGTATGCTTTTCTAGTCTTTTTACTTATGTGTCGTATTTGATTTGACCTAGAATACGATTGTAGGCTCTTAGGGGTTTGTCAAAAATTCTTCTACTCTAATTAAATAAAAATCTTAAGATAAGATAGAAATTCTAAACGGTCTTAAGAAGTAAGTTCGAACTCGCCGAGGGTTTTTCATGCATCATATTATACCTTCTCTACCTTGTTAGGCACCTCCCCACCTGCGGGTTCTGACATACCACCTAGCCTATGAGGGTGCCGATCTGTCAAAGGGATGTTGTGCAATCTCTAGGAAAAAACTTATTTTCTAAGCCAAAATTTTTAAACTGCTACATATTGATTTATGCATTTTATCGAGTCAATTAGCATGCATTGCATTAGTAACAAATTAAATCGAGTCTAAAATTTTAATTGCATTTATTTAGACATCAAATACCCAACATAAGTCTAAGGGGCCAATTAGGATCTGCTCTAGATGTCGGCCACAACTCCTCAAACTTAATATAATTAACGTTCCTACCACTCAACATTAAAGGACTGGATACATATTTTTAAATCGTTTAGGTGGTTTAGCTGGCTCCCCAATCCAGGCCGGGGTAATACCAGATTAGCACTGCATTAGCTAGGTTCGAGCCAATCTCAATTGCCCAATTTAGACTTAGGTTCCGAGGCTGGCTCGGGCTATAAGACCTCACCCTCCAGGAATTGAATCCCAATTTCTAATAAAATTGACCACTCAAACAAAAAAAATATATTTCAATCGAATTCAAGCCCAACACTTCGGATAGGCTGAGGTGTTTCTGAAGTAATTCAGAATCTCAAAACACCTCTACTTCTCCTTATTTGACTCTAGAAATAAGTGCTCAACATTGAATAATTCCCATTTGAAAATTCCTACCCTTCTTCTCCTTTGATATCGATCTTTGAAAATCTTAAATGAAATTTCTACCGCTATTTTAATCGAGAGTATTCGTAGGAAAACTCCGGTTTCCCTATGATGTAATTAACTACGAGGGCTTGCGCTCGTAGGAGATTTAGAAACCCAGACATGATTTTCAAAATCAAGTTTTCAAAACCTTTAATTAATTATCTTTGAGAATTCAAACAAAAAATGGTGATCATTACTATTGTATTCGAATAATAAACAATGAACGATATTTTCTTCCTCTGGTGATGCATGTCAGTCATTGTTGTAAATTTGGGTACAAAATTAATGATGCTATATTCAAATTATCATAGTTAAATATTTGATTGAACATCATTTTGATCCTTTGGGATCATATGTAGTTCTCTCCCAAATTTGGCTTTGATATTTAGGATCAAATTTATAATCTTAAATCTAAACTCATTAAGGGATTTTATTTTCACCTTTCGAGATGATATATTATCATTAATGGATGTTTGATTTTAGAATTAAAATTCAATTTTTTTATATGGAAACTATGATTATAACAAGAGGATCTCAAAAAAAAGAAAAGTTAAAGATAAATTATCCAAAGAATTTGAAGTTAAAGATCTGAGAAGGCTCAAATATCTCCAAGTTCAGATATTCATCTCTTAACAAAAATGCATTACAAAAAATAATTTATGGATCTACTAAATGAAACATGTATGATGGAATGCAAGCACTCAAAAGTTCCAACTGACTATTGCCAAAAACTTGGAGGCAAGTGATAGTCCAAAAGTTAACAAAGGGAGATATTGAAAATTGATCAGAACATCAATCTTTCCTGCACAATATCAAATATAGCCTATATTGAGAGTGTTTTAAGTCAATGTATGCATAATCATAAACAAATGTTTCTACATGTTGACCCCTACTCAAGCAGTCAAAAAAAAAAACAAAATTAATAAATGGCTAAAAAATTATTACCTGTAGTTGCCCATGCCGAACTCCTACGTCGAATCCCGCTGCTACAGTGTTATCCTCAGTCTCCAACGGCGCCAATTACAGGCCCATTCCCCCATGCGGTCACGCCTCTACTCACGTCAATAAAACGAAGGCAAATGGGGCTTCATTTCGCGGCCATTCGCAAACCCAACCTTCTCTCTCATCTCCAACCACAAGCATCTTCGACCTTAAACCGCTAAAGCCACGATCCATCATCAACCTCTGACTTCGCAAGCCTTTCGCCACTAACACGCAACACCGAATCTTCTTCCCCAGCCATTCGATCCCACCGAGCCAACACCAACTTCAACTAGCAGCACTTCTCCAGCCTTCTTCCTTCCCTGAACTCGCAACCCACAGCCGCCTGTAGCTCCACCTCCTCTCGTCTCTAGCCGCGAACCCCAAGCCCAATCAAATCTTCCCAAGTTCGACTAAACCACCTCACCACCTCCACTCCGGCTGGCCTCAATCCCGCCCCCATTGCCCTAGCAAAATACCCTCACCGGCCCTCGCCTCTACGTTCGATGCTGAAGCCCTTCTCCCTAGCCCTCATGCGACATCCATAGACAAAGCCCGCCTCCTCCTCTGTTTCCTTGATCCGACATCTGCTATCTCTCCTTGATCCACGGAGCTGAACGTCCAAATCCCCTCTTTTGAAATTTCCTATTGATTTTAAATTCTTCATCGGGCTCTTAACCATTGGACCAATCGCATGCCCGACGCAGATCCTCTTCTTTGCTCTTTTTTTTTTTGGGGAAAATTAGGGGCAAACATGCCCAATTTTCATTAAAGAAAAAATTAATACAGAAACAGTAGGTAATAAGAAAACAAGAAAAAACTTACCACCTAAAGTAAAGAGAAAAGAAAAACAAGCCTAACCATCCAACCTAAAAATCAAGCTTCAAAACAAATGAAGCAAGAAAAATAAAAAACCTGATAGAATCTGCTAAAAAGAGAAAAAGTACACCCTACAACAAAGGGTGAAAAGAAAAAACAAAACTAGTCCAAAGGACTAGAAATACAAAAGAATCTGTTAAACCGAAACAGCCAACAAATTCAAAATGAAGAATGCTCAATCATCCACCAGCTCAACCCTAAGAGCCAGACAAAGAGCCACTCCTGCAACAGACAGCCTTAAATTGAACTTCTGCAACCACTCCAAAGAGCCAGACAACAAAGACCAGCATCCAGTCCTAAGCCACCCTCCAGCAGACCGATCCTCAAACAGTCACCAGCTCAAACCAGCTCCTACACAGCTCCAAACAGTCCAACAACTTCTCCACAGCTCCCAGCGAAAAACCCTGCCAAAAACAAAAACCAAACAGCAGCCAATAGAAGAAAAAGGAAAATAAATAGGAGCCGGAAGAGAAACGAAAAAAAAAAATGTTCATCCAGATATAAAAATCGGTTGACATTATAAGCACAAAAACAGAAACAACAAGAAAGGAACCAAGCTAAAAAAAAAAAAACAAGTAGCAGCAAACAGAAAAAGCAAACCGAATTCAAAAATAACTAAATTAAATTAGCATTAGAAATTTCAGCAAAAGAATTCCAGACCGAAACTTTAGCAATAATAGCATTTCTAATATTTCTTAAAATACAATCCAGATCTTTACAAGAACCTGAAAATCTCCTATTATTTCTCTCACGCCAGATGAAATAAAGAGAGCAACAGGTGATCAAGTAAAAAATTTTTTTAATATTTGAAGAAATATTAAGATCAGCAATGTAATCAAAAACTTGTAAAAGATTAGACTTAAGAAAAAAATGCTTAAGACTAGGAATTAAAGAAGAAATAATATAAAAAGAATAATTACAATCAAAATATAAATGATTATGGGATTCAAAATCAGAATTACACAGAACACAAACAGCAGGAATAAAAACATTTCTATTCAAAAGAATATCTACAGTTTTAAGTCTACTTAAAACCGCCATCCAAGCATAACAAGAATACCTCAAAACATACCGTTTATGCCATATATACTTAGATCTTTACAAGAACCTGAAAATCTCCTATTATTTCTCTCACGCCAGATGAAATAAAGAGAGCAACAGGTGATCAAGTAAAAAATTTTTTTAATATTTGAAGAAATATTAAGATCAGCAATGTAATCAAAAACATGTAAAAGATTAGACTTAAGAAAAAAATGCTTAAGACTAGGAATTAAAGAAGAAATAATATAAAAAGAATAATTACAATCAAAATATAAATGATTATGGGATTCAAAATCAGAATTACACAGAACACAAACAGCAGGAATAAAAACATTTCTATTCAAAAGAATATCTACAGTTTTAAGTCTATTTAAAACCGCCATCCAAGCATAACAAGAATACCTCAAAACATACCGTTTATGCCATATATACTTATACCAATAAACTTTAGCAGAATCCTGAAAGTAAGCTAAATAAAAATTCTTAAATTTCGGAAAAAGCTCTCCGTCCCATTTCAAGCAAGATATTGAAGAGCTTTGAATTTCTATAGAGATATTCAAGGAATGCAAATCTGTAGGAAGAAACCAGCTCCCATTTAAAATAATTTCCTTCACAGTAGATTTATGCCTTCTAGTATTAATATTCGAAACTAACTCATGTATCAAAGAACCATCCAGCCAAGGGTCCCAACATAAAGATAAATTGCTATCAGCCATGATAACAAAAGAAAGTTTACTTTTAATAGATGTAGCCTGCTTACACAACTCTTTCCAGAATTTAGAGGCTTTATTAGTAGGCATTTTCCATAAAGAAGTATAATATTCTTTTATCCAAATAGACAAAAGACTATTAGTATTAAAAAGTCTCCAAATAAGAGAGCAGTTATAAGCAAAATACAGACCATTAAGATCTAAGATATCCAGACCTCCAAAGCATTTGGGTTTACACACATCTTTCCAAGCAATAATATACATCTTCTTAGAATGAATATTCCCATGAAAAAGAAACTTAGAACATCATTTCTTAATAAATTTGAAACAATATTTTGGTAGAATCATACCTCTAATCCAGTTTGCAATATAATTAGTAATAGAAAACTTGAGGAATTGCACTCTACCTGCAAAAGACAGGATTTTTGCCTTCCAACCAGATAATAAATCAGTGACTTTATGTAATAGAAGGGAAAAATCTGCAGCACTAAGTCTCCTAATGGAAATAGGAATACCCAGATAGATGATAGTATCCTGAGAGCAAGGAAAATCCAGAATATTACATATAGCATCTCTCTCAAGAGTATCCCCCACCTCTCTAGCTAATTAGGTATACATGCTGCTAGCTAATTTTTGGTTATTAGTTATGTTAATTGCTGTTATAGTTATTACTATAAATTTTTATTAAATAGTTGTATTAATTATATTTTATTATAAGTTATTAATTGCATTTTTATTTTTAGTTATTATTAGTTGTTAATTAATATTAATATTATTGTCAATATTAATAGTATTATATATACATATTATTGTTAAAAAGAAAAAAGAAACAAAAAAAGAAGAAGAAAAAGAAAGAAAATTAAAATAAAGAAAGATTTTCCACAAAAAAAAGACAAAAAAATGGAAAATAAAAAATGAGTAAAAAGAAACATTTTTGTCTCAACTTCCGTGTCCTCCACCCCGTCGTCATCGGTTTACGCGAAGGTATAAGTCCTAAACTTAAAAAAAAAAAGCCGTTTTCGACGTTTGTGTTGAGCAAAAAAACCTCCTTTACACACTCTCGTAGCACAGTAGGAGGAAACCCAGTACGACATATACAACGAGGCGAGTAAACCTTGTACACGCTCTCGTAGCGTAGCATGGACATTTCTAAGTAAATGTACACGCTCTTGTAGCGTGGCAAGGAAAGTCAATTGCATTCTTAAACAGGTACTTTGAAGCCCCCATAAACGCTCTCGTAGCATTGTGGGATTGAAGATGTACGACAGTGGTATCCCTCGACACCTACCATGCACGCTCTTACAACGTGGTGGGATGGCGCAGTCTCCTGAAATTTTTCCTAAACGGGGAGACGCTGCGAGGCTATAGAAATTCAAAGCAAATACAGGGAACTTGAACTCGCTATTTGAACGACAGAGAACCAAAAACTGAATGAATTTAAACTAAATGTAGAGGATTGTACTTGCCTTGAATAAATAAAAAAACTTGAAAATGAAAAGTATAAAACTTGAATTGAACCAGGATTTGAACTTGCTAATTGAACACAAGGGACATGAATGAATGACGAACTAAAATGAATTTGCATAAACATTTGAGACTAAGTGAATTACAAATTACTTAAGCATTGGACAATGGAAAGAGGAACCAAATTGAGCTTGAACTTAATTCATATGACAAGGACATGAATTGAACAAAGCAACAACGAATTGAGCTCATAGTGACATGGAACTGAGGTTCTTTTGGACAAAATAGATGCAATCAAAATAAATAGCCCTTGCATAAAATACTCTCTAATGAATAATTGAACAAAAAGGATGAATCTATTATGATGATGACACGCTGTTTGTAAACAATGGTGAAGACATACAATCAGCCTTATCAATGCATTTGTAAGTGGAGGATAATGCAAATATGATGGACACAACAAAATACTTCCACAACTGTGAATGAGAATAAGTCATTTGCAACAAATCTGTCGACTCTCTCATTAAAGAGGGGAAGAAACTTATAATAGGTGTATCAATTTACTTACAAGTAATAGATCTACGAAATTGACAATAATAGTTGGAGTTACGATGAATGTGATTCATCAACGAGCAAAACTAGGAGGTTGTAAAGAAATCAACAAAGGAAGATTCCTTATGCATATAACCATCCGTTTGAGGGTTAAAGTGGAAATATTTGAGAACAATGGTAGAAGATCTATCACGCACGCAATAGACAGCATCATGTAGGTGAATACACCAACTCGTCCGTGGGTAATAAAACATTTTGCAAACACATGTAGCATGGCTTGCAATGAATGCAAGCATTTACAAGCAAATGTAGGGAATTCAACATGCATATGAAAACTAACTTGTGAGTTAAAGAAATGAAGGTGCAGACTTATGATGCATGCAACATTGCATCTATAAGCAACATTAGCAGAGTTGCAACGAACGCAAACACCTGCAATGTTAACAGAACTCATGACGTACATAATGTTTCATACACAAGCAACAGTAAATGAATCATCAAATGCATTAAACTCCTACAAATGGCTGCAATGGGCATGCCTTGATTATAAAGATGACCTCATACTATCAATGCTATTGACCTCATTTTTGTATGAGGTCTACACAAGACCTTAAAATCAATTCAGATTCAAATCAGTCCAGACTTATAATAAATTCAAACTCAAGTCAATCCATATCTCAATCTATCTAGGTTTCAATTAAATCCAGACTTCAAACTCTCCAGACCAATCTAGAATCTAGGTTCTATCCTGACCCTAGATCTATTTAAACCTTAAGATCCATCTAGACTTTAAACTTATCTAGATCTTAGATCAATCTAGGATTTAGATCAATCCTAATTCAATTCAATTTACATCCCAAATTCATTGAGATTTCAAACCCATTCAATCAAATCAATCAAACATTTCAATCATCTAATCTTTAGTCACTGCCCTGCACTCAATTAATCAATGATTTGTCAAATTTCAATCATATATCAATAACCCTTAAATCCATCACCAAATTGATTCCAAACCTAGCAAGTTTTTTTTTAATGTTTCTCTTAGCGACTGGGGACTTGACCAATCATCTTCATCTCATCACCAGTTGACTAGCTCAAATGGACCCAAGCTTGGTCAACTGGATCCATTTAAACCCAGTCTTTTTGTACGACATAATCAACTATTTGAACATATTAAAATAAACTTCAAAGCATGATTCAAATGTTCTCAAACATTTCCCAAATCCATCCCATTGACTTTGACTTATTAAGTCAAAATACATGGTCAAACTTCACTATACAAGGTTCTATTCATTCATGTAATGAACCTATGTATCAAAACCCTTTGCAAATACCTACACTATTCTCCAAAATATGTTTGAACTCCATCTCATCAACCATTGATTGAGTTCAACTCAATGCTTAAAGGACTATTTCCATAGTCAAACTCCTCCATTCAACCTCTTTTTTTGAAACCAAACCCAACCAGGCCCATCCAACCATTTGAAGAGACTCTAGAATCTGCCTTGATGCCAACTCAGCTGCCTTGACCATTATTGATTGGTCAAACAGTCAACAAGAACTCATTAAAACTCATTTGGTCAAACCTTAATTTAAAATGAGCTTCTACCTGTAAGACCCCAGCTCAAGCCTGCTTTAAACGATCCTACAGACCACCTGGACTCCACTTAAGCTCCCTTGACCCCTGTTGACCAGTCAAGCAATCAATGAGAGCTTAAATGGGCTCACCCAGTCAACAAACTCAACCTAAACTATTCATCCTGATATAGGCCCGTCCAGCCTTTCTAAACGACTCCAGAAGCTTCCCTGAAGCTGGTCAGACCTTTTCCAGCCCTTGGCCTGCTCCCTAGCTCGACCCTAGAAGCCTAGTGGTCCCCTCCACATGAAAACAAACTAGAGTCATTTTAACCTGAGGCAGCTACCCCCTCTGCTCCCTAACCATTTGGGACAAATGTCAACCATCCCAGAAGCTCCCATAGTTGATCCCAGCCCTTGGTTTTGGCTCCAAACTACTGAATAGGGTGTTAGAGGCAGGACTCTCTCATTCAGACCTATTCTCATTCCAGTGCATCTTGAGAGCTCCTGGGATTTTGTTTTGATTTTCTAGAGCTTTCCCATCGTTTCCAATCATTTGGAGCTCACCGGCGGTGAGAAGGACTTAGGACTGAGCCTACCTCCATCCAAAATACCCCATCTCCCCGTAGAGACTTACTCCAGGATCAAGATCTTCAAGGAATCAACACGTGGTCAATCTACAAATTCAACCGTGAAAAAATCAACTCAATCCATCATTTATACTCTGGTAAATTCTAAACCCTAGATAATACATAGGTTTTTAAATAAGCTTCTAAGGAAATCATATGGAGCTCTATAAACTATTCCCCATTCTTCTTCTCACTATCTTTCATTCAAATCTCAGTTATCATGCCATTTAATTGATTGTATAAGAAGTTTAAAACAAAACCTAAAACTATGGTTTATGCCGGTCGGACGAAGAAGATAAAATCTCGATCGTTGATTTCACCTGTTTGATTTCAACGGCACAGATTCGATTAGTCTTATGTTCCGTGTGATTACTGGATTCGTTCAGCTCAATATGGTTCGTTCATTCTGTTGCGGATCTATGGCTTATGATTTTGATGATAACAAACATTTTTTTTTTCTATGACGGCATTCTATTAACATTTCAGGTTCACACGATCAGACTGCAATTTGGAATCAGCTCAAGATTGGGTAGACTATGTCTGAGTTAGTTTGTAATCTTTTTCCTTTCTTGAGTCTATTGTATTTGGTGTGGGATCTGTTGTTTTTGTAAGTTGGAAGATTTTCTGTTGTTCCCTATAAGATTTCTATTTTTGGTAATATCAGCCGGGACGATATTTATACTGTCCTGGACGATATGTCTAAAATCAGAAACCATAATTAGGGCATCCTCATTAAGGCAGACGTCATTAACGGATCGGCCTGGACGATACCTGTATCGGCCAGGACGATAATCTCAATTCAGAAAGAATCAACCGCCATAATCAGTTTAAGAAATTTTTATTTTAGGAAATCGGCCAGGACGATATTATTATCGTCCAGGACGATCTAACTCAATTATGCCTAAATTGATCTGGTATCTTTGGAAAGCATTAATGGTTAATTGATACGATCACATCGTCCAGGACGATCTCTTGATCGGCCAGGACGATGTCCTGGACGATCTACATCGGACAGCTCAAATTCAGGGCGATGATTAGGACGATTGAATTTAGTTTTAAACTAATCGGCCTGTACGATCATGATATCGGCCAGGACGATGTAACCAATTTTCTTCTGATCGTCCCAAATCGTCCCAGGCTGATGAGCTGAATTTGTACTGATCGGCCAGGACGATATACCTATCATCCTGAACGATAATGTCGGCAACCTGCATTAATGAGCTCGTTTTTAGCTCTTCTATTTAAGCTATGACAAGGCACTTTTGTAAGTGTCTTTGGCAGCCATTGTAGCTTCATTATTGTGGGGGAAACTTGAAGAGAGAGCTTGAAAGGGAGAGAGGAAAGGGTGGAGTTTGAGAGGGAGAAGATCCTGTGAGGGGGGGAACTCAAGGGAGTGTGGAGGGGATTCCACACGATTGCTCCGGCGAACTCGCACCTTAGTACCATCGGATTCAAGGCTTATCTCGAGGTAAGTTCACCAAAGAAGAAGATCCCTTTTGTGTCAAAGGACCCGGCGACTTCGCCGCACCGGGGAAGGTGGAAGTGATTTTGTAAGGGCTTCTCCGCCTAGTTGTGGGGGCTAAAGGAGAGTCACGAGTGTAGTGCAATACTTAGAGGGTGCCTCCAAGGAGTGGATGTAAGTCAAGGTTTGACCGAACCACTATAAATCCTGTGTGTTCTTTTCTTATTATTGCTTCTGCATTGGTTTTTATTTGTGGTGATTTTGGTTTATACTTTGCTTAAAGTTTCTTCTTTAACCAATTCACCACTCTTCTTAATTAGCTTTGGGACTAAGTTCTATAGGGCTTAACATCCCTAACGAACTTTCACATTCCAAACAACGGAATTGAACTATGATCGTCCGATCATTTTAGATCAGGATCGACCGCGGCCCCGATCGCAGCCGTTGGATTAACCCGCAGTTGATCTGACGGCCTGCCAACTTTGCTGAGCTGGTTAAGTGAAACCGTGTGGATCGAACATCATGCCCCGCCGTCGTCTGCGTGGGTTGCTATCGTTCCGCCACTTGTCGAGCTCCTCCACCGTCGTTTAACAAATATGGTTTATATTTTAAATATGTTTTTAAACCCATTTAAACTTCTAAAAATTATTATAAATTAAATACCTGATCAATTTTAGTGTATAATAGCTCATTTTGTTCATATTAAAGTCATCTATTTTCTAAAAATAAATTAAGGAACTAATTTCTAATATTTCCATTGTAATTTAAATTAGAAGTATTTTTAAATTTTTTTTAAGTATATCTTAAATTCACTTCTGATTAACCTTAAAATTGAATGGCATGATACTTGAGATATAATATGCATTCTCTGAATTTTAGGGAATTTTTAGAGCTCAGATTTAATCTCAAATGAATTTTCAAATGTTTGACCCATTGTTTGGATCGAACATTTAAAATTTCATTTTACAGATTTTATAGTCATTCTATCATTGCATTTAGTATTCCATGGAATCATGAAAGCTTAACTTTCATTGAAAAATAAGTTTAGCTCATAATCGTATATGGTTAAGGGAAAATTGATTTGAATAAATATCATGACCTTTTGTAAATAACCCTTCAATCATATATAATTATGTTTCTCAAATTGAATAGAATTCTATTTGAAGATGTGATCCACATCTTCTAATATCCTCAATTCGGTTTGATATACTTATTGTTTTATGTTTGAATTATTGAATTTATAAGTAATTATATGACTTATGACTTTAATAATTCATCATAATCATTCTATGGAACATTAGGATCACTTCTATTTTGTTCATGATTGGTGTGATTGCAATGTATATGTCCAAAAGGGTTAGTACAACTTGATTGTAATCCTACAACTTAGTCACATTAAGGACAACAATTAAGGTGTGTCTTAGTAAACTTAGATCAATCTAGGGAGAACTACACATATCCATTTTGGGATGAAACATCAACTTAGAAAACTAGTATCATAACCCCTTGATCTAATATACATCGATTTGACATTAATCAATCTTATAATAACTAGTAGATTTAGGTGACTCTTCATTAAAGGACTTGTTTTTATTTTAATAAATTCAAATAAATCAAATAAAACTCCTAAAAAGATAAATCAATCTTAATCAACTCTAATCAACTATAAATCAAACTTATAATTATTTAAGATCGAAATTAAAATCCAAAACTTCACTAAATAACAATTAAACCTTAATCAACCCTTAATTAAGCCCTAATTAAATAAATCATAATAATTTGAATAAAATTCTTTAAAACCCCATATTAATTCCAATGATCCCTAAAATGAATAAATAATCAATCTAAAAATCAACTTTGAACTTAAATCCCATTTAAACCTTAATTGAATTCTTAAATACCCTTAATAAACATTAATTAAACAAATGCCTTAAAATTTATATAAAAATTCTAATAAATAGAAAAATATAAAATAAATTCTTTTAGAATCAAATAAAACTAGAAAAATTTTAATTTTAATTTTAAATAATTTTCTAATTAGAAATTCTTTAATAATTCACTAATTGAACAATCTCTTTAATAAATCATTAAAATATAATAAATAAATTCTAAAATTCATAAAAATTCATCAAAACTAAATTAAAATCAGAGAATCATAATGTATTTTAAAAATAAAATTTTAAATAGCATTTAAATAATAATTCATTAATAATTCATTAAATAAACTCATTCTTTATAAATAATTAATTAAATAATAAATAAATCCTAAAATTCATTAAAAATACATCTAAATCAAACAAAATTCAGATATTATTCTATTCAATTTAAATTAAATCATTTTGATAATTTGATTAGTTAAAGATTCATTTTAACCAATTAAATTTGATTACTGATTTAAATTAAATGGATTAAGGCTTCTATGCCTAAAGCTTGATTCATTTTTGAAGGGCTTTAGGCATTTTGACTTAAAGAAGCCTTTAAACACTTAAATAACCAAAAGATCTCATATGTCTTGTGCACCACTCCTTTTAGAAAGGCACTAATACATTTGGATTTGGAGATCTTCAAACCCTTAATAATACACCGACCTTATATGGCATCCACGACTCCTTTTGGAAGGTATGTCACATTGCATTTGCAAGGTCCCTTTTCTCTCTCTAATAAAACTTTGGGAACTCTCAAATAGATATTTGTCTTCTTTATAAGATGAATATTTATTTTGAAGGTTCTAGGACTTATAAATTGATAATTTCTTGTACTTAGAGAATTATCAATATATAAGTTCTTTATAATTAAATTAAATAATTTTAACATTTAAAAGTGAAATAAATTTAAAATTCAAATACACTCTACTTAAACTTCAATTAAATTCACATTTGGCCTTTAATGAATAAACCTTAATAATACACACAATTCAAACATAAATTCCTATAGAACCTATCCAAGCCACACGACATCTTTCACACACTTAGATGCTTGCTAAGACAACCAACTTTAGCCTAGGCTAGGCCGGTGGTTTATTGTGGCTTTATTTGCGGGTGTCTTGCCTAGAGGGCACCCATGTGTGTTTGCTTACTTTCCTGTACTTCATAGCATGCATATTTATTTTTCTGTCAGTGCACCAAAGAGTGGAGTAAATAAGTGAGGGTCGTGTACTTTACTTTTCTGTCTTTACTTTTCTGTATATATAACTGTTCACAACGCACTCATAGCATGCATAATTATATAACTGCTTTATTTTCCTGCTTTTAGGATCTAATGTACTTGTAAAGAGAAATGTAAAACTTTATTTTCTTAGATTTGTTGTAAATATATTGAGTCTGTAAAGTGTCTCGAGTTTATAAAAGAATTGAAAATAACTGTTTATAAACATACAAATGGGGCTCCAAAAAGTAATATCATCCACTAGGAGGATGTTCCTTTTTAGAATTCCATAGAAGACTTGGAGCCTGAATACCATAAGCAGTTATATTTAATTCTATTCTCCTATAAGCTTAGAACCCAGGCTTGTTGTCAGTGGGGCTTGGCCACCTTTACTTTCCTGCAGACCCTGGGATGTAATCTGTAAATTTGATATTAATAAAATTAGCTCTTTTATATATACAACTGTTTCATGCATCATTAGCATTCGTGTAGATTTTCTATTTTTTTGTAAGCATATTATCCTGCATCTGATTAGATTTCTTTAACCATTCCTTGATTCTTAGGATAGAGCCATCTTAAATCTTGCATTCATCGACGAACTGTTGTGATTATGATTGTTAGCTAGCAGCCCACTCTAGGCAGGTGGTAAGTCTAGAATGTATACACTCTCTCATTGCACATTCTTTCTTCTAATCAAATCTAAACTCTTCCAAATTCAATGTTAAATTTATAATCTAAAGCCTGATAATGAAAACTTAAATTAGCCCAAATATTTAGTTAAACTTGTATATAATTTTTAAATTAATTAGTTTTCATTTAAATCGAGAGTTTTCTCTTAGGAGATGTAACTAACTATAAGGGCTTGCCCCTATAGGAAGTCTAGATCACAGAATAATCTAAACCCTACCTTAGTTTCCTTTCTATGGTAGGGGAAAGATCTGTGGATGTAGATCATGCTTTATCCATATTTTAAAATTTATTTCCACAATCAAAGGATAGGTAGATAATTGATTTGCTTCCACAAACATGTCAAATATCTTCTATATTTGATTATAGAGATAAATTCACAATTCATTAGTTTAATCAGGTCGATAGGATAATATACTTATCATCCTTTAGGATGATTTGTATATTCCCTATGCTATACGTAATTAGAAGAATGAATTGTAGTCTTCTTTCTTTCAGATCAATAAAAGGATATTAATTTACCCCTCGGGGTGGTATAATATCCGACTATATGGATTTGATTGAAAGAAGATATTAAAATATAAATAAAGCGAATCATGTGGGAATCTATTTATATAAAATAATAAAAAAAGCATTTCTAAAAATAAAATAAAATAGTTTCTCACAAATGCCAATCAAGCATCTAGCAAATATATAAGTTCCCTGCGGGTGAAGAAAATTGACATGCAACAAAGGCAACAAATTGCTTGAGATAAAACGTAATTCCCATGCAGATAATAAGAAGAGAATTTGCAACACACACTACATGCTATCTGCAAGCAAACACCGAATGATACGTAGTAAATGCAAGTCTCTGCGGGCCCTTACAGGAGACATACTATATACATGAAAAATCGTCTATGAACAAAATATCAAATGACTACAGCAAATGTAAATATCTACGAGCCACTGAGAAGACCCGTCGCGCACTCAATATATCACCTATGGGAAAATACTACAAGACTACAATAAATACGAACTCCTACGAGCTACTGTAGGAAACCCTACCATGTATTCAATGTGCGATCCAAAAGCAAAATACAAGGGGACTACGACAAGCACGAGCTTCTATAAGTTTCTATAAAAGATCCATTAAAAATCCTAAAGACCACCCCCACAAATCCACTATAATATGTATGCATAAAAATACAAGAAATGCACGTGCAATCAAATACCCGCATGGGCCCCGACGAGCATATTATAGGCACATAGGTAACATATAGGGATGATGCGTGGGTAAGAAAATAAACCTAAGTTCGAGCCGATCCTTCTATGCGAGTAGGAGTCGACATGGCTCGAACCATCAAACAAATATACGATCGCAGTATCGATCAGGAAATTTATTTTATACATTCATATTATGTCTTCAAACCGATAATCAAGAAAATTCACTCATAATGACATAAAGCCTATGAGGAACCTGATCCTTTATCGGCAAGTAGACAGAATATACAAGATTCAATCCATTAATGAAAATGCTCATAATCACCTCAATGATGACCGTATTGAATGTAAATCTCAGCCGAAAGAGATCATATATTTTCAAAATGCCCCAAACGCCCATAAAATTCAAAAATACTAGAATCTAAGATATTTAAAATTTAAAATTCAACTATTAAACACTTAAAAATATAAATATCCATCCACCATTCACAAAAGTTTGTACAAATTTGAAAATTACTCCAGCTCACAAATAACTAATGTCTAGTCGAGAATATCACTAGAATTCATTTACAAATTATTTCTTGCTAGTAAGGATGTGGCACGTGTCTTCTAATCGGTGGTCTTGGCATCAAATGGCACCACACCTAGAATTTTTTCACTAAATGACACCATAGGTAAATGGTTATGACCAGAACCTTCTAAACCGGGTGGTTTGAGGCAAAATGGCACCATTATTTTATAATCATGGTCAATGCCCGTATGATCCCCAATGGCGTCAAATCATTGAGCAATAATTCAATATGATATAATCGATAGGTCACAAAGCCCTCTGTAAGCTAAGGTCGATTCAAATTTGTTCCCTTAAACAAACATCCACTCCAAGTCTACAAGGTACCCTTAGACGATGCAAGTCATGCATGTTGGTAAGGGTCCTTCTATCAGGTTGGGTCAACTACCTCCTTTGACTAAGTATACCAGAGACCACGATGGCCCTAGATGACGGAACCTTGGAATCTTGATCGAGCCCATCATGACACCCTCTATCATCCGCTATAAGTACAAGATGGTTAATTTTCAATTTTAAATATCAAATCTCTAACCATCAAAATAAGTGCTTCTACTATATGCCATATACCATGTATATACGGATATGACGTATTCATTGACGATTAGCCTTAATCGAAAGTTCTCTCTCATGATCGTAAGGGGAACTATAGGGGCTTGCATATATGGGAAACCATAACTCAGATTATAAAGTTTTCACAAAATGAGGGTGAGATATCTAAGTAGTGTCTTATCTATAATCTCAATCTGCCTTCCCAAAATTTTCCCCGAAACTTAATTCGTTAAAAGTCCCCTGAAAAGCAATAAGGAGGCCGACGCACGAATTTTTGGAGACCACACTACATTTGGCATAAGAAAATCTTCTATGCCTCAAAAGAAACACCAAGAAAAAGAATATTATAAAAAGAAATAGTATACTCAACTTAGAAGCATACATAGATATCGATGAGGCAAGATATCTCATAAATAAAAAGACTAATAATATAAATCAATCACTAAGGACTAGATCTAGTGCTGAAGCTAAATTTCTAGCAATGGCCCAAATAATCAAGGAACTACTATAGATCAAAATTATCTTGGGTGACTTAGGAATAAAATGTGAAGGTACTCTAAAGTTATACTACAATAACAAACTAACTATCAAAATTGCATACACAATCTAATTAAAATTAAATTGCTAAAAAAGTTAAAAAGGTTTTCTATTTAAAAATCTAAGAGAATTTTCAAATTACCAATTCCCCCCCCCCCCTCCTCTTGGTCAACCTTAGTAGAATAACTTAGGTTTAACAACCTATAAATAATCAACAAGTGGTATCAGAGCCTTGTTTCAAAACTATAAGTTAAGACTACTTTATGAAAAATGAGAATGTCTACTTTTGGAAATCGAAACACACCTGAAGGGTATTTGAACATTAGACCTCTGTTATCTGACAATATCACATTCGATTTTTGGAAAACCTGCATGTCGACATTTCTATAATCACTTGATTATCACATGTGGATTTTAGTTCAAGAATGGTATACTAGGCCAACTAGACTAGTAGATGACATTAGATTTGAAACACCTTTTTCTCAATGGACTATAGAAGAATGTGACTTAGCACAACTAAATGCAAAATGTATTGGTTTTAATACATTCATTACCCCCCCCCCCAATCTACTTTAATCTTAAGGTGGCAATTTTTTTGAATTTTAAATTAAAACGCTGCTACTATAAGCTAAGCATTTATCTTTTACCGATTATCATTAGTTGGAAATTCTGTCTCATTACTAAGAGGGACACTTAACCATAAGGGTTTGTTTCTATATAAAATATGGAACCAAATTATAAAGTTATCGTTAAATGAGAGTGAAATCTATGAGTAGTGTCTTATCTACAGATCAATATGTCTTATGAATGTCATAGCCCGCTTGATACTTGGAATATCAAGTTGAGAACAAATGACCTAACGGTATTTCTTTCAACCAACAACTCAAATAATCTAATAAAAATAACTTTTAAATTTACAAAGATCCATTAATTATTCTTCACAATTTAGACCACATAAAATTCAAGTTTACTCCAAAGAGTTCAAAATAATTGAATTGAAATTAAATGTATATAATTATTAAATACCTATTCTCATTTGCTCCTATAATTTGTATACAAAACCTTTTATGTCAATTGTCTACCATTTAATCTATAGGAGTTTTAATTGAAACATTTCATTTAAAATTACTGGTATCATCACAAGTAATCATTAAAATTTGCACGAATTAAGGCACAATCATTTACATTTTCATTTCTTTTTCTAAATCTTCTCTATTGTACGTGTAATGTTACATTGTATTCCCAGCTAGTACCATAAGGTGACGAACTCTTTCATTTCAACTCGTATATAAGTTTTTTTTAATTTTTTTTATTTCATTCCTCTTATCATATATAAACTAGTACTTTTAATATTCTTGTAATTAGAAAATGTTTTTCTTTATCCAATATCATTACAATATGAAAATATTTATACGTGGAAATGACCCATTCTTTTAATAATTAAATGTTAGCATTAACATATGAAAGCACATGCTAGTCATTGCATTAGGCTAGAAATAAGAATCTTAAATTGACAAAATTACTATTGTGATCACCCACCTCAAGTCCTTTTACTAGCTCAATTCTTTCATGTTAAGGTAACTTCAATTTTGACTTAACTTTGGTCAATTCTTGCTTAATATACATACATCATATGCATGTTTATATCACAATAATATAAACATCAAGTCTTTGTCCCACTACGTGGGGTAAGCTAAATGAATCCTTTTTTGTCTATTATGCCCTATCTATAGTCAAATTCTCATTTAAATCTAATAAATAAAGGTCATTTCTAATATTTTCTAACCAAGTCTTTATAGGTCTACCTCTACCTTTCTTAACATAAGTCAAATCTAATACATCTACTTTTCTAACCGGGTCATCAGAAGGCCGTTGTTTTATGTGACCAAACCATCTAAGACGACTCTCTCTAATATTGTCTTGTAGTGGAGCTACTCCAACATTTTCACGCATATGCTAATTTTGTATCCTGTCTCTAAGAGTAAGGCCACTCATCCACCCGAGCATCCTCATCTCTGCAACACTTAACTTAATATTATGCTTCTCTTTTAATGTGCAATATTCTATACCATAAAACATTGCAGATCTCACAACCATCTTATAGAATTTTCCCCTTAAGTTTGAGGGGGACTTTTCTATCACACAATAAGCTCGATGCATTCATGTACTTCAACCATCCAACTTGAATTCTACTAATAATATCCCTATGTATTTCACCATCACTCTGAACAATAGACCCAAAATATCTTAAATTTGTACTCTTATTAATGACTTGATCGCCAGAGTCACAATCCCCCACTAGATCTATTACTACTAAAGTTATACTCTATATATTCAGTTTTAGATATACTTGAACAAAGACCTTTAGACTCTAGGGTTAACCTCCATAATTCAAGTTTACCTTCAACTCCCTCTTTAGTCTTATAAATGAAAAGCATATACCAGCCTCTTGCAAATGTCTAGTGAGAAGATCCATGACTAAAGCAAAAAAGAGATGGGCTTAAGGCTAATCCGTGATGTAATCCAATTGAAATTGGAAAATACTTAGTCAAACCACCTCGTGTTTGAACACAAATAACAGCTTCTGCATACATATCCTTAATGACTTGAATATAAGAATTATTAATCCTTTTCCTTTCTAGAACTCTCCATAACACTTCTCTTGGAACTTTATCATAACCTTTCTATAAATCAATACATATCATATGTAGATCCTGCCTATTCTCTCTATACTTCTCTAGCAAACCTCTCAATAAATGTATAGCTTCCATGGTAGACCTAGCCGACATGAATCTAAGTTGATTTTTAGAAACATTAGTATCATGCCGCAACCTATGCACTATAACTCTCTCCCATATTTTTAAAGTATGACAAATCAACTTAATTCCTCTATATTCGCACAATCTTATACATCACCTTTATTTTTAAAAATAGAAATCAACACACTCATTCTCCACTTAATTTAATATTTTTTATTCAAAATAATATTTAAAAAGTTTATTAAGCCAAGAAATGCTTTCATCTCTAAAGCATTTCCTCACCTCTATTGGAATATCATTAGGTCCAACAAATTTTCCACACTGCATATTTATATCAATTTGCTATTTTACATATATCATAAATTCCTAAAATTTAATTTAGAACTAATGTTTACATTTTTCGTTTTCTGATTGATTTAATGATAATCAAAATAATGAAGTTTGGGTTTAACTCTCTTATCTTAATTGTAAATGAGATGAAAATTTCTCCTCTTGCTTTTACTCCTTTTTTTCACTTAAAATTTCCTGTTTTAAAGATAATGAAAACCATTAATTTCGTATCTTTCTTTTTGTTAAGTCAATTCTTCTTATTTTTACTCAGCTACGCTCGAAATCGTGATACATTTCCATTGCAAATTTATACTAAGGTTTATTAAATTATGGTACAATTTTTCTTATTTTGTTCAAATTAAAAATCAATATATCTTTTATGTGTCTTCTATAAATCACTTGCTTAATGCTTGTTCTTGGTCCCTCCCTCTTGATCTTTTTCTTCTTCCTTCCTTCTTCCTAGTCTCACTCTTGCCCCTTCTTCATTAATGAAGGCCAACATCGAAGGTATCGAATACAATGTCATCGGCATCGAACGGGGTCGATTGTAGTGTCGAATGCATCAAATGGCATCAAAGGCAGCTTCTAAGGTAGGTGGCTTCATCTCCTCACTCGTTCTCTCTCTTTCCCCTTTGTCTTTTTTATGCAAGGGAACCGGCGCTATCGAGCTCACTTCTCCCTCCCATTGCTTCCCTTTATGCGATTGAACCCTATAATTGGTGCTGACAATTCATTATGAACCAGTTTTAATAATGAAAATTTGGCCCAAAACCAAACTCTCTTTTAAAGAGCTAGTTGCAAAATTTTAGGAGTCCACTGGGATATTATCTATTAGTTCTTTCTATTCATTACTAATGGATGAGGGTGTTCAGACTCTTAGCTGCTCTTGGCTTTGAGAATCTATCGTTACTCTCAAAATTGTGGTTCTTGTTTGTGTTCTTGATGCAGGACAAAGTAAATTGATCATGCATGAAGAGATTTCTACGAGGGAATAAATAAAAACAACAAATTAAAACTCCAAGGTAATTTATCAAGACAAGAAATTTAGGCAATGCAACTAGTAGCGACATTCACAATTTAAAGGGAGTAAAGTAATTAAAACTCTGAGAACATGGGTAGCTAGATTCCCACTTTTAATTTAGGATTAGTTGCAGATGAAGTCCGAAGCTCTTCATTAAGAAAGTAGACTAAGCAGATTAGTTGCTACACTTGTTTCATGCTACTTCGGAGGGGAGAATAAGATGTCTAGGCTAAACAGTAAATAAAAGAAGATGTAAGTCACTTATCTTGCTTGGACGTTGAATAAAGTGTTGACAAAGAGGCCAATAACTGCCTTGGTGGACAATGACTTTTGTTGAATCTCTGAAAGGAATCCTCTTTGGTGACTTTGGAGGACAACATTTAATGATTTATTTGTTTTGGGAAGGGAGAATGTTGTTTAGAGTGTTAGTGGAGGGTCTAATGGAGGAGTGGAGTTTTCTAATGACTGGAAAATGAGTGAGGATTAGTTTTAGCTGTTTTGGGAAGGGGATATAGTGGAAAACGTGGTTTAGTGACTTTTGGGAAAAGTAGGTAGCAGGTTTGGGGGAGTTGGAAGGTTATGTGACTTTTATTTAATAGGGAAATGAAGAGGGTCTCTGAGAAAGTTAAAAGACAGCACTTTAACTTTTGGGAAAAGGTTTTGGAGAATACGAAGAGGCTTGTATTTAATAGGGAAATGAAGAGGGGCTTTGGAAAGTTTAAAGACAGCACTTTAACTTTTGGGAAAAGGTTTTGGAGAGTACGAAGCAGCTTGTATTTAATAGAGAAATGAAGAGGAGATTTGGAAAGTTAAAAGACAGCACTTTAACTTTTGGGAAAAGGTTTTGGAGAATACGAGGCACAAGGTGACTTTCCAACTTTCAAAGAGGAAGTTGTAAAAACAAAATTTTGTTGGCCATTGGGAGGGGAAATTTCAGTGTTTTTTTTTTTTGGGAAGAGGAAGGGTCACCAAAGTGGATGTTAGGTGGTTGGTTACTAGCACTAGGAGGGAAGGTAAACAGAGGGTTGTTGGTGGGGTTAGAAGGCTTTGGACAACAAGTTGCCTAGCAGAAATTTGTTGGAGGAGTTTGGGAACGTCGGTTGGGAGTAGGGGAAAGGTTCGGTTGGGAGTTGGGAAGGAGATGGAGAGACTTGAGAACAATGATAAAACCAAGAGCCAACGGTTGTTGGGTACTTCACACTCACACCACTAAACTAATCTTTAGCAAGCTACTTAGAAAGAAGAAAATTAAGCTCCAAAGGTAAAACATTTTCAGCATTCATTAACCAAATTACAAATGATGAGGGCTCCCATATATAAGCCCCAAAAGAAGAAAAAACAACAAGACCAAAATACCCTTGGTCACCAAACATAACATCCCCTCACATGAGGGTAAAATAGTGTTGAAACTCGTTCACTATGAATTAGGTTGTTAAACCTAAGTTTATGTCCCAAGGCTATCCAAGAGGGGGGTAAATTGGTATTTTAAAAAATTTATCACTCTTTCGAATATTTTGAACCGAAAGTAAACTTTAATGAATTTTTTAGAAATAATTTTTCAACCACAATTTTTTGAAATAAAAAAAGAAGAAAATAAAAAGAAGTAAAGAATAAAAGACACAAGATTTATAGTGGTTCGGTCAAAACCAGACCTGCATCCACTCCCCGGAGGCACCCTCCGAGTATTGCACTAATACCAATAGTATCTCTCCTTTTGCACCCACAGCAAGACGGAGAAGCCTTTACAATAAACTCTTTCCACCACTACCCAGTGCGGCAAAGAACCGTCCTCCTTTTACACTATCTCCAGTATTGGCAGAGAACCGTCGTCCTTTTACACTCTCCTAGTGTGGGTAGAGAACCCTTTGGCTGTTCACACTCTCCTAATGTGGGCAGAGAACCCTTCGTCTATTCACACTCTCCAAGTATCGGCAGAGAACCGAATCTTCTTGACAGATCTCCTCACAAGAAATCTAGAAGGAAGAAATAAAAGAGTAAAGTAATCACAATTTAAAAGCAAAGACTCTTACCTTTAAACTCCAAGTGAAGCCTTCACGCTCCAGTAGCAAGAATCCTTCTTCAAACACTCTCTCACACTCTCTCATTGACTCTTCTTTCAATAGACACGAAGATCAATGAGCAAAAAGATTTGGTGGCAGTCAAAATTGGACTATATATAGAAGAGACAAGAAAAACCGTCCAAAAACTACAAATTTTCAAGTCAACACGAAATGGATCGTCCCGTACGATTGTGGATCGTCCTGGACGATTTTACTAAAAGTGTCGGAAACGATCCTAATGAATATTGGTACGAACTATGTTTGTACACGATCATCGTCCCGTACGAACTAGGTTTGTCCGGTACGAACAGTTATACTATAGGTCGGTTCCCAAAAACTGCAAGACGTAACCAACTTATGTTAAGTCGGTTCATTTCATCCTGGGACGAACAGGACTTCGTCTGGACAAAATTTTTACAGAGTGCAAGTCGTCCATGGATGATTTTAATTTCGTCTAGACGAAATTTTTACAGAGAGCAACTCGTCCTTGCATGATTATCAATTTCATCTGGACGAAATTTTTACAGAGATCAAGTCGTCCAGGGATGATTTTAATTTCTTCTGGACGAAATTTTTACAGAGAGCAACTCGTCCTTGCACGATTATCAATTTCGTCTGGATGAAATTTTTACAGAGAGCAAGTCGTCAGCAAGTCGTTCAGGGATGATTTTAATTTCGTCCTGGATGATCTGGACTTAGAAAAAATGCTCTTCAAATCCTGTTCATTCCATTGCTCTTACGAGGAGATAACAAACATGATCGTCCTATACAAATTTTATTCGTCCCGTACGATCAGAACAAAAAATTTTAAGATCTCCTTAAGTGTGTGTGTGTTTATTCACTCAATTACAATCACTCCCTCTCAAACTTAATTAAAACAAAAATTACAAGCTTCAAAATACAAGATATTTCATGCTGAATTTGATTTGAAGTCTTCATTAGTTTGGAGTTCGATTTTCCTGAAATGTTAGTACACACAAGAGCAAAAACAAATTTTCAAAAAAAAAGTGTTAGGATAATTACACATAAAACAATAATATTTGGAATCATCAAAACTATACAAGTTATAAGAATGTAAAACATGCAAATAGCAACTCTTTTAACAAATAGGAAATAAAACAACACAAATCCGAAAGATCAAATAAAACAAACTACATATACAACGACTCAATCACGGCCGCTGATCTCCGGCCTCGGCGACGATAAACTTTTCATGACCGGATGTCCCCATCACTTCTTTATATTGGGAAAATCTCTAACAAGGTCTACTTAAAAAAGGAATTACCAATTATGGCATATGTGATATGTGTAAAGATAATCTTAAAGAGGATTTCATTAATTCGTTCACAATAACTTTCTCAAATATTTGGCCGAAGCTTTATACTTCTTTTGGCATTTCCTCCCCTATAGGTAAGTTAGATTGAACTATTTCTACTTAGAGAATGTTTAAATCAAGAACGATTTTAGAGAATTATGGGATGCCTTCTTCATTTCTTTCATTTTTAGCATTGAATGAAAGGAACGCTGGGTGTTTTTCTAATAAGAAAAAAGAGGTCAAGCTTCTTTTGTATGTGGTCAGTTTTGCTTATTGTTGGATCAACAACGCTGAAGGGAAGAAGTTGGGAAGAGAAACATTTTCCTTCTATTCATGTTGAGATTTTCTCATTTTATTTCTTAGTTATAGCTCTTTGATCTGTTTATTTTCTCGCGTTTTCTCACTTTTTAATTATATGAGAAGTATTTAGCCAACTTTTCATAAAAAAACAAACTAATATTTTGACTTGTTCGAAAAAATAATCTTACATAACTTCTTCTTCCATCTTAATTAACTGTTATGGTAATTAACTTGTAATTATTGTGGAAATATGCCAGCAAAATTGTTCAATGCAGGGACCTTACCTTTGTTTTTTTTTTCTCCTTCACTTACATTAGAGTTGAGCCACTTTCTTGATTTGAATTTTAGTAGTAAACTAATTTGAAGCTCCTAAATTGCTATTTTTTTTCCAGAAAGACGGGATCACTGTTGATCATATAAGTTACCTCGATGCTAAGATAGGTTCTTTCTTCCCCATATATCTTGTTCGTAGGAACTGAACCTATATTTGTGATTTGTTGCAAAAAACCTATAAATAACATTCTTCCTAACAACTGGAACAGTTATGCAAGTCTTTTTTGTTTATAGGATCTCCCTATATGTTATCTGGTAGTAACTGAATGCAAAGTTTAAAGATTGTTTATAAGATCTCCTTATATGCTTAATTTGTTATACGCATCTTAATAAGATGATTCTGATCGGTAAATTTATTTGGGAAGATATTTATATGGTAGCTGAAGTTATTCTTAGTTATTATACTCTTAAATCAGATCAGTTGGGCAAAAGTTCATCAGCTTTGTTCAAGTTACTGTTTTCTTGCTTTTCATGTTTGAAGGTGACTATACCGACTGGACAAATGTGCTTGAACTGTGATTGTTGTCCAAGAAACAATTGGGATAACAGGAAACGGTTTACATCTTAGCCAGCTATTAACTAATATGAAAATTTGTGGCATAACAAGGTGGCCAAAATTTTTTTTCACCATTTCATCTTGAACTTGGATCAGATTCAAATTATTTGAGCATATGAAAGCCATTTGAATGAAACGTATGCGATAAGTGACTGATTGTTCCAGTTAATAATGGAGTGATTTAGTAAATTGAGATTTTTTCCTTAACAAGGCATTGCATGCGTTGTATATGCGTTATTCTAGATAGCAAATTAGCTTGCTGACTAAAACATGGTTGAAGCCTTCAAGTGAACTTAACTAAAAATAACCTTTCTCAGCCACATTTCTATCGTAGCAAATATTTTCAACCTGTGGATTGCGTTAAACTTAATAGTAAATATTGTCCCTTATTAAAAAAATTCTTCTAATATTAATGTTACTTGCATATACTTTTCTGTTAAAAGACCACCATTTCTTGAAAATTTGCACGCAAATATGATACCCTCGTTATAAGAAGTGAAACGAAACTTATTTTCTCCTTAAACAGATGCATAACTTGCATCCTTTCAAAAGCAAGAGCTTGTAACTTATTTCAATTCGGTTTGTTAAGTTATGCATACATATTTATTTTCTCTTCTTAAAGAGCTACCTGCATACAAGGTTCTTATGTTTCCAACTAAATACGAGGTTCTTTCAGTTTTTCTAATATAGACATTGGAGAGCTAAGTAAATATGTGCTGTTCTTAACTATTAGTTTTGATTCTCTCTATAATTACTAAACTTTAACCTGTAAGGAGGGATTGCTCTTAAATTTTCATTATGCCTTTCTATGTGCTGCTTGCAAGAATTTTTTTTACTTGTTTATTTATGGATCCATGGCATGCAGACATTCAGCTTTGTGTACAGAGGCTACAACCTGACCTTATTATGTGTGGTTCAATCGTTACTTCAGAGATTCCATTTTGCCATTTTGTTTCATACTGGTACTTTGTTTCCATGTCAATTTTTATATATTTTAAGAAATGGTTGACAGGCTTTGAACTCAGGATTTTGCTGTATTTACATTTCCAAATTGTATCAGATTCGGCCCCGTCCAACTGAAGTCATTAATTTTCCCGTCATCATATTAATGCTGAAATTTGTCTTAAATGACTTGCAGGGCGATTCTGATATATTCTTCCCAAAAGATTTTTTTTCTTTTGGAGAGAATTGATCACCACTCCTCTGGATGGACTAGCGAGCCAAAGAACTCCGGTTCATCTAAACCAATAAAGCTAAGAAGAAGTATCATAGTAAGTTTTGCTTCAACTCTAGTACTAGTGAAAGAACGTTGAACATATTTCGTTAACTCTGCTTACTCAACATCGCAAAGTGAGTTATGTAACATGGTCTGATTTGCAAGAAAATTGAACTTGTTGCGTGTTAGAAAATACGTGGCGGTAGAGTTTGTAAATTTGCGTCCGAGCGTTGCACGTAAGTTTAACACACAAACAGAAAAGAGGAGGTGAACACCAAGATTTTTACGTGGAAAACCCAAAAAGGGAAAAAACCACGGGGCCTCGCCCAGTTGTAAAGTTCCACTAGTGATTTTGCAGATTACAGATGGCTGATTCGTTCCACAAGTTGGGATAATCAGAATACAATATGTTTCTCCCTGGAAGTTTACAAAATTCTGCGAATTCCTGACGTTTCTCGAAAATCCGGCAGAACTCCGACGTCTTCAGGCAGTAGGAAGAGTTTCGGCGGTGGTCGAGGAGGTGAGGAATCTCCTTTTCCCCTTTCTCCTCTTCTTCTTCTCTCTTCTGCGAATTCCTGGCGTTTCCTGAAAATCCGGCAGAGTTCCGGCGTCTTCAGGCGGCAAGAAGAGCTCCGGCGGCGGTGGTCGAGGAGGTGAGGAATCTCCTTTTCCCCTTTCTCCTTCTCCTTCTCTTCTTCTTCTCTCTCTTCCCTTCCGTCCCCTTGGTGTAGAATGAGGGCTCTATTTATAGTTTTTCTGGAGTGGCATAGCCCGTAAATAGGCGTGAGATCAAGGGCGAACAGGGAGTGGTTTGAATGGACGGCCGATATCGAATCCTTTGATCATGCACCGTTCGTTGGACATTTAAAGGCCTTAATGATGTCGTAATTCGATGATCTTGGGCTCGTTGGATTTGTCTCGTCGAGCCGTTCGATTCAAGTATAAGCTCGTCAAAATCGGAGATCGTTTGGTAACTCAAATTGCGGTTTAAACCTTCCAAAAGCGCTTTGAACCCTTGATTCGGACTCATTCAAGCTCGGATTGGGTTGATCTTGGTGTCGTTGGGTTCGTATTTCCGAGACGTTCAGTTTGACTGTAAGCTCGCTGAAATCGGAGTTCACATGCTCCTGAAATTTATTTTTGAAGTTTCCAACTAGCTTTTGCCTCGAGATTCGTGCCCGATCAAGATAATTTTTGCGTGATGTATCAGTTGCCCCCCTGTTTTCGGACGTCAAAGCACTAGGAGTCCGAAAATATGTGTTTCGAAAATTTGTATCAGCCAGAACGCCAAAATTTGCTTTCCAAAAATTATCATCTTATTCGAACTTCATCATAGAGGTCTCCTTGAGTTCCAAAAGTATCAAAATCGAGTCCGGAATGTCGAAAAACGTGCCCGGAGACCCTAAAATCGTCGAAATCGGACTCGTTGGGGCGAAAAAATGGGCACAAAACGGACCGGGCGGCCGAACCGGCCGGACCGGCCGGCCGCCGGCCGCCGCCGCCGGCGCGGAACAGTGGCCGCCAGCCACCCCGCGCGGAATAGCGCTCGCGCTGGTGCGCGAGGAAGCTGCGCGCGGTCCGCTCCGCGGACCTCTTCCGCGGTTCCGCGGACCCATTCCGAGGTCCGTTCCGCGGACCGCTCCCGCGGTCAATTCCGCGGTCCGCCTGGGCTTGCCCCATTGCACGCGCGCGGCTGCCGCCGGCAGCTGCTGGCCGCAGATTTCATGTGGCCAGCCGCGATCCGAGGGCTTCACGCACGGATCTCCGCGCTGGGTCGCGGTGTCTTTTCACTGAACCGACTTATGTGGGGCCCACTTGCCGAAAATAGGCACTTTTTGGTCGTTTTTGACCCAAAAAATTCCTAAAAAATCTAAAAAAAAAATCCGAAAAATTCAGAAAAAATTTAGAAAAATAGGATATTTCGAATATTGTGATAACTTCCTCCTATTCTCTCCAAAACCTATAAATAGGCCCCTTAGGCATTTAGAAAATTTGCAACTTCTCTTTCTTTCTCCCTCCGGTTCTCTAGCGGCTGAGGCTTCCGCTATTTGCGAGTTGGAATTTTTTCCTACTCGAATACCGCCCCTCCTCGTGTGCAGAAACCTACGGGATTTCTTCCTCCCCCTTCGGCTTACTGACGGTTGAGGCTTCCGTTATTTGCGAGTTGGAATTTTTTCTTACTCGAATAGCGCCCCTCCTCGCGTGCAGAAGCCTACGGGATTTCTTCCTCCCCCACCGGCTTACTGGCGGTTGAGGTTTCCGCTATTTGCGAGTTGGAATTTTTTCCTGCTCGACTTAGCGCCCCTCCTCGCGTGCAGAAGCCTACGGGATTTCTTCCTCTCCCTCCGGCTTACTGGCGGTTGAGGTTTCCGCTATTTGCGAGTTGGAATTTTTTCTTACTCGAATAGCGCCCCTCCTCGCGTGCAGAAGCCTACGGGATTTCTTCCTCCCCCTCCGGCTTATTGGCGGTTGAGGTTTTCGCTATTTGCGAGTTGAAATTTTTTCCTGCTCGACTTAGCGCCCCTCCACGCGTGCAGAAGCATACGGGATTTCTTCCTCTCCCTCCGGCTTACTGGCGGTTGAGGCTTCCGCTATTTGCGAGTTGGAATTTTTTCCTGCTCGAATTAGCGCTTCTCCTCGCGTGCAGAAGCCTACGAGATTTCTTCATCCCCTCAGTTCTTCGAGAGATTTGTTGAACTGCTGAAATACGGCGTCAGGTAGAAATATGACATTGGGCAGAAGACCGACGAAATTTCTACGACAGTCAGAATTCTGACGACGAGTAGGAGTCCGCTGATGAGCAGAAGTCCGACGACAGGGAGAAGTCCGACGTCGGGTAGAAGTCCGCTGACAAGCAGAAGTTCGACGACAGGGAGAAGTCCGTCGTCGGGTAGAAGACCGACGGAAGTTCGTCGACGAGCAGAAGTCCGACGACGAGTAGGAGTCCGCTGATGAGCAGAAGTCCGACGACAGGGAGAAGTCCGACGTCGGGTAGAAGTCCGCTGGCAAGCAGAAGTCCGACGATAGGGAGAAGTCCGTCGTCGGGTAGAAGACCGACGAAAGTTTGTCGACGAGCAGAAGTTCGACGATGAGTAGGAGTCTGCTGATGAGCAGAAGTCCAACGACAGGGAGAAGTCCGACGTCGGGTAGAAGTCCGCTGACGAGCAGAAGTCCGACAACAGGGAGAAGTCCGACGTCGGGTAGAAGTCCGCTGACGAGCAGAAGTCCAACGACAGGGAGAAGTCCGACGTCGGGTAGAAGTCCGCTGATGAGCAGAAGTCTGACGACAGGGAGAAGCCCTCATCGGGTAGAAGACCGACGAAAGTTCGTCGACGAGCAGAAGTCCGACGACGAGTAGGAGTCTGACGACGAGTAGAAGTTTGCTGACGTCGGGTAGAAGTTCAACGTCGGGTAGAAGACCGACGAAGATTCGTCGACGGGTAGAAGTCCGACAACGAGTAGGAGTCCGCTGATGAGCAGAAGTCCGACGGCAGGGAGAAGTCCGACGTCGGGTAGAAGTCCGCTGACGAGCAGAAGTCCGACAACAGAGAGAAGTCCGACGTCGGGTAGAAGTTCAACGTCGGGTAGAAGACCGACGAAGATTCGTCGACGGGCAGAAGTCCGACGACGAGTAGGAGTCCTCTGACGAGCAGAAGTATGACAACAGAAAGAAGTTCGACATCGAGTAGAAGTCCTCTCCGAGGTTGTATGTCAGAACATTTGTTCGATGACATTAACCTGTGTGGAAGAGGTCGAGAGAATCCACCAAGGATGTAAGACCTATCCGAGGTTGTATGTCGGAGCCATGCTCGACGACGTTAACCTGTGTGGATGAGGCCAGGAGAATCCACCAAGGATGTAAGACCTATCCGAGGTTGTATGTCAGAACATTTGTTCGATGACATTAACCTGTGTGGAAGAGGTCGAGAGAATCCACCAAGGATGTAAGACCTATTCGAGGTTGTATGTCAGAACATTTGTTCGATGACATTAACCTGTGTGGAAGAGGTCGAGAGAATCCACCAAGGATGTAAGACCTATCTGAGGTTGTATGTCGGAGCCCTGCTCGACGACATTAACCTGTGTGGATGAGGCCAAGATCAAATCCCCCTGGGATTGATCGTCCGGTGATTGAGATACAATATGGATTGTGTATTTCTCGAATCACGAAGAAAGAGTTTGAGAAGTTTTTTCTTATCTTTCATAAGAGAAAAAATCGTATCACAACAACATGAATATTCTATTACTACATTACGTAAGATAGTACAATAGTTCCCTAGTACGACTTACAAATTACAAAGTACTCGACACATATGATCTATGCACGGTGACAATACAACAATATTTAACTTGGAAGAAGATATTAGAGATATCAAAGTGACACTTAACTCAACATAAAAGCGACAATAAGACAAGTAATATTTGCTAATACAAATACACGAAGTGCGTGATCATTCAATCTCTCCAACCATTTGAATAGTATTCAATGGTTGTCTTTGTTGTTGATTCTGCCCCCCAGTCGGACCAACTTCATCTCGGGTTGGTGTATTCTTGATGAATTGTCGGAGATATCCCTGTCGGATCAGTCTCTCAACTTCTTCCTTGAGCTGCCAACATGCTTCAGTAGTGTGCCCTCGGCTACGGTGGAAGTGGCAATATTGCTCCTGGTTTCCGACATTGGGCTTCAAAGGGTGTGGCCATTTCACATTCTCCTGATCCCGGATGGCCATTAATACATTTGCTTGGGATGTATTAAGTGGTGTGTACTCCTTTTCTTGGCGAGGTTCTCGTCGTAGTGACGGAGACCTATGAGGTAGATTATTCTTCCCGTGCTTTTTCTGCTGTGAGAAAGAATTATCCATCCCAGATGCACCTTTGTGCTTCCCGCTGATTTGCTCAAACTGTTTCCTGTGAGCATTTATAGCTTCATCCGCAGAGATTTGTGCCTCCACGCGATGGATCAAGTCAGCGTATGAATGGACGGTGTCTCGCATAAGGGCCGAATAGAAGGATCCAGGATGAAGACCTCCAAGAAAGACCCCTCTGAGTAATTCAGGGTCTATTCCTGGAATATGTTGTGCTTCAGTGGAAAATCGTTGAAAATACTCCTTCAACGATTCTCCCTCATTTTGTCGAATCCCAGAGAGGTGGGAAGAATCCTTAGAAATTCTTCAATTGGCCACAAATTGTTCGACGAATACTTTGGCCAATTTGATAAAAGAGGGGATCGTTTCAGGTGGAAGCGAGTAGAACCACGTTCGGGCCTGTCCTTTAAGGGTGGCGGGAAAGACCTGGCAGAGGAGCGCGTCTGATGCTTGTTGAATATGCATGATGGTTCTGTAGTAGTTGATATGCTCATATGGGCCGGTCGTCCCGTCGTAGGACTCAACGTTTGGCACTTTGAATCCGACCGGAATGGGATGCTGAAGAATGGCTTCAGTTAGAGGTGATGATTCCTGGAAATTCCTCTGTCGGAGAGCATGCCTCACATCTCCTCGGGGGAACTCTTCCCGTACCAATTTTCGCAGTTCGCGACGCAGGACATTGTGAGGGAGTCCCGCAATGTGTGGTTGGGGAGAGCCTTCTGGGAGTTCCGAAAAAATGCGAGGATGTGTTGAACTCGCTGTATCGGCAAGTTCATCTTTCTGTTGTGATTGAGGATGTCCCCTAGGTGGAGGAAGGTGAATTTCTTCTTGACGCTGCTCGAATTGAACATCTTCAACCCTTGGTGGATCCCGAGGGCGAAGGATCTCTTCCAACGTCGGCTGTCGATCGTCTCGTAGGAGTTGAAGGATCTCGTTCTGAGATTCTTCCATCTTCCGAATTCTTTCTGCTAAAGAAGGTCCCGATGTCTCTTCTTTGGCAGCATTCTGCCCCCCAGGATGAAAAGATGCTGACATTGGTCGTCTATGATTAATAGACGGATTTTTGGACTGATGAGAATTCGAGCGAGAAGCTCCAACTAAACGACTGCTGCGCCTATTCACCATCGTAGCAGTACTCGAAGTAGTGGGATTGTGTTTCCCACAGACAGCGCCAAACTGTTGCGTGTTAGAAAATACGCGGCGGTAGAGTTTGTAAATTTGCGTCCGAGCGTTGCACGTAAGTTTAACACACAAACAGAAAAGAGGAGGTGAACACCAAAATTTTTACGTGGAAAACCCAAAAAGGGAAAAAACCACGGGGCCTCGCCCAGTTGTAAAGTTCCACTAGTGATTTTGCAGATTACAGATGGGTGATTCGTCCCACAAGTTGGGATAATCAGAATACAATATGTTTTTCCCTAGAAGTTTACAAAATTCTGCGAATTCCTGACGTTTCTCGAAAATCCGGCAGAATTCCGGCGTCTTCAGGCGGTAGGAAGAGTTTCGGCGGTGGTCGAGGAGGTGAGGAATCTCCTTTTCCCCTTTCTCCTCTTCTTCTTCTCTCTTCTGCGAAATCCTGGCGTTTCCTGAAAATCCGGCAGAGTTCCGGCGTCTTCAGGCGGCAGGAAGAGCTCCGGCGGCGGTGGTCAAGGAGGTGAGGAATCTCCTTTTCCCCTTTCTCCTTCTCCTTCTCTTCTTCTTCTCTCTCTTCCCTTCCGTCCCCTTGGTGTAGAATGAGGGCTCTATTTATAGTTTTTCTGGAGTGGCATAGCTCGTAAATAGGCGTGAGATCAAGGGCGAACAGGGAGTGGTTTGAATGGACGGCCGATATCGAATCCTTTGATCATGCACCGTTTGTTGGACATTTGAAGGCCTTAATGATGTCGGAATTCGATGATCTTGGGCTCGTTGGATTCGTCTCGTCGAGTCGTTCGATTTGAGTATAAGCTCGTCAAAATCGAAGATCGTTTGGTAACTCAAATTGCGGTTTGAACCTTCCAAAAGCGCTTTGAACCCTTGATTCAGATTCATTTGGGCTCGGATTGGGTTGATCTTGGTGTCGTTGGGTTCGTATTTCCGAGACGTTCAGTTTGACTGTAAGCTCGCTGAAATCGGAGTTCACATGCTCCTGAAATTTATTTTTGAAGTTTCCAACTAGCTTTTGCCTCGAGATTCGTGCCCGATCAAGATAATTTTTGCGTGATGTATCAGAACTGAAAGCGATTTCCTTCCAAAAATTGAATATCATAATCTCCAAAATTTGAGAGTTGAGAGAGAGAGAGAGTATGTGCGCGCGCGCGCCATAATTGGCAAATTTGTATAAATTTTTTGGTATTTTTTGTGTTTATTTTATTTGCTTTTGGTAATTTGGTTAACTAGGGCTTCGTTTGGGACAGCTTTTTTAGTGTTTCTTAAAACAATTTTATAGTAAAAAATTAAGAAGCAGTAAAAAAATCCGCCCCAAACGAAGCCTAGGTCTGAGCCTAATCCCCCAACAATTTCTCTTCAACCTTCGGTTATAGATGAAATTGCATTATTTATTCTTCATCAAGTTTTTTGCATCTCTCACAATCTCATGCTTCATATTTGCAGCATCTTCTATCTCTAAATTTTAGCTTTCACTCATTTAAGCTTCTTTCGCTCATTTAAGCTTGATACTGCTGCTTTCATCGAACAATTTGGCTTGTCGTCAAAGACAAGGACTAAGGATGGGTATAATCCATTTCTGGATGATTTCAAGAACACAAAGTTTTATCTCAGTGTTCCAACACATAACGTCATATAAGTGATCCTCCGCATGAAAGGCAGAAACCATGAGTGCAACTTAGAATTACCAGTTGGTTTTCTATTCAGTATCTCTCCATAACAGGTGTGTTTCACTTATTATTTCTTTCCTCTTTGCCTTGCCGAGTTGACGAGACTTTCTTTCTTGCTTGATTGCAGAAGTTAAATCTGTTTCCTTGTGCTTCCCTTGCTAATTTTGTATTATCCCAATTTTAAAATAAATTCAATGACCTTCATATAATTTATATCAAAATATTATGACATTTTTTTTCTTTGTTTTATAATAGTGTAATATAAAAATTGATTGGATTTATTATGATAATAATAAAAAAACTAGTTTTGTTAAACAATAATAAAATGTATATTTGGTTAATTTTGGAAAAAATCATATTAATTAAGAAAAAATTATAAAAATTATAAATGTATTGCACTCCCCTATAAATAGAACATATATTTGATAACTGATTCTTTATCATTAATATTTTAATTTCTCTTTTTTTTATCATTTTATTATAATAGTTAATGTAAATAATAATCATTAATGTCTCCGGCCTGAAGTTGGAGCTCATGCCGCAAGAGAAATTATTCAGGTTAAGCTCTTCTCGTTTACCCATTAATCCCAACCATTATGCAAAATTCCATGAATTAGGTCACCAATCAGACTCCATTGGACAATTTCTTCAGTCAACAACTTGCAGAATTGTTAAAATGAGAACGGAGCTCTCATTCGCTCTTCCCTGGATTCCTCCCCTTCCTCGCGTAAAAGCAGCGACCGAGTTCCCTTATTCCCACTCAACCGAAGCTCCCGTCGCTATTCCCTTCTTCCTCCACTCTAGTCGCAAGCATCGATCGAACCTGCCTTCCATTCCCCTAGGCCGAACTTCTCTGCTCCCATACGACTCTTCCCCTCAACCCTCCAAGCCGCAAAAGCCACCAAACTCGCGATCTTCCTTCTTCCCCGCACTCTGCTCTCATACCACATCCAGACTTTGCTTCTGTCGATCCACCCACACCATCTCCTCCCTATTCTCAAGAACAATTATTACGTCCTCCGACCGGATGCAGAGGAACATCCGGTTGTAGGAAAAATCCCGCCTATACTGAGGTGTACCGAGTTTTTCCAAAAAACTCAGTACACCTCGGTATAGGACTCAGTACACCTCGGTATAGGCAAAATTTTGCCTACAACCGGATGTTCCTCTGCATCCTTACACCGGACCAAATAAAAGTTCCTATTCTCAAGCCTTTGATCCGCATAGATAATCCCGCCTATACTGAGGTGTACCGAGTTTTTCCAAAAAACTCAGTACACCTCGGTATAGGACTCAGTACACCTCGGTATAGGCGGGATTTTGCATACAACCGGATGTTCCTCTGCATCCTTACACCGGACCAAATAAAAGTTCCTATTCTCAAGCCTTTGATCCGGATTTTAATTTAATTTTTATTTTATATATATATATTTATATATTATATATATATTATATATAATATATATAGGGATCATAACCTCAGCAAACAAGCACCCCAAAGCCAAGACCTCCATCCCGTCTCCTCCTTAGAATTCAATTAGAGCCAGAACCTAAGTCGCCTCTTATACGACCTCCCTTCCTCTCTATCTGCGCCGATCGACCCCATCTCCACAACCAAACCAGCCCGACTTTTGCTCCTGCTCCTTGCCGACCAGAGAGGGTAATCCCTCTCTTAATTGATATTGCTATAATTAATATTAGTATTAATATTATAATACTATTACAATATTATTATTATTATCTTTATTAAGCATATTATTAATGATATATAATAGTAATAGTATAATAGTAATATAATTATAATAATAATAATAATAATAATAATAATAGTAATAATATTAATAATATTAATAATATTAATATTAATACTATTATTATTATTATTATTATTATTATTATTATTATTGTTGTTGTTGTCGTCATTGTTATTTCAAAAAAAAAAAGTGCTTGTATGTGTTTTGTATCGTCATCACCAACCATCGCGCATGTATAAATTCCTAAAACTTTGAAACCCATTCTCAGTGCTGGCAACACAATGAACAACCACCTATGCATGCTTTTCTTTAGCGTGGCGGGAGGTCCAATTTCTTGTAGTTTCCCTTAAACAGAGAGACGCCGGGAGGCTGCCAAAATTTCGGGTGAAAGTAAGATGGCACTTAGACTTGATTGAACTCCAAAGGACAACTTGACTGTTGGCTCAAGAAAAATGGCACGAGTGCATGAATCCTGCTTTGCAGCTATATGATTTCACTTCCCTTAAGTCAGATTGTAGTTAATCAGATTTCCCCTGAAGGTAGTGTTAGGGTTTATAGATATGGGGTCCTTACTTTCTATGAGCACAAGCACTCATAGTTAATTACCCCTCATACTACATAAGAGAGAACTCTCGATTAAGGATGAATTAATTTTAGTTATTTTTAATATCAATTATGGGGGAAATGAGGGTAAACCTGATCAATATCCCATGGTTAAGTCGTTTGGGTATACCGTGGCTTTCAGTCTACCAACACTAACAATCATTGACCGTAGTGTCCAGGGAATCTGATTAGCAGCCACGGGTTGCCACCTCTCAGGGATCCCGATTAGACTAAAGTGGTTAGATTTGAATTTTAATTTGATTAGGCGTGGGTTTTTTGTTTTAATTTTTTTTTATTTAGGGTTTGGGGTTTACATCTATTAGAATACCCAGATATTTTATTTAGTTTGGGATTTATAACTTCATTAAGAAGTAACCCAAGAATTTAGTTTGGAGCGGGTCTTATGGCTTCTTTAGAAAGTAGCCCAAGGATATAGATTTGGTTTGGGACTTACGACTTTCATAGAAAGTAGCCCGGGGATTTAATTTTGAATGTGGCTTACTTCCCTATTTATGAGTTGCCCAAGGATGAGTCTTACAACCTAACTCTACAGCGAGGCTGCCCAAGAATTTTTTTTGTTTGGGTAGGACTTATGGCTTCCCTTAGGAAGTAGCCTAAAAAGCGGGTCTTACAACTTAATCCTTTAGACTAAGATGCCCATAGGTTTAAATTTTAGTTTGGTTTAATTTGTGTTGGGGCCTATGACTTCCTTAGAAGTTGCCCGTTCATTTGTTTAGTTTGGGGCTTACGACTCCAATTAGGAGTTGCTCATTAATTTGTTTAGGTAGGGGCTTATGAATTTCTTAGAAGTTGCCCAATGGTGGGTCTTACGACCTAGCTCTGTAAGCTAAGCGGCCCGAGTTGTGGGTCTTATAACTTAATCCTTTAGACTAAGATGCCCTTAGGTTTAAATTTGCTTGTTTGAGGTTGAGGATCATTGTTATTTATTTTGACAATTTTCCTAAAATGTTGGGCTTACGACTACAGTTAGAAGTTGCCCGATAGCAGGTCTTACAACCTATTCCTATATACTAGGATGTCCAATTGAGGTGGTATAGTATTGTATTATCACCTAAACATTTTTCCTCTGGAGTCGGACTTACGACTTCTATTAGAAGTGGCCGGGGGTTTTAATCAGGGGTTAGGAGTTAGGTCGATTTCGGGGGTTAGGCGTTAGGTCGATTTTACTTAAAATTTCCCCCTAAAGTCGAGCTCACGACTTTCCTATGAAAGTTGCCGGGTAGTGGGTCTTACAACCTAATTCTTATGAATAAGCTGCCTAGAAATTTAGATTTGGTTGGAGTTTGATACCAGTTATTTCTTGCTATAGTTGCTCTTTTCCTGTTTTAGTAGTTCAGCACTTTACTCCTCTCTTTTTCCTTTCAGCGTTATTTTTATTTTATTTATTATTTTTTTATAGTATTTGTTCTTTTTTCTGTATTAGCGTTTTAAGTTCAAAATTTTATTGATTTCATTCATTTGCTTTTTTCAGGGGCTCGTACTACTTTGGAGCTTTGTTTAAGGATACTAGAGAGTTTGTGTATGTTGAGATTGACTGTTGATTGTACATGATTGGAAGTTGTATGTACATGAGTTTATAGAGTTTTGTTGAGTTGCTATTGAGATTTGAGTCAAGTTATTTTCTGAGTTGAATTGTTTCATTTGAAGATTTGTTTATGTTGTTGAGTTGTTATGTGTTGATTAGTTTGAACATAGGTTGAATGATGAAAACGCTAATTTTTTGCAACATGCCTGCAATACCATAGATTGATTATGCTCCAAGTAGAGCCACCTTTTTTCTTATTGAAATATTGAGTTTATTTAATCACCACTGTGTGCACAAATAAGTTAACTCCACGTGCAAGAATATTTGAGGTGCAAAGAACATGAAGATCCTTTTTCGAAAAAAAGACCTTTAACAAGATTCTGATCCTTTAGACAAAGCACACCATTGTGATTGCCAACACCACAGAGAATGCATGATTGTATTTGTTTATCACCACAAGATACAAAAGCTTCCTTTAAAAAAAAAAATCTTTGCTCTTTTGATCTTTTGAATGGATTTGAATGTCCAAGGTGTTGAGTCTAGTAATTAGGTTGTTAAGCCTAAGTGAGTGTCCCAAGGCTACCAAGAGGGGGGGTGAATTGGTAGTTTTTAAAAAAAAAGGTTAAATTTAAGATCCCCTCTTTAAAAATTATTGAACCAAATAAAATCTCTTTTAAATTTTGATAGAAAAAGATTTTTAACCACGAGTTTTTTAAAACTGAAATAGAAAGTGCGGAAATGTAAAACACAGTAAAGTAAATGACACAAGATTTATAGTGGTTCGGTCTATAACCAGACCTACTCCACTCCCCAGGGCACCCTCTGAGTATTGCACTAATACCAATAGTGACTCTTCTTTTTCACCCAACAGCGGCGGAGAAGCTTTACAACACACTCTTTTCACCACTCCCCGGTGCGGCAGAAACCGTCCGTCCTTTTACACAATACCAGTATTGGCAGAGAAACGTCCGTCCTTTCACACTCTCCTAGTGTGGGCAGAGAACCTTCGTCCTTTCACACTCTCCTAGTGTGGGCAGAGAACCCTTCGTCCCACACTCTGTGGGCAGAGAACCTCGCCTTTCTCAATCTCCAGTGTGGGCAGAGAACCCTTCGTCCTTTCACACTCTCCAAGTGTCGGCAGAGAACCGATCTCCTTGACAGATCTTCTCACAAGAATCTAGAAGGAAGAAAAGAGAGTGAAGTAATCCCAATTACAAGTAGAGACTCTTACTTTGAAATCCAAGTGAAGCCTTCTTGCTTCAATGGTAGGAATCCTCTCTTGAATGCTCTCTTCAATCTCTCCTTGCTATTCTCTCAAGAGGCACGAAGATCAAATGACAAAAAGATTGGGTGGCAGTCTAATTTGGATATTTATACAAAAGACAGAAAAAACCGCCCAAAACTGCAAGTATTCATTCTGTACGCAGTGGATCGTCCTGTAGATCTGGATCGTCCTGGACGATTTTACTTAAACGATCTGAAACGACCCTATTTGATATGTGTACGAAATGTCTCTCTACAGCTGATCGTCGTACGAACTAGGTTCGTCCAGTACGAACGGTT